>CM076853.1:24852568-26336308 GCA_039519185.1 Astragalus membranaceus
TGGCTAGTTAAATGACGTTTTTGCCCTTAGTGGCTAATATTATTGATGATGATGTGTAAATACGTGCCTTAGTGGCTATGATGATGATGTGTAAATGACTGTTTTGCCCTTAGTGGCTATTGTTTGTTTGGTGACGTTTATGGATAAGTGACGATGAGGCCCAAAAGGCTAAGCGACGATGATAATAAGCGACGATGAAATATAGCGACGTGTTGTTGTAATTATAAATGACAGGTGCTGTGCCTCTTATTTGGCAAATTGGTAAGTGACGGGTCACATAGTTGACGGTGATTGTGTGTTTGTGTGTGGTGCATGTCATAGTGTCTCATGTATTCCATGTGCATGAACCCAGCGACGATGAGGCCATAAAGGCTAAGCGACGATGATGAAAGGTACCTCATGCATATGCCCGCGAGTGGGTTGCATTTCATATAGTCACATGACATCGTGATGAGTTGTTGTATTGACGTAATTGATGACTCTGATGTGGCTATTCTAGTGTTGTGACTTTGACTTATTGCTTATCATATGATTTGTTATATGGATTGAATTGGACTCACCCTTCTGTTTGAATGTTACCCCTATGCGGTAACGTGCAGGTGATCACGAGTGAAGACCTAGGTATCTTCACTATTTATGAGTCGGGTCGTCATGCTCTGATACGTAGCACTCAGGGGGGAAACAAACTCGATGTTTTAAGACTGTTTTGGTTGTTATATGTTATTTGATGGTTTTCTCTCATTTATACTTTCCGCTGCGTAGTTGGTTTTATTGATGTCACGGTTGTGGTGACGATGACTGATGCTTGAGTTTTTCCCCATTGGGGGCGTGTTGCGTATTGCACATTTATTGACGTTGAACTGTTTTGTTGAAGTACGGTGTTTTGTTTGAAGTGTGTGTAACATTCCTTGCGATGAAAAGAAATTTTGAAACTCTGATTTTACAATTAAATTAACGGGTAGAAAAGGGGTGTTACATTAGTGGTATCAGAGCAGTTCGGTCTTTCCGGCCAATGTTGTCCTGTCATAGTGTCTTATGACAATTAAGAAATTGTTAGATTAGTTTTGAATTTTTGGTTTGTGCTGTAGTGATAATTTGAAATGGCTGGGAGAAACGATGCTGCTCTTGCTGCTGCGCTGCAAGCTATGGCTCAGGCTGTGCAGAATCAGCAGAATGCTGGGGAGAACGCTGGTTTTCGGAGTCTGACTACTTTCCAGAGAGAGAATCCGCCCACTTTTAAGGGAAAATATGATCCAGATGGTGCTATGGCTTGGTTGAAAGAGATCGAGAGGATTTTCATGGTGATGGACTGCACTGTTGAGCAGAAGGTCCGTTTTGGTACCCACATGTTAGCCGAGGAGGCCGACGACTGGTGGTTGGCTACTAGGCAGAGGTTGGAGGCTGTGCAGGAAGAGAATACCTGGGAGGTGTTCAGCAGAGAATTTCTGAGAAAATATTTTCCTGAAGATGTCCGAGGAAAGAAAGAAATAGAGTTCCTGGAACTGAAGCAGGGTGGTATGTCTGTGACGGTGTATGCGGCAAAGTTTGTGGAATTGGTAAAATTCTATCCGCACTATAGTGAGGCTACAGCTGAGTTCTCAAAATGCATCAAGTTCGAGAATGGTTTGAGGCCTGATATCAAAAAGGCCATTGGTTACCAGAAGATCCGTGTGTTCGCTGATCTGGTTGATAGTTGTAGAATCTTTGAGGAGGACAGTACTGCACATTACAAAGCTGTGTCTGAGAAAAATGGTAAGTTTCCGAGTCGAAGCAAGCCGTATGAGGTTCCTGCGGGTAAGAGTTATTAGAGGGCTGCTGGAGGTAAGAAGACTAGTGGGGGAGATGCCCCTGCTAGCATTGTCTGTTTTAAGTGTGGCAAACCTGGCCACAAGAGTACTACATGCGGGTCTGATGAGAGAGTTTGCTACCGTTGTGATAAAAAGGGTCATATGGCGGCCGAGTGTAAGGTCAAGGATGTGGTGTGTTTCAACTGTGGTGAGTCTGGGCATATCAGTGCAAAATGTACAAAGCCGGAGAAAGAAAGGTCTAGTGAGAAAGTGTTCGCATTGGCAGGAGAGGAGCCTGATGAGAAAGATGGTCTTATTAGAGGTACGTATCTCATTAACGGTACTTCTCTGAAATCTCTTATTGATACTGGTGCTACCCATTGCTTTATATCTGTTGATTGTTGTAAAAGATTGGGTCTTGTTTTATCTGCTATGTATGGGGATATGGTTGTCGATACTCCTGCGAAGGGGTCGGTGATTACTTCCCAGGTGTGTTCTCAGTGTCCCGTGTCGATCTTCGGCAGGGACTTTGTTGTGAATTTTGTTGCTTGCCGTTGAGAGGTCTGGATGTAATCTTGGGCATGGACTGGTTAGAGAATAACCACGTCCATATCAACTGTCGTAGCAAGTCGGTTAGTTTCGGGGAGGAAGACTCTGTTTTGGTATCCGCTAGTCAGTTGAAGAAGTTGAGGAAAGAAGGAGTTCAGCTATTTTCGTTGATGGCATCGTTGTCTGCTGAGAGTCGGGCTGTTATTGAAGAACTGCAAGTGGTACGCGAGTTTCCTGAGGTTTTTCCTGATGAAATTCCGGGTGTGCCGCCGGAGAGGGAAGTTGAGTTTTCGATTGATCTTGTACCTGGAACAAGGCCTGTGTCTATGGCACCGTACAGGATGTCGGCATCGGAATTGTCGGAGTTGAAGACGCAACTCGAAGAATTGCTTGAGAAAAAGTTTGTGAGACCGAGTGTATCACCGTGGGGAGCTCCGGTATTGTTGGTAAAGAAGAAAGATGGGAATATGAGGTTATGTGTGGACTATCGTCAGTTGAATAAGGTAACTATCAAGAACAAGTATCCGCTTCCGAGGATCGACGATTTGATGGATCAGTTAGTGGGTGCCCGTGTTTTCAGCAAAATTGATTTGAGGTCCGGATATCATCAGATTAAAGTGAAGGATGAAGATGTTCAGAAGACAGCGTTCAGGACAAGGTATTGGCATTATGAGTATTCAGTGATGCTGTTCGGTGTGACCAATGCACCTGGTGTATTTATGGAATATATGAATCGTATTTTCCATAATTACCTAGATCGGTTTGTGGTGATCTTCATTGATGACATTCTAGTTTATTCTAAGTCGGAGGAAGAGCATGCTGAGCACCTGAAGACAGTATTGGAAGTTCTGAAAGAGAAAAAGTTGTATGCTAAGTTATCAAAGTGTGAGTTCTGGCTGAAAGAGGTGAGTTTCCTTGGGCACGTGATTTCTGGTAATGGTATTGCGGTTGATCCGGCAAAAGTGGAAGCAGTGTTGGAGTGGGAGGCTCCAAAGTCCGCAACAGAGATCAGAAGCTTTTTGGGTTTGGCTGGGTACTACAGGAGGTTCATCGAGGATTTTTCCAAGTTGGCCCTTTCGTTGACTCAGTTGACTTGTAAGGGTAAAGTTTTCGTTTGGGATGCTCGGTGTGAGGAAAGTTTTATGGAACTGAAAAAGAGATTGACAACGTCGCCTGTTTTGACGTTGCCTAATCCGGAGGAACCGTTTGTTGTATATTGTGACGCTTCGAAGATGGACTTGGTAGTGTGCTGATGCAAGATGGGAAAGTCGTTGCGTATGCGTCGAGGCAGTTGCGGGTTCATGAGAAAAATTACCCTACGCATGATTTGGAATTGGCTGCTGTGGTATTTGTGCTTAAGATTTGGAGGCACTATCTTTATGGTTCGAGGTTTGAGGTGTTCAGTGATCATAAGAGTTTGAAATATCTGTTTGATCAGAAGTAGTTGAATATGAGACAGCGTCGGTGGTTGGAGCTCTTGAAGGATTATGACTTCGGTTTGAATTATCATCCCGGCAAAGCTAATGTCGTGGCTGATGTTTTAAGCCGGAAGTCTTTGCATATGTCGGCAATGATGGTGAAAGAATTAGAGTTGATTGAGGAATTCCGAGATTTGAGTTTGGTTTGTAGGATGACACCTCGTAGTGTCAAGCTGGGAATGTTAAAGATCGATAATGACTTTCTAGGTAGCATCGGAGAGGCTCAGAAGTCAGACGTCAAATTGGTAGATTTAATGAATGGGGTTGGTCAGTCTGAAGATGAAGATTTCAAATTGGATTCTCGTGGTGTGTTGAGGTTCCGGGGTAGGATCTGTGTTCCAGACGATGCGGAGATGAGAAAGGTAATTTCGGAGGAGGGTCACCGTAGCAAGTTGAGTATCCATCCTGGAGCAACAAAAATGTATCAAGATCTGAAAAAGATGTTTTGGTGGTATGGTATGAAAAGAGATGTGGCACAGTTTGTGTATGCCTGCTTGACCTGTCAGAAGTCGAAGGTTGAGCATCAGAAGCCTGCAGGGTTGATGCAACCGTTGGAAGTTCCAGAGTGGAAGTGGGATAGCATTGCGATGGACTTTGTGACGGGATTGCCGAATACAGTTAGGGGTCATGACGCTATTTGGGTGATCGTTGATAGGTTAACGAAGTCTGCTCACTTTATTCCTATTAATGTCACTTATCCGGTGTCGAGGTTGGCAGAGGTCTATGTCAAAGAAATTGTGAAGTTGCACGGTGTTCCGAAGAGTATTGTGTCAGATAGGGATCCGAGGTTCACTTCTGAGTTTTGGACGGGTTTGCAGAAGGAATTGGGTTCAAAGTTGAAAATGAGTTCGGCATATCATCCTCAGACAGATGGTCAGTCAGAGAGGACAATTCAGTCGTTAGAAGATTTGTTGAGAGCTTGTGTCTTGGAACAAAGGGGTTCATAGGATTCCTACCTTGCGTTGATTGAATTTACCTATAACAACAGTTACCATTCCAGTATCGGGATGGCACCGTTTGAAGCATTGTATGGTCGAAAGTGTAGAACGCCGTTGTGTTGGTATGAGTCGGGGGAGAGTGTAGTGTTGGGACCGGAGATTGTCCGGGAGACTACAGAGAAAATCAAGATGATCCGTGAAAAGATGAAGGCTTCGCAGAGTCGTCAGAAGAGTTATCATGACAAGCGGAGGAAAGATTTAGAGTTTCAGGAGGGTGAGCATGTGTTCTTGAGGGTTTCTCCTATTACCGGTGTTGGTCGAGCGTTGAAAACGAAGAAGCTCACTCCTCGCTTTGTTGGTCCTTATCATATTTCTGAGAGAATCGGAAATGTGGCTTATAGGGTGGCTTTACCGCCAAATCTTTTGAATTTGCACAACGTGTTTCATGTGTCGCAACTTCGGAAGTATGTTTCGGATCCATCTCATGTGATCCATATGGATGATGTAGAGGTGCGAGATAATCTCACCGTGGAGACGATGCCCGTACGGATTGAGGGGCATGAGGTGAAAGTGCTTAGAGGCAAGGAAATTGCATTGGTGAAAGTGGTTTGGCTAGGAGCTGCCGGTGAGAGTATGACTTGGGAACTAGAGAGCAAGATGCGGGAGTCCTACCCAGAGTTGTTCGATCAGGTAAATTTCGAGGACGAAATATTCTAAGTGGGGGAGAGTTGTAACACCCTAAATATTTAATTAATTTATTTAATTAAGTATTTAGGAATTTATTTTAATTAGTTGGATATAATTTAATTAATCAAAATTATATTAATTTTATGTTGGTGGTATTAGGAAAAGGAGGCGCCACTTGAATGAACTTGGGCTTAAGTGAAAACCCCAAGCCCATGATCCATAGGCTATGCGAAGTTGCTAAGCCATTGGGGTTAGGGTTTTGGTGTTGTCATTTTGCGAATTGAGAGAGGAGAATAGAGAGAGTGAGAGCGCCGTGGAGAAGAGGGAAAGAAGGGAGAGGTCGCGAGCTCAAGGAGGAAGAAGGACGTGATCCGTTACTGTGGTTTTGTTCGTGATTGTCTCTAGGGCCTCCGCTCTTCAAATCCAAGGTAAGGGGAGTTCTATCTTTCTATATAATAGATGTTTATGATAGGTTTTAGGGTAGGGTTAGCCTAGATCTATCCATGATCATGAATGTGTATGTGATTTCATGTTTTGTTGATGATTTATGCGTGATGCTCATGATTGATGGCTGAAAAATCCCTTTGGTTGGTGTTATGGGCGCCTAGGGCGCCATGTGCTAGATTTGTGTTGCTGAATTTTTTTTTTTGCGGGAAGTGTTGCTGGGCGCTGGGCGCCAGGTGCCAGGCGCTCGGCGCCAAGGGCGCCAGTGTGCGTGTGTTCTGTGCTGCGTGTGTGCTGGGGGCTGGGCGCAGGTTCCCTGTGCCTGGGCGCCAAGGGCGCCTAAGTTTGGCTGCCCGTGTTGCGTTCCTAAGTTGTGTTTCTGTGTAGTTATGTTGCCTGGATGTCATTGGTGCTGAGTTTTGGTCGTTAAGTTGCGCATTCTGAAATGTCACTGGGATCCCCTCCCTTGGGCGCCAATGTTGCTGCCTGCGCCAGTTTTGTGTTGCTGCCTGTCGAAGTGTTGAGACAGAAGCTGTCGAAGTGCTGAGACAGAAGCTGTCGAAGTGCTGAGACAGAAGCTGTCGAATTTGTTGAGACAGAAGCTGTCGAAGTTGCTGAGACAGAAGCTGTCGAAGCTACTGAGACAGAAGCTGTCGAAGCTACTGAGACAGAAGCTGTCGAATTTGTTGAGACAGAAGCTGTCGAATTTGTTGAGACAGAAGCTGTCGAATTTGCTGAGATAGAAGCTGTCGAATTTACTGTGTCTCATTTTCCCCCTATTCTGTTTTTGACGTATCTTTTGACTCGGGTATCCGTTTTGAACGTTTCAAAAAGTGTTGGGAAGCTTTTCCAGTTGTCTACCTGTGTGTCTTATTTTCAAAATAAAAACTTATTATTTTCTGGTGGTTTCTGGGCGCCCAAGTGGCTGTCCCCGGTGGTCATTACAGTGACGTTGTAAAGCCATATTGAGTCCTTTAAAAATCCTTTTTGCGTATAACCAACAGTTTTAACGCTTTAGTGTCAAAATGGGTGATTATGACGATGATGCCCTTAGTGGCTAGTTAAATGACGTTTTTGCCCTTAGTGGTTAATATTATTGATGATGATGTGTAAATGACGTTTTGTCCTTAGTGGCTAATATTATTGATGATGATGTGTAAATGACTGTTTTGCCCTTAGTGGCTATTGTTTGTTTGGTGACGTTTATGGATAAGTGACGATGAGGCCCAAAGGGCTAAGCGACGATGATAATAAGCGACGATGAAATATAGCGAAGATGTTGTCTATAATTATGAATTGACAGGTGCTGTGCCCCTTATTTGGCAAATTGGTAAGTGACGGGTCACATAGTTGACGGTGATTGTGTGTTTGTGTGTGGTGCATGTCATAGTGTCTCATGTATTCCATGTGCATGAACCCAGCGACGATGAGGCCATAAAGGCTAAGCGACGATGAGGCCATAAAGGCTAAGCGACGATGATGAAAGGTACCTCATGCATATGCCCGCGAGTGGGTTGCATTTCATATAGTCACATGACATCGTGATGAGTTGTTGTATTGACGTAATTGATGACTGTGATGTGGCTACTCTAGTGCTGTGACTTTGACTTACTGCTTATCATATGATTTATTATATGGATTGAATTGGACTCACCCTTCTGTTTGAATGTTACCCCTATGCGGTAACGTGCAGGTGATCACGAGTGAAGACCTAGGTATCTTCACTAATTATGAGTCGGGTCGTCATGCTCTGATACGTAGCACTCAGGGGGGAAATGAACTCGATGTTTTAAGACTATTTTGGTTGTTATATGTTATTTGATGGTTTTCTCTCATTTATACTTTCCGCTGCGTAGTTGGTTTTATTGATGTCACGGTTGTGGTGATAATGACTGATGCTTGAGTTTTTCCCCATTGGGGGCGTGTTACGTATTGCACATTTATTGACGTTGAACTGTTTTGTTGAAGTACGGTGTTTTGTTTGAAGTGTGTGTAACATTCCTTGCGATGAAAAGAAATTTTGAAACTCTGATTTTACAATTAAATTAACGGGTAGAAAATGGGTGTTACACAAGGCGCCCTAGAGGGCGCAAAAACATGATTCGAAGGATGGCACCAAGCATATCTAGGAAGGCACCAAGGCGCCCGAGAGGGCCCCAAAACATGTTTCGCAGGATGACGCCAAGCACATCCAGGTTGGCACCAAGGCGCCCTAGAGGGCGCCAAAACATGTTTCGCAGGATGGCACCAAGCACATCCGGGAAAGCACCAAGGCGCCCTAGAGGGCCCCAAAACATGTTTCGCAGGATGGCACCAAGCACATCCAGGCTGGCACCAAGGCGCCCTAGAGGGCGCCAAAACAGGTTTCGCAGGATGGCACCAAGCACATCCAGGAAAGCACCAAGGCGCCCTAGAGGGCCCCAAAACATGTTTCGCAGGATGGCACCAAGCACATCCAGGCTGGCACCAAGGCGCCCTAGAGGGCGCCAAAACATGTTTCGCAGGATGGCACCAAGCACGTCCAGGAAGGCTCCAAGGCGCCCTAGAGGGCGCCAAAACATGTTTCACTGGAGGGCGCCAACATCAAAGACTTAGAGGCAGGGCGCCCATGGCGCCAATCAGGGCGCCAGATCCTGCTCTAGCCAGATCAACGATATGAGGCGCCCATGGCGCCCATGAGGGTGCCAGATCCTGCTCAAAACGCAACAAGGCGCCTATCGCGCCCATGAGGGCGCCAGATCCTGCTCCAAACGCAACATGGTGCCCATGGCGCCCATGAGGGCACCAGATCCTGCTCAAGACGCAACAAGGCACCCACGGCGCCCATGAGGGCGCCAAATCCTGCTTCAGATGCAACAAGGCGCCCATGGCGCCCATGAGGGCGCCAGATCCTGCCCCAAACGCAACACGGTGCCCATGGCGCCCATGAGGGCTCCAGATCCTGTTCAAGACGCAAAAAGGCGCCCACGGCGCCCATGAGGGCGCCTGATCCTGCTCCAGATGCAACAAGGCGCCCATGGCGCCCATGAGGGCGCCAGATCCTGCTCCAGCCAGACCAAACGCAACAAGGCGCCCATGGCGCCCATGAGGGCGCCAGATCCTGCCCCAAGAAGCGGCAACCAGATCAACGCAACAAGGCGCCCATGAGGGCGCCAGATCCTGCTCCAGACGCAACAAGGCGCCCATGGCGCCCATGAGGACGCCAGATCCTTCTCCAAGAGGCAACAGCGAAGACAACATGACAAGGCGCCCATGGCGCCCATGAGGGCGCCAAATCCTGCTCCAAGAGGTGGCAGCCAAGACAACATGACAAGGCGCCCATGGCGCCCATGAGGGCACCAAATCCTGCTCCAAGAGGCGGCAGCCTAGACAACATGACAAGGCCCCCATGACGCCCATGAGGGCGCCAGATCCTGCTCTAAGAGGCGGCAGCCAAGACAATATGACAAGACCCCCATGGCGCCCATGTGGGCGCCAGATCCTTCTCCAAGAGGCGGAAGCCAAGACAACATGACAAGACGCCCACGAGGGCACCATCCACAAACACCACGCAGGGAACAAATCCAGAGGCACCCGGGAGGGCGCCTACCCTAAGGAACGAACGACCGGCTAGCAAGGCACCCACGAGAAGCCAACATCAGGAAAGGCGCCTAGGAGGGCGCCAACGTCAGGATATCTCAACACCATGGCACAGGGCGCCCAGGAGGGAACCAATATCTGGATATGTCACCCTAGCTTAGTGCCCAGCACAAGGATTACACCAAGAGAGGTGTGAGTCACGGTCGCAACGAAGTGATCTTGTACGACCCGACGAGACAAACAGAGTAATGCATGGCAAAGAAAAAATCTCTCTTTTTTGCTCTAGAGAGTGAAAACGATAAAACACGGTCGTGACAAAGGCAGTGTCCCGCACAACTTCACACCTCCGGTAGACCAGCGAAAATCCTTCAAGCCAAGACCATCCTCCGGAATAATCTCGCCTTGGGGGGCAACTGTTCTGGACTGGACCAAGAGGTCCATTAGCAAAACCAGGGGGTGCGTTTAGCAATTGATATGGATCAGCCCAACCAAATCAGCCCATATCCACAACACTCGAGCCCAACATGCTTGGACGGTCTAGATCGACTCTACCAATCCGACGATCCACGAGCGGGCACGATTTCCTATAAATACAGGCAAACTTTGCCCTGAAAAAGGTTCAATCTCTAATCCCTAGTACCTTCACTCATATACTCTCTATACTGACTTGAGCGTCGGAGTGGCTTTGTAGGTACCCCCCCCCCCCCCCCCCCCCCCCCGGAGCGCTCACTGACCTACAGCCAGGACAGCAAGAGACCTATACCAACAGCAGCCTACCAAATTACTGCTAGGTACAGAACATCCTTTATTACACATTTAGATATCCTAACAAGGCATCACATGAATTTTAGCAAACTTAATTTGGTCTACATTTATATATTTTTTAACACATTACACATCAAGAATGTATAACCTTATATCGTACAAATATGACTGACCCTTTTGACCTTGGATGTGGTCACTACGTAATATCATATTGTAATGGTAGTGGAACATGCATATAAGGATTCTAGTTCCAAAAGTTGATCAACTTTAACAGAAGGAATTGAAGAGGAAGGAATCTTAGGTTAATGTAAAATATTCTGAGTTATTAGATTTTTATGACCCATCACATAAATTTCTTGGCAATGTTTAATCAAAACAAAAAAGCCATTTGACTGGTTGCAATAAGGAGGTACAAGGTTCAAACCTTAGAAACTAACACTCTCCCACCTCCACTAATATTTGCTTATAAAAAAAGGATTATTGTTTCAAAATCTGATCAACTAAACAGAAGGAAGAAATCTTCTGTTAGTGGACAAAATATTTTATGTCTAGGACATATAGGACCTGCAAGCATATGCCATTGATATATGAAAAAAAGTAGCTTTTAAGACAAGTATATCCTGGGCATAAAACCCCCACCCATGCAGATGCTATTGTACGTGATTGTTCAGCCGTGAGTGTTGTGCCTATATAACTTGTTTGGAGAGTCCTTCACTAGTTAACAAACTAGACACAAACAGATTATCGGGAACAAGGAAGTGAGAGGGGCTATTTTATTAGTAAGCAAATCATTCATAGGGCATGTCGCTTTTGGCAGCTGATCTGGATATTGCAATTGATTTATATCAAAATATATCCATTGACTTGCCAAAGGAGAGCTGTCCTGTGAGTGTTTAGCTTAAACATTTGTCTCGTTCTTTTTCCTCCATGTGAAACACATCTATGAAAAAGGTAATGTATATCTATATTGTGAATAGGAGTCAACACAACTCAACTCCATTCAAATACTTGTCAATCTTTGTTCTTCAAATTTTGTTTGGGCCTTCAGGATAAGTTAGAGTTTAAATAATCGACTCGACCAAATTTAGTGACGTTCGGGTCTAATTAGAACGAGTTAAAGTCGAAATATTTTTAATTTTACTATGCTAGTAATGAGATTATTATTGTTTTTTATAAATAAAATATTCAAGTCAATTGGAAGAGCAATGTTTGACTTTGGACTAGCCAACGCCCTTTATGTATCTCTTGGTATGTCGAACTTCTGAATAGCTAGGGCTCTTTTCCTCTAGACACTAGCTAGACCCCAAAAAATATACCCAATATTATTTTGAGCCGCTAAATATTGGGTTCCAAGACAATGCCACCTCCGACCCTCTCTCACAACTCACTTCCATCTCACAACATACTTTCCCCTCCCATTCGTCGCGGTTCAGTTCCATCTCCAAACCCTCATATGTCTCACCCATCACATTTGTCGGCCTCACTTACCTCTCCTCCAATCTTAACACCGTCGATTCGCTGCACGGAACTACATGAGTCACAAGCTCCCTAACACGAAAAAATTGTGGTGAACGGTAGGTATGGTGAACCATCATGTACCAAAAGTAAAAGATAAAAAAAAAATGCATGCGAAAGATGTAACACCCAAAGTAATTTTCAATTACTTTGATTGAAAGTGATTTAATTATGATTTTCATTGGTGCACTTGACGTGTTGTGTGAATTATAGTGTAACTATTTTGATGCATTAGTTTAGAAAAAAGAGGATAATTAAGTCAGTCACGAACTTCATTAGAATGTTAAATGACACTCATTTGGTCTTAAATCAGCTCCAATTATATTGACTCTCTTACCCTTCATTAAAGTTCAATATATAAGTGTGAGCTGAAGGGAAAACGCACCCCACACTCGCACAATTCAGTTCTCCAACATTATGAACTCAACTTAAGGGCCTTGCATGTCTACCATAGGAGTGGATTCAAGGTTTGGGAGTTTGGATTATGTTAAAAGAGATGGAAAGCTATTATATTGAAGCTAGAGTGGGGGGGGGGGGGGTTTGGAGTCCAATTCGTAGAGATAGGAGAGTTTAAATAAAAGATAGTGTTGCTGGAAAATTTAGCAGAAAAGAAAATAAGAGTTTTCACCACTTTGGAAGCTTTGCATGCCCTAGTTAGGAGTTGAAAGGTGACTCGGTGACTCAGGGAAAGCTAGAGGAAGATGCCAACTTGAAGATTGAAGTTAGGGTTATAATTTTTGGAGCTCCAATTCGTGATCTTTGGTGATTGGATTTGAAGTTTCAAAACTCACAGCAACTACTGCATAAAAACAGTTTTGACTACCTCCGGTAATTCCTTCATAATGCTCAAGGAAATACTTGTATACAGTTATTAAATAAATAGAAACTTATGGAACTAAAAAGGAATATAAAGAAGGAAGAACATAGAAATAAAAAAGGATATATTCACGTAGGAGCAATACATACAAATACTAACTAAAGCAACCTTTCAAGAAGGAATAAATTCACCAATGGAACTAGTTTTAAAGGATGATAGAATTACAGACCCAGTAGCTAAAATACTTGGAATTGTAGAAGGCAATTTAGCATATGTTAAATTAAAGTTTGAAATACACCCAAATATTGGCATACCATTAGATACTAAAAAGGCTAGACCAAACACTAACTCTTGAACATAAGTTCTTAAGAGGAAATTTAATGAGACTAGGGGATAAGATCTTCACAGTGACTTATTGTGTTAACTATGCATTAACCAATTCTCACCATACTATTTCATTTAGATATTTTTTTTTTGATAAGCAAAAAATTTTATTGAGAAGGGCACTAGGAGTGCCTCAACCCGTTTACAAATGGCTTAACGAATCCACGCCAACCGAAGGATTATTCTTCCATTCCTCATAATCTACCCATTCATGATCTACTATTCTATTGACTATCCAACTCCAAGTTAACCCTTTTACATGTAGTAGTATTTGAGATATATTTGGTACCCCTCCCTTAAAGATTACACCGTTACGGGTTACCCATAACACCCAAACAACCGCTACCCAAACTATAAATTTTATCCTTCTTTTTTTCTTCCCACCTAGAGTTATTTTATGTTTCAATAGATGATCCCAGCTTCCATTGTAATCTACTTGTTGCATTCCAAGCCATTGAAAAGTATCACTCCACAGCTTTTTCGAGATTGCACACTCAAAGAAAAGATGACCCGTATCTTCATCAAACCTGAAACAAAAAACACAGCATGGACTTGGCTGCAATTTGATGATGCCTCTCTGCTGTAATAATAGTCTCGTGGGAAGTCTATCAAGTAAAAGACGCCATCCGTGAACCAAGTATTTTGACGGTCCAGCAGTGTTCCATAATTTCTTCATGTTCTTCCTCTCGTTCTCCCCCAACACAGACTCGTTGCTGCTGTTAATTAGCTTGCTGTATGCCGAATTAACTGTGTACTGCAGCTGTTGATTATGGAGCCAGCACCATCGGTCTGGCATGTCCTTCGCTGGATTGACCTGCAACAACAATTCAAATAACATTCCAGCTTCAATCTCCTCTTCCTCTGACAGAACCCGATCCCACCTCAGCATCCACTGCCACGTTTTCCCTCTCCATTCGCCATTTGCTGCTACTGTAGCTGCTGATTGATCCGCAGCCGCTGCTAGTGATGGAAATAATTCAGTAAAATTCCATGGGCAGCACCAACTATCCTTCCAAAAGTTCACCTCCGTACCATTTCCAAGTTTCAACTTTATGGAATCAATAAACCAATTCTTTCCGGATGACACACAATCGTCAATTAATTTTAAATCTTTCCACCATACCGATTGTTGTGATTGCTTCAAAACACCCTCATGACCATACAAGTACAAGGGGAGACTAGCTAAAACTGAGTTGATTAATGTCATTCTACCCCCCCGTTGACAATTGCCTATTTCTCCACACCGATAGTCTATCTTTCATCTTTTTTATCACCGGATCCCAAAAATTTGGTTGACATGATATAGGAAAGGATTGACATACCAAGTTTATTTGAAGATATAGGAAAAATTTACTATCCTAAAAGAATGAAATAACAGAGCTTGAGACACTCATAAAAAGACCAAGGATATTAGACTGATTCTTTTCAAAAAGTTGTCCAGTGAAATTCAAATTTTTTTCTCCCTAAATGAATTATTTTTCTTTTAAAATGACTCTTATACCCTTTTTGCTTGTGAAACGAAGTACATGTGTCAATTAGTGTTGGAGGCTTAATTGGGAAGTTCAAGTGTATTTTATTTGTATGAATAGATATTAGATTTCAAGTTTGGTGTTAGTTAATCAAATATGCATGCATAGAGAAGGTTGCGGGCTTAATGATTTTTTTTCTACAAATTTGAGAGAGAAATACCAAAATGAAGCTCGTAAATTTCAATTATTTCAGCATTGAAAAAAACATAAAATAAGCATCGGTCGTTGCTTGTGAACCTACTTATATATTTAGTCTTATTATATCAAACAAACAATTTTTTGAAATATAATATACCAACATATTTTATTTAGAAAGACATTACACGGAGAAGCTTTCATACCGGCGAATCCACTAGCTACTTTAGCGTATAAAGAATTGGTCATATGCATGCAACTGATCAAATCCTTGCTATGATGGATTTGGAAGGTGGATAAGTAAATGCGGGGCTGTAATGGTTAATGAACAGAGAGAACCGTGATGAAGAAAAGGCAAGGCAATGGGGTGAGATGGGAAGAAGAGAAGAGGGGGTTTGGTGCAGATTTTCTGTGAGAGAAAAAAAATGTTTTGAAGTTTTCCACCAAATATAATAATTATAAACTAAGGGGTAAAAATTTTAAAAACCAAAAAAAGGGTGTGAGACTTTTTTTTTGATAAGCAATGTTAGTGGGGGTGGGGGAATGTTAGTTTCCGAGAGTTGAACTCGGGACCTCCTTCTTGCATTCATTTGGTGCACTCCTTCGGTTCCCTTAGCTCGCCAACTGAGGTACCTACTTGGGATAGGTGTGAGACTTACTATAGTGGGTTTGTAGGTTAGTTTTTGATTATGCACAAAATATTGGCTTTCTCATCCTAAGTGCCACCAAATGCACTAAAAGAGAACTTCCCGTTAGGTTCAAAGAAATGCAGTACTTTTAACAATGCGTTACCTTTCCTTTGCTACTACTGTATATGTCAGATTAAGCAAAAGCAACTACAGGGCAGCTCTCCTTTGGCAAGTAAGTCATTGGCACTGACTTTTGATTGTGATTGTTTACTTGCCAATAGAGAGGTGCCCTATTGCTGATTTTCTTATTGATGATGCAGTTTTCAACTTGAATTGCCTCTAATTTGTGTATGACAGATTTTATAGCAAAGAAGATGGAATAAACCACTGAAACCATTGGCATATGCTAGTTGAGGGTTATGCTATGAATATCCACAAACATATGTTTTCATTTATACTCATGGATTTGGTCCATGCAACTATTTTAGATTCTTCTATACTCAAAGAAGAGAAGTGGTGAAAAGAAGCTGTGAACAAAATCATGCTACTTTTCTTCATATCTAAATTTTCTTAGTGACATGGCCTTTTTAGCACAATAATCCAATATTTTTTACTTTCTTTTTTGCTGATATCTCCTAGTTAAGTTGAGGGATTTTCATTTTAACTCTTTATTATATATTACATTATAACAACAATAACCGTGCCTTAGCTAGGAGGAAGAAATCTTATGCTAATGAAAAAAATAATATTTTGTCTGTGACATATTAGGACCTGCAAGCATATGCCATTGATATATGAAAATAATAGCTTTTAAGACAAGTTTATCGAGCGCATAAAACCCCCTTGCAGATGCCATTGAAGTGTCATTCACTACTTCACAAAATAGACACAAACATATTAGGGAACAGGGAAGTGAGGGGAGCTATTTTATTAGTAAGTAAATCACTTGTAGGATATGTATGTCTCTTTTGGCAGATGGCAATATTCCAATTATAGCAAAATATATCCATTGACTTGCCAAAGGAGAGCTGTCCTATGAGAATCACAATCCTAATGTGCGCTATGGCTACTCGTATCCTCGTGGCAGAGGACGTGGCAACCGTGGCAGAGGACGTGGTCGTTCCCGTGGGAACGGTGGCCGCAACAGTAATGCCAACTCCCAGCGTCCTATCTGTCAGCTTTGTGGCAAAACAGGACATCATGTTGTGAATTGCTGGTATCGCTTTGATGAGAATTTCATTCCACCTTCATCAACAGCACCGTCTCAACAACCTGAGGAAGGCAAACCAAGTACCTCCGGAACTAATGATGAAACAGATGTGGTAAATGCATTCTTAGCTTCAGCTGCCTCTGATGGTACAGGTATAAATTCTGTCCCGTTCTTCCTTAGCCCGAAACCGTGGAAACTGGGCTCTGATACCATGATGAAAGTTGGGAGGGAAAGAGTGAATGTGATCAGAATGTGATTCATTGTGATTAACTCATCTGGTTACACTTGGCTTGATACAATATATAGTACATGATTAATCTAACTATACTAGCTAACCATGGTTAGGTTCTTAACTGAATTAGTTATGATACAAGGGATTGCTTATCTCAATAACAATGGCTTATCACTAATCTATTATATACTCTATCAAATCTTTGTCCTTCAATCCGACCAAAGTTAGCGACGTGTTCGGGTCTAAGAACGAGTTAAGGTCCAAATAATGTTAATTTTACTTTGCTAGTGATGGCATTTTATAATTAAAATTTTCAAGTTGGAATTTCTGTTACTTTTTATAGATAAATATTCAAGTTCGTTGGAAGAGCAAGGATCGACCGGGTACATTTTGTAAATTACTAAAAATATGCAATCTTTCACTTTTACTTTTTAGTTATAATTAAATGACCACCTAATAATTTTGTTTCAAGAATCCTTAAGCCAACTAAGTTTCATCTTAAATCTTGATTAGTCATTGCTAGACTTTACTTATCTCTTGGTCAAAATTTGGAATAGCTTGGGTCATTTTCCCTTAGACACCGAAATGAGTTCAAAGACATCTAGACCCAACAAATAGACCCGATGTTACTTTGACCCACTAATTATCAAGTTTATTTGAATTTTGAGAAGAATTAGGGTCTAAAGAAATGGTTCGTCAAAATATAGTGTCGAGTTAAAGAATAAGTAACTTGTTCATTCCAACCCCCCTACTTGTAAACTTTTGAGGGCATAAATATATTTTTAATAACAGAAACAAATATTAAGATTATACTTCTTCAAATTCAATTATAAGTAATCTTTGTTATGAATATTTGTTATTTATTGGATGCCTATCTTGGTCTCCCACTTCCCCTTAACTCCAATTCTTGAGTGGATCAATTAATAATGACATTTACTTTGATCTTTCACTTGCCTAGTTGTGTCCTATAAATAGGACTCATTCTATTGTAAACAATGACTAGTGAAGAGAATAATACAAAGCTCTCATATTCTCCATCTTTGTTCTTCCTATAATTTTGGTTATTTTCATAACACGTTATCAGCACGAAGCTCTACCATCTGATTGATGGCATAATTATCTTGAGGATCTATTGCTAGAATAAGTTTTCTTCTCATCCTTCTTTTTATTCTTCTACTTCTTCATCTTCTTCTTCTCACTATCATTCATTTTTTATCTTGTTTATGTTTTTATCTCATTTTCTATTTGTTTATCACTGTTGATGAAAATTTGCTATATAGTTCCTGAAGAACAATAAATCCATTATCCAAACATGCCTGAAGAATTGCACAAATAATTGTTTCTTTGTATCATTGTTTATGATATAGTTCCTAAAAAACTTAAAGAATTTAATATCCAAGCATCCCTAAAGAATTGTGGTATAGTTCCTGAAGAACTAATGATTTGGTAATCCAATATCTTTGTAGGATTGCACAAAGAATAATTAGCTTTATCATTGTGAAGATTTGTGATAGTTCTTGAAGAACTCAATGAAAGCAAATATTCAAGCATCCCTATAACATATCTTTGTTCAATGATCATTGGGAAGGGTTTAGAAATGAATTGGGGGAAATTTGAAATGTTTTAGTTTTAGAAAATAATCTTTGAATTGATTCCCAACTCTTGGGAATTGATTCCCAACTCTTGGGAATTGATTCACAACTCTTGTGAAATGACTCTCAACTCTTGGAAATCACAACAACCACTTCAAACAATCAAATTCAAGCCACAATTCATCAAATTGGCAACCAAATCAACTTGTATCATAACCTTCAATCACATAACATACACATCATGACATTCAAAAGACAACCATGACTTCCCAAGGATTCAAATTGAAGATTGTTCAAAATTCAATTAACATCCATCATAAATCAATTATGAAGAACAACAAGTCACAACCAACAATTCAAACAAAACTTCAATTAATCGAAGAACTCACCTTAATTGTCGATTCCAACACACAAACACGCGAGAAATCTCAACTTGATGCATCCATACGAACTTAAGGCACCAACAATAGGCTTCTAGAGCTTCAAAACTCATCCCAAAAACCTTAAACTTGATTCCAAAGCTTTGAACTTTTACTAAGAACTTCACCTTCATCCACAAACATCTATGAACCTTTCATCACTTTTCCTAAGCTCCAATTTGAGCTTCAACCTTCAAATCCCCAAATTGAACCCAAACCCTTGATTCTCCAAAATAACCCAAACTTTAGTGATTGAACTTCCTAATCAACAACATAACTTCTAGGGAGCACTAATCACCATCCTAAACTTCAAATTTGATCAAAGCTTTCCTTTCTCTCTCTAGGGTTCACCATGGAAGAAAAAGTTTGGTGAGGAATTTCATGAAACCAAGAACACCCATGAAAAGAGGAAGATGAGATGACTCCATTAACACAAAACCTCACACAAAACTCAAGCTTTTTCTCTTCCTTTCTCCTCTTCTCTCTTTCTC
The DNA here is from genome assembly GCA_039519185.1 of Astragalus membranaceus. Taxonomy (NCBI): domain Eukaryota; kingdom Viridiplantae; phylum Streptophyta; class Magnoliopsida; order Fabales; family Fabaceae; genus Astragalus; species Astragalus membranaceus. The sequence goes on from CM076853.1 coordinate 24,871,749, forward strand.
TTTTCTCCATTTTCTTCTTTTCTTTCCTTTTTCCTCTCTTTCTTCTTCTCTTCGACCTCCTCCTCTCTTTCTCACTTTTTTTTTCTTTCTTTTCTTTTAAAACAACATAAGTGAGGGTGTGGGGGTGAAAAGACCTCTACTCCCTCACTCTATTTAACTTCCAAAAATACCCTTACTATCTATTATTCACTTAAAACCCCACAACAATCAATAATTAATCTAGCACTTAATTAACAAAATTTAGTAATCAAGCACTAAAAATAATTAAATGGGCTGAATGTCAAAATAATTAAATTAATTATTTTGGGGATGTTACAATATAATCCTCAATCTCTGGTACGATGGCCATCCCACTAAGGCTGTGGTTATGAATCTTCAGCGGGTCACGTTCCTACATTTGTTATGGTATCGGTTAGTCAAATATTTAGGAAAACATAACAATTGAAAAACATATTTAATTTAAATAACCCTAAACTTACCGTCCCCTCCCATATCTTCCGGGTAACATGTGCGCCGTAGGTAGGCAATATCGATCTATCATCTGGACCACCGAGGAACTGGAATGTGGTTGGTCCTGATGTGGAGGGTCTGGATGTAGAGGGCTCGCCAACTGGGGCAGCAACATCAACACCAGCATCAATAGGATCTGAAGCAGCTAAGTCAGCAGCTACCAAATGAGCAGCATCATCCTAAATATCATCATACTGAGGAGCAGCATCGGCATGTAGTGGGTCCTAAATATACACCCCGGTCCGTCCGCCATTCCCGCATCCACGTCCACGTCCACGCATTTGTATCTGCGCATTCCTATTGCGAACGGAAGTTGTAGTACTCATTCTGTCGTCATCGTCCCATGCATGTCCAGAAGAACCACCGCCCCTAGTCTTTGCTATCCCTAAAAAAACATTAAACGTAAATTAAATTTCAAAAAATAAAATCAAAAGTTCCCAGGAGGACTCAGAACTTTAGATCTGGATTGGTTCAGAATTTCAATTCCAGACGTTCCTTTTAAAAATCCAACAACGCTTGGTTCAGAGCTTTAGATCCGGACTATGTAAAAAACACAGGTGCGAAAATAAAATACCGAACTGTGCAGAGATCCAGGAAAAAAACTGAAATGATAGTGAGGGAGAATAGTAGCATACTTGTTTGATGTGAATGCGAGAGTGGGGGAGAAGGGTGCGATAGAGATGGAGCTTCAGAATGTGAGAGTGAGGGGAAGAGGAGAAGAGTGCGAGAGAGAGAGAGAGAGAGGGAGAGAGAGAGAGAGGGAGAGAGAGAGAGAGAATGTGAGAGAGGGAGAAGGGGTTCGCTGGCTTAGGGATTGAAATGGGGGTGTGGGTGTGTGAGAGAGGGAGAGTGTGAAAGAAAGATTTGATGAAAGAATGGTGTTTTGGGGATATTGGGGGGTTGGGGGGGCTAGTGAATGGAGGGGGGGTTGGCATGGCCCTTTTAGCACAAGGGTTTAATACATTTCTTATACTTTGTTTTTTTAGATAAGCAAATATTTTGAAAGGGGGCACTAGGGGTGCACCAGCCCTTACAACCTAGATGAGGCCGGCCTCGTTAAAACCTCCCAGAGGCAAAGGAACTCAAACTCTGAGCAATGTCTTCCCTAAGCCCAAACTTGTAGCTGTGTACTGACCCACAGTTAAGCTTCCTTGAGTTAAAGCTAGAAACTCATTTTCCTTCTCAGACCTCATTGAAGTGGAAAATATTGTCCTAGAAACGTTTGCCGGAAATGTTCCCAAGTTTGAGGAGTTCCCATAGTCACAATCATGGCCCGAGCATTGGTCCACCAATTGCTGGCCTCCCCTTTTAGCATATGAGATGCCAATCTCAACTTATCCTCATCATTGATTTCCATGGTGAGGAAGATTTCTCAATATCATCCAGCCAATGCTGAGCTTCCATGACATCAGACCCTCCTCTAAACTCGGAAGGCTTCATCTTGAGAAATTCAGAATAAATCTGTCTTGGGTTCACTGGTTGCTCAGGGGCTTGTTGCGGTTGTGGATGAGCATTTTGTTGGAATTGCAGCATGTCTTGCATCATCTTTTGTTGCACTTCAATCAAGTTCTGCATCCAAGTAGAGTGCGGATTTATTGGTCGATTGTTCCTTGAGTTTCCTACCATAATTCTGAAAACAATGCACCATGTATTGAGTTGATCAGGCTCAATGTCCCTTAGCATTATAGGAAGTAAGATGACATAATTACTCAAGGCACAAACAAACCTAAAACTAATCTAAGCCCGACTAGGTCGAACTGCTCTGATACCATAATGTAATACCCCAAAATATCAAACATAGCGGATATACCAGAATACTCTTTCATGCATACATCAGAGTGTAATTCCTATTTATGGACATTGAACAAAGCTAAAGCTTTAATGAAAACTCATCAAAGCATCACTCATATTTCATAGCTTCATAATAGAAGTACATAATTAACTTAAATTCCAAGTTTTAACAACCTTTCCTAATTCCTAATGTCCAACATCCAAAACAGAAATAAAGGAAGCGACATACAACTTTTGAACGAGTTCAAGTCATATTATCGAAGTACATAAACAAAAGGGAAGTGCATAACCAAAATAAACTAAGTCCTCAAGCTCTCCATGTGTTGCACCAATTAGCCATGCTTCTTTGCTTTTGACTTTCGATCCTTGTGTCTCTGTAAACCAACAACATATAAAGTTACTAAACACTCGCGGTTCATTATGCATATTTTCAATCGTAGCCCGAGTCTGGATAGCTATGTGTAACATGGCATTAGCACAACATCGACAACCACTACGCGGTTCCCCGGTGAACCCAATCCACTAATATCTGATTAGTGGGCAAACATAGATGGGGCCTAGGTTTTGGGCTCATGACTTCCCTCCCACTCATAGAGGTCGTCACCTCAATTGATTTCATTAGTCCAATGACTATCATACCTTGATTAACATCAAGTCATTTCATTTTTCATTACATCATATGGCTACCAAAACCTTAACGAACAATAAGCCCATTACATTATCATAAGCTTATGTATTCTCACTCGTAGATCCTTAACGGTTACAATTCATTAATCATACATACGCGTTTTCCACGAATTACGGTTTGTAGCAATATATATATATATATATATATATATATATATATATCAATATATTCCAGCAGTCATGTCAACTCAAGGGAAATCATTGAACCATGAGCAAGCAATGTTTTAACCACTCTATAACGGAAATAATCACTTATTTACTTTAATTTAACCCATCCATTTCACATAAATTGTAACTTAGGGAATTCTCACAATTCAATCCAAACATAAGTAATTTCAATGGATTACTGTTATTTATCATTACTTAAGGTCGGGAATGAATTGGCACTACAAGAAAAACTGATTTTTCCGGCCAGGACTTTCCGGCCGATTTTTATCCGCCGAAAAATTTCCGGCGGATTGTAGGACTTACCGACAGATTTTATCCGCCGAAACATTACCGGCGGATTTGTTGGAGTTTCCAGTCGATTTTTTTTCTCCGCAACATTTCCAGCGGATTTTTAGGCCTTTCCGGCGGATTTTTAGGTCTTTCAGGGCATCATCTTGGACCCATTTATCGTTTTTCCACTAATATCGTTTTGGGCTCCTGGGGACGAAGCAAAATGGACCCATTCGGTTGAGGTCAACCGAATACGTTCGGTTGAGTTCAATCGAATCATACTGATACTGATTGTGTTTGATTTGTTCGGTTGCAGGTATGATCCAATTCGTTACCCTCATTGAACGAAATGCTGGGAGGATTTCCATTTCAAATGAGATTTGGAGACTAGAGTTGCCTTGTTCCTTTTATTTTGTTTTGGAAGTTGGCCATTGTATTTGTGGTGTCAACAACATGCGCTATGGCAACATCCTTACTAATACGCATGCCATCTGCCAAGCGTATGGGTGTGTTGAGAGTGTGGAAGCCTCGTTAACATACTATCAGACCGGGCGCTTCAAGGTCGCCAGGATTATACCGGCGGTTGCCTCTGATGGGAGTGGGAGTGAGAGTGATACTGCAAGTGATGATGGATCTGGCTCTGTTGTTTCCCAGTTGTAGTTTTTTACTGTTATTTTGTTTATCAATAATTGTAATTGAACGTCACTGATTTAGTAATGAATAAATATTGGGTTGATTATTTTTTGGTTTACAGTACCGTTTAAATTAAACAATAATTTTATTATTAAAAAGCGTCACCGTACATAAAACTCGAAATACACGAAAACGATAAAATGAAAGAAACTACTGAGCTGGTGGAGTTAAACGACTAAGAATCTCAGCGACGGTCCGTGTGGTTTCCACGTACAAATGCAGACAACCCTTCCATTTAAACAGGACATAAATGGACATCGTTACTTGGACGTCATCGTCGTTCTTGACATCCATTGTAGACCAGTGCACATGTCGATCAGACCAATCGGGTTTTCGATAAACTATACGAGTTATCTCTCGCTCGTCGCCCTCCACTTGCACCTTACCCAGTAGTTTATCTTTTAGGGCAGCGAATGTTATGTTGTGTTTAAGCCTACACTGCATTGTGTCTCGCCCCTCGGAACAGACACCATCAACTTTGTTGGTGATGATGCCTTGATGATGAATGATAATGAGGGAAGAATCCTCTGAGTATTGTGTTAGGGGCATTTTTTTTGTGTTTATACGATTTGGTGGAGAAGAAGCAGAGAAGGGGTTAGGGTTTTTGTGAAGTAGAAGGGAAAGCTGAAGCCCAATTTATAATAGGCGTGGGGAAACATGAGCCGTTGATCAAAATTATAGATCACAAATTTGAGCCGTTTATTTTCTATCCGTTGGGTCACAATTTCCAAAGGAAATGCCATCCACTCCTTTTCCTGACACGTTTGACTGGTTGTGAGCCGTTGGCTAAAAGTGTCGGTGGAATCTGAGTCGTTCAATATTTTTTTTTAAAAAACCTGTAACCGGCGGATTTGTTGGATTTTCCGGCGGTTTTGGGTCTACGATTTTTTTTTTAAAAAAATCAGCCGGTAAGGGCATTTCCGGCGGATAGTTAAAAGAACCGCCAATTTTGAATTTCGAAAATCCGCCGGAAATGCGTAAAAATCCATCGGAAATGACGACCCGACTAAAGTCCGCCGGAAACATCATTTCTGGCGGATTTTTTTGAAAAAAGCGGGGGATTAAATCCGCCGGAAATCCTTGAAAATATGCCGGAAATCCCCTAAATCCGCCGGTAAATGACCTTTCCGGCGGATTCTGCCTTTTGACCGCTTGACTTCGTTTCTTCTATATAAATCCCTTCTCCACTTCTTCTTCTTCACACCTCTACCAATACTCTCCTTCTCTCTACTAAATCTCTTCTTGAAATTCCTCTCTTCCTCCCTACGAATTCTCTTCTTCTCTCTACTAAATCTCTTCCTCTCTTTGGCAAATTTCTTCGATCTAAGGTATGTTTGTCACATGAGTTAATAATTTTAGTTTTTGAATTACTTTATAATATGAGTTTGTTACTAATTGTGGTGTTGTTTGTTTAGGTATTGTTTGAGTTTACGTTCCTCTTTTTTCCTCTTTGTTTGAGTTGGGGATACGCTTCAAGTCAGAGCCTTCTCTTCACTACGGTTAGTTATCAAAGTAAAGTAATTAATATATCAATATATATATATATATATATATATATATTTATATGGGTTCTTTGTTTTTAGTGTCTAAAAAAATTTTACCAACTTTTGGTCACCGTAAAATTTGGATTTTTTCTTTTAGTCCTTGGTGACTTTTAATAACGTTTATTGTTGATGATTTGAATACATGTTCCTGTGTCTCATTATCGTGTCTTAGAAGTTGGTTTTCTCAAATCACATTTTTGGAACAATATTAAAATTAATAAAATATTAATTACTTCACTATTTATAGTAAAATTTTGTTACAAATTTTGTTTGCAATAATAATACAAAATAATTTATATTGAAAAAACTTATTTATTAAGTTCACTTATAAATTTTATTAACAGATATTGTCTTATAAAAATTGAAATTTAAAATTAAATTTGCAATTATTATTTATAATGTTTAAATTATTAATATATAACATTATCTAAAAATTCATTGTGTTGCTGGTAATTGATAGTTTATTGATATATCAAAATAAAGTAATTAATATATCAATTTATATCAAAATATAAAGAAATTGATAGTTTATTTGATAGTTTATTTCATTTACGTTGTAGTGTAGTACATAGATCTTGAAATTATGGATCGTAGTTGGATGTATGATCAATTGTTTCTTGGAAGATCCGATTTAGAGCGACGTTTTGTAGAAAGAGTAGAAGAATTTATTTTTTGTGCTAAGTTTCATGAAGAATTTGCGCGACAATGCGGTATTAGATGTCCGTGCTTGAAATGTTCCTTTCGATTTATAAAAAATGAAGAAGAAGTTAGACTTGATTTGTACAATAATGGGTTTAGGCCAAATTATTGGATATAGAGTCGTCACGGGGAAGTAGGACCAGGGGTAGCTGCAGTTCCTACGGTTAATGTTCCGGTTGAAGTAGTAGCTCCCACATCAAGTAGTTATCCAGCGACTACGACATCTGAAGGCCAAATTATACAACCATTAGATGTTTATCAGGGAATGATATCTGACGCTATTGGAGTAAATTTGGATTTTGAAGAACCAGAATATGATGCTGAAGAAGTTTCAAATGAGGAAGCTCAAAGGTTTTACATGTATTTGAGTGAGACCAGCAGCCACCCCAGTAGCTTTGGATTATTTTATTTTGTTGTATGAATATTTTTTTATTGTATGGATATTTTTTTGTTGTACGGATATTTATTTAAATTAATTATTAATTTTTATTCCTAATTTTTATTTTTTTAAATAGTAAATTAATTAATTAATTAATAAATTTTATTTTTGATCAATAATTAAAGTTTTTAATAAAATAATTAATTAAAGTTTTTAATAAAATAATATTAATTTTTTAAATAAAACGATTTTTTAAAAATAATTAATTTTTTAAAAAAAAAAATCGGTTTTTCCGGCGGATTTGTGGAGTTTCCGGCGGATAAACTCATGCGAATTTTTTTTTGGATTTTCCGGCGGATTTTTCGGCGCCACGAAATCCGCAGGAAATTTCCGGCGAATAATCCGCCGGAAACCGTTTACTGCGAGCTGGCTACCGGAGCCAAAAAATCCGCCGAGAAGTCCACATTTTCGGAGGATTTTTGGCTTTTCCGGCGGAATTTGCCCGCCGAAAAGTCCAATTTTTCTTGTAGTGTGGGAAAGGATTTGTAACACCCCGGAAATAATTTAATTAATTTATTTAATTGAGTCATTAAATTTATTGGAGGCGTGATTTACTTAATTTAAAAAAAAAATGATGGGTGTTGTTCAGGAGGTGGAACGAATGAAGAGGGTGGTGTTGGCGTGGGAGGCCCAGCGCTCGCTGAACCCACAGCTTAAACCCTAGGGGTCTAAGCCACACTTCTCTCATTTTTCGCATTGTTGAGAGAAAGAAATCAGAATTGAGAGAGAGTGAGGGGCGCTGCGCTAAAGGAGTGGAAGGAGGGGAATCTTCTCAAGTTTTTCTTTAGGTAAGAGTTCTCAATCCTTCTATGCCGTTTTTCTTCCTTTTCCTAGTGTTGTAGCCTTCAATCCCTAACCTCCATTGTGTTGATACCTCATAGATCAAAGAAGTGGGCGTGGCTACGGTTTCGAAGGGAGAATGAGAAGTTTCGTTCGTTGTGTTGCTAGGTTTTTTTGTACGTGACTCCTTCGTCATTGTTCCGGATCATACAAATTCGAGGTAAGGGTGAGCGTTTCGGTTTAACATGATTGGGTATATAGTGGGGTTTTGTGGGGTTTGTGGGAATTGATATTGTTGATGAAAATGATGTTATTTGAAGAATTTGATGATTTGTTGGAATGAAAATTCGATGGTCCTTGATTAAAATTTGATGATTTATGTTGATGAATTGTTGGTGTTCTTTGATGAACCATTAGTGAGACTTGATGATTGATTTGGTGAATGAAACGTGTTTTTGGTGTTGGTGATGTGCGGAAAAGAATTGTGATGTGATCGGGTTGGGTGAAGGATTAAGTTTTTCTGAATTTTCTGCACGTTGCACTGTTGCTGTCCATTCGCGCGTCGCTCGCGCTGCAGTCGCGCTCCAGGCGCAAGCGCGCTGCGCTGTGGCACGCTGTTGCTGCCCAATCGCGCCTCAGTTGCGCCCAGCTCGCGCTTCAAGCGCGAGTCACTGTTTCCCACTGTTTTTCTTGCTGTTTTCCCACTGTTTTATTGCTGTTTTCACACTGTTTTCTCAGCTTTTAAAGGTGATGTTTTCTCCACAAAAATATGATGTTTCCTCCATAAAATGTGATGTTTCCACTAATAAAAATGTGACATTTCCCGATTCAAATGTAGTGTTTTCCCGAGCTTGAAAATGTGGTGTTTTTCCGAATTTAAAATGTGATATCCTTCAAATTAAGATGTGATGTTTTATAAATTAAAACGGGACGTATTTCTAAACTCTAAACGTGTTGTTACCCAAATTTCAAAGGTGATATGTATGATGATGATGTAACATGAGTTATGGTGATTTGTGACGAATATACTCTAGGGGTATGATTATAATGATGTTGTAATGTGAATGTGATGAATTACGACGAATACCCTCTATGAGTGTTTTATGACGATGATGATGAGTACTCCAGGTGAGTGTCTTTTCTTTTGGTGAAATTGCACATGTGTCCATAGAGTCTCATAGCATGTGCACATTGTGACGAATAGGCTTCGGCCTCTTAATGATGACGGTGTGCCCCTAGTGGCTTATTATGACGAGTATGGTACCATCATGCATATACCCAGGTGTGGGTTGCATTATCATGCATATTCATGACTGTGACTTGTTGGCAAATTGTGGTTGAGTTGGTGTTTGGCGATGATGATGTGGTGTTGGTAATGATGTTGTGTGATTGTTTGTCTTCATTACTCTACTATGTGCTTAATTATGTTTTGTTGAAATTCTCACCCCTTTTGCTTGAAATGTTGCTCTATTGTGGCAACGCTGCAGGTAACCGCGAGTGAAGGTCTTGCTGCCTTCTGTGATAGCTATTGGGATGTCTGTCGAGTCGCTCTCTGATACTGTAGCACCTAGGGGGCGTAGTTGAAGCTTGTTAGTTGTTAATTAACTGTTTAATGACTATGTGAGAATATGAGATGTGTTGGAGGGGCTTAGTGAGTTATTTTCTTATTCAGCTGTGACGTGTTAATTTATGAGGTTTAATTTTTATGATGGTGGTTTGTTGCACAAACTTTAATGAGTGCAAACGATGAGTTTCTTATGACGATGTGACATTTCTTTTCTATCAATTAAATTAATATTTTTAAAAAGGAAATTACTCTGATAACGACGTGTAAATTGAGGGGTAGAAAAGGGGTGTTACAGGATTGAAGTCAAAAGGAGTCATCCTGGAAACAGCAGAAAACACGGCTGCCAGTGTGCCAGTGTTTTTAAAACACTGGTGCCCGTGTTTTAAAACATGGCCGTGTTTCTGCATTTTGAAAAATTTGCGCAGAAACAGCCTAAAACATGGCCATGTTTTCTGCGGACAACCAAAATCCTACAGTTGTTGTTCTAAAACAACCAATTTCAAATAGCATTCATAACGATCAAACAAACACACAACATTGATCATTTAAAACACATTACACATCAAGAATGTATAACCTTATATCGTACAAATATGACTGACCCTTTTGACCTTGGATGTGGTCACTAAGTAATATCATATTGTAATGGTAGTGGAACATGCATATAAGGATTCTAGTTCCAAAAGTTGATCAACTTTAACAGAACGAATTGAAGAGGAAGGAATCTTGGGTTATTCTAAAATATTCTGAGTTATTAGATTTTTATGACCCATCACATAAATTTCTTGGCAATGTTTAATCAAAACAAAAAAGCCATTTGACTTTTTTAAGTAGTCATGTGATGTGATGATTCTAAACAGTTTTAATCATGACTTTCCATTATAAGGTCTTGATTTACTCTTCCCATTCTAAACCATATATATATATATATACACACACAAATACCATCAAGTATTCTTATATGCAGGATGGAAGAGAGAGAAAAGTTAGTGAGAGAAACAGCGCTAGGGCAAGGTGGGGAATGGAAAGAAGTCATTAGCAGGAGGAATATGAAAAAGAAGCAGAAAATGGGGAAGATCGACATTGCAACGTACGGGAAGTGGAATAACCTACAGGATACCACCTCGTTTTATTTTTCAGAGTTTCCTGACTCTCATGGTGCAAGTGCTATGCTGCGAGCCTTTTCATACTACGAAGATGCCATTGAAGTGGTGATACCACCTAAGAGAGATGCTCGCGGGAGAAGGTTTGGGTTCGCCAGATTTCGTAATGTTAGTGAACCTAGAGTGTTCGCCATCAAGCTGGATAATATCATCATAGGTGCAAATAAGATTCACGTTAATATTCTGCGATTCAAAAGGGAATGGAACGAAAGGAACTATACGATGCAACATTCTCTCCAAAAGAAGCAAGTTATTCAACCAAGGGTTCATCAGGTATGGAAGAGGAAGGAAGAAACTAATAAAGGAGGATTGAGGGAGGAGCATGTTCAAAACAGGCAGATAAAGCAGCCTCAGTTTCCAAATTACCCATTACCCCCCAGGATTGTATACCATAGGAAGATCGACTTGTCTGACATATGTTACAATGTTGAGGAAGAAAGGATGCTGAAATTCAACCAATTGTATGTTGGGGTAGTTAAATCGGTGGGCGATACGTATTCCATTCAAGAGTGGTTTAACATCAACGGTTTTTTCTCCATCAAGGCCACACCAATGGGTGCGAATAAAGTATTGTTGGAGGAATCAGAGGAGGGGACTATTCAAGCTATGATTGAAGAGTCTGGGGAATGGTTAAGTGAAAAATTTGACGATGTACGTAGATGGAATCCAGGGGAAGCTGATAACGAAAGAGTTGTATGGTTGAGATGCCATGGCATTCCAGTACATGCATGGAACGGGGAATTCTTTGCGGCTTTGGCACGTAAGTATGGTGTGTTTCTGGGGGTATATGACGATACAAGGAGGAAAGCTTCGTTGGATGTTGCAAGAATTTGTATCAGAACCCGTAGCTATGACGTCTTTAACATGGTGGTGGTGGCCAACATCAATGAGTCCCTATTCCAAATAAAAATGATAGAGGATTGGTGTAGGCCACAGAAAGGGATCTATTTGTACAAGGGAGAGGAGGATGGAGTGTCTTCATCACAGCATGAAAACGAGTCAGATTGCTTTGAAGATTCAGAAGATGATACTCCGGCTTTGTTCACGGCGGTTGACAGTGACTTTGGGTTCTCAGAGGTGGAAGAGGAAAACGAAGAGTCCAGCGAGGAAGCTGAGGAGTCCATTGGGCGCAGTAATGGTGAAGATACCGAGGACCTCTCTGTTGTCAATGAAACGGTTGGTTTCTCTGAAGATATGCGGCGCAACCCTCTGGTGGTAGGTGATGATTGCGTGGACCGAGGTTTGTCTCCCACGAAACCTAGTGTAATGGACTGCTTTAACTCTATTGGTTGTGAAGGTAATGTTTCATTGGTTAATCAAGAGGGGGCCCAGAGTTTACCTAGTGGTGTAATTCTAAAAGGAAATAACTGCGATGATGTCAATAAAAGAGGCTTTTTTGGTGGAATTCTTGAGAGAGGTGAGACAAGTAATGCAGGGGGCTGTAAAAAGAATGGTGGGCCATTAAAAAACAAAATCAAAAGGAGAAAGAGATTCAAAAAGAGGAACGGTGGGCAGACCCAGTTAAGTGATAATAGTATTATTGCATCCAGCCTCTTGGGCCATGGTTGTATCCAGCCCAACACCGTTTCTTGTGAGATACAGCCTCCCCAGTGCTTGGTTGGTGTAGTGCGTAACCCTCCAAACGCTGACTCCATAATTTCCGGCAAGTCATCCGATGATGGGTCTATACTCAAAGACAACTCGGTGGGGGATTCAGGTATAAGGATGGGAAATACTAGATTTGAAGAGGATCATGATATAAGGTGGCAGGCAAGTTGTGGAAGATTGCAACAGAAGATTTGGGGGTTACAGGTGAGGAAGTGGAAGAAGTATATATTGAAAGGATTAAAGACATGGAAGCAAGAGATCAGGAAGGGAAAGGAAGGAAGGGGAAAACTATCAACAAGTCTAAATGAAGATCTTTTCATTGAATATGAGAGGGTGGGGAGGAGCAGAAAAAAGAAGACGTATAAAACGGCATATCTCCTCCGGTAATTTTGATGTGTGTATGTTTCAAGAAACAAAACGGAGTGGTCTTACTAGGAAGATGGTATCATCTATTTGGGGAGGGGGTGAATTTGATTTCCTGTGCAAAGATGCTGAAGGGAAATCTGGTGGTCTATTATGTGTATGGGTCCGTGGTTTGTTTGACGTGCAGTCAACTATCTGTGGGGAGTTTTTCTCTTGTGTTACAGCAAAGTTTCATGACTCCATATGTTTTTTGGTGAATATATACTCTGCATGTAGCTTGTAACACCCCAATTTTATTAAAATCTATTTTGAGATGAATTGGTGAAATGATTGAAGAGATTAGAGAGTTATTGGCGTGAGAACCATGGTATAAATGACTAGAATTGAGGTTAGGTTTTTCAAGGTTTTGTGTTCTCAATCGAACTCCGTTTTGAATGGTTCTTGGTTTAGTTGGAGAGTGGACCTAATTCTCTACAAAGTAGGCATTGGTTTCATAAAATTTCATTAAGAAGTGAGAAAGGAAATTTGGTTGCAAGTTGAGTGAGAAGTTCCGTCCAAGTTTGGTACCTCAGTGTAGTATTTTGAAAATCTGTACCAATTGGTTACTTATTTTGGGAATTAAAAATCATAGATAGAAACTACACTCCGAGAGCTTTCCAACGAGTGGTCATTTGTTAAAATCCGATGTCGTTTGCTATTTTAATCAAGAGAAGGAAGAAAAGAGTAGTCTGCGCATGTACGCTGTTGTTTCTGCCATTCTGCGCCTGAGTCACGCTCAAGTCGCGCCCCAAGCGCAAGTGCTGTGCGTGAGCAGCGTGAGTTTCTGCCATTTCGCGCCCAAGTCGCGCCTGGCTTGCCCTCCGAGCGCGAGTTCGCGTATATAGCTGCGTTTCTGCGCAGCTAGGGCATTTTCTTGCCGTTTTCACTCTTTTTATCATATCTTTGTCTCTAGAGCTCCGATTGTGACGCCGTTTGTTGCGTTCTTCTCGTATCGCAGAGGGCTTCGATAGGAGAGCAATTCCAGAGTTAGAATCCAGAAGTGGTGAGAACGAAAATTAATCTCCCTACAATCTAAGAGAGAGAGAGAGAGAACTTGCGATCGTGAGAAGGAGAGAAGAAGTGTAGATCGCGTGGATTGTTGCTGTTGTTTCGTAGGTGACTTGTAGTGATCTCTTGTCTTCGTGAAAACCTAAGGTAAGGGTGAGCGTTTCGATTTAATATAATTGGGTATGTAATTGGGGTTTTGGGGGTTTTGATGTTATCGATATTATTTTGATGTCATTGATGTTATTTTGATGTTGTTGATGCCCTTTCGATGTTGTTGATGTTATTTTGATATTGTGATGAAATTGATATTGTGATGAAATTGATATTGTCGAAGAGTTTTGATGTCGTTTTGATGAATATGACGAGTTCACTCTATGAGTAATTATGATGATGTGATATATATGATTTTGATGATTATGACGAATACACTCTATGAGTGTTTTATGATGATGATGATGAGTACTCCAGTTGAGTGTTTGATGAGTTGCACATGCGTTCATAGAGTCTCATGGCATGTGCATACTATGACGAACAGGCTTCGGCCTCTTATTGATGATGATATGCCTTGAGTGGCTTTTGATGATGATATGCCTTGAGTGGCTTTTTATGACGAGATGGTACCATCATGCATATGCCCTAGAGGGGGTTGCATTCACATGCACTTTCATGACGGTGATTCCTTGAAAATAATTGTGTTTGAATTGATATTCTCTGATGATGAGTTTGATGATATTGATGATGTTGTATGATTTACTGTTCATATTACTCTGTTTATGCTTGATTATGTTTTATTGAAATTCTCACCCCTTCTGCTTGGAATGTTGCTCTATTGTGGCAACGCTGCAGGTAACCGCGAGTGAAGGACTTGCTGCCTTACTTTTTAGCTTTTTGGGATGTATTTTGTGTCGCTCTCTGATACTGTAACACCTAGGGGGCGTGGGTGAAGTTGGATAATTTGTTTAATTAGTCGAATAATGATCTTTATTGTTATATTGAGACGTGTTTGAGAGTATTTGGTGAGATGGTGTTTATTCCGCTGTGATGGGAATTTCGAGGACTTGATTTTTCATGACGGATGTTTGTTGCACAAATTTGAACAGTGCAAATGATGAGTTTGCTTTAATGAAGTTGTAGCATTTCTTTTCTACCAATTAAAATAATATTTTTGAAAGAGAATTACTCTGATAAATGACGTGTAATATAAGGGTAGAAAAGGGGTGTTACATTAGTGGTATCAGAGCAGTTCGGTCTGTCCGGCCAAGTTGTCCAGTGTCGAGTCTAGTTATCTCTCGAGTCTTGGTACTCGTTCTAACCATGATTTGTGTTGCAGTGATTAGCTGAATTGGCCAGACGGTAGGATTGCTATTGTTGAGAATGGTGTTGCTTATTGTTTTATTGCTGTTATGTGTGTGTTTGCTCTGAGTACTTTGTGTAACTGCTATGTTAGTTATTTTTTTAGTTACTACTCCTTACCATATGTTGCGATATTTTAAATGTTAAGTGGTACTTTCACCAACATGTTGCATTTATTTGAGTAATTGTTTTTAATGAAGTGATTGAATTTTGTTGATTAATCCATTCGATATATGTAGAACCAGATAAGGTTAGACTCTAAGAGAGTTTTGTACTTGCGTCATAATTTTACTCTATGGTATGTCAATGATTGCCTCGGCAAATTTACATGTTCTATTTAAATTCCCTTGAAATATAGCAAAACTCAGGAAGTGGGAAAATAAAGTTAGAGAAAATGCGTTGGTGTTCAAATTGCCATCTTTGCATGGCTATAGTGTCAGGCTGCATATGCTTCGATCATTATTAAGTTATAAAACTAGAGCTTAAATAGCGGGAACTGCTGATTTAATTATGGTGTGCTATCTGAAAGTAGTTTTCTCGCTCTACTATGATTTCGTGTTTGTTGACTCTCAAATTCTAAAAAGTTATGTGTCTAAAGAATGCCTGACTGCTTTACGTGTTTTCTCTAGGATAATAATTGATCTCAATCTCGTTTAAGTGCTCTTGTTCTTGTTGGGTTTTGTAAGGGTGGGTTTAACATCCATAATGGGTTTATGATGGGTTTACGGGTAGTAGGGTTTTGTAAATTGAATTGAAATGTATGTGATAATTGAGTGTTCTTGTGTTAATTGATGATTCATATTGTTGTTGATGATTTATTGATGTTTTGCTGTTGATGATTTGTTAATGTTTGTTGTTTAATGAGTGGTTGAAGAATGGAATGATTTGTGGATGAATTTTGTATTTGTTGTTTAACGAGTCTTAATGTGTTTATGTGTAAATTCGTGTTCTTGATGTTGAGGGCGTGTGAAAGAGGTTTGATGAGGTGATCATTGAGTGAAATACCGAGTTTTCTGAGTTTTCTGCACGTTACGTGTCTGCTGTCAAACTGCGCCCCGTTTGCGCTGCAGTCGCGCCCCAGGCGCAATTGCACTGCGCTGTGAACTGATTTTTCTGTCCAATCGCGCCTGGGTTGCGCCCCGCCCGCGCCCCAAGCGCGAGTGGCTGTTTCTCACTGTTTAGTGCTGTTCTCTCACTGTTATGTGGTTGTTTTCACACTGTTTTTCCTCAGCTTAAAATGTGATGTTTTCCCCATTTGAAATGTGGTATTTTCTAAAAGAAAAGAGTGTATTTTTCTAAAATATAAAGTGATGATTAAATTGAATCGAATTGAATTGAATTGATAACGGTTCGTAGAGTTGATAATTGGATTTGATGTTTTCAAAGAAATCAAAGTTACAATTGTATTTAAAATAAATGGTGTGCTGTTTGACAGTGTTTCAGGTCGCTGTTCTATTTTTAAGATGAATAGTGTGCTGTCTTATATTGTTCAAAGTTGCTGTCTTGCTTTTGAAAATAAGAGGGGGCTGTTTTTATGCTGTGAAGAGTTGCTGTCTTGCTGTTTTTCAAAATAAAATGCTGCTGTTTGCTACATAAGAATGCTGCGGTTTGCTTAAAAATGAGTTGCTGTGTTGCGGTTTATTTCTATGAAATGAGTTGCTGTTTTTATGAAATAATCGTATTGCTGTTTTACGAAAATGAAGCGCTATTTTTATGTTGTAAACGTGCTGTTTCCACTGCCGTTGCGCGCTAAAAAGAAGTATTATTTTCACTCCGTGTTTTGCTGTTGTTGCGCACTAAAAGACCACTGTTTACACCTTATTGTTGTTGTTCTTCTTCTTGGTCTTGCTGTTGTCGTTTTACTCAAATAATGTGGTTGTTTTCACACTGTTTTGTTGTTGTTTTTGATGATGTTTTGCGCTAAAGGGCTGTTGTCTTTCACTCTGTTTTGCTGCCGATTCAAATTAAATTTTCTGCTGTTTCTATAACTAAAAAGGGCGCGATTGTTGCTGTTTTCTTTTTATAAAAAAAAAAAAGGGGGGGGTTGCAGTTTTGCCACTGCTATTATAAATTTAATGTACTGTGTACTCATTTTCAAGCACACTGTTTACCCAAAATTTTACGAGGATGTTTACAAAAATTGACGTGCTTTTTCCCAAAGTTAAAGAGTTGGTTATATTGTTTACAGTTGCTGTTTCGTTTTGAAAATAATAGTGCGCTGTTTTTATATTGTTTAAAGATGCCGTTTTGTTTTGAGATTAATAGTGTGCCATTTTTATGTTGTTAATGTTGCCGTTTTTGCTGTTGTTTTCGCACATTAAAGTGTACTGTTCTCTACAATCTAGAGTATTGTTTTCTTCGACTTAAATGTGATGTTCACTCAAATATAACGTGTTGTTCTCTTAATAATTTAAAGTGCCGAGTTCTTAAAATTAAAATGATGTTTTCTTGAATCAAGTGGGCCGTTTCGTAAATTTTAAAAGGGCTGTCTTCCTATTTTTCTTTAGTACTGTTACTGTATTTTGAGAGGTTGCTGTCTCGATTTTTTTTTTATGTGCTGTTTGGTCCCTATGGACGTTGACTTAGTCCTTTATTGACAAAGGAGTCGCGTAATTAATTGTGATTGATGTGATTGATGTGGTGTGTGCTTCACTTTGGTGAAGTTATGATGTGTTGTTGATGAGTCGGTCCTATGAAGGACCTAGGGGGGAAATGGGAGTTGAGGAACTCTCAGCGCAAAGATGTCGTGGTTGGTGTTGTCACTTTCGTTGAAGTACTTTAATGGGTGTCGCGCCAATTTCAAGTGAATGGGTGTTGTAGTCGTAGCTAAGTTCGATCATAGTGTGAGGACCAAAGAAACAAGAAGAGATGAAGGTTAGGTGTATAAGGTGACATAAGAGCCGAGATGTTGTTACCTGACTATAAGTGGGTCGAAATGAATGGGAGTCGACGTGTGGTGTTGTCAAAGTATGTGGAAATCGAAGTATAAGTGGGACGAAGTGCAGTGTTGCAGTGTTATCAAGGTATGTAGGTGTCGAACGTGTGAGTCGAAGGTTAAATGTGTCGAAGTGTATGTGTACGTCGAAGGGCATGTGTGGCTAAGTTATACATTGTACATAGTGTCGAGGTGAAGTGTTGTGCGTAGGCGGTGCGCCTAAGCGTAGTTGTTGAAGTGTGGTGAGTATAAGCTTAAGAGTAAATGTATGTAGAAGCTAGTGTGGTTGAAGCATAAAGTGCCTAAGTGCAGCGTATGGGTGGCAAGGAGAATGATGGAGAACCGAAGTAGATGTAACCGGGGTAGTTGTAGAGGTGAGTGATGATGAGGTGTAGTTGCCTAAGTGAAGTGTCACGGTGCTTGAGTAGTTTAGTGGGACTTTGATGACCTTCAGATTAGAACATCTAATTAAGAGTAACAATGGGGAGAAGGGTGATGGACAGGGATGGTTGGAAGTGACAAGAAGATTGGGTTTCGTTTCGTGAGTTGGAGTAAATTTTTGAGGACGAAAATATTCTAAGTGGGGGAGAGTTGTAACACCCCAATTTTATTAAAATCTATTTTGAGATGAATTGGTGAAATGATTGAAGAGATTAGAGAGTTATTGGCGTGAGAACCATGGTATAAATGACTAGAATTGAGGTTAGGTTTTTCAAGGTTTTGTGTTCTCAATCGAACTCCGTTTTGAATGGTTCTTGGTTTAGTTGGAGAGTGGACCTAATTCTCTACAAAGTAGGCATTGGTTTCATAAAATTTCATTAAGAAGTGAGAAAGGAAATTTGGTTGCAAGTTGAGTGAGAAGTTCCGTCCAAGTTTGGTACCTCAGTGTAGTATTTTGAAAATCTGTACCAATTGGTTACTTATTTTGGGAATTAAAAATCATAGATAGAAACTACACTCCGAGAGCTTTCCAACGAGTGGTCATTTGTTAAAATCCGATGTCGTTTGCTATTTTAATCAAGAGAAGGAAGAAAAGAGTAGTCTGCGCATGTACGCTGTTGTTTCTGCCATTCTGCGCCTGAGTCACGCTCAAGTCGCGCCCCAAGCGCAAGTGCTGTGCGTGAGCAGCGTGAGTTTCTGCCATTTCGCGCCCAAGTCGCGCCTGGCTTGCGCTCCGAGCGCGAGTTCGCGTATATAGCTGCGTTTCTGCGCAGCTAGGGCATTTTCTTGCCGTTTTCACTCTTTTTATCATATCTTTGTCTCTAGAGCTCCGATTGTGACGCCGTTTGTTGCGTTCTTCTCGTATCGCAGAGGGCTTCGATAGGAGAGCAATTCCAGAGTTAGAATCCAGAAGTGGTGAGAACGAAAATTAATCTCCCTACAATCTAAGAGAGAGAGAGAGAACTTGCGATCGTGAGAAGGAGAGAAGAAGTGTAGATCGCGTGGATTGTTGCTGTTGTTTCGTAGGTGACTTGTAGTGATCTCTTGTCTTCGTGAAAACCTAAGGTAAGGGTGAGCGTTTCGATTTAATATAATTGGGTATGTAATTGGGGTTTTGGGGGTTTTGATGTTATCGATATTATTTTGATGTCATTGATGTTATTTTGATGTTGTTGATGCCCTTTCGATGTTGTTGATGTTATTTTGATATTGTGATGAAATTGATATTGTGATGAAATTGATATTGTCGAAGAGTTTTGATGTCGTTTTGATGAATATGACGAGTTCACTCTATGAGTAATTATGATGATGTGATATATATGATTTTGATGATTATGACGAATACACTCTATGAGTGTTTTATGATGATGATGATGAGTACTCCAGGTGAGTGTTTGATGAGTTGCACATGCGTTCATAGAGTCTCATGGCATGTGCATACTATGACGAACAGGCTTCGGCCTCTTATTGATGATGATATGCCTTGAGTGGCTTTTGATGATGATATGCCTTGAGTGGCTTTTTATGACGAGATGGTACCATCATGCATATGCCCTGGAGGGGGTTGCATTCACATGCACTTTCATGACGGTGATTCCTTGAAAATAATTGTGTTTGAATTGATATTCTCTGATGATGAGTTTGATGATATTGATGATGTTGTATGATTTACTGTTCATATTACTCTGTTTATGCTTGATTATGTTTTATTGAAATTCTCACCCCTTCTGCTTGGAATGTTGCTCTATTGTGGCAACGCTGCAGGTAACCGCGAGTGAAGGACTTGCTGCCTTACTTTTTAGCTTTTTGGGATGTATTTTGTGTCGCTCTCTGATACTGTAACACCTAGGGGGCGTGGGTGAAGTTGGATAATTTGTTTAATTAGTCGAATAATGATCTTTATTGTTATATTGAGACGTGTTTGAGAGTATTTGGTGAGATGGCGTTTATTCCGCTGTGATGGGAATTTCGAGGACTTGATTTTTCATGACGGATGTTTGTTGCACAAATTTGAACAGTGCAAATGATGAGTTTGCTTTAATGAAGTTGTAGCATTTCTTTTCTACCAATTAAAATAATATTTTTGAAAGAGAATTACTCTGATAAATGACGTGTAATATAAGGGTAGAAAAGGGGTGTTACATTGTAGCTTATCAGGTAAAAGACAATTGTGGGCAGCACTGCGTGAGATGAAGGATGAGGTGGGGGATGGCTTCTGGTGTCTTGCTGGGGATTTCAATGCTGTGACTAGTAGTGGTGAAAGAAGAGGTATAGCGGCTAGTAGTTATAACACAAAAATGAGGGAGTTCAGATCTTTTGTGGAAGATATGGAACTCATTGATGTACCTGTCCTTGGTAAGAAGTTTACCTACTTTGCCTCCGACGGTGTCACGATGAGTAGGATTGATCGCTTTTTGGTATCAGAAAGTTTTATTGCTAGATGGCATATCACAGCTCAGGGGATTGGTGATAGAGATATATCTGACCATTGCCCTATTTGGTTGTTGAGTTCCATCTCGAACTGGGGGCCGAAACCATTCAGGTTCAATAATTGTTGGCTAGAACACAATGGTTTTTTGAAAGTGGTGGGTGATTGCTGGTCTTCTGCTCCTTTCCAAGGGAGGCATTATTTTATCCTAAAAGAAAAACTGAAGTTGGTGAAAGAGCAATTGAAGAAGTGGAATAAGGAAGTGTTCGGTTTCAGGGACTTGAGTATTGAGAATATTGTAAAAGATATAAATGAGGCTGAAAACATGGCAGCGGAGGGGGGTTCACCAAGAACTGAGCAGCGTAGATTGTTGAATGCTGATTTTTGGAAGGAACTGCATATCAAGGAAAGTCTTCTTGCACAAAAGTCAAGAATTAAGTGGTTGGCGGGGGGGTGATGCAAATAGTAAGTTCTTTCATGCATGTATTAAAAGCAACAGGCGTAGATTGCAAATAGTCAAACAACAAGTGGGTGACCTTTGGGTAGATGACGTGGAGGGTGTAAAGAGGGAGATAAAGAATCATTTTGAGGAAAGCTTTAAAGAAGAGATGTTTAAATGGCCCACTCTTGACGGGGTACAATTTAAACAAGTGAATCGTGAAGACAATGATATGTTGACGAGCCCTTTTACTTTGGAGGAAATCAAAAAGCCGCTTGGGATTGTGATGGTAACAAGTGTCTGGGTCCGGACGGGTTCAATTTCAACTTTATAAAGAGGTGTTGGGAAATCATAAATCCGGAGGTACTTAATTTCTTTAATGAGTTTCACTCTATAGCAAGGCTACCTAAGGCTATGAGCGCCTCCTTTATGACACTTGTTCCTAAGAATAATAATTCCCAAAAGTTGGATGAGTATAGGCCCATTTCTCTTATTGGTTGTATGTATAAGTTGTTGGCTAAGGTTCTAGCCGGGAGGTTGAAAAGAGTTATTTCTAAGATCATTTCCGAGAACCAAAATGCATTTATAGGTGGTAGGAACATCCTTGATGGCGTGGTGGTGGTGAATGAAGTGATTGATATGGCTAAAAGATTAAGAAAGCAATGCCTAATATTATAAGTGGATTTCCAAAAGGCATATGATTCGGTGAATTGGAATTACTTGGACTACATGATGAGGAGAATGGGGTATAACACTTTGTGGAGAAGGTGGATGCTTGAGTGTGTTTCGTCAAACTTTATTTCAATCCTAGTCAATGGTAGCCCCACGGAGGAGTTCATAGCACAAAAAGGTATAAAGCAAGGTGACCCCTTGGCACCGTTTCTCTTTTTAATTGCGGCGGAGGGACTTGCCGGGTTGGTTAGGAAAGGTGAAGAATCCGAGTGCATCAAAGGATTCAACATATGTAATAATTTGTCCGTGTCTATGTTGCAATTTGCCGATGACACTATATTCTTGTGTGATGGTAGAGATAGGAGTCTTTGGGGGTTGAAGGCGGTTCTAAGAAGCTTCGAAATGGTTTCGGGACTTAAGGTCAATTTTGCCAAAAGTAACATTATTGGGCTGAACATGGACGCGAGAGTTGTGAGGGGAATTTCATCCTTTTTGGCCTGCAAAGTGGGTTCGGTTCCCTTTAAGTTCTTGGGTGTTCCGGTAGGGGCCAATCCAAGGAGGGCATTAACTTGGCAACCGGTAATTGATTCATTGAAGGCTAGATTGTCTTTAAGGAGAAGTTCAAAATTATCCATCGGTGGGAGAGTAACTCTAATTAATTCCGTACTCTCTTCTCTTCCACTATACTTGTTCTCTATGTTCAAGGCTCCGAAGAAGGTCATTGGGGAAATACAAAAATTACAAAGGAGATTCTTATGGGGTGGTGATGATGAAAAGAAGAAAATGGCGTGGGTTAAATGGGAAACGGTATGCAAACCGAAGCACTTGGGAGGGCTAGGTGTGAAGTGTAACACCCAAAATAATTTAATTAATTATTTGATTAAATTATTTAAGTGTTGCAATATAATTATTATTATTATTGGTAATATTATTAGTATAAATTATTAATATGTTATTCTTATTTAAATTCGAGTCAGGGAGTGGTGTTGGTAATTCCGGGACGGTGAGACTGGCCCATGAAGCCCAAGCCCGTTAGCTTAGGCTCCAAAGGCGCTAGGGCCTTAGGAATCGCATCACTTGTGGAGAAAAGAAAGAAAAAGCTTGCGAAGGGAGGGAGAGGAAACAAGAGTGCGACGGCGCTGAGAAGAGGAGGAAAAGGAAGAGCTTTCGTGTTGCGGTGTTTCGTGCGTGATCATCTTCTTCGTGCTAGGGGCTTACGCATTCGAGGTAAGGGTGGGTTTTAACATTTATAATGGGTTATGATGGCGGCTAATGGGTAGTTAGGGTGATATGTTGTCATTGTGTAGGCCTTAGGATGATTTCTTGAAGATTGAAGTGTTGTCATTGTGTTCTATATCATGTTGAAACTTAAAATTAGTGAATCTATGTGAATTGGCGTGACTATAGGTTGTTAGATGTTGAATGATTATGAGACTAGGTACGTACGTGATGTGTTTGATGTGTTGACCCTATGAAAATTGAGAATGAAATTTTGATGATGGATAGGTGCTTGTGACATTGTATGAGTGAATTGAGGTGTGTGTCAAAGGTGTTGTGTGTGATGGTATTGGTGAGTGCCTACGTGTAACACCCCGGTATTTCTATTGACCAAAAATACCCAGGTGCACATTAGTAACACATCAGAGATATATTTCCTGCTTAGACACTGAATATCACTATAAATTTTTCGCTGAATATAACTCAAACAGTCTTATTTACAACAAGACAATATGGTTCTCAGACCATATACCATCAGCAATTATAGTATTCAGTATCATACAAGAAAGCGGAAGAAAGATATACATTAAATACATAATGTTTTAGTATACAGACAACAAAAGGGAAATAAGCTTAAACATAAAGCTAGGCTATCAGCAACCAGTCCGAGCTCAACCTACTCGTGCCTCTTGGATTTCCGCTGTCCCTGTGTCTCTGTAAAACAACAACATATGAACAGTGAGATACAATCTCAGTGAGTTCTACCGTAACCCCTACTAGCACTCTCGATTCAGTTATTAATTCTTTTATAGCTTAACACGACACCGACTGCAAAACATTGCTACTCCCGGTATGTCGTAAAATAAACAACGTACGGCACCGACTGCAAAACCATGCTAATCCCGGTGTGTCGTAAAATAAACAAGGTACGGCACCGACTGCAAAACCATGCTAATCCCGGTGTATCGCACAACACAACAAGTACGGCACCGACTGCAAAACCATGCTAATCCCGGTGTATCGCACAATAATCTTTAACACAACACCGACTGCAAAACCATGCTAATCCCGGTGTATCGCACAACACAACAAGTACGGCACCGACTGCAAAACCATGCTAATCCCGGTGTATCGCACAATAATCTTTAACACAACACCGACTGCAAAACCATGCTAATCCCGGTGTATCGCACAACACAACAAGTACGGCACCGACTGCAAAACCATGCTAATCCCGGTGTATCGCACAATAATCTTTAACACAACACCGACTGCAAAACCATGCTAATCCCGGTGTATCGCACAACACAACAAGTACGGCACCGACTGCAAAACCATGCTAATCCCGGTGTATCGCACAATAATCTTTAACACAACACCGACTGCAAAACCATGCTAATCCCGGTGAACTCCCCTACCAATAGTACATTCTCCCATTGGCATGGAGCCTAGGGAAGGGGATCATGACTGCCCCGCCTAGTGTGTTACACATGGGTCGTCACCCAACTCGATATACTATATACGTATATCTACAATACTATGAACCCACGGTCCATCAAATCAAACAATTAATGAAACAATTTAATCCACATTTTTTAAAATCCAAGTTCACACTCGCACTCTAGTTGACCACATTTCGACACAATTTTCAACTTCGAAAGTATTTTATAAAACCCTTTTGAAACGTACGCAAAATCATGGCATAATAAGCCTAATATCATTATAGAAGGGTTAGGAAAGGATTAGGAGAGGATTGGAATCGAAACGGAATCATTTTGGGCACTTTGAAAATTTTGGACAGAACAAGGCGCACGGGTCGTGCCCCTGGACGCACGGGTCGTGCTCATTTGACAGCATTGCAAAAATGGCCTGTTTTATGAAAAATTGCTTTCCGATTGATCCCGATACTCGTTCCGATCGAAAACAGACCAAACAACCAACAAAATAGACCCAACTAAAACTACACAATCAATCAACCCAATCAAAAACTCAATCAAAACGGATTTTATCAAAAACGACATATTTTCCAATTAACGGTTTTTAAGTCAAAATCTTTCGAGATCAAACCACCAAAAATTCTGTTTCAACGCGACATAACTCGAGACTCGCTCCGATCGATTCCTAATCCGAAACAGACAATATCCAGAAATATTCCAGTCCAGCGAAAGCGATAAAACAGTTAATTAATAATTCGAAACATAAAAATCCTAAACGTGAGTAGAACTCACCCTCGAAGCGTGTGCCGACACCGAGACTTCAAAATTGCCGAGACTTCGCCAAATCACCGAGTAGCCACACGAACATTCCCCGCTCCGGCGACACCCAAACCGCTTCCAAAGCTTTCCACTCGATCACGAAACCGCTTTTTGACCGAAATACCGATTTTCCCGAAATTCTCCACGGACACTATTCATCATCTTCCCCAACTTCTAATCACTATTCACAAAAACCCCCAAATTTGATTTCTCAAATCTCACCCAATCAAACCTTGATTCTTTCACTCCAAACTAGTACCCAAGCCTCCATTCAAACTCCCCTAGCCTTCAAACCGCTTTATTGACGAAGATCACTCTCAAAAACGCCACCTTGAGCTTCAAACCGAAAATGGTAAATTCGTGTAGAGTGAGTTGATGATGAAGATGTTGGTACCAAATCGAAGAGGAAGTAACGCTGAGTATTTTTCGTGTTGGAAGGAAGTCGTTTCGTTGAGCGAAAGTGCCCCCTTTTTCCCCTTCTTCTTCCTCCCCCTTTCTTTCTCTCTTCTTTTCTTTTTCTCTTCTTCTCTCTGTTTTCCTCTCGGTTCTCTCACTGTCTCTCCCTTCTTCTTTCTTTCTTTCATTTTAATTAATTTCTTTTCTTCTCCTCTCACATGCACACACGTATACACATATATATTTATTTAATATATTTGTTGTAACGCGGTCAAATTACCATATTGATCGAAATCTCCTATTTCGATTCCAAAACTTCCTTGGTCCGTATTATCCGGTTAACGATCCGATGACGACAAATAAATAATTTTAGCACTCGATAAATTTACCAGTTAAGTACTAAATTGATTTAATTGGATTAACACCCAAATAATTCTATTAATTATTTTGCGGATGTTACATTCTCCCCAACTTAAAAGAATTTTCTCCTCAAAATTTCGTCAAGCCTTTTATCCGACTAACCGAGAATCGACATTCTTAGAAAGGTCTTAAATTTTGCTGGAAAACATTCCTGAATTAACGAAATGAGTAGAAATCTTTACGAAGTTGGCACATCAATCTCCCGGTATGATCCACTACTACCCCAGAACGCTTCTAAGATTACAGTCCGAACTCTCTTATTACGAATCGGCACGAGAAACTCCTCTTTCGCCTACATAAGCTCGGCACCGCGTTCGAAAACACTCCCTAAGCTTCATTCCTCACTTGCTCCCCAACTTTGATTAATCTAAATCAAAGGGTCTAATATAAGACACTTGATAGAAATACAGGTTGAAAATGAGATCCACAAATTGGTACTCCTCGGTAAGGGTAAAAACAAACACGATTTCCTCGAAAGGTGTAAACACTTTCTCAACAAATCTTCTAATATCCTTAACGGTTCTCGTACATACCGACAATGTGACGAAAAAGTCGCTTGTGAAACTTCCTGACTCGCCCCCGAAATTTCGAGATAGAACTCTTCAAAAAGATGGAATGAGGATTTACCAGAAACGTTTATCTTAAACGTAGAAATAAACCACGGGGACATCAAATAATTTGAACGTAATGAAAATCATATCAGTTGTTCTCAAAACAACTTTCAAACAGAACTCAGAACTCTTTTTCCTCTATTGCAACTTCATCACGAGGTTTTTACCAACGACGCACCCGATTCCTTTCCAAATTAGCCAGTAGCGTTGAGTTTCCCCTTTCCCCTCAACCTAAGCACGCCTTCTATGATTTTCCTCAATCAGATCCTATTAGCCTCTCGATTCGTTCCCAAAATTAACTTTAGCATGCGGGTTTTCACAAAAAAATGATTTTTTTTTTCAAAGCTATCACCCCGCACACCAAGCTTCACTTTGGAAATTTCAGTCGCTTGCAAGCAGATCCATCAATTAATCCTTTGATGGTTATTCGCAACGTGAAAACAATCAGCAGTTACCTCACTTACATATTCGTATTCACGTTTGACTTGTCAAACGGAATCACATAATGCTATCTCCTTGTTAACCTTCCCAAGGAGAGGTTAACAAACTAATACCTCTGCTTTATATTCTGTACACCCTGGAACAGAATATAAACTTCGGTGTGCTTCCTCTAACAGTTGCCTTTTATTGTTCTCATCATCGGGCGCACAGATTCAACCGTTGAAACAACTGACTCCATCACTATCCATAGTAAAATCTGGAAATACCTTTCGTGATTGTAGCTTCACATCAACTTCCTATGCTAAGCGTATAGAATCCCTTAGGGAACTAGAGATCCTCATATGGCTCTACGCTAACAGGTTCCTCTCGATCTTGTATTCAGATTTAAGTCTCTAAAAGACTCCGATGATTCCATCTCATGCATCAATAAACTCAGCCATGTGGATGGACTTCCTACTCAGTGCATCAGTTACAACACTGACCTCTCTTGAATGCTACATCAACACGAATTTATAATCCTCCAGAAACTCAACACACTTCTCTGCCTGCTATTCAGTCCTTTCCGATCAAACAGATACTTTAAACTTTTGTGATCACTAAAGACTTCGAAACGAGACCCATACAGGTAACGTCTTCAAACCTTCAGTGCGTACACAATAGCTATTAACTCCAATTCATGAGTCGGATAAATCTTCTCATGAGACCTTAATTGTCTGGATGCATAAGCTACCACTTGTTGATTTGCATTAGAATACATCCTAAACCCTTTCCAGAAGCATCGCTGTAAATTTGGAATTGCAAAGACGGATCTGGAAGAATCAGGATTGAACCAGAAGTCAAAATCTTCAACTCTTGAAAACGTTCTTCACAATCGGCATCCCACGTAAACGGATGACCCTTACAAGTTAACCGAGTAAGTGGAAAACTAACCGTGAGAATCCTTGGACAAATCTCTTATTGTAACCGGCTAGACCCAGAAACTTTCGATCTCTGTGACTGACGTTGGTCACTCCCATTCAACACCGCTTCCTTCTTACTGGGATCTACAGAAACTCCCGACTTGGGGAATCACCTGTCCCAAAGACTTTACCTCTGACACCCAAGAATCACACTTCTAAGGTTTCGCGTACAACTTCTTTTCTCGGAGTGCACTCAGAACAATGAGGAGATGTTGGACATGCTCCTCAATGGTCTTCGAGCACATCAAGATATCATCGATGAAAACGACTTCAAATTGATCTAGGTACGTGTGGAAAACTCGGTTCACGTATTCCCGAATACCGCTGGAGCATTAGTCAAACCGAAGGGCATCACTACGAACTCGTAATGTCCATACCTAGTACAGAAAGCTGTCTTCGGAATTTCTAAGGCTCTAACTTTTATTTAATGATATCCTGACCTCAGGTCAACTTTAGAAACACTGCAGCGCCTCAAATTGTTCAAACAATTCGTCTATCCTTTGTAAGGGATATTTATTCTGGATCGTCACTTGTTGAGTTGACGATAATCAATGCACGATCTCATGCTACCATTTTTCACTTCGATTAACCACACCAGAGCACTCCTTAGAGAAGCACTCGGTCGACAGAATTTCTTTAACATCGACTCTTCAAGTTGAGACTCCATTTCCTTGAATTCTCAAGAAACCTTCAATAAGAAACAATAGGTATTGATCCCGTGCCAGGAACCAATTCTACAGTAAACTCTACCTCTCGCTCTGGAGGTTCAGAAGAAACTTCATCGTGAAAACATCCAGAAAGTCATTCACGACCTGAATGTTCGCCAAATCTAAACTAATTTCAGTGGATGCAGATAACATACTAACATGTGCTTCCGCACCTTGAATTGAAGATTGACCGTCTAAGGTGAACTAGGTAACCGCTTCAGAATTTGTCCTAGATAATTCAACTGATTCTAAAGCGAAGCTGATAGCGATTAACACAGTCGATTGCAACATGATTGGCAGTCATCCAATTCATACCCAAAATGGTGTCCACACTTCTCGTAGGCAAACAATAAATTCTACCACGAAATTTCTGCCTCCTATGACAAGTAGACAATTCTATACCAAGATTATGTCTGGACACGACCCTTAGCAGCAGTTAAAATAGTCATCGGCTCGGATAGCGATGATAAGGCTAATCCCAACCGATTCACACGCGATCGGGATATACAGCAATAGGTTGCACCCGAACCATATAATATACTGATCGAGTTATTGAAAACTGATCCCATAGCCCTCAGTAGATTGTCTGCAGTCGTAACTGGCTAAACATCCAGAATGTTGACTTGTCCTTGCCTTAGAGCTGCTTGTGACTCCTTGGAACTTTTCCTTACGGACACCTATTTGTATAGTGACCTTCTTCATTACAATAACAACACCGATTGATCTATGCTGACGATCACCCTGGTGATGACCTCCATAGTTAGAACATCTTCTGACCTTTGAAGAATCAGAAAATTGCACCTGTTTTTCCTTTGATGAAATTATCTTAGGACTTTCATTCGGAGCTGATTACACTAAGGCAACATAATTGGTAGCAGTATAAGAACTGAGACCATAAATCATAAAAGCACTTATGCCCGTCTTATACTTCTGCATTCTCCATTCGTCATCCGAAGCTTACTTTACCACTTGGTAAAACTGAGACAACTTTTCAAACTTAGCGGTGTATTCTTCCACCGTCATGCCACCTTTCCTGAGGATGCACCGGTTGGAGACTCCGGTCTTGGTCGAGGACTGCGTCTTGATCATCCTACCATAATTCCGCTTATGATGCACTAAGTATTAAGTTGATCAGGCTCAATGTCTCTTAGCATCACAAGTGTAATTACAACCAGGACTAACAAGGAATCGACTCAACCCTAAACTAAGTCCGACTAGGTCGAACTGCTCTGATACCAACTGTAACACCCCGGTATTTCTATTGACCAAAAATACCCAGGTGCACATTAGTAACACATCAGAGATATATTTCCTGCTTAGACACTGAATATCACTATAAATTTTTCGCTGAATATAACTCAAACAGTCTTATTTACAACAAGACAATATGGTTCTCAGACCATATACCATCAGCAATTATAGTATTCAGTATCATACAAGAAAGCGGAAGAAAGATATACATTAAATACATAATGTTTTAGTATACAGACAACAAAAGGGAAATAAGCTTAAACATAAAGCTAGGCTATCAGCAACCAGTCCGAGCTCAACCTACTCGTGCCTCTTGGATTTCCGCTGTCCCTGTGTCTCTGTAAAACAGCAACATATGAACAGTGAGATACAATCTCAGTGAGTTCTACCGTAACCCCTACTAGCACTCTCGATTCAGTTATTAATTCTTTTATAGCTTAACACGACACCGACTGCAAAACATTGCTACTCCCGGTATGTCGTAAAATAAACAACGTACGGCACCGACTGCAAAACCATGCTAATCCCGGTGTGTCGTAAAATAAACAAGGTACGGCACCGACTGCAAAACCATGCTAATCCCGGTGTATCGCACAACACAACAAGTACGGCACCGACTGCAAAACCATGCTAATCCCGGTGTATCGCACAATAATCTTTAACACAACACCGACTGCAAAACCATGCTAATCCCGGTGTATCGCACAACACAACAAGTACGGCACCGACTGCAAAACCATGCTAATCCCGGTGTATCGCACAATAATCTTTAACACAACACCGACTGCAAAACCATGCTAATCCCGGTGTATCGCACAACACAACAAGTACGGCACCGACTGCAAAACCATGCTAATCCCGGTGTATCGCACAATAATCTTTAACACAACACCGACTGCAAAACCATGCTAATCCCGGTGTATCGCACAACACAAGTACGGCACCGACTGCAAAACCATGCTAATCCCGGTGTATCGCACAATAATCTTTAACACAACACCGACTGCAAAACCATGCTAATCCCGGTGAACTCCCCTACCAATAGTACATTCTCCCATTGGCATGGAGCCTAGGGAAGGGGATCATGACTGCCCCGCCTAGTGTGTTACACATGGGTCGTCACCCAACTCGATATACTATATACGTATATCTACAATACTATGAACCCACGGTCCATCAAATCAAACAATTAATGAAACACTTTAATCCACATTTTTTAAAATCCAAGTTCACACTCGCACTCTAGTTGACCACATTTCGACACAATTTTCAACTTCGAAAGTATTTTATAAAACCCTTTTGAAACGTACGCAAAATCATGGCATAATAAGCCTAATATCATTATAGAAGGGTTAGGAAAGGATTAGGAGAGGATTGGAATCGAAACGGAATCATTTTGGGCACTTTGAAAATTTTGGACAGAACAAGGCGCACGGGTCGTGCCCCTGGACGCACGGGTCGTGCTCATTTGACAGCATTGCAAAAATGGCCTGTTTTATGAAAAATTGCTTTCCGATTGATCCCGATACTCGTTCCGATCGAAAACAGACCAAACAACCAACAAAATAGACCCAACTAAAACCACACAATCAATCAACCCAATCAAAAACTCAATCAAAACGGATTTTATCAAAAACGACATATTTTCCAATTAACGGTTTTTAAGTCAAAATCTTTCGAAATCAAACCACCAAAAATTCTGTTTCAACGCGACATAACTCGAGACTCGCTCCGATCGATTCCTAATCCGAAACAGACAATATCCAGAAATATTCCAGTCCAGCGAAAGCGATAAAACAGTTAATTAATAATTCGAAACATAAAAATCCTAAACGTGAGTAGAACTCACCCTCGAAGCGTGTGCCGACACCGAGACTTCAAAATTGCCGAGACTTCGCCAAATCACCGAGTAGCCACACGAACATTCCCCGCTCCGGCGACACCCAAACCGCTTCCAAAGCTTTCCACTCGATCACGAAACCGCTTTTTGACCGAAATACCGATTTTCCCGAAATTCTCCACGGACACTATTCATCATCTTCCCCAACTTCTAATCACTATTCACAAAAACCCCCAAATTTGATTTCTCAAATCTCACCCAATCAAACCTTGATTCTTTCACTCCAAACTAGTACCCAAGCCTCCATTCGAACTCCCCTAGCCTTCAAACCGCTTTATTGACGAAGATCACTCTCAAAAACGCCACCTTGAGCTTCAAACCGAAAATGGTAAATTCGTGTAGAGTGAGTTGATGATGAAGATGTTGGTACCAAATCGAAGAGGAAGTAACGCTGAGTATTTTTCGTGTTGGAAGGAAGTCGTTTCGTTGAGCGGAAGTGCCCCCTTTTTCCCCTTCTTCTTCCTCCCCCTTTCTTTCTCTCTTCTTTTCTTTTTCTCTTCTTCTCTCTGTTTTCCTCTCGGTTCTCTCACTGTCTCTCCCTTCTTCTTTCTTTCTTTCATTTTAATTAATTTCTTTTCTTCTCCTCTCACATGCACACACGTATACACATATATATTTATTTAATATATTTGTTGTAACGCGGTCAAATTACCATATTGATCGAAATCTCCTATTTCGATTCCAAAACTTCCTTGGTCCGTATTATCCGGTTAACGATCCGATGACGACAAATAAATAATTTTAGCACTCGATAAATTTACCAGTTAAGTACTAAATTGATTTAATTGGATTAACACCCAAATAATTCTATTAATTATTTTGCGGATGTTACACTACGGGCCATAGGCGCCCTATGTGTGTGTGCGTGTGTTCGGTGAGTGGGCGCCAAAGATGGCGTGCCCGTGTTGCTTGTGTGTTGCTTGGTGTGCCTTGTGCAAGGGCGCCAAATTGGCATGCCCATGTTGCATTTTATTTTCGGTGAGTGCCTACGGGCCATAGGCGCCCTATCATTAACTTATTATTTCTGTTAAGCTCACCCCTTCTGCTTGGAATGTTGCTCTTATGTGGCAACGCTGCAGGTGATCGTTAGCACTCGTGGAGGATTGCTAGGTGTAGTTTCCTTCTCGTTGGGTCTGTGTCAGCTCTGATGCGTAGCACCGGGGAGGGTCTTAGTTACCGTTGTCGAACTATTATTATTTATTTTTGGAGTTTTGGTTTAATGTTTAATTACTTTTGGAGATGTTAAATGAGTTATGATTCCGCTGCTTAGAGATTAATTTTTGATATGTTTGAGGATTTATTTTAAATCAATTGGAGTTTTTATGTGGTGAAAAATGTAGCGCCCTCGTGGTGACTCTGATAATTGCGTGTTTAATTATATTTAGAAAAAGGGGGTGTTACATGAAGGATCTTGAAGTGTTTAATTTAGCGCTCATTGCAAAATGGAGATGGAGGTTAATATTGGATGATGATTCTCACTTATGGAAGGAAATTTTGAACTCAAGGTACGGAAATATTTGTTCTTGGAATGGTGAACTACCTTCAGCTGCAATTGTGAGAAAAACGTCGTTGTGGTGGCGTGATTTGGTGTTGTTAGGTGACGGTTTGAATATTGGCAGAAATTGGTTTAATAATGTCACTAAGCTAAAACTGGGTAACGGTTCTAGAGTTAAATTCTGGACAGATATATGGATTGGAAACGACCCCCTGGCTGTGTTAATTATTCCCCTCTGTTATGGAAGTTTGTGACAGGAAAGAGTGCACGGTGGGTGAAATGGGCTCGTGGACGGTCTCGGGCTGGCGCGGGATTGGCACTGGACCACACCAGCTGCTGCAGTTGAACCCGAGGCAGTGTCTGAGCTAACAGCGCTGCTGCTCGGTGTGCAGTTGCAGTCCAACGTTCCTGATTCGATTGGGTTCACGGTGAAGTCGTGTTACGATTGGGTTACTAATTCTCTTCGTGGTGACAGCTCACTGCAAGCAGACCCGATGGTGATGGCCTGTGCTTCGCTATGGAAGTGTGATCTTCCTTCTAAGGCTTTGATTTTTTGTTGGAGGTTGATATTGAATAAGCTGCCTACAAGAGAAAACTTGCATAACAGGGGGGTATTATCATCTCCATACGAGTTTGTTGCGCCCGAAAAATCCGGGGTGGGACTTTTCGTTTGACAACGTGGAAAAATTTTGAAGCCGACACCAATATTTTAATTTTAAGACCAAAACATTGAAAAAAAGTCTTTTGAACAAGGCGGATGGTCTTTTGAAAACTTAGAGATGTAGGTTCGGGGGTCGGTTAGGTACGGGGAAGGTATTAGCACCCCGCACCTCCTTTCTACCGAAAGGGAACCATTAACTTGATGTGTGGTTTAGACAAAAGTTCGAGTTGAAAGCAATTTATTCTACTTCTTTTCTTTTCTTTTCTTTTCTTTAAGGTTTGTTTTATCGAAAACGAGGAGGAAAGGGATATTTTTGGTATCTTTGAAAAGCGGAACAAAACAAAGTTTTTTTTTAAAAGTGTGCTTGACAGGACAGGACCCCGCTCCTACGTATCTCCCGGTGCGATGGAGAATTCAAAGCTACGTAGTTCTCGGTTGGTTATCTTTGAAAATCAGGACAAAACAAAGTTGTTTTTTAAAAGTGTGCTTGACGGGACAAGACCCCGTTCCTACGTACCCTCACTGGAAGAGGGATCAAAGCTACGTAGTTCTCGGGTTATCTTTGAAAATCAAGACAAAACAAAGATTTTTTAAGAGTGTGCTTGACAGGACAAGACCCCGTTCCTACGTACCCTCACTGGAAGAGGGATCAAAGCTACGTAGTTCTCGGGTTATCTTTGAAAATCAAGACAAAACAAAAATTTTTTAAGAGTGTGCTTGACGGGACAGGACCCCGCTCCTACGTACCCTCACTAGAAGATGGATCAAAGCTATGTAGTTCTCGAGTTATCTTTGAAAATCAAGACAAAACAAAGATTTTTTAAGAGTGTGCTTGACGGGACAGGACCCCGCTCCTACGTACCCTCACTGGAAGAGGGATCAAAGCTACGTAGTTCTCGGCTTTTGGTTATCTTTGAAAATCAGGACAAAACAAAGATTTTTTAAAAGGGTGCTTGACGGGACAGGACCCCGCTCCTACGTATCTCCCGGTGCGATGGAGAATTCAAAGCTACGTAGTTCTCGGGTTATCTTTGAAAACGGAACAAAACAAAGTTTTTTTTTAAAAGTGTGCTTGACAGGACAGGACCCCGCTCCTACGTATCTCCCGGTGCGATGGAGAATTCAAAGCTACGTAGTTCTCGGTTTTTTAAAAGTGTGCTTGACAGGACAGGACCCCGCTCCTACGTACCCTCACTGGAAGAGGGATCAAAGCTACGTAGTTCTCGGGTTTTTGGTTTTGAAAAAGGATTGAGCTTTCGCAATTGGGTGAGCGTTTGTGAAGACCGAACAACAACGGTTAGAATGGCCTCACTACTAACTCTTTTGAAAATGAAATCATCATTAATGACCTAATCGGCAACAGCGCGATTGGTGTTTAATGACAATTGGTTTATTTTTGAGAAATGAATAAGTTTTCGAAAATGGGATAGAGCTTTTGCGAAGACCGAACAACAACGGTTAGAATGGTCTCGCTACTAACTCCTTTTGAAAACAACATCATCATTAACAACCTAATCGGCAACGGCGCGATTGGTGTTTAATGACAATTGGTTTATTTTTGTTTTGAAGGTAAAAGTTTCTTTTTGTTTTGAAATGATTTTAGGAAATGGGTTTTAGAAAAGAAGTAGAACATTTCAAGTCAATTCCAAATCCATAACCAAATGCAAATGAATGAATAATGCTCAAGCAAACATGAACATATCGTTCATTAACCAAGATTAAACATGCCCATACAATCAAAGGATTCAATTATTAAAGATGCAAAACAAAGTTCTCAAAGTAATTGTGTGTGTGCAAGAAGGATTGTATTTACCCTAATGGCTCTATGCTACAACATGCATGTAGACTTACGTCTCCATTAGGAGGTCATACAAGTGGAGAGGAGGGCACACAATCAAGTCAAGACATTTACATGGCATCAAGAACAAGTGAATACAATTGATTGTAAACATAGAGTATTCTAAGTTAAATGATTGAATATGTAAGCAAGGATGCATGATTAGGTAAGCATGTAAGTGCATGAGTGTACAAGGAATGGATGCATAGCACTTTATTTATGAATGGATGGCATACAAGGATGCATAAGAGGATGCAAGAGATATAAGCATATAAGGATGCATGAGAGTGTCACATAAACTAAGTATTAATGAAGATGCATGAATGTGAAAATGTTTTGGGTATTTTTGCAAGTTGATAAGTTGTAAAACTTTAAGTAAGAAGTTAGTGAAAAGTAAAGCAAAAATGCATGAAGTAAATGGTAATTATTTAATGAGATGGTAAAGTAAAAATGCATGAGGTAAATGGTAATTATTTAATGAGATGGTAAAGTAAAAATGCATGAGGTAAATGGGAAGTGGTAAAATCTTTTTATGTTTTAGTAAAAAATTAATGAAGTGGTAAAAACCAAAGTAGTAAAATATTTTTATGTTTTGGTAAAAAGTTAATGAATGGTAAAGTAAAATGGTAAAAAATAAAAACACTAAAACCAAGTTGAATCACATAGAGCAATCCTCTCACTTTGAGAAAAGTGCACTAGGCACTAGTGAGAACAACTTGCCTATCATCAACAATTTACAATAAGCAAACTAAGACACAAGAATAAGTGGACACACAAACTAAATTGAGTCATTTCTAGCAATCTTCACCACTTAGGTCAAGGTGCACTAGGCACTAGTGGGAATCATATTGCTAGATCGTCAAACAACAAAAAATAACATCTAACACTAAAATAAAATATTAACAACAAGATCAAACATCACCAAACAAAGAACAACAGCAAAATCAACTTGGAAATATTTTTAGATCTATAAGCATGCGAACCAAAGGAAACATAGATTCACATTTTATTTAACCAAAATTAACACAAAGCAACATAGATCTATTTTTTTGCAAGGATTCATATGATTAAGCAAGGAAGTGCAACAAAATCATATTAACCCTAACTTTTATGATATGGGAAATGCTAAAGCCCATAAACAACAATTTTATTTATGAAATCTAGTGCAAAATATGTAAAGATGCAAGGGAAATTATTCAAGTAGAAGAATAACTCCTTCAAGGCCAAGGACCTATCTCAAACACCCAAGGCTCCCTAAGTCCTTGTCAAAATGTTTGAAACGGATCCTCAAGGCGACAACAACAAGCAATCAAGAAGGAGTTGGGAGTAGAGGAGAGATTATGCAAGAAAAACTAAATATGAGATGCAAGGTTTCAAGGCTTACCTCAAAATCACAAAGAAATGAAGAAGGAGATGATATAGACTCAAAATGAACTTGGATCTACCCTTGAACCCACAAAGATTGCTAGCTCTTAGCAATTTGATGATGCAACCTTGAAGAGAATGGAAGGAATGATGATGATCTAGCAAGAAATGGAAGATTTGATGGTGAAAGATGAAAAGAATGAAGTGAGGGAGTGAGAGAGATTTCGTGGAAGAGAGGAAGAGGGAGAAGTTTTTGGTGTGCTAGGGTAAAAAATGAGAGTGTAGGAGAATGAGAGGCCAAAGGATCCTTAGGTGTGGGAATGAGGGAGTATTTATAGAGCTATTTTAGGTTTAGGGGCAATTGGGTCATTGGCCTTACTAAGTGCTCTAGGATTGAACTTTGATTTTGAATGGAGGGTTGAGATCACTTATCACATGGATTGAGGGTGGAGAGAAAACACAAAATGGAGAGGGAATGGGGTCATACACGAAAATTAGGAGGTTTTTGTTGCACAAAAATTGTTAAGGGCAAATAGGGTTTTGTACACAAAGTTATAGCCTAGGATTTGATCTAGAATTTTAATCAATGGCTAGGAATACAAATCACATGGATCAAGGGCATGAAGAAACACAAAATGAGGTGAAAAATAGCTGGAAAATTCGGAGCAAATGAGGCCTTGGTGCCCAAGTTTGTGCAAGCTTGCCAAAAGATAGTACATTTTGTCTTATATGAGGACACTTCCTTATTTTACCATTTTTGATTATTCTTTTCATGATAATTCCACATTATTCATGCCACTTTGGGCCATATTCTAAGAATCAATCATTGGGCCCAAAATTCCAAGATATCACCATTCCCAAAATTGATTTGATACCTCACCTTGAAGGAAATTCCTATTTTGCCCTTTTCTTTGAAGTTTGACTTTTTATGCAAAAATTTATCAATGCATGCGCATAAAAAATATGACCCAACTCATTTTGATCCAAATGCATTCTTCTGATCTTGAATAATGATTTTTGGTGAGAAATTGCTTAATTTTGGAAATGACCAAAATACCCTTTTTGCTCCAAAAACCCTAATTTTGCTCCAAAATGCATTTCGACCCTAAAAATGATTTTAAAAGCTGTGGAATGACTTTTAGGACCCAAAATGCAATGCATAATGCTCTTCACTCTTCAATTTATTTATTTTTGTGGAAAATTAGGATTTTGACCTAAGCCGAACAAAATTGGGGTATGACAGCTGCCCCTCTTTATCTGGATTTTAACGAGGAATATGAATTGGCCGAAACATATTCCGAGACAAAAATAAAGATAAAGAATTTAGAAATTATACCGATTTTGTCTACTTAGGGAAAAACCCGAAATTTTCCCCCTCTTTATTTCTGGTTTTTCTGTTTTCTATTCTTCTTTTTTTTTCTTTTTTTTTTGATGCACAGGTGTTAGCACGAGATGACTGCAATGGATGAAGCGCCAGCTCTTAGTAAGCCAACAAAAGCAGGAAATGAATTGTCAACCCTCAGTAAGCCAACAAAAAGCAATAGTAAAGAAAGTAATAAAATGTCCCGGCCCTCAGGCAGCGAAAGCAAGAAATAAATTGGTGCCAACCCTCAGGCAGCAAAAGCAGGCAATAAATGGGTGCCAACCCTCAGGCAGCAAAAGCAGGAAATAAAGCAGTAAAGAAAGCGATAAAGAAAGCAGTAAAGAAGGTACCGGCTCTCAGTAAGCCGACACTGGAGGCTGCCTAAAGCCTTTTAACGAACCGCGAACGATCCGAGTTTGCACTTGGGCCTGGGGAGCACGTGGGCTCAAAGGGATGGTCATGCGAGCGACCGGGGGAGGGTACTATATCAAGTCTAGATCTCGATATTTCCCTAGGACTGCGCCATGTTTTAGGCTAACACTGTTATCCTCTTCGACTGGACCTATTGAGGTCAGGGGGACTTACCTGCAGCTCGAATACAAGGTGAAGTCAATCTTGCTGGGGACACGTGGGTCCAGAGGGGATTCCAAAATCCAGTTGGTTTCCTTTAGTCGGTCACTGCTTCCACACCGATCCAGGATGCCTGCTCAGGTTAGCGGACTTTTCTTCAGCTTTCTCTTGACTGATGATCAATACCATTGCACTGATCCAGGATGTCTGCTCAGGCTAGCGGACCTTTCTTCAGCTTGCTCTGATTGATGATCAGTGCCATTGCACTGATCCAGGATGTCTGCTCAGGTTAGCGGACCTTTCTTCACCTTGTTCTGATTGATGGTCAATGCCATTGCACTGATCCAGGATGTCTGCTCAGGTTAGCGGACCTTTCTTCAGCTTGCTCTGATTGATGATCAATGCCATTCCACTGATCCAGGACACCTGCACACGTTAGCAGATGCAAGACATGGTGCATGGAATAAGAATGCATGCTATGCAAAGTCCGTTATGCGAATGCATGTCATGTGAGTGCATGCGATGTGATGATTTAGTGGAATGATGAATGCAATGGGATGCTATTCTTGATTCTTCGTTTCTTTTGTCAGCTTTCTTTTTTCTAACTGTTTGTTTTTTCTTGACTTTTCATTCTTTGATCCGCTTTCTTTTTCTGATCGTTTGTTTTTTCTTTTGCTCTTTTGCTCTTTTGGCTTATTTTTGCTGGTTCAGTCAACCCGCGACACTCGTGGCACGAGACTGAGGGACCCACTGGAATTGCGGGGCTCTTGGGCTGAGTGCATGTTGGCTTTGACTTCGTCGTTTGAAGCAATCGTGAGTGCAATCGCTTTCTCTTGCATGATTAACTGGTTTTGGGGAATTGCTTTTTTCCGCGACCTTTAGGGACTTTGCAATAATTGTAATGCTCCATGATTTATGCACATGTTTTACAGGTCATCATCACCATCATTATAAAACGTTTATTTTGAGCAAAAAAAAGCAGAAAATAAAAGAGTGAACAGATATGAGAAAGTTGAACTTTATTAATGTGGAAACCGGTCGCACAAGAAGTTACGCCGATTGTTTATTACACTTGAAAGTTTAAACTATAAAAAGACACGAAAAAAGAGAGAAGTTAAATTCTGACTGTCCGTCTCTGTGGAACAGTGCTAAACATTTATGTCCTTGACCTTGATCACTCCCTCATCCAAGTCTTCAGAGGAGTTGTATGCCTTTCTTTACTTTTCATGCCCAAGTTTTCTGACCCTAATTTTTGCCTGGATCGCCCTTTGCAGGTTTTCAATCCACCGGGTCGCTCTGATTTTTCCTAGGCCGCCCTTTCGGGTTTTCAACCTAGCAAGCTAACTCTTACTTGGCTTGTCTTTCTCTTTTTTCGTCTATTTCTTTCAGGCATAATACTTCTTCACTTGATCGGAATTGACTGGGTTCCTTAAATCCTCTCCGTCCATGTTCGTGAGTATCAGTGCTCCTCCAGAAAAGGCTTTCTTGACCACATACGGGCCGTCATAAGTGGGTGTCCATTTCCCTCGGGGATCAGTCTGGATGGGCAAGATCTTCTTAAGCACCAAATCTCCCTGCTTGAATTCGCGGTGCCGGACTTTCTTGTCAAAAGCTGTTCTCATTCTCTGTTGGTACAGCTGCCCATGACACAAAGCTGCAATTCTTTTTTCCTCAATGAGGTTTAGTTGATCCAGACGAGCCTGCACCCACTCTGCTTCTTCCCGTTTAGCTTCCATGAGTACCCGTAGGGATGGTATCTCAACCTCGATTGGGAGGACTGCCTCTGACCCGTATACCAGAGAGAAAGGAGTTGCCCCAGTTGAGGTACGCACTGAAGTACGATAGCCATGCAAAGCAAAGGGAAGCATTTCATGCCAATCCTTGTATGTGACTACCATTTTTTGCAGAATCTTTTTGATGTTCTTGTTAGCTGCCTCCACTGCTCCATTCATCTTGGGCCGATAGGGGGAAGAATTATGATGCTAAATTTTGAACTCTGCGCACAGGTCCTTCATCATTTTGCTATTCAAATTGCTGCTGTTATCAGTGATGATCTTGTTAGGAAGACCATAACGACAAATCAGATCCTTCTTCACAAATTTGGCAACCACTGAACTGGTTACACTAGAGTATGAGGCAGCTTCAACCCACTTCGTGAAATAGTCAATGGCGACCAAGATGAAGCGATGCCCATTTGATGCTTTGGGTTCAATGGGACCGATGACATCCATTCCCCACATTGAAAACGGCCAGGATGCAGTCAGAACATTCAATTTGGCAGGCGGCACATGAATGTGGTCAGCGTAGATTTGGCACTTGTGGCACTTTCGGACAAAGCTGTAGCAGTCACCTTCCATCTGCAACTAGTAATAGCCCGCCCTTAAAATCTGTCTAGCCATAGTATGCGCACTGGAATGAGTTCCGAATGAGCCCTCGTGTACATCTTTCATGATTCTTTCAGCTTCTTCTTTAGCAACACACCTTAAGAGGACCGTGTCATAATTCCTTTTGTAGAGAACCTCACCGCTGAGGAAGAAATTCCTTGACAGTCGCCGAAGAGTTCTCTTGTCATTTTCAGATGCCCCAGGAGGGTATTCTCTGCTGATGATGTACTGTTTGATATCATGATACCAAGGCTTGTCATCCGGCTCCTCATCTATGGCTGTGCAGTAGTGATGCGCAGGTAGACTCCGGTGCTGGATTGTGACATGAGTCAAGCTTTTATCACAATTGATATTGAACATGGATGATAAAGTTGCCAATGCATTAGCCAGCTGGTTTTCGCTTCAAGGGATGTGTTTGAAAGTGATTTCGTCAAAAGACTCCATCAACTCTTGCACATAAACACAATAAGGAATCAGTTTGGGATCTCTGGTCTCCCAATCGCCTCTTACTTGATGAATAACCAGGGCTGAATCTCCATACACATCTAGCCTTGTAAATTTCCATTCTAGGGCTGCTTGAATACCCAAGATGCACGCTTCATACTCTGCTATGTTGTTTGTGACATAGAAGCTCAACCTTGCAGTGACAGGAACGAAGCGATTGTCAGGAGATATAAACACAGCACCTGCCCCATGCCCCCATACGTTTGACGCACCGTCGAAGATCATTCTCCACCTTTCGCTTTCTTGGGACTTCCCCTCATCAAACAGTGCCATGATATCTTCATCAGGAAAATCATGCTGCATTGGTTGGTAGTCTGGAATCGGCTGACATGCCAAATACTCAGCAAGTGCACTACCTTTAACTGCTTTTTGTGTGACATACAGGATATCGTATTCTGATAATTGCATCTGGCAACGGGAAATTCGTTCTGTAAGAGCTGGCTTCTCAAATATGTACTTGATTGGATCCATTTTTGACACCAACCAAGTGGTGTGACTCAGCATGTACTGCCTTAAACCGTGAGCAGCCCAAACTAGAGCACAACAAGTCTTTTCCAGCATAGAATATCTTGTCTCACAATCAGTGAACTTTTGCTAAGATAGTATATGGCATGCTCCTTTTTCCCGGATTCATCATGCTGCCCCAACACACAGCCCATTGAATTATCTAGCACTGTAAGGTATAAGATGAGAGGGCTGCCTGACACAGGTGGCATTAAGACTGGTGGATTCTGCAAGTACACCTTGATTTTCTCAAAGGCAGCTTGACACTGGTTATTCCACTTCAACTCTGGATTTTTGCACAGCAGTTTGAAGATCGGCTCACAAGTAGCAGTCAACTGGAAGATGAATCGGGAGATGTAATTCAACCTTCCGAGGAAACCACGGACTTCTTTCTCTGTTTTGGGCACCGGCATCTCGAGGATGGCTTTTACTTTGTCTGGATCCACCTCGATTCCCTTCTGGCTGACAATGAAGCCTAACAACTTCCCTGATCTCACCCCAAACGTGCACTTGGCCGGGTTTAACATGAGTTTATATTTCCTCAACCGTTCAAAGAGCTTCTGCAGATTGACAATATGCTCCTCATCGGTTTTAGACTTTGCGATCATGTCATCCACATAAACCTCAATCTCCTTATGCATCATGTCGTGAAACAGCGTGACCATGGCCCTTTGGTAGGTTGCACCAGCGTTCTTTAACCCGAATGGCATGACCTTGTAACAGAACGTTCCCCAAAGCGTTATGAAAGTTGTCTTTTCCATATCTTCGGGGTCCATCTTGATCTGATTATATCCCGAATATCCATCCATGAAGGAGAATAACGAGTGTTGAGCTGTACTATCCACTAAGACATCAATGTGGGGCAAAGGAAAATCGTCTTTAGGACCAGCACAATTCAGATCTCGGTAGTCAACGCACATTCTGACCTTCCCGTCCTTCTTCGGAACCGGGACAATATTGGCAACCCACTGTGGGTATTTGGCCACCGCTAGGAATCCGGCGTCAAACTGCTTTT
The DNA here is from genome assembly GCA_039519185.1 of Astragalus membranaceus. Classification (NCBI taxonomy): domain Eukaryota; kingdom Viridiplantae; phylum Streptophyta; class Magnoliopsida; order Fabales; family Fabaceae; genus Astragalus; species Astragalus membranaceus. The sequence continues at coordinate 24,915,202 of CM076853.1, forward strand.
TTACCTCATCCCTAATCTTTAGGGACATCTCAGGCTTCATCCTTCTAAGTTTCTGCTTCACAGGCGGGCATTCAGGTTTGACTGGCAACTTATGCATCATAATGTCAGTATCCAACCCAGGCATATCTTGGTAGGACCATGCAAACACATCCATATAATCGTGCAACAGCTGAACCAACTTCATGCGATCCTCGTCATTCATGGCGGTACCCACTTTGACCTCTTTCTTGCTCTCAGCTGTACCCAAGTTGATCACTTCAGTAGATTCTCCGTGTGGCTGAAGTACCCTTTCTTCCTGTTTCATTAACCTCACTAGTTCTGGAGGAGCTTCCCAGTCTTCCTCAACATCCCCCTCAGCTTGATTAATAGGGTGTTCAAAGTCAAAATATGGACTGTTGGCACTGTTATTTTGGGAGACAATTGATGTGGATCTGCATTTTGCCGAAGCGAAAAAGCAGAATGAAAGGCGAGACAAGCAAGCAAACAATAATAAAGCGAGGAAAAGACACATGAAATGAAAAGGATTGATTTTTATTGATTGAAATTCAAAAACAACGTTTTTATTAATGATGATGATTCTGAAAATAAAAACATGCTCGCCCCTAACAACTTGTCCTATGGCCTTTTGAAAACTAGAGATATAGGTTCGGGGGTCGATTACGTGCGAGGAAGGTGTTAGCACCGCGCACATCCTAGCTGTTGCACCCCGAAAAATCCGGTTTGGGTTTCTCAATGTACAACGTGGAAAATTTTTGAAGCCGCCACCAATATTTTAATTTTAAGACCAAAACATTGAAAAAAAAGTCTTTTGAACAAGGCGGATGGTCTTTTGAAAACTAGAAATATAGGTTCGGGGGTCGATTACGTGCGAGGAAGGTGCTAGCACCGCACACGTGCTTTCTACCGAAAGGGAACCTCTAATTAAATGTGTGGTTTTAACGTTTGATTTGAAAAATACCTAGATTTGCCTATTTATTTCTTGTTTGAAGATGAATGGGAAAACTTAATGAAATTTCATTTTTGGCGCTTGACAAGAGTTGGCCTCTCGCTCCTACGTATCTCCTGGTGCGATGGAGAATTCAAAGCTACGTAGTTCTTGGGTAGAAAATGTTTGTGTGTTGGTGTTTTTTAATATAGGGGTTTTAGGATTGTGTGATCTGTGTTGAAGGACCACTGGGGGTCTGAAGGGCCGCTGGGGGCTGAAGGAGCGCTGGGGCTCTGAAGGACCACAGTTCACTTATCCTAAAACGATGATTAACCCGGCCGTACGACCGACCTAATCCCCTACTTTGAAAATAAGATTTTTGATTTTTGAAAGAGATGTGTTTGTATTTTTTATTTAGAAATTATTTATTTTTGCGCTTGACAGGGGGTGGCCCTGCTCCTACGTATCTCCGAGTGGGGAATCAAACGCGACGTAGTTCTAGGTTCTTTTGAAAATAATTGTTTGAAAACTTATTGTGAAAATGATTTTTATTTGTTATGCTTGACGGGATGTGACCCGCTCCTACGTATCCCAAATGGGAATCAAAGCGACGTAGTTCTAACTTGTCTTTTTCTGAAAGGTTTTTGTTTTGTTCTTTTTGGTGAGTTTTCGCAATAGGACGAGCATTAGCGAGTGATTAAACTAACAAAGGCTATGGGTAATCATTGCTAAATACTCAAAAAGAGTTGTTACCTCTAGTCAGACGAACAAAGGCTCTGATTGACTATTAGTAACAACTTGCTTTTATTATATTTTCGAAAAGGTTTTCGAAGTAGGACGAGCATTAGCGAATGATTAAACTAACAAAGGTTATGGGTAATCATCGCTAAGTACTCATGTGAAATTGAAGAGCGTTCATAGAGATCAAACTAACAAAGGTTATGGGTGACCTCCACTACTTGCTTATTTTTTTGTTTATTGAAAATGCTTTGGAAATTAATTGGTTTGGAAAAGAGTTTTTAGAAAACAAATAAATCATTTTCAATCGAATTCTATGTCCAAAATCAAATGCAAAATGAATGAATGAAGTTCAAACATATTCAACTAATCAAGCAATCATGAACATGTTGATCATCAACTAAGATTAAGCATGCCAATATAATCAAGAGATTTAATTGTCAAAGATGCAAGACAAAGTTCTCAAAACAATTGTGTTTGTGTGTGAGGGGGAATTGCTACACAAGTTGGAAGCAATCTCAAGAGGGGTACATATGCCTGTATGCTATACATGTTGGTAGTCTTATAAGGGCACATGATTGTGTAGAAGGGTTTGTGCACAATTAAGTCAAGACATTCAAATGGCATCAAGAACAAAGGAATACAATTGATCATAGGCATAGAGTATTCTAGGTTAGATGAATGAACATGTGGGCAATGAGGTGCATGATTAGGCAAATATGCAAATGCGTGAGCATACAAGACTATGCATGAATGAATAAGCATATAAGACCATGCATGAATGAAAGATTGAGCATACAAGACTATGAATGCAAGAGCATAATTATTGTGTGAGGTATGAACATTTGAGTATGCATGGACATGTGAATATGTAAGTTAGAAATGAATATGGAAGAATAAGTAAGAGGATACATGAGAGTGTCACATAAACTAAGTATGAATGAAGATGCATGAATGTTAAAATGTTTTGGGTATTTTTGCAAGTTGATAAGTTGTAAAACTTTAAGTAAGAAGTTAGTGAAAAGTAAAGTAAAAATGCATGAGGTGAATGGTAAGTATTTAATGAGATGGTAAAGTAAAAATGCATGAAGTGAATGGTAATTATTTAATGAGATGGTAAAGTAAAAATGCATGAAGTGAAGGGTAATTATTTAATGAGATGGTAAAGTAAAAATGAGATGGTAAAGTAAAAATGCATGAAGTGGATGGTAATTATTTAATGAGATGGTAAAGTAAATATGCATGAGGTAAATGGGAAGTGGTGAAATCTTTTTATGTTTTAGTAAAAAGTTAATGAATGGTAAAGTAAAAAGTAAGTCAGTGGTTAAAAATAAAAAAAACACATTGATACAATTGCATTCATTTACACAAGATCAAACAACTATTTCAAGCACAAAAATAGGCACAATTATTTCATGTCAAGATTCACAATCAACATGTAGAACAAAGTACATGACTAAACCCTAAATTATCATGCTATGTTACAAGATAATTATCAAGCAAAACATGCATCTATTCTTCACATAAATTAAAGGAAAGAAAAAGGCAACAAAGACCCTAAATCTATAAACTCAAAACCGAAGCCTCATACATCAAAAATCAAGCCCAAAATTCAACTTACAATTCATGACATGAACAAGAAAATGCAAGGGAAATTAATCAAGCACAAGAACAACTCCTTCAAGGCCAAGGACCCATCTCAAACACCCAAAGCCCCCTAAGTATTTGTCAAAATGTTTGAAATGGATCCCCAAAGCAATAACAACAAGCAATCAAGAAGGAGTTGGGAGTAGAAGAGAGATTATGCAAGAAGAACTAAATATGGGATGCAAAGTTTCAAGGCTTACCTCAAAATCACAAAGAAATGAAGAAGGAGATGATATGAACACAAAGATTGCTAGCTCTTAGCAATTTGATGATGCAACCTTGAAGAGAATGGAAGGAGTGATGATGATCTAACAAGAAATGAAGGATTTGATGGTTGATTTTTGAAGAAAAATGGATGAGGGAGAAAGGGGTAGTTTCGCAAGAAGAGAGGAGAAGGGGAAAGCTTTGGTGTGCTAGGGTTTTGTGTAGGAGAATGAGAAGCCAAAAAAAAGATCCATAGGTGTGGGAATGAGGGGGGTATTTATAGGATGAAACTAGGTCTAAGGGTAATTTAGTCTTTGTGCTTTTAATGTGCTCTAGGATTGAGTCTCAATTTTGAATCAAGGGTTGAGATTAATCCTCACATGGATTAAGGGTATTGAAGAAGCACAAAATGAAGAGTATGGGAGAGAGGGGGGCAAAAATGAAGAAGGAAAGAAAAGGAAAAAGAAAAATGAATTTTCTTATTTTGGAAGAGATATTTTATGTGAGGTAGGGTTAAGGGCCTTTTAGGGAAGAATTGTTACCAAAGAGGGAACTTTGGGTTTTCTTATGAAGGGGTTAGTGTAAGTGAGTGGAGTATTTTACCAAAGAGGGTATAAAGGAAGAGTGTGGAAGAAAATGGAGAGAGAAAGAGAGAGATTCGAAATTGAGGGGATAAGGAGGAAAAAAAACTTGTTTTTTGGTCTTTTTGTCTTATTGAGGACACTTCCCTTTTTTTGTTTTTTTTGGGCATAAGAAATAATGGGAATGCAACTAATGAAAATGTGTCACATGCTTTTGGGCACCATAAAATATTCCCTCTAGTCACCTATGACAATAAAAATTGTCACTTAAGAATTGAGGAATATTTAATGGTCCTTTTTTATTTTTCTATGCACTTAAAAATGGAAAAATACATTTTTAATTATTTTGACTAGGGTTTTCTTTCTAAAAAATTGTACAAAAATTATCCTTGACAGAATAAAAATGTACTTTTTGTGGATGTGCATTTTTGGCGAGAAAATCATCTTTTTGCGAAAAATGACCAAAATGCCCTTTTTGACCCTAAAACCCTAATTCGCCTAAAAAGTGCATTCCAACCCTAAAAATGATTTTAAAGACCTTGGAATGACTTCTAGGACCCAAAATGCAATGCATGATGCTCTTCATTCTTCGATATTTATTTTTTGGGGAAAATTAGGGTTTTGACCTAAGCCGGACAAAATTGGGGTATGACAGCTGCCCCTCTTTATCTGGATTTTAACGAGGAATATGGATTGGCTGAAACATATTCCGAGGCAAAATAGAGATGAAGAATTCAGGAATTATACCGATTTTGTTTCCTTAGGGAAAACCCGAATTTTCCCATTTTTTTTCTTTTCTCATTTTTTGTTTTTGTTGATGTCAGATGAAAAATGCGATATGCATGCAAAAACAGATTAGATTTTTTTTTGAATCACCACTTGGCGTGCTAATATGAAAACAACGATTTGTGAGTTTAACACTTGGCGTGCAAAAGCAGGAAATAAAGCGGTAAAGAACGCGGTAAAGAAAGCAGTAAAGAAGGAGCACCGAGGGCTCAGGATGAGCGCGGAGGGCTCAGGATGAGCACAGAGGCCTCAGGAGGAGCACAGAGGGCTCAGGATGAGCGCAGAGGGCTCATGAGGAGCACAGAGGGCTCAGGGGGAGCGCAGAGGGCTCAGGAGGAGCACAGAGGGCTCAGGAGGAGCGCAGAGGGCTCAGGAGGAGCGCAGAGGGCTCAGGAGGAGCGCAGAGGGCTCAGGGGGGAGCACAGAGGGCTCAGGAGGAGAACAGAGGGCTCGGGGGGGAGCACAGAGGGCTCAGGAGGAGCACAGAGGGCTCAGGGGGGAGCACACAGGGCTCAGGAGGAGCACAGAGGGCTCAGGATGAGCACAGAGGGCTCAGGATGAGCACAGAGGGCTCAGGGGGAGCACAGAGGGCTCAGGAGGAGCACAGAGGGCTCAGGGGGAGCACAGAGGGCTCAGGATGAGCACAGAGGGCTCGGGGGGAGCACAGAGGTCTCAGGAGGGAGCACAGAGGGCTCAGGGGGAGCACAGAGGGCTCAGGGGGAGCACAGAGGGCTCAGGAGGGAGCACAGAGGGCTCAGGGGGGAGCACAGAGGGCTCAGGGGGGAGCACAGAGGGCTCAGGAGGGAGCACAGAGGGCTCAGGGGGGAGCACAGAGGGCTCACAAATTCCGTTGATTGGTTGATTTGAAATGACTGATGCTGCTGTATTGGATTGAGGTACCTACATACGTTAGTTGATGCAAGGAATGGTGCATGGAGTATGGGTGCATGTTATGCAAAGGCATGTTATGCAGGAGCATGTTATGCCATGATTTTAGTGTGATGATGCATGTGGTGGAACATTCTTGATTCTTCATCTCTTTGATTTTTCTTTGGTCAGCTTTCTTTTTTCTGACTGTTTGTTTTTCTTTGCTTGTTTTCTTTTGCTCTTTATGAAATGCGAATATGCAAATGTAGTGCTTTGATGTTTGATGCAAAGATTGATACTTGTAATGCAAGTGTGCGATGCAATGACAGTGATTCATGTTTTGATGAATAGAATGCTCTTTGTTTTATTTTCTGCTCATTTCTTTCTCTTTTCATGAAGTGCGGGCATGTGAATGCAATGTTTCGATGAGTGGAATGAACGATAATAGAATGGCGAATGACATGGGGAGCCTTTGTGTTGCCTTGCATGATACACATGTAATGCTTTGATGCAAGGACTTTGGTTCTTTCCCTTTTATGAAATGCAAACATTAACATGATGCAAATGCAATGACATGGGATGACGTGTTTTTTTTTTTGGCATAGGGATTTTCGGATTCTTGAGTGATCAATTCAAACGTCCTGATGACTATCCCGAATGTGTATTCGACTTAGCCCCCCATTTATTGAAAAGGAAATGATGTTTGATACAATGATGTTGAAATTATTATGGAATGCTTGTGTTTTCGCTTTTTCTTTCTTTATGATGTAATGCTTCGATGCTTGATGGAATGAGATGGAAGATTTTTTTTGCTTTTATCCGTTGCTTCTTTTTTTTTTGCTGCCTTTCATGAAATGGTGATGTTGGCACGATGCAAATGGGACACTATGATAGACAAAATGGAACGCCTAAATGCATGAGGCGAAAAATAAGATATGAATGATTAAACATTTTTGTGATGATGAGATGCAAGACTTTGAATGCAAGGAATTGAGATGATTATTGACCATTTTGTTGAGAAAAAATGGAATTTGATTCAAACTCCAGTGTTCTCAAGATTTTATTTACAAACAAGCTCACTTGTTTTCTCTTCCTTCCAATGACGACTGAATCTTAAATATCGCATGACTAACTTGTGTTCTCTCTCTTTGAAGCATTATCTAGTAAGCATGCATAGGGGTGCAAATGTGAATGAGTGAGTCCGTTAACTTGGGATTGGTTTAGGGCATGGACATGATTATTGCCGACGCTCATGAGGGACCAAGGGATGCAAGACTGCCCCGGTTCGGGCTTTTGATGAGTGAATAAGCTTGCCTCTGCCTGGTGGTGATAATGACTAGGGGTGTAGGAGATGATGAATTGGGAACACTTCGGCTCTTGGGATGAAAGGTGGAATAAAAGGGGTTTTGTTTCAACCCACAGAGTTTGGTGTTGCCCCAGTCATGACGAGGCAAAGTTGCCCCAATTAGAATGACAAGGCCTTATTTAGGATAGTGAGTTGAGAGACTGCCCCAGTGAGGTTTTTATGGGAATGAATGAGGTGAAGGAATGGGAATGCACTTGCCCCTGTTTGGAGGTATTGACAACTGGAGTGACATGGGATGGGCACTGAACAGACTTTCCCAAGACCAGGGTGGGTGGGCGGTGAAGAGAATGCCCCAACTTTTGGATCTGAGTCTCAGTGCAAATCTTTGGTTCTCTACTAATGTCTTGACTTTTGGTGTGAAAGAAGCCTCACTTGGTGATCACTAAACCTTGTTTCAATGCAGCTTGAATGCGTTCTAGAGTGCAAGTCTTTATTGTTTTGTCAGATTTCTTTTTTCTGACTGTTTGTTTTTGTTCCCTTATTTCTTTTTCCTGAGGGTTTATTTTCCTGATCAGCTTTCTTTTTTCTGATCGTTTGTTTTTTCTTTTGAGTAAACACATTGTAGACAGATAAACTTAGTTGTCCTAAGATTAAAATTTGAGAAAACAACAGCATTCGGTCATTGATCGGAATGGACTTTTCGGGATTGTGGTGTTTTGTGGAGGAGGGATGATTGGGCTTAATGAAGAGCTTGGGGGCTAATGGTAGGATGATTTTTATTCGGCGTTGGCTGACGATCGATGATTTATGATGGTTAATTGGCTTGATGAGGTGTTTTGAAGTTTTATTCCTGGCTAAGGGTTTGTAGAGGGCGGGATGCCGAGGTCAAAGGAAAGTGTTTGCGGTTTATGGAAGGAGGAGTGTATGGGAATGATGAAGCGTTTGAAGACTTATTGCGACAAGGATCTCTTGTGTTTTGTGGTAACATGTACCAGCTCACCACTTACATTTCTTTTGTATTTTCTTTGGTTTTGGGATTTTCATTTTTGAATCCCTTTTTTGATTTTTTCCCTTTTTCTCTTTTTTTTTCTTGGGATTCTTTCATTTTTTCTGAATCTTTTTGTTTGATTGCATTCTTCTCCTTTTGACTTCTTTCTTTTCTTTGGACTTGGGTGAGCTGATAAAGATGATATACCATTTTCGATGTGGAATTGATCCTTGTCTAAGGTGATTTTTGTATTTTGGTTTTTCTTGGCTTAAGGTGGGTAGGAAAGGGACTTTCTGAGATGTTGGGATTCTTGAGGAGATGGCCAAACTTCATTTCAAATCCCGATTGCTTATTTTTTTTTTTTTTGTAAAACATGACAACAGTTCACCTATCTATATGTGTTTGCTCTTTTCTTTGCATTTTTCTTTTTTTCTTTTTTTTTATGCCCTAACTTTTGCCTGGACCGCTCTTTGCGAGTTTTCAATCCACCGGGCGCTCTTTCTTGCCTAGGCCACCCTTTGCGGGTTTTCAACCTAGCGAGCTTATTTTCTTGTTTGTTATATTATTTTTGAAAGACTTGCACTAAAGGTATATGATATTAACAAGGAAACTTAGTGATCACAGACTTGCCCCAGCATGGAGGACTTAAAGCGTTAGAATGACCCAAAAGTCAAGTATGCACTGATAGGAGAGCATATGCATTTTATGGGTGGACGGGGCGGGGTTAGACTTGGCTGGTGATGATGACAAGGAAGGAAACTGACTGACTCAAACAAGAGAAACTGCACGCGTCGTGCAAGTTCACTATAGGGATGCTTCACAGAGAGTCAACATTAGTTAGAACAATGAATTGATGAGCTGCTTCAGTTTTTTTTTGTCATGGAATGGATGGGATGCAGTGCTTTTGAAAGACATGCAAATGAGCTATTGATTTGAAAAACTGAGTGCCTTGGAACACCTTGAGTTTGCAACCAAGTAAGGATAAACTTTTTTCAAAAAAGGATGATTGTTTTGCAAGAACGTCTCGCTTCTCATCACAACTTTTAATTTATGCAATGAATGAATGAACAAATTATGATATGCAAGTATGATGCAAATGCGTGGAGAACGACTACTCGAAAAGTGTGGCTTATTCTAAATTATTTTGTTGTTTTTAATGCAAGACAAAATATGGAATACCAATGCGAATGATGCCCCCCTTTTTTCAAAATGATTTTTGATTTTTTTTTATTTTTTAGAGGCGAGACAAGATGCGAAATGCCAATGCCCCTTTTTTGAATGATGAGAGATGCAAGAATGGTGATATGAGGCAACTGATTGTCGTTACCCTGAGTAACTTGCCTGAAACATTGAGTGGATCCTGACTCAATACTTCACACAATGTATTGAAACGTTTTGACAATTAGTTGACTCAATTTGATTTCCTACTTGAAATTAAAACACGTGTGACTGGGTCAAAGTGCCCTGACATCGTAGAGTAACATCTCAAATTTGTAGTCGACAAACAAATTTGAGATATTACCCTTCGTCGTTCAAAGGTGCAATTCTATCCATTAAGCCATCACATGAGAAATTTATCTTTGTTTCGAAAGGATGCATGCAGGGAGAAATGATGTATTCGAACAAAGTGATGAGGTTAATGAAATGATGCATGAGTGCCACATTGACGCGATGTCCGCATTATTTGATGATAGTTTTTGCATAATTAAGGATGAATGAAATGCGATATGGATGATAACTGCTTTTGGTTTTCATTTTTCTTATGCAATGAAATGAAATGTGTGATGCTTACAATTATTTTCCTAATGCATGAGAGATATTGAATGGAGATGCATGTGAAATGAGACGTTAATGCTTATTTTTGATTTGCGACACAGAAAAGTATTAATGCGATGATGTGATATGAATGGACGACGGAATGAGTGGGTGAATTAACGAACGAATGTGCATTTTGAATGAGGATGCCGTAAATTGCATCACTTGATGATTTTTCATGATTATGAACGAATGAAATACCATAGGGATGACAATTGTTTTTTCAGAATTTTGTTTTATGTAATGCATGATGCCATGATGCAAAGTGCGGATGATGATTGCTTTTCGTTTTATTTTTAAACTATGAAATGGAGTGCATGATACTAACAATTATTTTTAGTGCGTGGAAAGATATGATTCTTATGAAAATGCATGCAAAATGAGATGTTTGCATATATGATATGAAAAAGGAAAATAATAAAGCATGTGATATGTTTCTGAAAATTTTTATGCGAGAAAGCGCATGATGCTCGCAAATGATTTTTAATGCAAGGGAAAACATGATTTATTTTGAATGGAAATGTATGCAAAATGAGATGGTCACATGTTCATTCTTCATGATATGCAAAAAGCAATAACGTATGAGACACGTTCCTAATAAAATATATTTTTTGGACTTTTTGACAAAATTAGGAAAAAGTTTAGTGAATGGAAATGCACCCGCGCGGGGAATGCACTCCCGACAAACCTAAATGAGATAGAGAAAAATGCGTGTATGAATTTCTATTTAGCTTTTCCATGTTATGCATTGCAAAGATGCTTTTTGTATGAGAATGAGGTTGATGATGCTACTTTACATGCATGTGAAAAGCAAAGTAAAAAGATTTTTTTTTGTTTGGTGATTGAACTTTTGAGAAAATACAAGATATATGTCACCTCATATAGATGTTTATGAAAATGAAAAGTACATTTTGATCTTGAGGGAAAAATGACTAAACTAGATGCTACAATGCAACACACAATTAGGAACGCCCTTGTGACCTAAAAAAGGGGAAAAACCTACGATCTAGGGCAATTTAAAGGGTAATCCTCCCATGTAGCTCTATTCACTCCCTCACAAGGCCACCAGAGCCACAGTCCCTTTCACCAAACTCCCCACAAATGCAACAAACTGCTAGGTGTGAGGCATCATGAAAGAGCACAACTCTGGTTGAAACTTTCGCAAGTAGCCAAACGGACAAAGGTCCTGATGGGCTCTCACTACTCGAATCCACTCTCCTAAATTTTTGCAGACCTAGCTTATGGTCCCACTCAAAACATGTAATCACAAGGCATAAGTGTAGTGTGTGTCAAGGGCATTTTCCTTAGCACTACCCCTACCTGAAATGAAAACCAGAGCAGTCCAGACAATAGCAAGCAATAACAAGTTATCTACTCTAGGGTTCCATACCTGGAATATCTATAAACAAGGATATTGCTTACCTTAAGAAGAGGAGCCAAGAAGAGGGAACATGATAGAATAGGGGGAAAGATGCATGAACTTACCGAAGAAAGGGGAGCGAAGAAGAAGGGATCATGGGGATTGGAAGAATGCATGGGCATAATCAATAAAAGAAAAGGAATAAAAGATGAGATAGGGAACAACATAGAAGAAGACAAATGCATATGCCTACAATCAATGATAAGAAAGAAAGGCAAACAAGGTTTTAATCAAATCAACAATACATTAAACCACACATTTAAATTAGTTAGGCTTGACCCTCGTCTTTTAAAAAAGTGTCCCCAGTGGAGTCGCCAGCTGTTGCACCCGAAAAATCCGGTTTGGGACTTTTCGTTTGACAACGTGGAAAAAGTTTGGAGCCGCCACCAATATTTTAATTTTAAGACCAAAACATTGAAAAAAAAAGTCTTTTGAACAAGGCGGATGGTCTTTTGAAAACTAGAGATATAGGTTCGGGGGTCGATTACGTGCGAGGAAGGTGTTAGCACCGCGCACATCCTAGCTGTTGCACCCCGAAAAATCCGGTTTGGGTTTCTCAATGTACAACGTGGAAAATTTTTGAAGCCGCCACCAATATTTTAATTTTAAGACCAAAACATTGAAAAAAAAGTCTTTTGAACAAGGCGGATGGTCTTTTGAAAACTAGAAATATAGGTTCGGGGGTCGATTACGTGCGAGGAAGGTGCTAGCACCGCACACGTCCTTTCTACCGAAAGGGAACCTCTAATTAAATGTGTGGTTTTAACGTTTGATTTGAAAAATACCTAGATTTGCCTATTTATTTCTTGTTTGAAGATGAATGGGAAAACTTAATGAAAATTTCATTTTTGGCGCTTGACAAGAGTTGGCCTCTCGCTCCTACGTATCTCCTGGTGCGATGGAGAATTCAAAGCTACGTAGTTCTTGGGTAGAAAATGTTTGTGTGTTGGTGTTTTTTAATATAGGGGTTTTAGGATTGTGTGATCTGTGTTGAAGGACTACTGGGGGTCTGAAGGGCCGCTGGGGGCTGAAGGAGCGCTGGGGCTCTGAAGGACCACAGTTCACTTATCCTAAAACGACGATTAACCCGGCCGTACGACCGACTTAATCCCCTACTTTGAAAATAAGATTTTTGATTTTTGAAAGAGATGTGTTTGTATTTTTTATTTAGAAATTATTTATTTTTGCGCTTGACAGGGGGTGGCCCTGCTCCTACGTATCTCCGAGTGGGGAATCAAAGGCGACGTAGTTCTAGGTTCTTTTGAAAATAATTGTTTGAAAACTTATTGTGAAAATGATTTTTATTTGTTATGCTTGACGGGATGTGACCCGCTCCTACGTATCCCAAATGGGAATCAGAGCGACGTAGTTCTAACTTGTCTTTTTCTGAAAGGTTTTTGTTTTGTTCTTTTTGGTGAGTTTTCGCAATAGGACGAGCATTAGCGAGTGATTAAACTAACAAAGGCTATGGGTAATCACTGCTAAATACTCAAAAAGAGTTGTTACCTCTAGTCAGACGAACAAAGGCTCTGGTTGACTATTAGTAACAACTTACTTTTATTATATTTTCGAAAAGGTTTTCGAAGTAGGACGAGCATTAGCGAATGATTAAACTAACAAAGGTTATGGGTAATCATCGCTAAGTACTCATGTGAAATTGAAGAGCGTTCATAGAGATCAAACTAACAAAGGTTATGGGTGACCTCCACTACTTGCTTATTTTTTTGTTTATTGAAAATGCTTTGGAAATTAATTGGTTTGGAAAAGAGTTTTTAGAAAACAAATAAATCATTTTCAATCGAATTCTATGTCCAAAATCAAATGCAAAATGAATGAATGAAGTTCAAACATATTCAACTAATCAAGCAATCATGAACATGTTGATCATCAACTAAGATTAAGCATGCCAATATAATCAAGAGATTTAATTGTCAAAGATACAAGACAAAGTTCTCAAAACAATTGTGTTTGTGTGTGAGGGGGAATTGCTACACAAGTTGGAAGCAATCTCAAGAGGGGTACATATGTCTGTATGCTATACATGTTGGTAGTCTTATAAGGGCACATGATTGTGTAGAAGGGTTTGTGCACAATTAAGTCAAGACATTCAAATGGCATCAAGAACAAAGGAATACAATTGATCATAGGCATAGAGTATTCTAGGTTAGATGAATGAACATGTGGGCAATGAGGTGCATGATTAGGCAAATATGCAAATGCGTGAGCATACAAGACTATGAATGAATGAATAAGCATATAAGACCATGCATGAATGAAAGATTGAGCATACAAGACTATGAATGCAAGAGCATAATTATTGTGTGAGGTATGAACATTTGAGTATGCATGGACATGTGAATATGTAAGTTAGAAATGAATATGGAAGAATAAGTAAGAGGATGCATGAGAGTGTCACATAAACTAAGTATGAATGAAGATGCATGAATGTTAAAATGTTTTGGGTATTTTTGCAAGTTGATAAGTTGTAAAACTTTAAGTAAGAAGTTAGTGAAAAGTAAAGTAAAAATGCATGAGGTGAATGGTAAGTATTTAATGAGATGGTAAAGTAAAAATGCATGAAGTGAATGGTAATTATTTAATGAGATGGTAAAGTAAAAATGCATGAAGTGAAGGGTAATTATTTAATGAGATGGTAAAGTAAAAATGCATGAAGTGAATGGTAATTATATAATGAGATGGTAAAGTAAAAATGCATGAGGTAAATGGGAAGTGGTGAAATCTTTTTATGTTTTAGTAAAAAGTTAATGAATGGTAAAGTAAAAATTAAGTCAGTGGTTAAAAATAAAAAAAACACATTGATACAATTGCATTCATTTACACAAGATCAAACAACTATTTCAAGCACAAAAATAGCACAATTATTTCATGTCAAGATTCACAATCAACATGTAGAACAAAGTACATGACTAAACCCTAAATTATCATGCTATGTTACAAGATAATTATCAAGCAAAACATGCATCTATTCTTCACATAAATTAAAGGAAAGAAAAAGGCAACAAAGACCCTAAATCTATAAACTCAAAACCGAAGCCTCATACATCAAAAATCAAGCCCAAAATTCAACTTACAATTCATGACATGAACAAGAAAATGCAAGGGAAATTAATCAAGCACAAGAACAACTCCTTCAAGGCCAAGGACCCATCTCAAACACCCAAAGCCCCCTAAGTCTTTGTCAAAATGTTTGAAATGGATCCTCAAAGCAATAACAACAAGCAATCAAGAAGGAGTTGGGAGTAGAAGAGAGATTATGCAAGAAGAACTAAATATGGGATGCAAAGTTTCAAGGATTACCTCAAAATCACAAAGAAATGAAGAAGGAGATGATATGAACACAAAGATTGCTAGCTCTTAGCAATTTGATGATGCAACCTTGAAGATAATGGAAGGAGTGATGATGATCTAACAAGAAATGAAGGATTTGATGGTTGATTTTTGAAGAAAAATGGATGAGGGAGAAAGGGGTAGTTTCGCAAGAAGAGAGGAGAACGGGAAAGCTTTGGTGTGCTAGGGTTTTGTGTAGGAGAATGAGAAGCCAAAAAAAAGATCCATAGGTGTGGGAATGAGGGGAGTATTTATAGGATGAAACTAGGTCTAAGGGTAATTTAGTCTTTGTGCTTTTAATGTGCTCTAGGATTGAGTCTCAATTTTGAATCAAGGGTTGAGATTAATCCTCACATGGATTAAGGGTATTGAAGAAGCACAAAATGAAGAGTATGGGAGAGAGGGGGGCAAAAATGAAGAAGGAAAAAAAAGGAAAAAGAAAAATGAATTTTCTTATTTTGGAAGAGATATTTTATGTGAGGTAGGGTTAAGGGCCTTTTAGGGAAGAATTGTTACCAAAGAGGGAACTTTGGGTTTTCTTATGAAGGGGTTAGTGTAAGTGAGTGGAGTATTTTACAGAAGAGGGTATAATGGAAGAGTGTGGAAGAAAATGGAGAGAGAAAGAGAGAGATTCGAAATTGAGGGGATAAGGAGGAAAAAAAAACTTGTTTTTTGGTCTTTTTGTCTTATTGAGGACACTTCCATTTTTTTGTTTTTTTTGGGCATGAGAAATAATGGTAATGCAACTATTGAAAATGTGTCACATGCTTTTGGGCACCATAAAATATTCCCTCTAGTCACCTATGACAATAAAAATTGTCACTTAAGAATTGAGGAATATTTAATGGTCCTTTTTTATTTTTCTATGCACTTAAAAATGGAAAAATACATTTTTAATTATTTTGACTAGGGTTTTCTTTCTAAAAAATTGTACAAAAATTATCCTTGATAGAATAAAAATGTACTTTTTGTGGATGTGCATTTTTGGCGAGAAAATCATCTTTTTGCGAAAAATGACCAAAATGCCCTTTTTGACCCTAAAACCCTAATTCGCCTAAAAAGTGCATTCCAACCCTAAAAATGATTTTAAAGACCTTGGAATGACTTCTAGGACCCAAAATGCAATGCATGATGCTCTTCATTCTTCGATATTTATTTTTTGGGGAAAATTAGGGTTTTGACCTAAGCCGGACAAAATTGGGGTATGACAGTGACTTGCCAAAGGAGAGTTGTCCTGTGAGTGTTTAGCTTAAAAATTTGTCTCGTTCTTTTTCCTCCATGTGAAACACATCTATGAAAAAGGTAATGTATATCTATATTGTGAATAGGAGTGAACACAACTCAACTCCATTCAAATACTTGTCACTCTTTGTCCTTCATGTTTTGTTTGGGCCTTCAGAATAAGTTAGAGTTTAAATATCCGACTCGACCAAATTTAGTGACGTTCGGGTCTAATTAGAACGAGTTAATTAAAGTCGAAATATTTTTAATTTTACTATGCTAGTGATGAGATTATTATTGTTTTTTATAAATAAATTATTCAAGTTAATTGGAAGAGCAATGTTTGACTTTGGACTAGCCAACGCCCTTTATGTATCTCTTGGTATGTCGAACTTCTGAATAGCTAGGGCTCTTTTCCTCTAGACACTAGCTAGACCCCAAAAAATATAGCCAATATAATTTTTAGCCACTAAATATTGGGTTCCAAGACAATGCCACCTCCGACCCTCTCTCACAACTCACTTCCATCTCACAACTTACTTTCCCATCGCATTCGTCGCGGTTCAGTTCCATATCCAAACCCTCATATGTCTCACCCATCACATTTGTCGGCCTCACTTACCTCTCCTCCAATCTTAACACCCTCGATTCGCTACACGGAACTACATGAGTCACAAGCTCCCTAACACGAAAAAATGGTGGTGAACAGTAGGTATGGTGAACCATCATGTACCAAAAGTAAAAGATAAAAAAAAAATGCATGCGAAAGATGTAACATCCAAAGTAATTTTCAACTACTTTGATTGAAAGTGATTTAATTATGATTTTCATTGGTGAACTTGACGTGTTGTGTGAATTATAGTGTAACTATTTTGATGCATTAGTTGAGAAAAAGGAGGATAATTAAGTCAGTCTTGAAATTCATTAGAATGTTAAATGACACTCATTTGGTCTTAAATCAGCTCCAATTATATTGACTCTCTTACCCTTCATTAAACTTCAATATATAAGTGTGAGCTGAAGGGAAAACGCACCCCACACTCGCACAATTCAGTTCTCCAACATTATGAAAGAGAGGAGAAAGAAAAGAGAAGCCGAGAGAGAAAGAAGAAGAAAAGAAAAGAGAGAAATGTAACTTCACTTCCTTCTCGCTCCTTCCATCACCACCCTCAGCTCATACCTATCCTTCCAACCATATTTCTCACCCTCACAATCTTCATCATCACCTCATTTCAAACCAAAACAGAAATGTG
The DNA here is from genome assembly GCA_039519185.1 of Astragalus membranaceus. Lineage (NCBI taxonomy): Eukaryota > Viridiplantae > Streptophyta > Magnoliopsida > Fabales > Fabaceae > Astragalus > Astragalus membranaceus. Next base: position 24,932,301 of record CM076853.1, read on the forward strand.
AACCCCAAGACCATTTTCGTTTTTGTTCATGAACTCAACTTAAGGGCCTTGCATGTCTACCATAGCAGTGGATTCAAGGTTTGGGAGTTTGGATTATATTAGAAGAGATGGAAAGCTACTATATTGAAGCTAGAGTGGGGGGTTTTGGAGTCCAATTCGTAGAGATAGGAGAGTTTAAATAAAAGATAGTGTTGCTGGAAAATTTAGCAGGAAAGAAAATAAGAGTTTTCACCACTTTGGAAGCTTTGCATACCCTAGTTAGGAGTTGAAAGGTGACTCGGTGACTCAGGGAAAGCTAGAGGAAGATGCCAACTTGAAGATTGAAGTTAGGGTTATAATTTTTGGAGCTCCATTCCGGATCTTTGGTGATTGGATTTTAAGTTTCAAAACTCACAGCAACTACTGCATAAAAACAGTTTTGACTACCTCCGGTAATTCCTTCATAATGCTCAAGGAAATACTTGTATACAGTTATTAAATAAATAGAAACTTATGGAACTAAAAAGGAATATAAAGAAGGAAGAACATAGAAATAAAAAAGGATATATTCACATAGGAGCAATACAAATACTAATTAAAGCAACCTTTCAAGAAGGAATAAATTCACCAATGGAACTAGTTTTAAAGGATGATAGAATTACGGACCCAGTAGCTAAAATACTTGGAATTGTAGAAGGCAAATTAGCATATGTTAAATTAAAGTTTGAAATACACCCAAATATTGGCATACCATTAGATACTAAAAGGCTAGACCAAACACTAACTCTTGAACATAAGTTCTTAAGAGGAAATTTAATGAGACTAGGGGATAAGATCTTCTCAGTGACTTATTGTGTTAACTATGCATTAACCAATTCTCACCATAGTATTTCATTTAGAGATAATAGAAGGATTGACATACCAAGTTTATTCCACTAGCTACTTTAGCGTATAAAGAATTGGTCACATGCATGCAACTGATCAAATCCTTGCTATGATGGATTTGGAAGGTGGATAAGTAAATGGGGGGCTGTAATGGTTAATGAACAGAGAGAACCGTGATGAAGAAAAGGCAAGGCAATGGGGTGAGATGGGAAGAAGAGAAGAGGGGGTTTGGTGCATCTCATTATTTACATGGAAATCGCTGTAACAATGTTTTTTTTAAATATCCTCACTTAATTTACCAAAATTAAGGAATCAAGTTATCTAACTTCAAATTTTTTTAAGAGTAAGTCACCAAGTTAGTCTCTAAGTTTTATACGCACTTTCCTATTTAAGTCATAAAATATATGGAAAAAGTAGTCCGTAAAAGTATGTAATATCAGTAAAATTACTTCCTAAAAATTTTATAAATAGTCCCTTCCGGAGATTAATAATATAGATTTATTAAAACTTAGGTGCAAATTTAAGAGTATTAGTACCAATTTAAAATTTTAGTGGATTCAAAAAAATTTCAGAAGATTCGGCACTAGTTGTCACAGAAAGCAGATTTTCTGTGTGAGAAAAAAAATGTTTTGAAGTTTTCCACCAAATATAATAATTATAAACTAAGGGGTAAAAATTTTAAAAACCAAAAAAGGTGTGAGACATAGTATAGTGGGTTTGTAGGTTAGTTTCTCACTATGCACAAAATATTGGCTTTCTCATCCAAAGTGCCACCAAATGCAGTAAAAGAGAACTTCCCGTTAAGCTCAAAGAAATGCAGTACTTTTAACAATGCTACCTTTTCTTTGCTACTACTGTATATGTCAGATTAAGCAAAAGCAACTACAGGGCAGCTCTCCTTTGGCAAGTAAGTAATTGGCACTGACTTTTGATTATGAATGTTTACTTGCCAATAGAGAGGTGCCCTATTGCTGATTTTCTTATTGATGATGCAGTTTTCAACTTGAATTGCCTCTAATTTGTGTATGACAGATTTTATAGCAAAGAAGATGGAATAAACCATTGAAACCATTGGCATATGCTAGTTGAGGGTTATGCTATGAATATCCACAAACATATGTTTTCATTTTTAGCTTACATTTGTTCATTTTTTATACTCATGGATTTGGTCCATGCAACTATTTTAGATTCTTCTATACTCAAAGAAGAGAAGTGGTGAAAAGAAGTTGTGAACAAAATCAAGCTACTTTTCATCATATCTAAATTTTCTTAGTGACATGGCCTTTTTAGCACAATAATCCAATATTTTTTACATTCTTTTTTGCTGATATCTCCTAGTTAAGTTGAGGGATTTTCATTTTAACTCTTTATTATATATTACATTATAACAACAATAACCGTGCCTTAGCTAGGAGGAGGGAATCTTATGCTAATCAAAAAAATAATATTTTGTCTGTGACATATTAGGACCTGCAAGCATATGCCATTGATATATGAAAATAATAGCTTTTAAGACAAGTTTATCGAGCGCATAAAACCCCCTTGCAGATGCCATTGAAGTGTCATTCACTACTTCACAAAATAGACACAAACATATTAGGGAACAAGGAAGTGAGGGGAGCTATTTTATTAGTAAGTTGGACATGTCTCTTTTGGCAGATGGCAATTTTGCAGTTATATCAAAATATATCCATTGACTAGCCAAAGGAGAGCTGTCCTATGAGTGTTTAGCTTAGACATTTGTCTTGGTCTGTTTTTCCACCATATGTAACAACTATTAAAAAGGTAATGATATCTATAATGTGAATGAGCACACTCAATTCAACATGAATACTTGTCAATCTTTGTCCTTCAATCCGACCAAAGTTAGCGACGAGTTCGGATCCAAGAATGAGTTAAGGTCCAAATAATGTTAATTTTACTATGCTAGTGATGGCATTTTATAATTAAAATTTTCAAGTTGGAATTTTTGTTACTTTTTAGGCTTAAATATATGTTCGGCCCCTGCAAATATAGCCAAAATCCAGTTAAGCCCCTGTAAAAATAAAAGTTTTAAAATGACCCTTGTAAATATTAAATGTTTGCGGTTATGCCCCCCTGTCAATTTTTCATCAAAAAAAGCTGAACATATAATATTTATAAGGGTCATTTTAAAATTGTTAATATTTACAGGGGCTTAAATGGATTATGGCCATATTTGCAGGGGCTGAACATATATTTTTACCCTCTGCAAATATGGAAAATTGACCGAGAGGCTTAACCGCAAACATTTAATATTTACAAGGGTCATTTTAAAACTTTTATTTTTACAGGGGCTTAACTGGATTTTGGCTATATTTGCAAGGGCTGAACATATATTTAAGCCTTCTTTTTATAAATAAATATTCAAGTTCGTTGGAAGAGCAAGGATCGACTGGGTACATTTTGTAAATTACTAAAAACATGCAATCTTTCACTTTTACTTTTTAGTTATAATTAAATGACCACCTAATAATTTTGTTTCAAGAATCCTTAAGCCAACTAAGTTTCATCTTAAATCTTGATTAGTCATTGCTAGACTTTACTTATCTCTTGGACAAAATTTGGAATAGCTTGGGTCATTTTCCCTTAGACACCGAAATGAGTTCAAAGACATCTAGACCCAAAAAATAGACCCGATGTTACTTTGACCCACTAATTATCAAGTTTATTTGAATTTTGACGAATTAGGGTCTAAAGAAATGGTTCGTCAAAATATAGAGTTGAGTTAAAGAATAAGTAACTTGTTCATTCCAACCCCCCTACTTGTAAACTTTTGGGGGCATAAATATATTTTTAATAACAGAAACAAATATTAGGATTATACTTCTTCAAATTCAATTATAAGTAATCTTTGTTATGAAATTTGTTATTTATTGGATGCCTATCTTGGTCTTCCACTTCCCCTTAACTCCAATTCTTGAGTGGATCAATTAATAGTGACATTTACTTTGATCTTTCACTTGCCTAGTTGTGTCCTATAAATAGGACTCATTCTATTGTAAACAATGACTAGTGAAGAGAATAATACAAAGCTCTCATATTCTCCATCTTTGTTCTTCCTATAATTTTGGTTATTTTCATAACGTTAACACGTTATCAGCACGAAGCTCTACCATCTGATTGATGGCATAATTATCTTGAGGATCTATTGCAAGAATAAGTTTTCTTCTCATCCTTCTTTTTATTCTTCTACTTCTTCATCTTCTTCTTCTCACTATCATTCATTTTTTATCTTGTTTATGTTTTTATCTCATTTTCTATTTATTTATCACTGTTGATGAAAATTTGCTATATAGTTCCTGAAGAACAATAAATCCATTATCCAAACATGCCTGAAGGATTACACAAATAATTGCTTCTTTGTATCATTGTTTATGATATAGTTCCTAAAGAACTTAAAAAATTTAATATACAAGCATCTCTGAAGGATTGTGGTAGAGTTCCTGAAGAACTAATGATTTGGTAATCCAATATCTTTGTAGGATTGCACAAAGAATAATTTGCTTTATCATTGTGAAGATTTGTAATACTTCCTTAAGAACTCAATGAAAGCAAATATTCAACACTAATGGAAAAAATGCATTTTATAACTGTCATTTATATCGGTTAAAAAAGGCCTGATGTTAAAAGTGACGTGGTGGCAGTTTTGTAATTAAAATTACAATTTTTATATCGGTTGCCACAGGAACTGATATAGAATGTGCAAAAACCATCTTTCATATCGGTTCCATTGCTTAACCGTTATAGAAAGTGAAAAAAAATTAGGCTTCCATAACGGGTCAAAAACCACCCGTTATAGAAACTAAAAAATTAGGCTTTCACTGTTCGCTCCCTCTCAGTACTCTCATTCGGTGTTCGATGTTCGCTTTTCCTAAGTATCGTTCTCATCACTCTCTCGAGGCTTTGTCTCTCTCGAACCCCAAACCTCTCCATATGGAGCTGTTGCTTCGCCTTCTTCATGCGTTGTCATCGCCGTTGACTGCCGTCACCGTCGCTCTCTCCGTGTGTTGCCGTTGTCGTCGCCGTCACAATCGCCGTGGCCGTCACAGTCGTCGTTGCCGTGTCTCTCGGTAAGTTCCCTCTACCGGTACCATTTCTCTTTCAAAACCTCTCCCTCTCCCTCTCCCGGTGTCACTGTTACCCTCGCTGTCACCATTTCCCTCGCCGTCACCATCTCCCCCTTGCCGTCACCATCTTCCCCTCGCGGTCTCCATCTTCGATTTGCTTTCCACTATTTTTTCTCACAGGTAAAAAAACACACTCTTCATTTTCATTTCAACGCTTCTTTTTTTATTTATGTCCAATTTCCTTTTGTATTTGTTGTTAAACAATTATCTGTAGATCCAATTTCAAAGCCCTAATACTTTTCAGAATGAGCTTAGCCCTAATTGTAAATTATCTGAGTTTAATTGTGATGGTTGATTGCATGGGGAAATTGAAGTGTTTCTTGTTTCTATTTTCAAACGCTCAAACGCACTCTCGATCTCTTGCATAGGTTTTGATGTTATCTCATGGAGAAATTGAAGTTTTCTCCAAATTTAAGGGGTTGCTTTCTTTTGTTCATTATTGGTTAGTCGTCTTAGTTTTTGCTATTTAGTTGGCTGATGCATTTTAATTTTTGGTTTGAATGTTAATTTTGAACATTAACTTTTCTCCTTGGCTCCGAGTATGTTGGTTTTTGATTGTGGTCCTTGGTTGCAGGAGTTCAAGGATTAGAAGCTGGCACCAAGTTGTATGTTTCCAACTTGGACCGTGGAGTAACCAATGAAGATATAAGGGTATATACTATGTCATATCATCATTTGCTTCGTTCTTAGTCACTGTTACTCTTTCTATCGACGCAACTGCTGTGGAAGTTCTCCTGAAACTTGTTTTGCAAGTTAGGAACTTTTCTCTGAGCTTGGAGACTTGAAGCGCTATGCTGTTCTTTATGACAAAAATGGACACCCAACTGTAAGTATTGGATCTTGTATTGTAAACTTATGTCATCTTATTTAATTTCTTTTTCCGGGTTTATCCAGATTAGTTTGAGGACTTTCTATTAGAGCAGTGTGTTTTCGATTTTAGGTTGTTCCTTCCATTCAAGTGAGCTTTTTTTGGAGAAGTTTATGATATTCTAAATGACATGTGTGTTTCAGATACTGGTATTGTGAATAACAGTTTTGTTTTATACATCTAAGCTGTCAACTATGTGGTTGTTCGGTTTTCTTACCTAAATTACATTTTACTATTAAACAGGTGTTAACTGATGGAATAAGTAAATAGTGAAGGATATTTATAATTTTATATCGAACTGGGGTGCATGCCACTGAAGTAGGAAAATGAATACTCTCAGAAAACTTAAGCTTATTAAATCAAAACATTCTGATAATGATTTATAGTTTTATTCTTATGAAGTTGTTCTTATTATTCATTGATATATGCCCTACCTCAATTTTTTTATGCATTCATTGTGTTGATCATTTAAAATTTATAACAAGGACATATTGTTAACTACACAGTGCTTGGGTAGTCTCATCATGTTGGTTGAAAGAAAGTTTTCGCGAAGGAAGATTTGTTGGTAAGTTGGACCAAACTATCTTTGCCATTCAAAAACAAAACAATCTTGTCTGTATCCAGTTTTTATTCAGTCTAGCTAACACAATTTTGAAAATGAATATGCAGATGAATCGCCTCACATACTGCATGATAAGGATTATTTGTTGAAGTACAAATCTGATTTAAGAAGTGCAGTTTTCCGAGCGAAAGCTTATCCCCATGCTTTATTTAAGGGGTATAATATATGTATTGCAACTAAAGTTCATACTCCTGCAAAAACTCTTTCTGCTATTGTCAGGTCTGCTGGTGGTAATGTAAGTCTTCTTATTTTACTGAAATTTAAATTTAACAAGCCTTATATGTCAAATGCACTATATATATGTCAAATGCACTATATATGTCCTTTTAATTCCTTTATGCTAAACATGTGCTTCTTTGTTTTCATTTGTGTTCTGAACTGTTTCAATTGAGATAATCATATCAATAATTTTTTTGGTCTTGAAACATGCATTTTAGTCACATGTCTGTAACATACATCTGTTTACATTCTGTTTTCCTTTTCCCTTTGAGGAACTGAATCTCACCTGTTATGAAATTTCGCTTATTCTTGTATTAGGTTATCTGTGGACTAGAAAAAGTAAATGAAGCATCAACAACAATCTTTGTCGCATGTGAAGAAGAAGATACTGAAGAAGCTATGAGGGCTGCAAAGAAAGGTATACAGACTTTCAGTGGTGAGTGGTTTATGAACTGTGTCATGAGACAAGAGCTTGACTTGGAAGCCCCCCAATTTGCAGAATCCTTATAAGGATTTTAACATGCCTGATAGGATTTGGTATATAAGAAATTTTTTGTATTTAAGAATGTTTGCGTTTCATTTATATAAATATGACTAGTTTTTTTTGTAGAAAAACAGCTGGTTATCAAATTTTTGTGTGGAGGATAATTTACAGGATTAAATCTCAAATGTAGTTTCAAAAGATACTGTAACTTGAAATAAGATGGAGCACAGCTTTCGTCTTCTTCTTCTTCTTCGCGAAGCCTTCTCTCTGGGTTTCTTCTTCTTCTTCAGAAAACGAAAACGCTCTCTAGCTCTCTACCCTGTCAAATATGTAATGGTCTAACTTGAAAGCAAATGACCACCTTTTTCTGCCCTTTTCAATGATGCTGCTTACTGAAAACCTCTTTCAATGTTTGTTTTGGACAGTTTTGGGCGTCGTGGTGGCTCAAGGATTGGAAATTGAAGTGGACATGGTTGTTCATGCTGTTCTTTTCTTTTCTATATTGAAATCAAGCTATATATCTACATATATGTATGTACATATGGTTGTTCATGCTATTAATATTATTGCAGCTGATTAGCTGATAGTATTGGTGTGTTAATATTATCCGGAGTCGTACTATGGGAGCTATCTACTTTGCAGCAACCATGGGGAGGAATGAATCCAATGCAAGTTTATAGCTTTGGAGTCGTACTATGGGAGCTATCTACTTTGCAGCAACCATGGGGGGGGAATGAATTCAATGCAAGTTGTTGGTGCTGTTGTTGACTCTCTGTCATATGATGTAAGTTGTCCAATTTTAGGACCAATTGTGCGGAGTTTTGATTGTATTATAGTCAGTATCTGGGGATTTAGCTTAGTATTAGAATTTTGTAGTAGGAAGTCAAATTGTAAGCCATTCCTGCATTGTTGGAGTTATTTTGTACTTGAAGACCTCCAGTTTGTGTGTTATCATTCGGCGAACCAGAAACTTTCCCGGAGATGCAGCACAATTGGGAAGACTCAAGTTTCTGTTCAATATCGCGTCGCGACCAGGAGGGTTTGCGTCGCGATGGAAGCCTGATGCAGGAGCGTTCTACAATTCTGTCCAATATCGCGTCGCGACGGGCTCGTGTCGCGACCCGATGGCTTACTGAAATTAGGGTTTTAATTCAGTTTTTGCGTTTTTGAGAGGGAGCTTGGTCAATTGGAGCGCAGCAGACGTTTTGGGAGCAGAGAAAAGTCAGATTTTGGGAGTTCTTCACCACTTGGGAACGAGGGTTGAAGGTTTCTATGTCTATCTTTACTTGTATTGCTTTCTTTACTTTAGCTATGTCTCTATTCTCCATGTGTAAATAATTTTCTAAGATTAGGGAGAGATGATTCTCCCCGAACCTATGTTCTGAATACTTTGTTATGGCTAATACAATTAGTTGACTGAATTATCATAAGTCTATGCCTCTGATCGTAAAGCTTTATAGTTACATATGATAATTATAATGATTTAGGTTATGTGATCGCATAGGGATATGGGTTGCATGCTGGATATGGGGTATTAGATCATGTACTTGTGATCACCATAGGAATATGGGGTTGGATGCATGAATTCTTTATTTCTTAAGTTTATTGCTTTACCGGTTGGCATGATTCACCTAAGGAATTAGGGTAACTCAACTAGGTAAAAGGGGTTCTGAGGCAAGGAATTGTCCTTAACCTACTATAGTGAATTGAATCTGGTAGTTCAAACAATTAATCTGTAATTAGCTGAAGGTTCGTAACATAGGTGAAGGGAGAGGATTCGATCCCTAATCGCTTTTTCTCGCTATTTCAACAACAGTTTTTATTTTTCGCGTGACACAATTACAACTCGAATCAATTGTCACCATCTAGAATTAATCAATTTTGCTACTGTTACAACACGCAATCCCTGTGGAATCGACCGGTTCTTACCGTTTTTACTATTACTTGCAACGTTTCGGTACACTTGCTGAAATTGTTAACAAGTTTTTGGCGCCGTTGCCGGGGATTGCTGACTTTGTTGTCGACAAGGCAAACGAGTTGATTCTAGATTTTTAGTTTTTGTTTTATTGTTAGTTACTTAATTTTGCTACTTGTTGGTTTCTTGAACTTGTTGATGTTTGCTTTAGTGTTTCAGAGATTTGTGCATGCGGAGCAAGGGTCCACAAGAACTCTTGTTTGATTCGGAAACTGAAAAACTAGCAAAGGCAAATTGAAGAGAGGCTAAGATTTCCAAGCAGCAAACAAGGGAATTGTCACAAGTACAACCAACGTCTACCTCGGTTGTAGCGACCGAAAAATCCGGAGGAGGGATTCTTCGAAGTTCTTGAATGAAGCCGCCACCAAAGTTTTAGTTTAAGGGCAAACATTGGAAAATCCCTATTGAGTGGATAAAGGGGTCTTGCGGACCAGATTTAGGCTCGGGAGTCGCTTATGCGTAGGGAAGGTATTAGCACCCTACGACATCCTTCCTAAGGAAGGTTACCTTTTAACTAAATGTGTAAGCGTTTATTAATTCAAAAATAATGTTTTTACCCTTATAATAATAATAATAATAAAAAAGGGACTCACTAAACGGTTAGTTATTTTTTGTACTTTTGAGAAAAATGAGAGAAATGAATTTAAAGGGAAAAAAAAAGGTTTTTTATTAGTGCAATTGACAGAGGTCGGCCGCCCTCTGGTCCTACGTATCTCCTGGTAGAGAATCAAATCGCACGTAGTTCTTGATAGAAAAAAAGTTTGTTTGTTGTTTTTTATTACTCGAAAATGTTTACTTGGAAACATAAAGAAGAGTTGAGATTGTGTGAAAATGAGTTGGACTCATTGATTTGTAAAATGTACGAAGATGAGTTGGACTCATTCTTTAGTGACATAAAATGGACTGAAAACTAAAATTTGTATTGATTAAAAATAAAACTATGATGTGAATGGTAAAGCCCAAAGTGGTAACAGCTTAACATAAAAGAAAAAGGGTCACAACAAGGAGTCAAGGGGTCGCAAGATAACAGAAATGGGTGTAAGTAGTGTGCAGTGTTTGTACATTTTTTTAAAATTGATATAAAGAAGAATAATAAAACAAGCATTAAGGTAAATCAACTAATTATGAAAGAAAGGGAAGCTGATGATAGCAAAAATAATATTATAATAAAATAACATGGGGAGGGGTGCATGCGCTGACAGAGGAGTGGGACTGTGGGAGTTAAAACATTTTTTATCTTTTGGTTGTTTATTCACTGGATAACAATAAAATAGCAACAATAAAATAATAATAAAAGGACATGGGGAAAGAGTGTATCAGTGTATGCGCAGAGGAAGATTTAAGAAAGAAAAAAAAAATGACACAAACCCACACACACCGCAACCTTTGGAAAGGAGCAAAATAAATAAATATTTTCATTTTCAAGAGACACACACTAGCTGGTGACTAAATCTGAAAACTAAACCATACACAAACCCAACCACACTGCAAGCAGCCGCACACAGTTAGAAATGACAAAAAATGGTGAGGCAAAGTTGAGAGGTGGAGAGGAGAACCACAACGAAAGAGAGGGATGGTTGGTTCGTGAGTGGTGGTGAGGCTGCGGTGGTGGTAGTGAGGCAGTGGTGGTGGTGCTCACCGGAGGTCACGGCGGCAGCAACGACGGCTGTGGTAGAGGTGGATTTGTTTTGCGATGGTGGTGGAAGGTGTTTGGTTGTTGCTGTGTGTGGATGACAGTGGGAAGAGAAAGGAATGTTATGATGGTGGGTGATGAGAGAGAGAGAGAGAGTGGTGAGGGTGGCGGCGGCCACCACGGGCGGTGGCCGGAAGTAAGGTTCTCCTCCCTTCTCTTTTTTTTTTCTCTCTTTTCCTCACTGTTTTGGTTTTTTCTTTCTTCCTGTTTTCCTCCTCTCCCTCCAATCGCTTCTTTTTTTTTTTTACTGTTGCTCTTACCAATATATTTATAGTGAAACTTGTATGGTGTAGGTGTGGTGTTGATGTAGAGGAGCAAAAACCAGTAGGGACAAGCAGCAAAAGAGGTGCTGCAAAGTTGCTTGGTTTCATCTAATTTGGAATAAAAACAAAGGGACAAGGAGAAGGGGCATTTAGCTTCATTCTCAAAATAAATTTTCTTTTGCAAAGCAAAAACAAGGCCTCGGCTATGGTGGAGGTCAAAGGCTGAAATGTTTGTTCACAAAAATGGGAAAAGCAAAGGGACAAGGAAAAAGAAGTTTGAGCTCCATTTTCCAAATACACCTTATTCAACTATACAACAGCAACAAGAATAGCAGGCAGCGAATTGCTCTATGTTTTTTGTTTTACTTTTCTTTACTTTTCACCCCTGTTTTTTTCTTTTTGTCTTATGTGACAACAAATATATATATTATTAACAAACTATTTGACTACTTGACTATTTTTGTGTGTCTCTTTTTTGTTTATAACCATTAATAAGTAAATACAATTGGAAGGTCCGTGCAATTAGCTTGATTCTCGTATGGCAAACACACACTTGATTAGCAAATTAATACACACAACGAGAATAAACACGCGCACATAATTAGGAGTGACACGCATTTGCGATTAGGACTAACATCGTATACAGTAAAGAAAAGACATGCAGACACAACGATAATGAAGCGGTACAAGATCATTAGAACTAACGCGCGTATCGTGGTCAAGAATAATACGCGTGTGCAACGACACATATTTTTGGGTTTTTTCAAATACGAGAAAAATACTGTTGGAATTTTGCATTCGCGAAAAGACATTTTTATTTTATTTTTTTATAAATTCGGAATAGCCGGACAAAATTGGGGTATAACAGCTGCCCCTCTTTATTTATATTTTACTAAGAAATATGAAGGGTTTCCAAATTTCTCGAGTAAAATAGAAATAAAGATAAAAAGACACTAATTTTGTCAAGACCATGATTTTTTTTTTTTTTTAGAAACTATTGAAAGATAATGGGTTGACATGGAATAAAAGTAAATAAGGATCACCGAGGATCTGAAGGAGCACTGGGCTCTGATGGTCTAATTCGCAGTCGATGCTTGGTGCATTGATTGGAGTTAAACTGAAGGACCGACGAGGTCTGAAGGGCATGCCTAAGCCTGATGGACCAATGGGTCTGATGGAGCGCAAACTAGCAACGGTACTAGTAAAACGGTCTGCTTGGGGGGTGGCCTTTTCGAGCGGCCATGGGAGCAAGGTCAGGTCGTTGACTGATTTGCACACCTCGAAGGACGTGCACTGTGTTTTTTAGGCGGACACAGCTAGTCTGAAGGGCCTGGGGCCGGATGATCCGTCGGTTGCTCGATAACGCGACGTGCGATCTGGATTGAAGGACCATTGTTGGTCTGAAGGAGCGCTTGGGCTCTGAGGGACTGCTGGGGGTCTGAAGGAGTACCGAGACTCTGGATTGTGGTATGAGACCAGTGCTTGGAGCACTGACTTTGAGGGAACAAACTATTGGGATTGGTACATGGCGTACCTGCCTGGAACGTACCTAATGAATGCATTTACCTGAGAAGGGAAAGGCTATCTATACTTGGCATGTCTAAAAATGCAATGAATGATGTATGCGTGCAATATAGGTATGTGAAATGGTAGGTGTCCGAAGGGATGAATGAAACGTGGCAGATGATGTGAGTTGAAGTTGATGGGACATGGAGGTTGACAAACAACATATGTGAATGCAGATAAGGTATGAATGTGATTGTGCTGATTAATTCTGGCGGAATGATGAATATAATGAAATGCGCGATTTTTCTTTTTGCCCTTTTTCTTATTATAATGAGTGTATGAAATGAGAGTGCGAATGTGATGCAAATGTAATGCTTCGATGCAAATGTCATGGTGAATAAAGGAAAACACGCGAATGCATAGCACAATAATATGACTAGTGATGAAAAAGACCCTTTTTTTTTTTGATGAGACCGGCACTTGGCACATCTATCGAAGCAAACAATGTTATGCATGTGACGAACGTACAATGATTAGTATCTGGTGGGATGATGAATGAAATGGGTGTTGAACCTGATGGGATGAGAAAGTCGACAAACGGTTGCATGTGAATGCAGATGAGATATGAATGTGATTGTAATGATTGTATGCTATGATGAATAAAAGGAAGCCCATGAACGCATGGTAAATGACATGATTGGTGAAAAAATGTTATGCAAGGAATGTGATGAATGTGCAATGATTGGTACCTGATGATGAATGAAATGGGGCAGACAATGGGTGTTGTAACTGACGGAATGGGAAAGTTGACACACGGTGTATGAGATGTGATTGTGATTGTAGTGATTAATTTTTGGTGTGATGATAAATGTAATGGATGGACTTTTCTTTTTGCTTTTTCTTATTTATTTTGCTTCTTTTCTTGATGCATGCAATGTGAACTTTGATGCAAATGTTATGGTGAATAAAAGGGAACACATGAATGCATAGGAAATGATATGATTGGTGATGTAGAAAGCTTTTTGGCAACGATGAGACCGTCACTTGGCACGGCTATCGAAGCAAAGAAGTGTTATGAATGTGCAAAGCAAAAGTAAATGGACTTCAAAAGGCCCGTGAATGATGGATGCTGAAGTTGGTCGGAAACGGAAATTGATAAGCTGTGTATGCGAATGCGAATGCAAATGTACTGCTGGTTGCACGATGGGATATTTTATGCTTTGGTGGGAGTAACGGGTGCAATGTGGATGATTTTTGCCTTTTTGGCTTTCTCTCTTTTTTTTTGTTGCCCCTTTTCATGAATAAATGAATGAATGGATGAACGTGCATACCTAATGCTTAGATGAAGGGTTGTGGTAGTTGATGTTGTATGATGCAATGATTGGATGTTTGTTGGGATGTAGACAGGCTTTTGGTAATGACGGGACTGACATTTGGCATTTTTATTGAAGCGATACATGTTATGCGTGGCTATGCGTGCCCCATACGCAATGCGTAATGCACAAGAAGCAAAATTGTGTAGGCAAAACAAGTGGTATGTGAATGCATGTACAATACTTGTATGAAAGAGTTGTGATGGGTATGATCAGATGCATGGTTTTAATTCTAGAATAATGAGGACATGCATGATTTGTTGGTAACAACACTTTTTGCTTTTGTAAGGATGCAAAAATGTTTGATGTGAAACGAAACTTTTGATGCTGGAAACAGAGAGCTGAACATTTTTGAATTGATCGTTCCTTGGAAGAAAGATTTGTGATGGCTTGGACTTGAACTCTGGTAAGCTCAAGATTGTCATCCTGAAAAGTGTGGCTTACGGCAATGTATTAGTGCCCTTTCTAGAGATCGAGATGTGTATTTCCAGATGGGTTCTCATTTGGTTATGATGACTCATGATGGCTAAGCTTTCAAGTCTAAGATGTTAACTTAGAGGGATTGTCATTATTGTGTGTCTCTCTCTTTGAAGCATTTGCTTAATAAATATGAAAAACAGTGTGAATGCAAATGAATGTGCCAGTTGACTCAGGGTTCAAGAAATGTAGGGTATGTGACACGTGAGTGGAGTGAAGGATGAGGTTTATTGGCTCAAGCCTATGAGAGATAAGCTTGTCCCAAGGTAAGAAATGTTTGACTGCCCCAATTTTGACTTCAAATAGTGGGGAGTGAAACAGTCTGCCTTTGTCTAGGGAGGACAATGACAACTAAGGATATAGACTGACTGAGGGATTGGGAAATATGCTGGTATGGGAGGCAGAAAGATTCTTTCGGGCCGAGGGATATGATACCCCGGTCTACAAGAGGACAAGGTTGCCCCAATCCATGAAAGGTGAAGATTGCCCCATCTCGAGTGGGATTGTGACAGGGTGTAAAGTTAGAATAATGGTTTGGAAATTAGTTTGGTACGACTATATGAGTGTAGTATATGAACGGGATGAAAGATGAGGGTATTTTGGGGGTGCTAAAAATCTCCCTGAGTTTGAGTGAAATGGAGGGTGGGGTATTGCCCCATTTTGATATGATAAGTCAAGTAACTGTCTTAGTAGGGATCTGTGGTTTTCCTTGGGAAGGATTCCACAAGCTAAGACAGTCAAGAGTTTTTGGTTCGATGAAAATTCACTTTGTTGATGAACACCGTTATCTTCTCTTGATGAACTTCAAGCGTGCAAGCCCTTTTAAGTTTTTTTTCTTTTTATCTTTTTATTTTTTTTTTATTTTTTGTGTAATAATATTTTTATCTTTGTTTTTTTTTTTTAGCAAATAAATTATTCTGATTATTTTGTCCTAGAGTATAAGCTTTGAGAAAAATGGAAGCAACCAATCACTGATCAGAATAGGCCTTAGGATTGTAATAGGGCCCATGGTTAATGATTCATGAAGGAAATGATTACTTTGCTCCTGAGAGTGTTCGGGGTTGGTTGAGACAAAGAATCTTTTATGCGCTTTATGGTAGAACGAACCTGTTTTAGGGTTGTAACGCATTTGAGGGTTTATGGAGAATAAAATGCTTAGGCCAAAGGAAGTGTTTGAGGGTTTATTTCAGACAAGGATCTTTTATATGCTCCATGGTGTGAAGTATCAGCTCACAATTTCTACCGCTTTGGTTTTCAGGATTTTTCAATCCTTTTTTTTTTAGTTTAACTTTTTTGTGATTTTTTTCTTTCGAGCTGAGCGAGCTGTTAGATATGGGATTGATCCTTGTCTAAGGTGTTTGAAAGATTTTTGATTTTTTTTGGCTCGAAGTGGGTGGCAAAGGGTATTTCTCTTTTTAGGATGTGGGGAAGTTGCCAAGCTTCACTTCAAAACATGATTGCTTATTTTCTCGAAATTGTAACTATAGGACAAAACTTCATTTTAACATATTTGCTTTTCTTTATTTATTATTTTTTTATGCCCTAATTTTTGCTTACGCTGCTCTTGCGAGTTTTCAACCTAACGGGCTTTTCTTTTTTGGATCTCTTTTGTGTTTTTTTTTTACTCAAAGGACTTGCACGAGTGTTTAGAATGCTAGCAGAAAATCTTAGTGATCATTACTCTGCCCCAGTATGGAGCGTACAAAGCGTTATTCGTGAAATTTCATCACTGGGGGAAAGCGAATGAAATACTCTTGTGGGGACTGGGCCTTTTATGAATGGTTGGATTTGGTTTTGAAAATGAAGGAAAGACGGGGATAGTATAATTGACTCAAACAAGAGTAAGCACACATGTCATGCTAATTTATTTTGCAAATGCTTCATAGAGAGTTGACATCGGTTAAGATAGGACAATTTTGATTGCTAAAACCACACAAGTTAACAAAATAGACATTTAAGCTTCTTATCACGGGGGTGAGATATATGTTGGCTGATGCCCTTGGTGGGGCGTGCAGTGGCTAAGGGTCAAGCCTATGGGAGCAGGGATTTGAGGACGATACGGTCAATATTGTAGTGCCCATGACGGTGAATGAGTTATTGGTGAATTCCATTGAATGGTTAAGTGGGTAGGTGGTTTCCATGAATGTGGTGGGTATGAGTAGGGTGTATATGGAGTGAAGGGTGGAGGACTTGATGTCGGTGAATCAAGTTAGGGTGTGACAACATTTTCCAAGGAAGAGGAATCAATTCGAATATATTTTCAAGAAGGCATCGTTTCTCATCAAACAGTGTGTCAAAAAAAGATCTTATGAGTTTCATTTTTTTTTATTTTTTGGAAAAATTATTTGAATAAAGCAGAATGCCTGAACATATGGATGTTGTACACAGACAATGATGCAGGTGAATGAAATGCATAATGATACCTTAAGCAAGTGTGTGATTTTTTATTTTTTTATTCTTTAAAGTTCAACTAGAGTGAGAGGCTAACAAAACAACAAAAAAAACTATTGGATGAATAATGCAAGAATAGAAGAAAATGAAGCGAATCCTAATTTTGTTTTAATGCATGTGAGAGGATTAACGCCCTTGAGATGGATGTGAAAGGAATAAATGACTTTTGTTTTTGTTCTTTATGACGCATGAAGGAGCTGTTTTTGAGATGCATGAGAATGAATGACTTTGTTTTTTTTTCATGATGCATGAAGAGGAGTAATGAAATAATGAATGAATGTAATTTTTTTTATAATATCAAGGCGATATTATTTTCTCATTTTTGGCGTGTGGCTTATGTAAGATGAAAAATAAAAAATATGATATTTTGTTATTTTCTAGATGATGAGATGCAGGTTGGTACTATGATAATGAAAACGATGACCGTATTCTATTATGAATGCATGATAATTTTTTATTTTCTAGTTGAAAGACTAACTATGCTCACGCAACAAGAATAACCAAGTTAAACGCACCTTGTGTCCTAATGCATGAAGGAAGACATGGTGAAAAATGACGAAAATGCAGATGCGAATGCATGAAATGCGTGCATGAATGATCACTTGGAAAGGTCAGTTATTCTAAATGATTTTTGGAGACAATGCGGCACGTGACCGATGCAGAGCCTCTTTCATGTATCAGAATGAAATGCTAAATACGTATCTATGAATGATGCGAAAATGATGACGTAATTTTTGAAATGATGCATGTTGAAACGGTATATAAACGATGTGTGGATGAAATGGCGTATGGATGATTTAATGAAACAACAATTTTTGGGTGAGTGAAAAGGTGCGTGAATGCTATGCATTTCATGATGTTGCGAATGATGAAATGCCTATATTATTTGATGATGGAAATGCATGCTAAATGAGATATTCAATCACAATTTTTTTTAATTGTGATCATGTTTTTTATTCTTTTCTTTTTCGCGAAAAGAAAGAAAAATGCAATGTATGAATGAACGAATAATGTTGCCTGATGCAGATGCGAGGAATGTGAATGAATGATCGCTTGAAAAGATTGACTATCCGAAATGATTTTTCGGACGCAATGCAATATGATGATGAATAATGCAAGAAAGTGGCATCATTTTATTATTTTTCTTTTATTTTGCATGTCAGATGACTAATGCATTTTTATTTTTCTATGCATGAAGAGGAGTAACGAATATAGTATATTTTTGAGTATGCAAGATGATGAAAGTTGGACAACTATGTAGCGTCTTTATTTTTTTTGGAGGATGATATGCATGTTAGTACCATGAGAACGAGATATATATGAAAACAAGTTACTCGTTCTATGGTGATTTTTTATTTTCTAGCAAAATATAATACCCATGATGACAGATATGTATGAAAAATGCGAATGCATAAAGAAATAAATGTTTGATTTTAATGCAATTATTTTTGTTTTCCGAGAGGTAGTGCAACATGTATGCAGACTCCTATTTTTTGATTTATTCGATGACAAATGATACAATTATAATGAAATGATTTTTTTTGTTTTATTTGGGAAATGACACATGAATATGGAATTGTTGCATTTAAACTAGGATGACCACATGAGGGAAATGATGTATGAATGTTATGTTTTTTTTTTAATGTAATTCGAGACTTTATGAATGATGTGGTACCTACACTGTGTGATCATGACTTTGAATGATTATGAATGAATGTCGGTGCCTATGATGCTATTGCCTTTTTTTGTGTGCGAGGAAACAAAACGCATGACACTCGCAGCGACTTTTTTTTTTATGCATGGAAAAGAGTAATGAACATAACCTTTATATAATATGGGGGTAATATTCTTTTGGTGTACGGATATGCAAGATGAATGCAATTTTAAAAAAAAATTGATACCTTCGCGATGCATGATAGTGCAATAACAATGAAATGCTTATGGAAGAGTGATTTTAGTATGAATGAATGGTGATTTTTTTTGTGTTTTCTTTGAATAAAGTACAATGCATGAAGATATGGACGTTTGTTGGGCATGAGCAACAATGGAGATGAATGAAATGCGTGATGGTTTATCCCCTTTTTTTTATGCTTCGACTAGAATAAAAAGCTAACAAAGTGCTATTGGGTGATGAATGATGCAATAATGAAGAAATTTATAATTTTTGTTTTGACGCATGTTGAAGGACTGACGCATTTGAGATGGATAGGAATAAATGACTTTTGTCCTTGTTTTTTATGATGCATGAAGATGATGCATTTAAAAATAAATTTTTATAATAGCAATGCGATGTATGAGTATGAGAGATGATGCAACTAGGATGCATGTATGGAGAAATTGCGCATTTGGACTATGATGACAATATGAGCGAAATGTTATAGAATGTCTCGTGCAATTTGTAATGGTGATGTTGCAAATGACGAGATGCCTACACTATTTGATGGTTTTTTTTTATATTTATGAATTATGAATATATGATGAATGGTACGGTAGGGAAATGGTAATGTGATGCATATGATGAAAAAAATGATCTTATTTTATGATAATTTTTTTGTATGACGAATGAAAGGAATGATGTCGTCTCGTATGCATGCAAATGAAGGAAGCATGAATTTTTTTTGAGTGATTTTAATTTTGGAGAAAAACTAACCAGATTGATAGAGAGGGTAAGTATAGTGCCCCTGTGTCCTAGGTGGGTCATGTCTAAATTGGAATTTTCAACATGATCTAGGGTCACTTATGTGATCAATCTCTCAGGTGGCCCTATTCACTTCCTCACAAAGGTCTCCAGAGCTAAAATCCCCTTCATGATATGATCCACAACGATAGCGAGCTACCTGGTGTGGGATACCATGAAAGAGCGTACTCTGGTTGAGACTTTCATGAGAGTCAGACAGATAAAATCCAGAATGACTGTCACTAATAATCTCCACTCGTCCTAGGTTATTTGCAGACCCGGGTATAGGGCCCCACTCAAAGGTGCGTGCAAAAGTGTAAGTGAGGTGTGTGATGAGAGCAAAATATCTAAACTAACCAAACTGGACAAGATGTACAACAAAAAAGTCGTCTACCCTAAGGTTCAATAATATAAAGAAATGCTAATAAATAAATAATATAAAAATAAGGGTAAAAACAAAATATTAATAAAATTAACAAATACTTACACATTTAGTCAATTTGGCTTGACTCTCTTAATTGTCCCCAGTGAAGTCGCCAGCTGTAGCGACCGAAAAATCCGGAGGAGGGATTCTTCGAAGTTCTTGAATGAAGCCGCCACCAAAGTTTTAGTTTAAGGGCAAACATTGGAAAATCCCTATTGAGTGGATAAAGGGGTCTTGCGGACCAGATTTAGGCTCGGGAGTCGCTTATGCGTAGGGAAGGTATTAGCACCCTACGACATCCTTCCTAAGGAAGGTTACCTTTTAACTAAATGTGTAAGCGTTTATTAATTCAAAAATAATGTTTTTACCCTTATAATAATAATAATAATAATAAAAAAGGGACTCACTAAACGGTTAGTTATTTTTTGTACTTTTGAGAAAAATGAGAGAAATGAATTTAAAGGGAAAAAAAAGGTTTTTTATTAGTGCAATTGACAGAGGTCGGCCGCCCTCTGGTCCTACGTATCTCCTGGTAGAGAATCAAATCGCACGTAGTTCTTGATAGAAAAAAAGTTTGTTTGTTGTTTTTTATTACTCGAAAATGTTTACTTGGAAACATAAAGAAGAGTTGAGATTGTGTGAAAATGAGTTGGACTCATTGATTTGTAAAATGTACGAAGATGAGTTGGACTCATTCTTTAGTGACATAAAATGGACTGAAAACTAAAATTTGTATTGATTAAAAATAAAACTATGATGTGAATGGTAAAGCCCAAAGTGGTAACAGCTTAACATAAAAGAAAAAGGGTCACAACAAGGAGTCAAGGGGTCTCAAGATAACAGAAATGGGTGTAAGTAGTGTGCAGTGTTTGTACATTTTTTTAAAATTGATATAAAGAAGAATAATAAAACAAGCATTAAGGTAAATCAACTAATTATGAAAGAAAGGGAAGCTGTATGATAGCAAAAATAATATTATAATAAAATAACATGGGGAGGGGTGCATGCGCTGACAGAGGAGTGGGACTGTGGGAGTTAAAACATTTTTTATCTTTTGGTTGTTTATTCACTGGATAACAATAAAATAGCAACAATAAAATAATAATAAAACGGACATGGGGAAAGAGTGTATCAGTGTATGCGCAGAGGAAGATTTAAGAAAGAAAAAAAAAAAGACACAAACCCACACACACCGCAACCTTTGGAAAGGAGCAAAATAAATAAATATTTTCATTTTCAAGAGACACACACTAGCTGGTGACTAAATCTGAAAACTAAACCATACACAAACCCAACCACACTGCAAGCAGCCGCACACAGTTAGAAATGACAAAAAATGGTGAGGCAAAGTTGAGAGGTGGAGAGGAGAACCACAACGAAAGAGAGGGATGGTTGGTTCGTGAGTGGTGGTGAGGCTGCGGTGGTGGTAGTGAGGCAGTGGTGGTGGTGCTCACCGGAGGTCACGGCGGCAGCAACGACGGCTGTGGTAGAGGTGGATTTGTTTTGCGATGGTGGTGGAAGGTGTTTGGTTGTTGCTGTGTGTGGATGACAGTGGGAAGAGAAAGGAATGTTATGATGGTGGGTGATGAGAGAGAGAGAGAGAGTGGTGAGGGTGGCGGCGGCCACCACGGGCGGTGGCCGGAAGTAAGGTTCTCCTCCCTTCTCTTTTTTTTTCTCTCTCTTTTCCTCACTGTTTTGGTTTTTTCTTTCTTCCTGTTTTCCTCCTCTCCCTCCAATCGCTTCTTTTTTTTTTTACTGTTGCTCTTACCAATATATTTATAGTGAAACTTGTATGGTGTAGGTGTGGTGTTGATGTAGAGGAGCAAAAACCAGTAGGGACAAGCAGCAAAAGAGGTGCTGCAAAGTTGCTTGGTTTCATCTAATTTGGAATAAAAACAAAGGGACAAGGAGAAGGGGCATTTAGCTTCATTCTCAAAATAAATTTTCTTTTGCAAAGCAAAAACAAGGCCTCAGCTATGGTGGAGGTCAAAGGCTGAAATGTTTGTTCACAAAAATGGGAAAAGCAAAGGGACAAGGAAAAAGAAGTTTGAGCTCCATTTTCCAAATACACCTTATTCAACTATACAACAGCAACAAGAATAGCAGGCAGCGAATTGCTCTATGTTTTTTGTTTTACTTTTCTTTACTTTTCACCCCTTTTTTTTTCTTTTTGTCTTATGTGACAACAAATATATATATTATTAACAAACTATTTGACTACTTGACTATTTTTGTGTGTCTCTTTTTTGTTTATAACCATTAATAAGTAAATACAATTGGAAGGTCCGTGCAATTAGCTTGATTCTCGTATGGCAAACACACACTTGATTAGCAAATTAATACACACAACGAGAATAAACACGCGCACATAATTAGGAGTGACACGCACTTGCGATTAGGACCAACATCGTATACAGTAAAGAAAAGACATGCAGACACAACGATAATGAAGCGGTACAAGATCATTAGAACTAACGCGCGTATCGTGGTCAAGAATAATGCGCGTGTGCAACGACACATATTTTTGGGTTTTTTCAAATACGAGAAAAATACTGTTGGAATTTTGCATTCGCGAAAAGACATTTTTATTTTATTTTTTTATAAATTCGGAATAGCCGGACAAAATTGGGGTATAACATCGGTACCGGAAGATTTTTCGAGTGAAGAGGAAGAAATGGCTGATCCTCCACCTCCACCAAGACGTACTCTAGGTGACTTCGGGCGAAGAAATCAAGGTGCCCAAGCTTTAGCATTTCAACCAGTGGGCGTGGCCCAGTTTGACATCAAGTCTTCTGTACTCACAGCCCTTAAATCAGAGCAGTTCTCTGGGTCTGATGCTGAAGACCCCAACCAACACCTCTTCCAATTTTATGAGATATGTGGTACTACACACCCTGAGGGGGTGACTGATAATGCAAAGAAGGTTCGGTTGTTCCCATTCACTCTAACGGGCAGGGCTAAAGATTGGTTGAACACTCTCCCAGGGACCGTCAACACTTGGAATGATCTCGAGAATAAGTTCTTGGAGCGATTCTTCCCTGTCTCCAAGTTTATAAGGAAAAGAGCTGAAATCTCTAACTTTACTCAAGGGGAGTCAGAGTCGTTGTATGATTCTTGGGAGAGATTCAAACTGTTGCTCAAAAAGTGTCTGGCGCATGGTATAGATGACTTCTTACAGCTGCAAGCCTTCTGTCATGGGTTGAGACCTCAGACAAGAATGATGCTAGATGCCTCAGCTGGAGGATCTTTGGGTACAAAGACTTCGGAGGAATCAAAGCAGCTAGTAGAAGACATGGCCTCCAATGAATATAGAATTCAGAATGATCGCGGAGGTGTAAGTAAAAAAGGTGTGCTGGAGCTAGATTCAAACAATGCAGTGTTAGCCCAGCAGAAATTAATGTCCATGCAGATTGAAGCCCTCACCAAACAATTGGCTGCAGCTTGTGAGGTTGGGTCAAAAAGCCAAGCAACCGCTCAAGCAGTTCAAACAGGTGGGTGCATTTATTGTGGCAGAGAAGCTCCTGAAGGGGATTGTGCAGCCCAAGGAGAGGCAATGGAACAGGCCAATTATATGGGAAATTTCTAAAAACAAGGTGGGAACCCTTATTCCAACACCTACAATCCTGGGTGGAAGAATCATCCTAACTTTTCTTGGAAAAACAATGAAGCCTCTGGTTCCCAACAACAGTCTCAGGCACCTAATCAACAACAGAAACCCCCTTCTCGGGTAGAAGATGCGTTGATGCAGTTTATGCAGGTGACCAAAAACACCTTCCAGTCCCAAGAACAGGTAATGATAAACATGGGAAAGAACCATGAAGCATCCATGAAGAACTTGGAGACCCAAATTGGCAAGCTGTCAAAGCAATTAGCTGAGAAGTCCAATGGTAGTTTCCCTGCAAACACCGTGGATAACCCCAAAAATGAGAACTGCAATGCCATCTCACTGAGAAGTGGTAATGAGTTGAGACGAGACCCATTGAGTTAACCAAGCACAAGCCTAGTGAGGAATTGAAAAGAAAGAATGAGGTGGTAGAAAAATAAAAAGAAGCAGGAAGTGAGAAAATTGAGGGGGAAGCAAGAGAGAAGGTCCAGGAGATCCCATCATACATAAAATTACCCTATCCCCCATTACCTAAGAAGAAAGAGAAGGAGGAGCAATTCTCGAGGTTTAAGGAAATCTTCTCACGTCTCCAGATAAACATTCCTTTCGCAGAGGCTTTGGAACAAATGCCCATGTATGCAAGGTTCATGAAGGAATTGTTGACTAAAAAGAGGAGGTTTAAGGATGATGAAATTGTGGCTCTATCTGAAGAATGTAGTGCCACAATTCAAAACAAGCTTCCTCAAAAGTTGAATGATCCTGGGAGCTTCACCCTCCCGTGCAAAATTGGTGAAGAAAAGGTTGATAAAGCACTGTGTGATTTGGGGGCGAGCATAAACTTAATGCCCCTAGCTATGTGGAAGAAACTGGGTGGAGGAGAAGTAAAATCAACCACCATGACCTTGCGTCTTGCTGACAGGTCTATCAGGAACCCTTATGGGGTTGTGGAAGATGTCCTGGTCAAGGTTGGCACATTCCTCTTCCCATTAGACTTTGTAATTTTGCAACTGGATGGGGATACGGATGTCAAAAGCTCCATGAATGGGGACAATGACATTCCTTTCATTCTGGGAAGACCCTTCCTGGCCACCAATAGGGAAGTAATTGATGTGGCTGAAGGGACTGTGAAATTGAGAGTCCAAGATGAATCTGAGACCTTCAATGTGCTTGAGTACACAGCCCCAATTAAGGAAAAAGAAGAGTGCCAATGCATTGAGACCATTAATTCCAAGATGGTTGAGAAAAGAATCTACCACCCAACCCGTGAGAAGCCACTTGCTGTCTGGAAGGACTTGAAGGAAGCCCAAAGTACGTCCGGTAAGAACTATGAGATGGACGTGGAGTATGTCATGGGAGTGCTGGAAGAGACACTGAAAAAGGTGAATGCTCCACCGGAGCCAAACTGAGTCAGCTTCTGACAACCGTCAAGCTAGTGACGTTAAAGAAGCGCTGAGTGGGAGGCAACCCACTGTGAGGTAACAAGTATTTATTTTCGTTTAATTTCAAGTTTACAATGTAGTTTGAATTTGTTGTTAGTCTTAGGGAAAAGCTGTGTTCGGTCAAAAAATTTGCTTCGCGAAAAAGGAGAATTCAAAGAAAAATCTTTTCTGTTGATTTCGCGACGCGAAAGAATGGCATCGCGTCGCGGCTGTTTACAAAGTTTTCAGCAAAAATCCTTTCTGTGTGATTTCGAGACGCGATAAGGACGCGTCGCGTCGCGATGCGACGCCAAATTGCCTAAAACCAGGAAGACCGAACACAGCCACAACCAAACAACTTTTCTCCCCTTTTGCGCCAGTTGCAAGCTCTTCCCCTCTAAATTCAATTTTTGGTACGCAACGTGTGAAAGAGCACATAATTTTGCATCCCCGACACTCTCCAGGTATGATAATTCTCACAATTACTTCGTAATTCTGGATTTGTGATGGTATAGTTTGAATTAGGATAGAAAATTGTTGTTTTTGAGAGTGTAGGTGAGGTGTTTGATGAAATGCTTGAATGAAAAAATTTTGTGTGACCAAGGTGTTTGTGAAAATGCCTAAGTGAGTTTTTGCTAAGCAACCAAACTGTTTTGTGAAAATGCTTAAGTGAATGCTGTTTTTGGTTGCTAGCCTGTGCTTTAATTTTGTCAATGCTCATTGAACCTTAGGGTAGTTGACTAGTGCTGAGAAAATTGTATTGCCTGTTTTTGTTGGATTCTATGCTGTGAGTGGGGCCCACATCAGGGACCCACCGTGAACTAACAAATTGTGCTGGAATCTGTTTTATTTCATTACAGGACATTACAGGTAAGCAGAATGATGAGGCAAAGCAAAGCAGGCACCTCCAAGAAAAGGCGAGGGGGACCACCAGCTGAGGTTGAAAGATTCAAGTCCCCCACGCACGAAGAGCGATACCAGCAGGTGGTCAAGGGCAAGAAAATAAATCCTGAGAGGGCTTTTGACCTCTCCACAGATGAGTTCCCGATTATTACTTTCACACTGCGAGAGTTGGGGTGGCTTCCACTCAATAGAATGATTAAGCAGGCGAACCAGAGCCTGGTCAGGGAGTTCTACTCCAACGCCTATTGGGAGGAGGAGCAGGACAAGTCCACATCGGTTTATGTAAGAGGCAAGACTGTATCCTACTCTCCGGATAGCATCAACAGCCTACTTGGCCTACCCACAGATGCCTACTGTGCTATGTGCTACGCTGCAGTCAACCTCAGGAAGATTGATTATGAGGGGACCTTGAGAGAGCTGTGCCGTCTAGGGGCACAATGGGCCGGATCCCAGAACCTTCCACGCCGCTTTTGCAATATGGGACTCAAGCCAATTCCAAAGGCCTGGAACGCATTCTTCAACCAGTCAATCATTTCCTGTTCCTACAACACTGATGTGAAGGTCAAGGTGGCCTTGGGATTATTGGCTATTATGAGATGCCAGAGGGTGAACCTGGGGAGAGCCATTTCTGAGAGTATTGCTGAGATAGTCAGATGTCCCAGGGCTAGATTGGGACATGCTTCTGTGATCCATGTCTTATGTATACAGCAGGGCTGTCCTGAGTACCATGATGACCTACTAGTTGATCCGAGGGAGCCCATCACTGCAGCCTGGATTATGAGGCAGCCCGAGGGGCCTATGGATGGAGCAGTTCCACCACCTCAACCAGCATCTCCAGCACAGCAGCAGTCAGCAGGCTCATCCTACCGTCAGCAGTATGGCAGCGACCCTTCCTTCCAGTATGACCTCCATCTGGCCAACTGGTGCGGGACGTCGATGCTACTACAGCAGCAGGGCATAGACACCTCTTACCTGGCATCAGCTAGAGTCCACCTGGCCGCCCAGGAGTATATGGCAGAATACAGGGGAGCAGGTGCATCTTCATTAGCACCACCGACAGAGCAGCAGCCAGACTCTCAGGACCCCCTACTTTCAGGGGATGAGTACATCGATGATCATATTTCTTTTCCCTGAGCAGGAGGCTCATTGATGTTTTACTGTTATTTTCAGACTATTTTATCTTGCATTTTTACTCCTATTTTTCCCCTTTGACTTTATTTTGCACTTTGGTCTGTACATTATTATTACAACTTATTCTGTGATATTGAGGCACCATTACCCTAAGCTTTTTGCAAGCAGCTTCAATTATGATGATTTGTGGTATTTAGTTTCATATGTTTTAGAGTTTACCTTGTGATTGCTAGTGTGTCAAATTTTATCATCAGGTATTGCTAGTGGTCATGCCAAAAGTTGAGGCAGACTGAGATCATCTGTGGGCATTCTCTCAAGTAACATCTCTTAAAATTCCCAGCTGTGAGGTTTGCCCCAAACACTTATTCTATTTATTGTGTGATTATTCCTTGCTTGCATTAGTCTGCAGAACTTGAGCTTGTACTTAACTATCTTGCATATGATTTATATATACACTGAGGCAATTTTTGAAACCCTGAGCCTTTCAAGCCAACCCTCTAATTGCTATCCCTTGTTAGCCCCTCTGAGCCTAATTGTTTATTTTTTTTTTTGTAATTCTCCCGCACTTCATAGCCTAAGTTTTTCTTAACTTGGAGTTAGGTAGATTAAAGCATGGGAGTTGGGAAACATTCTAAGTTTTGGGTTGCTCATGGAATAGCAACATTCTAAGTTTGGGGTGGTATACAAGAGAAGGGAACATACAAGAAAAGAAGGAAAAAGAAAAAGAAAATATATATATATATATATATATATATATATATATATATATTTCAAAAATAATAATAATAATAATAATAATAATAAGTAAATAAGTCCTTCTCTTGTGGAATGCTTTGGGAAAATGGGTAAGTGAGTGAGATTGTTGAAATTGACATAGAGAGAAGTAGGCCTAACTCCAAGTTGTAACCTACTTATCCAAATGTATCCACCCTTACCTAAGCCCCATTACAACCTTTGAAAGCCCTCAAAAAGTGTGTATGTATTTCTTGTGTATTGATTTGTATAGTACTTGTTCAAGCCTATGAAACGATGATGCAGGTACTGTGAATGGAGTGAATACCCTAAACACCTCAAGGAGAGAAACACCGGTGAGATGTGTGAAAAAGAGATAACTTGAGAATGCTTGCCTGCTTATGATCTTGTGTCTTACCGATTCAGTTGTCTTGTTACTGCATTAAGTTGATGATGACTTTTGATATACTGTGTAGTTACTGGTTTGTGTAGAATTTGTGATAGCTAAATAAAAAAAAGTAGCCACAGCCTGAATTGAATGTTTGCTTGAGGACAAGCAAAAGTTTAAGTATTATAGTCATATGATGTAAGCTCCCTCTCTGTCATATGATGTAAGTTGTCCAATTTTACGACCAATTGTGCGGAGTTTTGATTGTATTATAGTCAGTATCTGGGGATTTAGCTTTGTATTAGAATTTTGTAGTAGGAAGTCAAATTGTAAGCCATTCCTGCATTGTTGGAGTTATTTTGTACTTGAAGACCTCCAGCTTGTGTGTTATCATTCGGCGAACCAGACACTTGCCCGGAGATGCAGCACAATTGGGAAGACTCAAGTTTCTGTTCAATATCGCGTCGCGACCATGAGGGTTCGCGTCGCGATGGAAGCCTGATGCAGGAGCGTTCTACATTTCTGTCCAATATCGCGTCGCGACGGGCTCGTGTCGCGACGCGATGGCTTACTGAAATTAGTGTTTTAATTCAGTTTTTGTGTTTTTGAGAGGGAGCTTGGTCAATTGGAGCGCAACAGACGTTTTGGGAGCAGAGAAAAGTCAGATTTTGGGAGTTCTTCACCACTTGGGAACGAGGGTTGAAGGTTCCTATGTCTATCTTTACTTGTAATATTGCTTTCTTTACTTTAGCTATGTCTCTATTCTCCATGTGTAACTAATTTTCTAAGATTAGGGAGAGATGATTCTCCCCGAACCTATGTTCTGAATACTTTGTTATGGCTAATACAATTAGTTGATTGAATTATCATAAGTCTATGCCTCTGATCGTAATGCTTTATAGTTACATATGATAATTATAATGATTTAGGTTATGTGATCGCATAGGGATATGGGTTGCATGCTGGATATGGGGTATTAGATCATGTACTTGTGATCACCATATGAATATGGGGTTGGATGCATGAATTCTTTATTTCTTAAGTTTATTTCTTTACCGGTTGGCATGATTTACCTAAGGAATTAGGATAACTCAACTAGGTAAAAGGGGTTCTGAGGCAAGGAATTGTCCTTAACCTACTATAGTGAATTGAATCTGGTAGTTCAAACAATTAATCTGTAATTAGCTGAAGGTTCGTAACATAGGTGAAGGCAGAGGATTCGATCCCTAATCGCTTTTTCTCGCTATTTCAACAACAGTTTTTATTTTTCGCGTTACGCAATTACAACTCGAATCAATTGTCACCATCTAGAATTAATCAAATTTGCTTCTGTTACAACACGCAATCCCTGTGGAATCGACCGGTTCTTACCGTTTTTACTATTACTTGCAACGTTTCGGTACACTTGCTGAATTGGTTAATAGCTGTGGATTTCCAGAAACCAATTGTAGGTTCTCAGTGTGTTCATGGCCGAAGCACGTGTTTATAATATGTTATGACTATATATGTACGTTAGATTGTGCTGATTAGATTTGATAATATGTATTTGAGTTTGTGCTGAGGATTTTGGATAGTTATGGAAAACAATTGAGGTTGTGCTAATTAGATTTGATAATATGTATTTGAGATTGTGATGTTTTATAACGGTTCAGGAACTGATATGAAATGTCCGTTTTTTTTATATCTCCTTTTTCGGCATCGGTTCAGGAACCGATATGAAATGTCAAATTTAACCGATATAAAATGCCTTTTTTCCATTAGTGCAAGCATCCCTGTAAAATTGCTCAAAGCATGATTTTTCCATCAATGTCTAGATTTCGTGGTATAGTTCTTGGAGAACAATTGGTTAGAAAGTATATTTTTCTTTGATCAACGTATATGAAATATTTGTGATCGAGTTCCTGAAGAACTTGACTTGTACACAATGATTGCACTCTATAAGATCTATTTGATCTTAGTATGTTTTAAAGCAATGGAAATCAAGAGAAAGGGCATATAGTTTATGTCTCAAATATTCTCATGAATTAGAAAAATAAGAAAATATTTCCAAAAATATTATGAATCAAGATTATGTAATATGGTGATTGAAAAGAATACTCACAAACCACTCAATGAATTGAAGTTTATTCTCGTAAGTAAATGCTTCACATTATAATTTCGGTACAAGAAAAGTTGTGGTGATGACCATTGATTTGGTAAATTATCATTAGGCTATTTAAGTGTCATTTGTATCATTTGTGATTGTAACCTTTGTTATTCCGAATAATGGTATAGTTTCTTAGGGAAAAATGTAACTTTTCTTGTTTCTTATGCTTATAATTCCAAATAAAATTGTTGCATTAAAAAGAAGGATAAGAAGAATTGATTGTATGACTAGATTCTTAAGAACTAGGCACTCGTATGTTCTTATCTTTCACCCTAACATTTTATTATCATCTCGTAATTTCATGTTACCATAATGTTATGACACATATGAAATGAGATCGATCATACTTATTAAAAAATAGCATTTTTAATATTTGCAAACAAATAATTGAATCAAGGTTAAACTAGTATGTACGGTTAATTTTGTTTATTGAAGAAAATTGTGTGTCTCAAATTCTTTATGAATAATGGTAATTTGTTAAACCAGTACGTATGGTTTATAGAGTTGTTTGTTGAAAAAATTTTATGTCCTTAATTTTTTTGTATATAGACAGCAATCTCTGTTATACGCGTACTTAGTAGTTTTATATTTTGTTAAATGGTCAAAATTTAATACATTATTTTTGTTTAAATAAATATGAGCGCAGCTAAGATTATAGTACTATGTAAACAAAGAAGTTTGATATGCGCTTATACAAAATAAAGTGTTGTTTCAAACCAAAAGTTAAGTAGTCGACATGTTTTAATATTTAGTATATGTTTAGCAAGATTATCTTGAAATAACAATGACATCTCGTATTGATATTTTTGAAAGACTAAAACATTTTTTTTCAATATAATGAGTTTTTATCTGTCATATGTTCTTAACGCATGCTAATTATAAGACACTATAAGTTTTTAGAGTGTAAATAAGATTATATATGTGCATTTTATATTAAATTGTGTATATTATATCTAATTATCACCAGAAGTCATATGGTAGCATGTGTACTTGTTATCAACTTGCAACTAAAAGTTTGCAAAATGTAATTGAAGGCTCGGGATGAGTTAGTGTATTGCTAATTACCTAGAGAACCAATTTTTTTTACACATTGTACCATATTATAATCTCTCAAGTCTCATAAAAATTTATTAAGTTTTAAGGATATCCGTTCAAATGGATATCATATTGAAACGAAAATGAAGATGGTGATTATATTTATATAATGAGACTCACTTTGAATAAAATAAGTGTAGTGGAAAAGTTATCTACTTCTTCCTCTGATTTATACTACACTTATATATGTGCAATTGAAGCACATGTTGTTGTAAACCATAAGTTTACATATCATAATAATTTTGTTGTTGACAAGATCAGTTGGGCAATCCCGAATATATACTGATGCGAAAAATGGTTAAAATTTCTATGCGAACTTGTATTGAAGAACCAGTAGTTTCTTCATTCCACTAATTTTTGTGTTCACTAGTTCCTAGAGGAAATTGGCAATTTGAGAGAATAAGTCTCTCGTATTTCTAGAACTTATATAAGGTGATATTTGTAAACGAATACCCAAATCACCTAGACCATTTAGATATTTGTGATTTTAATTGATGCATAAACTAGATAGCCACATTATATATATACCCTGAATGCATCTGATCAGTATTGTATGTCGATTAGAATTGATATTGGACATCACGTAGCATATGCTCATTCATTAAATGGTCTTGAAGAACCAATCTTTAGATGTCTAAAGTTAATATATGACCAATACTTATGAGATAAGAACTACCAATTTCTACTAGGAACATTCAATTTTATATGTTGTAACTTTGATTCGCATCAAGCCAACAAGTTATCACAACTCTTCCCCTTTGCATTTGGTTTTAGGTCACGAACCTAATATTTTCCCATTTTAGATTTTTTTGATGTGCAATGTATGTTCCAATTTCTCCTTTCACAATGCACTATGATGGGTCCTCAAAGAATTTTGGGAATATATATCTCCATGTATAATAAAATATATTGAGCCAATAATGGAGACTTGTTTATAGTCCAGTTTGATGATTATCATATGTTGTAGTAAATTCCTCAACATTAGGGGGAAAGAATGAGCAGCTGAAAAAGGAGATTAATTGGAAAGAATTATCATGGTCTCATTTTGATCCTCAAACTAAACAATGTAAATTAGAAGTTCAAAAGATAATTCATTTGCAAAGCTTAGAAAATCATCTGCCAAATGCATTCACTGATCCAAAGGTATGACCAAATCATACATATCAGCTGCTAATGCTCCAATAAAATGGATGTCCCTGTTCGACAATATAATTTTACAAATGAGTCTCAACTGCGCCTGAAGCGTGGTAGACCAATCGGTTCCAAATATAAAAATCCTCGAACAGGAAAAGGAGCTGAAAAGAAAGATGGTCCAAGCCAGGATATAGAAACTCTAAAAGAGTATTCAGACTTAATTGACATTTAAGTTCCAGAAGAATTGATCAGGTACCTAAAAAAATTTTGTTGTTAAAGAGATCTCAATGAATTATGTCATGAATGAAATACAATGGAACTGAAACGAAGTCAACGTTGACGATGTTTTTACATATAATATAGTGCTAAATGTGCTAAATGATACTGAAGATCATGAACCAAAGTCTATTAAAGATTGTAGACAAAGTGAGAATTGGCCAAAATTGAAAGATCAAATTGAAGCAGAATTAAACTCGTTTTACAAAAAAAAATTCGACTTGTAGTCCAAACACCATGAAGGTGTGAAACTAGTCGGATACAAATGGGTTTTTGTGCAATAACAGAATGAGAATGGTGAAATTGTGAGATACAAAGCTCGACATGTTGCTCAATGGTGGATGTAAGTACTTTTCAGTACTTAATTGCTACGACTTATTTGTCTGACTCATTTAATAGTCATAATTATTTGAAGATTCCTGAAGGATTTAATATCCAATACACATTTTTCGGATTCTCGAGATGATTACTCAAATTGAATCAATCCCTCCATGAGATAATATAATTTGAACACATATGGTATAATCGTCTAAATTTATATTCTAAATGAGGGATACAAAAATGATATCACCTGTCCATATAGTTTTATGAAAATTTTTGAAAAAGAATTTGCTATAGCTGATGCCTATGTTGATGACATAAATATTATCAAAACTCCTGAAAAGCTTCCAAAAACTATAGACTGTTCAAAGAAATAGCTCTAGATGAATGACCTATATCTGATGGATTTTGAGGTTGAACCTGTAGGTAACCTCTACATGGAAAATCCCAGAGGGATTCAAGATAAAAAGAAATATCTTGAAATAAATTCTTTTGAAAAACAAAGTCTTGACTTGATATGGACAATGAACAAATAGCTAGTTAAATTTTTGTTTAACAAGTTATTAATATCTAGTTTTTAGATGACTCATGATAAATTATTTATATTGAGTACATGAATTGGGGTAACAAAATAATAAATATCTCGATCCCGATGACTATAACCTAGCGCTACCAAAGCATACATGCATATTACAAAGTGCTACATCGCTTGATACGATAATGTTATGTGATAACTAGTAGTCATATAGTTCATTACAAACCTGAATGCATATTTTATTTTTGACTATCCTAATGAATAAACCATTTTATATATGTTCCCCAAGTTAACCATGCAAATACAAAGTATTTTTCTGATCTAGATCAAGTCAGATCCCAAGTCAGATATTCTACATGTGGTGACAGTGAAATATCTTTATGATCTTCAAAAATAAAATCTATGGTTCTTGCTTCTTTATTTCATGCTCGAATGACAACAATTCAAGGAAGGTGTCTTGAAGATAATATTGACTCCAAAGCTCCATCAAAAGAGAATATACTACAAGTGACAGAGCAGAGTAGATTGCTCCATATCCACTCAAGGAGAAACACCAGATGCTGAAATTCATATTCTTAAGTGACGCTTCAAACAGGAGAAGCAAAACTGCACTTTTTTTTCCCTTTGCCATGGTATTGTCCCACTGGGTTTTCCTGGAAAAGTTTTTAACGAGGCAGTTCCCACTGAAAGGAAATTGTACTCTTTTTCCTTCACTACATTTTTATCCCACTGGATTTTTTCTAGTAAGGCTTTAATGACGCATATCCTCGATGGACATCCAACTGAAATAAATAGCAAACACCACAAAGATAAACGTAACCAAAAAGTGTTAAGAACAATAGCTTTGCATCCACCTACCACTACCCATCACAACTTATCACAAGACATTCACCACGACTTACTTCCATCTCAGCCCCCTATCACAACTTACTTTCATCTCACAACTTACTACCCCACCACATTCATCATGAACTCACCGCCATCTCCAAATTAAATGCAGTCAGCGAAGTTTGACTTAATAGATTCAAGAAGAAGGATCATTATTTCAACAATGAGAAGCTGTATACAGGGAGAATCAGCATAGTTCATAACTTAGCGAAAAATTGGAAAAGCTGAAGCCAATGGTTTGACAGGAAGAAGAATAATGTTCGAATAAATCAAGGCAAAGAGCGCTGTCGAAAGGGACAACAACAATATGGTCGAAAGAAGGAGCAGTTACCTAGTCGAAACATCTAAGCAGTTGCTTTATTTCCTGAAACCGCTGCGCGGTTATGTATTTTATTCTTATAAATAGAAGTTCTGTACATAGAACAGAGGTCGCAAAATTCATTTCTACATAAACTTCCTAAAAAACTCTTACTTCCGCATTCAGAGAAAACAGAGTCACAGGAATCCAATGTATGAATCGGCGTACCCATCTTTACAATTCAATGCAATGTCTTTTACATTCCTTTAAGATTTCTGCACTTTACTTGCATTCAATCTTTTCCTTCACTGCTTTTAGTTTTCTGCATTTTATCTTACTTAAGCGTTCATCGCTATTCTTTCCTTTTATCTATCTCATCTTCACTTTAAACGGTTCTTTCTACCATTTCCAAAACAAACCGTGAGAACACTGAATACTTTCGTAAAAACTTTAAACACAAATGTTCTGAGATTTTCTAGTTGATCTTGCGAGCAACACGTATGTGTAACTAGCGGTGTTTACCAAAAATCACGGTAAACAAACTGGCACGCCCGGTGGGACATTTGTGCTAAGTTTTTAAAGCTTTTTGTTGAAAAAATTTTGGGTTCATTATCAAACCCAAAATCGGTGTTTTGTATTGTGTATGCGTTTGAGAAGTGGTAAAAACGTTGCAGAAATGCCTCGTTCTAACATGAACACTGTTTCCACATCAAATACACATTCCCAAGCGGTAGTTAATGATACCAACGCTACAAGTACTTCAGGAGTAACCGCCCCTGTATCTTTCCAAGGAGTAACTGCTCCTGTATCTTCTCCAACCATCTCAGGAGTAACCGCTCCACTACCTTCTTCGACAGTTATGGACGTAACTGATGTAATCGCTCCTACCATTAACCCTGTGTCGAATATGACGGTCTCTGTACCACCAATTTTAAATTCGACTAGTCCCTTAATGGCAAACTCCATTATGGGAAATATACCGTTTAATTTCCCTGTGAATGGTAGAAATTATCCATATGGCATGCCAACAGCCATGATGGTAGGGCTTCAAACAAATGCATCTACGTATGTAGAAAACATAGCCTCAAGCTTTTCGCCTATACATAATTCCCCAGAAAATATTTATAGTCGAACTGTACAACCTTCGATAACCACATCATCTTTATTGGCACTAAGACAACAAATGGATGATAGTAATCATGACATGGTTAACATGCTGACACAACAGATAGGCACTGTCTTTAATCCTTTGATTCAAAACACAAATGACAGTTACCAAATGTTAGCAACCCAAATGGGTCGAATTGCTGATTTCTTTGGCACTCCACCAGTACATAATCAGCCTATTCCCCAAATGCAAAATGTTAGGCCTATTGATTTACCTGTCGAAAGGCCCAACAATGCAATCCCCATGAACCAGGCACAACAATTTGTTGTCGAAGATCCTGTCCCTGAAGTGGTGCTAGTAAATAGGAACCAAAATGCTAACGAAGTAGTCAGGCAAGTCCAACAAAATAACTTTGGGCTTCAAAATAATTTGGCTAATCTTGTCGAAACGATACTAGCCCAGAATGGCCTAAATGTAGGCCTCCACAGGCCTAACTTCGTATCACCTTTGTCAGAGTATGTCTTACAAACTGAGTTGCCAAAGGGATGGAAACTTCCTAAGTTCACTAAATTTGCTGGTGAAACTAATGAATCCACTGTCGAACATGTTGCCCGTTACATAACTGAGGTAGGAGACTTCGTACACAATGAGAACCTAAGACTAAAATACTTCCCCAATTCTCTAACCAAAAACGCCTTTACTTGGTTCACCACTCTACCCCCACATTCCATATTTAACTGGGGGAAATTAGAGAAAGCTTTCCATGAGCAATTCTACATGGGGCAATCGAAGATTGGCCTTAAAGAATTGGCTAGTGTTCGACGCAATGTGCCAGAGTCTATTGATGAATATCTCAATAGATTTAGACTACTCAAGGCAAGGTGCTTTATTCAAGTGCCTGAACATGAGTTAGTCGAAATGGCTGCTGGTGGCCTAGACTACTCTATTAGAAAGAAGCTAGATACTCTACACTTAAGAGACATGGCACAATTGGCCGATAGGGTTCGACAAGTCGAAACACTCAAAGCAGAGAAAGTTTCGACAAATTTAATAATAAAAAAGAAAAAGTGGCACTTGTCAATATTGATAACAATAGCCAAGAGTTCGACGTATCATACGAGGATGTCGAAGAAGAGGTTAATGTTGCAGAATTAAAACATGGACCTCCATATGCATGTAAATTATTAAGTCCTTCGATGGGAAAAACCCTGTCGAACCAAAAAATGATAAGTTTATTGCAAAAACATACACCTTTGATGTCACAAAATGTGACCAAATATTTGATCTTTTGGTGACTGATGGTCAAATTTTAGTGCCCAGGGGTCTAAAAATACCACCATTAGAACACCAAAAGAAAAGAGGTTATTGCAAATATCATAATTTTTTGGGTCATAACACCTCTCGCTGTGTACTTTTCAGGAATCTACTTCAAAAAGCACTGAATGAGGGAAGGCTGAAGTTTGGCGAAAAAGCAAAGCCAAATATGAAAATAGACACTGATCCCCTCCCAGAGGTGGAAGCAATGTATGCTGAGCCCGTTGGAATTAACATGGTCGAAGTAACCACACTCAAGGTTGCAGATACCACAGTCAAAGCTGAAGGGTCGAAGAGAGACGTCGAAATAGTCACTCAAGACGAATATGATGAGAAAATGCGCGAGGTATATCCTGAAGCTGAGGAAGAACTGATAGACTTCCTAAATCGGTGCAAAACAAGTAACACTGAAGTGATGTTGTGCCCCAGGTGCAGCGCTGTATTTGACAAGGAGGCTGCGAAGAGCCTTGAAAGCTACAAACCCCAGTCGAAAAGAAAAAGTAAGTGGGTCGATAATAGACCCAAGTTCAGATTTAATCCAAGAGGAGTGCCTTACAAGGTAACACCTTCACCTAAACAACCCCAAAGGGTCCAGGGGAAAACATTTGTACCTTCGACAAAATTTCCAGTCGAAAAGTGGGTACATTCTGGAGGTAAAGAGGCAGGATACTATGAAACAATGGAAAAGGGAAGCACCAGCGCCACAAATAAGGCTCCTGGCTCAAACAGGTATGCCTACAGCAACAATTATAAGGGAAAAAACCCAATGACAAGGACTCAGTGGCGTCGACACCAACGCTAGATGAAGGTAGCGGCTACAGAAGGCAGAAACTCAAACCCACATAAGGGGAAGCAATTATCTTCTTGTGTGGAAATCCCTAAGAGGTCTGCCACAAAGAGAATCTACCCTCCTCTCTCAATAATGAAAAAAGGTCTAAATGCAGAAGAAGGCCTCAACTTAGATGATAAACTGGATTCTGAATTTTCAGATTCAGAGCTAGACCCCAACATGATATGGTAACTGAGGTTAATGAGGTCGAAGAAGACCTTGACACAGAAATGGCTATGCACAAGCCAAAATGTTATTATGTAAGGAACAATGGCTGCGTCGAAGAGCAGACAGCCACATTTGAAAGGCCTGACGGTGGAATGAAGTACCACCTAAAACCCCTCTTTATCCAGGCGAAGGCAAATAATGTGGGGATAAACAAGGTCCTAGTAGACGGGGGAGCTGCAGTTAACCTGATGCCACAGCACATGCTGGCGAAGATTGGCAAGTCAGATACAGATCTGAGACCACATAACATAGTTTTAACAAACTATGAAGCAAAAACTGGCCACTCATTGGGGGCCATTCAAGTAGAATTAGTGGTTGGTAGTGTAAAGAGACTAACCCTATTCATGGTAATTCCGACAAGAGCAAATTTCAACCTCTTGCTTGGAAGAGAATGGATTCATGGTGTAGGCGTTGTGCCTTCAACCCTACACCAGAGATTGTCTATCTGGAGAGAGGATGGGCTGGTAGAGAACGTCGAAGGTGACCAGAGCTACTTCCTAGCAGAAGTGGATCATGTTACAAGAAAGACCTTCGACAAAAATTTGCCCAATATTGGGCCACACATACCTTCAACAAGTGGATACACACCACAGAACAATGTGTTTTCTTCACTTGATCTCCACCCTAACCATGGCTTTATCTGGGAAAGGGAGGTCATGGGTGAAGACAACCACTCAGCAGGCTTCTGCAAGCCTACAGGGTGGGATGGTCCCTAGACATTGATGATGTCTAAGCCCACTGCATGGGATCGAATTACGGCCTACGTGGCCAAGAATAAACAAAATGCGGCTTTGGAAGCCGAATTACAACAAAAACTGGTTAATAAAACCACTGAAGTTAAAAACGAAGAAAACTTGGTCGAAGGCCAAAGGCTCGACTGCATTTATGATGACGAGCCTTTAGGTTTTGAAAAAGACCCAATGGGTTCGACCAAGAAAATTCAAGCTCAAGATCCCCTAGAGGAGGTCGACTTAGGAGATGGCTCCATCAAGAGGCCAACATTCATCAGTGCTAAGATCGACAAAGGTTTGAGAGATCGAACCAAAGAGCTATGGAAAGAGTACAAAGATTGCTTCGCCTGGGATTACTATGAAATGCCTAGACTGCGTCGAGAAGTGGTGGAGTTAAAACTGCCAATCAGACCAGACAAAAAGCCAGTGAAGCAAACACCAAGGAGATTTGCACCGCAGATTCTGTCGAAGATCAAGGAAGAAATTGAAAGATTGCTCAAAAGCAACTTTATCAGAACTGCCAGGTATGTAGATTGGTTAGCTAATATAGTTCCTGTCATTAAGAAAAATGGGACTTTAAGGGTCTGTATAGACTTTAGAGAATTAAACAATGCTACACCAAAAGATCAATATCCTATGCCTGTAGCAGAAATGCTAGTTGATTCGGCAGCAGGGTTTGAATACTTAAGTATGCTCGATGAGTATTCTGGGTATAATCAAATTTTTATTGCCGAAGAAGATGTGTCGAAAAAAGCATTTCGTTGCCCAGGGGCCTTAGGCGTTTATGAATGGGTAGTAATGCCTTTCGGCCTAAAAAATGCTGGTGCAACATACCGGAGGGCAATGAATTCTATGTTTCATGATTTTGTAGAAAATTTTATGCAAGTGTACATAGATGATATCGTTGTTAAATCTTCGACAGAAAATGGTCATATAGACCATCTTCGACAGTCAGTCGAAAGAATGAGAAAATATGGATTGAAAATGAATCCAATAAAATGTGCCTTCTGTGTACGTGCAGGTGATTTCTTGGGATTTGTTGTTCATAAAAAAGGCATTGAAATCAATCAAAACAAGACGAAAGCAATCATGGAAACAAAGGCGCCTTCGACTAAAAAGGAGCTCCAGTCATTGTTGGGAAAGATCAATTTCCTTAGAAGGTTCATCTCAAACCATTGGTGACATGATGATCTTCAATGTACCCTTTAAAAGTGGCACGCTTGAAGTCAAATTTATGTTAATTACCAGTGGTGGCAGGGTCGAAAACCTTCCCCAATGGTTTCAGGCCAGTAATGGCAGCCACA
The DNA here is from genome assembly GCA_039519185.1 of Astragalus membranaceus. Taxonomy (NCBI): domain Eukaryota; kingdom Viridiplantae; phylum Streptophyta; class Magnoliopsida; order Fabales; family Fabaceae; genus Astragalus; species Astragalus membranaceus. The sequence goes on from CM076853.1 coordinate 24,972,728, forward strand.
TCTAGTAGAGTGGGAGTGAGCATACCACACTTCAAATGAAGACTGTTAGTGGGTAACTCCCAGAAATGGAGAGCCGCAATGAGCATTGGGCTTTGATATTTAGGCCCAAATCTTGACAACTGGATCAAGTCGAAAATGCCCTGCTTTTTCCAGTTCTCTCCCATCTTCGACTCCACCTTGTTAAGCCAGTCGATATAAGGCGTAATCCTTTCGACCGGTGGTGAAGATCGAAAAACCCTATTTGGGTTACTCATAAAATCCATCAAGTGTGGCCCCTCATTGAAGATCTTAGGGCTATACCGGTGATAACTAGGAAAAATCTCCTTGAATATGGCTGAATCATCACCATGAAGAGGTAGAGGTCCTAAGAATGCATGCTTTAAAGGTGCAGGAGAAGGGATTAGTACCTGAGATTGGTAGATTTTAGCCTCCTCCTCACTTAAAACTGGTTCAGTCACGAGGATTTGCTTCCCAGAAGCTACAGTACTAGAAGCAATGTTGGAAGATGACGCCATGGTTATAAGTTTAAAGGTCACGAAAAGATAACAGAGAAATGGAGTTTTCAACGGTAAGTTTCTATAGTGCGTAAGGCGTTGTATCTTGTGAAGAAGAGGAAGAAAGGAATATTCGCAGAAGCTATTCGCAGAGACAAGGGAAGAAGATGAAAATTCTGGAAAAAGAGAAGTGGAAGGGTCAAGTTTCCTTTTATAGCCGTTTTCTACCACGATTTAATAAATTAAAAAAGAAAAGAAAATGTTGGTAATCATGGCTTTGGTGGGAAACGTGGGATCGTAGAAGATATCAGCAGTTACTTTGTGTACGTGGCGCGCTCTCGTTGGAGGAAGGCGGCAACAAGCTATTATTTGCGCAGAAGACGTCTCGTCAATTTTGCAGAAAAGATATTAAACGATATCATAGGATTTTACGCAGGATAGTCGAATGCTATTTCAAAAAGTCATTTTCTATCTTCATTCAAAAAATCATTCGAAAAAGCCTTTTTGAGGGGGCAATTTGTTAGCCTGCATTTTCGACAGGCTAAAATTAAATGCAGTCAGCGAAGTTTGACTTAATAGATTCAAGAAGAAGGATCATTATTTCGACAATGAGAAGCTGTATACAGGGAGAATCAGCATAGTTCATAACTTAGCGAAAAATTGGAAAAGCTGAAGCCAATGGTTCGACAGGAAGAAGAATAATGTTCGAATAATTCAAGGCAAAGAGCGCTGTCGAAAGGGACAACAGCAATATGGTCGAAAGAAGGAGCAGTTACTTAGTCAAAACATCTAAGCAGTTGCTTTATTTCCTGAAACCGCTGCGCGGTTATGTATTTTATTCTTATAAATAGAAGTTCTGTACATAGAACAGAGGTCGCAAAATTCATTTCTACATAAACTTCCTAAAAAACTCTTACTTCCGCATTCAGAGAAAACAGAGTCACAGGAATCCAATGTATGAATCTGCGTACCAATCTTTACAATTCAATACAATGTCTTTTACATTCCTTTAAGATTTCCGCACTTTACTTGCATTCAATCTTTTCCTTCACTGCTTTTAGTTTTCTGCATTTTATCTTACTTAAGCGTTCATCGCTATTCTTTCCTTTTATCTGTCTCATCTTCACTTTAAACGGTTCTTTCTACCATTTCCAAAACAAACCGTGAGAACACCGAATACTTTCATCAAAACTTTAAACACAAATGTTCTGAGATTTTCTAGTTGATCTCGCGAGCAACACGTATGTGTAACTAGCAGTGTTTACCAAAAATCACGGTAAACACCGTGTCACCCACTTCATTGGTCGACCTCACCTATCTCTATACCCTCCACTTCGATACTAGAACTGCACGAGTCACAAGTTCCTTAAGTAACGTAAAATAATGGCGGTGAACGATGGGTATGGTGAACCAATTTCCACCATGGGTAAGAGATTAAAAAACGAGAAAATACGGAAGATAACGACATAGAGGAAGAGAAATATCTCAACGAGGACGAAGGTAAAAGAAAGGCACGACAAGGAAGGAAAAACACCATCGGCGGTTACGATTGAAAGTTGTAAAATTGAGAGAAAAGTTGAAGTAAATACTAGACTTAGAGATTTTGATTATTATTAACAATTGATTTAAAAGATGAATTTAAAAAGGATTTTAGAATGATTGAGCAGTCAAAAATACAAAATAATGTCATTTTAATATGGTTTTAAGGCAACTGATTCAACATCGGCTAGTTTCAATGTAATTATTAATCGGCACATCCAATTTTTAACTTGACTGGTAAAACAACCAAGTTAAAATCGACCCAGTTATTTATAAAATTGTAATCGTTTCACGTTTTTTGGTTACATGTACAACTCCTGATGTGAATCTAATTGATTCAATGACAAATAAAGGATCTAACCAAGTGATTTCTTGAATCAAACATATCAAATAAGACTAAAAGATAAAGGGGAAAAGAAACATACAAATGGAATTAGGCAAGAAGATGGAGAAATCGCCACATCCAAGAAGATGATAAAATCACGAGGAATCACCACAAGAGTAAGAGGCTCTTGATAAGATTCAAGTTTGGTTCTAAAAAGAACCCTAGAGAAGCATTCTCTAAACTTACACAAATGTGTTTTCTATTTCATCCCAGTTGTGAAATTAGGTTACAAAAGTTCCTTAAATACCTAGGGTTGTGCCTAAGCTACACACACACACACCATGGTGCCTATGCCAAAGGTGCATACACACAAAAACTAAAAATCCTTTAATGTCAATATAAACTAAAATAAAATAAACTTCATTCTAATTTAAATAAATCAGATTCTCTTAATTCTCTTGCGGTCCACATCATTCTCTCCTTCTTGAAGAAATTCGACCTCAAATTTGATCTCCATTGTATCCCTCACTTTGTGACAACACCTCCATTGTATCCTACATAAAGAAAGAACTCAAATCAATTCCAACATACCCCCAGGGTCAAATGGAAATTGGGAAAAATCAACACACGTGACAAATATAAACAACACCCAATTAACACCATGAAAAAGTAATCTTTGAAATAGCAACATGACAATTTTTTTAAAAATTAGCCCACATAGATTCATTCACGATAAATGCTTGGTATTGTCAACCCTTTTTAAAATTTCAACACATTGACCTTGTATCAAAGATGGAGTATGAAAATCAACATCACAATGATTATAGGAGCACACAAGACACGACTTGGAGACAATATATTTTGTAAAATTTCTTCTCCCATTTCAAACAAAGGCCAAAGATACAAGTTAGACCTTCCCATCATCAAATTTGTAAAATCTTTAAGCACATGAGAAAACTTAAGCAATGCAATAAACAAATCATCCAACATGAATTTAGAAAACTTAAATGATTTGACACTTTTGTAAGAAATCAAATCAAAAGAAACTTCCCTTGAATCAACTTCTTCAAGCGAATGGACTTCCTCGGAACCTTGCATGTTGGGAGTAGCGCCAAAAAGCACCAAACCATGAGGCGCCTCTCTGGAATAGACATCCCTATGCATGCTCAAAAATAGATTAACAACACTAGAGAAAATGTTAGCATAAGAACACAAACAACGGAATGGAACTTCAAGTTTAAGCATAGGTCTTACCAACAATGCGCTATTGAACTCAATCACCCTTTTTAAAAGCTTTTTATTATTCCCCACTTCTTTCTTTTCATTGCTTTTATTTTCTCTCTTTGCCTCTCTTTTACCACACTCCTTTTCATTTTCTTTCAACTCTTGTTTCTCTTTTTCTATTTTAAGTTTCAAAGCCAACATGTCTTCTTTAGCCTTCTTTGGACTAAGAGAGTGAAGAGTAAATTTAATTTTATTGTGAACAAAAGTGTATATATTGGATTCACCATCATGAATAACTTTCCTATCAAATTGCCAAGGTCTCGCTAGCAATATGTGGCTAACCTCCATGGGTGCCACATCACATAAACCTCATCACAATATTTATTAATGGAAAATGATATCTTGACTTGTATATTTATCTCTAATTCTCCATGATCACTTAACCATTGCACTTTATATGGACTAGGATGTGGAGTAGTTTCAAGATTGAGCTTTGACACTAACCTAGTACTTGCAACATTTGCACAACTACCTCCATCAACTATCAAAGAACATAGATTTCCAAGAATGAGACACCGAGTTTGGAAAATATTATTTTTTTTGTGAATCATTCTCATATTTCTCATAGGCTCCCAAAAATTTACTAACCATGAACAAATCTCCCTCTTGAGGATTTTCCTTATAATCACTCTCATGGGAACTAATGCACCCATTTTTCCTTAGTACCATAAGTCTCTTAGTTGGGCAATTTAAATGCAATATGCCCATACTCTAAACATTTGAAACATTTCATGTTCTTTAACTTAGGGTTTAAAGAAGAAGAGTTAGAATTTGTACATTCACCATTAGATGTTGCAACATCATGTCTTTTGGGTGAAGACACCTCCTTCTTGGAATTGTTCTTCCATCTTGAAGAGTGGTAATTTGAAGGGGATTTCTTACAAGTCTTCTTTATTTGCAATTGTCTTTCCACCTTAACGGCTTGGTGGACAAGATCTTCAATTGTTACAAAATGGTGACGCTCAACATCCTCCATTATATCTTCATTTAGACCATCGAGAAACCTATCCATGGTATTGTTGACTCTCTATCATATGATGTAAGTTGTGCATTTTTAGGACCAATTGTGTAGGTTTTTCATTGTATCATAGTCATTATCTGGGGATTTAGTTTAGTTTAGATAATTGTAGTAGGAAGTCCTGTTGTAAGCAATTTCTTCACTTTTTGGGAGCTAAATTGTACTTGAAGACCTCCAGGTGTTGTTGCATCAACTGGCGAACCAGACACTTGCCCAGTGGTGCATAACAATTGGAGGAGGAAGTTCTGAAGAACATCGCGTCGCGACCAGGAGGGTTCGCGACGCGATGAAGGTATGAAGATTGGAAGAAAGTGGTTCTGAAGAATCTCGCGTCGCGACCAGGAGGATTCGCGTCGCGACCCAGCACTAAAACGCACCATCGCGTCGCGATGGAATCGTGCCGCGTCGCGATGGGTTTTAAAAATTAGGGTTTTAAAGACTTTTGAGCGGGTTTTTCGAGGCACAAGGTCTTGGGAGCGCAGCCAGGGTTAGAGAAGCGAATGTGGAGCGATTTTGGAGTCCTCTCTTCACTTGGGAACAAGTTGTTGAAGGCCTCTATGTCATCTACTATGGTTTCTTCTTCTCTTATCTTTTGTTGTAATTTCAATTCCATGTGTAACTAATTTTCTTGATTAGGGAGAGATGATTCTCCCCAACCCTATCATGTGAACCTTTGCTGAAGTTAATTCCATTGTTGGTTTGTTATGAATTGTCTAATTTATCTATGCTTAATGCTTTATAATCACACATGATGATTATAATGTTCTAGGGTTAGCAATCACCTAAGGAATTAGGGTTTATTTTCTGGATATGATAAATTAGATCATGGAACTCCGATCACCATAGGAATGTGGGGTCTGATTCATGAACTCGTTAATTCTCAATCTTAATGCTTTACCCTTTGGCATGATTCACCTAAGGAATTAGGGTAACTCTTAGGGTAATAGGGGTTTTAAGGCAAGGAATTGTCCCTAACCTATTTTAGTGAATTGAGTCTCGTAATTAACAAATAATGTGTAATTGGCTAAGGGTTCATATGATAGAAAAGGGGGGATGAATCAATCCCTAATCGTTTTTTTTTTCATATTTAAACAAGCATTTTAATTTCACGTTACAAATTTCTTAAATCAATCAATCATTCACAATCCAAGAATTAGTCAATTTGACCTTGTTGCAAATACAATCCCGGAGGATCGACCGGTATCTTACTGTTTATTTTATTACTTGCAACGTTTCCAGTACACTTGCTGAATTCTTAACAAGTTTTTGGCGCCGTTGCCGGGGATTGTTGACTTTTGTCGACAAGGCAAACAGATTGATTGTTGGAATTTTCGTTAATTTCTTTTAGTTACTTGATTGGTTACTTGTGATATTCTTGGACTTGTTGACGTTTGCTTAAGTGTTTCAGGAAGTTGTGTATGCGGAGCAGGGGTCCACAAGAACTCTTGTTTGACCCGGAAATTGAAAAACTAGCAAAAGCAACCCGAAAACAAGCTAGGCTTGCTAAGCGGCAAGCGAGAGAAGAGCCACAAGTACCCTCAGCTTCTACCGCCTTACCGGAATCCTCTTCTAGTGAGGAGGAAGAAATGGGTGACGTTCCACCGAGACGTACTCTTGGTGACTACGGAAGGCGAAACCAGGGTGCTCAGGCACTAGCTTTCCAGCCTGTGGGCGTGGCCCGATTTGACATTAAATCCTCTGTGCTCACTGCCTTGAGAGCAGAGCAGTTTGCTGGGTCGGACGCTGAAGACCCAAACCAGCACCTCTTTCAATTCTATGAGATATGTGGGACTACACACCCGGAAGGGGTGACTGACAGTGATAAGAAGGTCCGACTATTTCCTTTTACTCTCACAGGCCGGGCAAAGGATTGGGCAAATACTCTCCCAGGGACAGTCAATACTTGGGCTGACCTGGAAAACAAATTCTTGGAGAGATTCTTCCCAATCTCCAAGTTCATAAGGAAACGAGCTGACATCTCCAATTTTACTCAGGGGGATTCAGAGTCGTTGTATGGCTTCTGGGAGAGGTTTAAATTATTACTCAAGAAGTGCCCTGGACATGGGATTGATGATTTCTTACAGCTGCAGACCTTCTGTCATAGTTTGAGGCCACGGACTAGAATGATGTTAGACGCCTCAGCTGGAGGGTCTCTTGGTACCAAGACATGGGAGGCGCCCAAGCAGCTAGTTGAGGACATGGCCTCCAATGAATACAAAATTCAAAATGATAGGGGAGGTGTGAGTAAGAAGGGTGTGTTGGAGCTCGATTCCAGCAGTGCAGTGCTAGCTCAGCAGAAACTAATGTCCATGCAAATTGAGACACTCACAAAACAGTTGGCAGCAGCTTGTGAAGTAGGGTCCAAGAGCCAAGCAACCGTCCAAGCAGTCCAGGGAGGTGGTTGCAATTACTGTGGCAGAGAGGCCCACGAAGGAGACTGTGCAAGCCAAGAAATGATGGAACAGGCTAACTTTATGGGAAATTTCCAAAAGCAAGGTGGGAACCCCTATTCCAACACCTACAATCCTGGGTGGAGGAATCATCCCAACTTTTCGTGGAAAAATAATGAAGCCTCGGGTTCCCAACAGCAACCTCAAGCTCCTCAGCAACAAAAACCCTTGTCTAGGTTGGAAGAGGCACTGGCACAGTTTATGCAACAGACCACTAATAACTTCCATACCAATGAACAAGCGCTGCTCCACATGAAAAAAAAATAATGAAGCTTCCATGAAAAATTTGGAAACTCAGATTGGGCAGCTCTCCAAGCAAATTTCCGAGAGGTCTAGTGGTGGTTTCCCTCCAAGGACTGTCGACAATCTCAAAAATGAGACCTGCAATGCTATCTCATCAAGAAGTGGTATGGAGTTGGAATATGAGGTAGCCAAAAAGAAGGGAAGAGAGGAGTTGGAACAAGCGGGTGAAGTAGTTGAAAATGATGCGGTAGTTGAAAAAGAAAGTGAAACAAGGAGAGCGCAGAGGGAAGAGTAGACTTATTCATAAGGTTTGTCTAAATGCTTTAAAAGTGAGACTTTTTAAGGGGATCAATAGTTTCTCCACTCCCCCCATGACTAGAACAATGACCATTTAAGTTTAGGTGAAGCGCCTTACCAACTGAGTAACCCCTTGTTGTCATAAGAAACTAGGTATTGATATCACAAAATATTGATCTTCTGTGGTGTCGTGAACTTTTTAAAATGTATTTTTCCTTTTGTTGTCAAGTCTTTGTTGACAATACTAGGATAAACATCCTATGATTCATGTGCTCCTTGTGCATTGTTTTGCTAGAGGATACTCCAACAACATGACCCCAAAGGTCCTTACCATTGACGAAAATATTGAACTAGAATGCCACAAGACTTCAAAATCTAGATGGGTTACTTGGCATCTCACCAGAGATTCCTCTATCATCCTTAATGTCGACGACAGTAGTATGGGCAACCCTGGCCCCTCTAGTTTTGGTGGTCTCCTTAGGCAGGGTGGTGGTGCCTGGATTCATGAGTTTATGGGCTACATTGGTGTGACTAGCAATCTGCATGCAAAGCTCTTGGCTTTGTTTCATGGTTTAAAGTTAGCGTAGGAGAAAAGTTTCTCTTCTTTGGTGTGCTACTCGGATTCCTTTCATGTGCTTTCTTTGATTGCAATTCCTATCAATTATTGTATCCGTACGCATTTATAGTGAATAGTAGTGTTAAGCATCTTCTCTCTCAAGATTGGACAGTCTGATTTGTTCGCACCTTAAAGGAAGGAAATGCTTGTGCTGATTTTTTGGCCAAGTTTGGTGCAACTTCTTCTTCTACATGGACTTCGTTAGATTCTCCTCCTTCGGGGCTTGCTAATGCCCTCCTTGCCGATGCTACTAAAGTTCATTTCCCTCGTTACTAGTTTTTTCTAGTTTTCTTCTTGTCTTTTTTAGGTCTGTATTTGTAACAAAAAAATAAATATCTAAACAATTTTTTTTTTACAAATTTATTTCTGAGAATCACTATGCTCAACAACACGTGTACAGTTTTGCTGAAAACGGACGAGAATAGTTGCGAATTCATTTTTTCGACCCTGCTTTTGTCAGTTTTGTTTTTATTTTAACTCAAAAAGTCAGTTTTGGTTTTTTTTTCTTACAATAAAACTAAAACAAATAAATAAAAACAATTGTAACCAAAAAGAAAATAAAAACAAAATTTATTGGCCGTTGATTAATCAAACCTCTATCCAATTTTCAAAATCCAACGATTCTCCTTTCTTTTTCTCTCTCACTTCACCCACACGCAAAGCTAGTGACGTTAAAGAAGCGCTGAGTGGGAGGCAACCCACTGAGGTACCAAGTCTTTAATTTAATTTTAATTTCAGTCTTTATTTTATTTTATTCTATTTGCTGTTAATCATGGCTTAAGAAGAAAATTTTAATTTGGTGTTCGGACGACTTCGCTTCGCGAAAGAAGGTGATTTCCAAGAAAAAAACTATTTCTGATGGATTTTGCGTCGCGAAGTCAAGGTGTCGCGTCGCGACGGTTCCAAAAATTCTTTGAAAAACTGAATCGGCGTGATCTCGCGACGCGATGAAAATGGGCCGCGTCGCGATGCGACTTTTTTTAGCATAAACCTGGGCAATCCGAACACAACACAAAAATATTTTTAAATCATCTCTTTTCCCTCTCTTGTGCCACACTACGAATCCCCCTCCCCATTACGGTTTTTGCTCGAATTTGGTCGTGGATTCTTGCTATTTGCCATTAGCTCATCATCACCAACATCTCCAGGTATTAATCTTAACCTTGTACTTCAATTAGAGTGGCAAATCTTTATTGGTTTTGATGGTTGTTGAAGTGATTTTGGGTTATGAATTGGGGGGATTAGAAGTAAAATTAAGAGAGTAGGATTGTTCCCCATTGTGTATATGGCATGATTGATGTTTATTCTGAGTTTGGGGAATTAGTAATTGAATTGGTGGTAGGAATTAAGATGATTTGGGGTTGTAGGCAAGGTGTTTGATGAAATGCCCCATTGAAAATTCTGTGTAGCCCAAGTGTTTGATAAATTGCCCAAATGAGTTCCTGCTATGCAACCAAACTGATTGTGAAAATGTCTGAAGGAATTCTGTTTTTGGTTGCTAGCAGTGTTCTTATTTGCCTATAATGTTGAACTCTTGGGTAGTTTATTTGATGTCCAAATTACTGAAATTAGCCTGAATAGTTTTGTGGGACCACACATTGGTCCCAGGGCACTAATACTTCTCTGCAGGTATTTCTTTTTTATACAGGAACCGAAATGGAGAAAAGAGCAAGGACAGGTGCCTCAAGGAAGAGACAGGGGAACCAGAGAGAAGAAGAACCAAGCAGGTTCAAATCCCCAGCACACGAGGAGAGGTACCACCAAGTGGTCAAAGGCAAAAAGATAAATCCGGAAAGGGCCTTCAACCTCAGCACGGGGGAATTCCCCATCATTACCTCCACCCTCCGAGAATTGGGTTGGCTCTCGCTCAACTCAATGATCAAACAGGCTAACCAAAGCCTGGTGAGGGAGTTCTATGCAAATGCCTATGGGGAGGAAGATGACAGAGTTTCATTGGTTAGGGGAAGAGAGGTGTCTTACTCTCCTGACACCATCAACAGTCTCCTCGGGCTACCTACTACTGCTGATTGTGCCATGATCGATGCCTGGGACAGCAGGGGGGAGTATGATTATGAGGGTTTGCTGGGAGAGTTGTGTCGTCAAGGAGCAACGTGGGACAAATATCTTATCAGTCTGATTGGACAAACCTTTCCCCGCCGCTTCTGCAACATGGCTCTGAAGGCAATTCCTAAGGCCTGGAACAATTTTTTCAATCAGTCTGTCATTTCATGCTCCAACTCCACTAATGTCAAGACCAAGGTAGCCATGGGACTACAAGCCATCTTGAGAGGCCAGAGGGTAAATCTGGGGAGATCCATTTCAGCGAGCATTGCAGAGATCGTCAGATGTCCTAGGGCTAGATTGGGGCACTGCTCTATCATCCATGCATTATGTACACAGCAGGGCTGCCCTGAGTATCCAGATGATCTTCTAGTTGACCCCAGGGAGGGTATCACAGCAGCATGGATCTTGAAGCAGCCCGATTGGCCCATAGATGGAGCAGCACCACAGCAGCCAGCAGCTCCTACAGCACAGCAGTCAGCAGGCCCATCTTACCGGCAGCAGTTTTAGACCGACTCCTCTTTCCATTATGACCTCCTCATGGCCAGCTGGTGCGGGTCGTCTCTGTCATTGCAGCAACAGGGCATAGATACTTCACACCTGGCATCACCCAGAGTCCACCGTGCTACTGAGGAGTATATGGCGTAGAATAGAGCAGCAGCCACTTCATCTTCATCAGTACCCCATACAGAGCAGCAGCCAGGCCCCCAGGACCCCCTACTCTCGGGGGATGATATTATTGAGCATCATATTTCATTTGACTGAGCAGGAGGCTCATTTATTTTACTGTTCTATTCAGACATTATTATTTTGCATTTTGAGTTGTACTTGTCCCTATGTGACTTTATTTTGCACTTTGGTCTGTACTTATTATTATAACTTACTCTGTGATATTGAGGCACCACTGCCCTATTCTCTTTGTGTTAAAGCAGCATCAATGATGATGATGTGTGGCATTTGGCTTCACATGTGTACATTTTTCCTTTTGAGCACTCACACGTCAAGTATCATCATCAAGTAATAGCAGTGGTCATGACAAAAGTTGCGGAAGTTCTTTATCATCTGTGAGCAGCATCTCTCAAGTTTCATCTCTACAATCCCAACTGTGAGGTTTGAGCCTAAACACCTTCTTATATATTGTGTGTATTCCTTGCCTGCATTAGTCTGCAGAACTTGACATTGTACTTAATTGTCTTGCATTTGATTTTCATACACACTGAGGCACTTCTTTTGGCAACCCTGAGCCTTTCAAGCCACCTTTTCAAATGCTTATCCTCTGCTAGCCCCTCTAAACCTATTGTTAATTTTTATAATGTTTTTTCTGAACTTCATAGCCTAGTTTTTCTTTAACTTGGAGTTAGGTAACAAAAGCTGTGAGAGTGGGGAAAATTCTAAGTTTGGGGTTGCTCGTGGAATAGCAACATGCTAAGTTTGGGGTGGTATACAAGAGAAGGATATATATATATATATATATATATATATATATATATAAAATCCTTCTCTTGTTGGTTGAATGCTTTGGGAAAAACGGGTGAGTAAGTGAATGTGAAATTGACAGAGAGAGATAGGCCTAACTCCAAGTGCAACCTACTTATCCAAAATTATCCACCCTTACCTAAGCCCCGCTATAACCCTTAAAGTCCTCAAAAGTGTGTATGCAAGTCATCTGTATAGATTGATATAGAACGCTGTCAAGCCTATGAAACGATGATGCAGGTATTGTGAATTGAGTGAATACCCTAAACACCTCAAGAGTGAAACACTAGTGAGATGTGTGCAATAGAGAACTTGAGAATGCTGTCTGCTTATGATTCGTTATTTCCAATTCAGTTGTCATGTGACTGTAATAGGTTAATGATGATAGTTGATGTGCTGATGTGTTTATGGTTGGTGTAGCATATGTAACAGCTAAATAGAAATAAAACAACCACAGGCTGAATTGAATGTTTGCTTGAGGACAAGCAAAAGTTTAAGTTTGGGGTTGTGTTGACTCTCTATCATATGATGTAAGTTGTGCATTTTTAGGACCAATTGTGTAGGTTTTTCAATGTATCATAGTCATTATCTGGGGATTTAGTTTAGTTTAGATAATTGTAGTAGGAAGTCCTGTTGTATGCAATTTCTTCACTTTTTGGGAGCTAAATTGTACTTGAAGACCTCCAGGTGTTGTTGCATCAACTGGCGAACCAGACACTTGCCCAGTGGTGCACAACAATTGGAGGACGAAGTTCTGAAGAAAATCGCGTCGCGACCAGGAGGGTTCGCGACGCGATGAAGGTATGAAGATTGGAAGAAATTGGTTCTGAAGAATCTCGCGTCGCGACCAAGAGGGTTCGCGTCGCGACCCTGCACTAAAACGCACCATCGCGTCGCGATGGAATCATGCCGCGTCGCGATGGGTTTTAAAAATTAGGGTTTTAAAGACTTTTGAGCGGGTTTTTCGAGGTACAAGGTCTTGGGAGCGCAGCCAGGGTTAGAGAAGCGAATTTGGAGCGATTTTGGAGTCCTCTCTTCACTTGGGAACAAGTTGTTGAAGGCCTCTATGTCATCTACTATGGTTTCTTCTTCTCTTATCTTTTGTTGTAATTTCAATTCCATGTGTAACTAATTTTCTTGATTGGGGAGAGATGATTCTCCCCAACCCTATCATGTGAACCTTTGCTGAAGTTAATTCCATTGTTGGTTTGTTATGAATTGTCTAATTTATCTATGCTTAATGCTTTATAATCACACATGATGATTATAATGTTCTAGGGTTAGCAATCACCTAAGGAATTAGGGTTTATTTTCTGGATATGATAAATTAGATCATGGAACTCCGATCACCATAGGAATGTGGGGTCTAATTCATGAACTCGTTAATTCTCAATCTTAATGCTTTACCCTTTGGCATGATTCACCTAAGGAATTAAGGTAACTCTTAGGGTAATAGGGGTTTTGAGGCAAGGAATTGTCCATAACCTATTTTAGTGAATTGAGTCTCGTAATTAACAAATAATGTGTAATTGGCTAAGGGTTCATATGATAGAAAAGGGGGGATGAATCAATCCCTAATCGTTTTTTTTTTCATATTTAAACAAGCATTTTAATTTCACGTTACAAATTTCTTAAATCAATCAATCATTCACAATCCAAGAATTAGTCAATTTGACCTTGTTGCAAATACAATCCCTGAGGATCGACCGGTATCTTACCGTTTATTTTATTACTTGCAACGTTTTCAGTACACTTGCTGAATTCTTAACAGGTATCCTCAAAATTCTCCTCCACATTAGCTCTAGTCATAGCCACCTCTAACTTCTCAAAGTACTCAGTAACACTTTTACTTCCTTGAGTAAGCCTATGCAATATGTCACACAAATTCTTATGGGTATGAGAAGGAACATGCCACCTCCTCATCATGGCCTTCAAATCCTTCCATCTTTCTATAGGCTCAAGTTCACAATTTCTCCTAAGCTTTTTTTCTTGATCCCACCAAATAAGTGCATAATCTCTAAACTCCAACTCAACCAACGTCATCATTTGCTCTTCACTAACATCATAACAAGAGAAAATTTGTTCTACTTGAAGCTCCCAGATATGCTTCGGAGCCACTCTTCCCATGAAAGTTTGGAATGCTAACTTTTCCTTTCAACTCATTTTCTCTCAAATAATCTCTGTATTTTCTCTCCTTTTCTCTATCTCTCCTCTCATAGCTCCTTTCTTTTTTATACTTTCTATGCTTTTCCCTCACATTCTCTTCATACATCTCATGCATCTTTCGAATCAAATCACCAACCTTATACTTCTTAAGAGTTTTTGCAACACATTCTTTTTTATAGTCCAGACCTCTATTCATGGTTCCAACAAACTAACAAGTACCAAATGATCAAATAAGTAACAAAAACAAAAGTCCTCACCACTCACTAAGTGTTTAAGCTCACGAAATGTATCACTCGTGTATATCACTCAATTATGGTTTTTTCTATAATGATCACTCTAGCCTTTTTCCACTCCCTAATGCAACTCTTCAAGTTCTTAAAACAAATCAAACAAGTCTCAATCAAGTTTGTGGAAAACCTCTACACAATTGTGACAAAACACACATGAAAGTTATTATTTAAGAGGCCAATAAAGACAAGAGAAACTTCTAAGACAAACCTAAGGAATTTAAAAGACATGACAGAAAAAAAAAGGCAAGGGAAGACACACTCAATTAGATAAACAAGGAGACGACTCAAAAAAAGAATAAAACTAAATGACTAAGTGGATCAAAGACGTGGACGGTACTAAAATCAAGTTGATCTATAACAGGGAGGGAGCGCAGTACATGGTAGCTGATGGGGTAGTGCTTTTTTGACTATTTCTGTAAGATGTGCGGCTGGTTTTACTAAATTGCTGAATGTTGATTATTTCAGTGAGGGAGGGAGCGCAGGAAATGGTAGTTGGTGTCTGTTGTGTATATGCCGAAAAGACTTGTAATGTATTTTGGGGTACTCTTTTTTAACCTTGGGTTTTTTTCCCAACGGGTTTTGGCCCTTAGAGGTTTTAACAATGCCCCCTTTGTAATAGTCTGAGTACATCTTGTACTCCCAATCAATAAAATTTTGCTTATAAAAAAAAACCTGCAATGGCCAATAGAAGCAACAAAGATGCAAAATATTGATGTATCAAAATGACCAATTCTAGAATTTTTTTTTGTGAAATGCCTTTTTTTTCTATAAGTGCTTTTGTGTAGAATCACTTTTTACAGCACTTATCTTTTGAGTTTTTTTTTGCATATTTGAATTCCTCTTTTATTTTCTAATCAATTTGAACTTTTGAATTTCCAGAATCGGACATGTATGGAAGAAATAACATCAAAAACAAGTCTGCAAACAAAATTTTAGATCAAACTATTGCAAGTGAAGAAGATGAAGTTCCGGTTTTTTTCCAGAAAAAATCCAGCAGCTAAATATTCGAATTTGACCAAAATTACAGCAAGTAATCAACTGAGTAAACCTTCCCACACATAAGAATAAACTAACAACACAAGTGGAATCCAAAATAACAATTTATTGTTGACCCCAAAAAGTCCAAAACAATAAGCTTCAAGGAAAACGCAAATCGTTCTACTGGCGACACAAAATTTCACACTTTATATTAATTGGCCACAAACCCAACAACAGAATACGTGAAACATGATTTGCAAGTGTTAATGAATGCAATTGTGTCACATCACTACTAACATGCGTGAATCATAAAGATCGAGAGACAAAAGATAATAAAGCCCGAAAAAAAAACGCAAAACGGTAAGAACAAAAGCGGCAGATTTATTTATTTATTCAGTTTTTTTTCGCTGGATTCAAGAGCACAATGACACTTGGTATTAGCTCTGTTTTTTATAAGAAATGTTAATGGGGTGGGGGAATGTTAGTTTCCGGGAGCACAATGTTAATGGTATTAGCTCTGAATACCACTTGATGTGAATCTAATTGATTCCATGATAAATAAAGGATTTAACCAAGTGATTTCTTAAATCAAACATATCAAATAAGACTAAAAGATAAAGGGGAAAAGAAACATACAAATGGAATTAAGCAAGAAGATAAAGAAATCGCCACATTCAAGACGATAATAAGATCATGAGTAATCACCACAAGAGTAAGAGGCTCTTGATAAGATTCAAGTTTGGTTCTAAAAAGAACCTAGAGAAACATACTCTAAACTCACACAAATGTGTTTTCTATTTCATCCCAATTGTGAAATTAGGTTACAAAAGTTCCTTAAAAATCTAGGGTTGTGGCTAAGCTACACACCATAGTGCCTATGCCAAAGGTGCATACACACAAACACCAAAAATCCTTTAATGTCAATATAAACAAAAATAAAATAAACTTCATTCTAATTTAAATAAATTAGATTCTCTTAATGCTCAGTCCACATCAACTCCCATCTCTACCAACTAAACTTTCAGTATCATTGCTGCTTGTAGGATTAATTCCTAATGACACTTGGCCATGTTTTTTTTTCCAAACCCACACGGTCTATTAGAGTTTCGGATTATCCAATATCATATTACTTTTTTCTGGTAGTCTCACCAAAACCTATGAATAGAAGGCCATGCATGTCGGCATCATCGGCTTCAAACTGACTTGTCTTTCGATTCAAAATAAATGACGTCCTAAAATTATATATTCCAAATTAAAAAGAAGTTGAATCAAAAAATAATCCAAATTTATATGACATTTAAACTCACTTTTTTCAAGTTGTCAAGCTCGCCACACCAAAACATTTCAGTCGAGAATGGTTGTTTTCTTACCTCTTCTTCTATTTGCTGACGGTTTGTAAATGGTGTAATAGTTTGAATACTTTAACATATCTAAATAAAATGGATGAGTAAACAAAATCAAACTTATATATAAGAAATATGATAGAAAAGAAAAAGAAAAATAGTGAAAAAATTAATTGTACCTCGCCATAATAATTACGTGTAACATTCCCAATTTAGTTAATTTCATTTAGTAAAATTAACAAGAAATCTAGTTAAATTATTAGCATAATTGATTAAGTGAAGTATGTTTACTTGTGCGCTAAAATATATTAGTACTTGAATTGTTGATTGATTGGTGAGCTAATTGGGATTTTAAGCGAAAATACTAGGATAAGGGCATTTCCGTTTTTTCCATCCATAAGTGAGTTTCAGCTGACCCATCCTTCCACAAAACACCCACATATGCATTAATTAATTATTGTATAAGTATTGTTTAGTTAGAAATGAATTAAGAAGAGTTTAAGGAAGCTTAAGTCAAAATTGGACATAAGGGCAACATGGTAATTTCGCCTCATTAAAATTCCCTCAGCTGAGTAACCACCTGAGTCACTCCCTCACTCCCATCATTTAGCATTTCACAAAAATTTCAGAAGAAAGGAGAGTTGGAGAGGGAGAGAAAACCGTGAGAGAGAGAGAAGGGAGAAGATATATCTCCACCATTTCTTCATGCATGTAGACCTTCTCACCACCATTCTCTTTCATTTTCCATTCTCTTTCAAATGATACTAGTTTCAACAACCCATTCTTCCCCATTTCCTCTTCACCATTTTTGGAGCTTCAAGCTCAAACATTGACCCAAAACTTGATGTTCTTGGCTTGCATGTCGAATTGGAGCTAATCACTAAAAATAGGGACTTGACATTGTCTAAACTGAACCAAATTCACCATCAAAGGGTTAGAGTTAGATTTTAGGTTGCTGGTTCAGAGAATTTGGAGCTCAAATTCGTGGTTATAAATGGTTGAGGATTGAGGTTACAACTTCAACAGAAATTCTGCAGGAAAACCGTTGGAACCCTCTTCGGTAGTTTCCTTATATCTCTCTGTACACAACTCAGCTGAATGTGATTTTTGCTTATTAAGGAACTAGACACGAAATTCTTCTGGATGGGCACAAGAATCGTCCGATTTCATCAAGTATTGAGGTAGATATCGTGTCCACAAGATTTGATTCTAAATCAGTTACAGTTTTGACCCAGTCCCCTTATTTTAGCCATAACTCTCTCAATGCTGGTTGCATCCATTTGAAACCTTAACCCTCAGAAACTAAACAAAATCCCCTACACATTAGGCACTGGTTTGGATAGTTTTGGTTAAGAATTGACTAAGTTATGCGCACTCCAAAACTGCTCCCAGATGCCGTCTAGAAATAGTTCGAGTTGAAGCGAGAGTTCGAGTACGGGGATTGAATTGATTGATGTTTTGATTGCTGTTCTTGACTGAATATGATTGTTGCTACGTGCTGTTGTTGTGTGCGTGTAAGTTGGGTATCGATCGGAATGGATTTTGGAATCAAAACGGAATGGAACGAATTTGCGATAATAGCTTTTCCGAGTTACTGATGAACACGCACGGGTCGTGCGCCCCAGTGGCATGGACCGTACGTCTCTTTCGCAAGTGACCTGAAATATTTTAAAAACCACGCACAGGTCGTACGCCCCTAGGGCACGGACTGTGCGCTCTGTTTTGCTTCTACATGTTAAAGTTTTCAAAACACTAACGGGTCGTGCGCTTACCAAACACGGACCGTGCGGAAGCTTCTGTTACCCATTTTCAAAATATGCTTTAGTCCATTCCAAATGATTCCGAGTTCCTTCTAATCATTTACCCAAGGTTGTACAATGATTGTAATGCAAGAATACCATGAAATTGAGTGTGTTTGAGATAAAATTCTTAAGCAATGAAAGTCATGAAAAACCGTAATTCGTGGAAAATGCGTTGGTATGAATGATGTTATACGAATTGTTTGAATTGTGATAAATGACGATACCGAGTAGGGTTCGCGAGTGAGAATTTATAACATATGCTAATGAAATGGACTTGGAGTTCCACTAAGGTTTTGGTAACCACTTATATATAAACTTAATGAGACGGACTTGGTGTTCCGCTACGGTTTTGGTAACCGCTTAATAATTAAATTAATTGAGGTGACGACCTCTGTGATAGCACACTAGGAGAGGGAAGTCATGATTCCCATAACCTAGGCCCCTTCTTTGTTTGCCCACCAGTGAGAGTGGATTGGGTTCACCAAAAGCCGATAAAGAAACCGAATAAGGTGGCTTGAGGTGTTGTGTTAGTACGAATGTTACATGTAGCTATCCAGACTTGGGCTACGGATGAAAATATATTGCATGTAGTCATCTAGGCTCGGACTACGATTAAAATGAAGCATAATGAACCGCTAGAGTTAGTAAGGGGTCTCGATAGGACTCACTGAGATAATGTTTATCTCACCCTTTATTATTGTGGTTTTCACAGAGAAACAGGGGAAAGCAAAGGCCAAGAAGCACAGTTAGCCGAGGTGACTCACGGAGTTATCGGAGAAAGCAATTTTAAGTTTATGTCTTATCCCTTTTGTTGTCTTTGTATTACCGATTGTATAACTATTACTTGCTAACAGTTGTAAATCGTTTCCGCTACTTATGTTTTGGGTATTGAACACCAGGATTGTATAAGTTTTAAGTCACGGGATTTAAGTACTTTGTTAAGTTTAATGAGGTTCATGGAACCATTTGATAATTATTTATAGAAATTAAGTTTTTAGTTGTGTTCAATATTTAATAATAGGAAGTTACTCTGATGTATGCCAAGTGGTGCGCTTTTGTATTCCTACAAGCTAGAAATATCGGGGTGTTACATTACACGTCTTGAATATTCCTCTGTAGGGACATGTCACCCGATGGTAAAGGTCTTACGGGATAGTAAAATATGCTCATTTTTTGGATAACGTTCCGATTTCTTATCACCTAATTTCATCATCTCATTTCATTATTACGGAAAATACTAGTCATATTAGTTATTAAATATAAAGGTTTAATAGAAAAATATTCAATATGAAACTTGTAAGGCATTCTAATAAATATTAAGTTGCATAATAACCATGTTAATTATTAAGTACACAATTTAAAAAGCAATATAAATATAGTTCAATTACACTATAGAATCTAAAAAAAAACATACATTGTTTGAGAATTCTATAAATAACGGTATATGGTAGTAATTTGTGGTTGAATTTACACTATGACTTATAAAAACAAATATTTTTTTTAAAAAAACGAATATTTTAAAACTTTGTAATTTAAATACTAACGCTTTCACTAGTGGAAAAAATGTTTTTTATAACCGCTATTTATATCGGTTAAAAACGGTCTGATGTTAAAAGTGACGCGGTGGCAGTTTTGTAATTAAAATTACACTTTTTATATCGGTTTCCACAGGATCCGATATAGAAAGTGTGAAAACCATCTTTCATATCGGTTCCATTTCATAACCGTTATAGAAAGTGAAAAAATCAAGGCTTCTATAACGGGTCAAAACACCACCCGTTATAGAAACTAAAAAATAAAATTGGGCTTTTCACATTCTGTTCGCTCATTCTGTTCGCTCATTCCTCTCATTCTGTGCGCTCTCTTCCTAATCGCACAAATGAACCCTAATCGTTCAATCACCATAGCTGCTCTCTCTGTAACTTCTCTCTCTGCAACTTTGATCTCCATGGCTCTTTGCAATTTCGATCTCCATGGCTCTCTGCAACTTCGATCTGCATCACTCTCTGCAAGCTTCTCCCTAGCGTTGTTTGATCTGCTCTCCATCGTTGTCTACGTCGCCGCTCTTTACGACCACCGAATTCGTTCGTCACACCACCACCTCTCACCAACATCCGCAATCTCCCTCGCTTTTTGATAAATTCCCTCGCTCACCTCTCGCTCTTCTCTTGCGTTTCTGAACCAATTTCATCTTCAACCTCTCGCTCTCACTCTTGCGTCTCTGAACAAAAAAGAAGAAGAGTTGTGCACTGCAAATCGTCCCTAGCTGCAGATTCGCCGTACTACCCTTTTCCTGTACCTCTTGCGTCTCCAAAATAAGAAAAGGTATGTTTTCCCCCTTTTCAGAATCTTCCCCCATTCTTCACAGATTCTGGTTTTACCTTTTATTTGTTGATTCTCGTTTTCCACTTTTTCCACTGATTTTGAAATTTAGGGTTTATTGTGCTTGAGGTTTTGAAGCCCCCCTTTTCGGAATCTTCCCCCATTCTTCACAGATTTAGGGTTTTCCACTGATTTTGAAATTTAGGGTTTATTCTTCACAAATTTAGGGATTTACCTTATACCTATGGTTTGATTTCTTTTTTCAGCTACAGAAGGGAATTTAGGTGCGATTGAGGTTTTGAAGCCGTTTGGATCTTCTCTTATCTTGTTTGTTCTGAGAGGTGAGTATGTCTTTTAGGTATTTTCCCCCTTTGACAGCAACTTGTAAGCATTAGTTTGGTAGTCACTTTTGATTTTACAATATGAAGTTGGGGCCAGATATTAATCCTACTGTTTGTTTGTATCTGAGGCTAGATTAATGCTACTACTTGTTTGTAATTGGTGTGCATTTGTGCAAGCATGTTTGTTAGTATTTTCGTGTTGTGTGAAAGAGTTGAAGAAAAAGTAGCATCTAATTCTATGCTTGTAATTTCAGTCTTTTTCTTTGTTTCCACAAAGTACAAGAAAGAAAAAGTATACTTGTGTATTTCTGCTCAAAGGAGTAACATTATGTTTGTTTTGAAAATAGGGGAAAGGAAGACCATCAATTCAGAGTTATGGCATGCTTGTGCTGGACCTTTGGTTTCATTGCCTCTTGCTGGAAGTCTTGTGGTTTAGTTCCCTCAAGCACATACTGAGCAAGTATGTTTCTTAAACCATGATTGTATGAGCGTGACTTATTATTTCTGTATTTGTGTTGCTGATGAAAGTCTCCGTTGACTACCATAACTTTCAGGTTGCAGCTTCCATGCAAAAGGAGGCTGACATCATACCCAGTTACCCTAACCTTCCATCCAAGTTGATTTGCATGCTTCACAATGTTGCCCTCCATATAGGTGCACTTTCCACTTTTGACACGTCTGTTATGCAATAACGAAAACCTGTGAAGATAAACAACATTAAGAGACAAAATAAATTTCTCAATAATTTGATATAATGATAATGATATCAGCTTTCTTATGCTGAAATATATACACATTAATTTTCGTTTGTATATTGGACAGGCTGATCCTGAACTAGGTTCTGCTTCTATGTTGAATCAGTGGGAAAATGAAGGGAAAACTCTCACAAAATGGCAACTTTGCAGAGTCGTCAAAGAATTGAGAAAGTTCAGAAAACATCACAGAGCTCTTCAGGTAAAAAATTGAACCGTAGTTATTCGATTTGGTCCTTGAGATTGTAGAATTGCATCAATTTAGTCTCTCACATTAGCAATATTACAAAATGATATCATAGGTTAATCAGGATCATCACTCCATTGAAATTTGTGAGGACTAATGAGATGCAATTGAAATTAAGTGAATAATGTTAATGATACATTTGCTAACAGTTAACATATTGCAATTATGCATGATCAATTTCAATAGATGATGATACTATAGTAAAACCTAAATGGACTTATTTTCCCCAAATATTAGGCATGAAAAATTTCATCAAAGTAATGAGCAACTGTTATGTTGCAGATATATGATTGGATGAACAATAGGCCAGAGAGGTTTAGAATGTCAGCAAGTGATGCTGCAATTCAGTTAGATCTAATAGCAAAAGTTCATGGAGTTTCTACTGCTGAAGGATATTTTCTGAACCTGACTAATGATTTGAAAGACAAGAGGACACATGGTGCCCTCTTGAATGTATATGTTCATTCTAGATTGAAAGAGAAGGCACTGGTTAGCATTTATTCGGATTTCTCAAGTGTTGCATACAGAAAAATTGTGAGTAGTCAATTAAATAAATCTACAATTTCTTTGATTATTTGATGACAGATTATATCCATTTGATTTGACCATGCTTAATTGCTTATGATTGTTATGAAACTCATTTTGCAGCATGTTTGGCTTATTGATGAAAACAGTGACCATAAATCTGAGCAGCAGATGCAAATCCGTCTTGTTGGGTATATAAGAGCATCGGATAACAAGGTAATGGTGATACTTTGATGGAATAATCTAACTAGGATGCATTTACTTTGAAAACAATGTGCATTTTACTGCCCACACATTGATTCATGGTTATTTGTTATCTAAATAAATCATAATTTTTACATTCTAATTGTTAACTGTATCTTTTCTTTTTCATTAAGTTTCTCTTGTTTTTTAAAAATTTATTTTCTGCCATTTATGAGTTTGTGAATAATTTAATTATTTAATTTGCAGGATGGTGTAATTTCTGCATGGAGATGCAGCTCTGATGACAATTCCCCTTTTGAATTGGTTGCATCACTAACTGGCCACACTAAATCTGTGGTTTGCCTTATTTTTGGATGTACAAAGCTGCTGTACTCGGGAACAATAGACCAAACCACCGCTTCGTCCCGGTTCGTGGTCGTCTTCTCTGGTTCGTGGTCGTCTACTCTGGTTGCATATTACAGATATGGAGGATGGTAGTCAGTTTGGCGGACGGGCACTTATAACAATAATGTTATATTATGGAAGGAAGCAGTTGATGGGGAGTGGCAACAGTTGATGCAGCTTATACATAGTCATTTTCTGTAACTGTCTTCATCCTGTTGAAGTTCATATTATTATTGTATTACTATGTGTTGTGGGACAAACATGCTGCTGGATGGACCTCCTGTTGAAGTTCATATACATATTGTATAACTATGTATTGTATAACTATGTATTACAGAAGGATCTAGAGTTGATGGAAGACAACCTCACTTTTTTTTTTTAAAAAAAAAGAGACTTTTCATATCGGTTCCCATAGAAAACCGATGTTAAAATTCATTTTTTTAAAAAAGAGACTTTTCATATCGGTTCTAGGGGCAACCGATATAAAAACAACTTTTCATAATGGTTCAGGAACCGATATGAAATGTCCCTATTTTTTATATCTCCCTTTTCAGCATCGGTTCGGTAATCGATATGAAATGTCAATTTTAACCGATATAAAAAGCCTTTTTTCCATTAGTGTTTATTATTTGTTTAAAAAAATGATTATGATAAAACATGTTCTCCTTGTAAATACAACTGGTAAGATGCTTGGCCCCTTACACATTTGGTCAGGGGTTCGATCCCTGGCCGGTGCGTATGGAGAGACATTGCTTGGGAGAGGTCAGCCCCTTAAATGGATCTCCAGTACCTCGAAGGATTAGTCTCCTCAGTCGACGGGGAAGATACTTTGGGAAACCAAAAAAAAATGTTCTCCATGTAAATTATTATTTAATTTAATTTTATTATGAGAAAAATTAATTGAAAATAATTATTGATAAATTACTATATGAGTTGTGTTAGAATGATTACCTGTATTTTAATCGCTATCTTTGTAGGTAAAAAAATAACTATCTTTGCAAGAAATATAATCTTACCTTAAAAAATGCATATATCCTATATATTTTTGTAATATAGATTAAAAATGCTTATATTTGATGACCATTTATATTGTTGGATGAAAACACAAAAACAATGTTCAACAATAATGGTTGATATAATAATATGTATGAACAATGTATCATCCATAGTATATGATAGTGACTTATAGTGTAGGGATGAAAAACACAAAAAAATAAGTGTGTATTACTGATGTTTGATACAATATATATGAGCAATTTATCATCCATAGTACATGATAGTAACAAAAAGTATGATTTTGTGACTTTATTTTTCAGATTAAAATTCACAATTAAATTTACTTGTATTTGTAATCAGCTTCTAGAAGCGTAGGAAATGAAACTGCTTGACCCCACTTTGTTTAGATCTGCTGACATTAAGTGAGAAAAATGTAACTTAATTATTTTCTCTTCAAATGATTTGCATGTATTAACATCCCCAAGTTAGCTAATTCTATTTATTGAAATTAGCAAGGGACATAATTAAATAATTAGCGAAATTGAATATTTTAGCATAAATTAATTATTATGAGATAATTGAAATTGATTGAAATGAATGATTTATTGTTTGTGCATAATTGCTATACTATGCTAATTATATGAGTCATGGAGATTAGAAGTAGACTTAAGTGAGAAATTAAAGAATAAGGGTATAAGGGACTTTTCCACAACCCCACTTAACCCCAGCTGACCCAAACACCACACACTTCCATCATTTTTGCATTTCTGGAAAAAATAGAAAAGTGAGGGTTGAGAGAGGGAGAGAAGCTCGAGAGTGAGAGAGGAGGAAGAAGGAGGCCTACAACTCATGAGACCTAATGCATGTAAGTGATGTTCACATCATTCTCCCCCATTTTTCATTCTCTTCATGTAACACCCTAATATTTCTATCAAATAGAAATGCTAAGATGCACGAAATGGCAAACATCAGAGTAATATTTCCTGTTTAGATATTGAACACAACTAAAATTTTTTGATGATTAACGTCAACCAGTCTTACACTCCATAACTTAATTAAAAACCATATAGGTTCCATGTCATTCATTACCCTTATAACCTAGTGTTCAATACCATCACAAGAAAAGCAGAAACGATTACATAACATAAAACAAATTCAAGTCATATTATCGAGTTACAAAGACAACAAGGGAACTCAATAACAAAGATAAAAGAATCAAGTCTTCTAACTTCCCCTCAAGCACGTCACCTACTCGTGCCTCGTCGCTTTCTTCTTTACCTGTTTCTCTGTAAAATAACAACATATAATGGGTGAGATAAACATTATCTCAATGAGTCCTACCTAACCCCTCACAATAACTCTCAGTCCATTTATTTCCTTTTCCTTTAATCGTAGTCCTTTAAGGTCCTACGTGCTTATATCTTTTCCTTTCATGTCATAGTACATCTTCGGTAATGACCATGCCTTTACCGTCGAACCTCTCCACTAACTTACGCTAGCTTCAAACCTCTGAGGCCTAGGTTCTGGGGCTCATGACTTCCCCTCCCCCCGAGAGTGAGAGAGGAGGAAGAAGGAGGCCTACAACTCATGAGACCTAATGCATGTAAGTGATGTTCACATCATTCTTCCCCATTTTTCATTCTCTTCACATTGATACCAAGTTTGACATCTCATTCATCCTCTTTCTCATTTCGCCATTGTTGGGCATTTAAGCTCAAATACCCAAAAGTGGAACCAATACCCTTATATGTTGAAGCTGAATCACCAAAGCTAGCTTTCAAAGTTCAATAGTAGTACTAGAGCTCATACTCAATCCAAATTGTTGTTTTGGAACGTTGGGACCGTTCGAGAGGATTCGAGTTCGAGTTGTGGTGAGAGGTTCGAGCACGGGGATTGTTCGTGAGGATACGTTGTTGTTGCCATTCGTGGAATCGTTGTTTTTGTGATTTTCATCACAATACGGTTAGTTCTATATTCGCTTAGGGGATTGTTTTGGAAACGTTGGTTAAGTGTTTTGATTTTGTTTTCAACTCGCCAATTTTAGTGTCAAAACCGTTTTCGAAGTTGGAAGTTTTACGGTTTGTTTTGTAAGTTATAACTTGATTGTGATTTTGGAATGTGATTGCTATGATTGTGGTCTGTACTGGTTTTGTGCTGTTTTGGACTGAATTGATATATTGTGATATTCAGGAATCGATCAGAACGGTATTCGGGAACGAACGGAATGGACAAAATATGAGAAAACAACAAATTCTAGGCTACTGATGAACGTGCACGCATCGTGCTCCCCAAGGGCACTGATCGTGCATATCGTTCGCAGGAAGCTTGGAAAATTTTTAAGACATGGCACGGACCGTGCGCTCTGTTCGGTTTCTAAATGTTAAAATTTCAAAACACGCACGGGTCGTGCGCCTCTGGAGCACGGACCGTGCGGAAGCTTCTGTTACCCATTTTTAAAATATGCCTTAGTCCATTCCAAATGATTCCAAAACCCTTTTAATCATTTCCCACGGTTGCCTAATAATTCTAATTCTTGAATATCATGCAATTGAGTATGTTTAAGATGAAATTCATGGGTTATCAAATTGAGGAAAAACCATAATTCGTGGAAAATGCGCTGGTATGAATGATGTTGTACGAATTCTTTGAATTGTGATGAATGACGATACCGAGTAGGGTTCGCTAGTGAGAATTTATAACATATGCTAATGAAATGGACTTGGGGTTCCACTAAGGTTTTGGTAACCACTTATATATGAACTTAATAAGACGGACTTGGTGTTCCGCTACAGTTTTGGTAACCACTTATGTAACATCCCCAATTTTTACTAATTTAAATTATTTAAATTAGCCAGAGGTCAAGATGATTAATTAGCATTATTGATTAATTATGATATGGTGAGTTAATTGGGATTTTAAGCAAATAGGAGCAGGGGTATTTTCGTCTTTTCCACACATGACAGAGTTTCGGCTAAACCATCCTCCAAGAACATCACTATATGCAATATGTGATTATTGTATAAGTATTGTTTGATTAAAATTGACTTAAGAAGAAATTAAGGAAGTTTAAGCAAAATTTGGACATAGGGGCATTATGGTCATTTCTCCCTTTTAGTGAATCTCAGCTGAAGCCTTACAACACTATACAATCAGAATTCATTGTTGCTGGAAACAGAAACTTGAAAGAGAGGAAAAGCTTGAGAGTGAGAGGGAGAAGAGAAGGAGGAGATGAGAAGGAGAGGAAGGATCTCGATCTTCCCTTCATGCATGTCCAATCTTTTTATACCATTATTTCCCATTTCTTCTCCTCTACATTCGGACATAAACATCATCCTCAACACCCTTCTCCAGCTAATTTCGCCATTGTTGAACATTCAAGCTCCACTTGACCAAATATGGAGTTTTGAGAACTAAGGGTGTTGCATGTTCAAGAGGAGGGTTGATTGGAGTAGAGTTGAACCTATTTGGTGATTAGAAGCTTATTTGAAGAAGGTTCAGTAGCTGGAAGTGTTAGAACTCGAATTGGAGTGTTTTGGTTAGCTATGGAACTCTAATCCATGGAGGCATGAAGGATTGAGTAAAAGGGTATGCTGCTGGAAGAGTTTTTCAACAAACCCGTATGACCTAGCCTCATTGTTTTCGTTGTATCTCCATGTATTCAACTCCGATATTCCCGATTTTTGTTTATATGGAAACTAGACACAGAATGCATCAAAATGAGCACAAGAACCATCGGATTACAATTAGAAATGAAGAAGATATTGTATCCACAAGTTCCAGTTGTGAATCAGCCATTGTCCTGGACCAGTCACATTGTTTCGGGTATACCTCCCAATCTACTGGATGCATGCGTATGAACCTTTGACCATCAGAAAGTAGACAAGATTATCTACACAATGGGCACTGGTTTGAGGGGTTTTGGCCACGATTTGACCAAGATACACGTGTTACAAAACTGCTCACTGATGCTGGAAAACGGATGTGGAAATGTAAATGTTGGTCCCTCAAATTTCGGATCGAATCGCCAAAGTTCGAGAGACGCCAATTCCGTAGTCAAGGAGGAAGTTCAGTAGCTGAGGTTTGTGTTTAGTTGCTGTTCCGAAGTTCAGTTTCGAGTATCGGACGAGTTCCGTGCGAGTACGTGATTACGGGGATCGTTCGAGAGGTTACGGTTCGATCGTTTCGTGTGAGGACATGATTTCTCGCGAGGTCGTCAAACCGGTGAGTTCTATACTCGCTTAGGGATGTTTTGTTGTCGAGTCATGTTACTTTCTGAAACGATATCATTGAAAATCCGCTTTGTGAAAACTTGACGAAAACGTTTTATCGAAAAACCGTAAATCGCATAATTGCTCGAATTGATTGGATTGTTGATTGATGATATGTGTTGTTTGATTGTTTAAATCGCTTTCACTTGTCTGGAATAATAATTGTCATGTTAGGATATCGACCGGAACGAAATTGGAATCGAACGGAATGGAATTTACTCATGAAAAGTCTGTTTTCTGGAAAACTGATGGAGACGCACGGATCGTGTGCCTCTGTGCACGGGTCGTGCGCCCCAATCTGATGCTACACGAACTGAATTTTTAAACACACACGGATCGTGCACCTAGTCGCACGGGTCGTGCGTATCCTTCTGAAACTCTTATTCAACAACGCCCGGATCGTGCGCTTAGTCGCACGGGTCGTGCGTATCTTTCTGAAAACCTTCTACAACTTTGTTCAACAGCGCACGGATCGTGCGCCTACACGCACGGGTCGTGTGAGACCTTCTGATCCTCAAATTCAAAGTACATTTTTATCCATTCCAAATGATTCCAATCCTCTTGTAATCCATTCCTCATGGTTCCCCAACAATGTAAAGATACTGATATCATGGAATTGAACATGTTTGATAGAAAACTTGTTTGTTATGAACGTAACGGAAAACCGTACTTAGAGAACGTGAGAGAACATAAGTCAAGAAATGTTAACGGACCTTGAGTCCAATCATGTTAAGATAACGAACTTCAAGTTCATCATGTCATGTAAGCTAATTGATTGTAAATCTATAAAGACATAAAAACTCTCAATTCATGCAAACACAATTCAAGTTACTTTCCCACGGGGAAAGGTAGATGGTATACCTTGTGTATATCGAGGGTGACGATCCTCCAGTTATTAGCATACTAGGGGAGGGGAAGTCATGAGCCCCAGAACCTAGGCTCTCATGTTGCTCACTTGGATTAGTGGGGATGGGTTCACTGAGACGTCCTAACCTTTGCTAAGGCAGACTTCGAGGTGTTGTGCTAAGTTCATGTCAAAATATGATCCGTAATCGCTTATTAGGGCTACATCAGGAAAAATCAGAAATGTAACGAGTAGTCGCTTATTAGGGCTACAAGTTACGAGAAAACATCATGTATTCACGTGGTCGCTTATTAGGGCCACGAGCTCAGATTCAAGTATAATAAACCGTTAGAGTTGGTCAGGGGTCTCGATAGGACTCACTGAGATAATGTTTATCTCGCCCTTTATGTATTGTGGTTTTTCAGAGAAGCAAAGGAAAGCAAAGGCGAAGGTTCACAGTTAGCCGGTGTGACTCGAGGAGTCTGGGAGTCTTCATGTTTTAAGCCCTTGCCCTTTTGTAGTACTTTTGTTATCAGTTGTATAACTATTATGAATAAGTTATAAATCGTTTCCGCTAATTTCATGTTTTGAGTATTGAACACCAGGATAATGTATGCTTAAGTCTTAAGACTTCAGATCTTTCCGATTATGCATGGAGGTTCATTGAACCATCGATACTTATATCGAAAATTTTAGTTGTGTTCAATATTTCATTAACAGGAAGTTACTCTGATGTATGCCATGTAGTGCATTTCGGTGATTCTACATGTTAGAATTATTGGGGTGTTACAACTTATATATGAAGTTAATGAGACGGACTTGGTGTTCCGCTATGGTTTTGGTAACCGCTTAATAATTAAATTAATTGAGGTGACGACCTCTGTGATAGCACACTATGGGAGGGAAGTCATGATTCCCATAACCTAGGCCTCTTCTTTGTTTGCCCACTAGTGAGAGTGGATTGGGTTCACCAAAAGTCGATAAAGAAACCGAATAAGGTGGATCGAGGTGTTGTGTTAGTATGAAATGTTATATGTAGCTATCCAGACTTGGGCTACGAATGAAAATATATTGCACGTAGTTATCCAGACTCGGACTACGATTGAAATAAAACATAATGAACCGTTAGTATTTGTGAGGGGTTTCGATAGGACTCACTGAGATAATGTTTATCTCACCCTTGAATGTTGTTGTTTTTCAGAGAAACAGGGGAAGTCGAAAGCAGTGAAACATGGCTAGGTGATGTTCCGCATGATGATGTTGAAGACTAGCTAGCTGTTTATGTTATTTTGTTTTGAGAACTTCGCATATATGACTTGTACTTGCACTTAAAGTTGTATATCGGTTTTCCGCTTTATTTCTGTATTTGGATATTGAACTCTAGGTTTGGGGCGAGGACGTCTAGTTATGAAACATCTATGTACTTCTTTTGAAGTTTTAAAATGCGTGTGGTGCTTTGACATGTTCTAGTCAAAGTTTTAGTATTCTCAATGTCCCTAAAACAGGAATAACACTCTGATGTGTGCTATGAGAGTATATCTTGGTATTTTCTCTATATAGAAATATCGAGGTGTTACAATGTAGCCGATGGATTGTACTTCAGGTCTTATATCATGCACACTCTGAAAAATAAATTAAACTTATTTCCTAAATAATTATTTTGCACATCCTGAAACAAATAACTTTCATTCAAGCCCCTAATTTTGTACTAAGTCCATTCTACACCACATTCACTCACAAAAATTCTTCTCCCTCCTGTGTGTATAGAGGAAAATTATGAGTTGTGTAATTTAATTAAATAAATACATGGGTTAAATATGTTTTTGTTCCCTACATGGGTTAATAGCTCTTATAAAATATCAAAAAGCACCATTAAAAGTCCTGAAGCATTATTAAAAATAATGAGAAACTAAAAATAGAAAACCCAAATTTTATAAAAACCAAAAACATATTTAACCCTAAATATATTAAGTTTTATTTTTATTATATTTTTAGTCATACGTAATTTTAAATTTTTTTACTCTGACCTCCGATCCTAAATCCCCCACGTCAGAAAGCTTTTACCGGTCCACCTTACTATTTCATATTCTTTGAGTACTTTATAAAGAAGTGAACTTGTGAATAAAATTAGTGAATTTTTAATCATATCTAAAGTTGTTGATTGCCATGGCCCTTTTAGCACAGGGGTCTAATACCATATTTCTTATACTTTCTTTTTTTTGCCTTTATTTGTTTTCTTAAAATATATATCTACTTGTTCAGCATGTTTTGGAGCTTTCATTTTTTATCTTTATTATAAAACCTCCCAGTATGTAAATTGATCTGACTCTACTTACACTTCTATAGTAAAATTTTGTCAAACTTTGCAGGTCATATCATATCACACTTTCATAAGCCACTTGTGATTTATTTACTTTTCTCAGTGATTTAGAAAACATTATACATGAACAACTACCAATATACCTATCGTGACTGGGATCCCGACGTAGACGGCTCACAAATAGTTATTTTAGGGAGTCGCCACCCAATTTATTAAGTAGGGAAAATTGAGAAAAAACGTACCTTTAATTTTTTGGTCTGCGTGAACTAAGTTAGATTCGGGAGTCGGTTATGCATAGGGAATGGTGAAAACTAAATTACACTACACCCTTAATACATCTGTCCTAAGACAGTTACCATAAATCTGATTGTGCAAATATTAATAAGTCATAAAATATTGTTAATACGCTAAAATAATACTGAGTAAAAGACAATTATTTACAAAGAGATAAAATAGGACTAAATTAAGAAAATTTAATTTTGACTTGACGGGGAAGCTCCGCTCCTACGTATCCTCTGGTGCAATGAGGAACTCAAAAGTCACGTAGTTCTTTCTTGAAAATTTTTGTTGGTTGGTTGATCTTATTTTTGAATGGGTTTAAGATCAAAGCCGTACACTAATGTCTCTTAAACCGTGATTGACAAGATGTAATTAGGGTTTCAATGTTAAAAGAAAAAAAACTCCTCTCCAGAAGAACGTCTATGAACTCAGTATAGTGTAATTAGGGTTTCAATGTGAATCCCTAATTCCTAATTCTTTTCGGTAAACAATTTTTGAATTTTTGCCTCTATTGTTGTTTTGTCTGATTTTCTCTCTTTTTATAGTAAAAAACTGATTCAAAAAATTAATGGTGAGAAAATATTTTCTTTCTATTTTTAGGTTCTTGGGCAAGCTGAAGGAAGCTTAGAGGCGTATGGCTGCTGAGATGGGAACTTTTTTTGGGCTTTGTTACGGATTGGGCCTTTGTGCTTAAGGCCCAACACCAAATACAAATCCATCAACCAATGGGGGAGATTAAAGACCTAGATCCAATGGTTCCCATTGATCCCCAAAACCTATAAATAAGCATTCAATACTAGCATTAAAGGTACACACTCTCAGCAGGTACCAACCACCCCGGATCGGAGTCAAACTCGGACTGACCAGGAACGCGATTACCAACTATCTCGGATCGGACTAGGCATCTAGTGTCGGATACCAGTCCAGAGGTACGGTACAGAACATTGGCGACCACAGTGGGAGAATCTTATACTTCATTTCCTCTCCCATCTCCCAGGTCAGCAATGGCTCCGGTTTTACGTCAAAGAAACATCTCAAGTGCGATAGTGAGACCCGACCCGCCACAAGAAACCCCTGAAGGGGTAGCAGTCACGCTCCCCCTCAGCTCGGCACGCAGGCATAACTCGTCCAGAGCAATAGTCCCGGGAGGCTCCCTCCCGGGTCGACTTCCGCCACCTCCTCAGACCATCCAGGTACCGGCCGATGCTGTTCAACAGCTCGTCCAGTTGCTGACGAGGCAACCCGAGGCTGAGCAAGAAAGAAGTCAACGTTACACACCGCTTGAGGCCGAAATTGCCGAGATCCGTGCTCCTAATATCCCAGACCGGTCCTCTCCCCGATGCCATTCTCCCAGCAGGGGGACATCTGGTCGAAGGCGCCACCGATCTCCGGCCTGGAGAAGGCATCACCACCGATCTCCTCCTCGGCGTAGGAGGGGACAAGGCTCGGGAACTCTTCCAAGCGAGACCTACGACAACACCTACTACCCTGAGGGTTCCCCTCGTCAGAGCTCATCTTTAGCATCCTCATCTCCAAGGTGGCTTTCCTTAAGCCGGGAGAGATCTCCAAGGCGGCGCTCCTTAAGCCGAGAGAGATCTCCAAAGCGTGGAGCTCGTGGCCCACACTCCCGAAGATCCCTGGCCAGAGGGGCTACCCAACGATCTCCCGAAAGGGCAAGACCGACGCCCAGGAAGGGACCATTCACCGACGAGATAGACTTTTTCCCAGTACCAAGGCACCTTGAGAAGCCCCCGGGCGGTCTGAAGATGTACGATGGGACCGCTGACCCGGATCGCCACCTCGACTACTTCGACACGGTGATGCAGTATCGAAATGTCCCGACTGAAATCAAATGTTGGATTTTCCCTCTGACCCTTGAGAAGTTGGCCCTAGACTGGTTTAGAGCCCTGAGACTAAATTCAATATCCTCCTGGGACCAGCTAGCCCAGTCATTCTCCGCCCATTTTGCCCAATCCAAAATGAAGCCAAAATCCCGAAAGGTCTTGTAGGCTATCCGGCAAGGAGAAAATGAATCGCTCCGGGATTACATCGAAAGGTTTAATAGAGAGGCCGCCCAGGTCCGGAATCTCGATGACTCTTTCCGGCTCTATTTCATGGAGGCCGGCCTCCGTGAGAGAAGTCTTTTCCAGATCGATATCGGAGTCAATCAGACTGAGTCACTCGCTGATTTTCTCCAGCGATCTCAGAAGTACATTGACCATGAAGAAGGAGTAATCGCGAGAAGGAATGATGTTGACCCCGGAACATCTAAACCCCGGGGGCGAAAAGGAGCTTCGGTACGAGAAGGAAACCCGAAGAGACGGCAAGCCAAGACCTCGAAACCGTCACCAGCTTTACTCTGAGCTTAATGAGACCCGGCCTACGATCCTTGCGGATTGTATGAACACAAACTTCAAAGAAGTTAAGTTCCCCGATCCACTCCCACACAGACCGGGCCAGCGATATAACTAGTACTGTCGGTATCACCGAAGCAAAGGCCATGATACCAATCGTTGTAATGCTCTGAAAGATGACATTGAAGACCTAATCAAGAAAGGGAAGCCGAGCCAGTACGTGGATAAAGCACCTCGGAAGGAGGTAGAGGTTAAAGAAGAGAAAGACGACCCCAAGAAGAAGGGTAAACCCCGTCAAGAAAGAGAGGAAAGCTCGGAGGACGAGCGGGACTTCCGAAAGTCTAAAGGTCGACCGGTAATGATGGATATCTCTGGGGGCTACCTCGTCGAAGCTTCAGGAAAAACTGTGAAAAGAAAATGGAAGGAAATCATGTGCGCTGCTTCCACTTCGGCAGTAACCTCAGCCCCGGAGCGACCTCTCTTGGCCTTCGGCGACCAAGACCTCCTTGATGGTAAGCCCAACAAGCACGAACCTCTTCTAATCAGGGAGGTCATGGCCAATCACGAGATAAGGAGAATCTTGGTCGACCAGGGAAGCTCAGCAGATATAATCTTTATCGATCTTGTGAGGAAGCTGAAGATCTCGGAGGAGGACTTCACCCCTTACCGAGGTTCAGACCTTTCGGGCTTCAACAGGTCCCGGACCAAGCCGCTCGGCTATTTGGAGCTGATGGTCACCTACGCCGAAGAACCGTTGGAAAGGACAGTCAAGACCAAATTCCTGGTTTTGTCACGCCCTTCGGTCTACAACTGCATCATCGGAAGACCAACTCTAGGAAGGCTCGGGGATGTAACCTCGACAGTTCACCTGAAGATGAAATTCTACTCTTTGTGCAACAAAGTAATTACCCTTGATGCCGATCTAGAGTCCATCCAGAGATGTTTCTATCTGCACGTAAAAGCAGATAGGCAAGCCTCGGAGGAGGGGGTTCCCCCCGAAGAAGCAGAAGCCCGGCAGGATCCCAAGAAGAGAAGAAACAATAGAGCTGCCGAGGTCAATGTCACAGATCTTGATGCGAGGTACGACCCCGACAGCTCCGAGGAAGAGAGCGATCACGAGCTAACCCGTGAGCTGATGAAGAAAATCAGGCGACCTCAACCCTATGGAGAATTCGTGAAGATCCAACTGGGGGAGGATCCAACCCAAGCTGTCCAGATCGGATCCGACCTCTCTCATGAAGTAAAAGCAAAGCTCGCCCTATGCCTGAAGGCTCATGCTGATCTTTTCGCCTGGTCAGTAGAAGATATGCCAGGGATCCCTGCAGAAGTCGCCCGTCACCAACTGGCAGTCAACCCTGGGGCTAAATGGGTTGCCTAGCGCAAGAGAGCTCAAAGTAAGGAGAAAGCCGCGGCTACAGCCAAGGTCGTAGATGATTTAATTAAAGCTGATTTTATAAAGGAAATCAAGTACACGACTTGGCTTTCGAACCCTGTACTTGTTAAGAAAAGCAATGGAAAATGGCGAATGTGCGTTGATTATACCGATCTTAATAAGGCCTGTCCTAAGTACGCCTTCCCTATTCCCAGCATTGATCGGCTCGTCGATAATGCTTCAGGTTTTCGGTTACTATCTTTTATGGATGCGTATTCCGGGTATAACCAGATTCCGATGTTTCCCCCCGACCAGGAAAAAACGGCCTTCATGAATGACCGCGGTAATTTCTGTTACCGGGTCATTCCATTTGGTTTAAAAAATGCGGGGGCTACCTATCAAAGAATGATGAACAAGGTTTTCCGAAAGCAGATCGGGCGTAATGTGGAAGTATACCTCGGCGACATGATCGCAAAAAGCGAAAGTGAGGACCTCCATATAGCCGACCTTGAAGAGATCTTCGCGGAAATCCGAAAAAACAATATGAGGTTGAACTCGGAGAAATGCACTTTCGGGGTCCGGGCTGGAAAATTCATTGGATTCTACCTCACAGAAAGGGGCATTGAAGCCAACCCGGACAAGTGCCGAGCCGTGACAGAAATGCGCACCCCGTCTACCAAAAAAGAGCTTCAAAAGATCAACGGCATGATTGCTGCGCTATCTCGTTTCATTTCTAATGCTGCTTTCAAATCACTTCCACTGTTTAAACTGCTTAAGAAAGAAGCAAAATTTGAATGGACCCCGGAACGGGACGAGGCCCTCTCTCAGCTTAAAAAAGCTTTGACCGAGCCACCGATACTAACTCGGTCAAGCCCGGGGGAAACCTTATACGTGTACTTAGCAATCTCGGAAGAGGCCATTGATGCCGTGCTCGTTCGGGAGACAGGGATCGGTCAGAGTCCGGTGTACTTTGTAAGCAAAGCTTTGCAGGGATCAGAGGTTAGATATTAGAAAATAGAAAAAATCTCCTTTGCTCTTCTAGTCTCGGCATGACGCCTCCGACCTTACTTCATCGCTCACCAGGTCGTGGTACGGGCAAACCATCCGATCCGGTAGAACTTACACCGACCTGACTTAGCAGGACGAATGATTAAATGGGCAGTAGAACTCTCAGAGTTCGGCATCAACTACGAGACTAGATCGGCCATGAAAGCTCAGACACTTGCCGACTTTGTCACCGAAATTTCCCCCACCGACCCTGAAGGCGAGTTGTGGACCCTCCATGTGGATGGATCCTCAAATCCAAAAGGGAGCGGCGCAGGGCTAATGCTGGAAAGCCCGACGGGCGTTGTAATTGAGGCTTCCCTCACTTTTTGTTTCCCTACTTCAAATAACCAGGCAGAGTACGACGCATGCATAGCAGGACTCCGACTTGCCAAAGACCTCCGAGTTACTCGGCTCTCCTTAAACACGGACTCGCTGTTGGTAGTCTCGCAATTTGGGAAGCAATACGAAGCTAAAGACCCGACCTTGCAGAAGTATTTAGCCCGTGTGTGGGAATTGCTTTCATGTTTCATATTTGTGGAAGTCAAGCACGTTCCCAAGACAGAAAACACCAGAGCGGACGTCCTTTCCAAGCTCGGCAGCACTAAAATTCCAGGAAATCACCGATCAATAATCCAGGAAACGCTGAGCAAACCAAGCGTTCTCCCCAATCTCGAGCCCGTTCTTCCTATCAATATAATTGAGGAAAGCAAAGGTTGGATCTCACCTCTGATGGAGTATATCAAGTCGGGGAACGAGCCTCCTAACTCCCGCAAAGCCAAGATGTTGAGGAGGAGGGCCTCGTCTTTCTCCGTAATCGATGGAACGCTCTACAGAAGGAGCCTCTCCGCGCCACTACTAAAATGCATTGAAGGAGAGGAAGCAGATTACGTCTTGGCCGAGATCCACGAGGGGATCTTCGGGCAACACCTTGGGGCTCGGTCTCTAGCCCGGAAGGCTTTATGAGCAGGATATTTCTGGCCAACCATGGAGACCGACGCAAGAAACTATGTCAAGAAATGCAAGAAGTGTCAGATCCATGCCAAAGTACACATAACACCTCCTGCCGAGCTCACCAGTTTCACCTCGCCATGGCCTTTCGCGTGGTGGGGGATCGCCTTTTGGGGCCATTCCCAACCGCCCCCGGTCAGGTCAAGTACCTAATAGTAGCGGTAGATTACTTCACTAAATGGATTGAGGCCGAGCCCTTAGCTATTATCAGCGCAAAAAACTGTATCACATTCTTCAAAAAGAATATAATGACCAGATTCGGGATCCCCGAAGTAATTGTTACCGACAACAGAACTCAGTTCACCGAGAAGGATTTCAGAAAGCTCATGATCGACCTTCAAGGAAAACACCGGTTTACCTCGGTGGAGCACCCTCAAACTAATGGCCAGGGCGAGGCTGCAAACAAAGTACTCCTCAATGGATTAAGGAAGCGACTTGATGAAGCCAAAGGCAAATGGTGTAAGGAGTTACCTTATGTGCTATGGGCTTACCGCACCACCCCCCATAGTTCCACAGGGGAAACTCCTTTCCGGCTCTCATATGGGAGCGAGGCTGTAATCCCGATCGAGATCGGAGAGTTAAGTTGGAGAACCCTCCACCCAAAGTCACCAGGGGACAAAAATCAAGCGTTAAAAGAGAACCTCGACCTCATCGACGAAGTTCGAGGTCAAGCTTCCCTTAAAGAGGCACTAGTCAAGCAAAGGGTAGCAACCCGGTATAACTTAAAAGTTATCCCGAGGAACTTCGAAGTCGGTGATCTGGTTTTTCCGAAGAGCCGATGTCGGTTTAAAAAACACCGCTCAAGGCAAGCTCTCCCCAAATTGGGAAGGGCCATACCGAGTTATATCCAAGACTGGTAACGGGGCTTACGAGTTGGAGACACTGGTCGGGAAAACGATCCCAAGGACTTGGAATGCAACCAAATTAAAGAAGTACTACAGTTGAGTTACGCGTTAGAAGGGAACGGTGTATACCGATGTTACCATTTCCTTTATACGAAAAACGGTGTATACCGATGTTATCATCTCCTTATATGAAAAACGATATATACCGATGTTATCATCTCCTTATATGAAGAACGATGTATACCGATGTTACCATTTCCTTTATATGAAAAACGGTGTATATCGATGTTGTCATCTCCTTATATGAAGAACGGTGTATACCGATGTTACCATTTTCTTTATATGAAAAATGGTGTATACCGATGTTATCATCTCCTTATATGAAAAACGGTGTATACCGATGTTATCATTTCCTTTATATGAAAAACGGTGTATACCGATGTTATCATCTCCTTTATATGAAAAATGGTGTATACTGAAAATATCAATCTACACTTCGACAAAAGACGGTTTTCACCGACGTTGTGGCTGGCCGAGGTTGCCGCTACCCTAAGGGGCGAGTTCGATCTGGGCCGAGTCCCGGTAAACTGCCCCGAAGGCGACATTCGTTACGTTCCAACATTCAAAGGAACGTACTAGTTGGCTGAGGTTGCCACTACCCTAAGGGGCGAGTTCGATCTGGGCCGAGTCCCAGTAAACTGCCTCGAAGGCAACATACGTTACGTTCCAACATTCAAAGGAACGTACTAGTTGGTCGTGGTTGCCACTACCCTAAGGGGCAAGTTCGATCTGGGCCGAGTCCCAGTAACCTGCCCCGAAGGCAACGCTTGCCACTTGGGCGAATCAAAACACAAGTGTACAAATTTAACCAGCAGAATAAAGCACAACCAAGGTAGAGAAAACCGGAAATCCAGGTAATTAAACAAATATTACAAGCCACCCCGGATACGGCCGGGCCCTCAAGTTCAAAAAAAAAATTACAAAATATTACAGAACTCCGGTTCCGACCGGAACCCGAGACTTCCCTCGCCACTGGTTCCGCCCGGAACCCAAAAATTAACCTTAACAATCCACCCAGGAGAATCACTTCTGCTCACAGG
Organism: Astragalus membranaceus; assembly: GCA_039519185.1. Lineage (NCBI taxonomy): Eukaryota > Viridiplantae > Streptophyta > Magnoliopsida > Fabales > Fabaceae > Astragalus > Astragalus membranaceus. Next base: position 25,012,318 of record CM076853.1, read on the forward strand.
TCAGGCTGGGGATGGGCGCGGATAAATGACTTCACGCTCTTCAGAGCCGGAGTTGACCTTAACAATCCGCCCCCTTCCACAGTGTGGTCCACACTCAGAACCTCCTGGTCTAGAGTCAGAGAAGGGTGAATCACGGCGACCTGGGAAAGCGCCTTTTCGAAGCTCTCCGCAGCCACCTCAACAGCAGGATCGGCCACCTCGATCATCTCAAGCTCGGCGTCTCGGATCTTCTCGCGAGCTTGCCTAAGCTCCTCTTCCAGTTCAACAACCCGGAGCGAGGGATCCACGCTGGACCCAGCCGTGACCTGCCTGACTTTCTGAAGGTCAGCTTCAAGCTCGGAAATTCGGACCCTCAGCGAGGCAACCACCTCCACTGCATGCTTCTCTTGGCTCTCGAGTTCAGAAATCCGGAGCTCGAGCTCCTTGTTCAGATTTAGGGCAGAGTCCCTCTCCCCTTCTAGCTTATCCCTCTCTGCCTGGAGTGCAGACAGATCTTCCTGGGTCTTCACTAGAGTCGAAGACAGGGACTCATATTTTCTCTGCAGCTCAGCCCGGAGATCCCATTCGCCGTCCCTCTCCGCCAGGGCACCTGAAATTGTGGAATAAGAAAGTTAAGAATGGGACTACCAAAAACAAAATCAAGAAGTAATATGACCCTTCTATTTACCTTTGCTCTGGCTCTCAGCCTCCGCCCTTTGGAATTTGGAAACGTCGTCCAGATGCCGAAACAGCCTGGCGGCGGGTTCCACCGGATCGACCCGAGAATCCTCAAGGTGCTTCTTCAAAAATTCACCGTCTATCATGATCCCGGAAGATCTCGAAGCTTTATGCTTCCCGTGGTGACCTTTATTTGAAGCTCGAGGGGCCTGAGATGTGGACGCGAGGTCTTCCTGCGGCATGGGGCGCTGCCTTTTCCGATGTTGAAGGTCAGCCGTCCGATCTTTGGCAAGGGTGACTACGGTGACATTATTGATCGAAACGGCAGGCAGGGGCTCAGTTCGTTGAGGTGTGGCTTGGGGATTCTGCTGGATGCCAGCTCTCCTCTCCGAAACCGCTTTCAAGCGGGAAAATTTGTCAGTCCCCATGCTATCTGCAAAGTAAAGAGTAGGAGGAATGTTATGACAGAAAAAGCGACAGTTAAAAATTAATGACATTATAAGCTACCCGAACCTACCAAGCACGGCCATCACTTAGGACCTAGAGCCGGCCCCGACCAGACGGGCTACATAAATGCCGAACTTTTTAGGATCCCGGTAGGTAATCAGGTCAGCAAAATTGGTCAGGATCGCCAAAGACTCCTGATCTATGGGAGTTAACCTGCTCAAGCCGACCGTATATGCATGAGGTCGCCGGTTGAAATGAGACAGGGACCACCCTATTTGGAACTTAGTGGACTCCAAGGACTCCCCATCAGCACCATATTTGCCAACATACTTCACGACTTCCTCATTCACCGGCTCGACAAAGAAGTATTTGTTTTTCCAATTTTTCAAGGAATCGGAATAGGGCATGAAAATTTGAAGGCCCCTCCTAGCGCGGAAGCTCACATGCTCCCACCGATCCTGGGTCCCATCCTCGTGCCTCCAGTTGAACTCAAAGAGGTGGAAGAACAAATCAGAGGAGATCGGCCTCCCCAAGTGAATGAACATAAGCTCGCAAGCCCGCAAGAACGCCCATGCGTTGGGTGAAGCTGGGAAGGGGCGAGATTCAGAATCCCCAAGGCCTCTTGCTGAAAGGCGGTGAAAAGGGGGTGATCTTCATGTCAAAGATCGTCACTCCGTACATGACGAACTTCAACGCTTTTGGCCAAACTGCTACATGTTGACCCTCGGCCATCCCCTCTATATCTGATCTTCCTTCCTAGAAATCCGGTGGATGATATGGCTCAAATCATCTCCGGTCCGGTAGACTGACTGAATCTCCCTCATCGTTTCTGATGACACCCAAGAGTACTCCCGAGGGACACTCAGAGGGAGCGCCAGGGGAACATCAATCGGTCCAACCCCGGTACTGGGATATTGATCGGAGTCACCTCCTTCGCGAACGAGATTCCCTTGGCGATCGAGCTCATCTTCATGGTTGCGACTTTCGGCAACCTAGGCTTCGCTGTCGTCAGAACTCTAGCTGGTGCTCCACTGTTCTTCGTCGTCTGGTTCAGCATCGGACCCCCCCCCCCCCCCCCCCCCCGAGTCAAGAACCACTAGCTCAGGTTGGTCGGCCTCAGGCAGATCATTCCTAGGAACCCCGGGAGAGCGGTTATCAGCATGAAAACTGGTAGGAGCGGAACCCAGACCGTCTTGAACATCGGGCCCAACCGACCAAGAGGCACCAGTACGATTTTCGACCGAACCTCTAAGATCAGAAGCCATCGCTTTGGCAACAACGGGGCGATCTGCGTTAGCAACCCGACGGGTTTGTTTCTTCCTCGCCAGATCGGACATGCAGAAATGAGGGCTTGACGGTCAGGTTGATACTAAACAGTGGGTCCACAACAGAGTCGGAACCCGACCTGACGACCCCTACTCTGTATCAATAAGTACGGGCTCCGAGAGACCCCGACCATAGCCTAAAACAAGAAGCGGCAAATAAAAGTAGGGGGACTAACCTTGCAAGTTTCAAAGCTCGCCGGCACGTGAACCTGATCGCGTACTTCAACGATCTCACTGAGACTCGTCGCGGAACTCTGAAATGAGAGGCTATGAGACGAAATTAAGATCGGAGGTCAGAGCAACTTCCAGAAATCAGTGCAAGTGAGGGAGGTCCCCTCCCATATATATAGGAATCTTAGGACCTCAAAGTCGGCTTGGGCCTAAGCTACACGGCCCACTGCTAGACCCTAGGCAGGCGCGTCCCTCCAAGCGCCATCATTCTCCAATCACCCTCGAACGGCGCGTCCCATGAATGACATCAATCACAGGCGTGGAAATCGAGGTGTCACTTTAAATGAAGCGCCTCAAGTCACTCGGCTTACCTCGGTCTCAAATGAAACGCCTCGAGTCACTCGGCTTACCTCGGTCTCAAATGAAACGCCTCGAATCACTCGGCTTACCTCGGTCTCAAATGAAACGCCTCGAGTCACTCAACCCACTTCAACAGACCATCAGAGTCTCTCTCGACCGAATCTCTTTCGACCGGAGGTTGGGGGCAAGACGGAAGCCGAAGTAAAAGCCCGGCTTTGAAGGATCGTCACGGTCTTCCAAGAACAAGTCTAGCCCGCCCAAGGGCGACCCGACTTGGGGGGAAACTGTTACGAATTGGAACTTTGTGCTTAAGGCCCAACACCAAATGAAAATCCATCAACCAAGGTAAAAATTAATGGTGAGCAAATATTTTCTTTCTATTTTTAGGTTCTTGGGCAAGCTGAAGGAAGCTTAGAGACGTATGGCTGCTGGGATGGGAACTTTTTTTGGGCTTTGTTACGGATTGGGCCTTTGTGCTTAAGGCCCAACACCAAATACAAATCCATCAACCAATGGGGGAGATTAAAGACCTAGATCCAATGGTTCCCATTGATCCCCAAAATCTATAAATAAGCATTCAATGCTAGCATTAAAGGTACACACTCTCCATTCACCTAACTTGCAATTAGTTCACTTGTTGACTTGAGCGTCAGAGTGTTATTGCAGGTACCAACCACCCCGGATCGGAGTCAAACTCGGACTGACCAGGAACGCAATTACCAACTATCTCGGATCGGACTAGGCATCTAGTGTCGGATACCAGTCCAGAGGTACGGTACAGAACAGACTTTTTTCTTCTGAAATTCTGGTGTAATTTGTAGCTTGGTCCCATTTGATGTCTTGTCTTATATTTTTTGTAACTTTGATGTAAATGGAGAGACACTTTTTGTAAAAGACTTTTTCTTGCACTCATCCCTTTTTATTATTATCTTCGTTTTTTTCGTTATTATATTTATATTTTTTTTATTTTTTTCCTTTTTATGTTAATTCGTAACAAAAAAAACCTCGACACTAAAATAAATTAAATTGGACCCGCCATGTTTTTGTACATATATTTTTTTTACTAAACAATAGTAATAATAGTAAAATAAAAGAAACAAGTGCGCCGGACTAAAAACGAGAAAATGTCAAAATAAAACAACATGATGAAGCGACGCGATGAACACGCATAAAAATCATCTACGTGTAAAAGGAGTTTATTTTTTCAATTTTCATCATATATTTTTTGTTATTATTATTTTTTGTTCAAAGAGAAATAGACAACAAGTGTAATGCCCCAAATATTTAATTAATTATTTAATTAATTTATTCAATAATTAAGTGTGAGAATGGTTGAAGTTGGGAATTATTAGTATAGTTGCTACGTTGATTTGTATTTAATTAATACGTTAATTAAGTGTGGAAAATAATATTAGAGTAATAATAATATATTGTTTATGTGGGCTTATGTTTATGTTAGAATTAGTAATATAAGGGGGGTGTGAAGAGTGGCCCATGAGACTAATCAGAAAAATAAAGAGAAGTATAAGTAAGTAAAAAAAATTAGGTTAAGTTGTCATAAGCAGAAGAAGAAAAATAAGGATTAGAGAAAACCTAGAAGCAAGGAGAGGAGGAGGCTGCGCATTCTTGGTGAGAAATAGAGAGGGGGCTGCGTATTCTTCATCCAAGAAGGGAGATGACTGCGAAACCTTCAAAACCCAGGTAAGGGTGTGGTTCTAACTCTATAATAGGGTATATGAAGGGCTTTATGTAGGGAATTAGGGGATCCTATGTTTGTTTAATGATTGATTTTATTTGTTTAATCTTTGAAAATCTATTGATGATATTCGAAATTATTGTTGGTGAATGATCCTATATGTTGATCTATCTTTGATGATTTGTTTGATGCCAATTTGTTGCTAAACTCATTGTTTGGGGTGATCTGGGTATAGGTTCGGTCGTACAGTAATTGGGAACAATCTAGTGGTTCAAAAATTATGTGGTTTACCTTTTCAGAAACTAGACTTAAATTTTGTTAATTTGGCACTAGTTTAGTTGCATTTGGAGTTGTATAGCTCGAGTTATAGGTGTAACAAGTTAGGTTAAAATTCTGAAAACAATCTGGATATAGGTTCGGTCGTACGGTAATTGGGAACAATCTAGTGGTCCAAAAATTATGTGGTTTAACTTTTCAGAAACTAGACTGAAATCGTGTTAATTTGGCACTGGTTTGGTTGCATTTGGAGTTGTATAGCTCGAGTTATAGGTGTCACAAGTTAGGTTAAAATTCTGAAAACAATCTGGATATAGGTTCGGTCGTACGGTAATTGGGAACAATCTATTGGTCCAAAAATTATGTGGTTTACCGTTTCAGAAACTAGACTTAAATCTTGTTAATTTGGCACTAGTTTGGTTGCATTTGGAGTTGTATAGCTCGGGTTATAGGTGTCAGAAGTTAGGTTAAAATTCTGGAAACAATCTGGGTATAGGTTCGTTCGTATGGTAATTGGGAACAATATAGTGGTCCAAAAATTATGTGTTTTACCTTTTCAGAAACTAGACTTAAAGCTTGTTAATTTGGCACTAGTTTGGTTGCATTTGGAGTTGTATAGCTCGAGTTATAGGTGTCACAAGTTAGATTAAAATTCTGGAAACAATCTGGATATAGATTCGGTATTTCGTGTATAACGTTTTCGTTTGAACTCCTTTTTGAATGATTCTCAATTCATTGAAAACTACACTCAATTTGTTTAGGGTTAGGCTCAAGTCCCATGTCATTTGACTGAGTTTTGATAATTTTAGAGGTGTCACAAGCTAGGTCATGGTGGGTGTCCTGTTTTCCGAACCTTGTTGCTTTACTGAAATTGTACGAATTGAACCATTATTAAGAAAAATAACAATTATAGTCAGGAACTAGACATTCTTAGCTTTCCATATAGGGGTCCTTTCCTAAGTTTCAATATCGTTTGATTTGATAGGTTAATTAATTCACCGAAGTAGAGGTATGTTTGATGGAAATTTGTCTGTTGTTGTTGCTGGGCGCCAAGTGTGGCTGCCCCTGATGTTGCTGGGCGCCAAGTCTGGCTGCCCGTTGCTTGTGTTGCTGATGTTGCTGGGCGCCATGTTTGGCTGCCCGTTGCCTGTGTTGCTGATGTTGCTGGGCGCCATGGGCGCCAAGGGCGCCATGTCTGGCTGCCCGTTGCCTGTGTTGCTTATGTTGCGGGGCGCCATAGGCGCCAAGGGCGCCATAGGCGCCAAGGGCGCCAAGTCTGGCTGCCTGTTGCCTGTTGTCTGATTGTTGCTGGGCGCACTGGGCGCCAAGGGCGCCATGTCTGGCTGCCCGTTGCTTGTGTTGCTGATGTTGCTGGGCGCCATGGGCGCCAAGTCTGGCTGCCCGTTGCTTGTGTTGCTGATGTTGCTGGGCGCGATTGGCGCCAAGTCTGGCTGCCCGCTGCTTGTGTTGTCTGATTGTTGCTGGGCGCCATGGGCGCCATGCTTACTGTTTGCTGTTGCTGTTTGCTGTTTGCTGTTGCTGTTTGCTGTTGTTGTTTGCCTCGTTCGGTTGCTGGGCGCATTAGGGCGCCGTCTTGTGGATTGTTGGGCGCGTTAGGCGCATTAGGCCCACGGTTGACTAATTGTTGGTTAAGTCATTAATTGTTAAGTTTCTAAATTGTTGGCTTAGTTGTAGATTTATTGATGATGTTGCACCTAGTTGTGATCACCATTGTGTGAAGTTGGCGACGTGTATCTGGTTGGATTTGCCTCTATTTATTGGCCGGATATTATGTTGTAGGCCTATGGCTAATGTTGAATTCCGTTGTTGGTGTGTGTTGCTATGTAATCATTGATGATTGTTTGTGCATTCACATCGCGTCGCATACATAGCATTTTTATGTTGGAGCTTTGTTCAAAACATGTTGGCTTGGACTGGCAAATTATGTTGAAGGCTTATGCCTTGTTGATGCCACTATTTACTGGCAGATTTTTACGACGACGACGGGAGTTCTGCTCCAATGGTACCACATGCATGTGCATAGTATTGAGTCGCATTCATAGTGCATACTTGAGTGGCTATGTTGATGACTTGTGATAGATTGAAGTTGTTGATAACAGTGAAGTGGTGAACTTATGTCTTCTGATTCTAACATACTGTTTTTCATATGTCCTATTATATGGTTTGATATCTCACCCTTTCTATTTGAATGTTACCCTCCTGTTGGTAACGTGCAGGTAATCACGAATGAAGGCCGCTTACCTTCGTTTGATCGAGTCGGTGTCGTCGCTCTGATACGTAACACTCGGGGGGGATGAACACATGTTTTCATTAGTGTTTGCTATGTTATTTTGTTGTTGGAACTTTAAGTTGTTAATTTGCCGTTTTTGAGCTGTCTTAAGTTGGTTAAAGACGCCACGTTTATTTGAATTGATTTTGTTGCGAATCCGCTGCGTAGTAATGAAGATGATTTATTTTTAAAAGACTAAAAGGTTGTTTATCGGTTCATCCAAAAGTAAGTGTTATGTATCCGTTTTCACAGGCGAATTAACCTGTTTTTTGTTTTTACAAAGCAAGTGTGGCACTCCATTGTAAGTTGGAAATTTTTATAAACTCTGATTTTCGTATTATTTTACCGGGTAGAAATGGGGTGTTACAATAGTGGTATCAGAGCTGTTTCAGTCTGTCCGACCAAGTTGTCTAGTTGTTGTGTCGTTTGACGATCGAGTATTGTCATTTAGTTCTAATTATTGTTTGTGTTGTAGTGATATGATGTTGTATCAAGATGCGGGAATCTTATCCCGGGTTGTTCGAATCAGGTAAAATTTTCGAGGACGATAATATTCTAAGTGGGGGAGAGTTGTAACGCCCCAAATATTTAATTAATTATTTAATTAATTTATTCAATAATTAAGTGTGAGAATGGTTGAAGTTGGGAATTATTAGTATAGTTGCTACGTTGATTTGTATTTAATTAATAGGTTAATTAAGTATGGAAAATAATATTAGAGTAATAATAATATATTGTTTATGTGGGTTTATGTTTATGTTAGAATTAGTAATATAAGGGGGTGTGAAGAGTGGCCCATGAGACTAATCAGAAAAATAAAGAGAAGTATAAGTTAGTAAAAAAAATTAGGTTAAGTTGTCATAAGCAGAAGAAGAAAAATAAGGATTAGAGAAAACCTAGAAGCAAGGAGAGGAGGAGGCTGCGCATTCTCGGTGAGAAATAGAGAGGGGGCTGCACATTCTTCATCCAAGATAGGAGGTGACTGCGAAATCTTCAAAACCCAGGTAAGGGTGTGGTTTTAACTCTATAATAGGGTATATGAAGGGCTTTATGTAGGGAATTAGGGGATCCTATGTTTGTTTAATGATTGATTCTATTTGTTTAATCTTTGAAAATCTATTGATGATATTCGAAATTATTGTTGGTTAATGATCCTATATGTTGATCTATCTTTGATGATTTGTTTGATGCCAATTTTGTTGCTAAACTCATTGTTTGGGGTGATCTGGGTATAGGTTCGGTCGTACAGTAATTGGGAACAATCTAGTGGTTCAAAAATTATGTGGTTTAGCTTTTCAGAAACTAGACTTAAGTATTGTTAATTTGCCACTAGTTTAGTTGCATTTGGAGTTGTATAGCTCGAGTTATAGGTGTAACAAGTTAGGTTAAAATTCTGGAAACTATCTGGATATAGGTTCGGTCGTACGGTAATTGGGAACAATCTAGTGGTCCAAAAATTATGTGGTTTACCTTTTCAGAAACTAGACTTAAATCTTGTTAATTTGGCACTGGTTGGGTTGCATTTGGAGTTGTATAGCTCGAGTTATAGGTGTCACAAGTTAGGTTAAAATTCTGGAAACAATCTGGGTATAGGTTCGTTCGTACGGTAATTTGGAACAATATAGTGGTCCAAAAATTATGTGGTTTACCTTTTCAGAAACTAGACTTATAGCTTGTTAATATGGCATTAGTTTTGTTGTATTTGGAGTTGTATAGCTCGAGTTATAGGTGTCACAAGTTAGGTTAAAATTCTGGAAAGAATCTGGATATAGGTTCGGTATTTCGTGTATAACGTTTTCGTTTGAACTCCTTTTTGAATGATTCTCGATTCATTGAAAACTAAACTCAATTTTTTTCGGGTTATGCTCAAGTCCCATGTTATTTGACTGAGTTTTGATAATTTTAGAGGTGTCACAAGCTAGGTCGTGGTGGGTGTCCTTTTTTTTTAACCTTGTTGCTTATTCACTGAAACTGTACGAATTGAACCATTATTATGCAAAATAACAATTATAGTCAAGAACTAGACATTCTTAGCTTTCCATAGAGGGGTCCTTTGCTAAGTTTCGATACCGTTTGATAGGTTAATTAATTCACCGAAGTAGAGGCATGTTTGATGGAAATTTGTCTGTTGTTGTTGCTGGGCGCCAAGTGTGGCTGCCCCTGATGTTGCTGGGCGCCAAGGGCGCCAAGTCTGGCTGCCCGTTGCTGGTGTTGCTGATGTTGCTGGGCGCCATGGGCGTCAAGGGCGCCATGTTTTCCTGCCCGTTGCCTGTGTTGCTAATGTTGCTGGGCGCCATGGGCGCCAAGGGCGCCATGGGCGCCAAGGGCGCCATGTCTGGCTGCCCGTTGCCTGTGTTGCTTATGTTGCGGGGTGCCAAGTCTGGCTGCCTGTTGCCTGTTGTCTGATTGTTGCTGGGCGCACTGGGCGCCAAGGGCGCCATGTCTGGCTGCCCGTTGCTTGTGTTGCTGATGTTGCTGGGCGCGATTGGCGCCAAGGGCGCCATGGGCGCCATGCTTACTGTTTGCTGTTTGCTGTTGCTGTTTGCTGTTTGCTTTTGTTGTTTGCCTCGTTCGGTTGCTGGACGCATTTGGGCGACGTCTTGTGGATTGATGGGCGCGTTAGGCGCATTTGGCCCACGGTTGGCTAATTGTTGGTTAAGTCGTTAATTGTTAAGTTGCTAAATTGTTGGCTTAGTTGTAGATTTGTTGATGATGTTGCACCTAGTTGTGATCACCATTGTGTGAAGTTGGCGACGTGTATCTGGTTGGATTTGGCTCTATTTATTGGCAGGATATTATGTTGTAGGCCTATGGCCAATGTTGAATTCTGTTGTTGGTGTGTGTTGTTATGTAATCATTGATGATTGTTTGTGCGTTCACATCACATCGCATACATAGCATTTTTATGTTGGAGCTTTGCTCAAAACACGTTGGCCTGGACTGGCAAATTATGTTGAAGTCTTATGCCTTGTTGATGCCACTATTTACTGACAGATTTTTACGACGACGATGGGAGTTCTGCTCCAATGGTACCACATGGATGTGCATAGTATTTAGTCGCATTCATAGTGCATACTTGAGTGGCTATGTTGATGACTTGTGATAGATTGAAGTTGTTGATAACAGTGAAGTGGTGAACTTATGTCTTCTGATTCTAACATACTGTTTTTCATATGTCCTATTATATGGTTTGATATCTCACCCTTTCTATTTGAATGTTACCCTCCTGTTGGTAACGTGCAGGTAATCACGAATGAAGGCCGCTTACCTTCGTTTGATCGAGTCGGTGTCGTCGCTCTGATACGTAACACTCGGGGGGGATGAACACATGTTTTCATTAGTGTTTGCTATGTTATTTTGTTGTTGGAACTTTAAGTTGTTAATTTGCCGTTTTTGAGCTGTCTTAAGTTGGTTAAAGACGCCACGTTTATTTGAATTGATTTTGTTGCGAATCCGCTGCGTAGTAATGAAGATGATTTATTTTTAAAAGACTAAAAGGTTATTTATCGGTTCATCCAAAAGTAAGTGTTATGTATCCATTTTCACAGGCGAATTAACCTGTTTTTTGTTTTTACGAAGCAAGTGTGGCACTCCATTGTAAGTTGGAAATTTTTATAAACTCTGATTTTCGTATTATTTTACCGGGTAGAAATGGGGTGTTACAACAAGTACTGGTTAAAATTGAGTGTTCACAATACTTGTGTAGGATAGGAACTCTCCTTTGGCAAGTAACTTCAGGACTAAAATTTACTTTTCTTATACTTTTCTCTGTGATTTACTATTATTGTATATATGAGATTAAGCAAGAGCAACTACAGGGCAACTCTCCTTTGGCTAGTAAGTTGTTGACTATTTGCTTGCCAGGAGAGAGGTGCCCTATTATTTTTTTTGGAAAGGTAAATACTTCATTCAATAAAAAACATAAGCATCATAACAAGCTAGTTGATGTAAAAGAGTTGGGACATTTCCCATCCACAAGCAATGAAAAAGGACTTTTTTTTTAAAAAAAACCAGATTTTAAAATATTAATTAAATTATATTTTTAAAATTATGAAAAAAGGCTTTTTAAAAAAAACAAGTTTTAAATAAAAAAATTAAAAAAGAAGTTTAAATTTAAAAAAAAAAACAGTTTTTTTTAAAACTGTTTTAAAAAATAAGACAAAATTTTTTTTTTAAAAAAACTGTTATTAAAAAAACAATTTAAATAAAAAACAATTTTAAAAAAAATGAAATTAAAAAAAAAAGCTGCTGACAGCGCGTCAGTTTTAAATTTTTTTTTAAAAAGCCGAGAAAGCTGTTTTATTTTGTCTTTTGGTGGTGAAATTGACCATTTTACCCCTAATTTTTGAGAAATGGCAAAATTTTAAGATGTCTAAAAATATAAAACTGCTAGCATTGGTTTTTATTATAGTAGAGTTGATTAGAGCTTAAAATTGCCAGAAAAATACGAAACATTAAAAGAAAAAATTAATACTGAAACCCATACTGATGGGAATCCTACGCAAGCACTGTGTGTTGGTTCCTCTTTGTCATACCCAATTTTGTCCGATCAATTAAAATCCAAAAAAAGTTCGTTGCGTCAGGTATCACTTTAGACGCGCGTGTCTCTGGCACTCTCGTGCAACGATTTATTTGAAGCTCGTTTTATTTTATTTCACTCTTGTTATTATTTAGCCTATTGTTATTGGTGCAAAAATAAATAAATAAAGGAACCTAATAGTCAAAGCTTTTTTCTTGTCATATAACATAATCTTTCTTTACAAATATGAGCCAAAAGAAAAAATAAATAGCAAAATAATACAAAAAATCAAAAAATGCAAAATCAAAAAAGAGAAGAGAAGGGCGCAGTAGCTGGCTGCCTGCCCTAGAGATGTCCTTTTGATTCCCTTTTTCTTGTCCTGGTCCTTCCTTTGACTGTCATTGGTGCCAGCTCTTGTCCTTTTTATTCCCCTCAAAGATGTTGTCCTTTTGATGCCATTTTTTGCCCTATTTGCTGACTGTCCTAAGCACCTCATCCATCCACCCATAAATACCCAAAGAGGTAGCACAATTAAAGGCGACAGTGAAGGAAATACGAAAAGGCAGCACACAGAACAGAAAATTGACACCAAAATACGCACTGAAATATACACAGGCAGCACACAGAGATACGAAACTGCCACCCAAAGAAAACACAAAGAAAATTCACCTTTACACAGGCATCACACAATCAACAAAAATGGACACTAAAATATAGGAGGAAAAACAGTGAAAAGGGCAAGGCAAGGTTCAGCAACAGAGCAAGCATAAGGAGCATATCAGAAGCTGGAGTAAAAGGTTGTTTCTCGTTTTTTAAACTTAGACCGAAATTCGTATTCAGGTTTGTGAATAGGTTTTAAAATGGGTGTCAATCAAAGTAGACAGTAAAAAATGTAAATTTATGTTGCTGTATGTTTTTTTGAAGGCAAGAAAATAGAATCTGAAACAAAAATAAATAAAAAACAGCTACCCAAACAAAAGAGGAAAGTCAAGAAAATTACCTCTGGCCACCGCGTACGGTGGTCATCAACAGTTGTCCCTCGTCACCGTACCTCGCCATCAACCACCATTGCAGAAACCATCCTCACTGTAGCCAACCAAGACCACTGTCAACCCTCACTCCATCACCGTAGTCACTTCCCTCGCGGCCAACCACCGCCGTAGCCCCCACCGCACCCAACCGACGCCATCGTGAGCCAACACATCCCCCGTGGCCATTATTCATACGCCTTCTCCCTCTCCGTTTGTTTTTCGTTGTCACCGATGGATGAGAGAGAGAGATTAGGACGGTGAGGAAGGGAAAGGTAGTTTCTTGGTGAAGAGAAGAGAACAAAACGGCAGCATGAGGGAGAGGAGTGGATCTGTGGCTATGGAGAGAGAGTGAAACCGCCGTGAGAAAGGAGAAGAGGATCGGTGAGGGGGAAAGGCGAGAGCTTGGTTTGGTGCGGAGAAGATGAGAACGGAGGGTTGCTGTGAAGAGGATGAGAACAGAGGAGAGGAAGGCGTGGCTAGGGTGAGAGGGAGAGGGACACAGCCGTGGAGAGAAATTGAAATCTAAGCTTGAGGGAGAAAGAGAGAGCATTCGGTGATGGAGAAGGAGAGAAAAATGAAAATAGGGTTGAGAGAGAGGGAGCAGGAAGCATCGTTGAGAGAGGGAAGAGGAGAGGGAAGAAATTGAGAGTGGTGGAGGAAAGAGGGAGAGAGGGATTCGGTTTACAGTGGTGAAGGAAAAGAGGAAACGAAATTAGGGTCGAGAGTGAGGAGAGATACGGTGCCGTGATAGAGAAGATGATTTAGTGTTTGGAAAATTAGGGTTTCGTTTTTAATTAGGTTTTTATAGTGGCTTTGCGCCTACTTCGTGCACCCCTCCATTTGCTGCGTGAGACCCTCCCTGAGAAGCCATGGTTTAATGGGCTGCTAAACCCAGTATAGGAACTGGGCTGCTTAATACTTACACCCCGAGTTTTTAAAATACAACCCTTGTTGCTCTCATCCCCCTCATTTTAATAACATAACACCCCCTGTTAATCATACTTCTTTTTCTATTACAACTCATTTAGTTTTTTTATTGCTACGTCACAATGCTTCCAAACCAGTATTATCCAAACAGTTACTCAAAAAAATGGTTTGTTACTAATGGTCACTCTGAGCTAAGCTTGTTTGACCGTTAATAACAACTTTAGCTTTCAAACGAGCTATGAGTGACGACCACTCTGAGTTCTACTTGTTTGGTCATCACGAATACCTCTCCCAATTTTAAAATAAATAAAAAACTCCAAACACAGACATTTTCTATCCAAGAACTACGTAGCTTTGATTTCTCCATCGCACCTGGAGATACGTAGGAGCAGGGGCCCACTCCTGTCAAGCACAAAAAAACTAAAATTTTTATTACGTCTTCCTCTTCAATTTTGCAAATAATGAAAAGGGTAAATTAGGGTATTTTCTTCAAATTAACTTTCTTTCTACACATTAAATCAAATGGTAACCTTTCTTTTGAAAGGATGCTGTGGGGTGCTAATACCTTCCCCACGCATAATCGACCTGCGAACCCAAAATAAAGTTTTTTCAATGTTTTCCTATTCAATAAATATTGATGGCGGCTTCATTGCAAAAATGACGAAGAATCCCTTCCTTCGGATTTTTCGGTCGCTACAGCTGGCGACTTCACTGGGGACCATTTAAGAGGGTCAAGCCTAATTTAATTAAATAGGTAGATTATTGCTAATTTGATACTTTGTTTACCCTTAACGCTTATACTTGAATGTCTATTTTATTTATTTATTTATTGCTTTATTGAACCTTAGGGTAGAAGACCTTTGTACTATTATCTGTATTTCTTTTGCAGCTTGGATAGTCTAGGTATTATGCCCATATTACACACGTCACTTACACATGTTTATTCACACACTTCTGAGTGGAGCCTTATACCCGGGTCTGAAAATAACCTAGGACGAGTGGAGATGATTAGTGACAGTCATTCTGGATTTTATCTGTCTGACTCTCATGAAAGTCTCAGCCAGAGTATGCTCTTTCGTGGTATCCCACACCAGGTAGCTCACTATCGTTGTGGATCATATCGTGAAGGGGATTTTAGCTCTGGAAACATTTGTGAGAAAGTGAATAGAGCCACCCGAGAGATTGATCACGTAAGTGATCCTAGACCGTGACCTATATATAAGACATAACCTGTTTAGGACACAAGGGCATTTCACCTACCTGCTGCATCATTACAAATACCTTCTTTTTTCTCAAAAAAATGAAATCATCAAAACCATTATTTTCTTTTTCCCTTTTACATATATATAGGAGGTAACACATAGTCAGTGCTTTCTCAAAGTTGAATCACCAAAAAATTTCTTTTACTTTTCTTTTTAACACACGTGACATCATTCTTTCATTCATCATATAACATCATTATTTCACAAAAAAATGTAAAAAAAAAAATCTCACATGCATGTTATTCATCTCATTTAGGTTTGTCGGGAATTGTAAGAGGCTCGATATTTTGTCATAAGCAAGACAATATGGGATCAAACAGATAGTACTTTTCCCTATCAATGAAGTTTGCTTTTTTCACCTGTCGATCCTCTTTTTATGGAAATATTTGAAACGTTAATTTGTGTACTTATGACAAATCAATATGCACTTACGATTCTCGGCCTTAAACAATAAAACTCATGCACACATGCATCACTCATCTTTCCATCCATTCATATACTCATATCATGTATCCCATCAACAGAGAGTAAAAGACAAGCTGGTGCGTCAACATCGTTATTGGACTCGTTCTCAGGCTAGCAACATGGAAGCAAATCAGGACAATCCGGCTCAGGATAACCCAGATCAGGACATTCCACACCAGGATGACTTAGGTCAGGGTAATCAGAACCTAGGCAATCAAGAGCTTAGGGTGGAAATAGTTGGGATGAAAGAACAGATGGCTGAAATCTTAAAAGTTCTACAAGCTTTAAGGAATGGGAATACAGATGAAGATGTCTCCGCTTGGAACACTGAAAATCAAGTCACCAACCCTCCTCTTCCCAATGGACCCAGGATCCCACATACTGTATACCCTACCGGGGCTAATGACCAGGGTTACCAATGGTCTCCTTACGGACTTCCGCAAGGTTACACACCTCCGACAGTTGCTGCCAATTCGGAAGATGGTCCCACGGGGGTCGTAGGCCAAAGACATCCTGCACCGACAGGTCGCGATGGTAATCTGGGGGCATCGCAGATTCAAAACCCGAGCCCTGTCGTCGCGCCACAAAGATTCCCACTTGGCTACACTCCACCACCAATTGTTGATGCTCAAGCTCAGGGATCCAATCTCAGGAACCCCATTCATTCACATATCCCAAATGTGAACCCAGCCATAGTTCCGACGATTCATCCTTACTATGGTATGGGTGGGCTCCCTCAAAGTTATCCTATAGAGAACCCTCAAGCCAAAGACAAGTCAAAAATGCTTGAGGAACGATTGAGAGCAGTTGAAGGATCCAATATTGGGGCAACAGATGCTTATGACTTGTGTCTCGTTCCTAATGTGGTTATTCCTCCCAAATTCAAGGTGCCAGACTTCGATAATTACTGGGGTGTAACCTGTCCTGCTAGTCATCTGACCATGTACTGTAGAAAAATGGCCGCATTTGCGCATGACGACAAACTGCTCATTCACTACTTCCAGGACAGTCTAGCTGGGGCAGTCTTAAGCTGGTACATGCAGTTGGAACGCACTCACATTCGATATTGGAAAGATCTGGCTGATGCTTTCCTAAAGCAATTCAAATACAACATCGATATAGCTCCCGATAGAGCACAGTTGCAGAATATGGTGAAAAAAAACCATCAATCATTCTGGGAGTATGCCCAACGTTGGAAAGGACTGGCAGCGCAGGTAACACCACTTTTACTGGAGAAAGAGATTCTATCCATGTTCATGGACACTTTGCAGTCCCCCTTCTATGACAGGCTGATTGGGAGCGTATCCTCTAACTTCTCAGACATGGTCACCATAGGGGAAAGATTAGAAAGCGGAATGAGAAACGGGAAGATTATTCACGGTTCAGCCGAAACCAATAACCCAAGGAAGCCCTTTTCCGGATTCGTTAAAAACAATGAAGGAGAAACCAATTTCATAACAGGATCAGGGAAAGCCTCGTACACTTCCAAAAACCGTCCCCAAGCCCTGCACTTCGATACCCAAGCCAGTAAAACCCATGGGCCACCAAACTATCTAGAAAGGAAACATGTACAGTTTGATCCAATTCCCGTATCCTACTTGGACCTGTTCAACCACCTCACCAGTCACAACTTAATCTCCCCCCTCCGGATGAGACCCATTGAACCTCCTTTCCCGAGGGGCTATGACCCAAATGCCACATGTGAATTTCACGCAGGCGCAATTGGGCATTCAGTAGAAAATTGCAATGCGTTGAGACATGTGATTCAGGATCTGATCGAATCCAGATGGTTGGACTTCAATGAAGATGTTCCAAATGTAGTCAATAACCCATTGCCAGGGGCATGAAAAGTCATTTGTCAATGCGACTGAAGGCGTTCGAAATGCGAGAGGGGACGTCATCAATCTTGCGCGCTTTTATCCTGCAACTGAAGCACTTATGAATTGGGAGATTGTTGGTTTTCTTGCGATTTTCAGTTCAAAGTAATTTTCTTGTAATGCAATCCTGTGGCTCTGCCCAAGGCCTTAGGACATTTCAATAAGGGCACACATGTTTCTTTTTCAGTATCAGTATTAATAAAATAGCATTTTGAATTCTCCCATAAATTCCTTCTTCACTATTTCAAGAAAATTCACTCCCATCATCTTGTCTGACACAAGATACCCACTAGTGTAAGAAAATCTGTGATAGTCAAGAAATTTGGTCTGCCGTTACAACCTCCCAAGTGAGATCATCACGGACAGTGGCGAAGTGGTTGTGTCGAGACCCCAAGTAGAGCATCATGATCCCTCCCCGTACCGCCCAAAAACGAATGGAGCAGTTGCGGCAACAAACTAAGAATATCAGAGATGATAGTAACCTTCAAATGCTCCCTTTTACCTTACATGGAGATCGGACCTTGTTTCACACTTCAACAGGGGCAACCCCGTGCGATAGAAGTAATACTCCCATTAAACCTTATCAAACAAAAGGATGGTTGTCTTGTGTCATATCGGAAAAGAGCAAAGAAAGCTTAACAGAAAAAGTTTCGTCCCCGACAATTTCAAGGAGACTCGGTGCCGAGAAAAATCATACCCATCCAAAAGGATTCCCGTGGAAGATGGAGCCCGAACTATGAAGGACCTTATGCGGTAAAGAAATCATTCTTTGGAAGGGCCTCAATCCTCACGAAAGTGGAGGGCGAAGACTTCCCACCCCCGATGAACTCTGATGCAGTCAAGTCCTATGCCTAAAAAATGTACATAGAAAAAAGAGAAAAATCAGCCAGACAAAAGAGCTCGCTAGGTCGAAAACCCAGAAGGGCGGCCTAGGCAAAAGTTAGAGCGACCCGGTGGATTGAAAACCCAAAAGGGAAATTCAGGCAAAAATTAGGGTTAGGAAGTGGGACTAAATAAATGTTTAGGTAATCAACACTTCCAAAAGTTGGGTAGTGAGTGATCAAGGTCATCAATATGGGCGGCCAACACTGTTACTTCAATGACACTAACTACCAAAAGATCTGCTTAGTATTTTTGCCTTTTCGATTCTTTCAAATTCTTAATATGCTCTCAAGCCAGTGTTCCTTCTGCACACTCGGCTCCAGTCTTAATGTCAATCACATTCCCTTCTTCTTTAATCTCACTTGTTTTGAAATGACATTTTATGGTAAGTTATACTGAATTGTGAAATATGTGCATGACTAAGAGCATTACAAATTATTACGAAATTTCTAAGAATCACATAAATGAGGCGATCTCAAATAAATAAAATTGCAAAAAAGATAAATACATGCAGGATCACTTCAAAAGACGAATGTTAACAATAGCCCGCACTCCAGTACCACTACTTTGGGCAACTCCCGTATCTCACGTCGAAAGTCCTGCGAGTTGATGAGATCAGCAAAAAGAGTTAAGAAAGAGAAAAAGAGCAGAAAGAGTCAAAAAGAGCAAAAGAGCAAGGCAAAAGAGTCAAGAAAGAGCAAAAGAGTCAAAAAAAGAAAAGAACCAAAAACAAAAATGAAGCAAAACCATCCATTACATTTCATTAACCCCACTCAAAATCAATCATTACACACGCATACATTACATGCATGTCATATGCATAGCATCTCTTGCTTTATGACTTCAAGTGTCGACCCTTCCAGTTTTTTAAAGTCGGCACGACGAGGGTTGAATCCTATATCACAAACCAGATCACAATGTTAACACCGAGTCTAGCATAGACCCTTCAGACCAACTCGGTCCTTCAGTTCAGTTTGAGTTAACACGTCAAAGCAACGACTTCGAACTCTACCTTCAGATCACTACGTCGACACTGAGCACGACGGATCATCCGACCCCAGGTCCTTCAGACTAGCTGTGTAGCCTAAGACATAGCGGACGTCATCCGTGGTCAACATATCAATTCTAGACCTGATCTTGACACTCACGACCACTCGAGCGAAGGCCACCCCCAAGCAGACCGTTTTACTAGTACTGTTGCTAGTTTGCGCTCCATCAGACCCTTTGGTCCATCAGGCTTAGGCATGCCCTTCAGACCCCGTCGGTCCTTCAGTTTAACTCCAATCAATGCACCAAGCATCGACCGAGAATTAGACCATCAAAGCCCTAGTGCTCCTTCAAATCCCCGGTGATCCCGATTTATTTTTGTTCTATGTAAACCCAGTTTTTCACGATTTTCTCAAAAAAGGGGTTTTGACAAAATTAGTGTCCTTTTATCGTTATTTTTATTTTACTCGAGAAATTTGGAAGCCCTTCATATTTCCTAGTAAAATATAAATAAAGAGGGGCAGCTGTCATACCCTAATTTTGTCCGATCAATTAAAATGCAAAAAAAGTTCGTTGCGTCACGTATCGCTTTAGACGCGCGTGTCTCTGGCACTCTCGTGCAACGATTTGTTTGAAGCTCGTTTTATTTTATTTCGCTATTGTTATTATTTAGCCTATTGTTATTGGTGCAAAAATAAATAAATAAAGGAACCTAATAGTCAAAGGTTTTTTCTTGTCATATAGCATAATCTTTCTTTACAAATATAAGCCAAAAGAAAAAACAAATAGCAAAATAATACAAAAATCAAAAAATACAAAATCAAAAAAGAGAAGAGAAGGGCGCAGCAGCTGGCTACCTGCCCTAGAGCTGTTCTTTTGATTCCCTTTTTTTTGTCCTGGTCCTTCCTTTGACTGTCATTGGTGCCAGCTCTTGTCCTTTTTATTCCCCTCAAAGATGCTGTCCTTTTGATGCCATTTTTTGCCCTAATTGCTGACTGTCCTCAGCACCTCATCCATCCACCTATAAATACCCAAAGCGGTAGCACAATTAAAGGAGGCAGTGAAGGAAATACGAAAAGGCAGTACCCAGAACAGAAAATTGACACCAAAATACACACTGAAATATACACAAGCAGCACACAGAGATACAAAACTGCCACCCAAAGAAAACACAAAGAAAATTCACCTATACACAGGCAACACACAATCAACAAAAATGGACACTAAAATATAGGGAGGAAAAACAGTGAAAAGGGCAAGGCAAGGTTCAGCAACAGAGCAAGCATAAGGAGCATATCAGAAGCTGGAGTACAAGGTTGTATCTCGTTTTTTAAACTTAGACAGAAATGTGTATTCAGGTTTGTGAATAGGTTTTAAAATGGGTGTCAATCAAATAAGTAGACAGTAAAAAATGTAAATTTATGTTGATGTATGCTTTTTAGAAGGCAAGAAAATAGAATCTGAAACAAAAATAAATAAAAAAGCAACCCAAATTAAAGAGGAAAGTCAAGAAAATTACCTCCGGCCACCGCGTACGGTGGTCATCAACTGTCGTCCCTCGTTACCGTACCTCGCCATCAACCACCATCGCAGAAACCATCCTCACTGTAGCCAACCAAGACCACTGTCAACCCTCACTCCATCACCGTCGTCGCTTCCCTCACGGCAACCACCGCCGTAGCCCCCACCGCACCCAACCGACACCATCGTGAGCCAACACATCCCCCCGTGGTCGTCATTCGTACGCCTTCTCCCGCTCCGTTTGTTTTTCGTTTTCACCGATGGATGAGAGAGAGAGAGTTTAGGACGGTGAGGAAGGGAAAGGTAGTTTCTTGGTGAAGAGAAGAGAACAAAACGGCGCCGTGAGGGAGAGGAGTGGATCTGTGGCTATGGAGAGAGAGTGAAACCGCCTTGAGAAAGGAGAAGAGGATCGGTGAGGGGGAAAGGCGAGACCTTGGTTTGGTGCGGAGAAGATGAGAACGAAGGTTTGGTGTGGAGAGGATGAGAACAGAGGAGAGGAAGGCGTGGCTAAGGTGAGAGGGAGAGGGACACGGCCGGGGAGAGAAACCGAAAACGAAGCTTGAGGGAGAAAGAGAGAGCATTCGGTGGTGGAGAAGGAGAGAAAAACGAAGATAGATTTGAGAGAGAGGGAGCAGGAAGCGTCGTTGAGAGAGGGAAGAGGAGAGGGAAGAAATTGAGAGTGGTGGAGGAAAGAGGGAGAGAGGGATTCGGTTTACAGTTGTGAAGGAAAAGAGGAAATGAAATTAGGGTGGAGAGTGAGGAGCGATACGGCGCCGTGAGAGAGAAGAGGATTTAGGGTTTGGAAAATTAGGGTTTTGTTTTTAATTAGGCTTTTATAGTGGCTTTTGCGCCTACTTCGTGCACCCCTCCATTTGCTGCGTGAGACCCTCCCTGAGAAGCCCAGGTTTCATGGGCTGTTGAACCCAGTATAGGAACTGGGCTGCTTAATACTTACACCCCCAGTTGTGAAAATACAACCCCTGTTTCTACTCATCCCCCTCTTTTTAATAACATAACACCCCCTGTTAATCATACTTCTTTTTCTCTTACAACTCATTTAGTTTTTTTTTATTGCTACGTCACAATGCTCCGAAACCAGTATTATCCAAACAATTACTCAAAAAAAATGGTTTGTTACTAATGGTCACTCTGAGCTTAGCTTGTTTGACCGTTAATAACAGCTTTAGCTTTCAAACGAGCTATGAGTGACGACCACTCTGAGTTCTACTTGTTTGGTCGTCACGAATACCTCTCCCAATTTCAAAATAAATAAAAAACACCAAACACACAAACATTTTCTATCCAAGAACTACGTAGCTTTGATTTCTCCATCGCACCTGGAGATACGTAGGAGCAGGGGCCCACTCCTGTCAAGCACAAAAAAACTAGAATTTTTATTAAGTCTTCTTTTTCAATTTTGCAAATAATGAAAAGGGTAAATTAGGGTATATTTTCTTCAAATTAACTTTCTTTCTACACATTAAATCAAATGGTAACCTTTCTTTTGAAAGGATGCCGTGGGGTTCTAATACCTTCCCCACGCATAATCGACCCTCGAACCCAAAATAAAGGTTTTTTCAATGTTTTCCTATTCAATAAATATTGATGGCGGCTTCATTGCAAAAATGACGAAGAATCCCTTCCTTCGGATTTTTTTGGTCGCTACACTCTTACTTACCTTCAAAAAATAATATGAAAATGAAGAAGATGCAAAGCCAAATTAATAAAATAATATCAAAAGAACAATAAAAAAAGGTGAAGGATTCCAACTCACCTTCTTACGGGGGAGAAATAGATAGAGGTAGGGAGAATGAATGACGACGCTGCAACAACGAACTAAGACGGTGGAACGACAATGGTGGAACGACAACGTGAGGACGTGAGGAGAGAGCTTGAGCTTGAGTTTGAGCTTGAGCTTGAGCAGAGAGCGAAAAAGAGAAAGAAAGGATTTTGGAGAAGTCTGAACGTTTGAGAGAAAGAAACAAACGCGAGGGAATTGAAATAAAGTACTAGTAATACAGTGTTCTCCCTAAAAAGCGCTGCCCATCCTTGTTCTCCTATAGACAGCGTTTCCTAAAAGGCACTTACCATCGCCCCAACGCGTTCTCTGATAGGCAGCGCTGCCCATTGCCCCTGCGCGTTTATACCAAAAGCAGCGCTTATAGCAGGAGCTGCCCATTCCCTGCGCGTTTTAAGCAAATGTAGCGCTTACATCAAGAACGATGCCCAATAGGGCGTCCTTTTTCTCAAGATCTGGCGTAGTGAAGGCCAAGGACCGGCCGGTGAGATCCACACGAGGAGGGAGGCGGCCTCCATAGAGGGAGGAGATATACTCATAGCGGCGCATGAGGGAAAACCCTAGCAGAGCCAAAAGGAAAAAAGCACTCATCCCCTAGAGGGGTGCGCTATTATTGATTTGCTTATTGATTATCGAGTTTTCAACTTGAATTGCCTCTAATTTGTGTGTGACAGATTTTATAGCAACTAGTTTTAGTGCCCCGTGCAATGCACGGGGTAAGTTAAAGATATAAGATATTAAGAAGTAAAATCTAATAAGACATATAATAATCAAAACACAACAAAATCAAATGCGATTTAGAACATAAACATGAAAGCGTTCATGTCAATATTACTAAAGATAACACACAACTAAAGTTGGAGAGGAATTCATCCACGCAGCTTTGAAGGAGCAATGAACATTCCTATGTCTTTCCAAAATCATCAATTAACATGACTTCTGTGTCTTCTCTAGCTGAAGGCGAAAACAAACTATTAAGACAGCTTTGGCAGAATAGTTTGGCATGCAGGAGCAAAAATGAAATCACACTACACTTATATATAGTAGAAATACAGCAAAATAAAAAAACAATTAGTAGTTTAACATGCTGAAAGCATGTTGTAAGTTTTACAAAGCATGTGTATACTAATTAAACCTAAATAAAAAATACAAAAGACTGATTAGAGATGGTCGGAAAAAATTATGACAGTTATTAGATAAATTTTACCACTTGATTTACAAATTAGGTTAGTCCACCAATATATAAATAATCCCAAATTAAACTATTTAATATACATAGCTAATTATAACAAATTTGTAAATCAAATTGATAAAACAAAATACTATCTAATATACATAGTTAATAATAACAAATATTTTTAGACTATGCAAAATGTAAAATACAAAATATTGTTAGAGATGAGCGAAAACAATTATGACAATTATTTGCGTTTTCATATATAAATTGAAAATATACCATAAAAGACATTACTTAGCTTCGCACTATATTTATTTAGTGACAAAGTTATTTTTTATTTTCATCAAACTGACTATTGAAGAATGAACTATGCGTATTAGAACAATCATGAATTTTTTGTGGACTCTAAAGTACACCGAAACACACTACTTAGTATCACAGTTTATATATTTTGTTACAGAATTATTAATTTTTTTCACCAAACCAATTATTGACCAATGAATTTCACATATTTGAACATCCAAAAAAATTGGACTCTAATGTACCCCAAAACACACTGTTTATCGTCGCACTTTACGCGTGTTGGCACATAATTAGTTTTTGTCTTCACCAAAAGGGTTTTTGAGGAACGAGCTTCGCGTATTTTTACATTTTTCTGGGCTTTAAAGTACTCCGAGCACTGCTTAGGGTCAGATTTTATATATTTTGTCACAAAATTACTAATTTTTCCACGAAAATAGTTTTTGGGAAACGAACTTCCCCTATTTAAATATTTAAATTTTTTGCTAGACTCAAAAATATTAAAAGATGTAAAAAGAGAAGAAAAAAAAGAAAGTTAGGTGTTGGTGCGTATTTATTAAAACAAAAATATTTATTGAAAAAATAGATATAAGATAACAGCAACAAAGAAAGAAGGCCACTCATTATTGATGACAAGTTGCATTGTGGCACCATTTTCATGACTGCAGGGCCGATTCACTAAAATTCCAACAGCACATATTTGTTAAGTACATATAATACGATTTGCAAAAAAAAAGATAACTGAAATAAGAGAATGAAAATCATCAATAATAAAAAAGTTTATAGATAGTTTTCGTCGCTAGATTAGGAAATAGTTGACGCAAAAATTGGTAAATTAACAAAAGTTATCAAAAGTTAGGTAGAAATAATAAAAAAAAAGTGTCAACTTTAAAGAAAGCTGAAAGACGCTCTCAATAATTAGTATGAATGTCTGGAGCTCCATGGACGTAGCATATGTCAACTGCTGGGTCAATATGAACATTTAAATAAGCATGTAAATCATATGGTATCATGGAAATAAAACGAAAGCTAAAGTAAGAAGGTCGTAAAATACACCTAGAAGCCAAACAAATGAAAGGAAAATCTGGATGACAAAAAAACAACATTTAGGTTAACTTTCTTTCTTCACACACACACACACACACACACACACACACACACACACACACACACACACACACACACACACACACACACACACACACACACTCTGTTCGTTTAGCATTTATAAGATAGCTAAAGAAAGGGAGAGATGAAAAAAATTGTGGCTGAAAAAAAAAATAGAAAGACGATATAGCATTTTTAAGATAGGCATCAAACTTTGCGTTGTTTGTCCCCAAAATTATTGTTTTTTTATTAAACAGGTATTAAGAACGAACTCTACGTATATGTATATGTATTCTGCATTGAATTATTTTTTCTATTCACCAAACCAGTTATTCGAAAACAAATTTCACGTATTTGAATGGTTAAATTTTTTTAAGATACCCCAAAACACATTGTTTAGCGTCCCACTTTACATACTTGATCACGATTTTTTTTTATCAAACTAAATATTGGCGAACCAACATCGCGCGTTTGAATATCTAAAATAATTTATGCACTCATAAGTATTCCAAAAGACACTGCTTAGTGTCGCACTTTACGTATTTTGTCACGAAATTATTTTCTTTGTTGACCAAATTAGTTATTAAGGAACGAACTTCTCGTATTTGAACATTTAAATTTTTTATGGACTCTAAAGAACCCCAAAACACACTTCCTAGCATCGCACTTTACGTAGTTTGTCACAAAATTAATTTTTTTCATCAAACCGGTTATTGAGGAACAAACTTCATATGTTTTAAATTTTTTCCGGACTCTAAAGTACCTAAAAATATAATGCCTAACTTTTTTTTTCGGACTATAAAGTACCTAATATATAATGCCTAAGTTTTTTCCGGGTAAATAAAGTACCTAAGTTTTTTGACCGTAGATAATAAATAATAATTGGGAAGAAAGCAAACAAATAATTTGGGTTAGCCGCAATTGTTGACAACGGATGGAACAAAATAAAGAAAGTAAAGATATAATATTATAAGGCCATATAGTTGGAGTTTGGCGCCGAATATTGAATGTAGGAGAGGTTTATTGAAATTTCCAACTACAGAAACGTAACTCCATTATATGATATAATGAAGATGGAATAAACCACCGACACATTGGCATATTCTTGTTGAGGTGCTATGGATATCCAAAAAAAAGCATTTTTTTTACACAAGTTCATTTTTTATGCTCCTGGATTTCTGATTCCTAATAGTCAAGGGTCATCATAAAGCTCTCTATTGGCCCATCCAACTATTTTAGATTCTTCCGTACACTCAAAGAATAGAAGTGAAAAAAAGTAGTTGATAACAAAATCAAGTTACTTTTCATCATATCTAAATCTGCTTAGGAGATGGCCTTTTTAGCCCAATTGATCTAATATTTTTTATTTTCTTAAAATAGCTCCTAGTTCTGTGATAGCCACAAGTGCATGTTGTAGAATTATCGATTTCAGAGAGACTTTGTTGATAAATAATTCTTTTTCACTGATTAGTTAAAAAAATTCAACGTTGGTAGAAGATGAATTAGAGCTCTGGATTAGTTACCTCCCGACCGAAATCTGGATTAGTTAGAGCTCTTTTCTCCTGGATACCGAAGCGAGATCAAATTCTGGACCACAAAAAGAGAGTAAATAGCTCTCTGTGTATCAAATATCAAATATAATTCAAAATGTATCAAATATCACTAATGTCTCCTTTTAGAGTACAAACCCTTTAAGTATAGAACCAACAATTAAACCTATTTTCATGGTTGATTGTCAGCAAAACCCTTTAAGTATGGAATCTTTTTATTATCTCAAAAGTCTCAAAACTATTTTTGTATTTTGATCCCTTTGTTCAATCTCATAGTTTCAACATCAAACTTCACCTTTCAGTTCGTTTGATGTTTTGGATAAGAATTTAGGATGATGAGATTTGATTGAATTACAAGACTTAATAAATTAGAGAATAGACTTGGGATTGTTAGGGATCTATCATGGATTTATCCCACAATCCCAAGGCTAAAGGATCTGCTCACTCATGATCATAGTTGTTGGGGATAACTGCTCTGATACCACTGTTGGGGAATGGATTAACCCACGCGCCCAAAGTTCTTTGGGGGAATGTAGATGAACGCACAACAAGAATAAAGGAAAGAAGAACACAAATAATTTACGTGGTTCGGCACCTCTTGCCTACGTCCACGAAAACACATCAACACAATTCATTCATTTTCTCAAATATGATTACAATGATTTTTAACCCATCCCAATATGTGTATCACCCTACAAGACTCTCTCACTCTAAGAGTTACAAGGAATGACAACACTCACATCTCACAACAAATTATCACCAGCACTCTCCTTTACCTAGGACCTGGCTAGAGATTCTCCACCTCTCTACATTGTCACGCAATAATGGGGATGCCTCACCTCTTCATTTGGGCATGTCTCATCTCTTCAGAAATCTCTCTATTTATAGGAGAGAACATGATTTACATGCACGCATAAGACTTAGTAAACATTAATTGTCTTACCTTCCCAAGACTCTAGATACATCCATCTATCTTGTGAAATGTATCTTTTAATTTCTAGTCTTTTCAAATTACTTAGAAATTTCAATTGACTATTTCCAAAGAATAGTAGATGATAGAATTAAATATAAACACTATTAGAAAAATCAAAATTAGAGAGGGAACAAATCCGTCACTAAACCATCAAAAATCCGTCACTAACGATTTTAGCGACGGAATTTGTGACGAACCCAAATTCGTAACTAATTTTGGCGTCACTAAATTTTTAGTGAGGGATTTTGAAATCCGTCGCTAATAGCGATGGAAAATTCCCTCACAAACATATGAAATCCGTCACTAACAAATAGTTCGAAATTAATGATGAAAAGTGTATTTTCGTCGCTATTTGTGAGGAAGATTAAATCCGTCGCTAATAGAGAGGGATTAAATCTGTCGCTAATAGAGAGGGAGACTAAATCCCTCTCTATTAGCGAGGGAGACTAAATCCCTCTCTATTAGCGAGGGAGACTAAATCCCTCTCTATTAGCGAAGGATTTTATCCATCTAATACTCATTTTTAATTAGGGACTCATTAGAATTTAATATAAGAGCATATTTGTTATAGATTTTATACACTCTTTAAAATAAAACATTCTACTAAATCTAAGAATAAAAATTAGATTTTTTTTAATAGCACACATATATCTTAAATAACACAAAGAAAGTATATGTTTCTCATCTTTGAAATTGAATTATTATTTGCTTAATGGTATGCCACAAGTACTTAATAAAATAACAATTACAAGCAGTAAACTACAAGTAGTAGCATTTATATAGCCAACATTCCTCTACAAGCAGTAAACTAAAAGTAAGCAAAACAGTGATTCTTCTCATCATATTCCAACTCTAACTGCTGCCCAGCACTCCTTTCTACAGATTTGTCACGATTTCAGCAGAGTCAATCTCAACAATAAGCTGCTTATATCCTTGAGACTTGGCCAGCATCAGCCCCACAGGAACAGCAAACCTTCGCCAGGGAAAAATCCAGCCCCAATGCAAAGAGAAGAAACACTACCCCAGCCCCAAAGCAAAGAGAAGAAACTACTGGGAAAAGAAAATCCAAAAAAATCCTGAAACGGTTATAGGGGAATGTTTCAGAAAACTACTTTAAAGAACATAAACATAAATAGCAATAGAAAAGTAAATTCCAGAATAAGAAGGACAGTGAATTTAGAAAATAAATAGAAAAAAAGTAAAAATAGAACTAAAGGAAAACTGGAAAATTATATTGCTTAGAACAATTTAGAAGAGAAGTGTTCTGCATTGTGAAAAAAATGATGCCAAAGCACTCATAATTTCATGCTATTTATAGGCCCAAAACCATTAAAGCTAAGAAACAACAGAATTATGGCTAATTACAAGAATTTCACGTAACAGTTCTGGTGACAGTTGAGTCAACACAGGCGTGTTAGGAAAACACGGGCACCCGTGTTGGTCTCTAAGCCTTTTATGCTTCATTTCAGCTGTTATACAGTCGAGGACCAACAATGTCATAATGCTTGGACATGAGTGGCCGTGTTTTCTTCTATACTTCCTCTTCTTTCTTGCTTTTTCTCGATGCGTTTGGATCCATATTGCACTCTTTGGTCTTGGGACTTTGTAACACCCTAAATATTTAATTAAATTATTTAATTAAGTGTTTAGGAATTTAAATTAATTAAGTGGATATAGTTTAATTATTAGAAATTGTACTAAAAGGTGTAGGGGGTATTAGAAGATGGAGGTGCCAAATTAGATGGACTTGGGCTTAAGTGAGAAGCCCAAGCCCATGAATCAATCATATGCGAAGTGGAGTAGTGTTTGGGGTTAGGGTTGTTGGCTTATTGTGCGAAAATTTCAAGAGAGGGAGCAAGAGAGAAAGAGAATAGCGTGAGAAAGAGAGAGAGCAAGGCGGCCAAGAGGAGAAGGGGAAAGAATTTCGAAGATCAAGGAGGAAGGAGATCTCCGTTGTTGCTGTGGATCTGTAGGTGACTGCATCCTAGGCATCGAATTCTTCTTGAAAAGGTTAGGGGAGCTCTATCACTCTATTTAATGAATTATATGATGGGTCCTAGATCTAAGGTTTCTACTAGATCCATGATGCTATTGATGTTCTTTTGCGTTCTTGATGCTCTTTTGCGTTATTGATGTTCTTTTGCGTTCTTGATGCTCTTTTGTGTTAATTATGTTCTTTTGTGTTATTTATGTTCTTTTGCGTTCTTGATGTTCTTTTGCGTTCTTGATGTTCTTGATATTCTGGGTTTGCCATGGTGATGATCTTTATATATACGTTTATGTGTTGCCATATGCGAATTGAATTGGGGATTAAACCTTGAGATAACGCGAATTATATATGTGATGGATGATTTTGATATTTGTGCGTTCATGGACTTGTGATTGGTATGTTGGAATGATTGTGATTTCTCGCATTTTGGATGAATGGGTGTATAGGTGCTTAGGTGCCAAAGTGATGATGATGTTAGTGCTCCAAAGGGATTTTTATCAATTGATTAAATTAAGCGTTATTTTGGGTGTTGAAAATTATGAGGTTTCTATGATGTTAAATTGATAAAAATCAGTTTTTAGTGTTTTGAAACATTGCTGGAAAATTGGAGTTTTTATGCTTTAGAATTGATAAGAGAAACCAATTTTTGTGTTAAAAAGTGTTGAACAGCAATTCTGGGCGCTGTTGCAGTTTCCTGGGCGCTGAGTGCCTGGCCTGGGCGCTGGGCGCCTGTGTTGTGTTGTGCTGCGCGCAGGGGGGCGCGCCTGGGCGCTAGGCGCCCGTGTCTGTTTGTGTTGCGCTGCGTTGCGCGTTGCTCCCCTGGGCGCATGGCGCCCGTGTCTGTGTTGCGTTGTGCGCGCCTGGGCGCTGGGTGCCTGTGTTGCCTGGGCGCCTAAGGCGCCTGTTCCCTGGATGTTGCCTGATTTTTCCAAAATTGTTTTTATCATAACTTTTGACTCAGACGTCCGTTTTGAACGATTCAAAAAGTGTCGTGAAGCTTTTTACGTTGTCCATCTATGGGTCTAATTTTTAAAATGAAAAATTGTTATTTTCTGATTGTTTGTGGGCGCCCAAGTGGCCGTCCCTGGTGATCGTCCCAGTGACATTGAAAAATGATACGAAGTTCTTTAAAAAAATCTCTTTTGGTGTATAAACAACAGTTTTAGCAAAGTAATGTCAAAAATGATGATTTTGACGATGATGCTCTCGGGGCTAGTTAAAAGACTGTTTTGCCCTTAGTGGCTAATTATTATTAGTTATGACGTATAAAAGACTGTTTTGCCCCTAGTGGCTAATTATTATTAGTTATGATGTATAAAAGACTGTTTTGCCCCTAGTGGCCAAAGTTGTAGATAATGATGTGTGAATGACGAGGATGCCTTGGTGGTTAGTCAAATGACGTTTTTGCCCTCAGTGGCTAATGTTTGAGTTGAATGATGTTTATGTGTAAGTGACATTTGGGGCCTGAGTGGCTAAGTGATGTTAAGGCCTAAAAGGCCAAGTGACGTTAATTGTGTGTGAATTATGAAATGACAGGTGCTGTGCCTTTATTCGGCAAACCGGTAAGTGACGGGTCACATAGTTGACCATGAATTGAGTGATTGTGTATTTGTGTATTGTGAGTGGTGCATGTCATAGTGTCTCATGCCCATATGCATAAACCCAGTGATGTTTTGAGGCCTGAGTGGCTAAGAGATGATAAGGCCTGAGTGGCTAAGCGACGTTTTGTGAAAAGGTACCTTCATGCATATACCCGCGAGTGGGTTGCATTTCATAAATCTACATGACATGAAATGAGCTATTGTAAATGATGTAAGAGATGACTATGATGTGAGTATTTGGTGTTTTGGATGCTGATTGTTCTAGTGCGTAGCCTATGATTAGTGCTTATCATATTTTCTATTATATAGACTGAAATGATGCTCACCCTTTCCTGTTTGAATGTTGCCCCCGTGTTGGTAACGTGCAGGTGATCCCCAGTGAAGGTCTTAGCTTCACTTTTGAGTCGAGTCGTCATGCTCTGATATGTAACACTAGGGAGGGGAATGAATGTCGTTTTAAGTCATTTATGACATGTTGTGGTTATCGGATTTTAGTATTGTAAGCTTGGCATATTTGTAATGTCTTTTATGATTAAACTGTTGGGTTTCGGATGCGAAGTTGTAATTTAATTGATAATGATGTTTTAAAGTTATTATAAGACTGTTTTCGAAAAGCGAGTCAATTGAAGTGTGACGTTTAACGAAGTAAGTGTGACATCCCTTGAGGTGTAATCAAATTTTGAAAACTCTGATATTTTTATTAAACAAATTACCGCATAGAAAAAGGGGTGTTACATTAGTGGTATCAGAGCAGTTCGGTCTGTCCGGCCAAGTTGTCCAGTGTGGGGTCTAGCTATCTCTCGAGTCTTGGTACTCGTTCTAACCATAATTTGTGTTGCAGTGATTAGCTAAATTGGTCAGACGGCATGACTGCTATGTGTGTGTTTACTCTGAGTACTTTGTGTATGACTGTAATGTGTTGCTTGGTGTGTTTTCTGTGTCTCTCGTCGATTTTCGACGGAGACTTTGTGGTGAATTTTGTTTGTTTGTCGTTGGGTGTTTTTATTGTTGTTGAGGTTTGATGAGTAGGTGTAAAATTGATGAGGAATTGAGTACATTGTGATGTTGATGTTGTCACGTGTAATTTCGTGCCTTGATGTTTGATGATGATTGAGATTGAATTAAGATGAGGAGTATGATGTGTTATAAATTTTAATAATTAATTTGTATGTTCTGACGTGTGAATACAATGAGTTGAGACGTTTTAAAAAGAAAATTAAATGTTTTGAAAGTATGTATTCTATACATCCCCACGGGTGTATAGGCGCCAAATTCTAATTGTGCATATGTGTTGCTGTGTTGTTTTAAAAATGAATAGCGTACTGTTTTTACACTGTTCCGAGTTGCCGTTTTGTTTGGAAACAATGGTGTGTCGTTTTTACATCGTTGAAAGTGCTGTTTGTTTGTGAAAATAATAGTAAGCTGTTTTTATGTTGAAAAGGTGTTGCCGCTTCATTGTTTAAATTAGATATATGAGCTACTGTATTTACAAGTAAATGGGTTGCTATTATTCACTCGGTTTTGCATGCTATTTCTATGCGCAGTTTTGTTTTAAGCGCTGTTTTTGTAGGTGCTGTTTTCCTCAGCTTAAAATGTGATGTTTTCTCGATTTGAAATGTGGTATTTTCTAAAAGAAAAGAGTGTATTTTTCTAAAATATAAGGAGATGATTGAATTGAATCGGATTGAATTGAATTGATAATGGTTCGTAGAGTTGATAATTGGATGTTTTCAAAGAAATCAAAATTTCAATTGTATTTAAAATAAATGGTGTGCTGTTTGACAGTGTTTCAGGTCGCTGTTCTATTTTTTTTAAGATGAATAGTGTGCTGTCGTATATTGTTCAGAGTTGCTGTCTTGCTGTTTTTCAAAATAAAATACTGCGGTTTGCTTAAAAATGAGTTGCTGTTTTTATGAAATAATCGTATTGCTGTATTACGAAAATGAAGCGCTAATTTTTATGTTGTAAACGTGTTGTTTCCACTGCCGTTGCGCGCTAAAAAGAAGTATTATTTTCACTCCGTGTTTTGCTGTTGTTGCGCGCTGAAAGACCACTGTTTACACCTTATTGTTGTTGTTGTTGTTCTTCTTGGTCTTGCTGTTGCCGTTTTACTCAAACGATGTGGTTGTTTTCACACTGTTTACCCAAAAATTTTACGAGGACGTTTACAAAAATTGACGTGCTTTTCCCAGAGTTAAGGAGTTGGTTATATTGTTTACAATTGCTGTTTCGTTTTGAAAACAATAGTGCGCTGTTTTTATATGGTTTAAAGATGCTGTTTTGTTTTGAGATTAATGGTGTGCCATTTTTATGTCGTTAATGTTGTCGTATTGCTGCTGTTTTCGCACATTAAAGTGTACTGTTCTCTACAATCTAGAATGTTGTTTTCTTCGACGTAAATGTGAAGTTCACTCAAATATAACGTGTTGTTCTCTTAATAATTTAAGTGCCGAGTTCTTAAAATTAAAATGATGTTTTCTTGAATCAAGTGGGCCGTTCGAAAATTTTTGAAAAGGGCTGTCTTCCTATTTTCCTTAGTACTGTTACGGTATTGTGAGAGGGTGCTGTCTCGATCTGTGTTATTTTATTATTATGTATTATTTTATTTTATGTGCTGTTTGGTCCCTATGTACGTTGACTTAGTCCTTTATTGACAAAGGAGTCGCGTAATTAATTGTGATTGATGTGATTGATGTGGTGTGTGCTTCACTTTGGTGAAATTATGATGTGTTGTTGATGAGTCGGTCCTATGAAGGACCTAGGGGAGAAATGGGAGTTGAGGAACTCTCAGCGCAAAGATGTCATGGATGGTGTTGTCACTTTCGTTGAAGAACTTTAATGGGCGTCTCGCCAATTTCAAGTGAATGGGTGTTGTAGTCGTAGCTAAGTTCGATCATAGTGCGAGAGGACCAAGGAAACAAGAAGAGATGAAGGTTAGGTGTGTAGGGTGACATAAGGGCCGAGATGTGGGTACATGACTATAAGTGGGTCGAAATGAATGGGAGTCGACGTGTGATGTTGTCGAAGTATATGGAAATCGAAGTATAAGTGGGACGAAGTGCCGTGTTGCAGCGTTATCAATGTATGTAGAAGCTAGTGTGGTTGAAGCATAAAGTGCCTAAGGGCAGCGTATGGGTGGCAAGGAGAATGATGGAGAACCGAAGTAGATGTAACCGAGGTAGTTGTAGAGGTGAGTGATGATGAGGTGTGGTTGCCTAAGTGAAGTGTCACAGTGTTTGAGTAGTTGAGTGTGATTTTGATGACCTTCAGATTAGAACATCTAATTAAGAGTAGCAATGTGGAGAAGGGTGATGGACGGGGATGGTTGGAAGTGACAAGAAGATTGGGTTTCGTTTCGTGAGTTGGAGTAAATTTTCGAGGACGAAAATATTCTAAGTGGGGGAGAGTTGTAACACCCTAAATATTTAATTAAATTATTTAATTAAGTGTTTAGGAATTTAAATTAATTAAGTGGATATAGTTTAATTATTAGAAATTGTACTAAAAGGTGTAGGGGGTATTAGAAGATGGAGGTGCCAAATTAGATGGACTTGGGCTTAAGTGAGAAGCCCAAGCCCATGAATCAATCATATGCGAAGTGGAGTAGTGTTTGGGGTTAGGGTTGTTGGCTTATTGTGCGAAAATTTCAAGAGAGGGAGCAAGAGAGAAAGAGAATAGCGTGAGAAAGAGAGAGAGCAAGGCGGCCAAGAGGAGAAGGGGAAAGAATTTCGAAGATCAAGGAGGAAGGAGATCTCCGTTGTTGCTGTGGATCTGTAGGTGACTGCATCCTAGGCATCGAATTCTTCTTGAAAAGGTTAGGGGAGCTCTATCACTCTATTTAATGAATTATATGATGGGTCCTAGATCTAAGGTTTCTACTAGATCCATGATGCTATTGATGTTCTTTTGCGTTCTTGATGCTCTTTTGCGTTATTGATGTTCTTTTGCGTTCTTGATGCTCTTTTGTGTTAATTATGTTCTTTTGTGTTATTTATGTTCTTTTGCGTTCTTGATGTTCTTTTGCGTTCTTGATGTTCTTGATATTCTGGGTTTGCCATGGTGATGATCTTTATATATACGTTTATGTGTTGCCATATGCGAATTGAATTGGGGATTAAACCTTGAGATAACGCGAATTATATATGTGATGGATGATTTTGATATTTGTGCGTTCATGGACTTGTGATTGGTATGTTGGAATGATTGTGATTTCTCGCATTTTGGATGAATGGGTGTATAGGTGCTTAGGTGCCAAAGTGATGATGATGTTAGTGCTCCAAAGGGATTTTTATCAATTGATTAAATTAAGCGTTATTTTGGGTGTTGAAAATTATGAGGTTTCTATGATGTTAAATTGATAAAAATCAGTTTTTAGTGTTTTGAAACATTGCTGGAAAATTGGAGTTTTTATGCTTTAGAATTGATAAGAGAAACCAATTTTTGTGTTAAAAAGTGTTGAACAGCAATTCTGGGCGCTGTTGCAGTTTCCTGGGCGCTGAGTGCCTGGCCTGGGCGCTGGGCGCCTGTGTTGTGTTGTGCTGCGCGCAGGGGGGCGCGCCTGGGCGCTAGGCGCCCGTGTCTGTTTGTGTTGCGCTGCGTTGCGCGTTGCTCCCCTGGGCGCATGGCGCCCGTGTCTGTGTTGCGTTGTGCGCGCCTGGGCGCTGGGTGCCTGTGTTGCCTGGGCGCCTAAGGCGCCTGTTCCCTGGATGTTGCCTGATTTTTCCAAAATTGTTTTTATCATAACTTTTGACTCAGACGTCCGTTTTGAACGATTCAAAAAGTGTCGTGAAGCTTTTTACGTTGTCCATCTATGGGTCTAATTTTTAAAATGAAAAATTGTTATTTTCTGATTGTTTGTGGGCGCCCAAGTGGCCGTCCCTGGTGATCGTCCCAGTGACATTGAAAAATGATACGAAGTTCTTTAAAAAAATCTCTTTTGGTGTATAAACAACAGTTTTAGCAAAGTAATGTCAAAAATGATGATTTTGACGATGATGCTCTCGGGGCTAGTTAAAAGACTGTTTTGCCCTTAGTGGCTAATTATTATTAGTTATGACGTATAAAAGACTGTTTTGCCCCTAGTGGCTAATTATTATTAGTTATGATGTATAAAAGACTGTTTTGCCCCTAGTGGCCAAAGTTGTAGATAATGATGTGTGAATGACGAGGATGCCTTGGTGGTTAGTCAAATGACGTTTTTGCCCTCAGTGGCTAATGTTTGAGTTGAATGATGTTTATGTGTAAGTGACATTTGGGGCCTGAGTGGCTAAGTGATGTTAAGGCCTAAAAGGCCAAGTGACGTTAATTGTGTGTGAATTATGAAATGACAGGTGCTGTGCCTTTATTCGGCAAACCGGTAAGTGACGGGTCACATAGTTGACCATGAATTGAGTGATTGTGTATTTGTGTATTGTGAGTGGTGCATGTCATAGTGTCTCATGCCCATATGCATAAACCCAGTGATGTTTTGAGGCCTGAGTGGCTAAGAGATGATAAGGCCTGAGTGGCTAAGCGACGTTTTGTGAAAAGGTACCTTCATGCATATACCCGCGAGTGGGTTGCATTTCATAAATCTACATGACATGAAATGAGCTATTGTAAATAATGTAAGAGATGACTATGATGTGAGTATTTGGTGTTTTGGATGCTGATTGTTCTAGTGCGTAGCCTATGATTAGTGCTTATCATATTTTCTATTATATAGACTGAAATGATGCTCACCCTTTCCTGTTTGAATGTTGCCCCCGTGTTGGTAACGTGCAGGTGATCCCCAGTGAAGGTCTTAGCTTCACTTTTGAGTCGAGTCGTCATGCTCTGATATGTAACACTAGGGAGGGGAATGAATGTCGTTTTAAGTCATTTATGACATGTTGTGGTTATCGGATTTTAGTATTGTAAGCCTGGCATATTTGTAATGTCTTTTATGATTAAACTGTTGGGTTTCGGATGCGAAGTTGTAATTTAATTGATAATGATGTTTTAAAGTTATTATAAGACTGTTTTCGAAAAGCGAGTCAATTGAAGTGTGACGTTTAACGAAGTAAGTGTGACATCCCTTGAGGTGTAATCAAATTTTGAAAACTCTGATATTTTTATTAAACAAATTACCGCATAGAAAAAGGGGTGTTACAGACTTCATTTTCATACTTTTGGTGCTTGAATTCTTCTTTTGTTCACGACTCAACCTAAAAATCTAAAGAAAGCACTAGATAGTAAAATAGTTCTAAAATAGAACTAAAATACCAAATAAATTATTGAAAATTAAAAATAAGTACTAAAATAACACACTTAACTCACTGACTTGCCATTCAACAAGTCCTATAACTTTCATTTAAGGGAAATACACCTAGCACCCCCCTGGCACCCACCCACCCAACTTCATTATTGGCTAGAAACACCAGAAAATATCCCTACTTATTTCAAAGCCACACACCGAAGTCACCTCTGTCCCCCTCCCTGTTGCCGCTGTGACACCGTCGTGCCACCAAAAAGACTACAACCCCACCGTCTCTCCAATTCATAATCATTGTGCATGCACCACTAGTCATTGGAGCTCCAAAATAACATGTGAAATGGTTTCCAGAAACCCAATTTCCGGAACATTTGTTCGTGTTATAGCCTATTTCTGGGATGTCTTTGTTCACTTAACATATGCACGTCCGGAAATTAAGTTCCTGGACCTCTTTAAGATCCTTGACTATTAGGAATTAAAAATCCAGGAGTATAAAATTGAACAAATGTCAGCTAAAAAAAGAGCACCATTTTGTGGATATTCAAAGCATAAACCTCAACTAGCATATGCCAATGTTTCATTTGTTTATTCCATCTTCTTTGCTATAAAATCTATCACGCACAATCTATAGGCAATTCAAATTGAAAAATTCATTATCAATAAGAAAATCAGCAATAGGGCACATCTCTCCTGGCAAGTAAATAGTCAATGACTTGCCAAAGGAGAGCTGCCCTGTAGCTGCCTTTGCTTAATCACATATTGAGTCACGTATTTACAATATAGTAGCAAGGAAAAGGTAATGCATTGTTAAAAGGTATTGCATTACTTTGAGCTTAATAGAAGTTCTCTTTTATTGCATTTCTCTGATGTTTTATTATTGTTTACAATATTGCTCCTAAGATATCTCACATATCGTCCTTTCTGACAAATAAAAAGCTTTGTGAAATAACATTCTTATTCTCCCTTTGAAAGTCTACAGCATAATCG
This sequence comes from Astragalus membranaceus, assembly GCA_039519185.1. Classification (NCBI taxonomy): domain Eukaryota; kingdom Viridiplantae; phylum Streptophyta; class Magnoliopsida; order Fabales; family Fabaceae; genus Astragalus; species Astragalus membranaceus. The sequence goes on from CM076853.1 coordinate 25,050,726, forward strand.
ACAGAACATTCATTTTAATATTAGAGTACAATGAAGTGAAACTAATAATATTACAATTGTTAGTAAAATTTTACAGTTTCTGACAGTGAAAGAGTGGCCAATGCAAATGGACACATACTTACACAAATAAGTATGCCAATGGTAGATGGAGACTTAGAAGAACATGACAGAAGATGAAGACTTGATCAATGTTGGAATTAAGTGGATCAAATGCCTTCGTGAAATAGTACTTTGAGGTAGCTTGGAGAGGTTGTGTTAAAGTACTATCGGTTGAATAGTGGCAAAATTATCTTAGATAGTGAGGAGCGAAATTAAGTACCTCTTGGTTGTGGTTGAGTGTTAGTGGGGCGCAGCCCAAGCCCAAGAGAGAGACTAAGAAACCCCAATGGCTAAATGAATTTATCTAGGCTCAGTTATAAGGAGTCCAGCAACTTTATCTTTTAAGTACATTTGTTCTTAAGTGGCCCATGGCCCATTTATCTGTTCAGCAGCAACCCTAGCTATATATAGTGCAATGTGCCTCTATTTAAGGATATGAAAAATCTGAAGTTGTTTTATGTTTATTTCTTCTCTTGCAACCCTAGATCTAGTGATTAGCTTAGTGTAGTCTATCATTGGTGCTTTCATCCTGATTCTCAATGCCTCCAAAACCTACAAACCCCTCAACCAAGGATCTTGAAGATGCTATTCAAGCTTCCTATCAACACATGGATGCAGTTCTACATGAACATAACCAGCAGCTTGAGCTACAGCTAGGGGAAAAACTGGGTTCTATGACTACATGGCTGGAAAATCAATAGCATCTCATGGATTCGCGGTTTGAGACCCTCACAGCACTGATCAACGAAAGGTTTGCTGCACAACACCACCCTCCTTCACCAGGTACCCCTACTTCCCCTCTAATACCCACTTCAACCCAAAATTGCTGAACACTTGAAACTACCCACTTCAAAAATCCTCACATTCTCTGTCATGGTTGGAAATGGTTCCCACTTACACTGCCAAGGGGTTTGTAATGACGTTTCTATTAACCTACAGAACCAATCATTCTGTTTGCCATTCTACCTACTCCCAATTGAAGGTGCCGATGTAGTCCTGGGTATGGAGTGGCTTAGAACCTTGGGCCCCATTAAGACTGATTTCTCTATTCCCTCAATTACCTTCCAACATAATAATGAGTCCATAACACTAAAAGGGGAACCTAAATCCACCCCAACCCAAACTACCTACCACCAGATTTGCCATCTATTACACACTAACTCAATTGCTTCACTTCATCTCCTAAGCTTTGAGCCCAATGAAAGAAACATGAACCCCCACAAAACAACCAACAACCCAATTGACTCTATATCACACACCCTATCACCAGAGATCAATTTCATCCTACAAAATTACCCAACTGTCTTCCAAGAACCCCATGGCCTACCACCCCCTAGACCTCATGACCACCATATCCCACTACTCCCAAACACCCCCCCATCAATGTCAAACCATACCGTTACCCTCACTCACAAAAAGAAGCTATGACCTCCCTAATCCACGACATGTTACAAGAAGGTATTATTGTCCCCAGTAATAGCCCTTACTCCTCCCCTGTTTTATTGGTTAAGAAAAAAGATGGAATCTGGAGGTTTTGTGTTGACAACAGAGCACTTAATGCAGTCACTGTTAAACACAGATTCCCAATACCCACAATTGATGAGCTTCTTGACGAACTCGGCTCCGCAAAAATATTCACTAAGATAGATCTACGCTCAGGTTATCACCAGATTCGGGTTGCACTAGAAGATACTCATAAAACAGCTTTCAGAACTTTCGACGGACATTACGAGTTCCTAGTCATGCCTTTTGGGCTATCTAACGCTCCGTCCACATTTCAATCAGCAATGAACGATTTACTACGACCCTTCCTACGACGGTTTGTTCTGCTTTTCTTTGATGACATTTTAATCTACAGCCGCTGTTTATCTGATCATTTACTTCATTTAAGACTTGTTTTAGATTTACTTCAGACCCATCATTTTGTTGCAAAATTATCTAAGTGTGTATTTGCAGTTGATGTTGTTCATTACGTAGGCCATGTTATTTCTGTTGATGGTCTATCCCCAGATCCTGATAAAGTTCAAGCTATCCTTGAATGGCCAAAGCCCTGTTCACTCACGGCACTCAGGGGATTTTTAGGCCTCACCGAATTCTATAGACGATTTGTGCGTCACTACGCCTCTCTCGCCGTTCCTTTCACCGATTTGTTGCGTTCCACTAAGTTTACATGGAGTACAAATGCCGAGATGGCTTTTACAGAGCTTAAACAGAAAATTACAACAATGTCGGTGCTTGCTCTCCCTGATTTTACCAAGGTGTTTGTGGAAGACACAGATGCATCTGTCGTCGCCATCGGTGCTGTTCTCTGCCAAGAGAGTCACCCCTTAGCCTTCTTTAGCAAAAAGATGTGTCCTCGGATGCAAGCAGCCTCAGTGTATGTGCGGGAAATGTATGCAGTCACTGAAGCAATAAAAAAGTGGCGTCAGTACCTATTAGGACGACATTTCCACCTTTATACAGATCAGAAGATCCTTAAAAGCCTCCTTGTTCAGAAAATTCAAACACCAGAACAACAGAAGTGGGCATTCAAATTACAAGGGTTTAGTTTTGACATTTACTACAAACCCGACAAGTCTAATCAGGTTGCAGACGCACTCAGCCGCAAATATACTGAGGATGCAACGCTGCTCTCTGCGATCTCCTCTCCAGTTCCCACTCTCATTGCTCAACTCAAAAAGTATTACAAGACAGATGCAAAAGGACAGGCATTAGTTCAAAAGTGCAAATTAGAGACAGACATGAAGAATGAATACAGTTTCTCAAATGACTTAATTTATTTCAACGGGAAACTTTTCGTACCTGACTCTGTAGATCTACGGAAGGCTCTTCTGCATGAATACCACAACACCCCCGCAGCCGGTCATTCAGGTGTTAAACCCACTTTAGCAAGACTCTCTGCTTCTTTTTCATGGCCAGGAATTCACAGAGATGTTAAACTCTTCATCAAACACTGCACTATTTGCCAACAGAACAAGTACCTGCCACAGAAGAAACAAGGGTTACTTCAAGCCTTACCATCACCAAATCAGGTGTGGGAAGAACTTACAATGGATTTCATAACTCACCTTCCAAACTCTTTTGGGCATACAACAATCTGGGTGATCTGTGACAGACTTACAAAGTATGTTCACTTCATAGGACTTCCAACAAAATACTCTGCCGCAGATTTGGCAACTAGATTTTCGGTAGAGATCTGTAGACTCCATGGAATCCCTAAGTCCATCATTTCTGACAGAGATCCCTTGTTCTTAAGCACTTTCTGGAAAGAACTTTTTCGTGTGCAGGGCACCACACTAAAGTACATCACTGCTTATCACCCAGAGATCGATGGCCAAACAGAGGTCGTCAACCATTCCTTGGAGGCGTATCTTCGATGCTTCACGAGTGACCACCCCCGTAAGTGGTTCAGATTCTTGGATCTTGCAGAGTACTGGCACAACTCATTTTTCATTCAGCCATCCAGATGTCCCCCTTCCAAGCTCTCTACGGCCGACCACCACCAACAGTTCCAGATTATGTTACAGGAGCAACTGATCTTGACGATTTGGAATCCACACTGCAACAGAGACAAGAAATTTTAAGAACTCTGAAAGAAAACTTGAAAAAAAAGCAGACAGAGAATGGTAGAACAGGCTAATAAGAAGAGACGTGATTATACCTTCAATGTTGGAGATCTGGTCCTGTTGCGTTTGCAACCATACCGACAACAGACTGTTGTTCGCAGATCTTCTGAAAAGTTAGCCAAGTGTTACTACGGGCCATTCAAGATCCTCCGTCGCATTGGACCTGTAGCTTATGAACTGGAGCTTCCACCTTCCAACCATACCCACCCTGTGATTCACATATCTCAATTACACCCGTATTATGGTAACAATAATAGTTCTCAGTTTTCCCCTCTTCCTTCTACTTTAAAGGAACCTGATGAAGAGAATGATTCTATTTTCAAGAACAAGGTAACTGAGGAAGAGAAAACAGGAGGGTCGAATTTTGTTGGTCAAGAGAGAGGTGAAGAAATGAGTTCAGAAGAGAAAAGGAGAGGTAGAGAAAGAAATGAAAATTTTATGACTGACTTAGGGGAAGCAAACGGGCCTGTTAAGGGAAGTACAAAAGCTACAAGCATGACTAAGTACCCCTTACACACTTCCTCGAATGGCAGCCCTCAAGAAAGAGAAAGTGCACTTTCCCAAGTTACTTCTGCACCGTTGGAAGCCCAAAGCCTCTCCCAAGACACGTTAAGTACATCACTACCCTCCATTTTAAAAAAATCTGCACAACAATCGTTGCTACCTAGGGAAACACCCCGCCACGCGCCTCAAGATGCGGCATTGGAGCTGGCAACGTCGCCAGCTGTTACCCACTTGCCCAACGCGGTTTCACATGGTCCGTTGGATCTCAATGGAAAAACCAATAGGGAATCTGGTCCGTCCACGCAAGTCTTGGATGCTGCATCACGCCAGACATCGTTGACCGCACCAGCAGTGCCTTTTCAGCGCACTGACAGCGACTCTTCACTGCCTTTTCAGTGCACGGAAAGCGAAGATCAACACCAGTCGTTGGATGATCCTGCCTTTGTTGAGAGTAAATCTTCACCACTCCAATGAAACACAATCCATGTGCCTCTACTATCAGCTGCTCGCGCGACACCACATGGGATTCTAAACCTTGAGGACAAGGTTTCTCATGGACCCGTGGGTATTGTTAGTGGGGCGCAGCCCAGGCCCAAGAGAGAGACTAAGAAACCCCAATGGCTAAATGAATTTATCTAGGCCCAGTTATAAGTAGTCCAGCGATTTTATCTTTTAAGTACATTTGTTCTTAAGTGGCCCATGGCTCATTTATCTGTTCAGCAGCAATCCTAGCTATATATAGTGTAATGTGCCTCTATTGAAGGATATGAAAAATCTGAAGTTGTTTTATGTTTATTTCTTCTCTTGCAACCCTAGATCTAGTGATTAGCTTAGTGTAGTCTCTCATTGAGCCACTATAAATATGCATTTACAGTACTCACATATTTTATCTTAACATATCTTTATAACACTCCACTATCATGTCAAAGTAGGTTATGCTTAAAACAAAAGCATAACTCTTTTATTTTATGCATAATTTTTATTTTGTCTTTAAGCATATGAACCATGGATCCTCTTAAGCTTATATGCATATTTAGTATTGTAGAAATGGGAAAAGGATACGTGAGTGTTTAACTAAGTTATACATGTAATCGATAACACGTGCCAAGGTCGCAATTTTATAACTAATTTTTTTTATAAGCAATACTATATAGAGGGGAGCACTAGGGGTGCACCAACCGTTACAACCGGGCGGAGGCCTCGTTAAAACCTCAGTGAGCCAAAACTCTTTTGGGAAAAAGACTCATAAGAAAAAGAGTGCCTTGAGGACAGTTACATTACAAAGAGGATATACAACCCAAAGGACAACTAAACCAATCCGAAAACATTAGCCCGCTATGTTTCCCCCTCCTAGATATAAACCAGCCCCAAGATGTATATTTTATAGACATAACAATATTGTTTATATTTGCAATCTCGCCTTTAAATAATACTCTATTCCTAGCCAGCCAAATATTCCACATGACCACTATCCAAATGAGATGCTTTACTCCTTTTAACTTTTTCCTTTTCACCGACTCTCCAAATTCAATGAAGCTTGTTACCACATCCATATTACCATTACCCTCCACACCCAGCTGTTGCACCCCGAAAAATCCCGGTTTGGGTTTCTCAATGTACAACGTGGAAAATTTTTGGAGCCGCCACCAATATTTTAGTTTTAAGACCAAAACATTGAAAAAAGGTCTTTTGGACAAGGCGGATGGTCTTAGCACCTCACGCGTGAGGAAGGTTCGGGAGTCGATTACGTGTGAGGAAGGTGTTAGCACCTTACGCGTCCTTTCTACCGAAAGGGAACCTCTAACTAAATGTGTGGTTTTAACATTTGATTTGAAGAATATCTAGGTTTGACTATTTATTTGAAGAATGAATGGGAAAACTTAACAAAAATTTTATTTTTGGCGAGAAAGGGGAAAAAAAGGTTTTTTAGAAAAAAGTGCTTGACGGGACATGGCCCGTTCCTACGTATCTCCCGGTGCGATGGAGAATTCAAAGCTACGTAGTTCTTGGTTGTCTTTTTGAAAAGTTTTTGTTTTTTATCTTTTTTGGTGAGTTTTTTGAAATAGGACGAGCATTAGTGAATGATTAAACTAGCAGAGGCTATGATGAATCACTACTAAATACTCAAAAAAGAGAGTTGTACCGCTAGTCAAACGAACAAAGGTTCTGATGGACTATTGATAACAACTCGTTTTTATTATCTTTTTTGAAAGTGATTTTTCGAAAGAGATTGATTTGCACGATGATCAAACTAACAAAGGTTATGATGGATCATCGTTTATTATTCTTATGAGAAAAGGACATTGCCACTAATAGCTAAACGAACAAAGGCTATGATGAGCTACTAGCAACAATGGGTTTGAAAAATGATTCTTTTTGTTTGTTTTAGGGAAATGATTTGTTTATGGTTGCGAAAAGGATTTTTATTCGTTGCGCTTGACGAGAACGTGACTCGCTCCTACGTATCCCAAATGGGAATCAAAGCGACGTAGTTCTAATGAAAAATGTTTTTGAAAGGGTTTGAAAGGGAAAGAGCTTTCATAACGATCAAGCAAGCAAAAGCTTTGAGTGATCATTACTAATAACCCTTGATGGCATTCATGACAATCAAACAAGCCAAGGCTTTGAGTGATAGTCACTAATAACTCGCATTAATTGGAAAAGAGTTTGAAAGATTTTTGGAAAAAGGGGTGAAGGTACTATCAATGATTGATTACAAAAGTTCAAGCACATTCAATAATCACGAAATCATGCATATGTTGAATATTTAATCAAGACTAAACATGCCAACATGATCAAAAGACCCACTTATCAGGGATGCGAGGTAAAGTTCTCAAAGCAAGTGTGTGTGTAGGAGGGAGTGTATTTACCCTAATGACTCTATGCTACAACATGCATGTAGACTTACGTCTTCATTAGGAGGTCATACACATGGATGGAATGTCATATTGAATTGAGACATTTTAAAATGCATCAAAAACAAGCAAGCAATTGATCATAGGCATAGAATGATCTTAATTAAACTAAGGAACATATGAGCAACGATTTCTCAATAACATGAACAAAAGGGGGAAATAGCATCAAGGCTAAGGTAAGCCTATCCTTTGCATTTATGAATAAGTGCCCAAAGGCTAATAACACAATCAAAGAGGAGGGAGCATCAAGGTTTTGGGTAACCTATCCTTTGCAATACCCCATGGACCTTAAACCATAAACCTAACTATCTTTTATTCATTAAGAAGTTAAAAGGGGGAGGTTGAATCATCTAAAACCATCTTCACCACTTAGAACATGATGCACTAGGCATAAGTGGGAATCATATGATTCATCATCAACAATGGACAATAATATACAAGAACAAGTAAATAAACACTAAAGCTAAGTTGAATCACATAGGGCAGTTTTGGCACGGATCACAACAATTAAATAATAACAAATGTAAAGACAGAAATACCTCTAATGAAGGCAGATATTACAACTTGAAGATTGCAACCCCAACTAACTCTTAGCAAAAGATCAGCTCTGACGGACCAACGGAACGAAGAGAGCACAAATAAAATATAGAAGAGTTTTTCTGAAAAGATGAGATTTGCGAAATTGGGTTCCCCTGAAATGAGATTCGGTGCGCCTATTTATAGGAAAAACCAAGTTGATCTATTTTAGGAAATAGGTTAATCGATTATGTTGAAAAACACTTGGTGTATGCATAATCGATTAGGTGCCTTGGATTTCAGATTCAATAATCGATTAGGTGCCTTGGATAATCGATTAGGCACTTTCCAAAACCATAAGAAACTTTCCAAAATAGGTGATAATCGATTATGGTATGTAGTTTAAAGGATGGATAATCGATTATGCCTCTGAACACTTTTCAGGAGGATAATCGATTATAGTCTTGTGATAATCGATTATGGTCTTTTCAAATTAGGTGAATTAATCGATTATAGTTCTGTTAAAAATATGGCATAATCGATTAGTTGCTTCCTTAGATCTTACTAATCGATTATGTGCTTCAATTACACAAGGAGGTAATCGATTATTGACTTCACAAAATTCATGGATAATTTCCTTATTTAGATGAGTAATCGATTATGACCTATAAGGAAAGGAGTGAATAATCGATTATGCTCCTGACTGAAAGGAGTGGAATAATCGATTATTTGCTTGAAGGAAGGATATGATGTAATCGATTGAGTGCCTTCCTAAAAACATGGATAACTTCCTTATTCATCAAGAATATATTATATGCATGATAAAATCGATTTTATACTTTCTAAAAAAATATTTTCATAACACATGTGCTTGTCCTATTTTATCTTGCATGCATGAGGTTTATTGAAAAATATTTTCATGCAAAATTATTTTTATAAATCCTTTGGTGAAAAATGATCAAAATGCCCTTTTTGACCCTAAAACCCTAATTTCCCCAAAAAGTGCATTCTAACCCTAAAAATGATTTCAAAAACTTTGGAGCGGTTTCTAGGACCCAAAATGCAATGCATAATTTATTTTTTTTTTGTGGAAAATTAGGGTTTGGACCTAAGCCGGACAAAATTGGGGTATGACAGCTGCCCCTCTTTGTCTGAATTTTAACGAGGAATATGAATTGGCCGAAACATATTCCAAGGCAAAATGAAGATAACGAATTCAGAAATTATACCGATTTTGTCTACTTGGGGAAACCCGAATTTTTCTCTTTTTCTTTTTCTATTTTTTGTTTTGAATAGATGGGCTTGAGAACAAACGGGGAACGGTTAACACCTGGCGCATTAACCGAGAGAGAAAATGACGGACCACTCGGGATCTGAAGGAGCACTAAGGCTCTGAAGGACCACTCAGGGTCTGAAGGAGCACTAAGGCTCTGAAGGACCACCCAGGGTCTGAAGGAGCACTAAGGCTCTGAAGGACCACCCAGGGTCTGAAGGAGCACTAAGGCTCTGAAGGACCACTCAGGGTCTGGAAGGCTGCCTAGGCCTTAATTGAAGGACCATCGTGGTCTGAAGGAGCGCTACTAGCTATGGTACTAGTAAAACGGTCTGAGGGGGCCTTTGTATTCGAGCGGCCATGATGGGTCAAGATCAGATCCGGAACTGATATGTTGACCATGAAGGACGTCCACTGTGTCTTAGGCTGACACAACTAGTCTGAAGGACCACTCGGGGTCTGAAGGACTTACCCGCAGCTTGAATATGAGGTGAAGTCTGCTTTTGAAGGGACACTTGGGTCCTGAAGGGATTCGCAAATCCTGTTGATTGATTGATTGAAATGTTCAATGCTGCCGCACTGAATTGATGTACCTGCATACGTCAGTTGATGCAAGGAATAGTGCATGGAGTATGGGTGCATGTTATGCAAGGGCATGTTATGCATGTGCATGCAATGCTATGATTTTGGTGTGATGATGAATGTGGTGAAATGCTATTCCTGATTCTTCATCTCTTTTGTCAGCTTTCTCCTTTCTAACTATTTGCTTTTCTTGATTTTTCTTTGACCAGCTTTCTTTTTTCTGATCGTTTGCTTTTTTCTTTTGCTCTTTTTCTCTTTTGGCTTATTCCTTTTGCTGGTTCGACCAACCCGCGACAAGACTGAGGGACCGATTAGAATTGTGGTGGCGTATAAGCCCAGTGCCGATTGTCTTGTAATTTGCCATCAGAAATGGCCTATGAGTGCAATTATTTCCTTGTAAGCTTAATTTTCCCTGAGAAGTTGCTTCCTTCCCATAACTTTTAAAAATTTCGCAATGATTGTGATGCTCTATGATTTATGCACATGTTTTACAGGTCAGTGTTACCATCATCATAAAACATTTATTTGAGTAGAAAAAGCAGGGAAATAGAAAAACAAACAGACATGAGAAAGATTGAACTTTATTGATGTAGAAATCGGTCGCACAAGAAGTTACGCCAACTGTTCAATACATTTGAAAGTTTAAACTATAAAAAGACACGAAAAAGAGAGAAGCTGATTTCTGACTGTCCGTCTCTGTGGAACAGTGCTAAACATTTATGTCCTTGACCTTGATCACCTCCTCATCCAAGTCTTCAGGGGAGTTGTATGCCTTTCTTTACTTTTCATGCCCAAGCTTTCCGACCCTAATTTTTGCCTGGATCGCCCTTTGCGGGTTTTCAATCCACCGGGTCGCTCTGATTTTGCCTAGGCCGCCCTTTGCGGGTTTTCAACCTAGCGAGCTAATTCTTACTGGGCTTGTCTTTCTCTTTTTTCGTCTATTTCTTTCAGGCATAATACTTCTTCACTTGATCGGAATTGACGGGGTTCCTTAAATCTTCTCCGTCCATGTTCGTGAGTATCAGCGCTCCTCCGGAGAAGGCTTTCTTGACTATGTACGGGCCCTCATAGGTGGGAGTCCATTTTCCGCGGGGATCACTTTGAATAGGCAGGATCTTCTTGAGCACTAGGTCTCCCTCATTGAATTCTCAGGGACGAACTTTCTTGTCGAAAGTGGTTTTCATCCTTTGCTGGTATAGCTGCCCATGACACAAGGCTCTGATTCTCTTCTCCTCAATGAGATTTAGCTGATCTAGGCGAGCTTGTACCCACTCTGCTTCTTCCAGCTTAGTTTCCATTAATACCCGCAGGGAGGGTATTTCAACCTCGATAGGGAGGACTGCCTCTGACCCGTATACCAGAGAGAAAGGGGTTGCCCCGGTCGATGTACGCACTGAAGTACGATAGCCGTGTAGAGCGAAAGGAAGCATCTCGTGCCAATCTTTGTAGGTTACCACCATTTTCTGAACTATCTTCTTGATGTTCTTGTTAGCTGCCTCGACTGCCCCATTCATCTTGGGCCGATAGGGTGAAGAATTATGATGCTGGATTTTGAACTCTGCGCACAAGTCTTTCATCACTTTGCTGTTCAAGTTGCTGTCGTTATCAGTGATGATCTTGTTAGGAAGACCATAACGGCAAATCAAGTCTTTCTTCACAAATTTCGCGACCACTGAACTGGTTACACTGGAGTAGGAAGCGGCTTCGACCCACTTGATGAAATAATCGATTGCAACCAGAATGAAACGATGTCCATTTGATGTTTTAGGCTCTATAGGGCCAATGACGTCCATGTCCCACATTGAGAACGGCCAAGATGCAGTCATGACATTTAGAGAGGCAGGTGGCACATGAATATGATCAGCGTAGATTTGGCACTTGTGGCCCTTTCGGACGAAACTGTAGCAGTCACCTTCCATCTGCAACCAGTAATAGCCGGCTCTCAAGATTTTTCTTCCCATGGTGTGCCCACTGGAATGAACCCCGAACGACCCTTCATGGACCTCTTTCATAATTTTTGCTGCCTCTTCCTCTGTCACACACCTCAGGAGGACCATATCATAATTTCTTTTCTAGGGAACTTCACCATTCAAAAAGAAACTCCTCGACAATCTTCTGAGCGTTCTTTTGTCATTCTCTGATGCCCCGGGGGGATATTCTCTATTGATGATGTACTGTTTGATATCATAATACCATGGCTTGCTATCAGGCTCTTCCTCAATTGCAGTGCAGTAATGATGTGCCGGGAGACCCCGATGTTGGATTCTGATATGAGTTAGATTTTTGTCGCAATTGATGTTGAACATTGACGACAGAGTTGCCAAAGCATCGGCCAACAGATTTTCACCTCGAGGGATATGCTGGAAAGTAATTTCGTCGAAAGACTCCATCAATTCCTGGACATAATTACAATAAGGGATCAATTTAGGATCTCTGGTCTCCCAATCACCTCTCACCTGATGAATAACCAAAGCCGAATCACCATACACATCGAGTCTTTTAACCTTCCATTCAAGGGCTGCCTGAATCCCCAAGATGCACGCTTCATATTCTGCGATGTTGTTAGTGACATAAAAGCTCAATCTGGCAGTGACCGGAACGAAACGGTTATCTGGGGAGATTAGCACAGCCCCGGCTCTGTGCCCCCACACATTGGATGCGCCATCAAATGTCATCCTCCACCTTTCGTCCTCTTGAGACTTCCCCTCATCAAACAGTGCCATGATGTCTTCATCGGGAAAATCATACTGCATTGATTGGTAGTCTTGAATTGGCTGACATGCTAAGTACTCGGCGAGTGCACTGCCCTTGACCGCTTTCTGCGTGACATGCAGGATATCGTACTCTGACAATAACATCTGCCAACGAGCGATCCGTCCTGTGAGTGCTGGCTTTTCAAAAATATACTTGATTGGATCCATTTTAGATACCAACCAGGTTGTATGACTCAGCATGTACTGCCTTAGACGATGAGCAGCCCATGCTAAGGCACAACAAGTCTTTTCTAGCATTGAATATCTCATCTCACAGTCAGTGAATTTTTTACTCAAGTAGTATATGGCATGCTCTTTCTTTCCTGATTCATCATGCTGCCCCAGCACACACCCCATCGAATTGTCCAACACGGTTAGATACAGGATAAGCGGTCTTCCGGACACTGGCGGCATCAGAATTGGTGGGTTTTGAAGGTAATCCTTAATTCTTTCAAAAGCTCTTTGGCAATCATCATTCCACTCTAATCTTTGGTTCTTGCACAACAGCTTAAAGAGAGGCTCGCAAGTGGCGGTCAATTGGGATATGAACCTTGAGATGTAGTTCAGTCTCCCAAGGAAACCACGGACCTCTTTTTCAGTCTTCGGTGCTGGCATTTCAAGGATTGCCTTGACTTTATCTGGATCGACCTCTATCCCTTTCTGACTGACGATAAATCCCAGTAACTTTCCAGATCTCACACCAAAAGTGCATTTTGCTAGGTTTAACCTGAGCTTGATCCCGTAGACGTTCGAAGAGTTTTCGCAGATTAACAATGTGCCCCTCATCAGTCTTGGATTTTGCAATCATATCATCTACATACACCTCAATTTCTTTGTGCATCATGTCGTGGAATAATGTCACCATTGCTCTCTGATAAGTTGCACCGGCATTCTTGAATCCAAAAGGCATCACTTTGTAGCATAATGTTCCCCAGAGAGTTATGAAGGTGGTTTTCTCCATATCTTCTGGAGCCATTTTTATCTGATTGTACCCTGAATACCCGTCCATAAAGGAGAATAAAGAATGTTGGGCTGTACTGTCTACCAGAACATCAATATGAGGCAGAGGGAAGTCATCTTTGGGGCTAGCTCTAGTCAGATCTCTGTAATCGACACACTTCCTGACCTTGCCATCCTTTTTCGGAACAGGGACGATATTTGCTACCCATTGTGGATACTTGGCCACTGCTAGAAACCCCGCATCAAACTGCTTTTTTACCTCATCCCTGATCTTCAATGACATCTCAGGTTTCATTCTTCTCAATCTCTGCTTGACCGGTGGACACTCTGGCTTCACGGGCAACCTGTGTTCAACAATATCAGTATCTAACCCTGGCATATCCTTGTACGACCACGCAAAGACATCAGCGTAATCACGCAAGAGTTGGATTAGCCTTTTGCGTTCACTTTCTTCCATGGCGGTACCGACCTTAACCTCCCTTTTATCCTCTTCTGTACCCAAGTTGATTATCTCAATCGACTCTCCATGAGGCTGAATGATCTTTTCTTCCTGCTCTATTAGTCTCGTCAATTCCGGAGGAGTTTCCCAGTTTTCCTCAACACCCCCTTCAGTTTGGTTGATTGGATGATCAAAGTCATAATAGGAATCATTGGCACTGTTATTTTCAGAGACAATTACTTTTGATCTGCATTCGTAGAAGCAGAAAGTAGAATGAAAAGCGAAACAAACAAAATAAAGCGAAAAGAAAGGAAAGATAAATGGAGAAAAAGAGATTTTATTGATGGAATTCAAAACAAGCGTTTTTATTGATGATGGCGTCATTGAAAATAAAAACATGCATGCCCTAACAACTATCCTGAGGCCTTGGGCAGAGCCAAAGGAATGCATTACAATCATTACTTTGAACTAAAAGTGATGGGCAAGTCTACAGCTTCCCAATTTTTGAGCTCTTCTTCAGCAAGGCAACGACGGACTAAGCTGGTACCGCCTTCTTCATCCTCTGAACCATTCTCAATAGCAGTGATCTGATCTGGATCTAGCAACCCTGCACTCTTGAAGCTCTGACAGATGTCATAGATGGGGATCCTATTTGACCCTGGGTCTTGGCCTCTCAGCTTGGCCAACCGCTCACTTCTTTTCACTTCAGCCAATTTCCTCTTTTCAACCGCACTTGGGTGGTATCCCAACCCGTAACGATCCTTGTTTTCTTTCAGTTGTACAGGAGCGAGAATTCCTTGTCCCGTTTTTCCCAAACCACGCCCCAGCTGGTATCCTTGATCCATCATGATCCTTGCAACCATCTCTTCATCTTTTGACAACTTTATCACAGGCGACGGTAACTCACTTCCCCCAAACACAGCATTGGCAATCTCGAGAGATTGAAAGGAAGTTTCCAGGGACTCCTCGGCTGCTTCCACATAACAGAAAGGAGAAGGTTTGTTAACTAACATCTCTTCCTCTCCGAACACTACCACAATTTTATCATCGACCACAAACTTGACTCTCTGATGTAGAGAGGAAGGGATGGCTCCCGCCATATGAATCCATGGCCTTCCAAGCAGACAGCTGTAGGACGAGGAGATGTCCATGATTTGAAAGTTAACAGAGAATGTTTCAGGACCTATCTGAATAGGGAACTCCATTTCCCCTATTACCTCTTTCCTCGATCCATCAAACGCCCTCACCAATGTCGAGCTAGGCTTCATGAAAGAACAATCCACATCCAACTTGTTTACAGTGGATTTTGGCATCACATTTAGAGAAGAACCATTGTCGATCAGAACACGAGCTAGCACGAAATCCCCACATTTAACAGAGATGTGTAGGGCTTGGTTGTGTTTCCTTCCTTCTGGGGGAAGCTCGTCATCGGCAAAAGTCACATGATTCGCAGCCACAACATTCCCAACCATTTCATCAAATTGGCCCACGGAAATATTCTGAGCAACATGAGCCCCATTCAGTACTTTCATTAGGGCAGCTCGATGCGCTTCTGAACTTAGCAACAATGACAGCATTGAGATCTTTGCTGGGGTCTGATTCATCTGGTCAACCACCTTATAGTCACTTTGCCTTACAATCTTTAGGAACTCATCAGTTTCTTGTTCTGCCACTTTCTTTTTCTGAGCATTCTCCACTTCTTTATCCTTCCCTTTGCGAGCCCTATCTTCAGCTTCTTTGGATGATTCACCCTGAACGAAATTGGGGGTATACATGCGGCCACTCCTTGTCATTCCACTTGCCCCAGTTATATTGGTAACAACAGAAGTGTTTGGAGAACTCTCTACTGGAGGCAGGGTACTATATATCTATGGCACTGCACTGTCCTTCTCATATGGGAATGGAGCAGGAATCCCAATAACCACTGGCTGAGGCTTGACTTGAGCTGGTTTTGGATTGTACAATATCTCAATTGGCTTCCTAGCCTCTTTACCATCATTGAACTGCAACATCAGCACACTTTCTTCCTTTTTAACTACTCCCACTCGAACCACATAACGATCCATCAAGTCTTGCAGAACTGACCTGAAAACTTCACAGGCACCTACACATAAAGGATCAGCGCTTACACAGCCCTTCTTGATAACACCACAACGACACAGCTCAGCATGTATATTTTCTAGAGGAGTCTGGAAACACTTAACATCTTTTATCATTGTCTGTCCCACAGAATCCTCTACTGCATTAGCGGATGGTGTCCCATGTCCCGGTAGGGGGTTTGTAGTTGTACTTGTAATGCCCCAATTTTATTAAAATCTATTTTGAGATGAATTGGTGAAATGATTGAAGAGATTAGAGAGTTTTGGCGTAAGAAGTTCCGCCCAAGATTGGTACCTCATTGTAGTATTTTGAAAATCTGTACCAATTGGTTACTTATTTTGGGAATTAAAAATCATAGATAGAAACTACACTCCGAGAGCTTTCCAACGAGTGGTCATTTATTAAAATCCGATGTCGTTTGCTATTTTAATCAAGAGAAGGAAGAAAAGAGTAGTCTGCGCATGTATGCTGTTGTTTCTGCCATTCTGCGCCTGAGTCGCGCTCAAGTCGCGCCCCAAGCGCAAGTGCTGTGCGTGAGCAGCGTGGGTTTCTGCCATTTCGCGCCCAAGTCGCGCCTGGCTTGCGCTCCGAGCGCGAGTTCGCGTATATAGCTGCGTTTCTGCGCAGCTAGGGCATTTTTCTTGCTGTTTCACTCTTTTTATCATATCTTTGTCTCTGGAGCTCCGTTTTTGACGCGGTTTGTTGCGTTCTTCTCGTATCGCAGAGGGCTTCGATAAAAGAGCAGTTCCTGAGTTAGAAGACAGGAGAGCTGAGGACGAAATTGGATCTTCCCAAAGCTAAGGTTAGGGTTTTCGCGAGATGGGGGAGGAATTCCAAGGCTTTGCTCGTGTGTTGCTGTGGTTACTCGTTGGTGTCTTCAATCTTCTTCTACGGAGCTTGCGTTTAAGAGGTAAGGGTGAGCGTTTTATTTGACATAATTGGGTAGACATGGGGTCTCGTGGGTTTTTGATGAAATTGGAATTTGTTGATGGATTTGATATGTTTGATGTGTTCGATGGTTTGAAATTTTGAAGAGCTTTGATGTTGTCTTGCTGAATTGATGTTGTTTCGAATGATTTGATGAATTGTTAGCGTAAAATTTGATGATGTTTTGTGAAGACATTTGGTGATTTCTCAATAAATTCTTGATAATTTACTTTGATTGGTTTTGATGAACTCGTGATGAAAATATTCTATGATTTCGTGGTGGACCTTTGGTGAATGGAAATGATGAATAATTTTGTTTTTGAAGTCGATGTTATGAGTCACCGGTCCCCACTGTTTTGCACTGTTTCTCACTGTTTTCTTGCCGTTTTTCCCATTTTTCAAATGTGATATTTCCCAAGGAAAATGTGATGTCTCTCTCTATAAAATGTGAGGTTTTTATCAATCCAAATGTGAAATTCACTTCTCTTCTCCACAAATATGAAGTTTTACAATTTAAAATTATGGTGTTGTTCTCAAATGTAAATACAATTTTGATAAATATGACGAGTTCACTCTAAGAGTGATTATGATGATGTGATCTATGTGATTTTGATGAGTATGCCGTGTTCATTCTAAGAGTATTTTTATGATGATGTGCCTTGAGTGGTGTTTGTTTATGATGACGATGAAGAGTACTCCGGGTGATGTGTTTGATGAGTTGCACATGTGTTCATAGAGTCTCATGGCATGTGCATACTATGACGAATAGGCTTCGGCCTCTTATTGATGATGATATGCCTTGAGTGGTTCTTTTTCTTTCGTAATGATGATATGCCTTGAGTGGTTTTTATGACGATATGGTACCATCATGCATATGCCCTGGAGGGGGGTTGCATTTACATGCATTTTCATGACGGTGATTCCTTGAAATTAATTGTGTCTGAATTGATATTCTCTAATGATGAGTTTGATGATATTGCTGGTGTCGTATGATTTACCGTCCATGTTACTCTGTTTATGCTTGATTATGTTTTATTGAAATTCTCACCCCTTCTGCTTGGAATGTTGCTCTATTGTGGCAACGCTGCAGGTAACCTCGAGTGAAGGACTTGCTGCCTTACTTTTTAGCTTATTGGGATGTATTTTTGCGTCGCTCTCTGATACTGTAACACCTAGGGGCGTGGGTGAAGTTGGATAATTTGTTTAATTAGTTTAATAATGATCTTTATTGTTATATTGAGACGTGTTTTGAGAGTATTTGGTGAGATGGTGTTTATTCCGCTGTGATGTGCTTTATGAGGATTTGATTTTTTTCACAACGGATGTTTGATCGCACAAATTTGAAGAGTGCATATTGATGAGGTTATTTTAATGAAGTTGTAGCATTTCTTTTCTATCAATTAAAACAATATTTTTGAAAGAGAATTACTCTGATAAATGACGTGTAATATAAGGGTAGAAAAGGGGTGTTACATTAGTGGTATCAGAGCAGTTCGGTCTGTCCGGCCGGTGGTTGAGTCGTCGAGTTGAGTAGCATTTTAGTTTGTTACTCGTTTCTAAATTATGTTCTTTGATTGCAGTACTAGAATGGCAGGACGGAACGATGCTGCACTTGCTGCTGCCTTGCAGGCTATAGCTGGGGTTGTGGGTAATATACCCAATGCTATTGGTGATGGGACGCGTAGTTTGGCTACGTTCCAGCGTGAGATGTAACACCCCCTTCTACCCGTCACTTTGTTTATAAAAATCAGAGTTTGAAAAATCTCATTCATAGGAAATGTTACACGTACTCAAATCAAACGTCGCTTATCCAACTTTAAAAACAGTTTAACTCAAATTAATACGTCCACGTAGCACATCACAATATCAAAAACTCAAGCCTCATGGTTAACGTCACTTATAAAACTTCTCATAACACAAACAACTACGCAGCGGAAATTTGTAAAACAAAACCAAATAGTCCACATGGACAAAATAATCAAAAATCATTAATAAAGGCCGAGTTCATTATCCCCCCTGAGTGCTACGTATCAGAGCATGACGACTCGACTCGAAAAGTGAAGCTAATACCTTCACTGGGAATCACCTGCACGTTACCAACACGAGGGCAACATTCAAACAGGAAAGGGTGAGCATCATTTCAGTCTATATAATAGAAAACATGATAAGCACTAATCATAGGCTACGCACTAGAATAAACAGCATCCAATACACAAAACATCCACAACACGGTCATCAATTCACATCATGTACAAACTCATCTCATGTCATATAGATTTATGAAATGCAACCCACTCGCGGGTATATGCATGAAGGTACCTTTTCACAAAACGTCGCTTAGCCACTCAGGCCTCATCGTCACTTAGCCACTCAGGCCTCAAAACATCACTGGGTTTTATGCATATGGGCATGAGACTCTATGACATGCACCACTCATTTCACAAAATCACACAATTACCCAGATCATAGTCAACAATGTGACTCATCACTTACCTGTTTGCTCGCACGGAGCACAGCACCTGTCAAATTCATAATCATCACACAACATCACTAGGCCACTTAGACCTTAACCTCACTTGGCCACTCAGGCCCCAATTGACACTTACACATAAACATCATTTAACTCAAACATTAGCCACTGAGGGCAAAAACGTCATTTGACTAACCACCAAGGGCATCCTCGTCATTTACACGTCATTATCATTAACTTTGGCCACTAGGGGCAAAACAGTCATTTGACTAGCCACCAAGGGCATCCTCGTCATTTACACATCATTATCATTAACTTTGGCCACTAGGGGCAAAACAGTCATTTGACTAGCCACCAAGGGCATCCTCGTCATTTACACATCATTATCATTAACTTTGGCCACTAGGGGCAAAACAGTCATTTTGACACTACCGTGTTTAAAACTGTTGTTTATACACCAAAAGGGATTTTTAAAGAGTTCCACGTCATTTTTCAATGTCACTGGGACGACCACCGGGGACAGCCACTTGGGCGCCCATAAACAGTCAGAAAATAACAATTTTTCATTTTAAAAATTGAACCCACAAATAGACAACGTAAAAAGCTTCACGGCACTTTTCGAATCGTTCAAAACGGACTTGTAAATCAAAAGTTATGATAAAAACGATTTTTGGAAAAATTATGCAACATCCTGGGAACAGGCGCCTTAGGCGCCCAGGCAACCAGGCAACAAGTGCACAGGCGCCCAGCGCCCAGGCAACAACAACAACGCAAGCAACACAGCACGGGCGCCTAGCGCCCAGGAGCAACAACGCGCGCGCACAGCGCAGCGCAACGCAACACGGGCGCCTAGCGCCCAGGGGAACACGCGCAACGCAGCGCAACACAAAACAAGACACGGACACGGGCGCCTAGCGCCCAGGGGCAACAATGCGCGCACAACACAGCGCCATAGGCGCTCAGCGCCCAGGCGCGCACACGCACACACACAGACAACACGGGCGCCAGCGCCCAGGCGCGCCCCCACGCGCAACAACAACACAGAACAGGCGCCCAGCGCCCAGCATAGGCGCCCAGCGCCCAGAACCAGCAACAACATCCAGAATTTGTCCAACACCTCTTTAGCAACTAAAAATTCGTTTTCCTCACAATTTAAAACATGCAATCTCCAATTCTTCCCAGCAACTAAAAACGCATTTATTTTATTTAAAAAAAACACTAAAACTCAATTTCATCAAAACTCAATTAAAATCAAACAACATCACTAGCTTCACCATGGCGCCCTAGGCGCCCAACATCAACAATCCCTTATGCGACCACACCCTTCAACAACCAACGCATAGATTAACATTTTAATTCTCACCCCACACGCAAAACATCACCAATAACGAAATTCATGGATCAACCAAAGCAATAGTTCAATTCGCATAGACTCATGATATACATATATACGAAGATTAACATCAAGAACGTCAAGAACGTAATGAACATCAAACACGCCAAGAACATCAAGAAACATACGGTTCTAATACAAATCCTAGATCTAGAACCCATCATATAAACTATTAGATAGAGTGATAGAGCTCCCCTAACCTCGAAATTGAAGAACGGAGACTCCGGAGATAGCCACGCACAGGATCACAGCAACACAATCACGCTCTTCGCTCTTCCTTGCTTGCGACTTCTCTCCTCTTCCTCTTCTCTCCTTACGGCGCTCCTCCTAGCTCTCTCTCTATCTCACGCTTTTTCTTTCTTTCTTTTGGTTTTTCGCAAATTGCCACAAACCCTAGCCCCCACCAACTAACCCCTTCGCCTATAATGTGGATCATGGGCTTGGGCTTTCCACTTAAGCCTAAGTCATGCAAGTGGCGCCTCCACTCCTTCCTAATACCACCAAAAATAAATAAAATTCTAATTAATCGAATTACATCAAATAATTTAATTTAAATCCCCAATTATTTAATTAAATAAATTAATTAAATAATTTTAGGGTGTTACAACTCTCCCCCACTTAGAATATTTCGTCCTCGAAATTTACCTGATCAAACAACTCTGGGTAGGACTCGCGCATCTTGCTCTCTAGCTCCCAAGTCATACTCTCGCCGGCAGCTCCTAGCCAGACCACTTTCACTAATGCAATCTCTTTGCCTCTAAGCGCCTTCACTTCACGATCCTCAATCCTTACGGGCATCGTCTCCACAGTGAGATTATCCCGCACCTCTACATCGTCCACTTGGATCACATGAGATGGATCCGAAACATACTTCCGAAGTTGCGACACGTGAAACACGTCGTGCAAGTTCGAAAGATTTGGCGGTAAAGCCACTCTATAAGCCACATTTCCAATTCTCTCGGATATCTGATAAGGACCAACAAATCGAGGAGTGAGCTTCTTCGATTTCAACGCCCGACCAACACCGGTAATAGGAGAAACCCTCAAGAACACATGCTCACCCTCCTGAAACTCTAAATCCTTCTTCCGCTTGTCATGATAACTCTTCTGACGACTCTGCGAAGCCTTCATCTTCTCACGGATCATCTTGATCTTCTCCGTAGTCTCCCGGACAATCTCCGGTCCCAAAACTACACTCTCTCCCGAATCATACCAACATAATGGCGTCCTACACTTTCGACCATACAATGCTTCAAACGGTGCCATCCCGATACTGGAATGGTGACTGTTGTTATAGGTAAACTCAATCAACGCAAGATAGGAATCCCATGAACCCCGCTGTTCCAAAACACAAGCCCTCAACAAATCCTCCAACGACTGAATTGTTCTCTCGGACTGACCATCGGTCTGGGGATGATACGCCGAACTCATTTTCAACTTAGAACCCAATTCTTTCTGCAAACTCTTCCAAAACTCGGAAGTGAACCTCGGATCCCTGTCTGACACAATACTCTTCGGAACACCGTGCAGCCTCACAATCTCCTTGACATATACCTCTGCCAACCTCGACACTGGATAAGTGATATTAATAGGAATAAAATGAGCAGACTTCGTTAACCTATCAATGATCACCCAAATAGCGTCATGACCCTTAGCTGTATTCGGTAACCCCGTCACAAAATCCATTGCTATGCTATCCCATTTCCACTCTGGTATTTCCAACGGTTGCATTAGCCCTGCAGGCTTCTGATGCTCTACCTTAGATTTCTGACAGGTCAAACAGGCATACACAAATTGCGCCACATCTCTCTTCATACCATACCACCAAAATATCTTTTTCAGATCCTGATACATCTTCGTTGCTCCAGGATGGATACTCAACTTGCTACGATGACCTTCCTCTAAAATTGCCTTTCTCATCTCTTCATCGTCAGGAACACAGATCCTCCCCCGGAACCTCAACACACCTTTGGAATCTAATTTGAAATCTTCATCTTCAGATTGGCCAACCCCATTAATTAAATCCACTAACTTAACATCTGACTTCTGAGCCTCTCTGATGCTGCCCAGGAATTCATTGTCGATCTTTAGCATTCCCAGCTTGACACTGCGAGGTGTCATCTTACAAACCAAACTCAAATCTCTGAATTCTTCAATTAACTCTAATTCCTTCACCATCATAGCCGACATATGCAAGGACTTTCTGCTTAAAGCATCAGCCACGACGTTAGCTTTGCCGGGATGATAATTCAAACCAAAGTCATAATCCTTCAAGAGTTCCAACCACCGACGCTGTCTCATATTCAACTCTTTTTGATCGAACAGATACTTTAGACTCTTATGATCACTGAACACTTCGAACCTTGAACCATAAAGGTAGTGCCTCCAGATCTTGAGCACAAAAACCACAGCAGCCAATTCTAAATCGTGCGTAGGGTAATTTTTCTCATGAATCCGCAATTGCCTCGACGCATACGCAACGACCTTCCCATCCTGCATCAACACACCACCGAGACCCATCTTCGATGCGTCACAATACACAACGAACGGTTCCTCTGGATTTGGCAACGTCAAAACAGGCGACGTCGTCAATCTCTTTTTCAGTTCCATAAAACTTTCCTCGCATCGAGCATCCCAAACAAAAACTTTACCCTTGCAAGTCAACTGAGTCAATGGGAGGGCCAACTTGGAAAAACCCTCGATGAACCTCCTGTAGTACCCAGCCAAACCCAAAAAGCTTCTAATCTCTGTTACGGACTTCGGAGACTCCCACTCCAACACTGCTTCTACTTTTGCCGGATCAACCGCAATACCATTACCAGAAATCACGTGCCCAAGGAAACTCACCTCTTTCAGCCAGAACTCACACTTCGATAACTTGGCGTACAACTTTTTCTCTTTTAAAACTTCCAACACTGACTTCAGATGCTCAGCATGCTCTTCATCTGACTTAGAATAAACTAGAATATCATCTATGAAGATTACCACAAACCGATCTAGGTATTCGTGGAAAATACGGTTCATATATTCCATAAATACACCAGGAGCATTGGTCACACCGAACGGCATCACAGAATACTCATAATGCCCATACCTCGTTCTGAACGCCGTTTTCTGAACATCCTCATCCTTTACTTTAATCTGATGATATCCGGACCTCAAATCAATTTTGCTGAAAACACGAGCACCTACTAATTGATCCATCAGATCGTCGATCCTCGGAAGCGGATACTTATTCTTGATAGTTACCTTATTCAACTGACGATAGTCCACACATAACCTCATGCTCCCATCTTTCTTCTTCACTAACAATACCGGAGCTCCCCACGGTGATACACTCGGTCTTACAAACTTTTTCTCAAGCAATTCTTCAAGTTGCGTCTTCAACTCAGACAATTCTGACGCCGACATTCTGTACGGTGCCATAGACACAGGCCTCGTACCAGGTACAAGATCAATCGAAAACTCAACTTCTCTTTCCGGTGGCACACCCGGGATTTCATCAGGAAATACTTCAGGAAATTCGCGTACTACCTTCAGCTCTTCAATAACAGCCTGACTCTCAGCAGACAACGAAGCCATCAACGCAAATAACTGAACTCCTTCTTTCTTCAATTTCTTCAACTGGTCAGCAGACACCAAAACCGAACTTTCTTCACCGAAACTAACCGACTTGCTACGACAGTTGATATGAACGTGATTATTCTCTAACCAGTCCATCCCTAAGATTACATCCAGACCTCTCAACGGCAAACAGACAAAATTCACAATAAAGTCCCTGCCGAAGATCGACACGGGACACTGAGAACACACCTGGGACGTAATCACCGACCCCTTCGCAGGAGTATCGACAACCATATCCCCACACATAGCAGATAAAACAAGACCCAATCTTTTACAGCAATCAACAGAAATAAAACAATGGGTAGCACCAGTATCAATAAGAGATTTCAGAGAAGTACCATTAATAAAACACGTACCTCTGATCAGACCATCATCATCCTCAGGCTCCTCTCCTGCCAATGCAAATACCTTCCCAGTAGACCTTTCCTTTTTCGGCTTTGTACACTTCGTACTGATATGCCCAGACTCACCACAGTTGAAACACACCACATCCTTGACCTTACAATCGGCTGCCATATGACCCTTTTTACCACAACGGTAGCAATTTCTGTCATCCGACCTGCATGTAGTACTCTTGTGGCCAGGCTTGCCACACTTATAACAGACAATGCTAGCAGGGGCATCTCCCCCACTAGGACCCTTACCTCCAGCAGCCTTCTGATAACTCTTACCCGCAGGAACCTCATACGGCTTGCTTCGACTCTGAAACTTGCCCTTTCTCTCAGAAGTAGCTTTGTAGCGAGCAGTACTGTCTTCCTCGAAAATTCTGCAACTGTCAACCAGATCTGCGAACACACGAATCTTCTGATAACCAATGGCCTGTTTAATATCAGGCCTCAACCCATTCTCAAATTTGATGCATTTAGAAAATTCAGCTGTGGCCTCACTGTAATGTGGATAGAATTTGGCTAGCTCCACAAATTTTGCCGCATAGGCAGTCACAGACATACCACCCTGCTTCAGCTCCAAAAACTCTATCTCTTTCTTCCCGCGGACGTCTTCAGGAAAATACTTTCTCAGAAATTCCCTGCTGAAAACCTCCCAAGTAATCTCTTCCTGCACAGCCTCTAACCTCTGCCTAGTAGCCAACCACCAGTCGTCGGCCTCCTCGGCTAACATGTGGGTACCAAAGCGGACCTTCTGCTCAACAGTACAGTCCATCACCCTGAAAATCCTCTCGATCTCCTTCAGCCAAGCCATAGCACCATCTGGATCATATTTGCCCTTAAAGGTGGGCGGATTCTCCCTCTGGAAGGTAGTCAGACTCCTAAAACCAGCATTATCACCAACATTTTGCTGACCCTGCACAGCCTGAGCCATAGCTTGCAATGCAGCAGCAAGAGCAGCGTCGTTTCTTCCAGCCATTACGAACTATCACTGCAGCACAAACTAAAGATTTAGAACTAATCTAATGTCATAAGACACTATGACAGGACAACATTGGCCGGACAGACCGAACTGCTCTGATACCACTAATGTAACACCCCCTTCTACCCGTCACTTTGTTTATAAAAATCAGAGTTTGAAAAATCTCATTCATAGGAAATGTTACACGTACTCAAATCAAACGTCGCTTATCCAACTTTAAAAACAGTTTAACTCAAATTAATACGTCCACGTAGCACATCACAATATCAAAAACTCAAGCCTCATGGTTAACGTCACTTATAAAACTTCTCATAACACAAACAACTACGCAGCGGAAATTTGTAAAACAAAACCAAATAGTCCACATGGACAAAATAATCAAAAATCATTAATAAAGGCCGAGTTCATTATCCCCCCTGAGTGCTACGTATCAGAGCATGACGACTCGACTCGAAAAGTGAAGCTAATACCTTCACTGGGAATCACCTGCACGTTACCAACACGAGGGCAACATTCAAACAGGAAAGGGTGAGCATCATTTCAGTCTATATAATAGAAAACATGATAAGCACTAATCATAGGCTACGCACTAGAATAAACAGCATCCAATACACAAAACATCCACAACACGGTCATCAATTCACATCATGTACAAACTCATCTCATGTCATATAGATTTATGAAATGCAACCCACTCGCGGGTATATGCATGAAGGTACCTTTTCACAAAACGTCGCTTAGCCACTCAGGCCTCATCGTCACTTAGCCACTCAGGCCTCAAAACATCACTGGGTTTTATGCATATGGGCATGAGACTCTATGACATGCACCACTCATTTCACAAAATCACACAATTACCCAGATCATAGTCAACAATGTGACTCATCACTTACCTGTTTGCTCGCACGGAGCACAGCACCTGTCAAATTCATAATCATCACACAACATCACTAGGCCACTTAGACCTTAACCTCACTTGGCCACTCAGGCCCCAATTGACACTTACACATAAACATCATTTAACTCAAACATTAGCCACTGAGGGCAAAAACGTCATTTGACTAACCACCAAGGGCATCCTCGTCATTTACACGTCATTATCATTAACTTTGGCCACTAGGGGCAAAACAGTCATTTGACTAGCCACCAAGGGCATCCTCGTCATTTACACATCATTATCATTAACTTTGGCCACTAGGGGCAAAACAGTCATTTGACTAGCCACCAAGGGCATCCTCGTCATTTACACATCATTATCATTAACTTTGGCCACTAGGGGCAAAACAGTCATTTTGACACTACCGTGTTTAAAACTGTTGTTTATACACCAAAAGGGATTTTTAAAGAGTTCCACGTCATTTTTCAATGTCACTGGGACGACCACCGGGGACAGCCACTTGGGCGCCCATAAACAGTCAGAAAATAACAATTTTTCATTTTAAAAATTGAACCCACAAATAGACAACGTAAAAAGCTTCACGGCACTTTTCGAATCGTTCAAAACGGACTTGTAAATCAAAAGTTATGATAAAAACGATTTTTGGAAAAATTATGCAACATCCTGGGAACAGGCGCCTTAGGCGCCCAGGCAACCAGGCAACAAGTGCACAGGCGCCCAGCGCCCAGGCAACAACAACAACGCAAGCAACACAGCACGGGCGCCTAGCGCCCAGGAGCAACAACGCGCGCGCACAGCGCAGCGCAACGCAACACGGGCGCCTAGCGCCCAGGGGAACACGCGCAACGCAGCGCAACACAAAACAAGACACGGACACGGGCGCCTAGCGCCCAGGGGCAGCAATGCGCGCACAACACAGCGCCATAGGCGCTCAGCGCCCAGGCGCGCACACGCACACACACAGACAACACGGGCGCCAGCGCCCAGGCGCGCCCCCACGCGCAACAACAACACAGAACAGGCGCCCAGCGCCCAGCATAGGCGCCCAGCGCCCAGAACCAGCAACAACATCCAGAATTTGTCCAACACCTCTTTAGCAACTAAAAATTCGTTTTCCTCACAATTTAAAACATGCAATCTCCAATTCTTCCCAGCAACTAAAAACGCATTTATTTTATTTAAAAAAAACACTAAAACTCAATTTCATCAAAACTCAATTAAAATCAAACAACATCACTAGCTTCACCATGGCGCCCTAGGCGCCCAACATCAACAATCCCTTATGCGACCACACCCTTCAACAACCAACGCATAGATTAACATTTTAATTCTCACCCCACACGCAAAACATCACCAATAACGAAATTCATGGATCAACCAAAGCAATAGTTCAATTCGCATAGACTCATGATATACATATATACGAAGATTAACATCAAGAACGTCAAGAACGTAATGAACATCAAACACGCCAAGAACATCAAGAAACATACGGTTCTAATACAAATCCTAGATCTAGAACCCATCATATAAACTATTAGATAGAGTGATAGAGCTCCCCTAACCTCGAAATTGAAGAACGGAGACTCCGGAGATAGCCACGCACAGGATCACAGCAACACAATCACGCTCTTCGCTCTTCCTTGCTTGCGACTTCTCTCCTCTTCCTCTTCTCTCCTTACGGCGCTCCTCCTAGCTCTCTCTCTATCTCACGCTTTTTCTTTCTTTCTTTTGGTTTTTCGCAAATTGCCACAAACCCTAGCCCCCACCAACTAACCCCTTCGCCTATAATGTGGATCATGGGCTTGGGCTTTCCACTTAAGCCCAAGTCATGCAAGTGGCGCCTCCACTCCTTCCTAATACCACCAAAAATAAATAAAATTCTAATTAATCGAATTACATCAAATAATTTAATTTAAATCCCCAATTATTTAATTAAATAAATTAATTAAATAATTTTAGGGTGTTACATGAGAACCCTCCTGCTTTTGAAGGCGGGTATAATCCTGATGGTGCCCTTGAGTGGCTTAGTGAGATGGAGCGGATCTTCCGCGTTATGGATTGCACCGATGCTCAGAAGGTTCGCTATGGCACTCATATGTTGAAGAAAGAGGCTTATGACTGGTGGAGGGCGACTAGCCAGGGGTTGACGGTTGCCAATGAGGGAGTTACTTGGGCTGTGTTTGAGAGGGAATTCAAGAGAAAATACTATCCGGAGGATGTCCGCGGGAAGAAGGAGGTCGAGTTTCTGAGACTTGAGCAAGGTAGCATGACTGTAACTGAGTATGCTGCAAAGTTTACTGAGTTGTCTAAGTTTTACCCGCATTATGATGGAGAGGGGGCCGAGTTCTCCAAATGTATTAAGTTTGAGAACGGATTGCGTGCTGATATCAAGAGAGCCATAGGGTATCAACAAATCCGTGTATTTCCCTTGTTAGTGAATAGCGCCAGGATTTTTGAGGAGGACGATAATGCCTTCTCCAGAGTTATGAGGGAAAAGCAAAGGAATTTTTCGGGTCGCGGTAAACCATATGAGGCACCTACTGGTAAGGGCAAGGGGAAGTTTGTTGGTGGGCCTAAGCGAAGTGGGGGAGATGCTGCAGCCAGTGTTACTTGTTACACGTGTGGAAAAGTAGGCCATAAGAGTCCGGATTGTCCAAATAATGAGAAGAAGAGATGTTACAAGTGTGGGAAAGAGGGGCACATGGCTTCTAACTGTGATAAGAAGGAGGTGGTATGCTTTAATTGTGGGGAGAGTGGTCACATCAGTACACAGTGCTCAAAACCCAAGAAGGAGAAGTCATTTGGAAAGGTGTTCGCTCTAGCTGGATCTGATGTGGTGAATGAAATTCGAGGTACGTGCTATATCAATAATATTCCTCTCATTGCTATTGTTGATACTGGTGCTACCCACAGTTTTATTGCTGCTGCTTGTGTTGAGAAATTAAGTCTTGTTTTATCTGATATGTTGAGGGAGATGGTTATCGATACTCCAGCTAAGGGTTCGGTGACTACCTCCGCTGTTTGTGCTAAATGTCCTGTATTTATATATGGTAGAGAGTTTTTGGTTGATCTGATTTGTTTGCCGCTGAGTGGAATGGATGTCATTCTCGGTATGGACTGGTTAGTTGATAACCATGTTCATATCAACTGTCGGGAGAGGTCCGTAAGTTTTGAGTCGCTTGAAGAGGAGTCTGGGTTGTTATCTGCGGGTCAGCTGCATAGAGTGATGAGAGAAGAGGTTCAGCTGTTTTCGCTGTTGGCGTCGTTGTCTGCCGAGAGCCAAGCGGAGATTGATGTGTTGCCGGTAGTGCGTGAGTTTTCTGAGGTGTTCCCTGATGAGATTCCGGATGTACCACCAGAGAGAGAGGTGGAGTTTGCTATTGATCTAGTTCCGGGCACTAAGCCTGTGTCTATGGCACCATATAGGATGTCTGCATCTGAGTTGGCAGAATTGAAAAAGCAACTAGAAGATTTATTAGAAAAGAAGTTTGTAAGACCGAGTGTGTCACCTTGGGGAGCTCCTGTGTTACTGGTGAAAAAGAAAGATGGTAGTATGAGGTTGTGTGTAGACTATCGACAGTTAAATAAAGTTACCATCAAGAACAAGTATCCGTTGCCAAGAATTGATGACTTGATGGATCAGTTAGTGGGTGCTAGAGTATTTAGCAAGATTGACTTAAGGTCTGGTTATCATCAGATCAAGGTCAAGGATGAAGATGTCTAGAAGACAGCATTTAGGACAAGATATGGGCACTATGAGTATTCCGTTATGCCTTTCGGTGTGACTAATGCGCCGGGGGTATTCATGGGATACATGAACCAAATCTTCCGTGAGTACTTGGACAAGTTTGTGGTGGTTTTCATTGATGACATTCTGATTTACTCTAAGTCAGAAGAGGAGCATGCGGAACACTTGAGGTTGGTGTTAGAAATTCTGAGGAGTCGAAAGTTATATGCCAAGTTGTCCAAGTGTGAGTTTTGGTTGAAAAAGGTCAGTTTTCTCGGTCATGTGATTTCTAGGGAGGGGATTGCGGTGGATCCTTCCAAGGTTGATGCAGTGTTGCAATGGGAGTCTCCAAAGTCAGTTACTGAAATAAGGAGTTTTCTGGGATTGGCCGGTTATTATAGAAGATTCATTGAGGGGTTTTCGAAGCTGGCCCTGCCATTAACCCAATTGACTTGCAAGGGCAAGGCTTTTGTTTGGGATGACCGATGTGAAGAAAGTTTCAATGAGCTGAAGAGGAGGTTGACTACGTCTCTAGTGTTGACCCTACCTAATTCGGATGAGCCGTTTGTGGTTTATTGTGATGCTTCCAAGATGGGTTTGGGCGGTGTACTTATGCAGAATGGGAAAGTGGTCGCTTATGCGTCGAGACAATTGAGAACTCATGAGAAGAATTACCCCACTCATGACTTAGAGCTTGCTGCTGTGGTATTCGCATTAAAGATATGGAGACATTATTTGTATGGATCGAGGTTTGAAGTGTTCAGCGATCACAAGAGTCTACGGTATCTGTTCGATCAGAAAGAATTGAATATGAGGCAGCGCCGGTGGTTAGAGCTATTGAAAGATTATGATTTTGAGTTGAGTTATCATCCGGGTAAAGCTAATGTAGTTGCAGATGCTCTGAGTCGGAAGACCTTGCACATGTCGGCATTGATGGCTAGAGAGCTTGAGTTGATTGAGCAATTCAGGGACATGAGCTTAGCTTGTGAAGTTACACCTCAGAGTGTCAGATTGGGTATGTTGAAAATTGGCAATGATTTTATGGCTAGTATCCGGGAAGCGCAGAAGTTAGATGTGAAATTGGTTGATTTGATGAGTGGGATTGGTCAATCTGAGAATAAGGATTTCGAGATAGATGCGCAGAATGTGTTGAGGCATCGTGGGAGAATTTGTGTTCCCGAAAATGAGGGGATGAAAAAGGCAATTCTTGAGGAAGGCCATAGAAGTAAGTTGAGTATACATCCTGGAGCGACAAAAATGTATCAAGATCTGAAAAAGATGTTCTGGTGGCCTGGATTGAAGCGGGATGTGGCACAGTTTGTGTATTCGTGTTTGACATGTCAGAAATCCAAGGTCGAGCATCAAAGGCCTGCGGGAATGATGCAACCGTTGAGTGTTCCAGAGTGGAAGTGGGACAGTATCTCCATGGATTTTGTGACTGGGTTACCTAATACGGTGAGAGGGCATGATTCAATTTGGGTGGTTGTGGATAGATTGACGAAATCGGCCCATTTTATTCCTATCGGTATTAAGTATCCGGTATCGAGATTGGCTGAGATCTATATTCAGGTGATTGTGAAGCTGCATGGCGTTCCTTTGTGCATTGTGTCGGATAGAGACCCAAGGTTCACTTCGGACTTTTGGAGTAGTTTGCAAAAGGAGTTGGGTTCGAAATTGAGGTTGAGTTCAGCTTATAATCCTCAAACTGATGGGCAAACAGAGAGGACGATTCAATCGTTGGAAGATCTGTTGAGGTCATGTGTTTTGGAGCAGGGAGGTGCGTGGGATACTCATCTCCCGTTAATTGAGTTCACCTACAACAATAGCTATCATTCCAGCATTGGGATGGCACCGTTTGAGGCGTTATATGGTCGGAGGTGTAGGACTCCGGTATGTTGGTATGAGACTGGGGAAAGTTTAATACTTGGACCTGAGCTAGTTAGAGAAACTACTGAGAAAGTGAAGATGATCCGAGAGAAAATGAAAGCGTCGCAGAGTAGGCAGAAGAGCTACCATGATAAGAGGAGGAAAGATTTAGAGTTTGAAGCGGGTGACCACGTGTTCTTGAGGGTCACACCTATGACTGGTGTCGGGCGTGCGCTGAAATCAAAGAAGTTGACTCCTCGTTTCATTGGGCCGTATCAGATTACGGAAAGAGTTGGAAATGTTGCCTATCGGGTGGCCTTGCCACCTAATCTTTCGAACTTGCACGACGTGTTTCACGTATCGCAGCTTCGGAAGTATATTGCAGATCCGTCTCATGTGATCCAACCAGATGATGTAGAGGTGCGGGATAATCTCACTATGGAGACCGTGCCTGTACGAATTGAGGATTGGGAAGTGAAGACCCTTCGAGGTAAGAAGATCAATCTGGTGAAGGTGGTGTGGTTTGGGGCAACTGGTGAAAGCCTGACGTGGGAGCTGGAAGATAAGATGCGACAGTCGTATCCAGAGTTATTTGAATCAGGTATTGTTGCACCCCGAAAAATCTCCGGTTTGGGTTTCTCAATGTACAACGTGGAATAAGTTGGAGCCGCCACCAATATTTTAATTTTAAGACCAAAACATTGAAAAAAGGTCTTTTGGACAAGGCGGATGGTCTTTTGAAACTAGAGATATAGGTTCGGGGGTCGATTACGTGCGAGGAAGGTGTTAGCACCGCGCACGTCCTTTCTACCGAAAGGGAACCTCTAATTAAATGTGTGGTTTTAACGTTTGATTTGAAAAATACCTAGATTTGCCTATTTATTTCTTATTCGGAGATGAATGGGAAATCTTTAATGAAAATTTTATTTTAGGTGAGAAGGGGGGAAAAAAAGGTTTTTAGAAAAAAGTGCTTGACGGGACATGGCCCGCTCCTACGTATCTCCCGGTGCGATGGAGAATTCAAAGCTACGTAGTTCTTGGTTCTTTTTGAAAAGTTTTTGTTTTTTATCCTTTTTTAGTGAGTTTTTGAAATAGGACGAGCATTAGCAAATGATTAAACTAGCAGAGGCTATGATGAATCACTGCTAAATGCTCAAAAAGAGTTGTACCGCTAGTCAAACAAACAAAGGTTCTGATGGACTATTGATAACAACTTGTTTTTATTATGTTTTTGAAAATGATTTTCGAAAGAGATTGATTTGTACGATGATCAAACTAACAAAAGTTATGATGGATCGTCGTTTATTATTTTTAGGAGAAAAGGGCATTGTCACTAATAGCTAAACGAACAGAGGCTCTGATGAGCTACTAGCAACAATGGGTTTGAAAAATGATTTTTGTTTGTTTTATGAAAATGATTGGTTTAGGGGGATGAAAAGAATTTTTATTTGTTGCGCTTGACGAGAACGTGGCTCGCTCCTACGTATCCCAAACGGGAATCAAAGCGACGTAGTTCTAATTAAAAAAATGTTTTTAAAAGGGTTTAAAAGGGGCAAGCTGAATCACCCGAGACCATCTTCACCACTTAGGACATGATGCACTAGGCATAAATGGGAATCATATGGTTCGTCATCAACAATGGACGATAATATACAAGAACGAGTGGATAAATGCTATATCTAAGTTTAATCACATGGATCACAATAACTAAATATTAACAAATAAAAGACTGAAATACCTCTGATGAAGACAGATATTCCAGATCTGAAGAGCGCAAACCCCGACTAACCCTTGCAGGAGATCAGCTCAGACGGACCAACGGCGCGAGTAGAGCAAAAATGAAGCGGAGGACTGAAAAATGAGATTTGCGAGAGTTGTCTTCCCAGATCTCGTGAAAATGTCTCTGGAGCAATTTTTCTCAGATTTCGTGAAAGTGTCCGTGTGAAAAAATGGTGAAGCTTAGCTTCCTATTTATAGAGTTTCAAAAACAACCGTTTGATTTTTAACCATTAATGCATGACATAATCGATTATGTCTCCCAATTGAAACATATGCTAATCGATTATGTTGATGGAAATGGAAACTTTGGTGAGATGATAATCGATTATTGTTGTAAGGCAAAACAGGTGCATAATCGATTATCAACCTTCCTTAAAAGGTGGTAATCGATTATGTGCTTTAGTTGTTTGAAGCATATAATCGATTATGGTATATAAAAAAGGAAGGTAAGGATAGCTTGCTAATCGATTATTTCTTTTAGTTAAAATAGGATGCTAATCGATTATGTGCTTAAAAAGGGGAGGGAATAATCGATTATTTGCTTGATTTCATAGAGCAAATAATCGATTATTTGCTTGAATGAAACAAGTAGATAATCGATTATTTGCTTGATTTTCAGAGTAGATAATCGATTATTTGCTTGAAGGAAGGATATGACGTAATCGATTATTTCCTTATTCATCAAGAATACATTATATGCATGATAAAATCAATTTTATACTTTCTAAAAAATTATTCTCATGCATGAGGCTTATTGAAAAATATTTTCATACAAAATTATTTTTATAAGCCCTTTTGTGAGAAATGACCAAAATGCCCTTTTGGTCCCAAAAACCCTGATTTTGCTCCAAACTTCATTTCCACTCTAACAATGATTCTGAGACCTTTTGGATGACTCTAAAACCCTAGAAATGCATGCATGATGAGAAAATACGTCTTTTTGGCGAAATTACCAAAATACCCTTTGAACGAGGAAAAACCCTAGAAACCCTAGAAATGCTCTAAAGTGCTCTAAAATGCCATGCAATGCTTTTCTAACCCTAAAATGCATTCTGAAACTTCTAAGATGCAAGCATGATGCTCTCCCTAACCTCTAGGACGAATGCCAAGACTTGATTTACTTATTTTTGGTTGAAAATTAGGGTTTTGCCCTAAGCCGGACAAAATTGGGGTATGACAGCTGCCCCTCTTTATCTGAATTTTAACGAGGAATATGAATTGGCCGAAACATATTCCAAGGCAAAATGAAGATAAAGAATTCAGAAATTATACCGATTTTGTCTACTTGGGGAAACCCGAATTTTCCTCTTTTTTCTTTTTCTATATTTTTGAAAAGATGGGCTCTTTCGTGCAGAAAGCGGTAAAGTGGGCACTTGGCGTGCAGAAAGCGGTAAAGTGGGCACTTGGCGTGCAGAAAGCGGTAAATGGGCACTTGGCGTGCAGACTGAAAGGTAAAATGGGCACTTGGCGTGCAAATAGAAACGGTAAAATGGGCACTTGCGTGCA
This sequence comes from Astragalus membranaceus, assembly GCA_039519185.1. Classification (NCBI taxonomy): domain Eukaryota; kingdom Viridiplantae; phylum Streptophyta; class Magnoliopsida; order Fabales; family Fabaceae; genus Astragalus; species Astragalus membranaceus. The sequence goes on from CM076853.1 coordinate 25,086,054, forward strand.
AAAAAACGGTAAATTGCCCAGGCTGCCTAAAACCTGTAATCCTTAAACGAACTCTTGACGAATCCGAGTTTTCACGTGGCTTTGAGGAGCACGCTCTTCCTGTTGGCCTTTTCGAGCGACCGGGGGATCGTTATCAGCTCCGGAACTGATATACAGATCAATGCACAGCGTCCACTGTATCTTAGGCTGATACAACTATTCCGTTGAACCTCACATGGGGCTGCGGTCCATCGCGTTGCTCGTACACGATGTGAGACCTGGGCAGAAGGGAGCGATGATCTTTCTGGGCTCCAATCCGCAATGCGCGCCTGAGCGCTCTCCTCTTTTTTTTTTTTTTTTTTTTTTTTTTTTTTTTTGAACTCCCAACTTGGGGGAGCATTTTCTGGAATCTGAAGGCGAGCATTAACACTGCGGTGTTCATTCTCTCTCACTTGTCTGCAGCTGGAAAATGCGTCAACGCATGCAATGCAAATGCCATGACTGCTTTTTTCTTTTCTTTTTCTTATGATGAATGTGATGCAAATGTCTGAATTTCTCTTTTCTTTACCCTTTTTATTATTATTTCCTATGTATGATGGGTGCATGATTTTATGCTTGGGGAATGTAATGCATGACTTTATTTGTTTATTGCTCTTTTGCTTTTTCAATCCCCTTTTTTTTTTTTTTTTTTTTTGTGCTCTTTTGCTCTTTTGGCTCTTCCTTTGCTGGTCCGATCCACTCGCGGGACTTGCGTCATGAGATACCATGATCATTTATGATAATTATTCGGGAGCCGAGCTTCGTCCTCTTGTTTCAATGCAATCAGCGCTTCTTATTTGATTTTTGTGGGCTTACTTGACTGAAAGATTGTCTCTTTTTGTTGTCATTTTCAAAAATTTCGCAATGATCTTAATGACTTATGCACATTTCCGTGATTTATTTATCATCTACCATAAAACGTAGTTTAAAAAATCAGAAATGAAAAGAAAGCAATGGTAAGACAGCAAACTGATGGAGTGAAAAATTTGGACTTTTATTCATACGGGAGTCAGACGCGCAGAATGTCACGCTGACTGAAAAGGGTACATTGTAAATTTCCTGAAACTAAGAAAGAAAAAGGAAAAAGGAGAATGGACGCAGCAGATCTTATGAATATTCTTTGTCTCTGGAGCGTTTGATGCCAACCGCTCATACTTGCAGCCCTGATCACCCTTTTATCCAAGCTTTTGGAAGCACTGCTTGCCCCTTTTCTTTTATGTCCAACTTTTCTGACCCTAATTTTTGCCTGGATCGCCCTTTCGGGTTTTCAATCCACCGGGTCGCTCAATTTTGCCTAGGCCGCCCTTTCGGGTTTTCGACCTAGCGAGCTAATTCTTGCTTGGCTCATCTTTCTCTCTCTTTTTTTCTTTTATTTTTCTCAGGCGTAATATTTCTTGACTGAATCTGAATTAACTGGGTTTCTGAGTTCTTCACCATCCATGTTGGTGAGTATCAATGCTCCTCCAGAAAAGGCTTTCTTTACCACATATGGTCCATCATAGCTAGGAGTCCATTTCCCACGGGGGTCACTCTGGATAGGCAGGATTTTCTTGAGCACAATGTCTCCTTCGCTGAATTCTCGAGGGCGAACCTTCTTGTCGAAGGCCGTCTTCATCCTTTGTTGATACAAATGACCATGACATAGGGCAGCAATTCTTTTCTCCTCAATGAGATTCAGCTGATCCCGACGAGCCTGGACCCATTCTGCTTCTTCCAACTCGGTTTCCAACAGCACCCGCAGAGAGGGTATCTCAACTTCAACGGGAAGAACTGCTTCTGACCCATACACTAGAGAGAAGGGGGTTGCCCCGGTCGAAGTGCGTACTGAGGTGCGATACCCGTGCAAAGCAAAAGGAAGCATTTCGTGCCAGTCTTTATAGGTTACTACCATCTTCTGCACGATTCTCTTGATATTCTTATTGGCTGCTTCGACTGCCCCATTCATCTTTGGACGGTAGGGAGAGGAATTGTGATGTTTGATCTTAAACTCTGCGCACAATTCTTTCATCATCTTACTGTTTAGATTGCTACCATTGTCCGTGATGATTTTATCCGGGAGACCATAGCGACACACCAGGTCCTTTTTTACAAACTTGGCAACCACAGAACTGGTTATGCTGGAATATGAGGCAGCTTCAACCCATTTGGTGAAGTAATCAATTGCAACTAGAATGAAGCGGTGCCCGTTTGACGCCTTGGGCTCTATAGGACCAATGACGTCCATGCCCCACATTGAAAATGGCCAAGGTGCAGTCAAGACATTTAATGAAGCCGGTGGTACATGTATATGATCAGCATAAATCTGGCATTTGTGGCACTTTCTTACAAAACTGTAGCAATCTGACTCCATCTGCAGCCAATAATAGCCAGCCCTTAATATCTTCCTTGCCATAGTATGCCCGTTGGAATGTGTCCCGAACGAGCCTTCATGCACCTCACTCATGATCCTTTCTGCCTCCTTCTTCGCCACACACCTAAGGAGTACTTTATCATGATTCCTCTTGTAGAGCACCCCACCACTCAAGAAGAAGTTCATTGACAGCCTTCTAAGTGTTCTTTTATCCTTTTCCGATGCCCCTGGAGGATACTCTCTGTTCAGGATATACTGCTTGATGTCATGATACCAAGGCTTATCATCTTTATTATCCTCAATTGCTGCGCAGTAGTAGGAATGTGCTGGCAAATCTCGATGCTGAATCCCGATGTGAGTCAGGCTTTTGTCGCAGCTGATATTAAACATTGAAGACAACGTGGCTAGTGCATCAGCCAACTGATTCTCATTGCGAGGAAGGTGCTGGAACGTGATTTCCTCAAAAAGCTCAACCAGCTTTAGAATGTAATCTCGGTAAGGGATCAACTTGGAGTCCCTTGTCTCCCAATCACCGTTCACTTGGTGAATTACTAGAGCCGAATCTCCATACACATCAAGTCTCTTAACTTTCCAATCACTGGCTGCCTGGATACCAAGGATACATGCCTCATACTCTGCGATATTATTAGTGACGTAGAAGCTTAGCCTGGCAGTGAATGGGATGAAGCGATTATCAGGGGAAATCAGCACTGCCCCAGCTCCGTGCCCGTATATATTGGAGGCACCATCGAACACCATTCTCCATCTTTCATCTTCTGGGGATTTCCCTTCTTCAAACAAAGCCATGATATCTTCATCGGGAAAGTCATACTGCATAGGCTGATAATCTTCAACAGGCTGGTGTGCCAGGTACTCGGCCAGTGCACTACCTTTAATTGCTTTCTGAGTGACATATAGGAGATCATATTCTGATAGCTGCATTTGCCAGCGGGCGAGTCTCCCTGTAAGTGCGGGCTTCTCGAAGATATACTTGACAGGATCCATTTTAGATACCAACCAAGTAGTGTGACTTAGCATGTACTGCCTCAGACGATGAGCAGCCCAAGCTAAGGCACAACAAGTCTTTTCTAGCAGCGAGTACCTCGTCTCACAGTCAGTGAATTTCTTGCTCAAATAGTAAATGGCATGCTCTTTCTTCCCCGATTCATCATGTTGCCCTAACATGCAACCCATTGAACTGTCTAGCACGGTTAGGTACAGGATCAGAGGTCTGCCGGGTACAGGAGGCATTAAAATAGGCGGATTCTGCAGGTACTTCTTAATCTTCTCGAAAGCCTCTTGACAATCATCATTCCACTTAGTCTCTTGATTCTTGCACAGCAATTTGAAAATCGGCTCACATGTGGCAGTTAACTGGAAGATAAACCTGGAAATGTAGTTCAGTCTTCCGAGAAAACCCCGAATTTCTTTTTCTGTCTTAGGAGTAGGCATCTCGAGAATTGCACGCACTTTATCTGGGTCAACCTCTATCCCCTTTTGACTGACAATAAACCCCAATAGTTTTCCTGATCTCACCCCAAAGGTGCATTTAGCCGGATTTAACCTGAGCATGAACTTTCTCAACCGTTCAAAGAGTTTCCGCAAATTAACGACGTGCTCTTCATCTGTTCTGGACTTTGCGATCATATCGTCCACGTATACCTCAATCTCTTTGTGCATCATATCGTGGAACAACGTGACCATAGCTCTTTGGTAAGTAGCGCCGGCATTCTTCAACCCAAACGGCATGACCTGGTAGCAGAACGTTCCCCAGAGAGTTGTGAAAGTAGTCTTCTCCATATCTTCAGGAGCCATTTTAATCTGATTATACCCCGAATACCCGTCCATGAAGGAGAAAAGGGAATGCTGTGCTGTGCTGTCTACTAGGACATCAATATGAGGCAAGGGAAAATCGTCTTTGGGACTGGCACGATTCAGATCTCTGTAATCAACACACATTCTAACTTTTCCATCCTTTTTGGGCACGGGCACAATGTTAGCAACCCACTGCGGATATTTAGCTACGGCTAGGAAACCAGCGTCGAACTGTTTCTTCACTTCATCTCTGATCTTTAAAGACATCTCGGGCTTCATCCTCCTTAACTTCTGTTTAACCGGAGGGCACTCAGGCTTGACTGGCAGCTTGTGCACCACTATATCAGTATCTAACCCGGGCATATCCTCATACGACCATGCAAAGACATCAACGTAGTCACGCAGGAGTTGAACCAACTTCTCATGTTCACTCTTTTTCATTGAAGTGCCCACCTTGACTTCTTTTGTTTCGCCCTCTGTTCCTAAATTGATGACCTCAATAGTTTCCCCATGTGACTGAATAACCTTTTCTTCTTGCTCAACCATTCTCATCAATTCTGGAGGCGTTTCCCAGTCATCCTCAGCATCCTCCTCGGCTTGATTAACGGGGTAATCAAAATTAACATATGAACCGCTGGCATCATTATTTTCAGAGGTATTCATTTTAGATCTGCATTTGCGGGAATAGAAAAGCAATGAACAAGCAAAAATAGAGACACAAAATGAAGACGCGAAAAAAAGCTATTTTTATTCATTCGAGAAATTCAAAACTACATTTCATTGATAGATGATAATAAATAAGAAAAACATGCATGCCCTTATGAAAAGGTCCTAAGGCCTTGGGCAGAGCCAAAGGATTTGCATTACAAAGATCATTACTTTGAAATGAAAACGACAGGGAAATTAACGATCTTCCAGTTGCCAATTTCTTCTCCTGCAGCACTGCGACGAACCAGGCCCCGATTCTCTCCTTCTTCAACTAGCTCTTCCTCGATGACCGCTATCTGATTAGGGATCAGCATGCCAGCACTTCTGAAATTCTGCTTGAGGTCATCTACAGGGACCATCATCAACCGGGGTTCTCTCCCCTGAAGCTTAGCCAATCTCTTCTCACGCTTTTCCTCGACCATTCTTCTCTTATCAGTTGGAGTGGGCCAATAACCTAACCCACGTCTGTCCTTGTATTCTTGCAGATGCACAGGTGACAGAATTCCTTGCTCAAATCTTCCTAGCCCCTTCCCAATCTGATATCCACTCTTCAGCATAACTTTTGCTACCATAACATCAGCATTGGGCCGCTTGGGTACAGGTAGTGGAGATTCTCTACTTACGAACATAGCATTCGCAATTTCTAAGGATTGAAAGGCGGATTCGAGGGATTCCTCTGCAGCTTCAATATAATGAGAGGGGACAGGTTTGCTGACTGTGAACTCTTCCTCCCCACAGACAACTACAAGCTTATCGTCGACTATAAACTTGAGTTTTTGGTGAAGTGTGGAAGGGACAACGCCTGCTGCATGGATCCAAGGTCTCCCCAAGAGACAGCTGTATGAGGATTCAACATCCATAATTTGAAAAGTCACATAGAACACCTCAGGCCCTATTTGCATTGGGAACTCCATCTCTCCTATGACTTCTTTCTTAGACCCATCAAAGGCTCTGACCAGGGTTGAGCTGGGTCTCATGTAGGAACAATCCACCTCTAACTTGTTCATCGTTGATTTGGGCATAACATTCAATGAGGATCCATTGTCAATGAGAACTCTGGAGAGTGTATACCCACCACACGCCACTGAGATATGTAACGCCTTATTGTGCCCCTTCCCCTCTGGGGTGAGCTCATCATCAGTGAAAGTAATGTAATTAGATGCAACGATGTTCCCAACTATACCATCCAACTGATTGACTGTAATATCTTGGGCGACATGGGCCTCATTCAGTATTTTAACCAAGGCGTCACGGTGGGCTTCTGAGCTTAATAGTAGGGACATGATGGAAATTTTGGCTGGGGTGTGGTGTAGCTGATCCACCACTTTGTAGTCACTCTGCCGCATTATCCTCAAGAATTCAGCAACCTCTGGGTCTGACACCCTCCTATTTATCATAGGCCCCGGCTCTACATTCTTTCCTTTTCGGACCCTCTCTTCTGCTGCCTTAGAGGTATTCTCTTCCTGAGCTTGGGGAACATACACACGCCCACTTCTAGTTACCCCGCTACTTCCTGCAATATTGGTGATGTCAAGAGCAGCTCGAGATCTCGGAGCTGGAATTGGTGCACTGTAGTTCCATGGGACATTATTGTTCTTCTGGCTAGGAGCCGGAACTGGGATCACAATAGTCTTTGGTCTTGCCACAGCCGAATTCTGACTGTATGGCACCTCGATAGGTCTCCTCACATCTCTACCCTCATCCGATTGGAAGGTCAGAACATCCTCTTCTCTTTCCTGTATACCGACCTGGATGATGTGGCGGTCCATCAGATCCTGTAACACCACCTTGAATGCTTCACATGCTCCCACACAGCGGACATTAGTACAAACTCCTTTCTGAACACAACCCATTCCAATAATCCCGCATTTGCACAATTCTGCATGAATGACTTCTAGGGGAGTCTGAATATCTTCTGCTGATTTGATTATGGACCGCTCTTTCATATCCATGATTGCATTAATGGCATGCTTCCCATGGCCAGGCAGCGGGTTAGTCGCGATATTTGGATCCTCCTGCTTGAAAGTTATGCCCTTTTTATCTACCAAGTCTTGCACCACTATCTTGAAGGCTTTGCAATCTTCCACAACATGCCCCACTGCTCCTTCGTGGAAAGCACAAGTACTATTGGGGTTGTATCCTCTGAAGTAAGGTGGTTGGACAGGTTTCATGGGTCTTGTGTTGATGAGCTTATTGGTGATGAGGTAGTTAAATAGGTCTGTGTAAGACATGGGAATTGGGTCAAAAGTTGTTCTGTTTTGGTAGGTTCTTTGGTGGTTGTTTTGGTTGTTGTTTTGGAATGGATGAGCTGTTTGTGTGGGAGTGGGGACTGGGATGTTAGGTGGCTGGTATGGTGGGTTGATAGTGATGGTATTGGTTTCCCCCTCTTTCTTTTTGGGAAAGCTGGAGAATGGCTTCTTTTGGGAGCTCATGTTACTTGTGGACCCCCTGTGCAATCTTTCCACTTCTCAATCCGTTCTCCAATCTCTCTCCCACAATCACCATATCTGAGAAATTGGATGATGCACTGCTGATCAGACGATCATAATATAGCGGTGGCAAGGTTTCCATGAACATAGAAACCAATTCCTTGTCTAAAAGAGGAGGTGTGACTTGTGCGGCCAAAGCCCTCCATCGCTGGGCGTACTCCTTGAATGACTCAATGTCCTTCTTGCTCATATTCTGCAGCTGTGTCCGGTCTGGTGCCATGTCAGTATTGTATTGATATTGCTTGAGGAATGCCTCAGCTAAATCCTTCCAGCAGCGGACTTGGGATGGCTCTAACTTCATATACCAATTAAGAGATGCCCCAGCAAGGCTATCTTGGAAGCAATGGATTAGTAATTTGTCGTCACGGGAGTAGGTAGACATCTTCCTACAATACATCGTCAAGTGGCTCTTTGGGCAGGTCGCGCCTCTGTACTTGTCAAAATCGGGGACCTTGAATTTTGGCGGCAACACCACATCAGGAATGAGGCACAAGTCCCTGGCCTCCCTAGCCCTGGAGCCAAAGCCTTCAATCATTCTTAGTCTTTCTTCTAACATCTGGAACTGCTCTTTGGTTTGTTGGTGCTCAGCGGAATAGACTTGAGGGGAATGACTTATACCATAAGGAGGTGGAGGCATTGAGTGCTGAACCTGAGGGTAAATGGAGTTTCCGGACACAAAGCCTTGAGTCTGCGGAAAGGCAGCTGGCTGTGGAGTGAGATTCTGAGGAGTAGGCTGAGGTATAACAATTGAATGCGGGATCTGAACCTGGGGTTCACCAGTCATTCCTTCTGATCCGACAGGCGTTGGCTGTACATTCTCGGCCATCGCTCCGGGACTAGCCCCTGGGTTAGTCCCTTGGTTTGGAGGACTATAACCCAGAGGAAGGCCATAAGGAGGCCACTGAGCAGCTTGGAAGTCATTTCCATTCTTCAAGGACAACAGGAGTCTCATCATCTCATTCATCTGTGCTTTCATGGCATTCATTTCATTTCTCAACTCAGGATCACCTTGACTGGAGCTACCAGGAGCTGAAAGGTTCTGATTCTGCACCTCGGGGCCTTGGCCTGCTTCGTTTCCATTCTCTGAGCCTGAAACTGGAGGATTCTGATTCTCTGGTGGAGGTTGATCGGGGTCACTTAAGATTGCCATTCTTCTGGCCTGTGAACGTGTCCAATATGAATGTGGTCGCACCAGCTTGCCTTATCTCTGTTTGAATTGAAATATTTTTATAAGCAAAGGAGCAAATTAATGAATGCAATGTAATGCACATGATTTTTATGTTATTTGTTGTTTATTGTCGGGAATCATAGTGCAACTTGCTCTTGTCATAGGTGTATATTCAAATATTTTCCAGAACATAACGCGGCTGGGATCAATAAGCGAGATAAGCATACTTCATTCAAGCATCATTTCTTTAACCATCCCAAGAGAAGAACGAGGTACAATATCCTTAAATGCAATACAACGCTTTGAAAAGAAAAACACAACATTCTTTTAAGAAAAGAAAAATTACAATTTCCTAGTGAACATTCTAAAAAAAGGGAAAATTTAAATCTAAAAACCTATTGCCTTCATCTTCTCTTGGTTCCTCTCCTTTTTGCTAGCTGCAGCAGCTTCCTTTGCCTTTTTCATGAGCTCCTCAGTCAGAGACCTGCAGTACTCCACGAATTCATATACTCGCACCGGAGTGTTGTAAGGCAGCATCTCAGCTTCTGCCTTTCTCAACCTCTTGGGAATATCCCTCACCGCCTGATTAGCCAACCACGCCAATTTGGAGAACTTGTTCTTCCACTGTCGAATTTCGGCCCTCATCTCAACTATGATCTCTTGCTTTTCAATCCTACCCATTAGCTCAAGAAGACGATGTTCCCAGTACTGACTCTCCTCTCTCACCTGTCGGTAAGCATCACTGATGTGCCTCAGATTCCTTTTTAGCTCATCTGAATTCTCTTGCTCCATCCTTAAGGCCTGCTGATACTCTCTAAGGATGTTCACGATGGCATCTCTATCTTGTCTGATGTACCCTATTTGACTTTCAAGCTCACACGTCACAGACTGAGACTTTTTCTTGAATTCCTCTAGTGATTCCTTTGTAGTTTTCTCACTTTGCGCAGACTTCTTGAACAACTTCCTCCATTCGTTTGTTCTAGCCATGGCCTCACCCACCTTGGTATTCGATCTTTTCAACTCATCTTTGGCACCTTTCAGATATTTCTTCAACTCTTGATTACTTTCCTCTTCTTTCTTAAGTTTCTTGCTGCTTTCTTCGAGAGCTTCGACCCTGCGCTCGTTCTCGTTCTCTAACTTTCTCTTCTCAGAAATCACTTTCCCCAACTTATCTTGTAAGGCTTTCTTTTCTTCTTCTACCTTGAACAACGCAGACTTGACCTCACTCAGTTCTTTGAGACTTGGAATGTGAAGCTCCGGGATTTCTTTCCCAACTGACGATGAATTCTGGCGAGGTGGGCCAATATTTTGGATTCTTTGGTGAAGCCATTGGTAGAAAGTAACATCACCTGTTTTCTTTGTGATCTCCACTTTATCCTTGTAAACTACACCCTCCCAAGCCTTTGAAATTTTCTGAAGCAAGCCATGGTTCTTTGAATCTTCCTTATCGAGAAAAATTGGGGCCAACATGCCTTCAGTGGGTGCATTCTTCATAGGATACCCAAGCTGTCTGATGGTGAGAGAAGGATTGTAATTGATGTAACCTTGGGTTCCCATTAAGGGCACATTCTGGAAATTGCCACACCGGAATAGTATTGAAGGCCTATCTTTCCAACACGGATGATTGAACCAACAGACTTTGAGAGCACTGAGATTCTCTAAAGTGTGCACCCATTCTTGTGCACATCTGGCTTCTACATCACAACACAGGGCATATTCTACTAAGTCCGCAGCTTTCGTCTTATGAGTGACAACATGGTTGAGGAACCAGGTGTAGAGAACATGGAAAGAGCAAGCAACCTTCTTCTTTCCTAACACACGGTGATGAGTGAAGGAATAGTAGGTATCTGCAAGGATTGCTGGTACAGGGTTAATCGAATTTTCTTTACTTATGAATGCTAGAAAAAGCCCAATAGCGGTCTCATCAATGAACTTCTCGACCTGAGGGAAAAGGACGATCCCGAAAATAGTTAGGGCTAACAGCTGTTTGAAAGGGCCCCACTTCTGATTTTGGGCATAAAACCTCAACAAACCTTCGAAATAACTTAGCGGGAAACCTTTGATACGGTTCTTCTTTTCCTTATGAAGCTCTAATTCCTTCACACTGACTTGCAACAACAAGGAGAGTCTCTGGTCTGAATACCGATGTTTCTGATATTGGTAAGGTGCTAACTCTGATTTCGAGAACCCCAGGATCTGTTCATACTCCTCGAGAGTTGGTGATAACTGAAAGTCTTTGAAGAGGAAGCATCGAATGTCTGGATCATAGAATCGGCTGAGGGCCATAATAGCACTTTCTTGAACATCTAATTGTAACAATCTGATGAGGTTACCATAAGCCTTCCCGAATAGATCCTTCTCTTCTGACTCCATCAAGGAAACAAACTCTTTCAAACCCTCTACATCTATTCTCTTGACAACCGGAAACCTCGAATTAAGTACAATCTCGCTTCTTGATCCCATGTTGCTTTATTTTTCCCGCCTAAAACAAGATTCCAAGTTACTTTACAATCCCGGCAAACAACTTAGATGCGTGACGAATGAGTTTCAAAATTGAGTTTTATTTAATGTAGATGATGCAAATGACGTGATGATGCAATGATGCCACGATGCATGATGTGACGATGTTTCTTTACAGGAAGGGGATATTTACAGGTGGTGTTTTGAAAATCTTCACACTATATGCCACCTCATATAGGCGTTTATTGAAAAGGAAAAGCACATCTTTTTTTATTTTCGAAAAATTTTGAGGGAAAATTGATTGAACTGAATGCACGATGCAACACACAATTTGGAAAGCCCTTGTGACCTAAAATGGGGTAGAACCTATGATCTAAGACACTTTAGGGGTAATATGTAGCTCTATTCACACCCTCACAAAGGTCATCAGAGCCACAGTCTCTTTCACGAAATTCCTTGTAAATGCAGCAAACTGCTAGGTACAAGGTATCATGGAAGAGCACAACTCTGATTGAAACTTTCGCGAGTAGCCAAACGGACAAAGGTCCTGATGGGCTCCCACTACTCGAATCCACTCATCCTATGGTATCCTAACAGACCTGGGTTATGGTCTTTTCCTCTAATCATATAATCTCGGGGTACAAGTGTAGTGTGTGTGAAGGGCATTTTCCCTAGCACTACCCCCACCTGAAATGAAAACCAGAGCAGTCCAGATAATAGCATGTTGTTTACCCTATGGTTCAATATTATTCAAATACAACTAGCCTAGGATACTAACAAAAAACACATTACTTACTTCAGAAAGGGAGTTGAGAAGAAGGGAACAACAAAAAGAAAATTGTATATGCCTCTAATCAATGATAAGAAAGAAAGGCAAACAAGGTACTAATCAAATCAACAATACATTAAACCACACATTTTAATTAGTTAGGCTTGACCCTCGTCTTTTTTAAAAAAAAACGTCCCCAGCGGAGTCGCCAGCTGTTGCACCCCGAAAAATCTCCGGTTTGGGTTTCTCAATGTACAACGTGGAATAAGTTGGAGCCGCCACCAATATTTTAATTTTAAGACCAAAACATTGAAAAAAGGTCTTTTGGACAAGGCGGATGGTCTTTTGAAACTAGAGATATAGGTTCGGGGGTCGATTACGTGCGAGGAAGGTGTTAGCACCGCGCACGTCCTTTCTACCGAAAGGGAACCTCTAATTAAATGTGTGGTTTTAACGTTTGATTTGAAAAATACCTAGATTTGCCTATTTATTTCTTATTCGGAGATGAATGGGAAATCTTTAATGAAAATTTTATTTTAGGTGAGAAGGGGGGAAAAAAAGGTTTTTAGAAAAAAGTGCTTGACGGGACATGGCCCGCTCCTACGTATCTCCCGGTGCGATGGAGAATTCAAAGCTACGTAGTTCTTGGTTCTTTTTGAAAAGTTTTTGTTTTTTATCCTTTTTTAGTGAGTTTTTGAAATAGGACGAGCATTAGCAAATGATTAAACTAGCAGAGGCTATGATGAATCACTGCTAAATGCTCAAAAAGAGTTGTACCGCTAGTCAAACAAACAAAGGTTCTGATGGACTATTGATAACAACTTGTTTTTATTATGTTTTTGAAAATGATTTTCGAAAGAGATTGATTTGTACGATGATCAAACTAACAAAAGTTATGATGGATCGTCGTTTATTATTTTTAGGAGAAAAGGGCATTGTCACTAATAGCTAAACGAACAGAGGCTCTGATGAGCTACTAGCAACAATGGGTTTGAAAAATGATTTTTGTTTGTTTTATGAAAATGATTGGTTTAGGGGGATGAAAAGAATTTTTATTTGTTGCGCTTGACGAGAACGTGGCTCGCTCCTACGTATCCCAAACGGGAATCAAAGCGACGTAGTTCTAATTAAAAAAATGTTTTTAAAAGGGTTTAAAAGGGGCAAGCTGAATCACCCGAGACCATCTTCACCACTTAGGACATGATGCACTAGGCATAAATGGGAATCATATGGTTCGTCATCAACAATGGACGATAATATACAAGAACGAGTGGATAAATGCTATATCTAAGTTTAATCACATGGATCACAATAACTAAATATTAACAAATAAAAGACTGAAATACCTCTGATGAAGACAGATATTCCAGATCTGAAGAGCGCAAACCCCGACTAACCCTTGCAGGAGATCAGCTCAGACGGACCAACGGCGCGAGTAGAGCAAAAATGAAGCGGAGGACTGAAAAATGAGATTTGCGAGAGTTGTCTTCCCAGATCTCGTGAAAATGTCTCTGGAGCAATTTTTCTCAGATTTCGTGAAAGTGTCCGTGTGAAAAAATGGTGAAGCTTAGCTTCCTATTTATAGAGTTTCAAAAACAACCGTTTGATTTTTAACCATTAATGCATGACATAATCGATTATGTCTCCCAATTGAAACATATGCTAATCGATTATGTTGATGGAAATGGAAACTTTGGTGAGATGATAATCGATTATTGTTGTAAGGCAAAACAGGTGCATAATCGATTATCAACCTTCCTTAAAAGGTGGTAATCGATTATGTGCTTTAGTTGTTTGAAGCATATAATCGATTATGGTATATAAAAAAGGAAGGTAAGGATAGCTTGCTAATCGATTATTTCTTTTAGTTAAAATAGGATGCTAATCGATTATGTGCTTAAAAAGGGGAGGGAATAATCGATTATTTGCTTGATTTCATAGAGCAAATAATCGATTATTTGCTTGAATGAAACAAGTAGATAATCGATTATTTGCTTGATTTTCAGAGTAGATAATCGATTATTTGCTTGAAGGAAGGATATGACGTAATCGATTATTTCCTTATTCATCAAGAATACATTATATGCATGATAAAATCAATTTTATACTTTCTAAAAAATTATTTTCATGCATGAGGCTTATTGAAAAATATTTTCATACAAAATTATTTTTATAAGCCCTTTTGTGAGAAATGACCAAAATGCCCTTTTGGTCCCAAAAACCCTGATTTTGCTCCAAACTTCATTTCCACTCTAACAATGATTCTGAGACCTTTTGGATGACAATAAAACCCTAGAAATGCATGCATGATGAGAAAATACGTCTTTTTGGCGAAATTACCAAAATACCCTTTGAACGAGGAAAAACCCTAGAAACCCTAGAAATGCTCTAAAGTGCTCTAAAATGCCATGCAATGCTTTTCTAACCCTAAAATGCATTCTGAAACTTCTAAGATGCAAGCATGATGCTCTCCCTAACCTCTAGGACGAATGCCAAGACTTGATTTACTTATTTTTGGTTGAAAATTAGGGTTTTGCCCTAAGCCGGACAAAATTGGGGTATGACAGGTATGTTTTCGAGGACGAAAATAATTCTAAGTGGGGGAGAGTTGTAACGCCCCAATTATATTAAAATCTATTTTGAGATGAATTGGTGAAATGATTGAAGAGATTAGAGAGTTTTGGCGTAAGAAGTTCCGCCCAAGATTGGTACCTCATTGTAGTATTTTGAAAATCTGTACCAATTGGTTACTTATTTTGGGAATTAAAAATCATAGATAGAAACTACACTCCGAGAGCTTTCCAACGAGTGGTCATTTGTTAAAATCCGATGTCGTTTGCTATTTTAATCAAGAGAAGGAAGAAAAGAGTAGTCTACGCATGTATGCTGTTGTTTCTGCCATACTGCGCCTGAGTCGCGCTCAAGTCGCGCCCCAAGCGCAAGTGCTGTGCGTGAGCAGCGTGGGTTTCTGCCATTTCGCGCCCAAGTCGCGCCTGGCTTGCGCTCCGAGCGCGAGTTCGCGTATATAGCTGCGTTTCTGCGCAGCTAGGGCATTTTTCTTGCTGTTTCACTCTTTTTATCATATCTTTGTCTCTGGAGCTCCGTTTTTGACGCGGTTTGTTGCGTTCTTCTCGTATCGCAGAGGGCTTCGATAAAAGAGCAGTTCCTGAGTTAGAAGACAGGAGAGCTGAGGACGAAATTGGATCTTCCCAAAGCTAAGGTTAGGGTTTTCGCGAGTTGGGGGAGGAATTTCAAGGCTTTGCTCGTGTGTTGCTGTGGTTACTCGTTGGTGTCTTCAATCTTCTTCTACGGAGCTTGCGTTTAAGAGGTAAGGGTGAGCGTTTCATTTGACATAATTGGGTAGACATGGGGTCTCGTGGGTTTTTGATGAAATTGGAATTTGTTGATGGATTTGATATGTTTGATGTGTTCGATGGTTTGAAATTTTGAAGAGCTTTGATGTTGTCTTGCTGAATTGATGTTGTTTCGAATGATTTGATGAATTGTTAGCGTAAAATTTGATGATGTTTTGTGAAGACATTTGGTGATTTCTCAATAAATTCTTGATAATTTACTTTGATTGGTTTTGATGAACTCGTGATGAAAATATTCTATGATTTCGTGGTGGACCTTTGGTGAATGGAAATGATGAATAATTTTGTTTTTGAAGTCGATGTTATGAGTCACCGGTCCCCACTGTTTTGCACTGTTTCTCACTGTTTTCTTGCCGTTTTTCCCATTTTTCAAATGTGATATTTCCCAAGGAAAATGTGATGTCTCTCTCTATAAAATGTGAGGTTTTTATCAATCCAAATGTGAAATTCACTTCTCTTCTCCACAAATATGAAGTTTTACAATTTAAAATTATGGTGTTGTTCTCAAATGTAAATACAATTTTGATAAATATGACGAGTTCACTCTAAGAGTGATTATGATGATGTGATCTATGTGATTTTGATGAGTATGCCGTGTTCATTCTAAGAGTATTTTTATGATGATGTGCCTTGAGTGGTGTTTGTTTATGATGACGATGAAGAGTACTCCGGGTGATGTGTTTGATGAGTTGCACATGTGTTCATAGAGTCTCATGGCATGTGCATACTATGACGAATAGGCTTCGGCCTCTTATTGATGATGATATGCCTTGAGTGGTTCTTTTTCTTTCGTAATGATGATATGCCTTGAGTGGTTTTTATGACGATATGGTACCATCATGCATATTCCCTGGAAGGGGGTTGCATTTACATGCATTTTCATGACGGTGATTCCTTGAAATTAATTGTGTCTGAATTGATATTCTCTAATGATGAGTTTGATGATATTGCTGGTGTCGTATGATTTACCGTCCATGTTACTCTGTTTATGCTTGATTATGTTTTATTGAAATTCTCACCCCTTCTGCTTGGAATGTTGCTCTATTGTGGCAACGCTGCAGGTAACCTCGAGTGAAGGACTTGCTGCCTTACTTTTTAGCTTATTGGGATGTATTTTTGCGTCGCTCTCTGATACTGTAACACCTAGGGGCGTGGGTGAAGTTGGATAATTTGTTTAATTAGTTTAATAATGATCTTTATTGTTATATTGAGACGTGTTTTGAGAGTATTTGGTGAGATGGTGTTTATTCCGCTGTGATGTGCTTTATGAGGATTTGATTTTTTTCATAACGGATGTTTGATCGCACAAATTTGAAGAGTGCATATTGATGAGGTTATTTTAATGAAGTTGTAGCATTTCTTTTCTATCAATTAAAACAATATTTTTGAAAGAGAATTACTCTGATAAATGACGTGTAATATAAGGGTAGAAAAGGGGTGTTACAGTACTTGGACTGTTCGGCTTGAAAGAGATCCAGTTGGCGTCAATCAAATCCTGGACTACATATTTGAAAGCCTTGCAGTCTTCCACCGTGTGACCGACCCCTCCACTATGAAAGCTACAGGTAGCATCAACATTGTATCCCCTAGGAAAGGGAGGTTGCATAGGCTTCATGGGGCGAGTATTGACCAAATTTTTTGAGACAAGGTGATTGAACAACTCAGTATAGGTCATTGAAATCGGATCAAAATTAGCACGCCTCTTCTCTTGATAGTTCTGGGCTCTGTAGCCTGAATTAGTTTGCTGCGGAGAGTTGAAAGATAATGGCACTGCCTGTTGTGGAGAGCTGAAAGATGGGCCTCCCCCTGCGGTAATAACATTGGTTTCCCCTTCTTTCTTCTTGGGGAAATTGGAAAAGGGTTTTTTTTGTCCACTAGAATTGCCAAAACCTCCAACAATCTTTCCGCTACGCAATCCGTGCTCTAATCGTTCCCCAATGACAACCATATCTGAGAAATTGGATGAAACGCTCCCCACCAACCTATCATAATACAGCCCTGGAAGGGTCTCCATAAACATGTACACCATCTATTTTTTAGTCAATGGCGGCTTCACCTGAGCAGCTATGCTCCTCCATTTTTTAGCATATTCTTTGAATGATTCTCTATCTCCTTTACTCATGTTCTGCAATTGAGACCGGTCGGGAGCAAGGTCCATGTTATACTGGTATTGTTTCAGAAATGCTTCAGAGAGATCCTTCCAACTGTGAACTTCGGAGGATTGCAGCTGCATATACCAATCTAACGATGCCCCAGTCAGACTGTTCTGGAAATAGTGAATGAGCACCTTGTCATCCTGAACATAAGCGGCCATTTTTCTAACATACATCGTCAAATGGCTAGATGGACACCCGGTGCCGCGATATTTATCAAAGTCAGGTGCTTTGAATTTAGGAGGAATGACAACATCTGGGACAAGGCACAAATCTCGGGCATCCCTGGCTCTAGTTCCCGATCCTTCCACAGCTCTTAAACTCTCTTCAAGCGAGTGATACCGATCCCCATGCTGAGTGTTCCCAAACAAATGACCTTGTGGATAGTTCCCCGGACTGTGATAATAACCCCCATACTGAGCAGGGTTTCCCATATGATGGACAGCGTTCTGAGGGTTCACAGCAACTCCCAGAGTAGGACTAGGTGAACCTCTTGGCAACACAATACCAGGACTAGGAGTATGAATTTGTGGTCCCATAGCAGCTCCACTAGGTATAGTCGTGACAGGTTGACTCGACCCCATAGGAATAGCTTCAGCAACAGACGGCATATAACCCATTAATTGGCATCCCCCAAGGATATATCGGTGCATTCAGATGACTCTGTCCGCTCGCCCCTAGAGGATGGGCAAAGTGACTGACCCCCTGTCCATAAGAAGCGTGAGTAGTTGTAACTTCAGCGGACACCGGAGGAGAAACGAAGGTAACAACCCCTTCGGGATTTACAACAGCGGCGGCCCCAGCAGCGGCCCCACCCCTCAGATTCTGTAGCATAATCATTACTTCGACCATCTGTGCTTCCATAGCCTCAACTTTAGTCTTCAAAGCTTGATTCTCCTGAGCCAGCTGCTCAGGGTTAAGAATCTCCACAACCGACTCATCTTGACCCAGGGGGTCCTCATTCTCGAGATGTTGATTGCTAGCCATCAATCTTGTTTGTAGACGGGTGTAATATCGGTGTTGGCGAACCAGCTTGCCTGTCGTTTCTGTTGGTAGAACATCTTTATGAGTACAAGTATGAATGCGTAAATGAATGCAATGCATATGCACATGGTCTTATGTTATTTTTGTGTTTGGCGCCAGGAATCGTGAAATAACTCGCTCTTGTCATAAGCAAATATCGAAACATTTTAAGAGCGTGACGAACATTGGGATCAGCAAGCGATAGGGCATACTTCCAATCATAAGAAAGAAAGAGAGTACAATACTATTAAGAGTGCAATACAATATCTCTCAAAGAAAAATACAATGCTCTTAG
Organism: Astragalus membranaceus; assembly: GCA_039519185.1. Classification (NCBI taxonomy): domain Eukaryota; kingdom Viridiplantae; phylum Streptophyta; class Magnoliopsida; order Fabales; family Fabaceae; genus Astragalus; species Astragalus membranaceus. The sequence continues at coordinate 25,104,676 of CM076853.1, forward strand.
AAAATTACAACATTCTAAAGAAAAATTATAACTTCCTAGAGAACATTCTAAAAGGAAAATTACAATGCACTGAAATCTAGTGGCATATGGTCTTCAACTTCTTTTTCTTTTCTCTTTCTTTGCTTGCAGCAGCGGCTCCTTCAGCCTTTTCCATGAGCTCCTCAGCCAGGGCCTTGCAGAAATTGACAAACTCATACACATGGACCGAGGTATTGAAGGGAAGCATCTCAGCTTCAGCCCTCCTTAGCCTTCTGGGGACATCCCTTACAGCTTGATTAGCGCTTTGAAAATTTGCCCCTCCAAAGTTGGATCTCATCTCTTAGCTCTTTAACGATCTCTTGCTCTTCTATCTTGCCAATCAGTGCTAGGAAGCGCTGCTCCCAGTACTTGCTCTCCGCTTGTACCTGCCTATAAGACTCCCCTAGGTACCGGAGATTCCTTGTCAGTTCATCAGATCTTTCTTGCTCATACCTCAGCATTTCTTGATATTCTCTGAGAACATTCCCAATGGAATTTCTTTCTTGTTCAAGATTCTTCAGCTGCCTTTTCAACTCCACCACCAAGTGAGGTTCTTGTCTGGGCTCAGTCGCCACAGTCTTCCATTCTTTGGCTTCTTCAAGGGCCTTTCTTGTTTTCTGCTTGTACCTTTGGAGTTCATCCCTAGCCCCCTTTAGGTATTTCTGAGCTTCTAGTTTACTCTCCTTTTCCGCTTTGAATTGCTTGACACTTTCCTCAACAGCTATCATCTTGATCTTGTTCTCTTCCTCTAACTTCTCCTTTTGTAGGGTTATTTTCTCCAACTCTGCTTGCAATGCCTTTTTTTCTTCTTCCGCTTTTGCTAAGGCAGATTTAACCTCATTCAACTCCTCAGGGGTAGGAAGGCGAGGCTTTGGCATCTCTTTCTCGACTGGCAGTGCCTCTTGGGAAGGTGGACGAGCACTTTGGATTCTTTCATGCAACCATTGGTAAAAAGTGACGTCGCCAACCTTTTTCATGAGCTCATCTCTATCTTTACGGACCACAGTTTCCCATGCCTTTGATATTTTCCGAAGCAAACCCTTGTTCTTCGGATCTTCTTTGTCAAGGAAGATAGGAGCCAACATGTCTTCGGTAGGCATATTCCTCATAGGGTACCCAAGCTGTCGGATAGTCAAGGAAGGATTATAGTTGATGCAGCCTTGAGTCCCCATTAGTGGTACATTCTGAAAGTCTCCACACTGAAACACTACTGATGGTCTGTTCTTCCAACATGAATAAGTGAACCAGCGGATCTTGAGGGCGTTGAGACTCCCTAAGGCATGCACCCACTCCTGAGCACTTTTGACCTCTACCTCACAATTCAAGGCATAAGCCAACAGATCTGTAGCTTGATTCTTGTGAGTGATGACGTGGTTAAGGAGCCAAGCATATAGTACATGAAGGGAGCAGGCAATCTTCTTTTTCCCCAACACTCGATGATGCGTAAAGGAGTAGTAAGTGTCTGTGAGTACGGCTGGTACTGGGTTAATTGAATTATCCTTGCTTATGAAGGCTAAGAACACCCCAATGGCAACCTCATCAATGAACCTTTCAACATGTGGGAAGAGGACAATCCCAAAGATGGTTAGTGCCAGCAACTGCTTAAAGGGACCCCATCTGTTGGCTTGAGCATGGGACCCACAGTCACGAGATTACTGCCTTAAACAATCGATTAACAGAATTTGAGGCTCGAAACATTTCCTTTTCGCATTGGATGCAAGATCTTTAGATAAAATTATGAGTCAGCATTTTATTTTTATGTTTTGTGCCCTGTTGGCATAACCCTTCTCTTATAAGCCTATGACTATTAGCTCTTTTTGTTGGTTACCAAATTGGTTTAATGCAATGATTATTCTTTTCTAATTAAATGACTGTGCTGTTAGATTCGCATTTTTTATTACATGTTGCCCTCTTTGATCATGACAAAAAGGGGGAGAAGAATAGAGTTTTTAATATTTAGAATAAAGTTTTAATATTCAGCATGCATTTGCATTTACTTGCATACAGTCAATAAAACAGGGGGAGCATTATGATAGGGGGAGTATCGTATACATTATCTGTTTGAACTAACCTCCCACCTTGAGATGAGTTAATGTTTTGTCATCATCAAAAAGGGGGAGAATGTGGATACCTTGTGTTGCAGGTAACCTGATATTGCAGGATGTGTTTTGATGATGAAAAAGACAAAGGTAAGATTGACGGTCAAAGTCAATAAAAGTGACTAAACGTCAAAGTCACAATCCAAGACAAGCAAGCCAAGAACTGAAGATTCAAGTTTAAGGGTAGTCGTTAAATATAAGGGTAGTCCTTAGGGTTTGGGTGTGTCTTAGGAAAAAGTGTAAGCTCTTTCAAAAGGTCAGCTCGTATCTCAGAGTCTCACACACTCACAAAGTCTTTTTAAAGGTGCATGCATATTTACGTAAACATTCTTATCACCTTTTAAATAACAAAATCGATTTTCCTCATGCATAAACAAATATCAAAATCGATTTTCAGGTAAAATAGAAAAGCTATAAATCGATTGTCAGGCCATGTTTTATAATACACAAATCGATTTCTGAGCCAAATATTTTTTAAGGGAAGAATCGATTCCCAACCTTTTGCACATAACTGAGAATCGATTCCCACTTGTCTCAGGCAAGCTGAAAATCGATTCCTACATTTTTTTCACTAAGTATAGAATCGATTCCTAGCTTTCCATGACACTCAAGAATCGATTTCCCATATTTTACAAACAAAGATAAAATCGATTCCTTACCTAAATAAATCGATTCCTAGATCAAATACATTTTAACAAAGAATCGATTCCTACATTATTTTCAACGTAAAAATGAATTCCTCATAGCCTATAAATAGGCAGTGCTTCACGATTCATTCAACACACAACACACAACTCAACCCACTTGCATGAAACAGAAAACTCTTGAGAAAACTCTTCACGCTTATACTTTTGCTCGTCACGTACCGTTGGTCTGTCTGAGCTGATCTGTTGCTAAGAGTTAGTTGGGGTTGTATTCTTCAAGTTGTAATATCTGCCTACACTAGAGGTATTTCTGCATTTACAATTGTTTATTATTTAATTGTTGTGTTTTGTTCTAGGGAGTGGGGTATCTCTCTAGGGTAGCTGCATGTACTAGGAAGTGGGGTATCTTTCTAGGGCAGTTGATTGTAACAGGGGTGGGGTATCTCTTGTTATTGTTATATTAGATCTGAGGGCTCTCTATAGGTGGGGTATCCTAGGAGGAGAGTGCCTGAGTCTGTAAAGGTTTTCCAAGGCACCTGTAAGCCTTGTTGTTGTTTTAGTGGAAAATCTCACAAGGGTGTGAGGACTGGACGTAGGTCACTAGGAGGTGACCGAACCAGGATAAATCTCTGCGTGCTTTACTGCTTTCCTGCTTTACTATTATACTGCTTTACTGCTTTATATTCTAATTCCTTCGCTTCCACTTAACCTGCGCGAAAATTGATCTAAGTCATTGAAAAGGGGAAAAACATTTACAAAAGATCTGAAAAGTTTTTAAATCTCAATTCACCCCCCCTCTTGAGACTGAAGCCACTTGGTAACAAGTGGTATCAGAGCTAGACTCTTGTATAAAGGGCCTAGCAGCTTCAAGAGAAATGGCTTCAGGTTGGTCTACGCAAGAGGGTGCTTCTCTTACCCGTCCTCCGGGATTCAACGGGAAAGATTACGCATATTGGAAAGAAAGAATGAGAATCTTTATTGAAGGGGTAGACTTAGATGTTTGGGATGCTGTGGAAAAAGGACCCTATGTCCCCACACACTTAGTAGATGGTATTCTTACTATTAAGAGTAGAAATGAATGGTCTGATGATGAGAAAAGAAAAGTGCAACATAATTTACGTGCCAAAAATATTATTACTTCTGCTTTAAGTCCTGATGAATTTTTTCGAGTTTCAAACTGTAAATCTGCCCAAGAAATGTGGGATAATCTCCAAGTTACTCATGAGGGTACAAATGAAGTGAAAAGGGCAAGAACAAATACTCTTATCAGAGAGTACGAATTATTTAGAATGAATACAGGTGAAACAATACCAGAAATGCAGAAAAGGTTCACTCACATTGTGAATCAGTTAAGCTTGTTGGGTAAGTCATTTCCTGCAGAGGATCTAATCAACAAAGTTCTGAGATGTCTGAATAGAGAATGGCAGGCCAAGGTTACTGCTATAGCTGAATCAAGAAATTTAGCTACTATGACTCTGGCTACTCTGTTCGGTAAACTTCAAGAGCACGAACTAGAACTCACTCGTCTAGCTGAGTACGAAAACACAGATAAGAAAAAGAAAAGTTTGGCTCTAAAAGCATCTTGTTCTAGTCAATTTGATGATAGTGACAACTCAGATGATGAAATTGATGAAAATGAAGAGAATATGGCTCTTATGGTTCGGAAGTTCAAAAGGTTCATGAAAAACAACAACTATCCAAAGAAGAACTTCAAATCAAAAAGGTTCTCCAGCAAAGAAAGTACATCCGGTCCTCCTACTTGTTATGAATGCGGGAAACCCGGGAACATGAAAATGGAATGTCCTAATCTACAGAAAAAGGACTCCAAATCTGAAAAGAAGGCATTCAAAAATAACAAAGGAAGAAAAGCCTACATCGCATGGGAAGACAACTGCATGGATTCATCAGATGAATCAGAAGATGAAGAAGCTCAAGTTGCATTAATGGCTGATCATGAAAGCGAGAATGAAAACGAGGTAATTTCTAACCCTGACTCTTTACAAAATGCATATGATGACTTATATGAAGCTTTCACTGAGTTGCATGATGATTCTATGAAATTAGCTAAGGCATTAGATAAAGCAAAGAAAGTTATCAATCATCTTCAAAATGAAGTAATTACATTAACTAAAGAAAGGTTAGAACTTAGAAAGGAAAACTACAGCCTAGGCTACCTTAAAGCAAATTATGTCTGTGACAAATGTACTGAGTTTGAAAAGAAAGTCCATGAACTAGAATGGACAGTAGGAAAACTATCCAGCTTACAACAGGCACATCCTACACATCCTAGAAACAACTACACTAAAAGGCATATGCATCATAGATCAAGACCATGCATCAGTTGTAGTTATTGTGGTAAAAATGGACATACAGTTTCTGTTTGCAGAACAAGAGGAAGACAAAATGTGAAGAAAGTATGGGTTCCCAAAGGGACCATACTAAGTACTAACCCACAAGGACCCAAAGAAATTTGGGTACCTAGAACCTTTGTTTAAATCATTGCAGGTATGCTTCAAGGTATGGGGGACAAAATTGGTACCTTGAAAGCAGAATCACAAAAGCTCATGACTGAGAAGAAACAGATCCTCAAACACTCCACCCCAGGTTAAGCAGTCATGTGACTTACATCAAAAATAAAAACTGAGGAAAGAATCCTCAGGAAAGGTTAGTCCGCTTTTTATAGAACTATTAATTCAATCTCTTAACATGAAATTGGTCTATACAAGTGCAAAATTTCATTTCCATGCTTTACTCATGTAAATTAAAAGGAACCATCATCCTAGAATCCATGACTCTAATATGTGCATACATGATTAAAAGTTAGTTGAATTTTTTAAACGGCCTGTCAAAATTATTGTCTTAAAACCCCATTGTAAAAGAAACCATTTACAATATTTTAATCGATTGTCAAGCCACTTCCATGACATGAATCGATTGTCAAGCCACTTCCAAAGGCATATTATTTAGCTCAAAAATCGATTATATAGAATCTCTCTCTAAAATCTTTTAATCGATTATGATCTTTTGCAAAATCTCCAAAATCAATCCCTTCCTAAAACTTAGGAAAACTAGCGCTTTCTCCTTAACCTCTCCAACAAGAAAAGCGCATAATCCTCCTATGTTATCTTATCATATCCAAACAAATTACTTAGGGCGCATAAAATCATCCAAGATCACGCCTTCTCTTAGAGCAAACTCATAGCAAAATTCGCATCTCTCCAAAAATTCCCAATGCCTCCAAGAACCAAGAACCTCTGTGTCAAAAGGAAAAGGGTACATGATGGTGAAAGCTCCTTCCACTCCAGATATTTCACCAGTTCTGAACAAGCTGACCTCTACTGCAAAAACTTCTCTCTTAGAGGATTAGGAATCACTTATGCTCTAGACTTACCCTGGTTTCAAAGTCAAAAGGGATTTGAATTTATTGACTGGCTAGAGTTCCATAAACTACTAGACTTTGCAACTGAAACAGGCTCAGTCGCTCCTGACATGGTTAGAGCCTTCTACACCACTCTTTGCTACAACGATACAACTGAAACACTATCAGCTGAACTAAAAGGAACCAAAATCCACCTCACCCTAGCTCAGTTCAGTAATCTCCCCAGCTTACCTTGTGATGGTGAGAAATTGATCCATATGAACCCTCCGGAATCTTGGCCCGAATTCGACCTAGGAGATACTTGCATATCTATCTGTCATGCTCTGGCCGAAGTTGGTAAAAAGCCTATTCTAGCAAAATCACTCACAACCCAAAATCGGCTTCTCCACTACACCATAGCCCGAACAATCCTTCTGAAAACCTCAAACATTGCTCAGGTAACCTATGATGAAGTTATTTTACTTTGGGGAATCAAACACCGGAAGAACATAAACTGGGCACATCTGATCGTAAGCCACATGATTCGTCACACAAAGACAAGCGACAAACCTCTTCCATACTGTGTCCTCATTACAAAACTCCTCCAGCACTTCAACACTCCATTCTTAGGGGAGAAAATCATAAAAGGGAAAGCAGCCTATCACATGATAAACACCTCCACCTTAAACCAGATGCAATTCATCCAATCTGGAGATACATGGCATCACTCCTCCATAGGCATAGCATCATCCCAAGAATATGATCCAAACAGGCCATCTGGTCCAAACACAAACTCCACCATACATGAGGATGGTCAAACAGAACCAAACCAAACTGCTGCTGCTGCAGCCCCATCCCTCACTCACTTCTTGCATGCACTCAACATCTTTCAAGAAGAACAGAACGAAAGGATGGAAGAATTAAAAAAAGAAATCATCCTTTCCAGAGAGACCCACAGTCACGAGATTACTGCCTTAAACAATCGATTAACAGAATTTGAGGCTCGAAACATTTCCTTTTCGCATTGGATGCAAGATCTTTAGATAAAATTATGAGTCAGCATTTTATTTTTATGTTTTGTGCCCTGTTGGCATAACCCTTCTCTTATAAGCCTATGACTATTAGCTCTTTTTGTTGGTTACCAAATTGGTTTAATGCAATGATTATTCTTTTCTAATTAAATGACTGTGCTGTTAGATTCGCATTTTTTATTACATGTTGCCCTCTTTGATCATGACAAAAAGGGGGAGAAGAATAGAGTTTTTAATATTTAGAATAAAGTTTTAATATTCAGCATGCATTTGCATTTACTTGCATACAGTCAATAAAACAGGGGGAGCATTATGATAGGGGGAGTATCGTATACATTATCTGTTTGAACTAACCTCCCACCTTGAGATGAGTTAATGTTTTGTCATCATCAAAAAGGGGGAGAATGTGGATACCTTGTGTTGCAGGTAACCTGATATTGCAGGATGTGTTTTGATGATGAAAAAGACAAAGGTAAGATTGACGGTCAAAGTCAATAAAAGTGACTAAACGTCAAAGTCACAATCCAAGACAAGCAAGCCAAGAACTGAAGATTCAAGTTTAAGGGTAGTCCTTAAATATAAGGGTAGTCCTTAGGGTTTGGGTGTGTCTTAGGAAAAAGTGTAAGCTCTTTCAAAAGGTCAGCTCGTATCTCAGAGTCTCACACACTCACAAAGTCTTTTTAAAGGTGCATGCATATTTACGTAAACATTCTTATCACCTTTTAAATAACAAAATCGATTTTCCTCATGCATAAACAAATATCAAAATCGATTTTCAGGTAAAATAGAAAAGCTATAAATCGATTGTCAGGCCATGTTTTATAATACACAAATCGATTTCTGAGCCAAATATTTTTTAAGGGAAGAATCGATTCCCAACCTTTTGCACATAACTGAGAATCGATTCCCACTTGTCTCAGGCAAGCTGAAAATCGATTCCTACATTTTTTTCACTAAGTATAGAATCGAGTCCTAGCTTTCCATGACACTCAAGAATCGATTTCCCATATTTTACAAACAAAGATAAAATCGATTCCTTACCTAAATAAATCGATTCCTAGATCAAATACATTTTAACAAAGAATCGATTCCTACATTATTTTCAACGTAAAAATGAATTCCTCATAGCCTATAAATAGGCAGTGCTTCACGATTCATTCAACACACAACACACAACTCAACCCACTTGCATGAAACAGAAAACTCTTGAGAAAACTCTTCACGCTTATACTTTTGCTCGTCACGTACCGTTGGTCTGTCTGAGCTGATCTGTTGCTAAGAGTTAGTTGGGGTTGTATTCTTCAAGTTGTAATATCTGCCTACACTAGAGGTATTTCTGCATTTACAATTGTTTATTATTTAATTGTTGTGTTTTGTTCTAGGGAGTGGGGTATCTCTCTAGGGTAGCTGCATGTACTAGGAAGTGGGGTATCTTTCTAGGGCAGTTGATTGTAACAGGGGTGGGGTATCTCTTGTTATTGTTATATTAGATCTGAGGGCTCTCTATAGGTGGGGTATCCTAGGAGGAGAGTGCCTGAGTCTGTAAAGGTTTTCCAAGGCACCTGTAAGCCTTGTTGTTGTTTTAGTGGAAAATCTCACAAGGGTGTGAGGACTGGACGTAGGTCACTAGGAGGTGACCGAACCAGGATAAATCTCTGCGTGCTTTACTGCTTTCCTGCTTTACTATTATACTGCTTTACTGCTTTATATTCTAATTCCTTCGCTTCCACTTAACCTGCGCGAAAATTGATCTAAGTCATTGAAAAGGGGAAAAACATTTACAAAAGATCTGAAAAGTTTTTAAATCTCAATTCACCCCCCCTCTTGAGACTGAAGCCACTTGGTAACACTTGATCCCATGTTGTCTTGTTTTTTTCACGCCTACGACAAGATTCCAAATTACTCCAAGATTACCGGCAAACAAATTAGATGCATGAGGAATGCTGCATGAATTTTTTCAAAATTTTGCTTATGTAATGCATGATGTTATGATGCAAAGTGCGGATGATGAGGATGCTTGTTATAAAGACAGATATTTACAGGTGGGGGTTTTGAAAATTTAGGGCAGTATACCCTATATGCCACCTCATATAGGTATTTATGAAAGAGAAGGAAAAACATATTCTTTTTGATTTTGTTGTTTTTTCAAAAATCGTTGGCGGAAAAGAACTAAACTAGATGTAATAATGCAACACACAATTTTGGAAAAGCCCTTGTGACCTAAAAAGAGGTGAGACCTATGATCTAGGGCAATTTAAAGGGTAATCCTCCCATGTAGCTCTATTTACTCCCTCACAAGGCCACCAGAGCTACAGTCCCTTTCACAAAACTCCCCACAAATGCAGCAAACTGCTAGGTGTGAGGTATCATGAAAAAGCACAACTCTGGTTGAAACTTTCGCAAGTAGCCAAACGGACAGAGGTCCTGATGGGCTCTCACTACTCGAATCCACTCTCCTAAGTTTTTGCAGACCTGGGTTATGGTCCCACTCAAAACACATAGTCACAGGGTATAAGTGTAGTGTGTGTCAAGGGCATTTTCCCTAGCACTACCCCCACCTGAAATGAAAACCAGAGCAGTCCAGACAAAAGCAAGTAATAACAAGTTATCTACCCTAGGGTTCCATACCTGGAATATCTATAAACAACGATATTGCTTACCTTAGGAAGAGGAGCCAAGAAGAGGGGATCATGGGGATTGGAAGAATGCATGGGCATAAGCGATAAAAGAAAGGGAATAAAAGATGAGACAGGGAACAACATAGAAGAACACAAATGCATACGCCTACAATCAATGATAAGAAAGAAAGGCAAACAAGATTTTAATCAAATCGACAATACATTAAACCACACATTTAAATTAGTTAGGCTTGACCCTCGTCTTTTAAAAAGTGTCCCCAGTGGAGTCGCCAGCTGTTGCACCCCGAAAATCCCCGGTTTGGGTTTCTCAATGTACCACGTGGAAAATTTTTGGAGCCGCCACCAATGTTTTAGTTTTAAGACCAAAACATTGAAAAAAGGTCTTTTGGACAAGGCGGATGGTCTTTTGAAAACTAGAGATATAGGTTCGGGAGTCGATTACGTGTGAGGAAGGTGTTAGCACCTCACCCGTCCTTTCTACCGAATGGGAACCTCTAACTAAATGTGTGGTTTTAACATTTGATTTGAAGAATATCTAGGTTTGCCTATTTATTTGAAGAATGAATGGGAAAACTTAACAAAAATTTTATTTTTGGCGAGAAAGGGGAAAAAAAGGTTTTTTAGAAAAAAGTGCTTGACGGAACATGGCCCGCTCCTACGTATCTCCCGATGCGATGGAGAGTTCAAAGCTACGTAGTTCTTGGTTGTCTTTTTGAAAAGTTTTTGTTTTTTATCTTTTTTGGTGAGTTTTTTGAAATAGGACGAGCATTAGTGAATGATTAAACTAGTAGAGACTATGATGAATCACTACTAAATACTCAAAAAAGAGAGTTATACCGCTAGTCAAACGAACAAAGGTTCTGATGGACTATTGATAACAACTCGATTTTATTATCTTTTTTGAAAGTGATTTTTCGAAAGAGATTGATTTGCACGATGATCAAACTAACAAAGGTTATGATGGATCATCGTTTATTATTCTTATGAGAAAAGGACATTGCCACTAATAGCTAAACGAACAAAGGCTATGATGAGCTACTAGCAACAATGGGTTTGAAAAATGATTCTTTTTGTTTGTTTTAGGGAAATGATTTGTTTATGGTTGCGAAAAGGATTTTTATTCGTTGCGCTTGACGAGAACATGACTCGCTCCTATGTATCCCAAATGGGAATCAAAGCGACGTAGTTCTAATGAAAAATGTTTTTGAAAGGGTTTGAAAGGGAAAGAGCTTTCATAACGATCAAGCAAGCAAAAGCTTTGAGTGATCATTACTAATAACCCTTGATGGCATTCATGACAATCAAACAAGCCAAGGCTTTGAGTGATAGTCACCAATAACTCGCATTAATTGGAAAAGAGTTTGAAAGATTTTTGGAAAAAGGGGTGAAGGTACTATCAATGATTGATTACAAAAGTTCAAACACATTCAATAATCACGAAATCATGCATATGTGGAATATTTAATCAAGACTAAACATGCCAACATGATCAAAAGACCCACTTATCAGGGATGCGAGGTAAAGTTCTCAAAGCAAGTGTGTGTGTGTAGAAGGGAGTGTATTTACCCTAATGACTCTATGCTACAACATGCATGTAGACTTACGTCTTCATTAGGAGGTCATACACATGGATGGAATGTCATATTGAATTGAGACATTTTAAAATGCATCAAAAACAAGCAAGCAATTGATCATAGGCATAGAATGATCTTAATTAAACTAAGGAACATATGAGCAACGATTTCTCAATAACATGAACAAAAGGGGGAAATAGCATCAAGGCTAAGGTAAGCCTATCCTTTGCATTTATGAATAAGTGCCCAAAGGCTAATAACACCATCAAAGAGGAGGGAGCATCAAGGTTTTGGGTAACCTATCCTTTGCAATACCCCATGGACCTTAAACCATAAACCTAACTATCTTTTATTCATTAAGAAGTTAAAAGGGGGAGGTTGAATCATCTAAAACCATCTTCACCACTTAGAACATGATGCACTAGGCATAAGTGGGAATCATATGATTCATCATCAACAATGGACAATAATATACAAGAACAAGTAAATAAACACTAAAGCTAAGTTGAATCACATAGGGCAGTTTTGGCACGGATCACAACAATTAAATAATAACAAATGTAAAGACAGAAATACCTCTAATGAAGGCAGATATTACAACTTGAAGAATGCAACCCCAACTAACTCTTAGCAAAAGATCAGCTCTGACGGACCAACGGAACGAAGAGAGCACAAATAAAATATAGAAGAGTTTTTCTGAAAAGATGAGATTTGCGAAATTGGGTTCCCCTGAAATGAGATTCGGTGCGCCTATTTATAGGAAAAACCAAGTTGATCTATTTTAAGAAATAGGTTAATCGATTATGTTGAAAAACACTTGGTGTATGCATAATCGATTAGGTGCCTTGGATTTCAGATTCAATAATCGATTAGGTGCCTTGGATAATCGATTAGGCACTTTCCAAAACCATAAGAAACTTTCCAAAATAGGTGATAATCGATTATGGTATGTAGTTTAAAGGATGGATAATCGATTATGCCTCTGAACACTTTTCAGGAGGATAATCGATTATAGTCTTGTGATAATCGATTATGGTCTTTTCAAATTAGGTGAAGTAATCGATTATAGTTATGTTAAAAATATGGCATAATCGATTAGTTGCTTCCTTAGATCTTACTAATCGATTATGTGCTTCAATTACACAAGGAGGTAATCGATTATTGACTTCACAAAATTCATGGATAATTTCCTTATTTAGATGAGTAATCGATTATGACCTGTAAGGAAAGGAGTGAATAATCGATTATGCTCCTGACTGAAAGGAGTGGAATAATCGATTATTTGCTTGAAGGAAGGATATGATGTAATCGATTGAGTGCCTTCCTAAAAACATGGATAACTTCCTTATTCATCAAGAATATATTATATGCATGATAAAATCGATTTTATACTTTCTAAAAAAATATTTTCATAACACATGTGCTTGTCCTATTTTATCTTGCATGCATGAGGTTTATTGAAAAATATTTTCATGCAAAATTATTTTTATAAATCCTTTGGTGAAAAATGATCAAAATGCCCTTTTTTACCCTAAAACCCTAATTTCCCCAAAAAGTGCATTCTAACGCTAAAAATGATTTCAAAAACTTTGGAGCGGTTTCTAGGACCCAAAATGCAATGCATAATTTATTTTTTTTGTGTGGAAAATTAGGGTTTGGACCTAAGCCGGACAAAATTGGGGTATGACACCAGCCATGAATAAATATTTTTCCATATCTCCAACGTTATCTCACAGTTGCAGTGTTAGAAATTACAGGATCATAGAGATGAAGTTTCTCCTCATATTTGAAATATGCTAAAGAGTTTGATTGAGAGAATTTTTCTAATGGAATCATATTGATTGAAAAAAGATAATGAAAAATGAGTACAAGATACTCTTTATATAGAGCTTAACAAACTAACTAAATCACTAACTAAGTCCTAACAGAATTGCAATTCAGTAACTACCCCTAACTGCCTATTATTTCTAATAGCCTCCCTCAAGCTGATAGTGGTATCAACACATCAGCTTGAAATGCAAGAACTATTTCAAGTACTAAGATAGAAGGAACAAAAAAAATGGAAGCAAACAACAACAACAACAAAAAATACTAACAAACACAAACAGGAAATTTAAGCCCAATTCAAATAGGTAAGACCTCAGATGAAATGGCCCAAAATCATTTTCACTTTGGATCCCATCAGCGTTACTTCGTTCAAGTTAGGCCCATTAGAATTAGGGTTTTCCTTTTTCGTTTTCTGATTTTCCCATTCTACCCTTCTTGCAAGTAGTACCTGTTAATTCTGATTCTATGAAACGACAGAAGATACAACTAAACAGAGAAGCGATGCAGACACAAGCAAACACGAAAATCAGGCCAAAATGGTAGAGAACACCACCAAAAAGCGAGAACACGAGATCCACCAAAAACAGTCATCGTCCATTTCGTCTCTGTGTTCTCTCTTTCTGAACAAGGTTTCCTTCTTGCTAGTCTGTTGTAACTGTTTCTGGAACCTTCATCACAAACACAACAACATGAACAAGAAAAACACAACTCGCACTAAACGACACAAACAGAGAAGTATAAACGATGCATTTTCCACAGGGATCGAAGACGAGGATTGGATTTGCAAATAGTAGATCGATGCACTTCTCAATCAGATCGGTGCTTGATGGAGACGAGAATGATCGAATACGATCTGTAACAAGCGAACACGGAAGTAATCACAGAAACCGAGAACACCTCACGGCGACTGAGTTGTCGACGGCGCGACTTCCACCGGGATCGAAAACAAGGATAGGACGTTCTTCCGGCTTCACAGAGATCAAAACGATGCTTGACAGAAACACAGAATCGAATGTGATCTGCAATAGGCGGTGGCTTGCCGCGATCGAAAACGAAGTTATGGTGCAGTGCGGTGGTGCAGGGCGGAGATGCTATTAGATGTAGTGGATCTCTGAAATTGAAATTGAAAGCGTCAGCGCATGATGTAAACGAAACATTAATGTTGACTTCCGAAAGTGATAGTGCCGTAGTCAAGTTGCTAAAGAACGCTATGTAGTTTTTGACGGCGTAGACAGTGTGTTTCGGATCTCCTCCTGGATCGAAGGAGAATGATGAGAATCTTGAAGGTTTTGCGAAGACAATCGTCAATAATGACAGTGTTGCTGCTGGCGATGGAAGGTTCCCAAACTCCAAGCGAAGATCAGATCATATGCGAAGAGGAACTCCGCGTGCGAAGTGCAAACAGAATCCAGTGTAGCAGGAAGAATCTTCTGGAAAAACTGAAAATCAATTTTAGAATTAGAATCGAAGAACTTACTTTCGATCTTCTGAAATTTCTCTTCATCTTTAACTTCTGGTTTGATTGTAATTTTTGGATCCACACAAACTGTATCTGAATCTTGATTGAAACTGAAACTGTTTTCCACTGTTTCAGAAACTGAATCACACATTTTGTTAGGATCCGAAAACTCTTCTTCTACTTCTGATTCATATGCTAAATTTGTTTCGTCTTCTTCATCTTCAAGATCGCTGTAACTTGCGCAACGGTATCGCTCTAATACCATGTTAGAAATTACAGGATCATAGAGATGAAGTTTCTCCTCATATTTGAAATATGCTAAAGAGTTTGATTGAGAGAATTTCTCAAATGGAATCATATTGATTGAAAAAAGATAATGAAAATGAGTACAACATGCTCTTTATATAGAGCTTAACAAACTAACTAAATCACTAATTAAGTCCTAACAGAATTGCAATTCTGTAACTACCCCTAACTGCCTATTATTTCTAATATGCAGAAAGTGTGGTCTACATTTTGTACGATCGACTACTCAATCGTCCCTAAGTCCCTTTTAAATTTAGCTTTTAAATGGATCATTAATAATAACTGAGTTAAAATCTCTAAATCTAGTATTTATTTCAACCCTCTTCTCTCATTTGTAAAACTTTCAACCCTAACCACCAATGACTTTCTTTCTTTCTCATCGTGCCTCTCTTACCTTCGTCATCAGTCAGATATTTCCCTTCCTCTCTGTCATTCTCTTTCGCATGCATTTTCTTATTTTTTATCTTTTACTTTTGGTACACGATGGTTCACCATACCTACCATTCACCACCATTATTATTTCATGTTAGTTAGGGAGCCTGTGACTCATGTAGTTCCACAAAGCGAATCCTGAGTGTTAAGATTGGAGGAGAGGTAGGTGAGGCGACAAATGCGATGGGTGAGACACATGAGGGTTTGGAAATGGGGGTGAACCGCGACGAATGCGATGGGAAAGTAAGTTGTGAGATGGAAGTGAGTTGTGAGAGAGGGTCGGAGATGGCATTGTCTTGGATAGAAAGGGAATTGAGTTGGGATTGGAGGGGAGCGTTCCGGTTAAGGAGTGGAGGTGGACGCAAAATCATTGTCCTTAAATCTTTTTGTTTACATTTGTTGTAACACTCTCAGTTTTCTACTTACCTTTCATACATATTTTCGCTTGTGTGTTTTCTCATGCTGACGCGTGTGAACTTGGCCCCAGAATTTCTATGCATTTTCCTGTAAGTTGAAGTAGATTTAGAACCTAATATATTATATTAGGTTGAGGTTTAAATTTCGTCCCAAAATCTCACAGAAATTGGGACGTGTTTTAGACTCGCCAGACGAAATTTAACCGCTTAAAAACCTCAAATCTAATCTGAATTCGACGAAATTCGTCGTTATGATTCTAGAAGTCATGTATGACTATTAGAAAACATTTATAATTTTTTTGTCAAAAGAAAATGCTAGTTCAAAATTAACCATATTATTAATTATTATATCAAATAAGTATCTTAGGACCTGTTCGGGCTGGTTGTGAGTTATTGGTTTTTGGTTTTGAACGTCAATTTCAAAACCAAAACATGTTCGGGTAAAATGGGGTTGAGTTGATATCTTTCTTAATTTCACAACAGTTTTCCATCAAAACTCAAAACCAAGAAAATTGGTTTTATAATTTCTGCTTTTGTTTTATAACCTCTGATCATCAATCTGACCACCACTACCTACCACTTCGGCCACCGCCAACCACCACTTCAACCACCATCCACCACCATCAACCACCACTCCGACCATTGCTAACCACCACTAACCACCGCCAACTACCATCACTCCGACCATTACTAACCACCACTAACCACCACCAACTACCATCTACCACCACTAACCACTCTGACCACCGCCAACCATCACTTCGTCCACCACCAACCTCTACTCCATCCACTGTCAACCAGCACTCCATCCACCTCTACCACCAATCCTACCACCACCTACTACCATTCTTACCACCACCCTAACGACCGGAAACCACCACTTTAAACAATATTTGTCACAATTCTAGAAATCATCAATCTGATCATCACTAGTCACCACCACCGACCACGATGACCACCACTGGTCACCACTATTGACCACCACCACTAGTACCACTATTCTGATTACCACTGATTACCACTCCAGTAGGTGTTTGTCTACAATTACTTCTTTCAACCACTATTATTAAAATTACTACTAAATAAATACATTATATATTTATAATATTTTAATCCTTTTCAAACCTAATGTTATATATTGATTTGATTAAGATAAGTTTATGATGAATATTTATTTTTATGTTTGTGTTTGAAACAAATTTTGATTTTTGAAAATTTCCTAACTCAAAACTGAATTTGATTTTGGTTTTTAAAATTGTTAAAACTCAAAACAGAAACTGGTTTTGGTTTTTAAAAATTTCAAAACAGACAACAGAAAACCACCCCAAACGGCCTGAGATATTTTACTTACTCTACTTAGTTAACAAATTATCAAACTGAACAAAAAAATGTCATCTCTCCTCCTTAAAATACCCACGGCCAGACACATTCACTCCATGTTGTTTTCACTGAATCAAGCAATTTCTCTCTATCTAACTCAAAGTTTCCATGTTTCCTTTTAACATCCATTCCGTCAGTACCTTCCACCCCAGTCTATCTTCAGTTTTGTCATCACACATGACTCAAATATTCCATAGTTAAATTAAAACTTCCAACCTTTATGTTTTCCGCTCATCAGCCGAACCACTCCCCTCCCATTCTCAAACTTGTTCTCTCACTTTGATCATGAATCACCTGGCATTCAAGCTCCGTCCCTCACTGTGACACTTCTTTCTACTTCATATTCTTCTAGTCCCATCTTCTAGCCATCCTCTTCTAAGCTTTGTATGTAACAACCTTTCCCTTTTATTTGCAAAATAATATCGTATCCTGATGCAATTTTAAAAAGTGTTTTTTATTGTTATTTTTCTTCTTTTTTAGTTTAAATACTGTATAGATCATGATCAGGATATGCATTGTTTTCCACCACCATTTCTATTGTACCGAGAATCCTTTTTTAAGAAAACAAATAGAAAAAAATAGTGTTGATTTCACATAAAGAAATGATTTTTTAGAGATGGATTGAATCTTTGATAAATAAATGATTCCTTTAGATAAGATTTCATGGTTTTTATTTAGATCCCATTATTTTCAAACAAGCGTCACTTTGTTTGAGTTTGAGGAAAAAGCTTAAGTTTTGATACAAAGGAATATATAAGTTTTGATAAAAGTTATGGTATTGAGAAAAACTTTAATTTTAAACCATTAGAAGTTGTTAAAAAATGTTGTGAAGCCAAAGGAGTAGTTAAAAGAAAAGTTTGGATGTTTACAGCTTGAAAGTCGTTTTCAAACTTAAAGTTTTGATCTTTAAATGTCCATGAGATGCATATGGTAAAATCAAAGGTTTTGACAAAGTTTAAGTGACTTTGGTAAAGTTTTCAAAGAGTTTGTAAAGAACCTTGATTTGTAATTTAAAATGGTTTGTAATGTTTAGATCTAAAAGATAAATGTAACTTAAAGGTTTTCAAGGTTTAAAGCTTTAAGATTTTAAGAAATGTTTTGAGAATGTATTAGTGAGTAAGGGACTAGTAGCTTACATACCCTAATTACCGTCTCTAGAACGATATTCATAAGGAATAGTATCGAGTCTTTTTGGAACCCTTAGTTCAAAGAGAAAGTTGTAGAGCTTACCTAAGCATTAGACTAAGAATTTGAGATGATAAACTTGTGTGATTTAGGTTGAAGGTTTCACTATGGTTGGGCAGAGACTTCGTGCGGGTTAATGAATTTCAGTGATTGTAGGAAAGCATTTGAGGTAAGGGCATCTATATTATTGTTTTTCTATATTGTAGATTTATATGTGGAATGTCGTTGTCACGAGCATTATTGATGTGATTGAGTTGTTTTTCTTATTGTTTTATGGTGTAATATGTGTAGTCGTATCATCACGTAGATTGAGCAAGTGATGTATGTTGATTGTTTAGATATGATTGATATAGATGATGTTGAACTCATTTGACTGTGTGTACGCGATTTTACTTAGTGTTTAACGGAATAACTTTTGTTAAGACCAGGTGTGTTGTGAGCTGAGTTTGAGAGTTTGAATAGGAACTAAAAGAAAGGAAAAATTGAAAAGCAATGTTTTGAAAGTAAAGATAGTTTTTAAGGTTTAGGGTAGATAATGTGAAGTTTTGAAAATGAAAACAAACTTTTGAAATTTAAAAGAGCATTTAAGATAGAAAGGGAAAATGGAATTTTCATAATAGAAATGAGTAACTTTTGAAAACTAATTTATCTAACAGATTTTCGGAAACAATCAACTGCTTATGGAATCAGAATTTTAAGTAATAATGAGACCACTAAAAGAGGTTCCCAAAGTGTGAATAAGAGTTATTTTTTGGTACCAACACTGTAGCATCCGATGGGACCCATGTTTGGCATTGTTGAATTTATCAGACACTCGGTGGAGTGATTCCGTTGTGGCAACACTGTAGTGTCCACCGGGACCAGTGTTTAACCTTCGTTGATTTTCTAGGACTCTCGGTGAGAGTGATCCAGTTGTGAGGACTAACATCAAGGTGATGCATTTCATGCATACATGAGAGTGATCCAGTTGTGATGACTAACATTAAGGTGATGCATTTTCTAGTATACCGACTCACAGGGTTGGTATAGTACAGTATCAGCGAGAGAAGTACCATACCGGATGTGGCACAGTATCATAGAGAGAAGTGACCACATGGTGCAGTATCATAGAGAGAAGCACACCCGCTTTTTCACCATGGGGTGTAGTGCAGTATCATAGATAGAACTAATACATAGTGCAGTATCGTAGAGAGAAGCACACCTATATCCGGATCCTATCCAGAGTGCAGTATCGTAGAGAGAAGCACGACACGCTGCAGAGTGGTAAATCTTGGGATCATGTGCATTGGCATATATATAGACTACCCAGTAGGGATTGTTGGTGCATATTTTTTGTGCTAATTTGTTGCGTGTTTTTTTATATGTGTTCCTCTCATGTTGTTTGGCGGTCGTTATAAGTCAAATGTATATGTCTATAAATATTGTTATTATACACTGGTTTAGAAGATGACCCTTGCCTATGGTTCTCCAATACAATGGATGTTAACCCAACTATTGGAGGACCGTGGTTGAATTTTTCAGAGACCAAGTTGTTGAGGTCGCGGCCCTCATTCAGATATTATTAGACTTCAACGTTCTTTCATATATAGTGGAGTACCTAGTGGCCTCATCAAGGTTCTAACTCGGAAGTTAAGTATAGAATGCATGATCAGCGTAACTGTCTTCATTGTTGTCGTTTCTTTGGGGATTCGCCCAAGTGCATTCCTTTTTGCGTAGTCCCTTGTGTGGGTATCTGCAGAAGGTGTATTAGTAGAGAAAGGCAGTCCTAGATTAGGCATACTGTATTTCAAGCACATTTTTCTCTTGCATTGTAAACTTTTGAAAATGTGAATTGCATTGGTCTTGGAAATGAATATATATATATATATATATATATATATATATATATATATATATATATGTTATATCTGAACTCAACTTGTTGCATTAGATTAAGTGACACATCATGTTTAAAAAATGTTGCAATACTCTGATTGTGTTGAAAAGAGTTTTAAAAAAAATATGCTCATGTTTTAAGAAAGCCAGAAAGAGTATTTTATTTAAATCATTCCACATTTAGAGTTAGGCTCACTTAATAACCCTCTGAAAATTTGGGCTGTTACATTTATCTTTTTAAGTGTGTTCGCTTTTTATTTTAGTTGGCTTATTGTTGTATCTATTGCTATTCGCTATCATGTAGGTGTGTGTTGATCATGTTTCGTCGTACCATCTGAATTCATGGGGCTTTTTTTCCCATTATTAGTTGCTCTAAATGATCCGAGGTTCTGACACAAGTAATTAACTTAAATCGTTTTGGGAAGTTAAATGGGGTGAAGACGAACACAATTTCTTTAAGTTACTTGTCAAATTAATTTCGGCAGTCAAATACGAGTTTGGATACTGACAAGTACTTGTTGGACAATTTATAAGAGAGAGATGCAAACAATATAATAAATAGGCTTAAATACAGTTTTGGTCCCCCTATTTTCATCAACTCACGATTTTGACCCCACAAGTTTTAATTTCACGATTTTGGTCCCCCTATTTTCCCAATTTGTAAAATCAATGGTCCCCCACTAATCTGGTCAAAATTGATTTTGACCTTTGACTCACTTAACCTACGTGGCAGTCCACGTAGGCATGCCTATTACGTATTGTCTTCTTCCTCCTTCTTTCTTCTTCTCTCCTGAACCCCTTCTTTCTTCTTCTCTCCTGAACCCCTTCCTTCTTCTTCTCTCCTGAACCCCTTCAATGGCGCGAACCCTAAAAAAGGAGCAACCTTCGTCTCCCTGAATCGAACGTTCGTCTCCCCTGAATCGTACCTTGTTTCTTCAACCAGGTTTGCGATTGAGAGCTTCAAATCGCCCACAATCTCTTCGTCTCCCTTCACGATCAGAACCCCATGTCTGAGTATTCTATTTCGTCGCAAGGGTCATTGAGAAGAAGACCCATTCAATGCTTCTGTGGAAAGGAAGCTCCATTGGTGACTGGTTGGACAAAACAGAACCCTGGGCGTAGGTTTTATGGATGTTGATTATATGAGGTATGATTTCTGCCATTACACTGTTATTTCTCTTTGATCTCTATTTTAATCTCCTACTGCATAATTTTCAGAATTTTGGTGCAAAACAATGTCAATTCTTTCACTGGTATGATGAAGATATGTCTCCTAGAGCTAAGGAGCTAATTTGGTCCTTGAAGAACACAGTTGTTGACTTGAATAGCAAGGTTGCTCAATTGAAGACAAAGGTTACTGAGTTCAAGGAAGCAAAAAAGACTCAACAAGAAATGAAGGAAAAGAACAACATGTTATGGGGTTTTTTGGCAATTTCTTGGATCATTATTTTCATCCTTGTTGCATTAGTTTTCAATGTTAGGGTTGTGGTTTAGGGGTTATTAGTTCAGGGTATGTTTGTAATGGTTTAGGGGTTAATAGTTTAGGGTATGTTTGTAATGAATGGCTTTATGCCATCTATTGTTATGTTTATCAGTTTATGTAATGACTAATGTAATGACTAATGACTATGTAATGACTATGTAATGACCAATGACTATGTAATGACTATTGTTATGTTATAGCTTCAGTGCAGTTTATTACCATCTTCTACACACAGATTATTCATCCAAAGTAATTGTTGATAATATGGATGCTAAAGTAATTGTTGCAGCTTAATTGTTGCATAGTGCTGACCCAAATTGCTAAAAACAGATTGCATAACATAATACAGATTTCAGCAGCATTTCATTTCATGTAAGTAAACCTGGAAATTACAAAATTAATGGCAACTATCATTTCAATCTGGCAGTAGCATTTCATTTCATTTTATTTCCAGACAGCAGCATTTCATTTCAGCTGCATTATAGGCAGTAGCACATAACCTGGTAATTTCATTCCAGTTCATTTCAGTTCAGTAGCATAAAACAATCAGCTGGATAATTTCAGTTCTAACACATAAGCTGCATATAGGCAGTAGCATTTCATTAACAAAAGCCCAACAAGGCCATATTTACATAAACATTGTTTTGATTTCCTGGGATAACTACATATATAACAGCTTCACAATCTGCTTTACAAAATATGTGCCATACTAATCTGCTTTACATAAACATAAGCTGTACTAACAGCTGTACTAACAGCTTCACAAAAAGGCATATGCCATACTAACAGCTTCACAAAAAGGCATGGCATACTAATCGTGGGATAACTACATATATAACAGCTACACATAATCCCTTTACAAAATATGTGCCTAAAGGCATATGCCATACTAACAGGTTATTCATCACAAAAAGGTTGGTCCCCATCATCTTCACTATTTGGAGGTGTCTCTAGTTGCTCAGAATCATAATCTTCCTCACCATAAAATTCAGTACAAACTTCAACAGAATTGGTCTTCTTCCTTGAACCTCCATCAGACTTCACCATGTTCCTAACTTCACTAATAGTTTCAGGAGGGAACACAGCTGTCCAATCTCATTTCTCATCATAATCACTATCACTAAAATTGCCATCCACTGCCTCTTCATCACCTTCACTATCACTGTTTACATAATCACTTAGGTCCCCTTCACTATCATCCAAATCTTCCACTTCATTAGCAACATACTCTTCATCTTCCTCACTATCTAAGTCACTGACCTCATCACAATCTACTACATTTTCACCTTCCCCATCAGCCGCTTCCCCATCAGCCACAATAGGGTTGTCAATGAGATGATCCATATAAAGTTCAACTACCTCATATCCCTTGGCATCTTCAATCATTTCCAATACATCTTTGTCAGATTGTAGTGGCTTCAAACCACCACGTGCTATTGCTAACTTAGGGTGCTTATACCAAAGGCATTGGAAGCTTATATAACCCAAACTTTTGACCAACTTTGCAATCTCCATATAGGACATGTGGTCCACATCTCAATCCCAATTCATCTCAATCATTTCCCCATTGACATAGACCTTTGTGGGGTAATAGACAAACATACCCCTGTGGTGGATTTTGAATCTAAGGCTTCTGTCATTTACAGGGCTGTTTCAGAAGAAAAACTGTTAAAATACACTACAAGACATTGTTAAACATACAAATAAGGGACCACAAAGATAACAGCTCACAATATAACAAACATAAACCGACAAACAGGGACCACATGCTATTGATTGGTTCACAAACAGAGTATAGACACAATATAATACTAAAAATTAGTACCATCTACAAATCAACATAAAAAAGGATGGAAGAAAACACAGGATAAAGAATGAAGTACAAACATACCGTTCCACATACTTTTGAGCCTCACTCTTCCTTGAAGTAGTATAACTCCCTCCATTTGCCTCCTTCGAACTCTATTTTGCAGCCATTTACTTCCTTCGAACTCGTGTAAGTTTAGGGTTCAAATAGGGTACGATTTGATCAGAGTTTGGGCTCGATTACAGTCGTCTAGGGTTCGCGAGTTCTGGAAGACACCATTAAAGCTTTCATGGTGCCAAACGAAAGAGAAGGAATCGTGGGTTCTGAAAGTGAGAGTGAAAGTGAGTTTTGCGTGAGAGTGAAAGTGAAAGTGGAACGATGAGAGTATGATTCTGAAAGAGAAATGTCACAATTAAAATAAACTTATTAAAAATAAACTTAAATCCACGTGGTATGCCAGGTAGGATAGGCTATGACAGGTCAAAATCAATTTTGACCAGATTAGTGGGGGACCATTGATTTTACAAATTGGGAAAATAGGGGGACCAAAATCGTGAAATTAAAACTTGTGGGACCAAAATCGTGAGTTGATTAAAATAGGGGGACCAAAACTGTAATTAAGCCTAATAATTAATACAATAAATGCTATTATCTCTTTTTTTGTGTCACTCTCTCTCATAAATTGTCCCACAGATACTTGTGAGCATCTGAATTTGTCAAATACTACCCTATCCAATGAAGAAGACCATTATAAGTAATTTAGTAAATGTTTTAATTTCTAACATGAAACTAGGAAAATTAAATGCACTTCACAATCATCCTTAATAACTATGACAATATTACTTTTACTTCTATAGTTGAGTCCGAAGGAGTATATGCTTAAAATTTGTTTCTATTGTTATTAAAACTACGTTTGTGCCCTCGAAAATCAACTTCCTTGTTAACAAGCTATTAATCATTCACAAGTATAGGGGTTTGCAAGGAACAGGTTATATTTACCCTTCTCGGCCCTAAATTTAGGGTGAATCATTTCTTTAGGCTCTAACTCATCCCTAAATTCAAATAAACCCAATAGCTCAAAATAGGATCGGGTCTATTTTTGGGGTCTAGCTAGTGTCTAGGGAAATAGGGGCCTAGCTATTCTGAAGTTCGACCAAGAGATACGAAAGGGGGTTGACTAGTCCAAAGTCAAACATTGCTCTTCCAATTAACTTGAATATTTTATTTTTAAAAAACAATAATAATTTCAACATAAATATTTTAATTATAAAATCTCATCACTAGCATACTAAAATTAACAATATTTCGACTTTAACTTGTTCTTACACCTAAAGGTCAGTAAATTTGGTCGTGTTGAATATTTAAACTCTAACTTTTCCTGAAGACCGCCAAGCGAAACTTGAAGGACAAAGATAGACAAGTATTTGAATCGAGTTGAGTTCTGCTCACTCCTATTCACAATATGGCTACGGCTTACATTACTAAGCCAATTACTTAGTAATTCTTACTAAATTGTTAATAGCCATTGGATTGACAAAATTTCAATCCAATTCAATACAATGGCTAGTTTTTAGTAGGGGTAATTGTGTCCTATCCAGTTTTTCTGGTTTTAATTAAATTAAATTAATATAATAAATGTTCCCTTTTTTTAGGGATATTAAAACAAAAACATTTATTAAGCCTTGATTTTCTCTTCCAATTATGTTCTCTCTCACATTGTCACAATTTTATGTTTTACGTTATATTCATCTTTTATTTTTCGTTTTATTCTTCTTCTTCTTCTTCTTCTTCTTCTTCTTCTTCTTCTTCTTCTTCTTCTTCTTCTTCTTCTTCTTCTTCTTCTTCTTCTTCTTCTTCATGTTACATATATATTTCTTTATTTTTCACGCAACTCAAGACTAAAATACGCACTCACGCCAAAAAATAAGACGCCCACGGGTGTTTAAAAAACGGACTCCGTTTGATCCACGCCATTGAAGCACGCCATTGATCATGTCTCGTTATGATGTTGATGAACATGAGACTAAAATCAGTTTTTCATCGTTTAGGACCAACTACCCAATCTTGATATATTCTGTGGTTTCTACTAACCAAAGTCATATTTTTATTTGGTTAGATCGTACTAACCGAAGTTATCTTATTCTCTGGCTACAATAGTGGCCACTAACCATTGATATGCACATGTGGGGTTGGTGACATCTAACCACATTTATGCATAACTGTGGTTAGTGGCCACTAACAATTGCTATGCACATCTGTGGTTAGTGACATCTAACCATTGGCATCTAACCACATTTATGCATATATGTGGTTAGTGCCCACTAACCATTGCTATGCATATTTGTGGTTAGATATCACTAACCACAAATGTGAATAAATGTGGTTAGATGCCAATGGTACTTAGTTGTCACTAACCACATATGTGCATTGCAATGGTTAGTGGCCACTAACCATTGGCATCTAACCACATTTATGCATATCTGTGGTTAGTGGCCACTAACCATTGCGATACACATTTGTGGTTAGTGACATCCAACCATTGTGTTACAAATCAGTGTTTAATGAACGAACTTTTTTCGTGTGAAAAAAAACACTCAGAAAATGGACTGTTTTGGAGAAGAACAAACTCACGGCGACGGCGAAATTACAGACTCACGGCGACGACGAAGTTACAGAGATGGACCGTTTTGGAGAAGAACAGAGAAGAACTCATATAATAGCAAATATCCAAGATCCCATGATATTTGGTTTCTGAAACCGTTTCCGTGATTTGTGGGATATTTTGGTTTCTATAACTGTTCCTATTTTTGCTCCTTCATTTAATTACCCAAATCTGATTTTTTTTTGTCAATTTTTATTATTAAATGAATTTACCTATATAACCCTTTAGTAATTATTACTAAACTACTAGCTTAGTACTATAAGTCATACTCTCACAATATAGGTTTACATTACCTTTTTAATAGTTGTGTTACACACACATGGAGGAAAAAGAACGAGACAAATGTTTAAGCTAAACACTCAGAGGACAGCTCTCCTTTGATAAGTCAATGAATATATTTTGATACAATTAAATCAATTGCAGCATCCACATCAACTGCCAAAATAGACATGTCCTATTAATGATTTGCTTACTAATAAAGTAGCCTCTATCACTTCCTTGTTCCCGATAATCTGTTTGTGTCTAATTTGTTAAGTAGTGAATGACACTCCAATTATATAGGCACAACACTCAGGGCTGAACAGACGCGTACAATAGCATCTGCATGGGTGGGGGTTTTATGCCCAGGATATACCTGTCTTAAAAGCTACTTTTTTTTTCATATATCAATGGCATATGCTTGCAGGTCCTATATATATGTCTCAGTCTCTCAGACATGAAATATTTTTTCCATTAACAGAAGATTCCTTCCTTCTTTTAAGTTGATCAGCTTTTGAAACAAGAATCCTTAGCTAAGTGATCCTAAGGTCAGTCAACACCTAAGTCATATTTGTATGATATGTAGACATTGTTGATAAGTTATAATATATATATATATATATATATATATATATATATATATATATTGGTTATATATATATATATATGTATATATATATATATATATATATATATATATATATATATATATATATATATATATATATTGGTTACTGTGTTATTTGTGCGCAGTATCCATCGGCTTTGCCGGTGACTAAACTACGCCAGGAAACCTGGATGGCATGTGTATACCTGGTTTTGCCGATCCGTGTGGTTTTGCCACTCCTAACAGAATTTTTTCCACACCTAAGATTCGAACCCAAGACCTTCAGTTACCACTCAGACCAACCCTTGTTGGTGTAGTTACCACTCGGACCAATCCTTGTTGGTGTCTATATATATATATGTGTGTGTGTGTGTGTATCAAGTGAGGAGAGTGTTAATATGAGAAAATGAGAAGAGTAAATCAGGACTGTATAACGATAAATGGATGGTGATGATTAAAACTTGTTTATAATCATCACATGACTACTTAAGAAAGTCAATTTGCTTTTTTGTTTAGATTAAACTAATTGCCAAGAAATTCTTGTGATGGGTCATAAAAATATAATAACTCTGAATATTTTTCCATTAACTTAAGATTCCTTCCTCTTCCTTCTGTTAAAGTTGATCAACTTTTGAAACAAGAATCCTTATATGCATGTTCCACTACCATTACAATATGATATTACTTAGTGACCACATCCATGGTCAAAAGGTCAGTCATATTTTTACGATATAAGGTTAAACATTCGTGCTGTGTAATGTGTTAGAAAAACAATATAAATGTAGACCAAATTAAGTTTGCTAAAATTCATGTGATGCCTTGTTAGGATATATTGTAAACGTGTAATAAAAGATAACTATAATAATTAAAGGTTGTTAGGCTAATGAAATCATTTTTAGACATTTGTATTTTAAATGGTGTATTCGTCATTGAAGGAGTGTATTCTCTCTAGTGTATCATTTTAGAAATAACATCTACTATTCTTTCTCAATAAACAGTATATTTGTTTCCCTATTCAATTTCTTGGTTCCTAACATGCCTCATAAAAAATTGCAAACTCATAATATGCTTCAAGTTAAAAGGCATAATATAACAATGATGGACAAGTGCAAATTCTAGACAAGCAGAGAGTACAAATGATAGCATCAGAGCGGGGTTGAATATATAAGCTTAGGTGATATGAACATATGTATAGCTAGTAATGATATGAATATATAAGCGGAGAAATATGTTTTTGATCCATATGAGTTAAATATGTTTTTGATCCCTATAAAATTAGATTTTTTGTGTTAGTACCTCAATAAAAAATTCACCTACTTTTGTCTCCAGATTTTTTTTTCATCGGTTTTAGTCTCTCATGATTTTGAATAGTGCTTCGTGACCTTTTTTTATAACTGTGCTTCATGGACTTTCAGTAGTGCTTAAAAGCGCTATAGAGAGATCCAAAAAAGCGCTATTAAAGTCACGAAACGTAGGTGAAATATTTTGAATGACTAAAACCAAAATTTTATAGGGAAACAAAAACATATTTAACCCAAAAACTACTAGTAAAACTATTAAGAAAAACTTAAAGGCCAATAGTTTTATTTTAGATATGATTCGTAACATACAAGTAGTCAAGTGATGCATGTTGCTAAGGACGGATCCACTTATATTACATTTGGGAGCATTTGTCCCACTTGAAAAATTATTTTTCTTGGAAATAAAAATAACATATTTATTCTTTCCCCCGTAAAAAAAATATGGGTTGCTCCCATAAAATAGTTTTTTCAAATAAATGTAAAAATTCACAAGGGATAAGAAAAAATAAATTCGTACTAATTTTATCATTTTAGCTATATAATTTTTAGAAATTTAGATATTTTAAAAATTTTCACCGATGAAATTATGTATTTTGTAAGAATTTACAATATTTTCTTGAAAAAATATTATAGTATTTTTTTGCCCCAACTAGTAAATTTTTTGCATCCATCACTGCATGTAGCCAACCTGAAGAAGGTTTTATTGTCGTTATAGTTATGATAAAATAATATAATAATATAATAAAGAATTAAAGTGACGGTTCACCTAGCACCCCACCTCCCTACCCCTACACCCCTCAATCTCATTAAACACCCTAAAATACCAAAACTACCCTTACTAACCCACACACCCCACCCTATTGTAATACCTAAAATAAAAGAATATTACTTTGAATATTACATTAGTGGTTGTTTTTGTATATTGACATGTTTTAGTACTTGAGTGATTTTATTCCTTATTATTGAATGGAATTGTGTTGTATATGAGTGGATTCAATTTAGGATTTTACCCTAGGAATTTGCCTTTTGTAGGAAATAGAAAACAAAACCTATTTCCAAAGGAGGGTGTTTAAGTAATTTCTTTTGACACCCATAACTTGGGCCGAGTATAAAGACCCAATAGGCCCAAACCCAAAATTATCCATCAACTCATCTCTTTCTGTAAGGAATTATGTTCTATGGTTGCAAGATTCTGGTGGAAAGCAGAGGGTAAAGTAAGAGAGATCCATTGGAAGAAATGGAAGACTTTAACAACTAGCAAGTCTCAAGGAGGCATGGGTTTCAAGGACTTTGAGGAGATGAATTACTCTCTTCTTGCTAAGCAGGCCTGGAGGTTAATCCAAGAGCCTGAGAGTTTATGGGCATCTAATTTACTCAAGCTATATTGTAAAAAGGAGACATTTTGGTCTGTGCAGGCCAAACCGGGAGATTCTTGGATTTGGACTAGTATACTTTAGGGTAGAGATTTACTAAGAGTCAATGGAAGATGGTTGGTGGGGGATGGTAAGAACATTGATATGAGAAATGATAGATGGCTGGCAACAAGTGAATTGGCAAGAGTTAATGAACCTAGTTCTATGGTGAAAATCTCAGAGTGTTTTAATGACTCAAAGACTGGATGGAACCTCCAAAAGCTATGTCAAGTGTTTCATCATGAATCTGCTATGGATGCTATAAAAACACCTATTAGTCTTGTCCAAGGTACTGACTCCTTTTGGTGGCCTCACACTACTAATGGTTGCTACTCAGTGAAGTCTGGGTATTTTGTTGTACATCAGAAAGCTTTTCCTAGATCTGTACGACCCTCTTCTTCTATGGTTATTCCTGATGGTCTATGGAAAGTCATATGGGGCTCCTCTGCTCCTCAGAAAATGAAACTGTTCCTTTGGAAAGTTGTTCATAATGCCCTCCCTACCAAGCAAAACCTGTTCCAGAGGAAGATCCAAGCTAGCCCTACCTGCCCTATCTGCTCTCAATATGAGGAAACAGTGGAACATCTTTTCTTATTTTGTTCATGGGTTAGCCCTGTTTGGTTTGGAGTTAATTGTCCAAGAGTTCCTTTGAGTCAGGATGTGTCTTCCTGCACTAAGTGGCTAGTGGATCTGCTTTGTCTTGATGATGCTGGGAAAATGATGGATGAGGACCAGATATTGTGGTTGTTTGTGACTCTGTGGTGTATTTTGAAGAATAGAAATGCTTTTGTGTTTGAAGATGCTAACCCTTCTCCTATGGGAACAGTACATATGATTAATTGAAATATCTCAGAGCTGTTGCACTCTGAAAACATTGAGCATCCTAGTTCTAACCCTTCTCACCATTGCTCAGGGTTACGAGTGTTTGGAGACCACCTTTGTTTGGTATTCTCAAGATTAACACTGATGCTAGCTACTTACCCCACAATAACAGATTTTTTGGTGGGTATGTAATTAGAGATCATGAGGGTAATATTGTTTCAGGGAGTACTTACAGTCACTACAATAAAATCGACGATTTTCGACGGCATTTTTCGTCGCAAATGCAGCGATTTTCGTAGCAAATTGTCGTTTCCGACGAACTTTCCGACGGACAAAATTTCGTCGCAAATTCGCTCGTCGCAAATCATTTTCGACGGATATTTTCGTCGCAAATGTCTCCTTCGCAAAGTCGTCGGAAACCCGTCACAAATATGTGACAAAGTCGTCGCAAACTCTAACACCTTTTCGTCGCAAATCCGTCGGAAATTTTTAAAAAAAAATTAAAAAAATTAAATTGTACCTCCAAAATACTATTTAATAGTTATATCTATACATACTAATCAGGATACATACAAGACTGAAGTAGGGATGCAAACATAAATAAACAACTTAACAATAATCTATACAACTAAAAACCTGATAATAGTATAATAGACATGCACGTGATTAATTATGCTAAATATCAAGGCAAACAGTAGCAGTCTATGCATTTACTAAACTAGGCATTGCATGAATACAAAAAACGAATCTAAGAAGCACCCTACTAGCACAAACACTACAAAATCCAAAGGAGGACGTGAGGATTGCATGGACTTGTCAAAAGTAGAAGCATGATTCATCTTCATTGTCCTTTGAAGCTTCATTCTCAGGTACTTCGGATTGAACCTGACATAAAAGAAGCAAAATTGTACGGTATTCAAAAATTTAAAACCAAGAGAAGAGAGAATGAAGACTGTAGAAAATGAGATAATTCAAAATAAGCTAAATATAAGATAAGATAGACTCTTATTTCATATATGCTAAATATCAAGGCAAACAGTAGCAGTCTATGCATTTACTAAACTAGGCATTGCATGAATACAAAAAACGAATCTAAGAAGCACCCTACTAGCACAAACACTACAAAATCCAAAGGAGGACGTGAGGATTGCATGGACTTGTCAAAAGTAGAAGCATGATTCATCTCCATTGTCCTTTGAAGCTTCATTCTCAGGTACTTCGGATTGAACCTGACATAAAAGAAGCAAAATTGTACGGTATTCAAAAATTTAAAACCAAGAGAAGAGAGAATGAAGACTGTAGAAAATGAGATAATTCAAAATAAGCTAAATATAAGATAAGATAGACTCTTATTTCATATATGCTATGTTGGCTATCACTGTGCCATTCTTCTTTCTAGAGGGTGAAGATGGATCATAAACCTATTTAGATACAGAACAACACTGCAGTAGCATAATAAGATAACTTGCAGCAAAATCTTAATATAGTTGAGTATAATTTACCTGCAAAGTATGCAATTGATCAGAGTTTTGAACACTTAATACTCCTTTGCAACGATATACATCCATATCATAAATACTGCAGTGCCCTCTTATTTAATAAAATTCTTTGGCTTATCAAAAAAAAAATATCATATTTCTTCTCCCAGAGAATCTCCTCCAGCCATATACGAGTCTGTCATGGTTTGAAAAACACTACATAAATACAAGTTGAGACAAAAACAAAGGGCTTATGCTAAAGATTTATTTTTGATGAATGATTTCAATAAAAGAATAAAAGAACAAAACATTCTCTGAAGAAGCCCGTGGGGGAATAAAGAGGGAAAATTGCATTAATTAGCTTTCATTTTGTTCCAACACAAGATGGATGATGCGGCTGCTAATCGTAAAAAGAAGTAAGTCGATACTTGGTAAAAAGCCACACAAAAAGGGGAAACTTCAAGTGATTTATAAATAATGTGATCTTCAATACTATCATGAATGAAATTTGAAATTCTACCTTATCAAGATCTACTGTCTGTGCCTCACAAATTCATATGGTTCTCACGCCACTATCATGAAGCTTTTTAGTAGACAACGAACGACTTTCCTCTAACAGAGTCTCTAAATTTGTGGCATGCTGAAAAGAGAGGTAGCAAAGGTAAATAGCAGTCATACTAATGCCTTACCCCCTTTCTTCTTCTAGCATTCTCAATCATCTAATCCCTAGTAAAATACTGATCTCAAAAAGTAAAAACACCCAACCAAAGACTCTCACAAAAACCCCAAGAGACCCAATTGCATGTCATTATTAGTGGTGGAATTTGAAGCTACAACAAGAGGGAAGCAAGAGCTAATGAGCTATGGATTGAATGCACTAACTTAAGAATGGGAGCCAAATTCGTGGTCATTAAAGGTTGGGGCTGATGCTGCAAGTTCACAAAAGCTTCTATTCAAAACCAAGTTTTCAAATCATCACACTCTTCATCAAATAATCTTGCAATGAGTTGTTACCCTGTCTATGATTAGAGTTGGTAAGCATTTCTCCTTAATTATTTCTTCTGGAATGTTAGTAAGTGATTAAAGGTTGTTAAGTGCATGCATGTTTTATGGATGAATAGTGAGAGTAAAAGACCAAAAGGTATGTAGTAGTAAATCTGTCTATAAAACCGTTCTGCACATCCTTTGATAGTTCGAGCATAACTCTCTCTACAGACCTCATTTAAATATCCTTTTTGTTTCTTTAGAAAGTAGACACAAAACCTTCCTTTTGCACACAAGAATGACTTTATTTGATTGAGTATTGAGGTATAAATCACATCCACAAGTGTTGTTTTTGAATCAGTGACAGTTTTGAACAAGTCACCATATTTTGGCCATAACTCTCTTAATACTTGTTGTATCCGTTTGAAACTTGAACCCTCAAAAACTAGACAGCATTTCCTTCATAATAGGTACTTGTTTTGATAAATTTTGTTCAGAATTGAATTAGATATATCTGTTACAAAACTGCCTACTGGAGCTGTAAAACAGAATTTGGGGGAAAAACCTCACTAACCACGTGATTTCGAATTTTAATGTGAGTAATGGAGTCTTCGAGCTAAGAATTGGAGTTGAAGATAGTGTTGGGAGTTAATTGTGGTTCATGCCAACTTAAGGGAAGATTTGGATGCTTTTATGAAGTGCTAAGTTTGTGAGCTACACAACATGTTAGTTCCTCTACCTCACTCTCTTTAGGAATATCTAGGGTTATGCTATCTCTCTCTACATTGCTATAATTTTGGTCCAAAATTGCATTTGATTTGTACATTGCTTGCTATTGAAGTTGAAATATGACCCTTGTGTTTTGATTAAATGTGTGAATTGTTGTTCAACTTGAACACATGTGCTATGTTTTCATCAAATGTTACTTGATTGTTGGTATAACGGTGCAACTCACTACTACAATTTAGGCTTTTCGCATCGGTTAAAAATGACTTTTCGCATCGGTTCCGTGTCCGTTACAGATTCAGGTGATGTTAAAAGTACGCACCTTTTGCATCAGGTACGGACCTGATGCGAAAAGTATTTTTCACATCAGTTTTATTACCACCCGATGCCAAAAGTCCTTTTTAATTAGATTTTAGCACCTTTTGGCATCGGATTTTCAAAACCACCTGATGCGAAAAGTACTTTTCGCATCAGGTCCTCATGGGAACCGATGTAAAAACTAACTTTTTTTTTAAAAAAAAAAATTCTCAACAGCTAGATCTAACAAATAGTAACCTGAACATTCAAAGACAATATTTACCACATGTATCATAGATATAAAAGTTGTGTATAACTTTATATGTCATAACAAATGATATGTGTTTCATTAGCTAGAAATTCTTTAACATTCAAAGTGGAACATAATGATATAGTTGAGACCATTAAAAAGTAATACTAAAAAAGACTATAACTAAAGCACCAATAGAACATCACTCTCATAATCTACAGATACTAATTTCCATCCTGAACCTTTTGTGTCATTCAGAAGACCATCCAATCCAACCTTCAAATTCCATTTGCTAGAAACTCTCAATAAAACCATCTTCAACAAAGTCTTCTTCCTTGTTGCCAACAACACCAAGCCCCAGGAGGGATTTTCTGCAACATGAAATGACCTTGTTAGTATTGATAGGCCTCATCAAATACAAAATGTCAAGAATCTACATAATTAATTGCATAAGCACTGCTGTGTGGCACAAGAATAATACATTTAGACTGAAACATCTTGGCTGCCAACAAGAATAAAAACCTGATTTCCAGGCCAAGTAATGCGCTATACCTGTCAAGAATGAAAAAGGAAGATCTCAAAAACTTTCAACTTCATTTACCAATGAAAATCACTTTGAACAAGCTTCAAATGCTGGTCAGTGAAATCAAGATTGACCCACAATCTCCCTCTCCCTTCACTCATATATAACCAATTTTTCTCGCTGTATCCACCGGTCTACAAGCAAAAGAAAAAAGAGAGAAATTAGTGAGTCAGCCCAAGTATAAATATAAATAAAGCAAAAAGAAGAGAAAACCAATATTATTATTGTACTTACAGCAACAACATTTACAAGGGAAGTCTTTCCAGCATTCTGAAGTCCTATCAGAGATAACTCCATTTCCTGCTTGAAGAAAAGGCTGCAATCAAATTTACAACATTGTAAGCTCACGCCTTTTGAAGAAAAAGGTCTACTTAAGCACCGCAGATCATGCTTAGAAGTCAACATAAATATAAAATCTAACTTCCAGGTGCAACCTAAAACTGAACACTGTGTTAAGAAAAGGGAAAGATAGTTTGGTGCAATCAAAATCTATTTCAAAAAGAATAATGCTGTTTATGACGAAAACCAATTTGTATGTTGTGTTGACTTGACCCAAAGATTCTGATTAGGTGATTTCTGTTATCCTTCCATCTCAACTAAATCCACTTTTATTCCATACAGCAGACTGCAGACAAGTGTACTTATCCAGAGTTCGGAACACAATAACTTCAGAATTGAAAATAAGTCTTTTTTTACAACAAAAACATGTCATTAAAATCAAATGAATTACACATCATATCAAAGGTGGGAAGAATTTTGAAATGGTGAAATATTACTAACAAAAAAGATTACTATACGAAAAGTAACCTTAGAATACAAACAAATCTCCTTCCTCCGCAATCGGCAACTTTCTTACCGAATTACAAACAACAGACATTTCAAACCATCTAAACGACTCAAATTGAAGAGAGAAATTATGCAAATATGCAATAATAATAATAAGAAAAACAACATACAAATACCAGAACTTGATTCTCTTAAAATAAATAAATAAGAAAAAAATGACGAAGAATGAGAGAGCCATGCCTTCTCGTCCATAACAAAGGCCAGATCAATGGTAAAAAAGCAAACATCTCAACAATAGAAAAAAAAAGCAAACATCTCAACCAATATTTGTAAAACATTTGAAGAAATTTCTCAGAGGAAGAGTTGGAAATCAAAAAACCTGTTGTGTAGAGCGATGACCAATTTAGGGCTCCTTCGTCTTCCCCTTCCGTCTCCAGTGTTGCCGCTCCCTTTGATTTTTTTCTCCTTTTTGTTTTACACTAGAAAGAAAAAATAGATGCAAGAATCATAGATGCACCAAATTTCAAAAATAGAAATCTCAACAACAGAAAGAAAAAATTACCAGAAATGGAGATGAAGGATTTGAACGGGCGCTGTACCAGAGGCGTCGCATAGAGGAGGTTATCTTCGGGGTTCAGGGTCGCACAGAGGAGGCTTCGCGCGAGGAGGAGAACGGAGAACGAGAGCTGAGAGTGGAGGAGAACGGCGTGGAGGAGGCTTCTCAGAGAAAGAGAGCTGAGAATGAGAACGTCGTGATTCCGGACTTGAGAACGAGAACGAGAGTTTAGGTGAGAGTTGAGGTGAGAGCTGAGAGTTGAGAGCTCAGAGACGAGAGCTGAGAACGTGAGAGAGTGAGAGAACAAACGAAGAGATGAAAAACCCTAAGAGGGAATTAGCTAAAGAGGGGCGCTGGAAATTCTAAAACATCCATTATTAACATCAGTTAAAACATAGCCGATGCCAAAAGTGACTCGTTTATTACAAAATTGCCACCGCATCACTTTTAGCATCGGGTCAATTTGAACCGATGTTAAAAATCCTGAGAAGAACATTTTTTTATGCACTAGCGAGGCTTTTTATATCAGCTTAAAAAAACTGATGTTAAAAGTAGCCTGTTATTTACAAAAATGCCACCGCGTCCCTTTTAACATCAGGTCAGTTTGGAACCGATGTGAATTTACGATGTTAAATCCGTTTTTTCCACTAGTGACTCGGTTGTCTTGTTGATTTTACCCTCAATTCCATGATGTTTCCTATCTTCAACTTAACCCTATCTTGTGGCATATGTTATGTGATATTTACCTTGTTATTATCAATTGGATTTGATTGAATTGAATACGTACCCTTGGATAACTCGAGAGAGAGAACTATTATATGGTATTATCACATATATAGACTAATGGATTATGAGGACGTACTTGGATTGGGAAGTCATGAGCCCAAGTCCTTGACCCGTATGCACCTTCAACTATATTGTTTGAAGGGTGGTTCCCTAAGGAATATAATTTTAAAATTCCTCGTAGGGTTGCGTCGTAGGTGAAAAAAAACTAAGAGATATTGTATAAGAGATGGTGAGGTACTGGTTTGTAGAACTCACTGAGATTTGTATAATCTCACCCTTCAATTATTGTGGTTTTTGAGATAAGCAGGTGGCAATTTGTGGAGATAAGACTCAAGAGAAGGCTCCCTAGTTCCTAATTGTCTTTAGAATGTTTATTTTGAGACTTGTGTATTTTGAGCCTTTTGTTGGCACTCTTTTGGAATTTCTTGAAGTGATGTGAACTGTTTAAGTTATAACTTCTGTAGTTCTTAAGTATGTACGCACTATTGTACTTGGATTGTGATAGTATGTACTTGTGTTTTGGGCCCATATATCAATCAATTATGGGAATAGTTATGATTTTATATCATACTTTGTTGAGCTTATATTTTGAGATAAACTTTCATTTAATATGGGCCAAGTAATAATGCGTACCTCTGATTGTAAAATGCTCAACATTCTTAATTTAATGACGATTAAAATTAGGATGTTACGCCTATACCTTTCTAACCCACACACCTCGCATCCCACTTCACCATCTAGAACGCAACTGTTGAACCAAAGACAAACACTCTTTGTTTTGAATGATAACAAATTACATCTTGTCTACTAATGGTTGCAGCTGTATGAAAGTACAGGTTCAAGTTGAATAAAGTACAGGACGGGAATCAAAAGCAAGAAGCCGGAGCAGCTTGGAGAAGAAGCCACCTTTGAAGATGAAGACCTAATTGTTTATCCGTTTTCTTTAGGACACAGTGTAAGGTCCTATTACTTAAGGTCTATGACATTTTAGTGGCTGAGAGATGACTTTTGAAAACATGCATGATGCATCAAAATTAGGGTTTTGAAAAATATTTTTGCATGCATGCATAAGGTGGCACCTAAACCTAAAAACGATTTTGTGGAAATCAAAAATCAATTTCTATTTTGTTCCAATGGCTATGAAATCAATTTATACAATTTATATAGGCTATGAAATCGATTTTAGGCTCACCTATAGGCCAAGAATCGATTTCCTTGCCTTATGTTTGAAGTCTGTAATCGATTCATACATATACTCAAGCCAAATGTAAGAATCGATTTCCTTCTATTTCAAAAGACTATAAAATCGATTTGGCAATCTATTGTGGAGCAAAGAATCGATTCCTAAGCTTGTGCACTTCACTCACAATCGATTCTTATGTTTCCTAAAGCTACATAATCGATTTCCTAATCTATTGAGAAGCCAAGAATCGATTGCTCCTATATTTTAGCATAACTAAAGAATCGATTCCTCCTTCTTTAAACCAAAGTTAAAATCGATTCTTACCTATTCAGGATGTCTTAAGAATCGATTCCTTCATAATTCTAAAAGCCAAAGAATCGATTCCTAAGTTGTCTAAATGCAAAGAATCGATTCTCCTACTTTTTAACTTCATGTCACAATCGATTCTTCATTTACATTAATTGTTTTTTTTCAAAATCTTACGTTTTCCTAAACCTATAAATAGGGAGGTGTGAAAAACTTTTCAATTCACTCATCCACACCTCAATACAACAACATCTCTCTACTTCTCACCTTCAAATTTCTAGATCTGAGAAAGAGAGAAAATAGAGCTATCATAGTCACATCATTTTCTATAGATCTAGTCACTCATCTCTCTCAGCTCTTATATTGTCATATTATCCGAGGTGATTAGATCATAGCTTCTATATTGTAATCTACTATTGTGGGGGTCATTTTGAAATCCTGGGAAGTATTCTTGGGTCGTTCAATCAGGAGATTGAAGCGGTTTTTGAAATCCTGGGAATTGTTCTTGGGTCTCTCAATCAAGAGATTGAGTTGGTTTTGAAATCCTGGGAGGTGATCTTGGGTCTTTCAATCAGTGAAGATTGAAGTGGTAGTGAAATCCTGGGAGGTGCTCTTAGGTCGTTCAATCAGGAGATTGAAGCGGTGTTGAAATCCTTAGCTGTGTGCTCGGGTTCTCAGTTCGGGGGAACTGAGATTTGCTATTTGAAGTTGCATGTTTGTAAAACATTCTTCATATAGTGGTTGTCAGCAAAGTCCAAAGGTTGCAAAGCCGGAGGCCGAGGACGTAGGGTTTCTATCCCGAACCTCGTAAAATTACTGGTGTATCTCTATCCCTCTCTCTTTACTTTATTTACTGTTTATATCTGTTTATAATTCTACTATCACTGCGCCTGTAACAGCCCAATTAATTGAGTTAATTATTTTGTTAAGTGATTTAATTATTTAATTGATTTAACTGTGTCAGTAATTAATTTATGTAGTTAAATATCTAGGAGTTGTGTTTTGAGAAAAATAAGTGAAATAATAAAATATATGTATGCTTGTGTATGTGAGCTTTATTAGTAATTGGAACGAATACAAATAAGAGGATTAGAGGAGAGGGCCTTGTGTGGGTTAAAAATAATAAAATTAGAGGTGTTAGTGTTAAGCCCTTGATTAATTCGAATTAGCCCAAGAAGAAGCCCAAGCCCGTTAGCTGAGACATTAGGTGCTGGGGTTAGGGGTTTTGCGCCTCCAGCTTGTGAGAAAGAAAGAAAAACGTAAAAGAAAGAAAAGAAAGAAGAAGAGAATCGCAAAAGTGAGAAGAGAGAAGAGAGAAAGAGAAACTTGCGCACAAGGGAGAGGAGAAGGAGAAGGGGATTCGCGAATCAAGAGGAAAAGAAGAGCTGTTGCTGTGGTTTTGTTGGTGACTCCGTAGGAAGGACCTCGTCTTCGGTGTAATCAAGGTAAGGGTGGGTTTAACGGTTATAATGGGTTATGATGGTGGTTTATGGGTAGTTAGGTGTTGTGTATTTGCATGATTAAAGTGGATAAGAAATTGAGGGATTGAGATGTGGATTATTGTGTGATTGAAATGTATGTTGAGTTGATGCCCTATATGTGTTTGTTGAAATGTGCAAGAGTTATGAGATGTGTGTAAGATTTGTATTGTATGCCAATAATTGATAAAATGTGTAATTGAAGATATGAGAGTGGATTTGAGGTGTTTGAAATAATTATTGAATGATTGAGCATGTGAAATTTGGAAGAAAATTGAGTTTGAAGGACCCTACGCGCCTTAGGCGCCATTGTTGTTGTCAATCTGTGCTTTGTTGCTGCTGTCTGGGCGCCTGTTGCCAATTCTGCCAATTTGCGCCTCACTTGCGCTCCAGTCGCGCTTCAAGCGCAAGTTACTAGGCATTTTCTGCCGTTTCGCGCTCCAGTTGCGCCTAAGTCGCGCCCCACGCGCGAAGTTTTGTCCCAAATTTGTTTTTGACATATCTTTTGACTCGGGTGTCCGTTTTAAGTGCTTCAAAATGCATTTCGAAGCTCGTTCAGTCCTCTATATGTGTATGCTACTGTAATGTGAAAAATAATTATTTGATGAGCTGAATAATTTTTGATGAGCTGAATATTTATTGATGAGCTGAAATATTTATTGGTGATGGTTAATGTGGTATAGTATTTGTACGTGCTTTGTTGTGGTTATGTTACGAGGTAGCTGTGATGCTACAACACGAGATAGTTGTTTATGTGGTATAGTATTTGTACGTGCTTTGTTGTGGTTATGTTACGAGGTAGCTGTGATGCTACAACACGAGATAGTTGTTAATGTGGTATAGTATTTGTACGTGCTTTGTTGTGGTTATGTTACGAGGTAGCTGTGATGCTACAACACGAGATAGTTGTTAATGTGGTATAGTATTTGTTACGTGCTTTGTTGTGGTTATGTGACGAGGTAGTTGTGATGCTACAACACGAGATAGTTGTTAATGTGGTATAGTATTTGTTACGTGCTTTGTTGTGGTTATGTGACAAGGTAGATGTGATGCTACAACACGTGGTATTTTTATGAAATGATTTATAACGAGATATGGTGATATAGTATTTATTAATTGAATACTTTGAGTTGGTGTAATTGGTGCATGAGTCATGAGTCGCATTGTCATATGCATTCTTACGAGGTAGCTGTGATGCTACAACACGAGGTTTATTACGAGTTGCGCCCGTCGTGGCCTTTACGAGATCGGTACCGCATGCATATGCCCGGAGGGGTTGCATTTCATACATTCCTTCATGGTCCATGTGTACATAACTATTGTGGTTGGCGTTTTATGTCTTATAGAGATATGGATCTTGTGCTGTTGTGTGATAAGGTATATACGTGTTTGCCGTGTTGTGCCTGCTGCTTATGTACTGCTGTCATGTGCTTATTATTATTTCTGTTAAACTCACCCCTTCTGCTTGGAATGTTGCTCTATTGTGGCAACGCTGCAGGTGATCGTTAGCGCTCGTGGAGGATCTATTAGGTGTACTTTCCTTCTCGTTGAGTCCGAGTCAGCTCTGATGTGTAACACCGGGGCGGGGTTTAGTTTTCGTTTTGCGAACTGGTTCTGTCGTTTTGGGAGTTTTGGCTTAATGCCTATTTATTTTTGGAGTTTTGGTTTAATGTTTAATTATTTTTGAAGATGTTAAATGAGTTTATGATTCCGCTGCTTAGAGACTTATTAACTGTATTTTTGAGGATTTGATTTAAATCAATTTGGAGTTTTTATGTGGTGAAAAATGTAGCGCCCTCGTGGTGACTCTGATAATTGCGTGTTTATTAAAGGGGGTGTTACAGCGCCGATCTGTTTATTGTTACGCTGCTTATAATATCTGTCTATCCTGAACTCTGATAATAGCGTAATAGTACACTTTCCATGATCTGCCTGTTTAGTTAAAATTATCTGGTTACAGTAAATATTGAAAATAGTACCATCTCACTGTGCCTGATCTGCCTGCTTACATACATCATATAAGTTTAAATCTCAGATTCCGCATTTGATTTAAACAAGCATTGCAAAAGTTTTTGAAAACCGAAAAAGAATTAAAGTTTTGCACATAACCTTATTCACCCCCCCTCTAAGGTTATCAGATAGTCCAACAGCAACAACCCCAAAAACC
The DNA here is from genome assembly GCA_039519185.1 of Astragalus membranaceus. NCBI lineage: Eukaryota > Viridiplantae > Streptophyta > Magnoliopsida > Fabales > Fabaceae > Astragalus > Astragalus membranaceus. Next base: position 25,146,851 of record CM076853.1, read on the forward strand.
AATCACCCATAACACTCACTACGCAAAAAACGGAGTCTGGCGGCGGTTGTAGTGCACAGCGGTGGTGGATTAAACTGCCATTAACGAAGGCTGGCGGCGGTTCCAGAAGCGCCGTGGATTTCAACTTTGGGAGGTGTTGCTGGCGGTGGTTCGTGCAACCGCAACACAAACACCTGCGAATGTAGTGGCGGTTGGCAACTGCCGCCAATTTGTTAATTGATTTTCCAGCTTACGTTTAGCGGTGGTTTGGAACCACCGCAAATAAATAAAAATTAATTGTTTTACTTAAATATGGTGGCGGTTGGTAACCACCACGAACATATCAAGATATATTTTTTTCACGTTTTTTGTAAGTAATTTTTTAGTGTTTCAATATATGTATCTTTCTTTTACAAATTTATAAATGTGCTTATTAATTATTTGGTAATACAAATATTAGAAGAAACTAAATTTATGCTAAAAAACACATACAAAAGTTCTAAAGTTTATAAACCAAACTAAGTTCATAACATCAAACTGGAACTAGTTCATAACATCAAAATAAAACAATTTAGTTCATAACATCAAAAGAAACCAAACTTAGTTCATAACATCAAAAGAAAACAAACTTAGTTCATGAAGTCAAAATACAACTAACTAGCATAATACAACCAACTTAGAATAATCTATCTAGATATCCTATTCCTACGTGATGTTATTGAAGTCAAAATACAACCAACTAGCAAAATACAACCGATTTAGAATAATCTATTTAGATATCCTATGTGATGTTATTGCTTCATGATTTCCTATGTGACTAGATCCGGAAGAGCGTCTCAAACCATCTTCTAATTCCAAATTAACTGACTGAAAAAAAATAGTCATAAATAAAATTAGAACCAATATCTAAAAAATTTCGCATATAGTAAATGGGTGTTAAGATTTTGGGGATCATGTTGATTTGGTAATTGAACTTATTCTTTCATAAAAGTGGAACAGTATCTGCATTTGTATGTCGATTCTCAAGAGTAAAAACTTATATTTTGGATGGGATTGTTTAGGCTTTCTCATTATTGGCTCTTCAAGTGGCCTACATTTGTTTTGAAATTAATTATGTTGTTAAGAAAAGGCTTACTAAATGTTTTCCCTTTCCTATCCAGTTCTCCATCTAATGTCACATCAGTCGCGCTAAATGTGAATCTATTTGACATCACTTTGCAGACAGCTGTGTTCAGTGTAGGCAGTAATGGCTTGTCAAGGTAACACCCTAGTTCGAAATAGCATGCATATACAAATAGGAAACATACTATCTTCACGAAATTCATTTTGAATTGTGTGCTCAGATAAAAAGAAAAGGGTCATTTTAATCCCATTGTCCGTTATCTTGTGACATCCCCTTTTGTTATGCTTTTTCTGCTGGTCATGTACTCTAACGGTGGCTTATTGTTACTGGTTTATTTTATAGAATATGAGATTACATCATTTTGTCTTTTTCCAGTGGGTCTTGGTTACTTTCTGGCAGACTGGCTAGGATGCTTTTAATTGATTGGGAGCAAAACAGTAATGGCTTATTGTTAATGGCTCTGTTCTAGGTGCTTTAGATATGCCCTGCATTTTGAACCTTTTATGAATGCCTCATATTTGTTGAATTATGCCAGTGTGTGCTTGTACTTTGCAACAGTCCTCTGTTAATGCAATGTAATGTGTATTTTTGGTCTATGAATTGTAGGTCATCTGCACACTTGGAGGAACTGTATTTGCGGCGATTCTGGCCCTGCGTGTTAGAGTATGTAAAATATGTAAAATAGATTTACTATTCTGTAAAATAGGTTTACTATTCTGTAATTACAAGCACTGTAAAATAGTCACTGCAGTATAGTTCTCTGCAGTGACTCTGCCTCCTGTTGTAAGCTCAGTAGCAATGCTGTATAAATAGTCTCTATGTACTCATTCAGAAAATTCATTAAAACAGAAACAATTCAGTTAGATTCTAACGGAAACAGTTAAGAGTAAATTATTTTCAATCAATGGAAACTAGGAAAGGTTTAAGGATTATTAAATAGTATGTATTAGTACTGATAAGTATGTATAATTTAATTTTTTTTTTTAAAATTTACCACGGATTTTCGACGAATTTGCGACGAAAATGTGTCAGTTTGCGACGACTTTGCCACAGATATTTGCGACGGGTTTCTGACGACTTTGCGACGGAGACATTTGCGACGAAAAAATCCGTCGGAAACGATTTGTGACGAGCGATTTTGCGACGACTTTTTGTCCGTCGGAAAGTTCGTCGGAAACGTCAATTTCCGACGAAAATTGCTGCGTTTGCGACGAAAATTGCCGTCGGAAATCGTCGATTTTCTTGTAGTGAACATGAACTACATACAGGCCAAACAAAAACTATTGCTGAAATCTTTCAGAAACTTAAAAAACAAACAATGACCAAGCCACCAATTGTTTGGTGAACTAGGTTAGGGAAGTAACTTTGTTACTGCTTAAAATTGAAAAACAGCAACAGAATTAGTAGAATCTTGTGGATTACTAGTTCATGAGAGTGTTTGTGGATTACACTCTCATGCAAAAGCAACTGTATGTAGCTTCTGCATTAAACTGGTTAAAATCTAAACATAAATTACTTCACTTAAATTACTTTCAATTCAAATTGGTTTTACGAAATCAATATAATTCAAAATTGAGATTGCAAAAGCTAACAGAAACACATACTTATTACAAGCCTCACACCCAGCAGGCCAGCAATAACATTAACAAGAAACTTTAAAATTTCCATGGATACTTTGAAACTGCTTACCATTCAACCTATCAGTCTTGACCTATCATTTTCAACCTAGCTATCAACTCAACCAATCATTCCACTATTTTAGATTCTTCCGTACTCAAGGAATAGAAGTGGAAAAAAGAAGTTGCAAACAAAATCAAGTTACTTTTCATCATATCTAGCTAGATTTGCATAGGAGCATGGTCTTTTACTGACCCTATGATCCAATGATTCTGCGTGAGACCTTCGAGAGGGTAAGCTACTACTTGTTTTATCCACCTACTTCTTTCACAATGTTGAGATGATTCTTCCCAGTGTAGAAAGTTCAGTTATGGTGCATTTTCTTTTAAAAAATGCTCCAGGCTTTATGCACCTTTTCCTGGAATTTTATATGGTAAAAAGCATTCTTACATGTATTAACTCGTCTTAGTGTCTATTTTATCATTTTCACAAGAAACTAAAACTAATTTCAGGAAATTAAGGCTTGGCAATAAATTTAGGAAAGTCTGTCACAATAAATTTACATCTTTATACAGTTGCTTGAAAAATGGTGCTAAAGCAGTATTTCAAGTGTATCCTGAAAATACTGATCAGCGTGTATTGATTGCGAAAGCTGTAATGACTGCTGGATTTCGTGGGGGTGATTTGTTTGATTTTCCACACAGGTACTATGAATAAGTCTTACAAGACTACTGGAGCTAATTTGTTTCAACAAAAGTAGTGTGCCAAAAGCACCTATTTTTGTGTTGCATTTCCTTGTATTTTTTTATCAATCAGCACAGCAGCATCCAGTGTTTGGTATGAGCTGCAATAAAGAGATAAGAGGCACAATAAAAACAGTCACAAAACTCTTTATTCAATCCTATCCTTTTGCTTAACTATAAGGAACACATTTAAAAGAAAATTTATGATAGTTGATTAGATAAGTATTTGTGTTTTGTTCAGCTCGGTTTAAGCAATTATTTCTTTTAAAAAGGATCTTTGTCTAGCCTTCCTGAGCATGGTTTTTCACTAACTGGGGAACAATTGTCTTGTGATAGTTCTAAGAAGAAAAAAGAGTTTCTTGTCCTAGAAGTCACATGTGGTCAACTATCCCGTTGCTCTCGTGACAACATTGAATATGAAGAAAATAAAACAAAGGAAGAAGAAGAACAGGACAGAATACTGAACTGAAATCGCAGAAGGAAATCACTCCATTGAGGTACTTTTTTATTGGGTTTTCTTGAGCATTGATTTTAAAATGTTTGGTTAGAGTTTTGAATGTTTGGTTAGTGTTTTTTATGTTTGGTATATGAATCTTACTTTGAATAACTTTTCTTTAAGTGTTTTGTATGAATCTTGAAGTTTTACTTACACTGCTAATTGAAACTTATTTGCGGAAACTTGGAATTAGAATGTTTGAATAATGGTAAAGATGCATAATTAGTGGGTCTTTCTTGTTTCAAATTCAGTTTCCATCTTATTCTCTATTTTCGCTTTCTCTTTTTGGAATAAGATTCATATAAAACAGAAAACTCTGAGTTAATGTTCATGAAAAACTTGTCCACAATGTCTAAATAGACAGGACATTTAAGGCGAGAAAACTCTGGTGTTAAAGTAGGCCTTGAAGCTACTGAACCTTAATGGTTGCTAATTTTTCTTTTTAGCTGTCACTAGCTCAATTTATTCCAGCAACATTCCAAGTTTTATGTCATATGTTTTCTCTTTGTTGTTTTATAAAATGTAGATCTTTTGTGTTCATGGTCTGATTTCATAAGCCATGTCATTTTTTCTTTATTTTTCTTACCTACATAGCCCTATTGATGTTATTATTGATTAGCATTTTCAAGCTGTAATGAGAAAGTACTGTAAGAAAGAATTGAGTAATGATTTGCTTTCATTTTCCTTATTTTTTAATCAGTTGCTGAGTTTTTTATAAAGTAGAAAGATACTAACAAGATTGATTTTTTACTTTTAATTTTGTTTATATAGTATTTCAGATGTTAATGATATGAAATGATATTGTTTATGTTGCAGAGTCCAGATGGGGATATAATAGATTGTGTGCCTGTTTCTAAGCAGCCAGCTTTTGACCATCCTTTTCTCAAAGATCACGAAATCCAGGTCCATCTTCTTCAGTCAAGATCTGTATTTTTTTCCAATTTTTGAAGTGTTTTTTTTTTCACTCTAACTTTATGCTTTTGGTTCATTAGATGAGACCAAATTTCCATCCTGAAGGGCTTTTTGATGAGAACAAGTTAGCTGAAAACAAAGAAAACACCACTACTCCAATCACTCAACTATGGCATTCTAATGGTAAATGTCCTGCTGACACACACTACAAGAAAATTGACGATTTCCGACGGCAATTTTCGTCGCAAATGCAGCGATTTTCGTCGGAAATTGACGTTTCCGACGAACTTTCCGACGGACAAAAAGTCGTCGCAAAATTGCTCGTCGGAAATCGTTTCCGACGGATTTTTTCGTCGCAAATGTCTCCGTCGCAAAGTCGTCGGAAACCCGTCGCAAAGTTTCGTCGCAAATCTGTCACAAATGTTCGTCGCAAATTCGTCGCAAAAAATCATTTCCGACGAAAATTTCCGTTGGAAATTTAAAAAAAAAAGTAAAAAAAAATTAAATCTTCTGAAGGGTTGTGGTAACAGAGTGAGTACTTACAGTTTTACTAAAGCTAACTAAACTAACTCAAGCTTAATAGCTTGTACAACAATACAAAAGTATTATACTCTAACAAATCTAAATCTAAATATACCGACTTTTATCAACCTGAGCACAAAATTATGCACTTACCTCCAAATATAATCAACAAAAGTTTGATCAAAACACTTGTACAACTTTCATATGCTATTACTCTAGCAGTATCTAATTTTCTATCGCTAACTATTTAATTAAGAGGAAATACGTGTATTAAGATTCTTCAAAATTATTTAAGGTTTCTGGCCAGTCATGCCATCCTACAACAGAATCAAATATTTTAAAGGAGAATATTTCCCCCAAAAAAATCTCCAACATACAAATTTCATCATGTAAGTTTACTGCAGTTGTATCAAATAATCCAATCAAAACCAAAAAAACAAAGGTAGAATCACTTGGGATGTAACTGCAGACAGACAGTGCCTAGTGACCACAGAGAAAAAATAATGAAGAACTCTACTTGATATATTGAGAAAGCCACTGGAAGCCTTCACCATATCCCATCTTGCGGACAATGCTGCACATGAACAATATCATACACAGATTTCTACTTCCTTTAAACACCCTATCTTCCATTATTTCATCAGGACAGCTGAGTAAAACTGAAAAGAAAGGAAAATGAAAATCTCAGGAAAATTGTGTTAAAAATTTACTATATAGAACATCATCAGAAAAAATGCAAAGAACAATTGAACACTGGATGAAAGCCAAAGTGGGAGAATATGATAAATGGGCGTAGAGATATAACACTGGATGAACACTGGCTAGTGAAGAAGAATTGTATCAATAAAACACGTAAAAAAAATCGAAATAAAGATTTACACTAAATAGCTCCTAAAAAGTAATGGAAATAGTTGACCTTTTAAGTAGGAAGAGATATAATTATGAGAACTCATGCCCATAACATTAGATCACTGCAGAAGTAAAAACTGACCAAAAGAAAAACAAAACAATGTTCAAAACAATAAAGGAATTCATCAATTTGAGAAATAGAGCAAAAATTTCTGCAGATACCAAACATGAAGTAGAACTAAATAGCAAAGCAAATCTTTGTAAACAAATCCAAGCAGTGGATAAGGAAAAAAGGTCAAATACACATAAAACAACCTAAATGCATAAACATCCAAGATTCATGTACTACCATTATAATTTTCTCACATGCAAGCTAATGGAAAGTGCTTTTGGTAACATAAAGATACATATACTACTCACCTTTTTCATTGGTACAAAAGAAGAACCTAGTCTATAAGTAGTCTGAGTCTCTGAGCCGTTGGGGCAGTATGTCACCATTTGCTGACCAGTAACTGATTCTAATCTCTCCCTTGCCATTTGCAGGAATGAAGTCACTGCAGGATCAACCTTTGGTTTAGGCTGAATTGTGCAAACATCCTTAAGTTCTCCAACAGTAATGTTTCCAGCATTTGGCCCATGTACCCATCGAAGTATAAAATCACAATTGCACAATTCATCCCCATTTTAAAAGAATGCTCCATTACTCGCACCTATAAAAACAGACACAATTTCACTAGCAAATACACATTTGAGAGGAAAAAATTCAACAAAGAATGTAAAATTAACAAATTTATTTTCACCAAAGTAAACAAATAGCCATCAGCTCTCTACTCTTTGAACTTACTACCAAGAAGACACCTATATACATATATATTATGGAGGAGGACTCACCGTGATAAATCCATTGCGCAAAGTCTGATAGTCAGCCTTATCGACAGACCTATAAAACTGTCTAGAGAAGCAAACCCTGAAATCGGCAAAATGGAAGAGATAAAGAGATGGTACATAAAAAGAGCTTGATAAATTGAAGCTATGAAACAGCAGGCAATCGATTAACAATGATATTAAAAAATTGTAATGAAACAGCAAGCATTCGATTAACAATGATATATTAATGAAAACATCTGTAATGGTCGACTCGAGTCATTCGTACTTCTACCTCACTTCCCATTTTTTCTGAGCTAAATAGTGCTACAAAAAAAATGCAATGGTGGATATCTGTCTGTGATGGTTCCAACAAAAACCATGGGCACTCATATCTCTCTAACTTATTAATAAAATCAGCTCTCCATCGTCAGGTAAATAAAAGTGAAAAGATACATGATTAGTAAAGTTGGTCTTACTATATAGAAGAAAATTGGAATTTTTATCCAAAACGTGGCATGTTGTTTCACAAATGATGTTTCGTGTGTAAGCCGGAATCTTGAAGGATCTGCACCACAATAAATGTCAAACAAAGGCATGAGATTGCATGTAGCAGCATTTCAAAATAAAATTGCTACATTTAATAGTAAAAAAACTAATGAATTTGTAGTTTGTATAATCATAGAAGAAAAACAGTTGAATACATCATTGGAAAATCATACCATTGGCAAACCCATGAGTGGAAGTCTCCTCCTCCCATGCCTTCCATCTTCATATCTACATACATAAAAGCAATTGTCAATCACAAGTTACTAACTCTTTATTAACAATTAACAAAAAAGTTATAGGGTCAGAAACCAACTCAGTTTCCTTGAAAAGCATAGATATTGAAAAATGATTGAAGTATTCAATCAACACATAAAGAAAGACATGCAGACCTTAAGTCTCCCGAGAAGCATTGTGACAGCGCTCTAAAGCACATGAAGGACTGCTAAGAAGAATATGAGGATGTGTAACTGGTGCAATCCATTGATAGATATAAGTGGCTCATATCCCTATAACAAACAACAATTAGATATGCAACCATTGATCATAAGAAAGTTTAACTGGTAGAAAAACTCTAAAGCCCTTTCCACAAAAGAACATGAAATAGATATCAGAAATAAACAATTAAGATTTCATTATAAATAAAACAAGGATAAGCATTATAAGCATGGAAACATTGTCACCTCCTTGCATTTATAAGGGGTAGCATCCTCTGATAAATATCTACGTTCATTAGAAAGATGTTTCCTATGATGTTCCTCGTGCTCTTCTTCATCATTTGATGCCTTGCCGGTACCTCTATATGGACATGGCAACAATTTGTCTGCCACATTGGCAGGAATACATATTCGAACAATGTAGGTCTGACCGAAAGTCAATAGCAGCGAAATGAAACCCAAAATCATCAGCTCTGCATATAAACAAATTTAACAATACACAAACATAAAAGAAATAATCATTATCAAAATCATTATTATTCCTCATAAATCTGAAAGAGGGTCAAAGACAGTAAAATAAAATCAATTCAAGAAGAGTCCATAAGCATCATAAGTTCACAACTTACCAGCTTTAGCCAATTAGACATAACAGTGGACCTCAGTATCCCTATTTATTCAGTAACTGTAATAATATAACTGCCGTCAATTCTCATTAGATCTCAGAATACATATTTGCAGTTTCAAATCAACAAATGCACAATTACGCGGCCCATTGAAAGCTTTATGAAGAATCTTAATGAGAATAGAGTTGTAAAAAATATATACAACTTACGCGGCCCATTGCATTCCGTTGTCAGCAAACGCAGATGAAATAGGGGTGTCAGGATTGATATCATAATAAGGTACTAAACCAACAACAACAATAGAGACCATCATATACAATCCACAACATACAAACAGTGAAGCACCAATTCCTAGTGGCAAATCTCTTTGAGGATTTTTCACCTATTCATCAAAGTGAGAAAACATTATTAAGAAGTTTGATTTGAACATTCTTTTTTGTATTAGCAGAAGGGGCTAGTCTCCCACAGTTCGAATCCCTGCAGGCCCACATTTAGTGCCTGACAGTGCCTCGAACATGATTACCTCTGATGGAAGAAATTTGTTCAAAACTGAAAGTGTAAAGTATGATATTAATATGATCGATCATATATATAAATAGCAACTAAATATATACGCATAACAGAGCACCACCTACTTTCTTCACAGTGCTTCTTAGTTCAAATATATTTGACCTCTCGACAGCAAATCATCAAGCCAAGTGTGTTTGTTGTAACCACCTCACTGCATGCACAGAATAAAAGAATCAGAGAAAAAGTATGATATTTATGATGAAAAGTCTATTGTGGCTTGGGTCAAAAAAAACGTCTATTGTGGTTCACATAAGATCTTCATCTGATGCCTCAGCAAGTGGCTTGTAGCTATATGCATTTGAGCCGGCATTATTGATCTGCACAATTCTCAACATAGGGTGAGAAAGAATACAATTAGTATACTTTAACAAACACATTCAATAAAAAATGGTATATAGCTAAAAGTACAAAAACGTGTCAAATTATAAACAGGGGGGAAATGAATTTTCGCTGGTGTAAGTAACAGATGATTATGCGAAAGAAATGATCGTAATGGGAAAAGAAACCAGATATTAATACCCATATACCAATGTATTTGAGTTTTTCTCGAGCAAATGAAACTAAATTCTTCACATCCTCTCCATTTCTCGCGTCACATGTAATTTGTTGACTCCCAGTCATATGATATAAGTTAGGCATTTTTAGGACCAATTGTGCAGGGTTTTTATTGTATAACAGTCATTATCTGGGATTTAGTTCAGTTTTAGATCATTGTAGTAGGAAGTTCAATTGTAAGTTATTCCTTCACTTTTGGAGCTAAATGGACTTGAAGACCTCTTAATTGGTTGTGGCATCTTTCGGCGAACCAGACTCTTGCCCGGAAATGCAGCAATCTAGAGGAATTTTGGTAAATCAGAACTTTCTGTCATTCTTCGCGTCGCGACCAGGAGGGTTCGCGACGCGATGTGGAGGAGTCTTTACAAGCCAAAACTTTCTGTCATTTCTCGCGTCGCGACCAGGAGGGATTCGCGACGCGACCTGGAGCAGTTTTGCGAGACCTGAAGTTTCTGTCATTTACCGCGACGCGACGGGCACGGGCCGCGTCGCGATGGTACGCGAAAATTAGGGTTTTAAAGCAGTTTCAGGAAAGTTTTGGAGGACTTCGTTTTTGGGGATTGGAGCTACGATTTGGAGCAGCTGGAGGTGCGAATTTGGAGCCTTCTCACCACTTGGGAACAAGGGATTGAAGGTTCTAAATGTCTTCCTTTATGTTTGTTTTCTATTCTATGTTGGTTTCCACCCTTAGGATGATTTGTAACTAATTCTTTAGATTAGGGAGAGATGAATCTCCCAAACCTATCATGTGAACCATTGATTTAGTTAATTCAGTTGTTATTCGATTTGCTTGTCTAATTACCTATGTTCTTAACGCTTTTCAATTACATATGATAATTGCGATGATCCAGGCTAGTGATTGCATAGGGATATGAATTAGTAGCTGGAAATTGGGTATTTAGATCACATGCTAGTAATCACCATAGGAATATGTGATAGCTTATGTGAATTCTTATTAATTCTTAATCTTAATGCGGTACCCTCTGGCATGACTCACCTAAGGAATTAGGGTAACTCTTAGGGTAATAGGGGTCTTGAGACAAGGAATTGCCCTTGACCTAAATTGGTGAATTGAATCTAGAAATTGAATAATTAACTTGAATTGGCTGAGGTTCATGTGATAGGCGAGGTGAGAGGATTCGATCCCTAGTCGTTTTTCTTGCATTATTAATTCACGTTCGTATTCTGTTACCAAATACTCGATTAATCACCTATCTACAATCTACGAATTTACAAATTTGCTATTGTTGTCAACGCGCAATCTCTGTGGATCGACCGGTTCTTACCGATAAATTGTATTACTTGCGACAATTGGTACACTTGCCAAATTGTTAACAAGTTTTTGGCGCCGCTGCCGGGGATTGTTGACTTTGTTGTCGACAAGGCAAACGCGTTAATTCTAGATTTTTTTTTGTTTTGTTTGTTTTTAGTTACTTAATTTTGCTACTTGTTGGTTTCTTGAATCTGTTGACGTCTGCTTGGTGTTCCCAAAGAACTGTTATACAGGGGCACAGGTACGTTCGGTTGAACTAATGGCTGAGAATCCACTGGGCAGACGCACTCTCAATGATTTTGGGAGAAGAACTCAAGGCACACATACTCACACCTTCCAACCAGTGTGGGCGGCTACTTTTAATATCAAGTCGTCCGTCCTCTCGGCATTAAGGTCAAAGCCGTTTTCTGGGGCCGATACTGAAGACCCAAATCAACACTTATCCTACTTCCGTGAAATTTGTGGGACCACCTATCCTGAGGGAGTAGACGAGAACTCCAAGCAGTTGCGATTGTTTCCTTTCACTTTAACAGGCAGGGCAAAAGATTGGTTAAATACTCTTCCACCAGGAACTATCAATGCCTGGAGTGAACTTGAAGATAAGTTCCTATCAAGGTTCTTTCCAATTTCTAAGTTTATTGAAAAAAGAACAGAAATCTTCAACTTCGCACAAGGGGATGAAGAGTCCTTGTACGATTCCTGGGAGAGATTCAAACTGTCATTAAGAAAGTGTCCTGGGCATGGTATTGATGATTTTGTGCAGGTACAAACTTTCTATCATGGATTAAAACCTCCAACCAGGATGATGCTAGACACCTCAGCAGGAGGTTCTTTGGGTCACAAAACCTGGGAAGAAGCAACACGATTGATAGACGATGTGACCTCAAATGACTATAGAATGCCGAATGAGGATATAGCTGTACAGAAAAGAAAAATTTTGGAGCTGGATTCTAATAGCGCGGTGTTAGCCCAACAAAAGCTAATGTCCCTTCAAATCGAATCCCTCACCAAACAAGTGGCAGCTGCATTGTAGAGTAGGTCCCGGAATCAAACCATTACCCAGGGGACGCAACTGCATGATGTACTCTCTCAATTTATGCAAACGACTCAGACCACATTGAAATCTCAAGAACAAGTCATTCTAGGCATGGAGAGCAATAAGGAAGAAAGTTGCGGAGCTATTTCATTGAGGAATGGCAAGCAACTTAAACCGGTTGAAGCGACCAAGCACAACTCTGAAGGGGAAGGTAGTGAAAGTGAAGTGCGGAAGGAAGAAGTCGAAAATGAGTTGAGTAAAAAAAATGAGGGAGTGGTGAAGTCTAACCAAAAGTATTATTTGTTTAATGAAAATTTGCAGGTGGACGAGAAGCCTAAGGCAATGCCTTCCTACATTAAGTTGCCATACCCTCAGCGGAGTAAGAAGAATCCGAAGGATGAGCAGTTTTCAAAGTTCATGGAGATCTTCTCCAGTCTCCAAATTAGTATTCCTTTTGCAGAGGCATTGGAACAAATGCCTATTTACGCGAAGTTCATGAAGGAGTTGTTGAGTAAAAAGAGGAAGTTTAAAGAGGACGATATGGTGACTCTGACCGAAGAATGTAGTGCCATTATTCAAAGGAAACTTCCTCCAAAGTTGAAAGACCCTGGGAGTTTCACCATCCCCTGCACCATTGGGAACTTGACTATAGGCAAGGCCCTTTGTGATTTGGGAGCAAGCATCAACCTGATGCCCTTGTCTATGTTCAAAAAGCTAGGTGGAGGTGAGGTGAAACCCACTAGGATGAGTCTGCAGCTTGCCGATAAATCAATCAGACAACCCTATGGGATCTTGGAAGATGCTCTGGTAAGAGTTGACAAGTTTTTATTTCCTGTTGATTTTGTGATTCTTGAGATGGAAGAAGATGCAGAGGTTCCACTTCTCCTTGGTAGACCATTTTTGGCCACGGGGAGGGCCCTCGTAGATGTTCAACAAGGACAGCTACGGCTAAGATTCCAAGATGAGGAAGTGATCTTTAATGTTTTTGAAGCTATGCGCCACCCGAATGACCAAGAAAAATGTTTTAAGGTGGACGTGATTGAAGATTCAGTGAGAGAAGCTTTTAGACACAATTTACCCTCTCCTCCTCTTGAGAAGGTAATAGTGAATTCGATTGAGGGCGTGGACGAAAACTTGGGAAGTGAAATAGGGGACTGCGTTCGCCAGTTTGAAGCTTCTCAGGTAGAAAAGGTTTTCAAGAGAAAAGAAGAGCTGAATAGGGGGGAAGGCACAGATAAGGGAACTCCTGAATTGAAACAACTCCCCTCTCATTTAAAGTATGTATTTCTTGGGAGCGATGACCAATACCCAGCCATCATCAGTAGTTCTTTAACTAAGCTGGAAGAAGAAAAGCTAATGAGAGTCTTGAGATCAAATAGAAATGCACTTGGTTGGACTATCTCCGATCTGAAGGGGATTAGCCCCGCTTTTTGCATGCACAAGATTAAGCTCGAGGAAGAGTTCAAGCCAGTGATCCAACCTCAGCGGCGGTTAAATCCCACAATGAAGGATGTGGTGAGGAAAGAAGTGTTAAAACTCTTAGATGCCGGAATGATCTACCCAATCTCAGACAGCTCTTGGGTGAGCCCGGTCCATGTGGTGCCCAAAAAGGGAGGTATGACCGTTATTAAAAATGAGAGGAATGAGTTGATCCCTACTCGCACAGTCACCGGGTGGAGAATGTGTATCGATTATAGGAGACTGAATCAAGCCACTCGAAAGGACCATTTCCCGTTGCCATTCATGGACCAAATGCTTGAAAGGTTGGCCGGTCAGGCCTTTTATTGCTTCCTGGATGGATACTCTGGATACAATCAAATAGCAGTAGAACCAGAAGATCAGGAGAAAACGGCCTTCACATGCCCATTTGGTGTTTTCGCCTATCGGAGGATGCCCTTCGGTCTGTGCAACGCTCCGGCAACTTTTCAAAGGTGCATGCTTTCTATCTTCTCTGATATGATGGAAAATGCTATTGAGGTATTTATGGATGACTTTTCTGTTTTTGGTTCATGCTATGATTCTTGCTTGGCTAACCTAAATGCAGTATTAAAAAGATGCATTGAAACCAATTTAGTCTTGAATTGGGAAAAGTGCCATTTTATGGTTCAAGAAGGAATTGTTCTGGGCCATAAAATCTCGTCAAAAGGCATTGAGGTTGATCAAGCCAAAATAGAAATCATAGAAAGGTTACCCCCTCCTATGAATGTAAAGGGGGTGAGAAGTTTTTTAGGACACGCCGGATTTTATCGACGTTTCATAAAGGACTTCTCCAAGATTACATTGTTAAAGAAAATGAATTTGTCTTTGATGCCGAATGCCTGCATGCTTTCAATGTATTAAAGGAAAAACTGATTTCTGCCCCGGTCATTGTCGCCCCCAATTGGGACATTCCCTTTGAATTAATGTGCGACGCGAGCGATTATGCAGTGGGAGCAGTGTTGGGGCAGAGATCGGAGAAGTTTTTTCATGCCATATATTATGCTAGCAAGGTTTTAAATGAAAATCAGGTAAATTATGCAACAACGGAAAAGGAATTGCTAGCTATAGTATTTGCATTGGAAAAATTTCGTTCCTATCTGGTAGGGTCGAAAATAATTGTGTTCACTGACCATGCTGCGATAAAGTATTTGCTAACCAAGGGCGAGTCTAAGCCTCGACTCCTTAGATGGATTTTGCTTTTGCAGGAATTCGACTTGGAGATAAAGGATAAGAAGGGGAGCGAGAATGTGGTAGCAGATCATCTGTCCCGGCTGGATAATAAGGAAGTGACCGCACGGGAAAAAGAAATTCTTGAAGAGTTCCCCGATGAAAAACTGTTTGCAGTTGAAGAGAGACCGTGGTTTGCCGACATAGCAAATTACAAGGCAGGTGGAACGGTCCCTCAAGACCTTACTTGGCAACAAAAGAAGAAGTTCCTCCGTGATGCCCAACACTACCTGTGGGATGACCCCTTTCTCTTTAAAGTTGGGGTGGATGGAATCCTTCGGAGATGTGTTTACGGTAGCGAAAGTCAAAAGATTCTATGGCATTGTCATGACTCTCCATGTGGAGGACACTACAATGGGGAACGCACAGCGGCAAAAGTGTTTCAATCTGGATTTTATTGGCCGTCCATTTTCAAAGATGCGCACAATCATGTTAAAAACTGTGACAGGTGCCAGAGGACAGGTAATATTTCACGTAGAGGGGAGATGCCGTTGAACCCTATACTTGAAGTGGAAGTATTTGATTGCTGGGGCATTGACTTCATGGGACCATTTCCACCATCGAATTCTTGTCAATATATTTTGGTGGCGGTGGATTATGTTTCTAAATGGGTGGAAGCAATTGCCACTTCTAAAAATGACTCCCAAACGGTGGTCAAATTTGTTAAGAAAAACATCTTCTCAAGATTCGGGGTTCCGAGAGTTTTAATCAGTGATGGGGGTAGTCACTTTTGTAACACTCAGCTTAACAATGTGTTATCCAAGTATAACACCGTATCACCCTCAGTGTAATGGCCAAGTGGAGGTATCCAACAGAGAAATCAAGAGGATATTAGAAAAGACAGTGGGAAACGCAAGGAAAGATTGGGCAGTGAAGGTAGACGATACCTTGTGGGCATACAGGACAGCTTATAAGACACCCTTAGGTATGTCCCCCTACCAATTGGTTTATGGCAAACCTTGTCATTTGCCAGTTGAGCTGGAACACAGAGCATATTGGGCGTTGAAATTCTTGAATTTTGATCCTGGATCAAGTGGGCAAAAGAGAACACTTCAGCTTCAAGGATTAGAGGAGATGTGTTTGAATGCATATGAGAACAACAAGATCTACAAGGAAAAAATGAAGGTGTACCATGACAAGCATATTGCAAGAAAAGAATTTCACCCTGGACAACAAGTCTTGTTGTTCAATTCAAGGCTCAAGTTATTTCTGGGGAAATTGAAATCCAAGTGGTCAGGACCCTTTGTTGTCAAGGAAGTAACTCTGTACGGAGCAATAGAAGTGGAGGAGCCAAAGTCCCAGAGATCTTTCAAGGTCAACGGACAAAGGCTCAAGCATTATATGGGTGACGGATTGGAAGAGCCTCAAATGGTTCTCATGCTGAGAGACCCATAAGAGTGACAAAAAGCGTCAAGCTAGTGACGTAAAAGAAGCGCTTGGTGGGAGGCAACCCACTGGTGAGCGCCACTTTTCATTTCCTTAAGCAGGAAGCTCATTTATCATTTTCGTGTTTATTTCAGACATTTTATTTTGCACTTTTGGTTGTAATTTTCCCTATTTTGACTTCATTTTCGCACATTGGTCTGTACTTATTATTATAACTTACTCTGTGATAGTGGGGCACCACTGCCCTATATTTAGTTTTTGTTTTGTTAAAGCAGCTTCAATAGTGATGACCTGTGGCATTTGGGGTCGCATGTTTGCATTTCCCTTTTGACGCTCGCACTTCAAGTTTTATCATCAAGTAATAGCAGGGGTCATGACAAACGTTGCGGAAGTTCTTTATCATCTGTGAGCAGCATCTCTCAAGTGCCATCTCTATGATCCCAACTGTGAGGTTTGAGCCTAAACACGTTCTTATATATATTGTGTGTATTCCTTGCCTGCATTAGTCTGCAGAACTTGACATTGTGCTTAATTGTTTTCTGCATTTGATTTTCATACACACTGAGGCATTTCTTTTGGCACCCCTGAGCCTTTCAAGCCAACCCATTAATGTTTATCCTCTGCTAGCCCCTCTGCAGCCTATTGTTAAAAAAATTGTATGTGTTTTTCTGACAATCATAGCCTAGTTAATTCTTAACTTGGAGTTAGGTAACAAAAGCTGTGAGAGTGGGGAAAGTTTTAAGTTTGGGGTTGCTCGTGGAATAGCAACGAACTAAGTTTGGGGTGGTATACAAGAGAAGGAACTAGAAAAGAAAGAAAAAAAAAATTAAAATTACATATATATGTATATACATATACATATCAAAAAAAAAAAAGAGAAATAAATAAATAAATTCCTTCTCTTGTTTTGATTAAATGCTTTGGGAAAATGGGTGAGTATTGCGTGAAATGGACAAAAAGAGAGGTAGGCCTAACTCCAAGTGCAACCTACTTATCCAAATGTATCCACCCTTACCTAAGCCCCGCTATAACCCTTAAAGTCCTCAAAATGTGTGTATGCAATTCATTTGTTTAAGATGATATAGAACTCTGTCAAGCCTATGAAACGATGATGCAGGTACTGTGAATTGAGTGAATACCCAAAACACCTCAAGAGTGAAACACTGGTGAGATGTGCGTACAGAGAAAACTTGAGAATGCTGCCTGCCTATGATTCGGTATTTCCAATTCAGTTGTCATGCCACTGTATTAGATTGATGATGATAATTGATGTGCTGATGTGTTTAAGGTTGATGTATTATATGTAACATCTAAATAGAAAAGCAGCCACAGTCTGAATTGATTGTTTACTTGAGGACAAGCAAAAGTTTAAGTTTGGGGTTGTGTTGACTCCCAGTCATATGATATAAGTTAGGCATTTTTAGGACCAATTGTGCAGGGTTTTTATTGTATAACAGTCATTATCTGGGATTTAGTTCAGTTTTAGATCATTGTAGTAGGAAGTTCAATTGTAAGTTATTCCTTCACTTTTGGAGCTAAATGGACTTGAAGACCTCTTAATTGGTTGTGGCATCTTTCGGCGAACCAGACTCTTGCCCGGAAATGCAGCAATCTAGAGGAATTTTGGTAAATCAGAACTTTCTGTCATTCTTCGCGTCGCGACCAGGAGGGTTCGCGACGCGATGTGGAGGAGTCTTTACAAGCCAAAACTTTCTGTCATTTCTCGCGTCGCGACCAGGAGGGATTCGCGACGCGACCTGGAGCAGTTTTGCGAGACCTGAAGTTTCTGTCATTTACCGCGACGCGACGGGCACGGGCCGCGTCGCGATGGTACGCGAAAATTAGGGTTTTAAAGCAGTTTCAGGAAAGTTTTGGAGGACTTCGTTTTTGGGGATTGGAGCTACGATTTGGAGCAGCTGGAGGTGCGAATTTGGAGCCTTCTCACCACTTGGGAACAAGGGATTGAAGGTTCTAAATGTCTTCCTTTATGTTTGTTTTCTATTCTATGTTGGTTTCCACCCTTAGGATGATTTGTAACTAATTCTTTAGATTAGGGAGAGATGAATCTCCCAAACCTATCATGTGAACCATTGATTTAGTTAATTCAGTTGTTATTCGATTTGCTTGTCTAATTACCTATGTTCTTAACGCTTTTTAATTACATATGATAATTGCGATGATCCAGGCTAGTGATTGCATAGGGATATGAATTAGTAACTGGAAATTGGGTATTTAGATCACATGCTAGTAATCACCATAGGAATATGTGATAGCTTATGTGAATTCTTATTAATTCTTAATCTTAATGCGTTACCCTCTGGCATGACTCACCTAAGGAATTAGGGTAACTCTTAGGGTAATAGGGGTCTTGAGACAAGGAATTGCCCTTGACCTAAATTGGTGAATTGAATCTAGAAATTGAATAATTAACTTGAATTGGCTGAGGTTCATGTGATAGGCGAGGTGAGAGGATTCGATCCCTAGTCGTTTTTCTTGCATTATTAATTCACGTTCGTATTCTGTTACCAAATACTCGATTAATCACCTATCTACAATCTACGAATTTACAAATTTGCTATTGTTGTCAACGCGCAATCCCTGTGGATCGACCGGTTCTTACCGATAAATTGTATTACTTGCGACAATTGGTACACTTGCCAAATTGTTAACATAATTCCCTGCAGGAAACAAAATGTGAACATGAGAACACAGAAGCCAGCTATATACTTATTATATATTGGTTTCTACTAACAAAGAAGTTCAAGAGGGGGTACCCACACATGCTGCTCCCCAAATTCGTTTCTCAAGCCCTGGACAACAGTTTCTACCCTTTCACCTTCAAACAAAAACCAACATATAGAGAAACACAAAGACATGGAAATTAGATAAATAAGACTGCAAGATCCCAAATCAACAGTTTTCACAAAATAAGCAAAGGATTTGGTATGCAAAGAAAGAGTCACAGAGAGCAATTACCCAAACTCGAGAAGCAAAGGTGGAATCTTTTTGAAAAAAAAAACGAAGAGGGTAACTAGCAACAGTTTTCACAAATAAGCAAAGGATTTGGTCTATACACACTGATAGATTGGAATGGACGACGGTTAGATACCTAGAAATTAAAAAAAAAATTAGGGTTATACACACTGATAGATTGGAATGGAAGAGGGTTATACACACTGATAGATTTAGGGTTTATGAAATCAGTGAGATGAGGAACAAATTAAGAAAAATACTAGAGATTACCTGACTAGAATAGGATTGCGGCAGAGAAGGGGTCCAGAAGTCGCGGAGTACAGCGGAGAAACCGTGGAGGCGCGAGGAGAGGGGGAGGTGAGGGAGGAGAAACCGTGGAAGGCTCGGGGAGAGGGAAAAAGGCGACTATCTTCGTGGCCGTGGAGCTTGAAGGTTCAACGCGGAGAAGGGCGGAGGAGAGTAGAGGTGAGGGAGGAGAGTGGAGGTTGAGGGAAGGAGAGTCGAGGTTGAGGGAGGAGAGCGTGTCAAATGAGTGAAAATGTGTGAAAATGAGTGTATTCGAGAGAAGCTTTTTTTTAACATTGGTGTTCCTTGTTTCCGACGGAATATAATGCATTTCCCACGGATATTTCGTCGGAAATTTGCGACGAAAAAGTAATTGGTCGGAAACCAACACGGGAGTTTAGGCGCGTGTTTCCTAAACCATTGTGACGGACCTTTTGGTCGCAAATCCGTCGGAAATTTGCGACGGAATGAGTTTCGTCGGAAATTTTCGTAGCAAATTAAGCTTATTCTTGTAGTGACAATACCTATCAGAAGAACAAAGGAAGATGTTCTGAGAGCAAGTTCAGTCAAAAGGTATGGAAGGAAGAAAGCACAGCCAATCCCTAAACCAAGATCAGCAGAACCTGATCTAATTAACCAGAGTGGTCATCAGGTAATAAATTGTTCCGCTATTAACACGGTCACGGACACAACATGAAAACAGACATGTAGACACAAATTTAGTGTTACCAAGCTTTTCTTGTTTCTTCTGATGGTCTAATTTTTTTGTTTGTGCTTGTGTTTGTTTTATTAGCATGCAATAGCATATGTTGAAGGAGATAAGTACTATGGAGCAAAAGCTACTATAAATGTTTGGGAACCAAAGATACAACAAGCTAATGAGTTCAGCTTGTCTCAGCTTTGGATATTAGGTGGCACTTTTGGTCAAGACCTTAACAGCATTGAAGCTAGCTGGCAGGTACTAAGAAGAATCTCGAAACCAAGTATCTGATTTTGATTTTGAAATCCTTGTTTTTCCTGCAAAATCTAATGTTTGTATATGCATGATTAACAGGTTAGTCCAGATTTATATGGCGATAACAATACACGGCTTTTCACCTACTGGACGGTAAACCTCTATATTCTTCTAAGCATGCTTAGTTTTGTGTGTATGGTTTTCATTTTTTGTATTCCTATCTTATGTAAGTTGAAGAGTATTCCATTTTGTTAAACTCATTTTCTGGATGTTGCAGACTGATGCATATCACGCTACTGGCTGCTACAATCTTCTTTGCTCAGGATTTATCCAGGTCAATAGTGAAATTGCAACGTGCAAGCATTTCTCCAATTTCCTCGTTCCGGAATTCCCAGTATGATATCAGTATTCTTAGCTTTAATGTAGAATTTAAGTGTAGAATTCTATTCGGATGTACTTAGCTTTAATGTAATTT
Organism: Astragalus membranaceus; assembly: GCA_039519185.1. Lineage (NCBI taxonomy): Eukaryota > Viridiplantae > Streptophyta > Magnoliopsida > Fabales > Fabaceae > Astragalus > Astragalus membranaceus. The sequence goes on from CM076853.1 coordinate 25,167,776, forward strand.
AGCTTTGGTTGTATTTTACTATTTTGTACTTAGTGTAGAATTCTACTTAAAGTGAGGAATTTTAGCTTTGGATGTACTTAAAGTAGAATGTGATGAATTTAAGTGTAGAATTTTATTTGCTGGTTTTGCTAGGAGAAGGACCAAAATCGTATAACCAGGTGTATGTAGGAGATTAAATCAAAATTTGAAAAAAAAAAACTTTTAAAGTCAGGCGCAATAATGCCTGACTAAAGTATAGATTTGAAAAAAAAAACTTACGAAGTCAGGCCATAAATGCTTGACTTTAAAACATACTTACGAAGTCAGGCAATAATACATGCTTGACTTTAAATCATACTTACGAAGTCAGGCAATAATAAATGCTTGACTTTAAATCAGACATACGAAGTCAGGCCATAAATGCTTGACTTTAAAACATACTTACGAAGTCAGGCAATAATACATGCTTGACTTTAAATCATACTTACGAAGTCAGGCAATAATAAATGCTTGACTTTAAATCAGACATACGAAGTCAGGCTATCGCTTGACTTTAAAACTCCTTACATACAAAGTCGACTTAATAAAAGTCAAGCGGGCGCCTGACTTTAAATCCCCTTTTCGCCTGACTTTAAATCCCTTTTTTGCACTAGTGCCTTTTATCTATTTTCAGTTCCTATGGTCAGGGTTTGACTACAAGCACATTTGTTTGGGAAACTGCATTTGCAATACTGATAGCTATCTTAGGTTTGGTTCTATTCTCCCACTTAATTGGTAACATGCAAGTAATTAGGATTTTCACCAGGTTCCATTGCTTTTAAATTTTAGTATTGGTTTTATGTTTTACCAAAATTATGACATCTGTGAAATGAATTCTGATATCTTTCAGCACAAATTCTGAAACAGTTATAATGTTTTATTGTCTATATCATTATGATCTCAGACAAGAGTTAATAAAAATAATAATATCATCATCAAATAAGTTATTCTCCTGATTAACCAGCAGCCTCAACTCTAGACATTGAGACATTTCAATCTTTTGAACTGTTATATTTGCAATCCCTTACTGTGAGGCTTGAAGAGTGGAGGCTCAAGCAACGCGACACTGAAGATTGGATGAGACATGGCCAACTCCCATTGTGGAAGTAGAAGCCTTTGCACTCAGAGTAGAAGATCTTAAGTTTGTTATTTCGCCGTCTCCGCAGCATATGGTTCCCCCTCTTCTCCATTTTTTGATGTTTTTTTAGTACTACGGTGTTAGATTGCAGTGATTGGGTTATTTTGCTAATATTTGGGGCATGCAATGCTTTCATAATGCCAATGTTATTCTTATACTATTAGGGCGAACATTAACAAAGCTATTGCTGTTGCTGAATCTATTTATTTGTGCCTGAATCTGTTAGTTCTGTGTTTCATCATGGTGGTTCACTTCTTTTGAGTAAATAACATTGTTTGTTCATGAGATCAACTAAGCTGAGTTGTATTTATTTTATTTTCAATAGGCTCCAACTGCTTCTAGTGCCCCAGAGCAAATGAATTCTCCAAGTCCAGACACTAATGGAGATAAGGCGTCAATGAAGATTAGAAGTTGATTTTATGTTGTCAAACTTAGCTTTTACATTAATTTTATGCAATTTGTTTTCTTTGTAACTTTTGAGATGATCCTAAGAGTTGGATGTAGTAGTACATGTTAATTTACAATATGCTAACATGCTTTTGAGAATATCGTAAGAGTTGATGTAAGAGTATATGTTAATTTGCAATATGTTGACATGCTTGTAAGACGTGATTAATTTTCAATATGACTTGAGTTTTATTTTATTTTATTGTTTCATAAATGTATTTATTTTATATTTAGCTTTTAATTGATTATCATAAGTGCTAATGACAAGAGGTGTCACACAAATAAATTCTTTACAAGTGGTGGGTATAGCATATTAGGACCTACAACTAAAACCTATACCGATGGAGAATTTGGCGTGGGTATAGCGAAATTAAAACCTATACCAATGGAGAATTTGGCGTGGGTATAGCGAAATTAAGTGTGATGTTAAAACCTATACCAACAGAAGCGTGACCGTGGGTATAGCTATTAGGTTTTGTCCATCGATCAGAAAACCGTCACTATAGGCTATAGCGACACCGTTTATCCGTGGGTATAGCCAAATAAAGACGACGACAAAATGTTCCGTCGGTATAGGTTTTCAGTGCTATACCCACGGTTTTTAACCCTTTACTTACGGTGATTTACCGTCACTATAGGTCAATTTTCTTGTAGTGTCACCAATTTGCTCCATCTTGGCATTGGAGGTGATTACAGGCATGAAGCTCTATTTGCTAAAAGCCTTCACTGGCTTTCAAGTCTGTCCCAACTTCAGTATCTTAAATTGGAAAATTCAAACCTTTCCAATTCACTTGATTGGCTACAGACTTTGCAAGCTCTTCATTCTCTTATGGACTTACGCTTGTCAGCATGCATGCTTCCCACTCATTATAACCAACCATCCTTGCTTAACTTTTCTTCTCTCCTCACTCTTGATCTTTCCGATAACAAGTTTTCTTTTATCCCTAAGTGGGTATTTGATCTAAAGAAACTTCCGTCATGGATTCAGTCACAAAAGGGTATCAAGGATTTGGAAATGTTTAACACAGGGATATCAGATTCTATCCCCCCTTGGTTTTGGGAAATATTTTCTAAAGCTAATTATTTGAACCTCCTGATGAGTCCTCATCATATGTATATTTTTATTCAGTTTGCAACCAATTTGTTAGTCATTTAAGTTTATTTCAGTCAATCGTTAAGGGATTTGGCATAGTTTTAGATAATTGTAGTAGGAAGTCCTGTTGTAAGCAATTCCTTCACTTTTGGAGCTAAATTGTACTTGAAGACCTCCAATTTGTGTGTTATCATTCGGCGAACCAGACACTTGCCCGAATATGCAGCAAAATGGAGGGATTTGATTTCTGTTCAATATCGCGTCGCGACCAGGAGAGTTCGCGACGCGACCAGGAGGAATTTTGCAAGCCAGAACTTTCTGTTTTTTTTTCGCGTCGTGACCAAGAGGGTTCGCGACGCGACCGGGAGCAGTTTTGCGATGCCAGATGCTTCTGTCTTTTGCCGCGACGCGACGGACACGGGCCGCGTCGCGATGGTGCGTGAAAATTAGGGTTTTTAAAGCAGTTTCAGCAATTTTTCAAGGGACTTCGGCTGGGGAGCGCAGCGAGGATTTGGAGCAGCAGCCGGGGGGTGTTCTCGGGAGCTTCTAATCACTTGGGAACAAGGTTTTGAAGACTTCTCATGGATTCCTCTATGTGTAACTTCTCCTTATTTCTATCTTCTCTTTCCTTGATGTTGTCCATGTAGTTTGTTTTGATTAAGGAGAGATGACTCTCCCCAAACCTATCTATTGATTACTTTGTTATGGTTGATTCAGTTGTTTGGTTAATTTATCATAAGTCTATGCCTCTTTGTGTAATGCTTTACTTCTACATATGCTAGTTGTAATGAATTAGGGTTTGTGATCACATAGGGATATGGGTTACATTCTTGATATGGGGTAGTAGATCACATACTTGTGATCACCATAGGAATATGGGATTGGATATGTGAATTCTCTATTTCTTGCGTTTATTGCTTTACCTGTTGGCATGAATCACCTAAGGGATTAGGGTTTCTCAATTAGGTACAAGGGGTTTTGAGGCAAGGGATTGTCCTTAACCTAATTTTGTGAATTGAATCTGGTAATTTAAACAAGCAATTTGAGATTAGCTGAAGGATCATAGGATAGGTGAGGTGAGAGGATTCGACCCCTAGTCGTTTTTCTCGTATTATTAATTCACGTTTGTGTACTGTTACTTATTACTCAAATCACCAAATCTTTACAATCTAAGAATTTACAACTTTGCTATTGTTGTCAACGCGCAATCCCTGTGGAATCGACCGGTTACTTACCGTATTTTATTACTTGCAACGACAATTGGTACACTTGCCAAAAGTCCTAACAAGTTTTTGGCGCCGTTGCCGGGGATTGTTGATTTCATTGTCAATAAGGCAATTGAGTTAATTCTTAGTTGTTTCATTTTGTTTTATTTTATTTTAGTATTTATTTTTTGTTTTATTTATTTAGATACTTAGTTTGTGTGTTGGACTTGTTAACGGTTTGTTGAAGTGTTTCAGTGAACTGTGTAGCAGGGGCAAAGTTCGAAAGAATTGCTGTTTGTCCCGGAAAAAAAAATCATGGAATCCACTTCTCGGTTGGAAGATGCTTTGGCCCAGTTTAGGCAAATGACTGAGACTATCTTCCAGCCTAAAGAGCAAGCTTCTCGGTTGGAAGATGCTTTGTCCGAGTTTATGCATATGTCCAAGACTCTCTTCCAGCCCCAAGAACAAGAAATGATAAACACGGGGAAGCCACATGAGCCGCAAATTGACCAACCTCAGCACATACAGTCCACGCCACCCTCACTTAGCGGTAATTTTTGTGAAGAACCCCACTTGAATGGAAAATGTGTGACACGCACCTTTTGCGATTCTTGTGGGGAGTATCTTGTGGAGTGCAACTGTGAGGATGAGTGGGTAACTATATCAGAAAATTACCCATGGTTATGCACTACCAATGAGGAACAAGAAGAACAAGCCCCAATAAAAGAAGAATCTGGGGAGGATAAGGAAGATGAGGAAGAAGAAAAGATTGAAATGGAGGAGCGTGTAGTTTGGAGGGAAGATCAAAGCTCCCAATGTGGGGAAGGGGTGAAAACCCAACAAGAAAAAACCCAACAAATCATGGTTCCTATTATTCTTCCAAGTAGCAAGAAGGATAGAAGTGAGGAGATTGACATATACTTAGACTCCTTCTATGCCTTATTCATCACCCTTCACCTTAAAAGGGTATGGAAGCATCTACAACTATGTTTCAAATTCATGATGTTCCTGCCCCAGAAGCGAAAGAAGAAGGATGATGTGTTCTTTGTGTCATATCAGCCACCTTAATAGTGGGATGACAAACGTCAAGCTAGTGACGTTAAAGAAGCGCTTGGTGGGAGGCAACCCATTGGTTCATTATTTACTGTTTTGAGTCTTTATTTTTCATTCCCCTTATGACTTTATTTTGCATTTTGGTTGTACTGCTGTCTAACTTTTACATTGATGATGATGCACCACAAATTTGAACTAATTCTATCTGGTGGTTGTTTAGCTCTAACATGTTTTGCAGTTACCATGTGATTTCTTCCAATTCAGATTTTTTTCATCAGATAGTGTCAGTGGCTAAGTCAAAGGTTGAGGAAGACCTGGATCATCTTTGGGCAAGCTCTCAAAAGTTCATCTCTTATCCCAACTGTGAGGTTTGAGCCCAAACACTTCCTATATTCATTGTGTGATTATTCCTTGCCTGTATTAGTCTGCAGAACTTGAGCTTGTACTTAACTGTCATACATGTGATTTATACACACACTGAGGCAATTTTTTTTGGCACCCCTGAGCCTTTCAAGCCAACCCATTAATGTTTATCCTTTGCTAGCCCCTCTGAGCCTTTTTGTTGTTTTTGTATTTTTTTCTACATATCATTGCCTAGTTTTCTTAACTTGGAGTTAGGTAGACAAAAGCATGAGGGTGGGGAAAAATTCTAAGTTTGGGGTTGCTCATGGAATAGCAACAATCTAAGTTTGGGGTGGTATACAAGAGAATGGAACATACAAAGAAAAAAAAAAGAAAAGAAAAGAAAAATGTTTTAGTTCTGGTTTCTGTCTATTTTCGCGTCGCGACAGCATGCCTTCGCGTCGCGATGCTATATAAAAAAAAATATTTTGTATGAAATTCCTTCTCTTGTGAAATGCTTTGGGAAAATGGTAAGTGAGTGAGAATGTTAAAAATTGACAAGTGAGAGGTAGGCCTAACTCCAAGTTTTAACCTACTTATCCAAATTTTACCCACCCTTACCTAAGCCCCATTATAACCTTCAAAGTCCTCAAATAGTGTGTGTGAAATTCATGTGTATTGATTGGTATAGTACTTGTTCAAGCCTATGAAACAATGATGCAGGTACGGTGAATTGAGTGAAACACCTAAAACACCTCAAAGAGCGAAACAATAGTGAGAAGTGTGAAAAAGAGAGGACTTGAGATTGCGTGCCTGCTTATGATCTTGTGTTTTCCAATTCAATTGTTTTGTCACTATAATATGTTGGATGATACTTTCTGATGTGCTGAATGATCTATTGGCCTGTGAATTATGTAAAAGCTGAATGTCAAATTGCCACAGTGAATGGAGTGATTGCTTGAGGACAAGCAAAAGTTCAAGTTTGGGGTTGTGATGAGTCCTCATCATATGTATATTTTTATTCAGTTTGCAACCAATTTGTTAGTCATTTAAGTTTATTTCAGTCAATCGTTAAGGGATTTGGCATAGTTTTAGATAATTGTAGTAGGAAGTCCTGTTGTAAGCAATTCCTTCACTTTTGGAGCTAAATTGTACTTGAAGACCTCCAATTTGTGTGTTATCATTCGGCGAACCAGACACTTGCCCGGATATGCAGCAAAATGGAGGGATTTGATTTCTGTTCAATATCGCGTCGCGACCAGGAGAGTTCGCGACGCGACCAGGAGGAATTTTGCAAGCCAGAACTTTCTGTTTTTTTTCGCGTCGCGACCAGGAGGGTTCGCGACGCGACCGGGAGCAGTTTTGCGATGCCAGATGCTTCTGTCTTTTGCCGCGACGCGACGGACACGGGCCGCGTCGCGATGGTGCGTGAAAGTTAGGGTTTTTAAAGCAGTTTCAGCAATTTTTCAAGGGACTTCGGCTGGGGAGCGCAGCGAGGATTTGGAGCAGCAGCCGGGGGGTGTTCTTGGGAGCTTCTAATCACTTGGGAACAAGGTTTTGAAGACTTCTCATGGATTCCTCTATGTGTAACTTCTCCTTATTTCTATCTTCTCTTTCCTTGATGTTGTCCATGTAGTTTGTTTTGATTAAGGAGAGATGACTCTCCTCAAACCTATCTATTGATTACTTTGTTATGGTTGATTCAGTTGTTTGGTTAATTTATCATAAGTCTATGCCTCTTTGTGTAATGCTTTACTTCTACATATGCTAGTTGTAATGAATTAGGGTTTGTGATCACATAGGGATATGGGTTACATTCTTGATATGGGGTAGTAGATCACATACTTGTGATCACCATAGGAATATGGGATTGGATATGTGAATTCTCTATTTCTTGCGTTTATTGCTTTACCTGTTGGCATGAATCACCTAAGGGATTAGGGTTTCTCAATTAGGTACAAGGGGTTTTGAGGCAAGGGATTGTCCTTAACCTAATTTTGTGAATTGAATCTGGTAATTTAAACAAACAATTTGAGATTAGCTGAAGGATCATAGGATAGGCGAGGTGAGAGGATTCGATCCCTAGTCGTTTTTCTCGTATTATTAATTCACGTTTGTGTACTGTTACTTATTACTCAAATCACCAAATCTTTACAATCTAAGAATTTACAACTTTGCTATTGTTGTCAACGCGCAATCCCTGTGGAATCGACCGGTTACTTACCGTATTTTATTACTTGCAACGACAATTGGTACACTTGCCAAAAGTCCTAACACCTCCCTCATAATCATATCCACGGTGAGCTTTCATTTACATCAACGGAGTCGATATTTATCCATGTTGTTGATCTAAGCTCGAATATCTTAAGTGGAAAGTTACCCTATCTGTTTAATGATTTCCTGTCTTGGTTAGATCTTTCAAGAAATTCATTCTCTGGATTCATGACTGATTTTCTATGCAAAAAATAAGACAACACAATGATGTTGGCATTTCTCAATTTGGAATCAAATAATTTATCAGGTGAAATACCTGATTGCTGGGAAATGTGGCCAAATCTAGTGAGTTTAAATTTACAAAACAATCAACTTATTGGGAACTTACCCCCTTCCATGGGCTCCTTAACTTCCCTACAGGTTTTGCAAATTCGTAACAACTCGATCTCGGGAACATTTCCTACTTTTCTGAAGAAGAATAACAACTTGATTTTCTTGGACTTTGGGGAGATCCGACTTACAGGAACTATTCGAACATGGGTTGGAGAAAGGCTCCCAAACTTGAAAATTCTTAGTCTTCGATCAAATGAATTTTCGAGTCATATTCCTAAAGAAATTTGTGATATTATTTTTCTACAGTATTTGGACCTTGCTGAAAACAAATTTTCTGGAAACATACCAAATTGTTTCAACAACTTGACTGCCATGATGCTAAGGAATACAAGTAAATCTTCAAGCATCAATTCCAACTTACCTCTTGTAACGTGGACAGGACCAAGTACAATCAGTGCAACCCTATGGGTAAAAGGAACAGGTATGGAGTACAAAAGTTTTCTTGGCTTGGTGACAAGTGTTGATCTTTCTGATAATAATTTATCTGGAGAGATACCTCAAGAAATCATAAATCTAGATGGACTGATTTATCTGAATTTTTCCAAGAATCAACTGGGTGGTCAAATCCCACAATATATTGGCAATATGAGATTATTGGAATCCATTGATTTTTCATGGAATCAACTTTCAGGAGAAATCCCTGCAACCATATCAAAGTTAAGCTTTCTCAACAAACTTGACTTGTCTCATAATCATTTGAAAGGGGAAATTCCAGCAGGCACCCAATTGCAAACCTTTGAAGCATCAAGCTTTATTGACAACAATCTGTGTGGCCCGCCATTACCCGTTAACTGCAGTTCCCGTAAGAAAATTCCTAATGATGATCATAATGATAAGGAGAATGTTGCACATGGAGTTAACTGGTTCTTTGTGACCATGGCGTTGGGATTTATTATGGGATTCTGGGGAGTGGTTGCTCCTTTGTTCATTTCTAGATCATGGAGGCATACCTATTATCGTTTCCTAGATGACATGTGGTACAAAATGCAGTCTTGTTGGTGAATAAAAAATCTGTATTATAGCATTACCATTTTATATGATGTGGTAAATAAAGTTATAGTATAATATTAGCGTTGAGGGTAATATGACAAGCCGAGCGTGAAAAAGAGCTCCAGGAGAAAGAAAGTAGCACCGCCGCCGCTGGGAGGGGGGGCTCCCTCCCCAGTTTCTTCCCCTCTCCTCTCAGTGCTCCCTCGCCCTGCTGTCGCTATTGGCTTCGGTCTGGTTGAGTCTGTTCCTCTGATCAGCTTTTGGATCTGTTGGATATGTTGTTAAGCGATTTGGATCTCTTCGCGATCTGGATCTGGATAAGTTCTTGCGCCGTCGCCGTTTCGTGGTTGAATGTTCGACTTCGGTTGTTTCGGTGGCTGTAAATTAATAAAATGGGTTGGGCGCTGCTTGGGTTGGAACCGCCGTTGGGGGCTCCCTTTCCTCGGATCTGATCTCCTCTGTGACGTCCACGGCCTCTCCCCCGAGGCGTTGATGGTCGGATCTCCCTGTTGGTGGATCTGCGCGCTTTTGGAGGTACTATGGAGTGCTTCTGTTCGCGGTGGTTTGTGACTCTGTTCGCGCAGGGGTTGGTTCTGATGCGGTGTTTTGCGGTGTTTCGCGGTGGTTCACGGTTGTTTGTCTGATGTTCGCAATGGTGGCTGTCGTTTCGGACTTTGGACCCGCAGTCACGCCTCCTCTCCTTTTGTCGTGGGCACTTCTCCCTGTCGCTCGCGGTTTTGCTTGATTGTGCCACGGTGTTGGCCGGGGGCGCAAGGCCGCGGTGGTGGTTGGTGGCTCGGCTACCTCGATCAAGCTAGGTGTTGTCGCGGTGTTTGTGGATACCTTGTGTTGCAGGTAACCTGATATTGCAGGATGTGTTTTGATGATGAAAAAGACAAAGGTAAGATTGACGGTCAAAGTCAATAAAAGTGACTAAACGTCAAAGTCACAATCCAAGACAAGCAAGCCAAGAACTGAAGATTCAAGTTTAAGGGTAGTCCTTAAATATAAGGGTAGTCCTTAGGGTTTGGGTGTGTCTTAGGAAAAAGTGTAAGCTCTTTCAAATGGTCAGCTCGTATCTCAGAGTCTCACACACTCACAAAGTCTTTTTAAAGGTGCATGCATATTTACGTAAACATTCTTATCACCTTTTAAATAACAAAATCGATTTTCCTCATGCATAAACAAATATCAAAATCGATTTTCAGGTAAAATAGAAAAGCTATAAATCGATTGTCAGGCCATGTTTTATAATACGCAAATCGATTTCTGAGCCAAATATTTTTTAAGGGAAGAATCGACTCCCAACCTTTTGCACATAACTGAGAATCGATTCCCACTTGTCTCAGGCAAGCTGAAAATCGATTCCTACATTTTTTTCACTAAGTATAGAATCGATTCCTAGCTTTCCATGACACTCAAGAATCGATTTCCCATATTTTACAAACAAAGATAAAATCGATTCCTTACCTAAATAAATCGATTCCTAGATCAAATACATTTTAACAAAGAATCGATTCCTACATTATTTTCAACGTAAAAATGAATTCCTCATAGCCTATAAATAGGCAGTGCTTCACGATTCATTCAACACACAACACACAACTCATCCCACTTGCATGAAACAGAAAACTCTTGAGAAAACTCTTCACGCTTATACTTTTGCTCGTCACGTACCGTTGGTCTGTCTGAGCTGATCTGTTGCTAAGAGTTAGTTGGGGTTGTATTCTTCAAGTTGTAATATCTGCCTACACTAGAGGTATTTCTGCATTTACAATTGTTTATTATTTAATTGTTGTGTTTTGTTCTAGGGAGTGGGGTATCTCTCTAGGGTAGCTGCATGTACTAGGAAGTGGGGTATCTTTCTAGGGCAGTTGATTGTAACAGGGGTGGGGTATCTCTTGTTATTGTTATATTAGATCTGAGGGCTCTCTATAGGTGGGGTATCCTAGGAGGAGAGTGCCTGAGTCTGTAAAGGTTTTCCAAGGCACCTGTAAGCCTTGTTGTTGTTTTAGTGGAAAATCTCACAAGGGTGTGAGGACTGGACGTAGGTCACTAGGAGGTGACCGAACCAGGATAAATCTCTGCGTGCTTTACTGCTTTCCTGCTTTACTATTATACTGCTTTACTGCTTTATATTCTAATTCCTTCGCTTCCACTTAACCTGCGCGAAAATTGATCTAAGTCATTGAAAAGGGGAAAAACATTTACAAAAGATCTGAAAATTTTTAAATCTCAATTCACCCCCCCCCTCTTGAGACTGAAGCCACTTGGTAACAAGTGGTATCAGAGCTAGACTCTTGTATAAAGGGCCTAGCAGCTTCAAGAGAAATGGCTTCAGGTTGGTCTACGCAAGAGGGTGCTTCTCTTACCCGTCCTCCGGGATTCAACGGGAAAGATTACTCATATTGGAAAGAAAGAATGAGAATCTTTATTGAAGGGGTAGACTTAGATGTTTGGGATGCTGTGGAAAAAGGACCATATGTCCCCACACACTTAGTAGATGGTATTCTTACTATTAAGAGTAGAAATGAATGGTCTGATGATGAGAAAAGAAAAGTGCAACATAATTTACGTGCCAAAAATATTATTACTTCTGCTTTAAGTCCTGATGAATTTTTTCGAGTTTCAAACTGTAAATCTGCCCAAGAAATGTGGGATAATCTCCAAGTTACTCATGAGGGTACAAATGAAGTGAAAAGGGCAAGAACAAATACTCTTATCAGAGAGTACGAATTATTTAGAATGAATACAGGTGAAACAATACCAGAAATGCAGAAAAGGTTCACTCACATTGTGAATCAGTTAAGCTTGTTGGGTAAGTCATTTCCTGCAGAGGATCTAATCAACAAAGTTCTGAGATGTCTGAATAGAGAATGGCAGCCCAAGGTTACTGATATAGCTGAATCAAGAAATTTAGCTACTATGACTCTGGCTACTCTGTTCGGTAAACTTCAAGAGCACGAACTAGAACTCACTCGTCTAGCTGAGTACAAAAATACAGATAAGAAAAAGAAAAGCTTGGCTCTAAAAGCATCTTGTTCTAGTCAATTTGATGATAGTGACAACTCAGATGATGAAATTAATGAAAATGAAGAGAATATGGCTCTTATGGTTCGGAAGTTCAAAAGGTTCATGAAAAACAACACTATCCAAAGAAGAACTTCAAATCAAAAAGGTTCTCCAGCAAAGAAAGTACATCCGGTCCTCCTACTTGTTATGAATGCGGGAAACCCGGGCACATGAAAATGGAATGTCCTAATCTACAGAAAAAGGACTCCAAATCTGAAAAGAAGGCATTCAAAAATAACAAAGGAAGAAAAGCCTACATCGCATGGGAAGACAACTGCATGGATTCATCAGATGAATCAGAAGATGAAGAAGCTCAAGTTGCATTAATGGCTGATCATGAAAGCGAGAATGAAAACGAGGTAATTTCTAACCCTGACTCTTTACAAAATGCATATGATGACTTATATGAAGCTTTCACTGAGTTGCATGATGATTCTATGAAATTAGCTAAGGCATTAGATAAAGCAAAGAAAGTTATCAATCATCTTCAAAATGAAGTAATTACTTTAACTAAAGAAAAATTAGAACTTAGGAAAGAAAATGATAAACTTGTGTATGTTAAAGAAAATTATGCATGTGATAAATGTATAGAACATGAAAAGAAAATCAATGAGCTTGAATGTACGATAGACAAAATGCCCAAATTGCATCTTAGGATTCAGAGAAATAATTTTGTGAAAAGCAATATGCATCATAGACCTAAGTTTTCCACTAAACCTTATATTAGATGTTACTATTGTGATAAACCTGGACATACAGCTTCTGTTTGCAGGGCAAGAGGTAAGCAAACTATGAAAAAGGTATGGGTTCCCAAAAGGATCATACCAAGCACTAACCCACAAGGACCCAAAGAGATTTGGGTACCTAAAACCTTGTTTTGAACCAATGCAGGTATGCTTCAAGGTACGGGGGTCAGATTGGTACCTTGACAGCGGATGCTCAAAGCACATGACTGGAGATATTACAAAGTTCCTAACTCTTACCCCCAGATCAAGCGGTCATGTGACTTATGGTGACAATAACAGAGGAAGAATCCTTGGTGAAGGTAAAGTTGGTAAGGACTTATCTACTGCTATTGATAATGTGCTCTATGTTGAAGGTCTTAAACATAATCTTTTAAGCATTAGCCAACTTTGTGATAAAGGAAATAGAGTAATATTTGACTCAGGTTCATGCATCATTGAGGATAAACAAAGTAAACAAGTTAGAATGATAGGAAATAGAGTAGAAAACATATACATGATGAGTTTAGATAGTGTTTCATCACATAATGCATGTTGCCTCATTAGTAAGGAAGAAAACTCTTGGTTATGGCACCGTAGGACAGCTCATATTCATATGGATCATCTTAACAAGCTAGTGTCTAAAGATCTAGTTAGTGGTTTGCCTAATATCAAGTTTGAAAAAGATAAATTGTGTGATGCATGCCAAAAGGGTAAACAGGTAAAAGTGTCATTTAAATCAAAGAATATTGTGTCTACTAACAAACCTTTGCAGCTGTTACACATGGATCTATTTGGTCCCTCAAGGACAAAAAGTTATGGTGGAAATTACTATGCTCTAGTTATAGTAGATGACTATTCAAGGTATACCTGGACTCTCTTTCTGGCAAACAAGAGCGAAGCTTTTGGAGCATTCAAAAAGCTTGCTCGTAGCATTCAAAATGAGAAAGAATTGAAGATTGTCTCAATTCGATCTGATCACGGTGGAGAATTTGAAAATGAAAAATTCGAAATCCTATGTGAAGAACTTGGTATAAATCACAACTTCTCAGCACCTAGAACTCCTCAACAAAATGGAGTTGTTGAAAGGAAAAATCGATCATTGGAGGAACTTGCCAGAACAATGTTAAATGATCATGACATCCCAAAATATTTTTGGGCGGATGCTGTAAGTACTGCTTGTTATGTTATGAATAGAGTTCTAATTAGGCCTATTTTAAAGAAAACCCCCTATGAACTTTACAAGGGGAGAAAACCAAATATTTCACACCTTCACACCTTTGGTTGCAAATGCTTTGTATTGAATAATGGAAAAGACAACCTAGGTAAATTCGATGCTAAAGCTGATGAAGGAATTTTTCTTGGTTACTCTTTATCTAGCAAGGCCTTTAGAATTTTTAATAAAAGAAATAAGGTAATTGAGGAATCTGTACATGTTACATTTGATGAAACTAACCCCAAAAGGCTGGGAAAGGTTATTGATATTGCAGATGAACCTGAAGAGTTAGAGATAGGTGAGAAGAAGAAAGAAGAAGAAACAAAAACCACCCCTCAAGAAAAGTCAGAAGAAGGATCAAGCAGTGAACTTCCCAAGGAATGGAGAATCCCAAGGGATCACTCGCTTGAAAATGTCATAGGTGATGTAACAAAAGGGGTAACTACTCGTAACTCTCTTCGAAATGCATGTAATCATATGGCTTTCGTATCTCAAATTGAACCTAGAAATATAGATGAAGCCGTAGTTGATGAACATTGGACTATTGCTATGCAAGAAGAGTTAAATCAGTTTGAAAGAAACGAAGTATGGGATCTAGTTCCTAGACCTGATAAACACCAGATAATAGGCACAAAATGGGTGTTTAAAAACAAGCTAGACGAATCAGGTATAATAATTAGAAACAAAGCTAGACTAGTTGCTAAAGGTTATAATCAAGAAGAAGGAATAGACTATGATAAAACGTATGCTCCTGTAGCTAGATTAGAAGCTATTCGCATGTTACTTGCTTTTGCATCAATCATGGATTTTAAATTGTATCAAATGGATGTTAAGAGCGCTTTCTTAAATGGTTTTATCCAAGAAGAAGTATATGTTTAACAACCTCCTGGTTTTGAAAATTTCGAAAAACCAGACCATGTTTTTAAACTCAAAAAGGCTCTATATGGTCTGAAGCAAGCTCCCAGAGCTTGGTACGAAAGATTGAGCAAATTTCTACTCAATCATGATTTTCAAAGAGGAAAAGTTGACACTACACTTTTTATAAAAAGGTCAAAAGATGACATCTTACTCGTGCAAATTTATGTGGATGATATTATTTTCGGTGCTACTAATGAATTGCTTTGCAAAGAATTTTCAAGTATTATGCAGAATGAATTTGAAATGTCAATGATGGGAGAACTCAACTTCTTCCTTGGGCTTCAAATAAAACAAACAAACAACGGCATTTTCATATCTCAATCAAAGTACTGAAAAGAACTACTCAAAAGGTTCGAAATGGACAAAGCAAAAGAAATGTCCACACCAATGAGCACCTCATGCTACTTAGACAAAGATGAAGAAGGTAAACCGGTAGAACTAAGCAAATACCGAGGTATGATTGGCTCTCTTCTCTACTTAACTGCTAGTAGACCGGACATCATGTTTAGTGTCTGCATGTGTGCTAGGTATGAAGCAAATCCAAAAGAATCACATTTAGTAGCTGTCAAAAGAATAATGAGATATCTGGTAGGCACTCAAAATGTTGGTCTATGGTACCCAAAAGGTGCCACATGTAGTCTTATTGGTTATTCAGATTCTGACTTTGCAGGATGTAAGTTGGATAGAAAAAGCACTAGTGGAACATGTCACATACTAGGTAGTGCATTAGTCTCATGGCACAGTAAGAAACAAGTCAGTGTCGCACTGTCAACTGCTGAAGCAGAATATGTTGCAGCAGGGAGCTGTTGTGCACAAATCCTCTGGATGAAGCAACAACTTCTTGACTATGGTATAGATCTAGATCATATTCCTATAAAATGCGACAATACCAGCGCTATCAACCTTACAAAGAACCCCGTCCAACACTCTAGGACCAAGCATATAGAGATAAGACATCATTTTCTTAGAGATCATGTCCAAAAAGGGGATTGTGTAATCGAATTTGTGGAATCGGCAAAACAGCTAGCTGATATTTTTACAAAACCTTTACAAAAAGAAAACTTTTTCTTCATACGAAGAGAACTTGGAATCATTGATTCCTCTTCATGCTGTTAGATTCACATTTTTTATTACATGTTGCCCTCTTTGATCATGACAAAAAGGGGGAGAAGAATAGAGTTTTTAATATTTAGAATAAAGTTTTAATATTCAGCATGCATTTGCATTTACTTGCATACAATCAATAAAACAGGGGGAGCATTATGATAGGGGGAGTATCGTATACATTATCTGTTTGAACTAACCTCCCACCTTGAGATGAGTTAATGTTTTGTCATCATCAAAAAGGGGGAGAATGTGGATACCTTGTGTTGCAGGTAACCTGATATTGCAGGATGTGTTTTGATGATGAAAAAGACAAAGGTAAGATTGACGGTCAAAGTCAATAAAAGTGACTAAACGTCAAAGTCACAATCCAAGACAAGCAAGCCAAGAACTGAAGATTCAAGTTTAAGGGTAGTCCTTAAATATAAGGGTAGTCCTTAGGGTTTGGGTGTGTCTTAGGAAAAAGTGTAAGCTCTTTCAAAAGGTCAGCTCGTATCTCAGAGTCTCACACACTCACAAAGTCTTTTTAAAGGTGCATGCATATTTACGTAAACATTCTTATCACCTTTTAAATAACAAAATCGATTTTCCTCATGCATAAACAAATATCAAAATCGATTTTCAGGTAAAATAGAAAAGCTATAAATCGATTGTCAGGCCATGTTTTATAATACACAAATCGATTTCTGAGCCAAATATTTTTTAAGGGAAGAATCGATTCCCAACCTTTTGCACATAACTGAGAATCGATTCCCACTTGTCTCAGGCAAGCTGAAAATCGATTCCTACATTTTTTTCACTAAGTATAGAATCGATTCCTAGCTTTCCATGACACTCAAGAATCGATTTCCCATATTTTACAAACAAAGATAAAATCGATTCCTTACCTAAATAAATCGATTCCTAGATCAAATACATTTTAACAAAGAATCGATTCCTACATTATTTTCAACGTAAAAATGAATTCCTCATAGCCTATAAATAGGCAGTGCTTCACGATTCATTCAACACACAACACACAACTCAACCCACTTGCATGAAACAGAAAACTCTTGAGAAAACTCTTCACGCTTATACTTTTGCTCGTCACGTACCGTTGGTCTGTCTGAGCTGATCTGTTGCTAAGAGTTAGTTGGGGTTGTATTCTTCAAGTTGTAATATCTGCCTACACTAGAGGTATTTCTGCATTTACAATTGTTTATTATTTAATTGTTGTGTTTTGTTCTAGGGAGTGGGGTATCTCTCTAGGGTAGCTGCATGTACTAGGAAGTGGGGTATCTTTCTAGGGCAGTTGATTGTAACAGGGGTGGGGTATCTCTTGTTATTGTTATATTAGATCTGAGGGCTCTCTATAGGTGGGGTATCCTAGGAGGAGAGTGCCTGAGTCTGTAAAGGTTTTCCAAGGCACCTGTAAGCCTTGTTGTTGTTTTAGTGGAAAATCTCACAAGGGTGTGAGGACTGGACGTAGGTCACTAGGAGGTGACCGAACCAGGATAAATCTCTGTGTGCTTTACTTCTTTCCTGCTTTACTATTATACTGCTTTACTGCTTTATATTCCAATTCCTTCGCTTCCACTTAACCTGCGCGAAAATTGATCTAAGTCATTGAAAAGGGGAAAAACATTTACAAAAGATCTGAAAAGTTTTTAAATCTCAATTCACCCCCCCCTCTTGAGACTGAAGCCACTTGGTAACAGTGTTGGCCGGTAGCACGACTTCGCGATGGTGGCTGGAGTCACGGCGCCGGATGTCTGGGGGTGTGCTGTCGGTGGGTGCTGATTCGATAGTTTGTACCTTGTCGGACGCCAGATTGCAGTTTGCAGATCGTCGGTCTCCTCCCCCTTTGCCTTCTGCTTCTTTGCCCCCTCCCAATCGTCTCCGGGCCTCCACATCTAACCTCGATGCTTTGTGATGTGCTTAATGTGAGGATAGCGAGGTGATGCAGGCTGTTGTGGTTTGGAGTAGGAATTCAGGAGGTGGTGGGTAGAGGTTGTGTGGGGACTCTCAGGTGTTGCCCTGCCTCCTTTC
This sequence comes from Astragalus membranaceus, assembly GCA_039519185.1. Classification (NCBI taxonomy): domain Eukaryota; kingdom Viridiplantae; phylum Streptophyta; class Magnoliopsida; order Fabales; family Fabaceae; genus Astragalus; species Astragalus membranaceus. Next base: position 25,185,729 of record CM076853.1, read on the forward strand.
GGGTTTTCTGTTCGCCTTAAAATTTTTCCCATTAGAGTTCTATGGTTGTTTATTTTAGAGGCCTTGTTGGGCATTCTATTATTGTCCTTATTACCAAGGGTTTTGGTCGAGTCCCCCCTTGTGCTTTTTATATCTCTCTTTATTTTATTAATAAATTCGGGCTGACTGTCTGTTTGATTAAAAAAAAAATTAGTATCATAACCCCTATAACAACATAAATTAAGGGACAAGAACTGGATAGAAAGTTATGTTTACTTTTTCTTCAACAGGGCATGGAGGCATACTTATCGTCTATAAATTATCATTTTTTTCTTCATTTCCATCTAAATGTCATGAGAATCTATTCTTCTTGACCTTTAACAGCTTTAGGTATCCATTACTTAATTAATTAAACTATTATTCTATTTTTTGTTATGATTCTTTGAATGTTTGAAATAGGGCGAAAGAGAAAGAAAAGGTTGGATAATTGTGAAATGAATTTCAATATTTCAAAAGCAAGAGAAAATAATGCACACTACACAATTATAGTGTATCTCATGTCTACAAACAACACATATGAGGCCAGAAAGTTGGGTTTATCTCATCAGTTAATGTATATTTTCATTTGCATTTAGGAGGGCTTTTTTCATACACCCCTTTCAATTGCATTTCTAGGTTGACTTTCAATAATTAAAGTCATCAACCTACACCCCTTTGTATTGAAAATGTAGGTCCAAAATGTAGGAAACTTTTTTTAGTTAGAAATTCATTAACCTTTTCGAGGAAAGGAGTTACTATATTATTTCCTTGTATTTGTGTTTGTATCTTGTACATTAATATGTATACTCCCCTTGTCATTTCGCAGAATTAAATGTCATTACTGAGGAAGTTGCTGTGTTTTTTCCTTGTGTTTTTTTTTGTATCTTGTACATTATGTATTTGTATATTTCCTCGCCATTTTAGAGAACATATGAATGGGGTAGAGATCCTCTCAATTTCTGTCAATAACTAAAGTTTTCATTGTATGATATATATATATATATATATATATATATATATATATATATATATATATATATATATATATATGTGTGTGTGTGTGTGTATGTTTATACACCTAGAACTTTAGTAATTGACCTTCAATTTCTTTTAAGAAATCGAGATGATCTCTACTCATGAGATATATTTCTTTTATTAGTTAAGGAAGTTGAAGAAAACTTTGAAAAATTTCCAAAATTAATTATGAGATTTCCCAATCAAAAAAGAATATTTTCGAATAACTTAATTTATTCCTATATAAACATATTATACTTCTAACTTTGTAATCCTTAATAATCTTCAGTATATGTCATTATATAGGCCCATTCCAGTAATAAAGCCCATGATCCAAACATACTAACACCGAAATTTGGCACTCCTTCATCAAACGGATAGGGTCCTCTACATGAAGACCAATCAAAACATGACATGTATGGGCACTAATCCCTATAAAAGCGATGTCCCATCATACTGTTACGTATGAACATTTATTATCTTACATCACTAATTCTCTATGCTGACTTAGGCATCGGAGTGTGTGCAGGTACCACCCCGGCCCGATCAACGCGACCTGCAGCATCTTGACATCTACTTGGAGCGAGCTCGTTAGCTACTCAGCTTGGTGAGCATCTCGACTCTCAGCACGACCGAGATCCGCAGCCAGTACTACAATTCAATAAGATTAGTAATTAATGACATACTTATAAAATATCAGATAAGTATCTTGTCAAAAAAAATATATCAGATAAGTAATATTTATGTACATATTTAAAATACTAAAACATTCATTTGATTATATAAGGCAGCAAAAATTATATGATATTACCTTTAATAATCATATAAAAAAAGGTTTCGATAAAAATATATAATTTTAAAATGTGTAAATTATTTGCTACATAAAAACCTAGTTCAAAATATACTACACAATATTGAACGTGTAACCGCAATGATATTTATTATTATTATTAAAAATAATATCTAAATAATGTGTATATATACACATATATAACATCTATATCGATTTATATTTTAAAAATATTTTAATATATTATAAAAACATTTGTGTAATCATTTATAAAAGACCACCGTATACCCTAATTTCATTCACTCGTGGAGAGAGTGTTGGAGAAAGAGTGTTGCTAATACTTATCTTGTTATATATATATATATATATATATATATATATATATATATATATATATATATATATTATTTTTGTCTATGATGTTTTGGGTTCGAACCCGAGATCTCATAGTTGTGTAAATAGTATGTAAATATTATCACACTTCAATATTGATAATAGAGATGGTTGTTTTTATCATAGTTACTTACATTACTTTGTTTCAACATCCAATTTATTTCATGTACCAGGCTAGCACTGGATTGAAAGTTTGTTGCAAGCTATTTGGATAAAAAAATCTATATATATGAATATGTTAATTTCCTAAATTGGTTGAAGGAATTTAAATAAAACCAACTTTGGAAAATTCCCAAAATATATCAGGTAAATAATTTATTTGTTCTTAGAAACATTTATATTAATTTCTATCGTCTAAACCATTATATAATCTTTCACTGGACCACAAGTCTTCCTTTATGAAGTCTTGGTCCTTTGTTTTATCTAATGTGTTATCAAAAAGATAAACCACAAATCATGCAAGACTTTTGGCAATTTCATTAATGGGTCTAACCTTAGCATCATCGAGAATACACTCTACCCAAATTCTGTGAGGGTCATCTTAAAAATCATGGCATCCATAGAAATTAGAGAGAATAACTCTAAAAGCTCTATTATATTGAAAATAGTGAAGATTTTTTTTTTAATCAAACAGGCAGTCAGCCCGAATTTATTAATAAAAGAAAATAGTGAAGATACAAAATGAGAAGATGTAGGTTACAAATGAGTCTACCATCTAGCTTATATTTTAACCAACTAATGGGCCTTACTACAAGCTAATGGGCTTACTATCTATATTTTAACAGCCTCCCGCAAGCTGAAAGGTGTTCACAACACTTCCAGCTTGGAATAAGCAATACAAAGGTACTATAAAAATAACAAAAGAAGAACAACCCAAATTGATAGCAGTTGAAGTGCATAGCTCCTAGAAGTCTTCGACCAACTTTTGGGCCCCTTTCAAGCTTCTTCCAGCGTCTCCACAACATTCACTCCAAAAGGGTCAACAAACCCACTCTTGGATATAACCATCCAAGTGCCAAAGAAGTCAACAAATGCTTAACCATCGAGCAGAAACCACAACTCAAGGTTTAACCACTCGGAGGAAGCAACAAACCAACACTTAACCATCAAGCAAAAGCCACAACTCAAGGCTTAATCACTTGAAAGAAGCAAAACGCTTAACCACCATAGGGCAGAAGCAAACATCAACAGGGCCATAGGGCCAAATGCTTAACCACCAAGCAGAAACTATACCTAAGAGTTTAACCACTTGGCAGAAGCACAAACAATCAAATGCTTAACCATTTATAGCAGAAGCGTCAGGCTTAACCACCATAAACAGAAGCTAAGAACAAACCAATGCGGGTAATCAAAATCTTCATCAAATCCACAAACCTAATAACAGTAATATGTAGTGAACGATCGATGCTAAGTCAAGGAATCAGCAACAAGATTCACTAGCTGCATTTCCTATATTCGCTAGCTGCATGCTTGATCGTGGAGGATGTTATCATGTTTGAGTTATGCTCTTGGACACGAGTGGAATTTTTTTTATAGGCAATGTTAGTGGGGGTGGGGAAAATGTTAGTTTCCCGGGTTTGAACCCAGGACCTCCTTCCTGCACACATTTGGTGCACTCCTTCGGTATCCCTTAGCTCGCCAACTGAGCTACCTTCTTGGGCTACCTACGGTATCCCTTAGCTCGCCAACGAGTGAAAAATGTTATCGAATTATAGCAAAGTATAAAATATAATATTTAAAGACAACTAGTAACGAAATAAAGAAAAAGATCATTCGTGAAGTCTTATTGAGTAATGTTCAGATGATCTCTAGAACCCACCCTAAGGACCAAACCCAAGCGGACAAACCCTAAGGAACTTGGATTTAAAGGGAAGTCTTATTGAGTAATGTTCAGATGATCTCTCAACAAAGGTGGGATAACTTATAGTTTGGAGTTCCATTAAATAAAAATTTGTTTACTTCCCCCCCCCCCCCACTATTCTATCATACCCAACCACATTTAACAAAATCAACACACAAGGTATTCAACACTAAATAAATATGTTACGGGTAAAATATGTTTTTAGTCCCTACAAAATCGGCTCCTTCTATGTTTAGTCCCTACATTAACGAAATAGGCGTTTTGGTCCTTGATCGTACCTTGACCAATAGAAGGACCTTGGTCGTTGAGGACCTGGGTCGTAGAGGACCTGGCTGGAACCAAGGGTATTGGCCGCACGGAAGGACCTGGCTCGGTCGCAGATGGAAGGACCTGTGAGGAAGGACCTGGCCTGGACGATGAGGACCAGGCTGGAACCTGGGGTCTTGGCCGCACGCGGGTGGTACCTGCAATGACACTCCGACGCTCTAGTCAGTGTGACGCTCGGGCAGGATTCACAAGGTGAGATAACGTACCTGATTCTCGGGATTTGTGCTGGTTTTATTGTGGCACAGGCGCTCTGGCCATATCTTGTGGAGCACGCCAAGTTGGGCCTATTGGACTGTACTGGGCCTTGAGCCCACTCCAGAACAGTTGCCCCCCAAGCCTAGGTCGCCAGCGGGCGGGCTGAGGCTTGAGTCGTTGACCCCGAGTAATGCCGTAAGCGGCCGGGTTGCATTGCGCACTCGGTCTCCATCTCTTGAGGTGTGTGGTCGCCGCCACACCAAGTCACGGTCTGGCTTGAAGTCTAGGCACTGGGTCGCTCGGGACCAAAACCTATCCAGGGGTCGCTGACCCCGTGGAGTCATGCACGGCCGACCTACCGGGAGCGACTTAGCGCAGCCTATTCGAGGCTTGACTCGTTGCCCCCCTGTCTAGCCTCGCTCGGCCGACCTACAGGGAGCGACTTAGCGTAAACCGTTGGGGGTGTGGTCGCTGCCACTCGTATGGGAACGTGGTCGCTGCCATTCACACTGGGATGTGGTTGCTGCCACTCATGATGGGACGTGGTCGTTGCCACTCCTATTGGAACGTGGTCGCGGCCACTCACTTTGCTTGGGCCATTAGATGGCGCTCGCTTTGGGCCATTCGATGGCACTCTTAGTAGGCCGCTCGGGACCTTGGGGCCATTCGATGACACTCGTTGTAGGTCGCTCGGGATCCTACGTTCGATTTGATCAACACGGTGATCTATTTTGGGCCAACTCGGCGGCACTCGCTTGTGTCAATGCGGTGACACCCGATGTAGGTCGCTCGGCGGCCTACGTTTGATTGTGGGTCATTCTGACCCTTGGGCCACTTCGATGGCGCTCGATGTAGGTCGCTCGGCGACCTACGCTTTGTGGGTTATTCAAACCCTTGGGCCACTTCGATGGCGCTTGATTGTGCCAACTCGGTGACACTCGTTTGGGCCAACTCGGTGGCACTCGTTGTAGGTCGGGCGCCCCACTTGAACGACCAGAAAGGGGTGTAGAACGCCCGAATCTGATTTTGACTTCAACTTGAAAGCTGTAGATCTACTTCTCAGCTTTCCAACGCATGCTCACACGCCCCCATCGGGTGAACGTGGACGACATTATGGTCTCCGAGCTAGGCAGACCTTCTGGGTCGCTCACGGGCGACCAGCTTTTGTACGTCCCACTTGAACGACCAGAAAAGGGTGTAGGACGCCCGAATCTGATTTTAACTTCAACACGAAAGCTGTAGCTCTACTTCTCAGCTTTCCAACGCATGCTCACACGCCCCCATCGGGTGAACGTGGACGACATTATGGTCTCCGAGCTAAGCAGACCTTCTGGGTCGCTCACGGGCGACCAGCTTTTGTGTGTCCCACTTGAACGACCAGAAAAGGGTGTAGGACGCCGGAATCTGATTTTGACTTCAACACGAAAGCTGTAGCTCTACTTCTCAGCTTTCCAACGCATGCTCACACGCCCCCATCGGGTGAACGTGGGCGAAATTATGGTCTCCGAGCTAGGCAGACCTTCTGGGTCGCTCACGGGCGAGCGGCTTTTGTGCTTAAATTCGTTTAAGCGTCTTTGGATCGTCCCTGCTCTTTAGGTCGTCCAACATCTTAGGTCGCTGAACCAGCATGGTCGATGCCCGCGTCTGGGGCGGTCTTCCGTGTGGAGCCATAGTCGAAGTAGGACAGCGCTCGGGCCTCCCACTGTGGTCGCCAATTGATCGTACCTTGACCATTAGAAGGACCTGGGTCGTTGAGGACCTGGGTCGTAGAGGACCTGGCTGGAACCAAGGGTCTTGGCCGCACGGAAGGACCTGGCTCGGTCGCTGATGGAAGGACCTGTGAGGAAGGACCTGGCCTGGACGATGAGGACCTGGCTGGAACCTGGGGTCTTGGCCGCACGCGGGTGGTACCTGCAATGACACTCCGACGCTCTAGTCAGTGTGACGCTCGGGCAGGATTCACAAGGTGAGATAACGTACCTGATTCTCGGGATTTGTGCTGGTTTTATTGTGGCACAGGCGCTCTGGCCATATCTTGTGGAGCACGCCAAGTTGGGCCGTGTTGGGCCTATTGGACTGTACTGGGCCTTGAGCCCACTCCAGAACAGTCCTCATCTTATTTTTCCGTTTTCAATTTTAGTCCCTCATGACTTTTAATAGCGCTTCAAAACTTTTAATAGCGCTTATAAAAGGTCAAAAAAGCGCTATTAAAAGTTTTGAAGCGCTATTAAAAGTCATGAGGGACTAAAATTGAAAACGGCAAAATAAGATGAGGACCAAAACGCCTATTTCGTTAATGTAATGACTAAACTTAGAAGGAGCCGATTTTGTAGGGACTAAAATCATATTTAACCCAAATGTTATTTAAGAACATGTCAAGTAATTAAATAGCAAGCAATAATATCCAAAGTAATACAAAAATTACTTTGGGTATTACACTAAATACATTATAAAATATCGAAGTTATTTCATGTGCCAGACTAGTTGTGGTTTGAAAGTTTGTTGCTAATTGCCTAAATAAAAATTGAAAACATATGAATGTATTTTATTAGTTGAATAAATTTGAATAAAACTTTGAAAAATTTCCAAAAATAATTTGTTTAATTGGTTGTTATAAATATTTATATTAAATTTCTATTCTCTAAACCACTTGTCTATCACTGGACCATAAGTCTTCCTTTATGAAGTCTAGGTCCTTGTTGTATCTAATGTGTTGTCCCAAAGCTAAACTATAAATCACGCAAGACTAGTTGTGGTTTGAAAGTTTGTTGCTAACTGCCTAAATAAAAATTGAAAACATATGAATGTATTTTATTAGTTGAATAAATTTGAATAAAATTTTGAAAAATTCTCAAAAATAATTTGTTTGATTTGTTGTTATAAATATTTATATTAAATTTCTATTCTCTAAACCACTTGGCTATCACTGGACTATAAGTCTTCCTTTATGAAGTCTAGGTCCTTGTTTTATCTAATGTGTTGTCCCAAAGCTAAACCATAAATCACGCAAGACTTTTATTTATTGAAGTCCTCGTCGATACTTTATCTAATGTGGAATTCTAAGAGTAATCCAAAATCACAAGTGACAAGACTAAATGTATAGGTTGTTGAAAACAAGTTGTTAGTGTTCCTCACATTCAAAGTGTTGAAATCCATATTAATTTTATTTAATCATAAAGAGAGTTTGAATGAAGAATTTTAAAGAGATGCTAAGAGCTCTTCATTTTACATATAGTAAATATATATTCGTGTATCTTGTTTACTGAGGCATTATGATGAAATTTTGACAACTATATGGTATTCCTCTTAAAAAAAATCAACTATATACAATACTCAATACTGATTAATAAGATAAGTAATTAATCATAATTTGGTCAGTTTGATGGTCAATATAAAGAGACATGATATAATAAGTCTATACTAGTGTTATCATTTCTTCCTCATATCATATCTCTATCCTCATTCTTATCATAATTTGTCTCCATCTTATATTGGCCATCAAACCAACCTCTTAAAGGCTAAATTGAGGATTTTGTAAAATAAAAAAAAAACTACTGGCCCATTAATTCTAGCGTGGTCTCTACGATAGAAGTGATATTGTACATAATTAGATTAACATACAACTGAAAATGAATGATATGAAAGAAAAATGACAAAACAAAGCCAATGCAATATTGTAATGTACGACAACGATATTAAAATAGAAGATAATATTAATTAAATTCCTAAAAAAACCATGTTAATTCAAAAGTAAGTGACAATGGAATTTAATTGTGAAAATAAAAATAAAAGGCACCACATCAATTAAAAGAAATAAAAATTCGTAAAAATAAAGAAAAGAGATGAAGCCAATATAATACACAATACAGTGCAGAACACAAGTATAAATATGGGGAACCATTTAACATATAGAATCAACAACTACAAATAGAAAACTTGTTTTCCTACCCCAAATCCACATTGTGACCATGAAGATTTCCAGTCTTTTATTTCACCTTTGTTGTCTTACCTTGTTAACATTTCATTTTGATATATGCACCAGTTATTCATCAAAACTTGGTTGCATTCCAAGAGAATGTGAAGCTCTTGTGAATTTCAAAAACCATCTCATTGATCCTTCTAACAGGCTTTCCTCTTGGAATGCTTCCAATCCCAATTGCTGTGAGTGGGTTGGAGTTGTCTGTAGTGACATAACAACTAATGTCCTTCAGCTTCACCTCAACTCTTCACCACCCATTGATGATGACTATCATTTTTATGAATATCAAGAAGCTGTTGAAGCTTATCAGAGCTCGTGGTTTGGTGGTGAGATCAATGAGTCTTTGATTGAGTTGAAGCAATTGACTCACTTGGATTTAAGCAACAATGATTTTGGAGACATGCAAATTCCTACTTTCATTTGGGAAATGACCTCATTGACTTACCTGAACCTCACTAATGCGGGATTCAATGGAATCATTCCTCCTCGTATTGGGAATCTCTCTAATTTGCTCTATCTTGATTTGAGTCGTGCTACAAATGGAACAATTCCATCTGAAATTGGGAACCTCACAAATTTGCTTCATCTTGGCCTTGGAGGTGATTACAGGCATGAAGCTTTATTTGCTAAAAGCCTTCACTGGCTTTCAAGTCTGTCCCAACTTCAGTATCTTAAATTGGAAAATTCAAACCTTTCCAATTCACTTGATTGGCTACAGACTTTGCAAGCTCTTCCTTCTCTTATGGACTTACGCTTGTCAGCATGCATGCTTCCCACTCATTATAACCAACCATCCTTGCTTAACTTTTCTTCTCTCCTCACTCTTGATCTTTCCGATAACAAGTTTTCTTTTATCCCTAAGTGGGTATTTGATCTAAAGAAACTTGTTTCTCTTGAATTACAAGATAATCATATGCAAGGTTTGATTCCCGATGGTATTCACAACCACACACTTCTTGAAAATCTTGACCTGTCTGGCAATTCATTCTCCTCCTCTATACCTAATTGGTTATACACTCTTCGTCATCTCAATTTCTTGAACCTAAAAGGAAACAACCTGTGTGGGAATATTTCTTATGCCCTGGGAAATTTAACTTCTCTTGTCAAACTTGATTTGTCATATAATTATCAACTTGAAGGAAGAATTCCATCTTCTTTTGGTAATCTCTGCAACTTAAGAGAGATTTATTTCTCAGATTTCAAACTTAACCAAGAGGTTAATGAAATTTTGGAAATTCTCGGTCATTGCATTTCGCATGGGCTAACAAAACTCAAAATCAAGAATTGTCAACTTTCAGGCAATCTTACAAATCAAATTGGGTTTTTTAAAAATCTCGACACATTAGATTTTTACAACAACTCAATTCATGGTGTACTTCCTAGATCATTTGGAAAGCTTTCATCATTAAGCATCCTTTGTCTTTCCAAAAATCAACTTAGTGGCGCACTTCCCAAATTATTTGGAAAACTTTCATCATTAAGCTTTCTTGATCTTTCCGAAAATCAATTCAATGGAAACCCATTTGAGATTGCTGCATCACTCTCTGAATTGACATATCTTGCAATTCATGACAACCTGTTTGAAGGAGTTGTCACTGAAGATGATCTTTGCAATTTTACAAGCTTGAAAGTGTTTTCAGCCTCCGCTAACAATTTAACTTTAGAAGTGGGTCCCGATTGGCATCCCAACTTCCAGCTATATGAACTGCAAATGAGCTTTTGGAAATTAGGTCCTCACTTTCCGTCATGGATTCAGTCACAAAAGGGTATCAAGGATTTGGAAATGTTTAACACAGGGATATCAGAATCTATCCCCCCTTGGTTTTGGGAAATATTTTCTAAAGCTAATTATTTGAACCTCTCTCATAATCATATCCACGGTGAGCTTTCATTTACATCAATGAAGTCGATATTTATCCATGTTGTTGATCTAAGCTCGAATCTCTTAAGTGGAAAGTTACCCTATCTGTTTAATGATTTCCTGTCTTGGTTAGATCTTTCAAGAAATTCATTCTCTGGATTCATGACTGATTTTCTTTGCAAAAAACAAGGCAACACAATGATGTTGGCATTTCTCAATTTGGAATCAAATAATTTATCAGGTGAAATACCTGATTGCTGGGAAATGTGGCCAAATCTAGTGAGTTTAAATTTACAAAACAATCACCTTATTGGGAACTTACCCCCTTCCATGGGCTCCTTAACTTCCCTACAGGTTTTGCAAATTCGTAACAACTCGATCTCAGGAACATTTCCTACTTTTCTGAAGAAGAATAACAACTTGATTTTCTTGGACTTTGGGGAGAACCGACTTACAGGAACTATTCCAACATGGGTTGGAGAAAGGCTCTCAAACTTGAAAATTCTTAGTCTTCGATCAAATGAATTTTCGAGTCATATTCCTAAAGAAATTTGTGATATTATTTTTCTACAGTATTTGGACCTTGCTGAAAACAAATTTTCTGGAAACATACCAAATTGTTTCAACAACTTGACTGCCATGATGCTAAGGAATACAAGTAAATCTTCAAGCATCAATTCCAACTTACCTCTTGTAACGTGGACAGGACCAAGTACAATCAGTGCAACCCTATGGGTAAAAGGAACAGGTATGGAGTACAAAAGTTTTCTTGGCTTGGTGACAAGTGTTGATCTTTCCGATAATAATTTATCTGGAGAGATACCTCAAGAAATCATAAATCTAGATGGACTGATTTATCTGAATTTTTCCAAGAATCAACTGGGTGGTCAAATCCCACAATATATTGGCAATATGAGATTATTGGAATCCATTGATTTTTCATGGAATCAACTTTCAGGAGAAATCCCTGCAACCATATCAAAGTTAAGCTTTCTCAACAAACTTGACTTGTCTCATAATCATTTGAAAGGGGAAATTCCAACAGGCACCCAATTGCAAACCTTTGAAGCATCAAGCTTTATTGACAACAATCTGTGTGGCCCGCCATTACCCGTTAACTGCACCCATAAGAAAATTCCTAATGATGATCATAATGATAAGGAGAATGTTGCACATGGAGTTAACTGGTTCTTTGTGACCATGGCGTTGGGATTTATTATGGGATTCTGGGGAGTGGTTGCTCCTTTGTTCATTTCTAGATCATGGAGGCATACCTATTATCGTTTCCTAGATGACATGTGGTACAAAATGCAGTCTTGTTGGTGAATAAAAAATCTGTATTATAGCATTACCATTTTATATGATGTGGTAAATAAAGTTATAGTATAATATTAGCGTTGAGGGTAATTTGTATTTACTTTACACTATAGAAGCTTATATCTAATTAGTATCATAACCCCTATAACAACATAAATTAAGGGAAAAGAATTGGATAGAAAGTTATGTTTACTTTTTCTTCAACAGGGAATTGGATAGAAAGTTATGATTCTTTGAATGTTTGAAATAGGGCGAAAGAGAAAGAAAAGGTTGGATAATTGTGAAATGAATTTCAATTTTTCAAAAGCAAGAGAAAATAATGCACACTACACAATTATAGTGTATCTCATGTCTACAAACAACACATATGAGGCCAGAAAGTTGGGTTTATCTCATCAGTTAATGTATATTTTCATTTGCATTTAGGAGGGCTTTTTTCATACACCCCTTTCAATTGCATTTCTTGGTTGACTTGCAATAATTAAAGTCATCAACCTACACCCCTTTGTATTGGATAATTAGTAAGTGCTTTTGGTGGTCGGATGGTCGGATCTCCTCTGTGACGTCCACGGCCTCTCCCCTGAGGCGTTGATGGTCGGATCTCCCTGTTGGTGGATCTGCGCGCTTTTGGAGGTACTATGGAGTGCTTCTGTTCGCGGTGGTTTGTGGCTCTGTTCGCGCAGGGGTTGGTTCTGATGCGGTGTTTTGCGGTGTTTCGCGGTGGTTCACGGTGGTTTGTCTGATGTTCGCAATGGTGGCTGTCGTTTCGGACTTTGGACCAACAGTCACGCCTCCTCTCCTTTTGTCGTGGGCACTTCTCCCTGTCGCTCGCGGTTTTGCTTGATTGTGCCACGGTGTTGGCCGGGGGCGCAAGGCCGCGGTGGTGGTTGGTGGCTCGGCTACCTCGATCAAGCTAGGTGTTGTCGCGGTGTTGGCCGGTAGCACGACTTCGCGATGGTGGCTGGAGTCACGGCGCCAGATGTCTGGGGGTGTGCTGTCGGTGGGTGCTGATTCGATAGTTTGTAACTTGTCGGACGCCAGATTGCAGTTTGCAGATCGCCGGGCTCCTCCCCCTTTGCCTTCTGCTTCTTTGCCCCCTCCCAATCGTCTCCGGGCCTCCACCTCTAACCTCGATGCTTTGTGATGTGCTTAATGTGAGGATAGCGAGGTGATGCAGGCTGTTGTGGTTTGGAGTGTGAGTTCAGGAGGTGGTGGGTGGAGGTTGTGTGGGGACTCTCAGGTGTTGCCCTGCCTCCTTTCGGGTTTTCTGTTCGCCTTAGAATTTTTTCCATTAGAGTTCTATGGTTGTTTATTTTAGAGGCTTTGTTGGGCAATCTATTATTGTCCTTATTACCAAGGGTTTTGGTCGAGTCCCCCCTTGTGCTTTTTATATCTTTCTTTATTTTATTAATAAATTCGGGCTGACCGCCTGTTTGATTAAAAAAAAAAATTAGTATCATAACCCCTATAACAACATAAATTAAGGGACAAGAACTGGATAGAAAGTTATGTTTACTTTTTCTTCAACAGGGCATGGAGGCATACTTATCGTCTATAAATTATCATTTTTTTCTTCATTTCCATCTAAATGTCATGAGAATCTATTCTTCTTGACCTTTAACAGCTTTAGGTATCGATTACTTAATTAATTAAACTATTATTCTATTTTTTGTTATGATTCTTTGAATGTTTAAAATAGGGCGAAAGAGAAAGAAAAGGTTGGATAATTGTGAAATGAATTTCAATTTTTCAAAAGCAAGAGAAAATAATGCACACTACACAATTATAGTGTATCTCATGTCTACAAACAACACATATGAGGCCAGAAAGTTGGGTTTATCTCATCAGTTAATGTATATTTTCATTTGCATTTAGGAGGGCTTTTTTCATACACCCCTTTCAATTGCATTTCTAGGTTGACTTTCAATAATTAAAGTCATCAACCTACACCCCTTTGTATTGAAAATGTAGGTCCAAAATGTAGGAAACTTTTTTTAGTTAGAAATTCATTAACCTTTTCGAGGAAAGGAGTTACTATATTATTTCCTTGTATTTGTGTTTGTATCTTGTACATTAATATGTATACTCCCCTTGTCATTTCGCAGAATTAAATGTCATTACTGAGGAAGTTGCTGTGTTTTTTCCTTGTGTTTATTTTTGTATCTTGTACATTATGTATATGTATAGTCAATAACTAAAGTTTTCATTGTATGATATATATATATATATATATATATATATATATATATATATATATATATATATATGTGTGTGTGTGTGTGTGTGTGTGTGTGTGTGTGTGTATGTTTATACACCTAGAACTTTAGTAATTGACCTTCAATTTCTTTTAAGAAATTGAGATGATCTCTACTCATGAAATATATTTCTTTTATTAGTTAAGGAATTTGAACAAAACTTTGAAAAATTCCCAAAATTAATTTATGTGATTTACCAATCAAAAAAGAATATTTTCGAATAAATTAATTTATTCCTATATAAACATATTATACTTCTAACTTTGTAATCCTTAATAATCTTCTGTATATGTCATTATATAGGTCCATTCCAGTCAAGCCCACGATCCAAACATACTAACACTGAGATTTGGCACTCCTTCATCAAACGGATAGGGTCCTCTACATGGAGACCAATCAAAACATGATCATGTATGTGCACTAATCCCTATAAAAGCGATGTCCCATCATACTGTCAGGTATGAACATTTATTATCTTACATCACTAATTCTCTATGCTGACTTAAGCATCGGAGTTTGTGCAGGTATCACCCCGGCCCAATCAACGCGAGCTGGAGCATCTCGACATCTACTTGGAGCGAGCTCGTTAGCTACTCAGCTTGGTGAGCATCTCGACTCTCAGCACGACCGAGATCTGCAGCCAGTACTACAATTCAATAAGATTAGTAATTAATGACATACTTATAATATATCAGATAACTATCTTGTCAAAAAAAATTATCAGATAAGTAATATTTACGTACATATTTAAAATACTAAAAAATTCACTTGATTATATAAGGCTGCAAAAATTATATGATATTACCTTTAATAATCATATAAAAAAAGGTTTCGATAAAAAGATATAATTTTAAAATGTGTAAATTATTCGCTACATAAAAACTTAGTTCAAAATATACTATACAATATTGAAAGTGTAACAGCAATGATATTTATTATTATTATTATTAAAAATATTATCTAAATAATGTGTATATATACACATATATAACATCTATATCGATTTATATTTTAAAAATATTTCAATATAATATAAAAACATTTGTGTAATCATTTATAAAAGACCACCGTATACCCTAATTTCATTCACCCGTGGAGAGAGTGTTGCTAATACTTATCTTGATATATATATATATATATATATATATATATATATATATATATATATATATATATATATATATATATATAATTTTTGTCTATGATGTCTTGGGTTCGAACCCGAGTTCTCATAGTTGTGTGTATAGACCAAAATAAATTATAGTAAAAATAGTATGTAAATATTATCACACTTAAATATTGATAATAGAGATGGTTGTTTTTATCATAGTTACTTACATTACTTTGTTACAACATCCAATTTATTTCATGCATTTATTTCATGTACCAGACTAGCACTGGATTGAAAGTTTGTTGCAAGCTATTTGGATAAAAAAAATCTATATATATGAATATGTTAATTTCCTAAATTGGTTGAAGGAATTTAAATAAAACCACTTTGGAAAAATTCCCAAAATATATCAGGTAAATAATTTATTTGTTCTTAGAAACATTTATTGTAACATCCCTAGTTTCGTTAATTTCGGTTTACGAAATTAACTCACGATTTATTATCCGATTAAATGATAAATCGAGTCTCGGATATGACTATGTCCCGAAAGCAACATCGAATTGCTCGATTTTATGACATGCACATAAATTATTCGAATGGTGTGAATCGGTGTGGGAATTAAGGCACAAGGGTAAAATCGTCATTTCGCCTCGTATTGAAGATGTATCTTCCGTTGAAACAATAAACTAGATCCTAGTCATGGTAAGATCATGAAAATGGTATTGTAATTCCTAAGTCATAAGAATGGATGAATGTTTGATGGATTAGAGTGGATTTAAATGAGAATTTCGGAGAAGGGCATTTTAGTCTTTTCACCATTTTAAATAACCCAGTTGGATGAAAATCATCCCCTCACTCTCAGATTCCTCACAATCAGACACCCTGAAGAACCAGAAAGAGAGAATGGAGAAATAGAGAGAGAGGGCGAAATGAGAGGGGAAGAAGAAGGGCTTGATGCCATCTCACCTCTTCATGCATGCATGTTCTTCTTTCTCCATTTCCTTCCATTTTTCATTCTCTATCTAAAGATACCAACATCAAGACCTGATTCTCCCTCATTCTCAAAGTGCCATTTTCGAATTTCTCAAGCTCATATGACCAGCAATGGAGTTCTAAGCTTCCTTGTTGTTTGCATGTTACCATTGAAGCTCCACAAGCAACTATTGAAGTTCAACCATCCTATTAGTGTACCTACACTAACTACATTCTAAATTTAGGGAGTGCTGGAGTAGATGGAGTGCTGTTTTGGAGCTGAATTTCGCAGCTCTTGATGATTGAGGTTGAAGACACCCACTCAAGACAATTAATTCTGGGTGAAACCCGTATGAGCTATCTTCATTGTTTACATTGTATCTCCCTGTACACAACTCCTATGAACGTAATCTTTGTTCCTCTGGAAACTAGACACGAAATTCTTCAATATGGGCACAAGAACCATCGGATTTCATTTGGAATGGAGGGAGATATTGCGTCCACAGGTTTCGGTTATGAATCAGGTCCAGTACTGACCCAATCCCCTTGTTTTCGTGATAACTCCTGGAATACCGGTTGCATGCGGTTAAAACTTCCTCCATCAGAAAATAGACAAAATTCTCTACGCAATGGGCACTTATTTGAGGGGTTTTGGTTACGAATTGACCTTGATACACTCGTTGCAAATCTGTACCACGATATTGGAAAACAGAAGTAAAGCTGAAAATATCGGTTCGTCGAATTTGGGTTCGAGTCGTCAAAGTCTCGAGAGACACCAATTCCATATACCGGAGAGGAGTTCAGTAGCAAGAAGAGTGTTTGAGTTGCTGATTCGAATTGGCCGGAGGGGAGCCTTTGTCGGAAGCGGTTTGCACGATTACGGGGATTGTTCGAGTAGTTACGGTTCAATTGTTCGAGCGATGACGTGATTTCTCGGGGGGTCGTCAAACCGGTGAGTTTTACTCACGATTAGGGATATTTTACTATTCTGAACTTGTTTCATTTTCGGTCCTATTGCGAAAACCTTGATTTCGAAACACGTATCGAGTCGACAAACCGTTTTTCCTTAAAATAGCGTTTTACGGTTTTATGAAAGTATATATATTATAGGCTAAAGTGCTCTCGGGGTCCCTTATCTTTATTTAAAGTAATGATTTGGTCCTTTATCTTTTTTTTGTCCCAAATCAGTCATTTATGTTTTAAATTTTTGACACATAAATCCTTTTCTGTCCCAAATCAGTCCTTTATGTTTCAAATTTTTAACACATAAATCCTTTTTTTTGACACATAAATCAGCACTGTTAACGGAAAAGGATTTATGTGTCAAAAATTTGAAAGATAAAGGACTTATTTGGAACAAAAAAAACATAAAGGACTAATTCGTTACTTTAAATAAAGATAAGGGACCCCGAGAGCACTTTAGCCTATATTATATATCATTTTTGATTTAATGAATTGGGACCGGAATATGACTGAAATAATATATATATATTCTGTTTTGAGGTTGGATGTTGATCGGATTACGGATTGGATACGATCGGAAAAGCGAAACGAAAATAAACGAAACGAAATATGCATCTGTACAGGACGCACGGACCGTGCGCCCCTGGGCACGGGTCGTGCGCCCCCTTCTGATTGTTGGCAAGAAACGCATTATGACGCACGGACCGTGCGCCCCTGGGCACGGGTCGTGCGCACCCTACCGGACTCCGAACTTTCGTTTCGTCGCTTCTTTCGATTCGAAACCTCTTCCAATCTTCTTCTCACCCAACTATAATGATATTACCTGAATAAATTCATTGTTTTGATTGTTTTCAACTTGATTTGGAGAAAAGTGTTTTGGAAGTACAATTGCTCGAAAAACCGAAAGTTAGAACGCGTGTGGGTTCATGTTTTGTATAAACCAATTGGACTATTTGTCAAATTTGTGATATGATTATAATGCCGGATGTCTAACTTTGAATTCATCAAAACGGGTTATAGATCAACATTAGATATTGATTATCTAGAACTTAAGAGACGGTCCAATGCGGACACGATATAAATTTTATTATGTATCACGTTGGGTGACGACCCGACAAGTAGCATACTAGAGAGTGAAGTCATGATCCCTTGCCTAGGCCCTGTATACGTTTTGGCGTGGTCAAACGTGGGTTACCGGGATTACTGAACTGTTGCACGGCCGGTTTATGCTATCTTAAGAACACGATTCGCCGGGATTAGTGAACTGTTGCACGGTCGGCGTTTCGCTTAATAAGCTAGTGATTACAACACCTACAAGAACCATATCTATGAGAACGCCATATGGGCTGACTAGAAACTACAAACTTGATAATATAAATACATAATAGAACATCACGCAGCAGTAGTGCAGAGACATCACTACCCAAGTTTACCATAATATTCCATGAGTAGGATCCAAGAAAGGCAACTCAAAGCCACAACCACTCCTGAGAAGGATCTAACGAAGGCAACTCAAAACCACAAGAACTCTTGAGGCATCCAAGAAAGAAAGCATCCCCCACCTCAATAACCGAAAGCAATCAATGATAAAAGTATCCTTTTTTTTTTATAAACAAAAAGGAAAGGAGCCTCGTTAAAACCTTCTGATGCAAAACCCTCTTTAGGGATAAAAACACCAAGAAGGAAAGAGTACTCCCCCCTATTTCATTAAAAAATAAAAAGCAAAATTACAAAAAGCAAGGGGGGACATAAACCAAAACCCCTGCAAACGAAAATTACAAAAATTACTGTCTGAAACGAAAAGAGGGAAGACCAACCATATTACGGTTAAAATCATCCTGAATAAAAGTGGGAATAGAATTCCACCATTGGAAGCCAGATAGGGTAGTTCCATGAGACGCAAGCTTATCAGCGCAGTGATTTCCTTCCCGAAAAATATGAGTGCAACTGAAAGTCATGGATTTTAGAAGACCCATGCAATTCAGCCAACGGTTGCGGATACTCCAAGGCACAATGGAATGTGACGAAATGGCCATAACAGCAAGCTGAGAATCACTCTCAATCCATAAACGATGCCAACCCTTATGGAAAGCCACTTCAATGGCTACCATGATTCCAACAAGCTCAGCATGCAGAGCGTAATTGGTACCAAGAGGAAGCATGAAGCAACCCAGAGATTCAGCATTACTATCGCGAAAGATACCCCCACAAGCAGCTAGACCAGGCGAACCCCTAGCAGCGCCATCTGTATTGCACTTAACCCACAAGCAAGGAGGGGACTTCCAAATAACCTCAATAATTGTCGGAGCCTTACGAGGGTTGCAATCAACCGAAAACGCTTTAAGAATCAAAAAATCCTGCATGGAGTTTGACGTGGAGCCCTTGCTGAGATTACCATAAATGCTCACATTTGCCGTGATCAAGTTCTTCATGTGAGTGGGCAAGATCTTCTTGTTGTCAAAACGAATCTGATTCCGAGAGTACCAAATAGCCCAAAATACATTAATAACAGCGGCGGTAACAACATCTTTCACTTGGTTGGACCAAGGGCGCTGACAAACCTCAAAAATCATCTCCGGGGAGGAAACATTAATATTAATGGAAAGCTTACCACTAAGCCAGTCCCATAGCTTCTTAGCGAAAGAACACTCACAGAAAAGGTGCAATGATGTCTCATATTCCGCTTCACAAAGACTACACATGGAAACAGTTCCACAACCACGATTTCTAAGCTGCTCATCTGTAGGCATACGGTTATGGAGGATACGCCAGACAAGAAGAGATTTGGAGGGAGGGATGACACTACTCCAAATATTTCTGAACCGCCTAATAGGCTACCCAATAGGCCTATAATGAAGATAAGCAGTCTTAAAAGTAAGCATACCATCTGTAGAGTTTTTCCAAATCAGTTGATCTTGAGAGTCAAATGAAGGCAGATCTTTTTCACGAAGGAGCGAAGCCAGTTGAGGAAAGATATTAGAAAGAGATGCTGGAATACGCCAGTGACCATTCTGAATGAAGTCACAAACACGGGCTTTTAGAGAGTTCTGACAATGTTCAGGGACATTTAGGAGATTAACCAGAGGGTCCGACATCCACGGATCTATCCAAAAGTTGATACAGTCACCTTTACCAATTTGCCATATGCAATTTTCATGGATATCGGATAAATGAGCACGCAAAGTACCCCACAGAGACGAACTGATATGATAAGAGATCGTAGTCCTATTTCTGAAAACCCGAGATCTTAATAAGACAGCCCAACTGTTCTGGGAAATGCTGAGTTCCCAGCTAAGCTTAAGACAGGCTGCCTTATTTGTGTCTTTAAGGGATCTAATCCCGAGACCCCCCTCCGATGTTGGACTACAAACCTTGTGCCACGCCACTGTAACCACTTTACGCTGATTGACGTCACCAGACCAAATGAAATTTCTGATCCAAGAATCGACCTTATTCAACAGCGAGGTAGGCCATTTGTATATCAGGAAGCTGTACACTAACATACTTTGAACAACTGACTTGACAAGCTGCGCTCTTCCGGCAATAGAGAGGAGCGAAGCTTTCCAAGATGATAACTTGGCTTTAATCTTGTCAGCTATAGGCATTAAATAACCAGCTTTAGGCTTACCTTTGAAAATGGGGATGCCCAGGTAGGTGAACGGCAGCTGGCCAATAGAGAAGCCCAGAATCTCGGCAATGTGACACTGGCGTTGATTGGTAACAGCGCCCAAATGAACAGTAGATTTACTGGAGTTAACAATCTGACCAGAAGCCTCCCCATATTTGTTAAAGAAGTTGAGAAGACTATGAATATTTTTCAGCGAAGCTCTGCAAAAAATCATGATATCATCCGCATAAAGGGTATGAGATGGAACCTGAGTGCCTCTAGGACCATTAATTAACTGGAGATCCCCATCATACACCAACTTGGAAATGCCTCTACTCAAAACCTCCTCAGCCAAGCAGAAAAGAAGGGGGGAGAGGGGGTCCCCTTGACGCACACCCCGCTTGCAGCTAAAGTACCCAGAAGGCTTGCCATTGACTGAGATTGAAAGCTTTGCAGAACCTAAAAGAGCATTAATCCAATCACAGAATTTGCTATTAAACCCAAAAGCCTTTAGGACTCTAAGAAGGAAATTCCAATCCAGAGTATCAAAAGCTTTCTTGACGTCAACCTTGAGCGCCATATTACCCCCAAAAGCCCTATTATGAAGCATATTAATGGCTTCCGAGGTTAAGCAGATGCAGTCCGATATATTTCTACCGAGGATGAAGCCACGCTGCTGAGACGAAACAATACGGGGAGCAATTTTGGAAAGACGGTCAGCAAGAACCTTAGTAATAATCTTAAACTTGAAGTTCGCAAGGGCTATAGGCCGAAACTTCTCAATACTGTCAGCTCCGTTGACTTTAGGAATAAGGACAACCAAGTTAGAGTTGAAGTTCGGGAGCATCCAACCCTGCTTGAAGAACTGCTGGACTGCGTTCACCGTGTCCTCCGCAATGATGTCCTAGAACTGCTGAAAAAAGAAAGCACCAAAGCCATCAGGCCCAGGGGCACCGTTAGAATTCATAGCAAATACGGCCTGCTTGATCTCTTCCCTATTAGGAACGCTGGTGAGCATATTGTTCTCCTCACCTGTAACAAGATTAGGGATAATCTCCTCCACCATACCATTATCAAGACACTGGTTATTAGAGGCGAAAATATTCTCAAAATAATTAACAACATGAGATTCAATTTCATTCGGAGAAGTAAGAAGAACATCACCATGTTTTAGGGCAGTTATTTGCTTGGTAATATGTCTAATTCTGACCATCTGATGGAAAAATTTTGTGTTGCGGTCACCATGTGAGTGCCAGTTAAGCCTAGATTTTTCGAGCCAAAAATCCTCTTGGGAAGTTAAAGCTTGCTGCAGCTCAAGCTGATGGACCTTTTCCTGCTCCTCTAACAACTCTGAATATCCGTCATTATCAATCTGCGCTTGGACGTGATCTAGGGATGCGGTCGCCACCTGCACCCTCATATTAACGTCCCCAAAGACATCTTTATTCCAAGTCTTTAGCTTTAACTTAAGGTTTTTAAGCTTCTGATTGAGGACCACCATAGGGCATCCAACCACATGAGATTGCCAAGCCTCCTTAATCACATTCAGGCAGTCAGGGTGACTCGCCCAAGTGCGAAGGAATTTAAAAGAAGAGGGATGCGCCCCATCTGTAGTCTGAAGATCAAGCAATAAAGGGAAATGATCAGATTTAGATTTAGTAAGAGTATAGCAAGAGATACCTGTGTAAAAAGTGAAGCAGGCGTCATTGCAAATTGCACGATCAAGCCTTTTCTCCGTGAAAGCCCGACCTTTACGACCATTAGACCAAGTGTACTGAACACCCCTAGTTGGCAAATGAATCAAGTTATTCAAATTGGTCCAGTTTTGAAAGTCTTCACAGGCTGCTTTAGAGGGTGTTCCACTACCTCTATATTCATGGCTGCCCAGAACAGCATTCCAATCCCCAATAAAGAACCAAGGGATTTTATAAGTTTGCTGAAGAAGAGAAAGATCCTGCCAAAGAGATCTCCTGCCCAGATAATTACAAGAAGCATAGATTGCAGAAATACCTACTGTGTCATTATTGACCTCCACTGTAAAAGAGACTTGTTGATCTGAGCAAGCGATAACAGTAGGATTGAAATTGTCCGTGCAGAGACACCAAAGATTAGGTGGTAAATTATTCCTGTCATTAATAGAAAAGACTTTCATACCAAGACGAGACCAATACCTGCGCGGGAAATCATCAAGAGAACACCAAGGCTCAGAGATAAAAACGAAATCAGGCTTGTTAGATGAACAAAGCTTTTTAAGAGCTAATCTTGTAGGGGGATTAGCCAGGCCCCTTGTATTCCAATATAAGCACTTCATTGAGCAAGACTGTGAGATCCTGCCCTAGAACGGGTTGTAATTGGGGTAACAACTTTCTTTTGGCGCTGTTTTTGTTTTTTCTTTTGAGACTTGGTGCGAACTATTTCAAAATCGGATCCCTCATCATTCTGGGCATTATCTTTCTCCAAGTTATCATGCTCCTCAACAACATCAGCCCAAGGCTGCTTAAGGATGTTCAAATCATCAATCACAACTTGAGCTGCTTCTTGGTCGGCAACCACTTGGACTCTGTTTCTATCGACCTCAAAGGTTGCTTCCATTTGCGAGTCACCTGCTAAAATTTGATCAGGGGTCGTTATAGATGGAGCTCTACCACTTGGGGATCCTGTTTCAAAATGATTAGAAATAAATCCAAGCAGTGGATTAATATCATCATGAGGGATATTGTTAGGGCCTCCAAACTGATTAGGGATAGTGATCTCTTCAATAGAAATGAGATCTCTGGGACGAGTCGAGTGATTATCTTTTCCCACACTCACAGTGGCTTCGATACCAGCTCCATTGTCCTTTTGGATATCTTTGCCTGCACTATTATCAATAGTGTTAGCAATAACAACAGTATCATTAGTTGTAGCCTTACCTTTGACCTGAGCTTCTTTCACTGCGTCAGTCATGTGCATGTCACGAACATTAATGTCATCAATTACATTTTTTCGCCTTGGCTCCCAAACTTGCCTATTGACTGGGGGCTGCACACGTGGCTCCTGTTTATGAGCCTGCTTACAATTGGAAAAATTGTGTCCAATAATATGACAATATGAGCAGAACTGTGGCAACCTTTCATAAACAACTTCCACATAGAATGCGTAGCCTTCACGCTCAACCATAATACGCTCAGGAAGATCTCCATTCAGATCAATATCAACAAGCACTCTTGCAAAGTGGCAAAAAGTACGTTTCTTAGTAGCATCATCCAAAGCAATAGGACCCCCGATTGCACCGGCAATCTCAAAAAGAGTGATTGGACGCCAGTACTCACGCGCCAGTCCATGTATACGCACCCAGCATTGAACATTGGTGTTTCGGATCCTGTTTGGATCAAAGTCTGGCGTCCATGCAAATAGCCGTAGAAATCCCGGATGCAACGACCAAGACCCAATGGCTTGAAGGCTTCGCATCTCCTCAAACGATTGAAAACAAAATTCATAGTATCCCTTTCCCAAGGAGACCATTTTCCAAGCGCCTATGGATTTCCATTCTTGCAAGAGTTTTGCTCTGAGATCATTAATTTTTAGAGGAGAATCCCCCTTAGACAGAGTAAGGCGGCCATGCAATACATTCTTGCATTCTTTGACACCTTCTTGATATTCAGTTTCGGTAATCTTAATAGTGACTGCATCGCCTTTGATGCAAGGCTTGGGCAGCTGACTTGGAGGAATCACGCATGAGTTTGTGAGCGCAGCAGCAAAGGTTTTTGATGCGGATACTGGCTGAGGCTGAACCCGAGGTGCTGCTGCCGGTGCCGTATCGGCCGAGCATGGCCATGGATAGAAATCCATTAGCGCATCCCAGAACCAACCCCGCGAAAACCGAAACGCAGAACAGCAAACTCACACCGCAAGCAGACCAGATATCACGATGAAAATATAAATTATGCCGCAATAGAAACGTAGCAATAGAGTACCAGATTTCACGAAAGAAATAAACTATGCACCGAACGATAATAACCAAACCTTCACTTACCTTTAGCCTGAAACGTAGCCACGATCAATAGCAAACGATTACCATCTAGCGACCGACCCAGCAAGAAGATCACGTGGAGGATATCACTTAGCAGCTAGCATTGTAGAAGCAATCAAAGATACCAATCAATCGCTACCCTTAGCAGATAAAAGTAATTTGGATCGGAGCCCACTCTTCCTTTGTTATTTCATAATCCCTTTGATTTGCAGCATCAAGGAAGGACCCCAAGATGCCAAATCTGCACACCAGAAGGTAATTAAGGGGATTTGATAAACCCCAAAAAGGAGGACACACATACCACAGGATCTTATGCATGCTAACGCCTAGACACCATACTCCAAGAGAAAGGACGATGACACACTTGCCACACAACACACACCAAAACCCAAGCATACACACCAGAGGGTGAGATATAAGGGATAGTTACTATCAACACACTCCAATCTGACCACGCAAACTCCTGTCTATACTGCACAACCACTACTGGCGAACAACGACACCACAAGGTTGATTTAAAGCAATCGTACGGAGAGCATAGCAGCTGCTGAAATAGAATTTCAAAAATCAATTATCCTCAACACCATTGGGCATCAGCCGAAATGTCCAAGGGGGCACCTGAGCAGTTATAGAAAAGCAAAAGAAAGAGAGGCAGCAGGATCCGATTGTGACCATCCCAGGGAGGAAAGGGGGTCATAGTGTCAGGATTGGCAATCTATCTTAGCCTTCTCAAACCCCAACTTATTCCTTATATTCCATAATGACCAAAGGATCACATAATATTGCAGTGAGATCCATAGTTTTCGGCGAAATGAGCATTCTGTCAACTCACACCACACCTCCATCCATTGATCACATGAGCCACTGATAGGGATCTGAAGGTTCCACCAGTTCAAAGTCCCCGCCCATAATTTCCAGGAGAACTAACAGTGAACAAAGACGTGTTGGGTGGATTCTTCGTCCCGGTTATAGAAGGGGCAGTCTGCATCACTATCCCTTATAAGGTTGAGTTTACGCAGTTTGTGTCTCGTATTCATTTTTCCCTGGATGATGAACCAAGCAAGCAATTCGGCCCTAGGAGGGGCAAGGCCTTTCTAGATCAATCTCTTGTTATCCTTTGTATTAAAGTACCACCAGGTTTTCTCAGTGGATTTGTTTTGTCTTAATTTGTCTACCATGTGCACGTAATCAAAGGTGGGCCTACCCTCAACTGTGGGGATGAAATGCACAACCTCAAAAAAAAAATTAGACTTAGTCTTTATAAAAATATATTTTGCACGCTTTGAAAAAAATTATTTGCACCTTAGCCCCTAATTTTACATCGAGTCCATACTCACAAAACCACTCACATCAATTCCTCCCTCTCCGGTACGCATAAAACACAATTATGAGTTGTGTAGTTTATTTAATTAAATATATTAAAATTTTATTTTTATTATATTTTTAGTAATGCATTATTTTTATGATATTATTATCTAATTTAGCTGTTTAACAACTATGCACTATTCCTCTATACAAGAAACTATAAATACTGGTAAATAAGATATAGATGGTCATTATAAAAAAATAATGGTAATTTAGTGGTTAATTTGAATTATTTGAGGGCAATAGTAATATTATCAGCATATGATATATTATTATTATATGATATACTTTTATTTGTAATAACATATATTTTCTATGATAAAGTTTTAGTTTTATTTAATTTTTACCGGTTAGTATGTACTGATTCATATTTACTTAAAAAATCTATTTAAATCTAAATTATTAAATAAAAATATATTGTCAGAAGATTTAGTAGTTTATATTGAAAAATTGTTAATATGCAAATTGAAATGGATATTTTAATAAAATTCACGGTATAACTCTTAATGTACAATTCATATTTTTTTAATATACCTCATGCGTAGCACATCCGTTGTCCTTTTATACTAATATTAAGGTATGAATTAAATGGAGAAGTATCATTGTTCATGTTCATTAGTTATAATAAAGGATTTTCTTTTAGATTATTTTTCTTTGTGTTCTATTTTATCATCTTATTATTTTTATCAGGAATTTTCTCTTTTTATTTTTATCATGGTGGCTACCATTAGCACGACAACATGATAGTTGACCTATGAAGCAAAAACATAGACACTCGACATGACACAGACCGGACGCGGATACCAGACACCTCGAAGTATCGGTGCTTCATAGTAGTTGACATACCGTATACATTACCATAATGGTGGACATATATGGTAGCACATACGGTTCATTCATAGCATGTTCCCAAATTATTGATGAGGAATCAACACATAAACACAATAACAAAGCAATATGCAGCGGAAATAAATTCCCCAAACATGCGAGAACCTATGAGGAGCAACAATGAATATGTGGCGGCAAATAAAACGAAATAAAAACGCACAATTGAACACCGATCGATATTTTTAACGTGGAAAACCCCTCAAAGAAAGGGTAAAAACCACGGGTCGTCCAGACCAAAGAAATAGCTCCACAATATAGTCAAATAAGGGTACAAGAGAGTTTCAACAAGGTGCACAAACCGTGCCAGCAACTAGCCAAAACAACAAAGCACAAAAGCTTACAAATTGAGAACAAGAAGATGAAAATACCCAAAACTGCAGCTTCAGTGCGAAACCAATATCTCTCTCCTCAGCATTCGTTTCGATGATCCAAACGATGAACGTGTAGAACTATGTCTCACGAACTTGCTGTCCAATTTTCAAGACGATCCACGGTTAACGAATCCGCAATCACTGTTTTACGGTGACAGGTTTGAGAAAAACGGGAATGACTTTCTCTCTTCTTTTCTCTCTTTTGGTGGCTATGCTCTAATTCGAAAATCTCTCTTCTTCAACCCTAATTTAACCTTATCTACTTATAACAAGTGAGAAACATAATAGGCTAAAATATTTGGGCATTTCTCCACATAGGAAGTGAGCACAATACCCAACAATTATAGCTTTATTAAGAGTTCAAGATTAGTACAACGGTATGTAAAAATAATTTTTTAATTCTAAGAGAAGGGGCGGACTTAAATATTGGTCAGGGTGTGTAGCTGCATTCACATCCTCTAATTTAAAAATTTGCATAAATACCCTTATAAAAAATATATTTAGACACTTCTAGTTTTATTTTTTACACATCCTGCTACTATTTTTCTCTATCCATTCCTAGCTACTCCAGGAGTGCATGGTAGTGTAACTAAGGGTAATTTTAGCTACCCCAATAATATATTATTTAGCTACTCCAACTAAGTTTAAATGTCTAAGGAGATAAAAAGAACAATAACAAAACACCGCCAATAATAATTAATCTTAATAAAAGGTAACAAGTAGAAAATGTAGCCTTTAAGAAAATTTAAAGCAACAATTCTCAACTCTTCCTATTAAAATTTAAGGGAACATTTATTTCACGGCTGTCAAACTTATCAAAAAAAAAAATCACGGCTGTCAATAAATTGATTTGGTTACAAGTTGAAAATGTAGTTATATAGCTTTTAGGGAACACTTACTCACTGATGTAAAAATGATGTTGTGTAAAACAATCAATTTATGGCAACAGTTGTAGAGTGTTGTCTAATAACTCAAAAGCAACATTTTTAACCTATTGGGAAAACATCTGTTGCCAAAGACCAAAAGTGTTGTAGTGTCCATTAGATTAGTTAGTCTCATTGGATCTAAAATAGTCTATTATTATCACAAACAAATATGGTGATTTTTGTTAACTTGGTGATTTTAGGCTTTTTATATTACATTTGACAATTTTGGTCCTCATTTTTCTTAATTCCGTAACTTTTTCCCTCAAAATCATACATTAGGTTTACAATACTAAGCAATTTGCTTAGTTATTGTTACTAAATTAAATTCAGCCACTGGATCCCTTTTTTATTAATCTAATTTGATCTAACGGTTGATTAAGAATAAGGGCGATATTGCCATTTTACTGTTGAACCAAGGACAAACACTCTTTGTTTTGTATGATAACAAATTACATCTTGTCTACTAATGGTTGCAGCTGATGAAAGTACAGGTTCAAGTTGAATAAAGTGCAGGACAAAAATTAAAGAGGAGAAGACACTAAAGTGGAGTAGCTTAGAGAAGAAGCAAACTCAAGACCTATTTGTTTATCCGCTTTCTTTAGGACACTGTGTAAGGTCCTATCACTGAAGGTCTATGACTTTTAGTAGCTGAGAGATGAGTTTTTCAAAACATGCATGGTGCATCAAAATAGTTTTGAAAAATATTTTATAAAAATTGCATGCAAGCATAAAGTGGCACCATAAACCCTAAAACTACTTTGGTTGAAGGCTTGAAATCAAAATCCTATATTTTTACAAAGATAATAGATTATGGTAATAGATTAGGTGCCTGAATGTTTCAGAGCACATAATCGATTACTCTCCTATTTTAACTAAAACAAATAATCGATTAGTGGCTTGCCTTTCTTTCCTTTTTTACATCCAAAATCGATTAGAGCTTCAAATAACCATATATCATAATCGATTATTTGCTTGCCTTGCTTTCCTTTTTTAAACAATAATCGATTAGAGCGTCAATTGCTCTATATATCATAATCGATTATTGGCTTCCTTCCTTTCTTGACAATTATAATCGATTATTGGCTTCCTTCCTTCCTTGACAACAATAATCGATTATATCATCATTTAACCAAGTAACATAATCGATTATGAAGCCATCCTTGACCACAATAATCGATTATCTCATTCCATAACTATAAGTCATAATCGATTATCATGCATTCAAGATGTTTTCATATTTAATCATAATCGATTATGCACCTTCTTCACTACTTTCAAATAATCGATTATGCTTGCATTAAATGGTTTTCAAAAATCAATTTTTTCCTACGCCTATAAATAGGCAAGTGTGTTTCATTTCTCAACACACCACATTTTCACAACAATTTTCTTCTTCTCTCATACGAAATTTCTAGATCTGAGAAAGATAAAAATAGAGCTATCACTTTCATATCATTTTCTATAGATCTACTCATCTCTCACAGCTATTATATTGTCATATTATCTGAGGTGATTAGATCATAGCTTCTATATTGTAATCTACTTTTGTGGGGTCATTTTGAAATCCTGGGAAGTTTTCTTGGGTCTCTCAATCACGAGATTGAGTTGGTTTGAAATCCTAGAAGGTGATCTTGGGTCGTTCAATCGGGGAAGATTGAAGTGGTATTGAAATCCTGGGAGGTGCTCTTGGGTCGTTCAATCAGGAGATTGAAGCGGTTGAAATCCTTAGCGGGGAGCTCGGGTTCTCAATTCAGGGGAATTGAGATTTGCTATTTGAAGTTGATTGTTTGTAAAACATTGGTTCTTCATATAGTGGTATCAGTAGCTAGAAATTGAATATAGAGCTTTACATCTCGAAATCTTGAAGGAGATCCAGAAGCAAGAGGAGCAAAAATGGTTCTTGAGATTGCTTGAGTGAAAGAGCGAGAGACCAGTTTCGTTTTCTTTTTTTTTTTTTTCAGTTTTTCATAGATTTTTTTTGGCTAAATTATAGTTTTGGTCCCCCTATTTTCAAAAATTCAGATATTTGGTCCCCCTATTTTAAAACTCAGACATTTGGTCCCCCAATTTTAAAAAATCAAAGACATTTAGTATTAATAGGAATTTTCAGTTTTTTATGGCTAATAATCAAAGACATTTGGTCCCTCAATTTTAAAAAATCAAAGACATTTGGTCCCCCAATTTTAAAAAATCAAAGACATTTGGTCCCTCTTTGGACTAAATGTATTTGATTTTTTAAAATTGGGGGACCAAATGTCTGAGTTTTAAAATAGGGGGACCAAATGTCTGAATTTTAGAAAATAGGGGGACCAAAACTATAATTTAGCCATTTTTTTTATACTGTTATTGTTGTTGCTGGGATCTGAAAAAAGGGGACTTATTATTCAAGGTCTGTACTTATATTTTCCCCCTTATGTTTCCTGTTTGTATGATGATTTATTGTAGTTGTTACATCTCTAGTTTTTACATTCTGTTAATTTTTAAGTGGTTATCTCATGAACTCATTCATCTCCATGTATTTGAAATTTCTTGAGTTTTAAAGTATTGTTAATATATTTTGTTTTCTTGTTATTCTTCTGTGAATGTCACGATGGAGGTCACATAATTTTTTTTTTGTCACAAAGGTCACATGATGCTGAAAGATGATAGTGTTAATTTCCTAAAAATAATGATAATTATTATCTAGATAGCAAAGGTGGAAATTAAGCATTTTTTTTAAAAAATGATCCAAGCAATCCCATGTAAGATGACAAGTATGTTTCTTTACATCATTTTTCTATTAACAACGTCATTGTTGATCAAGACCCTTTTTTTTTCTTTTAATAACAAAAAAGATTAAAGGTAAAAATATCCCTATAATAATTAGTAGATCTTTTCAAGTTAAATGCTTATAAAGAGATATCCATACCATAAAGTTCACACTGTTTTTCTTGATGATACCACCTCCATTTAACATCAGACTGCCATTTGCACCCCTGTGTTTCTAATGACACAACCTTTGTTGTTTTAAAATTTTCAGACTGCTATTCGCACCTTGCCTTCCTAATTATGTAACCCCTACTGTTCTACGCACCCCTTTTTACAAATACGTTCCCTTTCGCTCTTTTTCTACAAATAAGCACTTTCACAAACTTACTTTTTTTTTCAATGAATTCTCTCCCTAAAAAAACGAATAGGGGACTGAGTCGAATGTACGTTCGGGTTAGTCAACATTCTAGGATGAATGAGTCGTACGACTCAAGAGTCCTAAAATCCCTATTCCAGTAAAACCAAACCACCACACATCAAACCATCTTTCAAACTTCAAAGCCCATTTCCAAAAAGTAGGGGATTAAGTCAGTTGTACAACTGAGTTAGTCAGTGTTCTAGGGCGAATGAGCTGTACAGTTCAATGGTTCTAAAACCCTATATTAAAAAACACCAACCAACAAACTTTTTCAGTTAGAACTACGTTGCTTTGATTCCATTTGGGATACGTAGGAGCGAGTCACATTTTCGTCAAGCGCAACCATAAAACATTTAGCATTTGCATAACGAAAAGAAAAGAGTTATTTTCATAACAAAAAAAGAATCACTTTTGCAAATCAAGATCATTTTCAGAACAAAAACCTTTCCCTTTCTAAAACCATTTTCAACCCATCGTCGCTAGGGGCTAATCAGAACCTTTGTTCGCCTAGCCATTGGTGGCGATGTCTTTTTCCCAAAAGAACAACAAGCGATGATCACTCATAACCTTTGTTGGTTTGATCATTCGGGCCAATCAATCTCTTTCGAAAATCACGTTCAAAAAAGATAATAAAAACGAGTTGTTATCAATAGTCCATCAGAACCTTTGTTCGTTTGACTAGCGGTACTACTCTCTTTTTTTGAGTATTTAGTGGTGATTCATCATAGCCTCTGCTAGTTTAATCATTCGCTAATGCTCGTCCTATTTCAAAAACTCACTAAAAAAGATAAAAAACAAAAACTTTTCAAAAGGACAAAGAAGAACTACGTAGCTTTGAGTTCTCCATCGCACCGGGAGATACGTAGGAGCGGGCCATGTCCCGTCAAGCAAGCGTTTTTTTTTCTAAAAACCTGTTTTTCCCCTTTTTCATAATAAATAAGGATTTTCATTATTTTTTTTTTCTCAATAAGAAATAGAGAGGCAAAATTAAGTATTTTCAAGTCAACACGCTAAAACCACACATTTAATTAAAGGTTCCCTCTCAGTAGAGAGGACGTGTGGGGTGCTAACACCTTCCCCGCGCGTAACCGACCCCGAACCCTATTCTCTAGTTTCGCAAGACCAATCGCTTTCCAAAAAAGGTTTTCCTAATATTTTCCTTAATAAATATTGGTGGCGGCTTCATTGATTCTAGAAAAGTTGTAAACGAGGAAGGTTCTCTCCTGGGGACTTTTTCGGGCGCAACAGCTGGCGACTTCACTGGGGACCATTTTTTAAAAAATGGGTCAAGCCTAATTAATTAAGTGTGTGATTTGTGTGATTGATTTGAATATCTTGTTTTGCCTCTATGCTCTCTTCTTTCATACTTTCATGTTGCATTCCTGTGCATTCTTCTTCTCCTCCTTCTATGTTTGCTTTTGTTTAAAGTAATAGATGGTTGCTTCTTTGCTTATATGCTTAGTTCCCTCGTGCATTTCCCCAATCATATCATGTCCCCTCTTCTCAACTCCCTTTCTTAAGCAAGTAGTGCATTGTTGTTGGCACCCTAGGCTTGTTTGTATTTGAATGATATTGAACCCTAGAGTAGACAACATGCTATTGTCTGGACTGTTCTGGATTTTCATGTGCAGGTGGGGTAGTTTTTAAGGAAATGCCCTTCGCACACACACGCTTGTACCTTGAG
This sequence comes from Astragalus membranaceus, assembly GCA_039519185.1. Taxonomy (NCBI): domain Eukaryota; kingdom Viridiplantae; phylum Streptophyta; class Magnoliopsida; order Fabales; family Fabaceae; genus Astragalus; species Astragalus membranaceus. The sequence continues at coordinate 25,218,804 of CM076853.1, forward strand.
ATTATATGATCAGAGAAAGAGACCATAACCCAGGTCTGTTAGGATACCTTAGGATGAGTGTATTCGAGTAGTGGGAGCCCATCAGGACCTTTGTCCGTTTGGCTACTCGCAAAAGTCTCAATCAGAGTTGTGCTCTTTCATGATACCTTGTACCTAGCAGTTTGCTGCATTTACAAGGAATTTCGTGAAAGAGACTGTGGCTCCGATGACCTTTGTGAGGGTGTGAATAGAGCTACATGAGAAGATTATCCCTAAAGTGCCTTAGATCATAGGTTCTACCCCCTTTTAGGTCACAAAGGCTCTCCAAATTGTGTGCTGCATTGTTGCATTCAATTCAATCAATTTTTCCTTCAGAAAATCAGAAAAGATATGCTTTTCCTTTTCAATAAATGCCTATATGAGATGGCATATAGTGTGAAAATTTTCAAATTACCACCCGTAAATATCCTCTTTCTGCAAAAACACAAAAAAAGAAGCATCATTGCATCATTGCATAAATGCATCATTACATCATTTGCATCATCTGCATTAAATAAAACCCAATTTTGAAAATCGTTCATCATGCATCTGAGTTGTTTGCCGGGATTGTAAAGTAACTTGGAATCTTGTCTTAGGTGGGAAAAATAAAGCAACATGGGATCAAGAAGCGAGATTGTACTTAATTCAAGGTTCCCGGTTGTCAAGAGAATAAATGTAGAGGGTTTGAAGGAGTTTGTTTCCTTGATGGAGTCAGAAGAGAGAGATCTATTCGGGAAGGCTTATGGTAACCTCCTCAGATTGTTACAACTAGATGTCCAAGAGAGTGCTATTATGGCCCTGAGCCGATTCTATGATCCGGACATTCGATGCTTCCTCTTCAAAGACTTTCAGTTATCACCAACTCTCGAGGAGTATGAGCAGATTCCTTACCAATGTCAGAAACATCGGTATTCAGACCAGAGACTCTCTTTGTTGTTGCAAGTCAGTGTGAAGGAATTAGAGCTTCATAAGGAAAAGAAGAACCGTATCAGGGGTTTCCCGCTAGGTTATTTCGAAGGTTTATTGAAGTTTTATGCCCAGAATAAGAAGTGGGGTCCTTTCAAGCAGCTGTTAGCCCTAACTATTTTCGGGATCGTCCTTTTCCCTCAGGTCGAGAGGTTCATTGATGAGACCGCTATTGGGCTTTTTCTAGCATTCATAAGTAAAGAAAATCCGATTAACCCTGTACCAGCAATCCTTGCAGATACCTACTATTCCTTCACTCATCACCGTGTGTTAGGAAAGAAGAAGGTTGCTTGCTCTTTCCATGTTCTCTACACCTGGTTCCTCAACCATGTTGTCACTCATAAGACGAAAGCTGCGGACTTAGTAGAATATGCCCTGTGTTGTGATGTAGAAGCCAGAAGTGCACAAGAATGGGTGCACACTTTAGAGAATCTCAGTGCTCTCAAAGTCTGTTGGTTCAATCATCCGTGTTGGAAAGATAGGCCTTCAATACTGTTCCAGTGCGGCAATTTCCAGAATGTACCCTTAATGGGAATCCAAGGCTGCATCAATTACAATCCTTCTCTCACCATCAGACAGCTTGGGTATCCTATGAAGAATACACCCACTAAAGACATGTTGGCCCCAATCTTTCTCGATAAAGAAGATCCAAAGAACCAAGGCTTGCTTCAGAAAATTTCAAAGGCTTGGGAGGGTGTAGTTTACAAGGATAAAGAGGAGATCACAAAGAAAACGGGTGATGTTACTTTCTACCAATGGCTTCACCAAAGAATTCAAAATGTTGGCCCGCCTCGTCAGAATTCATCGTCAATTGGGAAAGAAGTCCCAGAGCTTCACGTTCCAAGTCTCAAAGAACTAAGTGAGGTCAAGTCTGCTTTGTTCAAGGAAGAAGAAGAAAAGAAAGCCTTACAAGATAAGTTGGGGAAAGTAATTTCTGAGAAGAGAAAGTTAGAGGGCGAGAACGAACGCAAGGCCGAAGCTCTCAAAGAAAGCAGCAAGAAGCTTAAGAAAGAAGAGGAAAGTAATCAAAAAATGAAGGAATATCTGAAAAGTGCCAAATATGAGTTGAAAAAATAAAATGCCAAAGTGGGTGAGGCCATGGTTAGAGCAAATTAATGGAGGAAGCTGTTCAAGGAGTCTGTGCAAAGTGAGAAAGCTGCAAAGAAATCACTAGAGGAATTCAAGAAAAAATCTCAGTCTGTGGTGTTTGAGCTTGAAAGTCAAATAAGGTGCATCAGACAAGATGGAGATGCAATTGAGAACATCCTTAGAGAGTATCAGCAGGCTCTAAGAAATGAGCAAGAGAATTCAGATGAGCTAAGAAGGAATCTGAGTCACATCAGTGATGCTTACCGACAGGTGAGAGAGGAGAGTCAATACTGGGAACACCGTTTTCTTGAGCTAATGGGTGGGATTGAAAAGCAAGAGATCATAGTTGAGTTGAGGGCAGAAATTCAACAGTGGAAGAACAAGTTCTCCAAATTGGCATGGTTGGCTAACCAGGCGGTGAGGGATATTCCCAAGAGGTTGAGAAAGGCAGAAGCTGAGATGCTGCCTTACAACACTCCGGTGCGAGTATATGAATTCGTGGAGTACTGCAGGTCTCTGACTGAAGAACTCATGGAAGGGGCAAGGGAAGCTGCTGCAGCTAGCAAAAAAAAGGAGAACCAAGAGAAGGTGAAGGCAATAGGTTTTTAGATTTTAATTTTCCCTTTTTTTTAGAATCTTCACTAGGAAATTGTAATTTTTCTTTTCCTAAAGAATGTTGTGTCTTTCTTTTCAAAGCGTTGTATTGCACATTTAAGGATATTGTATCTTGTTCTTCTCTTGGAATGATTAAAGAAATGATGCTCGAATGAAGTATGCTTATCTCGCTTGTTGATCCCAGCCGCGTTATGTTCTTGAAAATATTTGATTATACACCTATGACAAGAGCAAGTTGCACTGTGATCCCCGACAATAAACAACAAATAACATAAAAATCATGTGCACTACATTGCATTCATTAATTTGCCCCTTTGCTTATAAAAATATTTCAATTCAAACAGAAGATAAGGCAAGCTGGTGCGACCACATCCGTATTGGACACGTTCACAGGCCAGGGGAATGGCAATCTTAAGTGACCCCGATCAACCTCAACCAGAGAATCAGAATCCTTCAGCTTCAGGCTCAGAGAATGGAAATGGAGCAGGCCAAGGCCCCGAGGTACAAAATCAGAACCATTTAGTTCCTGGTACCTCCAGTCAAGGTGATCCTGAGTTGAGAAATGAAATGAATGCCATGAAGGCACAAATGAGTGAGATGATGAGACTCCTGTTGTCCTTGAAGAATGGAAGTGACTTTCAAGCTGCTCAGTGGCCTCCTTATGGCCTTCCTTTGGGTTATACCCCTCTAAATCAAGAAGCTAACCCGGGAACTGGTCCCGTGGCAATAGCTGAGAATGTACAGCCAACGCCTGTCGGATCAGAAGGAATGACTGGTGAACCCCAGGTTCAGGTCCCGCATCCAATTGTTATACCTCAGCCTACTCCTCAGAACCTCACTCCACAGCCAGCTGCCTTTCCACAGACTCAAGGCTTTGTGTCCGGAAACTCCGTTTACCCTCAGGTTCAGCACTCAATGCCTCCACCTCCTTATGGTGTAAGTCATTCCCCTCAAGTCTATTCCGCTGAGCACCAACAGACCAAAGAGCAGTTCCAGATGTTAGAAGAAAGACTAAGAATGATTGAAGGCTTTGGCTCCAGGGCTAGGGAGGCCAGAGACCTATGCCTTATTCCTGATGTGGTGTTGCCGCCTGATAAACTCCAATTTAGTGCATTTTTAGAGATATTTTTAGGCTACTTTTAGAGCAATTATATACTAATTATATAAATCATTAACTTAATTTGCTATTTATTTTGTAGAAAGGAAGAAAATATGGAAAAGATGAATATTCAATTTTAAAGGAGATCCGGCCCATTGAATTTAGCAAAGTCCACATGGCCCATTGGTGTGGAAGTGATCCGGCCCATGAATTGAATTGAGATAAGATACTACCTAAGCTTGGGGAGAAAGAAAATAAGGCTGGAACGTGAAGTGGAAACAAAAGGAGCCGCACACAATTAATTAAAGGGGATCTTTGGTATTGATATGGAGATTTGAAAAGCAAGAAGTGGGGAGCAAGAAAACAGTAGCCACGGCAATTAGATAAGGGAGACCAGCAGCCGTACACCTCACATATATATAATAGTGCCGCAACAACAAAAGCACGTGACGAGAATTAACAAACAGAGAGAAGAGCCGCACACAAGCACCAACAGTACCGCCGGCAACGTATAAGGGAGTTTTTGGTACCCGTTTTGGACACCGTGAGAGAGCTTTGAAGCAAGAAAAGAAGACAAAATTCGCAGGATCAGAAATTTCTCTATTCCGGGTTATTTTTATCTCTGTAATTTATGACTCCTAATTTTATTTTATTGTTCTCGAACACTATGGATAGCTAAATCCTCTTCTAGGGTCTAGGTGGATCTTGCTTGATTAGAGACCTTTTTATGTTTTAATTTATACTTTGAATTCCTGGTTTTTATTTCAATTGATATTATCCTGTTGCTTTTATCACATAATTAGGATTGACAACCTTTGCATGTTCATAATCAATTAGTTGATCAGCGACCGTACTGCAATTAGTTGGTGGACCTATAGGATAATTGAGACTATAATTAATGAATGACCAAACTTTAATTTAGTCTTCCAATCATTCAACCTTTTTGTACCTTACGCTTTCCCTCGATTTAAATTCTAGCATGACCAAACTAGGGTTAATTTAGGGAAAAGAATATTAATCGCGAATGACCAAACGGGTTAATAGCTTTAGTAAAGGGATTGGTAATTGAATAAAATAAGGGGATTCAGGTAGAATTAGACATAGAGGAATCGAAACTTGCAAGTGAAACCGTGACCCTAGGCCTCTCTCCATTGGTTAAACTTTACATTTTAATTATTGCTATTTATTTCTTTTTATTTTAGTTTTATAACAACCAAACATTCGTTCGTCTAAATAATAATTAATTTCGAGTAGTTTGGTACTTATTAATTAATCCCTGTGGAGACGATATTTTTTATACTACTTCTGCGATAGAGTACACTTGCTCTAAGTGTGTCTTTGACGCAACAAGTTTTTGACGCCGTTGCCGGGGATTAATTTAATAATATTAAATGAAAAAGATTTTTTATTGCTTTAGACATTTATTTTAATTCTTGTTTTAATATAAAAAGAAAAAAAAATTTATATTTAGTTTTATTTTATTAGTTAGTTTTATTTTTATTACTATTACTAGTGCATGCTCACCCGCTCCCAGGAGCCTATTTTGGTTTTTGATCCAGAAATTGAAAGAACTGCTCGAAGGATAAGAAAAAAGACAAGAGTGATGGCTGCCAATCCGAGAAGAACTCTTCGGGACTACTTTACTCCCACAGCAAATATCACTACAAGCATAGTCAATCCACCTGTGCAAGCTACTAACTTTGAGCTCAAACCCAGTTTGATTCAAATGGTTCAGAATTCGACTATGTTCAGAGGTGCACCAACAGAAGACCCACACAGCGCCGTTGCCGGGGACCACATCCTACTAACGTCACTTTGCAGCTAGCTGATAGATCCATTGCCCACCCCCGTGGAGTGGTAGAAGATGTTTTAGTTAAAGTTGATAAGTTTATTTTCCCTGCTGATTTTGTTGTATTGGATATGGAAGAAGATGAGGAAGTCCCAATTATTTTGGGGCGTCCGTTCTTAGCTACAGGAAAAAGCTTAATTGATGTTCAGCAGGGAAAATTGACTTTAAGATTTGGAGATGAGGAAGTTGTATTTCAAGTCTTGAACTCATTAAAAAATCCCTCCTCATTTGCTTCTTGTAATTTTATTCAAGCTATGGATATTAATGATGTGGTTACCTCTGAAAGTTTTGATGATTTTAGAATTCAGGACCCTCTAGAAAAAGTACTTACTTTGCAGGGACTTGGCATATTGCAGGGTGGTGAGGAAGAAGAGTTCTTAATGTTTTTGCAGGCTCACCACCCTCACAAAAATTGGAGTAACCATAGATTTGAGGAATTGGAATGGGGTAATACTCCAAATCCCAAACCTTCAATTGAAGAGGCTCCTGAGCTTGAATTAAAGCCTCTTCCTTCAAATGTAAAATATGCTTTCTTGCATCCCCCTTCCTCTTTGCCTGTGATTATTTCTGCAGATTTGACAGATACCATGGAGGATAAGCTTTTGAGGGTATTAAGGGCCAACAAAGAAGCCTTTGGATGGTCTATTCATGATATAAAAGGCATTAGTCCCTCAATTTGCACCCACAAGATCTACATGGAGGATGATTACCAACCCCGGGCACTACCTCAACGCCGCCTCAATCCCAACATGAAAGAGGTGGTCAAAAAGGAAGTGATTAAGCTTCTTGATGCAGGTATCATCTATCCTATCTCTGATAGTAAGTGGGTAAGTCCTGTTCAATGTGTTCCTAAAAAGGGAGGTACTACTGTAATGGAGAACGATAAAAATGAATTAATTGCAGTTAGGAAAACTACCGGGTGGCGTATGTGCATTGATTATAGAAAATTAAATGATGCCACCCGAAAAGATCACTTCCCCCTTCCCTTTATTGATCAAATGCTTGAGAGAGTGGCAGGTCATGATTATTATTGTTGTTTGGATGGATATTCCGGTTATTTGCAAATACCAGTGGCTTCTGAAGATCAAGAAAAAACTACTTTTACTTGCCCATATGGAACATTTGCATATAAAAGGATGCCATTCGGTTTATGTAATGCCCCTGCCACTTTCCAAAGATGCATGATGGCTATCTTCTCTGACTTGGTTGAAAAATGCATTGAGATATTCATGGATGATTTTACCGTCTTTGGATCCTCTTATGAGGATTGTTTACATAACTTGAATTCAGTGTTGCAGAGATGCAGGGATACCAATTTAGTGCTCAATTGGGAGAAGTGCCAATTTATGGTACAAGATTGCATTATTCTAGGACATAAGGTGTCCACTAGAGGCATTGAAGTTGATCCTGCAAAGGTTGAGGTAATTGCAAAGTTGCCCCCACCCAATTCTGTTAAGGGGGTCCGTAGTTTTCTAGGCCATGCCGGATTCTATAGGAGGTTTGTTAAAGACTTCTCAAAAATTGCAAAGCCTATGACTGACCTCTTGGTTAAGGAGGCCGCTTTTGATTTTTCTGACACTTGTTTGAAGGCTTTTAATTGTTTAAAGGAAAAATTAATTAGTGCCCCTGTTGTTGTTGCCCCCGATTGGTCGCTTCCCTTTGAAATTATGTGTGATGCTAGCGATACTGCTGTGGGGGCTGTTTTGGGGCAAAGAAAGAATAAGGTATTTTATACCATTTACTATGCTAGTCGTACTCTTGATGATGCTCAAAGAAATTACACTACCACAGAGAAAGAGTTACTAGCTGTAGTATTTGCATTTGACAAGTTTCGTCATTACCTTGTTCTTTCTAAAGTTATTGTTTATACTGACCATGCTGCCATTAGATATTTGCTTGGAAAGCAGGATGCAAAACCCAGGTTAATCAGGTGGATCTTGTTGCTACAAGAGTTTGACTTGGAGATTAGAGACAAGAAAGGCTCAGAGAACTTTGTAGCTGACCACCTCTCAAGGCTTGACCATAGTGTGATGCAGGCCTCAAATGATGGGGAGATCAAGGAGGTTTTCCCTGATGAGAGACTTTTAGCTGTTTCTACTATTCCTTGGTTTGCAGACATTGTCAACTACTTGGTGGGTAAGGTTGTTCCCCCTGATTTTTCTTTTCAGCAAAAGAAGAAATTAATTTCTGATGCTAGACAGTACTTGTGGGATGACCCTTACCTATTTAAAGTATGTGGAGACAAGGTTATTAGGCGTTGTGTGCCTATGGATGAGGTAACTTCTATCCTTGAGCATTGTCACTCTAGAGAGGTAGGTGGCCACTTTGGCCCAAATAGAACTGCATATAAAGTTTTACAATGTGGTTTTTATTGGCCTACTATATTTAAAGATGCTCATGAATTTGTGAAAGCTTGTGATAGTTGTCAAAGGAGTGGCAATATTTCTAGGCGTCAAGAGATGCCTTTAAACAACATTTTGGTTTGTGAGATATTTGATGTATGGGGTATTGACTTTATGGGGCCCTTCCCTAAATCTTTTTCAAATCAATATATTCTTGTTGCTGTAGATTATGTGTCTAAGTGGGTAGAAGCTGTAGCCTTACCCACTAATGATGCTCGGGTGGTAGTGAGATTTTTAAAGAAAAATATTTTTACAAGATTTGGCACTCCCCGAGCAATTATTAGTGATGGTGGCACCCATTTTTGCAATAAACAATTTGAAAATCTTTTGAGCAAATATGGTGTCACTCATAAGGTGACAACTCCTTACCATCCACAAACTAGTGGCCAGGTTGAAATTTCAAACAGAGAGCTGAAAAGGATTTTAGAGAAGACAGTTAGTGGATCAAGAAAAGATTGGTCTTTGAAACTTGATGATGCACTATGGGCCTATAGAACTGCTTTTAAAACCCCCATTGGGATGTCTCCTTATCGTCTTGTTTTTGGAAAATCATGTCATTTGCCTGTTGAATTAGAGCATAAAGCACTTTGGGCTTTAAAATTTCTAAACTTTGATGCTCAGCTTACAGGTGAAAATAGGTTGCTGCAGCTCGATGAATTGGATGAGCTCCGTCTGGGAGCTTATGAGAATGCCAAGTTATATAAGGAGCGGACTAAAAAGTGGCATGATAAGCGCATCCAGCAGCGTGAATTCCATGTTGGTGAAAAAGTTTTAATTTATAACTCACGTTTGCGTCTTTTCCCAGGAAAGTTACGCTCAAGGTGGTATGGACCCTACACTGTTACTCAAGTTTTTCCTTATGGAGTGCTTGAGGTATCTCATGAAGATGGCACCATTTTTAAGGTCAATGGGCAACGTGTGAAGCATTTTGAGGAAGGGTTGAGTCAAGTGAGCTATGTCACTGCCCTCAAGGACTGACTCTAGTACCGTCAGGCTCGGGACGTTAAACAAGCGCTTTGCAGGAGGCAACCTGTGTTTTATTTTCTCTCATTTTTGTTTTGTTTTGTTTTGTTTTTAGGAATAAGCTCAGACTGCAAGCTCTCTCAGGGAAGTCACTCTTACTCTCTCATTTATTTATTGTTGTGCCAATTTAATATTTTGCATTGAGGACCATGCTTTAGGCTAGTGTGGGGGAGTAGAGTTTACCTTTGTCAATTCATCTCTATTAATGCACATACCCACTGTATAAGTTGATAGCATTTTTTCTGGCTTATTTTAGCGGCTTATGCTTCAAGTTGAAAAAAAAAAAAATAGAGATTTTGCCTTTAGGGGATCCCATAATTAATTGACTTGACAGACTTGTGTTTGATTGTAACTGTGAGGATGTCCTTAGGAAGCTAATAATTAGCATTTGTCCCTGTTGAGTACTTTTTGTGAACTAGCTTCTAAATGTGAGATCCGAGCCTTCATAAGGGGATTGATACTAAATCATAAATTTTTACCCCTTTTTTTTCTATGAGTGTGTTTCCCAATTTGCTACATTCTAGAATTTGTCTTTTGACCATTTCAAGGCGAAAGTTGATTTGCATCATGTAAAACGATTTGGGTAATTTAGGTATTTTTCTGGCCTCAGAGTCGTTTGTTGAATTTATCCCTTAGTTGCCCCCTTTGAGCTTAATTGTTATATTTTTTCTTTGGTACCCAGATATAATTTTTCTCTTTTTTGTTTGTGGTAACCATTTGGAATCAAATGTGGAGCAACTATTGAAAATTACAATTTCGTCCTATATTTTTAGTTGTCTATATTGTTTGGACTGAAACTTTGTCCTATTCTTTAGTTGTCTATCTTGTCAGAAAAAAAAAAAAGAGAGTAAATCATGTACTTACCTTTTCCTCCAAAAAAAAATAGGAAGAAAATTTGAAAAAAAAAAGGAAAGAGAATGAAAGAGCCAAAGGGCAAATCCAAAAAAAAAAAAAAGAACAAGAGAGTCTACTCAAGAGAAAAAGCAAATCAAAAAGAGTCGACTTAATAGAAAAAAGAAGGGCGAAGAATGAAACTGAAATTAACTTGGAGTTTGGGCAAAAATTGTAAAATAGATAGGAGCTCCATATTTGATTTCAAATGTTACTATTCATTTCTTGTTTTTAGCCCTTTGACTATCCCTTGCTTCTTATTTCCTACCCTGCATGAATTCACCCTGGCCCCATTACAACCCTTAACACCCAATCTTTTGCATGCATGTGAACTATTTAGTGGAGATTTGGTCAAATTACAAGCTTATGGTAATGTGCATTTTGTGGAAACTTGAGTGTATATTTCCCTAGTCCCTAAACACTTAGAGAGATTGTGAGCGAGTGCCTTTGTTCACAGAAATGTATTCTTCAGGGACATGAGCCTCTAATTGGGCAACCTTTTGACACCTCATATGTGTTATATTGTCTATTGTCTGTCATTGTGCTTCTAACTTTGGGTCCCTTATGTGGCTGTCTCTATTACTTGTTTGAAAATTTTATTGAGCCAGAAAATTTGCTTGAGGACAAGCAAATGTTAAGTGCGGGGGAGTTGATAAACTCCAATTTAGTGCATTTTTAGAGATATTTTTAGGCTACTTTTAGAGCAATTATATACTAATTATATAAATCATTAACTTAATTTGCTATTTATTTTGTAGAAAGGAAGAAAATATGGAAAAGATGAATATTCAATTTTAAAGGAGATCCGGCCCATTGAATTTAGCAAAGTCCACATGGCCCATTGGTGTGGAAGTGATCCGGCCCATGAATTGAATTGAGATAAGATACTACCTAAGCTTGGGGACAAAGAAAATAAGGCTGGAACGTGAAGTGGAAACAAAAGGAGCCGCACACAATTAATTAAAGGGGATCTTTGGTATTGATATGGAGATTTGAAAAGCAAGAAGTGGGGAGCAAGAAAACAGTAGCCACGGCAATTAGATAAGGGAGACCAGCAGCCGTACACCTCACATATATATAATAGTGCCGCAACAACAAAAGCACGTGACGAGAATTAACAAACAGAGAGAAGAGCCGCACACAAGCACCAACAGTACCGCCGGCAACGTATAAGGGAGTTTTTGGTACCCGTTTTGGACACCGTGAGAGAGCTTTGAAGCAAGAAAAGGAGACAAAATTCGCAGGATCAGAAATTTCTCTATTCCGGGTTATTTTTATCTCTGTAATTTATGACTCCTAATTTTATTTTATTGTTCTCGAACACTATGGATAGCTAAATCCTCTTCTAGGGTCTAGGTGGATCTTGCTTGATTAGAGACCTTTTTATGTTTTAATTTATACTTTGAATTCCTGGTTTTTATTTCAATTGATATTATCCTGTTGCTTTTATCACATAATTAGGATTGACAACCTTTGCATGTTCATAATCAATTAGTTGATCAGCGACCGTACTGCAATTAGTTGGTGGACCTATAGGATAATTGAGACTATAATTAATGAATGACCAAACTTTAATTTAGTCTTCCAATCATTCAACCTTTTTGTACCTTACGCTTTCCCTCGATTTAAATTCTAGCATGACCAAACTAGGGTTAATTTAGGGAAAAGAATATTAATCGCGAATGACCAAACGGGTTAATAGCTTTAGTAAAGGGATTGGTAATTGAATAAAATAAGGGGATTCAGGTAGAATTAGACATAGAGGAATCGAAACTTGCAAGTGAAACCGTGACCCTAGGCCTCTCTCCATTGGTTAAACTTTACATTTTAATTATTGCTATTTATTTCTTTTTATTTTAGTTTTATAACAACCAAACATTCGTTCGTCTAAATAATAATTAATTTCGAGTAGTTTGGTACTTATTAATTAATCCCTGTGGAGACGATATTTTTTATACTACTTCTGCGATAGAGTACACTTGCTCTAAGTGTGTCTTTGACGCAACAAGTTTTTGGCGCCGTTGCCGGGGATTAATTTAATAATATTAAATGAAAAAGATTTTTTATTGCTTTAGACATTTATTTTAATTCTTGTTTTAATATAAAAAGAAAAAAAAATTTATATTTAGTTTTATTTTATTAGTTAGTTTTATTTTTATTACTATTACTAGTGCATGCTCACCCGCTCCCAGGAGCCTATTTTGGTTTTTGATCCAGAAATTGAAAGAACTGCTCGAAGGATAAGAAAAAAGACAAGAGTGATGGCTGCCAATCCGAGAAGAACTCTTCGGGACTACTTTACTCCCACAGCAAATATCACTACAAGCATAGTCAATCCACCTGTGCAAGCTACTAACTTTGAGCTCAAACCCAGTTTGATTCAAATGGTTCAGAATTCGACTATGTTCAGAGGTGCACCAACAGAAGACCCACACAGCGCCGTTGCCGGGGACCACATCCTACTAACGTCACTTTGCAGCTAGCTGATAGATCCATTGCCCACCCCCGTGGAGTGGTAGAAGATGTTTTAGTTAAAGTTGATAAGTTTATTTTCCCTGCTGATTTTGTTGTATTGGATATGGAAGAAGATGAGGAAGTCCCAATTATTTTGGGGCGTCCGTTCTTAGCTACAGGAAAAAGCTTAATTGATGTTCAGCAGGGAAAATTGACTTTAAGATTTGGAGATGAGGAAGTTGTATTTCAAGTCTTGAACTCATTAAAAAATCCCTCCTCATTTGCTTCTTGTAATTTTATTCAAGCTATGGATATTAATGATGTGGTTACCTCTGAAAGTTTTGATGATTTTAGAATTCAGGACCCTCTAGAAAAAGTACTTACTTTGCAGGGACTTGGCATATTGCAGGGTGGTGAGGAAGAAGAGTTCTTAATGTTTTTGCAGGCTCACCACCCTCACAAAAATTGGAGTAACCATAGATTTGAGGAATTGGAATGGGGTAATACTCCAAATCCCAAACCTTCAATTGAAGAGGCTCCTGAGCTTGAATTAAAGCCTCTTCCTTCAAATGTAAAATATGCTTTCTTGCATCCCCCTTCCTCTTTGCCTGTGATTATTTCTGCAGATTTGACAGATACCATGGAGGATAAGCTTTTGAGGGTATTAAGGGCCAACAAAGAAGCCTTTGGATGGTCTATTCATGATATAAAAGGCATTAGTCCCTCAATTTGCACCCACAAGATCTACATGGAGGATGATTACCAACCCCGGGCACTACCTCAACGCCGCCTCAATCCCAACATGAAAGAGGTGGTCAAAAAGGAAGTGATTAAGCTTCTTGATGCAGGTATCATCTATCCTATCTCTGATAGTAAGTGGGTAAGTCCTGTTCAATGTGTTCCTAAAAAGGGAGGTACTACTGTAATGGAGAACGATAAAAATGAATTAATTGCAGTTAGGAAAACTACCGGGTGGCGTATGTGCATTGATTATAGAAAATTAAATGATGCCACCCGAAAAGATCACTTCCCCCTTCCCTTTATTGATCAAATGCTTGAGAGAGTGGCAGGTCATGATTATTATTGTTGTTTGGATGGATATTCCGGTTATTTGCAAATACCAGTGGCTTCTGAAGATCAAGAAAAAACTACTTTTACTTGCCCATATGGAACATTTGCATATAAAAGGATGCCATTCGGTTTATGTAATGCCCCTGCCACTTTCCAAAGATGCATGATGGCTATCTTCTCTGACTTGGTTGAAAAATGCATTGAGATATTCATGGATGATTTTACCGTCTTTGGATCCTCTTATGAGGATTGTTTACATAACTTGAATTCAGTGTTGCAGAGATGCAGGGATACCAATTTAGTGCTCAATTGGGAGAAGTGCCAATTTATGGTACAAGATTGCATTATTCTAGGACATAAGGTGTCCACTAGAGGCATTGAAGTTGATCCTGCAAAGGTTGAGGTAATTGCAAAGTTGCCCCCACCCAATTCTGTTAAGGGGGTCCGTAGTTTTCTAGGCCATGCCGGATTCTATAGGAGGTTTGTTAAAGACTTCTCAAAAATTGCAAAGCCTATGACTGACCTCTTGGTTAAGGAGGCCGCTTTTGATTTTTCTGACACTTGTTTGAAGGCTTTTAATTGTTTAAAGGAAAAATTAATTAGTGCCCCTGTTGTTGTTGCCCCCGATTGGTCGCTTCCCTTTGAAATTATGTGTGATGCTAGCGATACTGCTGTGGGGGCTGTTTTGGGGCAAAGAAAGAATAAGGTATTTTATACCATTTACTATGCTAGTCGTACTCTTGATGATGCTCAAAGAAATTACACTACCACAGAGAAAGAGTTACTAGCTGTAGTATTTGCATTTGACAAGTTTCGTCATTACCTTGTTCTTTCTAAAGTTATTGTTTATACTGACCATGCTGCCATTAGATATTTGCTTGGAAAGCAGGATGCAAAACCCAGGTTAATCAGGTGGATCTTGTTGCTACAAGAGTTTGACTTGGAGATTAGAGACAAGAAAGGCTCAGAGAACTTTGTAGCTGACCACCTCTCAAGGCTTGACCATAGTGTGATGCAGGCCTCAAATGATGGGGAGATCAAGGAGGTTTTCCCTGATGAGAGACTTTTAGCTGTTTCTACTATTCCTTGGTTTGCAGACATTGTCAACTACTTGGTGGGTAAGGTTGTTCCCCCTGATTTTTCTTTTCAGCAAAAGAAGAAATTAATTTCTGATGCTAGACAGTACTTGTGGGATGACCCTTACCTATTTAAAGTATGTGGAGACAAGGTTATTAGGCGTTGTGTGCCTATGGATGAGGTAACTTCTATCCTTGAGCATTGTCACTCTAGAGAGGTAGGTGGCCACTTTGGCCCAAATAGAACTGCATATAAAGTTTTACAATGTGGTTTTTATTGGCCTACTATATTTAAAGATGCTCATGAATTTGTGAAAGCTTGTGATAGTTGTCAAAGGAGTGGCAATATTTCTAGGCGTCAAGAGATGCCTTTAAACAACATTTTGGTTTGTGAGATATTTGATGTATGGGGTATTGACTTTATGGGGCCCTTCCCTAAATCTTTTTCAAATCAATATATTCTTGTTGCTGTAGATTATGTGTCTAAGTGGGTAGAAGCTGTAGCCTTACCCACTAATGATGCTCGGGTGGTAGTGAGATTTTTAAAGAAAAATATTTTTACAAGATTTGGCACTCCCCGAGCAATTATTAGTGATGGTGGCACCCATTTTTGCAATAAACAATTTGAAAATCTTTTGAGCAAATATGGTGTCACTCATAAGGTGACAACTCCTTACCATCCACAAACTAGTGGCCAGGTTGAAATTTCAAACAGAGAGCTGAAAAGGATTTTAGAGAAGACAGTTAGTGGATCAAGAAAAGATTGGTCTTTGAAACTTGATGATGCACTATGGGCCTATAGAACTGCTTTTAAAACCCCCATTGGGATGTCTCCTTATCGTCTTGTTTTTGGAAAATCATGTCATTTGCCTGTTGAATTAGAGCATAAAGCACTTTGGGCTTTAAAATTTCTAAACTTTGATGCTCAGCTTACAGGTGAAAATAGGTTGCTGCAGTTTGGTACTTATTAATTAATCCCTGAGGTGTTTTA
Source organism: Astragalus membranaceus (assembly GCA_039519185.1). Lineage (NCBI taxonomy): Eukaryota > Viridiplantae > Streptophyta > Magnoliopsida > Fabales > Fabaceae > Astragalus > Astragalus membranaceus. The sequence goes on from CM076853.1 coordinate 25,234,348, forward strand.
TGTGACTTTTCAAATTATGGATATTGAATCCTCATACAGCTGTCTCATGGGGAGACCTTGGATCCATGCAGCAGGCGCTGTCCCTTCAACACTTCACCAACAAGTTTTATACATAAGCCAGAAAAAATGCTATCAACTTATACAGTGGGTATGAAGCAAAATTAGGAGTCATAAATTACAGAGATAAAAATAACCCGGAATAGAGAAATTTCTGATCCTGCGAATTTTGTCTCCTTTTCTTGCTTCAAAGCTCTCTCACGGTGTCCAAAACGGGTACCAAAAACTCCCTTATACGTTGCCGGCGGTACTGTTGGTGCTTGTGTGCGGCTCTTCTCTCTGTTTGTTAATTCTCGTCACGTGCTTTTGTTGTTGCGGCACTATTATATATATGTGAGGTGTACGGCTGCTGGTCTCCCTTATCTAATTGCCGTGGCTACTGTTTTCTTGCTCCCCACTTCTTGCTTTTCAAATCTCCATATCAATACCAAAGATCCCCTTTAATTAATTGTGTGCGGCTCCTTTTGTTTCCACTTCACGTTCCAGCCTTATTTTCTTTCTCCCCAAGCTTAGGTAGTATCTTATCTCAATTCAATTCATGGGCCGGATCACTTCCACACCAATGGGCCATGTGGACTTTGCTAAATTCAATGGGCCGGATCTCCTTTAAAATTGAATATTCATCTTTTCCATATTTTCTTCCTTTCTACAAAATAAATAGCAAATTAAGTTAATGATTTATATAATTAGTATATAATTGCTCTAAAAGTAGCCTAAAAATATCTCTAAAAATGCACTAAATTGGAGTTTATCAACTCCCCCGCACTTAACATTTGCTTGTCCTCAAGCAAATTTTCTGGCTCAATAAAATTTTCAAACAAGTAATAGAGACAGCCACATAAGGGACCCAAAGTTAGAAGCACAATGACAGACAATAGACAATATAACACATATGAGGTGTCAAAAGGTTGCCCAATTAGAGGCTCATGTCCCTGAAGAATACATTTCTGTGAACAAAGGCACTCGCTCACAATCTCTCTAAGTGTTTAGGGACTAGGGAAATATACACTCAAGTTTCCACAAAATGCACATTACCATAAGCTTGTAATTTGACCAAATCTCCACTAAATAGTTCACATGCATGCAAAAGATTGGGTGTTAAGGGTTGTAATGGGGCCAGGGTGAATTCATGCAGGGTAGGAAATAAGAAGCAAGGGATAGTCAAAGGGCTAAAAACAAGAAATGAATAGTAACATTTGAAATCAAATATGGAGCTCCTATCTATTTTACAATTTTTGCCCAAACTCCAAGTTAATTTCAGTTTCATTCTTCGCCCTTCTTTTTTCTATTAAGTCGACTCTTTTTGATTTGCTTTTTCTCTTGAGTAGACTCTCTTGTTCTTTTTTTTTTTTTTGGATTTGCCCTTTGGCTCTTTCATTCTCTTTCCTTTTTTTTTTCAAATTTTCTTCCTATTTTTTTTTGGAGGAAAAGGTAAGTACATGATTTACTCTCTTTTTTTTTTTCTGACAAGATAGACAACTAAAGAATAGGACAAAGTTTCAGTCCAAACAATATAGACAACTAAAAATATAGGACGAAATTGTAATTTTCAATAGTTGCTCCACATTTGATTCCAAATGGTTACCACAAACAAAAAAGAGAAAAATTATATCTGGGTACCAAAGAAAAAATATAACAATTAAGCTCAAAGGGGGCAACTAAGGGATAAATTCAACAAACGACTCTGAGGCCAGAAAAATACCTAAATTACCCAAATCGTTTTACATGATGCAAATCAACTTTCGCCTTGAAATGGTCAAAAGACAAATTCTAGAATGTAGCAAATTGGGAAACACACTCATAGAAAGAAAAGGGGTAAAAATTTATGATTTAGTATCAATCCCCTTATGAAGGCTCGGATCTCACATTTAGAAGCTAGTTCACAAAAAGTACTCAACAGGGACAAATGCTAATTATTAGCTTCCTAAGGACATCCTCACAGTTACAATCAAACACAAGTCTGTCAAGTCAATTAATTATGGGATCCCCTAAAGGCAAAATCTCTATTTTTTTTTTTTTTTCAACTTGAAGCATAAGCCGCTAAAATAAGCCAGAAAAAATGCTATCAACTTATACAGTGGGTATGTGCATTAATAGAGATGAATTGACAAAGTTCAAAGTCCCCGATTTTGACAAGTACAGAGGTGCGACCTGCCCAAAGAGTCACTTGACGATGTATTGTAGGAAGATGTCTACCTACTCCCGTGATGACAAATTACTAATCCATTGCTTCCAAGATAGCCTTGCTGGGGCATCTCTTAATTGGTATATGAAGTTAGAGCCATCCCAAGTCCGCTGCTGGAAGGATTTAGCAGATGCATTCCTCAAGCAATATCAATACAATACGGATATGGCGCCAGACGGAACACAGCTGCAGAATATGAGCAAGAAGGACAATGAATCATTCAAGGAGTACGCCCAGCGATGGAGGGCTTTGGCCGCACAAGTCACACCTCCTCTTTTAGACAAAGAATTGGTTTCTATGTTCATGGAAACCTTGCCACCGCTATATTATGATCGTCTGATCAGCAGTGCATCATCCAATTTTTCAGATGTGGTGATTGTGGGAGAGAGATTGGAGAACGGATTGAGAAGTGGAAAGATTGCACAGGGGTCCACAAGTAACACGAGCTCCCAAAAGAAGCCATTCTCCAGCTTTCCCAAAAAGAAAGAGGGGGAAACCAATACCATCACTATCAGCCCACCATACCAGCCACCCAACATCCCAGTCCCCACTCCCACGCAAACAGCCCATCCATTCCAAAACAACAACCAAAGCAACCACCAAAGGACCTATCAAAACAGAACAACCTTTGACCCAATTCCCATGTCATACACTGACCTTTTCAATTACCTCATCACCAATAAGCTCATCAATACAAGACCCATGAAACCTGTTCAACCACCTTACTTCAGAGGATACAACCCCAATAGTACCTGTGCTTTCCACGAAGGAGCAGTTGGGCATGTTGTGGAGGATTGCAAAGCCTTCAAGATAGTGGTGCAAGACTTGATAGACAAAAAAGGCATAACTTTCAAGCAGGAGGATCCAAATATCGCGACTAACCCGTTGCCTGGTCATGGGAAGCATGCCATTAATGCAATCATGGATATGAAAGAGCAGTCCCTAATCAGATCAGTAGAAGATATTCAGACTCCCCTAGAAGTCATTCACGCAGAATTGTGCAAATGCGGGATTATTGGAATGGGTTGTGTTCAGAAAGGAGTTTGTACTAATGTCAGCTGTGTGGGAGCGTGTGAAGCATTCAAGGTGGTGTTACAGGATCTGATGGACCGCCACATCATCCAGGTGGGTATACAGGGGAGAGAGGAGGATGTTCTGACCTTCCAATCAGATGGGGGTAGAGATGTGCAGAGACCTATCGAGGTGCCATACAGTCGGAATTCGGCTGCGGCAAGACCAAAGACTATTGTGATCCCAGTTCCAGCTCCTAGCCAGAAGAACAATGATGTCCCATGGAGCTACAGTGTGCCAATTCCAGCTCCGAGATCCCAAGCTACTCTTGACATCACCAATATTGCAGGAAGTAGTGGGGTAACTAGAAGTGGGCGTGTGTATGTTCCCCAAGCTCAGGAAGAGGATCCTTCTAAGGCAACAGAAGAGAGAATCCGAAAAGGAAAGAATGTAGAGCCGGAGCCTGTGATAAATAGGAAGGTGTCAGACCCAGAGGTTGTTGAATTCTTGAAGATAATGCGGCAGAGTGACTACAAAGTGGTGGATCAGCTACACCACACCCCAGCCAAAATTTCCATCATGTCCCTATTACTAAACTTAGAAGCCCACCGTGACGCCTTGGTTAAAGTACTAAATGAGGCCCATGTCGCCCAAGATATTACTGTTAATCAGTTGGATGGTATAGTGGGGAACATCGTTGCATCTAATTACATTACTTTCATTGATGATGAACTCACCCCAGAGGGGAAGGGGCACAATAAGGCGTTGCATATCTCAGTGAAGTGCGGTGAATATACACTCTCCAGGGTTCTCATTGACAATGGATCCTCATTGAATGTTATGCCCAGATCAACGATGAACAAGTTAGAGGTGGATTGTTCCAACATGAAACCCAGCTCAACCCTGGTCAGAGCCTTTGATGGGTCTAAGAAAGAAGTCATAGGGGAAATGGAGTTCCCAATGCAAATAGGGTCTGAGGTGTTTTATGTGACTTTTCAAATTATGGATATTGAATCCTCATACAGCTGTCTCATGGGGAGACCTTGGATCCATGCAGCAGGCGCTGTCCCTTCAACACTTCACCAAAAACTGAAGTTTATAGTCGACGATAAGCTTGTAGTTGTCTGTGGGGAGGAAGAGTTCACAATCAGCAAACCTGTCCCCTCTCATTATATTGAAGCTGCAGAGGAATCCCTCGAATCCGCCTTTCAATCCTTAGAAATTGCGAACGCTGTGTTCGTAAGTGAAGAATCCCCAGTACCGGTACCCAAGTGGTCCAATGCTGATATTATGGTAGCAAAAGTTATGCTGAAGAGTGGCTATCAGATTGGGAAGGGGCTAGGAAGATCTGAGCAAGGAATTCTGTCACCTGTGCATCTGCGAGAATACAAGGACAGACGTGGGTTAGGTTATTGGCCCACTTCAGCTGATAAGAGAAGAATGGCTGAGGAAAAGCGTGAGAAGAGATTGGCTAGGCTTCAGGGGAGAGAACCCCGATTGATGATGGTCCCCATAGATGACCTCAAGCGGAATTTCAGGAGTGCTGGCATGCCGAACCCTAATCAGATAGCTGTCATCGAGGAAGAGTTAGTTGAAGAAGACGAGGATCGAGGCCTGGTGCGTCGCAGTGTTGCAGGAGAAGAAATTGGCAACTGGAAGATCGTTGATTTCCCTGTTGTTTTCACTTCAAAGTAATGATCTTTGTAATGCAAATCCTTTGGCTCTGCCCAAGGCCTTAGGACATTTTCATAGGGGCATGCATGTTTTCTTTTAGATATCATCTATCAATAAAATGTAGTTTTGAATTCTCAAATGAATAAAAATAGCTTTTTGCGTCTTCATTTTGTGTCTCTATTTTTGCTTGTTCATTGCTTTTCTATTCCCGCAAATGCAGATCTAAAATGAATACCTCTAAAAATAATGATGCCAGCGGTTCATATGTTAATTTTGATTACCCCGTTAATCAAGCTGAGGAGGATGCTGAGGATGACTGGGAAACTCCACCGGAATTGATGAGAATGGTTAAGCAAGAAGAAAAGGTTATTCAGCCACATGGGGAAACTATTGAGATCATCAATTTAGGCACAGAGGGCGAAAAGAAAGAAGTCAATGTTGGCACTTCAATGAAAAAGAGTGAGCATGAGAAGTTGGTTCAACTCCTGCGTGACTACATTGATGTCTTTGCATGGTCGTATGAAGATATGCCCGGGTTAGATACTGATATAGTGGTACACAAGCTGCCAGTCAAGCCTGAGTGCCCTCCGGTTAAACAGAAGTTAAGGAGGATGAAGCCTGAGATGTCTTTAAAGATCAGAGACGAAGTGAAGAAACAGTATGACGCTGGTTTCCTAGCCGTAGCCAAGTATCCACAGTGGGTTGCTAACATTGTGCCAGTGCCCAAAAAGGATGGAAAAGTTAGAATGTGTGTTGATTACAGAGATCTGAATCGTGTCAGTCCCAAAGATGATTTTCCCTTGCCTCATATTGATGTCCTAGTAGACAACACAGCACAGCACTCCCTTTTCTCCTTCATGGACGGGTATTCCGGGTATAATCAGATTAAAATGGCTCCTGAGGATATGGAGAAGACTACTTTCACAACTCTCTGGGGAACGTTCTGCTATCAGGTCATGCCGTTTGGGTTGAAGAACGCCGGCGCTACTTACCAAAGAGCTATGGTCACGTTGTTCCACGATATGATGCACAAAGAGATTGAGGTGTACGTGGACGATATGATCGCAAAGTCCAGAACAGATGAAGAGCACGTTGTTAATTTGCGGAAGCTCTTTGAACGGTTGAGAAAGTTCAAGCTCAGGTTAAATCCGGCTAAATGCACCTTTGGGGTGAGATCAGGAAAACTATTGGGGTTTATTGTCAGTCAAAAGAGGATAGAGGTTGACCCAGATAAAGTGCGTGCAATTCTCGAGATGCCTACTCCTAAGACAGAAAAAGAAATTCGGGGTTTTCTCGGAAGACTGAACTACATTTCCAGGTTTATCTTCCAGTTAACTGCCACATGTGAGCCGATTTTCAAATTGCTGTGCAAGAATCAAGAGACTAGGTGGAATGATGTTTGCCAAGAAGCTTTCGAGAAGATTAAGAAATACCTGCAGCATCCGCCTATTTTAATGCCTCCGGTACATGGCAGACCGTTGATTTTGTATTTGACCGTGCTAGAAAATTCAATGGGTTGTGTGTTAGGACAACATGATGAAACTGGCAAGAAAGAGCATGCAATTTATTATTTGAGCAAGAAGTTCACCGACTGTGAGACGAGGTATTCGTTACTAGAAAAGACTTGTTGCGCCTTGGCTTGGGCTGCTCATCGCTTGAGGCAATACATGTTAAGTCACACCACTTGGTTGGTGTCAAAGATGGATCCTATCAAGTATATCTTCGAGAAGCCTGCGCTTACAGGAAGAATTGCCAGATGCATGGCAGATGCAGTTGTCAGAATATGATCTTCTTTATGTCACTCAAAAGGCCATCAAAGGTAGTGCGTTGGCCGAATACCTGGCACATCAGCCTATTGAAGATTACCAGTCGATGCAGTGTGATTTCCCAGACGAGGACATTATGGCTTTATTTGAAGAAGGAAGGCCCCCAGAGAATGAAAGGTGGAGAGTAGTGTTCGACGGTGCTTCCAACAACTATGGGCACGGGGCTGGGGCAGTGCTGGTGTCCCCTGACAATCGCTTCATACCATGCACTACTAGATTGAGCTTCTATGTCACAAATAATATTGCGGAGTACGAGGCATGTATTCTGGGTATTCAGGCAGCTCTAGACTGGAAAGTTAAAAGATTAGATGTGTACGGAGACTCAGCCTTAGTTATCCATCAGGTGAATGGAGATTGGGAAGCCAGAGATCCCGAGTTGATACTGTACAGAGATTACATCCGAGAATTGGTTGAGCCCTTCGAAGAAATCACATTTCAACATCTTCCTCGTAGAGAGAATCAACTGGCCGACGCACTGGCCACTTTAGCTTCAATGTTTAATATCAACTGTGATAAGAACTTGACCCAGATCAGAATCTAGCATCGAGGTTTGCCGGCACACTCCTACTCCTGCGCAGCAATTGAAGATAATGAAGATGATAAGCCTTGGTATCATGACATCAAGCAGTATATCCTGAACAGAGAGTATCCTCCAGGGGCATCGGAAAACGATAAAAGAACACTTAGAAGGCTGTCAATGAACTTCTTCTTGAGTGGCGAGGTGCTCTACAAGAGGAATCATGATAAAGTACTCCTTAGGTGTGTGGCAAAGAAGGAGGCAGAAAGGATCATGAGTGAGGTGCATGAGGGCTCGTTCGGGACTCATTCCAACGGGCATACTATGGCAAGGAAGATATTAAAGGCTGGCTATTATTGGCTGCAGATGGAGTCAGATTGCTACAATTTTGTAAGAAAGTGCCACAAATGCCAGATTTAAGCTGATCATATACATGTGCCACCGGCTTCATTAAATGTCTTGACTGCATCGTGGCCATTTTCAATGTGGGGCATGGATGTCATTGGTCCCATAGAGCCCAGGGCGTCAAACGGGCACCGCTTCATCCTAGTTGCAATTGATTACTTCACCAAATGGGTTGAAGCTGCTTCATATTCCAGCATAACCGGTTCTGTGGTTGCCAAGTTTGTAAAGAAGGACCTGGTGTGTCGCTATGGTCTCCCGGATAAAATCATCACGGACAATGGTAGCAACCTAAACAGTAAGATGATGAAAGAATTGTGCACAGAGTTTAAGATCAAACATCACAATTCCTCTCCCTACCGTCCAAAGATGAATGGGGCAGTCGAAGCAGCCAATAAGAATATCAAGAGAATCGTGCAGAAGATGGTAGTAACTTATAAAGACTGGCACGAGGTGCTTCCCTTTGCTTTTCACGGGTATCGCACCTCAGTACGCACTTCGACCGGGGCAACCCCCTTCTCTCTAGTGTATGGGACAGAAGCAGTTCTTCCCATTGAAGTTGAGATACCCTCTCTACGGGTGCTGATGGAAAACAAGTTGGAAGAAGCAGAATGGGTCCAGGCTCGTCTGGATCAGTTGAATCTCATTGAGGAGAAAAGAATTGCTGCCCTGTGTAATGGTCAGTTGTATCAACAAAGGATGAAAACAGCTTTCGACAAGAAGGTTCGCCCTCGAGAATTCAGCGAAGGAGACCTTGTGCTCAAGAAGATCCTACCTATCCAGAGTGAGCCCCATGGGAAATGGACTCATAGCTATGATGTACCATATGTGGTAAAGAAAGCCTTTTCTGGAGGAGCATTGATACTCACCAACATGGATGGTGAAGAACTCAAGAACCCAGTCAATTCAGATTCAGTCAAGAAATATTACACCTGAGAAAAATAAAAGGAAAAAAGAGAAAGATGAGCCAAGCAAGAATTAGCTCGCTAGGTTGAAAACCCGAAAGGGTGGCCTAGGCAAAATTGAGCGACCCGGTGGATTGAAAACCCAAAAGGACGATCCAGGCAAAAATTAGGGTCAGAAAAGTTGGGCATAAAAAGAAAAGGGGCAAGCAGCGCTTCCAAAGCTTGGATAAAAGGGTGATCAAGGCTGCAAGTATGAGCGATTGGCATCGAACACTCCAGAGACAAAGAATATTCATAAGATTTGCTGCGTCCATTCTATTGTTTTTCTTAGTTTTAGAAAATCTCCAATGTGCCCTTTTCAGTCAGCGTGACGTTCTGCATGTCTGATTTCCATGTGAATAAAAGTCTAAACATTTCACTCTATCAGTTTTGTTGTCTTATCGTTGCTCTCTTTTCATTTTTGATTTTAAATTACGTTTCATGGTAGATGATGAATAAATCATGGAAATGTGCATAAGTCATAGCATTAAGATCATTGCGAAATTTTTGAAAATGACAACAAAAAAGATGATCTTTCAGTCAAGTAAGCTCACAAAAATCAAATAAGAAGCGCTGATTGCATTAAAACAAAAGGACGAAGCTCGGCTCCCGAATAATTATCATAGATAATCATGGTGTCTCATAACGCAAGTCCCGCGAGTGGGTCGGACCAGCAAAGGAAAAGCCAAAAGAGCAAAAGAGCACAAAAAGAAAAAATATATATGAAAAAATAAAAAAATAAGAGAAAAAAAAAAGGTTGAAAAAGCGAAAGAGCAATGAACAAATAAAGTCATGCATTACAGCATAAAATCACGCACTCCTCAAACATAGAAAATAATAATAATAAAGTAAAGAAAAGAGAAATTCAGACATTTGCATTACATTCATCATAAGAAAAAAAAAAGAAAATAGCAATCATGGCATTTGCATTGCATGCGTTGGTGCATTTTTCAGCTGCAGACAAGTGAGAGAGGATGAACGTCGCAGTGTTAATGCTCACCTTCAGATTCTAGAAAATGCTCCCCAAGTTGGGAGTTTAGAAAAAAGAAAAAAGAAAGAGAGAAAAGAAAAGAGAGCGCTCAGGCGTGCATTACGAATTGGAGCCCAGGGAGATCATCGCTCCCTTCTGCCCAGGTCTCACATCGTGTACGAGCAACGCAATGGACCGCAGCCCCATGTGAGGTTCAACGGAATAGTTGTATCAGCCTAAGATACAGTGGACGACGTGTATTGATCCGTATATCAGTTCCGGAGCTAATAACGATCCCCCGGTCGCTCGGAAAGGCCAACAGGAAGCGTGCTCCTCAAAGCCACGTGCAAACTCGGATTCGTCAGGAGTTCGTTTAAGGATTGCAGGTTTTAGGCAGCCTGGGCATTTTACCGCTTTCTTTATCTCTTTCTTCATTTAGCGCTTTCCTTGCCTTTTCGCAGTTAGTGTGCATGTTGTTAACCACTCCGTTTATTGTTTCCTCATCGACGCTCCAAGTGTTGATTCAAAAAAAAGAAGGAAAAAAGAAAAAGGAAAACTCGGGTTTCCCTAAGTAGACAAAATTGGTATGATTTCTAAATTCTTTATTTCAATTTTGCCTCGGAATATGTTTTGGCCAATTCATATTCCTTGTCAAAATCCAAATAAAGAGGGGCAGCTGTCATACCCCAATTTTGTCCGTCCAAAAATAATAATGATTTTCTTATTTGTCGTCATATATCTTATTTCGTAAAAGTTGAAAAAAAAACATAAATTCATTTTCAAGTTATACTTTACTTCCTATTTAGTTAGTAAATATATTTAATGGTATAAAAAAGAAAGTAAAAGAAAAAAAAACAAGAGGCGCATGCGGTTTAAGCCTGACCCGGTTCGCTCCATCTCACTCTCTAAACCTAATTCCCCACTTCAGAAACCCTAAAACGAAACCCTCCTCATTTCCATCAGATTCAGAAAAAGAGGCGCCTCCTTTCATCAATTCTCTCTTCACACGCCTCTTTCTCTCCTCTCTCACACGCCTCCTTTCAACATATCACTTCCACCTCTCCCATCAAACCCTAGTCGTCCACTCTCCTTTCTTTTCCTTCCACGCCTCCTTTCATCTTCCCTCACACGCCTCCTACCTTCACAGCCCCCCCACATCTCCATTGCTACACGAAATCACCATCTCTGGTGTCTCTTTCTCTCATCACTATACGGAATCCCCATTTTTGTCACCAACACACAAAAATCCGACGGTTTATCAACTCATTTCTACGAAACACGTTCTTTCATCTCGTTTATTTCTATAAACTCAAAATCTTCAGATCTAGGTGCAAGGTTCAACGAAAAAACGAAGGTCAAAACGCATCACTACAAGATCAAGTTTTTAGTATAAATATGGGTTACGGTTTCGGGGAAAGGGGACGATTTTTTTTTTGGAGAGAAGAGGGTGAAAGGTCGAAATCTTGAAGGAGATCCAGAAGCAAGAGGAGCAAAAATGGTTCTTGAGATTGCTTGAGTGAAAGAGCGAGAGAGCAGTTTCGTTTTCTTTTTTTTTCAGTTTTTCATAGATTTTTTTTTATACTGTTATTGTTGTTGCTGGGATCTGAAAAAAGGGGACTTATTATTCAAGGTCTGTACTTATATTTTCCCCCTTATGTTTCCTGTTTGTATGATGATTTATTGTAGTTGTTACATCTCTAGTTTTTACATTCTGCTAATTTTTAAGTGGTTATCTCATGAACTCATTCATCTCCATGTATTTGAAATTTCTTGAGTTTTAAAGTATTGTTAATATATTTTGTTTTCTTGTTATTCTTCTGCGAATGTCACGATGGAGGTCACATAATTTTTTTTTTGTCACAAAGGTCACATGATGCTGAAAGATGATAGTGTTAATTTCCTAAAAATAATGATAATTATTATCTAGATAGCAAAGGTGGAAATTAAGCATTTTTTTTTAAAAAATGATCCAAGCAATCCCATGTAAGATGACAAGTATGTTTCTTTACATCATTTTTCTATTAACAACGTCATTGTTGATCAAGACCCTTTTTTTTTCTTTTAATAACAAAAAAGATTAAAGGTAAAAATATCCCTATAATAATTAGTAGATCTTTTCAAGTTAAATGCTTATAAAGAGATATCCATACCATAAAGTTCACACTGTTTTTCTTGATGATACCACCTCCATTTAACATCAGATTGCCATTTGCACCCCTGTGTTTCTAATGACACAACCTTTGTTGTTTTAAAATTTTCAGACTGCTATTCGCACCTTGCCTTCCTAATTATGTAACCCCTACTGTTCTACGCACCCCTTTTTACAAATACGTTCCCTTTCGCTCTTTTTCTACAAATAAGCACTTTCACAAACTTACTTTTTTTTTCAATGAATTCTCTCCCTAAAAAAACGAATAGGGGACTGAGTCGAATGTACGTTCGGGTTAGTCAACATTCTAGGATGAATGAGTCGTACGACTCAAGAGTCCTAAAATCCCTATTCCAGTAAAATCAAACCACCACATATCAAACCATCTTTCAAACTTCAAAGCCCATTTCCAAAAAGTAGGGGATTAAGTCAGTTGTACAACTGAGTTAGTCAGTGTTCTAGGGCGAATGAGCTGTACAGTTTAATGGTTCTAAAACCCTATATTAAAAAACACCAACCAACAAACTTTTTCAGTTAGAACTACGTCGCTTTGATTCCATTTGGGATACGTAGGAGCGAGTCACATTCTCGTCAAGCGCAACCATAAAACATTTAGCATTTGCATAACGAAAAGAAAAGAGTTATTTTCATAACAAAAAAAGAATCACTTTTGCAAATCAAGATCATTTTCAGAACAAAAACCTTTCCCTTTCTAAAACCATTTTCAACCCATCGTCACTAGGGGCTAATCAGAACCTTTGTTCGTCTAGCCATTGGTGGCGATGTCTTTTTCCCAAAAGAACAACAAGCGATGATCACTCATAACCTTTGTTGGTTTGATCATTCGGGCCAATCAATCTCTTTCGAAAATCACGTTCAAAAAAGATAATAAAAACGAGTTGTTATCAATAGTCCATCAGAACCTTTGTTCGTTTGACTAGCGGTACAACTCTCTTTTTTTGAGTATTTAGTGGTGATTCATCATAGCCTCTGCTAGTTTAATCATTCGCTAATGCTCGTCCTATTTCAAAAACTCACTAAAAAAGATAAAAAAACAAAAACTTTTCAAAAGGACAAAGAAGAACTACGTAGCTTTGAGTTCTCCATCGCACCGGGAGATACGTAGGAGCGGGCCATGTCCCGTCAAGCGTTTTTTTTTTCTAAAAACCTGTTTTTCCCCTTTTTCATAATAAAAAAGGATTTTCATTAAATTTTTTTTTCTCAATGAGAAATAGAGGCAAAATTAAGTATTTTCAAGTCAACATGCTAAAACCACACATTTAATTAAAGGTTCCCTCTCAGTAGAGAGGACGTGTGGGGTGCTAACACCTCCCCCGCGCGTAACCGACCCCCGAACCCTATTCTCTAGTTTCGCAAGACCAATCGCTTTCCAAAAAAGGTTTTCCTAATATTTTCCTTAATAAATATTGGTGGCGGCTTCATTGATTCTAGAAAAGTTGTAAACGAGGAAGGTCTCCTGGGGACTCTTTCGGGCGCAACAGGGACTAACTATGACTATTGGAGTAGTCGAATGAAATGTCATGTGCAGGCTATAGATTTCACTCTGTGGAGAATTATTGTTGATGGACCACTGATTCCTATGAAGATCCAAATTACAAAACCTGGTGGTGCTGACGGAGACACTACAAAAACTCAAGCTACCGGCAAAGCAGAAGAAGTTCCTGTTGAAGATATCTACACCATTGATCTGAGTGAGCTGAGAAAGTCCGAGTTAGACAAGATCTCTCAAAATGCCAAAGCAATGAACATTCTTCACTTATCTCTATGTGAAGAAGAATATGGAAGGGTAAGAGGGTGTCAAACAGCAAAAGAAATCTGGGATTGTCTGGAAGCTACACATGTCGGTACAAGCCAAGTAAAGGATACAAAAATCAGAATCCTAACTTCTGAGTATGAATCATTCAAAATGAAGGAAGGTGAATCTGTTGCAGCTATGCACCAGAGACTGAATCTGATTATAAACAACCTAAGGGCACTGGGAAAGAGGTATTCTACAAAAGATATAAATGGGAAAATTCTTGCATCTCTGACTGGTGAGTTCTTTCCAAAAACTTGTGCAATCACTGAAGCCAAAGATATTGGCACTCTGCCCCAAGAAGACTTGATTGGGTCACTTCTTGCATTTGAGGTGGTATTGGCTGCTAAGAAGGTTCAGGAAAAAGAAGTAATAAAAGAAAGAAAGTCTCTTGCTCTTGCTGCTAAAACACCTAAGGTAGCAAGGAAAGAGGTTGAGTCTGATGAAGAATCTGATGATGAAGACATGGCTGAATTATTTGAAGAATTCATGAGATTCAACAAACTTGAAAAGAGAAATAACTCAAAGAAATCCAAGAAAGCTAAGAAGGCTACATGGAACAACTATACTGACAGTGAAGAAGAGGAGGTTGCAAATGCCATTTGTCTCACGGCATGTGAAACACCTAAGGCTACTATATGGGATTGTCTTGGCACTGATAGTGACACAGACGAAGAAGAGCAAATTGCAAATGGTGTTTGTCATATGGCAAATGACTCATCTAAGGTAAGCCTTAACTCTTCTAGTCTTTCTGATTCCTCTATGCATGATGATTTACTTGATGATGGTTGTAGTAGTCAAGATTTGAGTGAGGCTTTTGATGCTCTCTATTTTGAACATGAAACTCTTTTGTTAAAATCTAAGAAATCTGCAAAGAGTAACAAAAGCATGCTCACTCAAATTGAGACTCTAGAAAATGAGGTAGTTAAGTTGAAGAATGAGCTACATGAAATAAAACCATTCAACCTTGAGTTTCTAGAGCTTAAACAAAATTTTGAAAAAGTCAAGGTTGAAAATGAATTTTTGAAAGAATCGTTGAAAAAATTTGAGGTTGGTGAAAAGACCTTGACCAAGCTACTTCACTCCCAACATGAATATGTTGATAGGAGAGGTATTGGGTACAAAGGTAATTCCACCTCCTCTGTTTTGAACAAGAAAATAACTTTTGTAGCTGCTACTTCAAGTTATACACCTACTGTTTTCTCATGCACCTATTGTCAAAAAGGGAACCATAGCTCTCTTAGATGCCCTATTCGTAAATTATGTGAGCTTGGTACCCTTATACCTGCTTGTGAGAAACCAAGGTGGATTGTAAAAACAAACCCCTTGATGACTAACCCCAAAGGACCCAAAGAGAATTGGGTACCAAAATTTTCTACTTGATCTTAGTACAGGTGTGCTACAAGGTATGGGGGTCAGATCGATACCTTGATAGCAGAGACTCAATGTTCATGACTGGAGACGCAAAAAGATTCTTAATACTCAGAAACAGCAGTCATGTGACTAGTAATATCAACAATAGAGGAAGAATCACCGGTGAAGGTTAGATTGGTAAAGTTCTATTCACCTTAAGAATAATTTATCACTTTTGTGAAATAAAAAATTTTGTGTGCATCAAAGTTTTTTTTCTTCTCTCTATTGTGCTGGATCTTTGATGCAATATATTTTTAAGTTAAATATGATACCTATATTGTTGAACCAAGTATGGCATATTATCTTGGGTATCCTATTTCTCCTTTAAAAAACTCTTTTAAACTGTGATAATCCACCCTCTTTTGGCTAAGCTTTGCATTCTAAAATTAATCAGGGGGATCACCAAGTAAGGGGGAGCATAGCATGAACTACTGTTTTTGATATATCATATGCTATGTACTACTGTCTATTGATTCTGCAAGTTTATAATGTGGTTATGTTTCTATGTTATATGTGGGAGAGAAGGAGGGAGAGAATATTATTGATTCCTTTTTGATGAAAACAAAGGGGGAGAGAATATTATGCAAGTTTATCACCAAGTTTATATTGATTCCTTTTTGATGAAAACAAATGGGGAGAGAATATTATGCATGTTATATGTGGGAGAGAATATATGCATGGTATATGTAAGGGGAGAAAATAATTGATGTTATCCTGCTGATGTACTGTTTATTTTATTATGCATATGCTTAGGGGGAGCTTTTTGAAAGAGTTTCATTACTATCAAACCCCCTTTGGATAATGTAATTTGTTATCATCAAAAAGGGGGAGTTTGTTGAACCAAGGACAAACACTCTTTGTTTTGTATGATAACAAATTACATCTTGTCTACTAATGGTTGCAGCTGATGAAAGTACAGGTTCAAGTTGAATAAAGTGCAAGACAAAAATTAAAGAGGAGAAGACACTAAAGTGGAGTAGCTTGGAGAAGAAGCAAACTCAAGACCTATTTGTTTATCCGCTTTCTTTAGGACACTGTGTAAGGTCCTATCACTGAAGGTCTATGACTTTTTGTAGCTGAGAGATGAGTTTTTCAAAACATGCATGGTGCATCAAAATAGTTTTGAAAAATATTTTATAAAAATTGCATGCAAGCATAAAGTGGCACCATAAACCCTAAAACTATTTTGGTTGAAGACTTGAAATCAAAATCCTATATTTTTACAAAGATAATAGATTATGGTAATAGATTAGGTGCCTGGATGTTTCAGAGCACATAATCGATTACTCTCCTATTTTAACTAAAACAAATAATCGATTAGTGGCTTGCCTTTCTTTCCTTTTTTACATCCAAAATCGATTAGAGCTTCAAATAACCATATATCATAATCGATTATTTGCTTGCCTTGCTTTCCTTTTTTAAACAATAATCGATTAGAGCCTCAATTGCTCTATATATCATAATCGATTATTGGCTTCCTTCCCTTCTTGACAATTATAATCGATTATTGGCTTCCTTCCTTCCTTGACAACAATAATCGATTATATCATCATTTAACCAAGTAACATAATCGATTATGAAGCCATCCTTGACAACAATAATCGATTATCCCATTCCATAACTATAAGTCATAATCGATTATCATGCATTCAAGATGTTTTCATATTTAATCATAATCGATTATGCACCTTCTTCACTACTTTCAAATAATCGATTATGCTTGCATTAAATGGTTTTCAAAAATCAATTTTTTCCTACGCCTATAAATAGGAAAGTGTGTTTCATTTCTCAACACACCACATTTTCACAACAATTTTCTTCTTCTCTCATACGAAATTTCTAGATCTGAGAAAGAGAAAAATAGAGCTATCACTTTCATATCATTTTCTATAGATCTACTCATCTCTCACAGCTATTATATTGTCATATTATCTGAGGTGATTAGATCATAGCTTCTATATTGTAATCTACTTTTGTGGGGTCATTCTGAAATCCTGGGAAGTTTTCTTAGGTCTCTCAATCAGGAGATTGAGTTGGTTTGAAATCCTAGGAGGTGATCTTGGGTCGTTCAATCGGGGAAGATTGAAGTGGTATTGAAATCCTGGGAGGTGCTCTTGGGTCGTTCAATCAGGAGATTGAAGCGGTTGAAATCCTTAGCGGGGAGCTCGGGTTCTCAATTCAGGGGAATTGAGATTTGCTATTTGAAGTTGATTGTTTGTAAAACATTGGTTCTTCATATAGTGGTTATCAGCAAAGTCCAAAGGTTGAAAAGCCGGAGGTCGAGGACGTAGGGCTTTTATCCCGAACCTCGTAAAATTCCTAGTGTATCTCTATCCTTCTCTCTTTACTTTATTTACTATTTATATCTGTTTATAATATCACTCAGTGGATTTATTGTATAACTATATCCCTACTCTGATCTGAATCTGTTAATCTGGTTATAATTATACTATCACTACACCGATCACTGTACTACAGATCTGTTTATCTATCATCTTCTCTATCACTACTGTAGATCTGCTATATTCAATATCATTGCATTACTTATAAAACAACCTTATTGTGAATATTGAATATAGAGTAATATCTTACTGTGCCTGATCTGCCTGCTTACATACATCATATAAGTTTAAATCTCAGATTCCGCATTTGATTTAAACTAGCATTATCTTAAATTAAAAAAGAATTCAAGTTTTGCACATAACCTTATTCACCCCCCTCTAAGGTTATCAGATAGTCTAACATTTACATCCTATTATTCAGAGAACCAATCCAAGAGGAGCATTATCTCTTCTTCACGCATCGTTTCACGTGTCACCTCCTCATCTCTTCTTCACGCATCGTTTCTTCTGTTCATCTTCATCTGTTCATCTCCATCGCGTGTTTCTTCTGTACATCGTTTCACGCATCGTCGTATCGTCTCTTCTTCATCGCATCGTTTCTTCTGTTCATCGTTTCACGCGTTTCTTCTATTCATCTCCATCGCGTCTACGTTTTTCGATTTCAAAACCGAATCGGAGAATCTGACTTGATTGCGACGAAAAAACACAAATCGAAGTTGCGAAATTTAATTGCGAAGACAAATCGAGGTCGAAATAGAGAATATCAGACCTGAATCGAAGCAAAGATCTGAATTGTTGTTGAAACCGAAATCGTTTCTTTTTATGAATTTGTTTGTTGAGCGAATTGTTGCTTGTCCTTGCGTTGAAGCATTCAACCTGTTTGATGAAATGCCTCTGAGATATCATGTAATGCAACCTCTTCTCTAACCATTGTAATGCAAATCCGTGGTTAGTGGCATTTAACCACAGTTATGCATATCTGTGGTTAGTTGCATCTAACCGTTGGCATCTAACCACAACTATGCATATCTGTGGTTACTGGCCACTCACCATTGCTATGGACTTTTGTGGTTAGTGACATCTTAACCATTGGCATCTAACCACAGTTATGCATATCTGTGGTTAGTGGCCACTAACCATTGTTATGCATATCTGTGGTTAGTGGCCACTAGCCATTGCTATGCACATTTGTGGTTAGTGACATCTAACCATTGACATCTAACCACAGTTATGCATATCTGTGGTTAGTGGCCACTAACCATTACTATGCACATTTGTGGTTAGTGATATCTAACCATTGTGGTACAAATATGTGGTTAATGAACGAAGTTTTTTTTTGTGTGAAAAGAAAAATGCCCAGAATTTTGTTTTTATTTTTTTTAGGTAAATGACCCTTTTACCCTTTTAGTAACAAATACTAAACAAGTTGCTTAGTATCATAAATCACACTCCATTATTTGTACTTTTGGTCCTCAAAATCTTGAATTTTGGAAAAATAAGAGAATAAAATTGTACAATTCATGATTTTTAGCTACCAAAAGTGCAATGAAAAAATTACATGGACCAAAATTACCAATTAGAAGAGCAAAATATGTTTAATTGGTAAACACCATAGCTGTAAAAAAATTTTAAGGTAGGTGAGATAAAGTTAAACATTTTTTATGATGTGTTGTTTCGTTATTGACCGACGTTGTAAAAACATTTCTACACGACGATATATATTAATTGTTAAAGTAAATCGTTTGACCATGACCAGAATCTTAGATAGGCCACTTTCTAAGAGACCATTGCTAATACAGAGCTTTAGTTAACGCAACACGAGACGTAGATCTCCTAGAAATTATTAATCAACCGTATCAAAAAATAAGGAATCCCGTATGGAACCCCACTAAAGATGCTCTTAGAGTCCTTTTAATCATACTTGTATAAAGCCTGCATTTTTACTAAATGTAAACGAGTAACCCCATCGAAAGGCAAAAAGGTCCGAAAAAGTTGGTGGAATTTCTATAGCTTGAAAACTAGAGATATTGGGAACTACTAAAGGTCCCTTTCATTTCTAGGCATGGCATTGACTATGGAAAGTATTAAATTCAAGAAACTGATTAAACTTCTATAGTATTGGCAGAGTTGTAAGAAGCTATTGATGAGCATAAATTGGTTAAGCAAAGAAAGAATGATACCATATAAACGGACTTAAAGAAATTATAATTTATGCTCGCTAATAACTAAGTTTTTAAACAATTATATAAAAAAAAATATTGTAAACTTCAAAAAAAAGCAGTTCCTTAACAATGGATTACCTTTTATCTACTGACCCATTGTATGAGACATTAAGCTAAAACGGTCACAAGGCAACTCTCCTTTGGCAAGTAAGTGTTGGGGATAACTGCTCTGATATCATTGTTGGGGAAAACCGCACACACCAACGGATTAACCCACATGCCCAATGATCTTTGATGAAACCACTAGTGTAAAAAAGACATTTAGCGTCGGTTAAATTGGACATTTAGCGTCGGTTATCGCCCGACGCTAAATCGCCCGATGCTAAATGTCAGACATTTAGCATCGGTTATTTAACCGACGCTAAATGTCACATTTAGCATCGGGTGTTCAGATAACTGATGCTAAATGTCCATTTCATCACTGTTTTTGCTGTCTGAAAATGACATTTAGCATCGGTTATTTGAAACAACCGATGCTAAATGTCCAGAAAAATGACATTTAGCATCGGGTGTTTGAAACAACCGATGCTAAATGTCCCGAAAGTGACATTTAGCATCGGTTGTTCCAAATAACCGATGCTAAAAGTCATTTTTGATAAAAAAATGACATTTAGCATCAGTTGTTTGAAACAACCGATGCTAAATGTCTAATTTTTTTTTAAAAATAGACATTTAGCATCGGTTGTTTAAAACAACTGATGCTAAATGTCTATTTTTTTAATTGGAAGCTGACAGTTTTGTCTTTGTAGCAGTACACTTACAACATCAACATACAATTCATTTAATTTCAAACATGCCTCACAAACATCACTTACAACATCAATTCATACAAGCTTCAAGCCATTCATTCAATATGAGATAATTTCTCAAATAAATTCACATAACAACCACAACTTCAACAACTCATAAACATTCAATTTCTAGAATACAACAACTCTTAAAAATTGAAATTAAACTTAGAGGGAACACAAAAAGGACACATGAATAAATCTTCTCTAGTTTACTTTCCTTTGGCAACACCTCACTCTCTTCCTAAGCTTGAATCCAAACGTGGCTTCAATCAACTAGCTCAAGCTCCAAGACTCCATCTAGATTATATCTTTAACCACCATCAGCTCCTAAACCAACCAACGATTTTGAGCTTATCTATTATAGAAAAAGGTAGAAAAAATCAGCATGTTATCAAATGAAATAAGACAAACATAATAACAGATAGAATGGAAGCAACTGTTTTTGTTTTTCCAGTCCCTGGTGGACCCCATATGACTTTAATAGGGTCATTGTGATTACACTTCTTCATGTTCACACAGCTTAGAACAGCCTCTTCCTGAGATTCATTCAAATTCTGAGCTTTGATTATGTTTTGTACTCGAAAACAGGATTGCCTATGATTTTCTCCTGACAAGCAAGTTGGACAGTTTTCATCCATCCCTAAAATATAAAGAACACGTGAAATTCTTTATGACAATATCTTATATAGTAAAGAAAAATCAAAATAAAAGATGTAACATCATTATCAAAGAAGCTTATGATAAATGGCTTATTTGGTGATTCTTACCTTTGAACAAGGCTGCAGAACATTTTTAATGATGTTCAAACTGGATCCCTCCAAATGTGAGTTCAAAGCTGTCCAAATACGAATATTTGTTGTCATGTTCATGAGATATACAACATAAAGCTTTTTAGCTTTCTAACTCTTTTGAGTAATATTTATAATTATCAATACACTCCATGTACTTGGACAACGGTATAGGGATCTCAATCCACATACCTGTCAAGTTATGGGATACAATTACATCAATTTCCTCTACTATAACATAGTACAACCTGCAGCACAACCTTGTCCAGCTTTAGCAATCAACATTCAACAATCACTATTAGACCTTGTTCAGCTTTAGCAATCAACATTCAACGTGTCACAGATAATATGCACAACTTTATGTATATAAGATATGTGCATTTAATAATGTCAATTCCAAAGTTTTAGCAACAAAATGCAATCTACACATAAAATACTGAAATTCTCATCACAAACAAGAAGAACCTCCTAATGATTTCCATCTTAAATCATATATCAAGGAAAAGTGGGAAAAAAGGTAACAAAATGAAAAGCTTTCAGTCTACCTTTTCTTCTCTTCTTCTTTCTTTTGTCTTTCGATGGCAGTTTTGCGCTCTACTGACCAAAGGCTTGAACTGGAAGATTTATGAGCAGGAGACAATGAGGAACTCCTACTTCTATGTCTTCTATATCATTTTGCAGCTGGTGATCGACTTCGGCAGCGCCTTGGAGTTGTAGAAGGACTTTTACGCCCTCTTGGTGAAATAGAATGACTTTTTCGCCTATATGAAGATACACATGATCATGAGCACTGAACCTCAGCAACCGAATAGCTATCATAAGTGAATATAAAGCCTGTCCACCATCTAGTATGCTAAATGCAGAACATGTACAGTTACCTCATAAATGTGCTCCATCTTTTACCACACATAGTGCAATTGATTAGGCAGTACGTGAACACTTTTTCCCAAATAGTCCCCTCTTCTCTCCTTATCAAGGACAGACTATCATGAAAAACAAGTAAAGTTAGAGAGATTAAGCCAAATAAGCGACCGAAAATAAGCCATTAGTCCATTGTTGTCTAGAAAAAGAAGCTACCAGAATTAAGCCAAAGAAGATACCTTCTGCTTGCACCATCCCCACTCATTGACAGTTCCACCTTGCCATGCAGAGCAGGTGTAACATCCTCAAAATAATTAATCGAATTATTTGGATGTTAACCCAATTGAATTAATTTGGTACTTAATTGGTAAAATTATTGAGTGCTAAAATTAATTATTGGCTGTCACAGGATCATTGACCGAATAATACGGATCAAGGAAGTTTCGAAATCGAAATAAGGGAATTAGATCAATACGGTAATTGGACCACGCTACCACGTATTTATTAATTAAATATGTGTGTGTGTGTGTGTGTGTATGTGCTTAAAGAAAAGAAAGAAGGGTCCACGAGAGAGAGGAAAGAAACAGAGAAGAGAAGGGAAAGAAGAGAAAGAAGAGAAAGGAGAGAAGAGAAAGAAGAAGAAAGAAGAAGAGATTGTGGGAGCATCACTCATCCCCAAGGTCCCAAATTCCATCACCATCTTCATCTCATCCTTCTCATCAAAACCCATATCTTTGGTAAGCCTCTCCTCCATTTTTCCCCCTTCCTTTTGATTTCGAAAATTGAGGGTTTGTGGGGAAAATTTGTTGAAATCATGGATTAATAGGTTGTGTTGATGATTGGGTTGTGCTTAGGATCGAAGTTAGGAGCGGATTGATCGCGTTGTGAAGTTCGAATCGAAGTTTGGAGCGATTTGGTGAAATAGGGTTCCGTTCGAGAGTTTTTCAAGTCTCGGCAAATTCGGTTCGATATCGGCTCTCGCTTCAAGGGTGAGTTTTACTCACGCTTAGGATGTTTTTGTGTCTCGTTAGTTTTTACGTTAATCGATTTCGAGAGATTTTGGAACGAAAACCGTTATTTGAAAATATGTCGCGTTTTAATACAATTCGTTTTGATTGAGTTTTTGATTGGATTGATTGATTGTGTGGTTTGTATTGGATTCATTTTACTGGTTGTCAAATCTGTTTTCGATCGGAACAAAAATCGGAATTGAGCGGAATAGCGGATTTCGCGAAAATCGCAAAATTCTGCACTTGAAAGGCCCCCCTTACTGCCAGTCCACGCGCCACTTGCGCGCCGCGCGCCACTCGCGCGCCACTGGACAGAACCTTACTGTCAGCTCGCGCGCCACTTGCGCGCCACGCGCCACTCGCGCGCCACTTGGCAGAATTTCAGCAACCAAACACTATTTTTCGTTTCGCGATAACTTTTGATCCGGGAACCCGATCAAGGTGTTCTAAGATGCGTTGGAAAGCTTATTCAGAGGCCTGACTGAATATTCTATTTTTAAGGCGAAATGAACTGTTTTTGATATTGAAAATTTTGTCGAAAAGTGGTCAACTAGAGTGCGAGTGTGAACGTGGATTTTATAAAACGTGGATTAAAGTGTTTCATTGATTGTCTGATTTGATGGACCGTGGGTTCATAGTATTGTAGATATACGTATATAGTATATCGAGTTGGGTGACGACCCATGTGTAACATACTAGGAGGGGCAGTCATGATCCCCTTCCCTAGGCTCCATGCCAATGGGAGAATGTACTATTGGTAGGGGGGTTCACCGGGGTTAGCGATGTTCCGCAGTCGGTGTTATGTTAAAGATTATTGTACGATACACCGAGGTTAGCAATGTTCTGCAGTCGGTGCCGTACTTTGTTTGTTGTACGATACACCGGGGTTAGCGATGTTCCGCAGTCGGTGCCGTACTTTGCTTATTTTACGACATACCGGGGTTAGCAATGTTTTGCAGTCGGTGTCGTGTTAAGTATAAAAGATCTAATAACTGAACCGAGAGTGTTAGTAGGGGTCTCGGTAGAACTCACTGAGATTGTATCTCACTGTTTAAATGTTGTTGTTTTACAGATAAACAGGGACAGAAGAAACCGCAGAGGCACGAGTAGGTGGCCCCCGGGAATCGGATAATGGCTTAGTTTTATGTTTAAGTTTATTTTCCTTCTGTTATCCATGTATCACAACACTATGGCATTAGTGTTTTGTTTATCTTCTTTCCGCTTTCTTGTATGACTCTAATTACCACAGTTGCTGACAATTTATGGTCTGAGTACCGTAAGGTCTTATTTGTGTATAAGATGGTTAAGTTGTATTTCAGCAAAAATTTTATAGTGGTATTCAGTGTCTGAACAGGAATAGTTATCTCTGATGTTTATACTTGGTGCACTTGGGTATTTTTACTTGTGCTCCATCTTTTACCACACATAGTGCAATTGATTAGGCAGTACGTGAACACTTTTTCCCAAATAGTCCCCTCTTCTCTCCTTATCAAGGACAGACTATCATGAAAAACAAGTAAAGTTAGAGAGATTAAGCCAAAGAAGCGACCGAAAATAAGCCATTAGTCCATTGTTGTCTAGAAAAAGAAGCTACCAGAATTAAGCCAAAGAAGATACCTTCTGCTTGCACCATCCCCACTCATTGACAGTTCCACCTTGCCAAGCAGAGCAGGTGCTATAATTGCATTAACATTCTCCACAACCTAAGCCAAACAAATTTGGAATCTTATAATTAGATCCAATTATTAAGAAAATAAAAATAAATTTACCCCCCTCCCCAAAAACAAATCAAATTTAACAGTAAAGGAAACTATAACAGGGATAAAATAAAATAGCATATCCATCAGACACAGATTTTAAAAAACAAATCTATCATTCTGCCCAAAAATATAAAATAACTTCAAAATATATCACTGTGAAGGAATATCAAGTATCACACACCTTGAGAACACCTTTTCCGAGGTAGTCTGAACCTCCATCCCTCAATTTCAGTCATAGACACCTTTAACAGAGAAACAAACATAGGATTTTCCGAACTTACAAATCCATGCAATAACCAAATGAAAGCTTTGCAGCCAATAACCATCAATATAACACACAGGACACATGCATGTTAGTTAGTGACCACAAAATATCACTTCAAACCATGCAAGCAGTTCAGTAAAAGCGATACATCGTGTGCAATGATGGCTCACCTGACGAAATGCCTCTGTGTGTACCTGGCTCACCTGACGAAAAAATATCAGATTTTGTCAAAATAAAAAATACCTGGGTTCTTAACAAAGTTCTGGTCTAACAAGCAAGTATCAACAGAGCAAGCATCAACAGAGCAAGCAAGCATAAAAACGAAAATGAAGCATCAGTTCAGACAAAGCATCAGTTCTGCAACTTAGGGTTTCAAGCAAAATGAAATCAAGAAGAACGAAATCAAGAAGAACGAAAACGAAATCAAGAAGCATCAGTACAGATGAAGTATCAGTACTGCTTTGAAGTCGAAATCAAGAAGAACGAAAACGAAATCAAGAAGCATCAGTTCAGACGAAGTATCAGTACTGCTTTGAAGACGAAATCAAGAAGAACGAAAACGAAAATAGTGATTTTAGAGATGCTTACTGCTTTGAAGACGAAAATGATGCAGCTTTGAAGAGTTCTCTGAAGACGAAAACGATGCCTACTGCTTTGAACACGAAATGAAGATGTGATTCGCGAGGAAGAGAGCGAGAAGGATGAGGGTTCACAAGGAAGAAAGCTCCGCGAGGAAGAAGAGTGAGTGTGGGGTTCGCGAAGAAGAACAGTGAGTGTGGGTTCGCGAAGAAGAACAGTGAGTGTGGGTTCGCGAGGAAGAAGAAATCGAGGGATTGGGTGCTGTGCAAGGGTTTCGCGAAGAAGAAGAAGAAGAAGAAGAAGAAGAAGAAGAAGAAGAAGAAGAAGAAGAATAAGAGGTAGAGTGTGGGTGCTGTGCGAGGGATTGTGAAATAGGGAAAAGAGGGTTTATACCTTTAGCATCGGTTGTTTGTAACAACCGATGCTAAAGTTCCTGAGTTGGACATTTAACATCGGTTATTACAAACAACCGATATTAAATGTCCAACTCGAGAACATTTAACATCAGCTGTTGCAACAACCGATGTTAAAGGTCTAACATGAACTAAAACTTTTGCTCCTAATTTCAAAAATGCCACCGGTTACACATTTAGCATCGGTTGTCGTGACCGTGATCCCGACGTAGACGGCTCAAAAATCGATATTTCAGGGAGTCGCCACCCAATTTATTAAATAGGGAAAATTGAAAAAAAACCTACCTTAAAATTAATGGTCTGCGTAAACTAGGTTGGATTCGGGAGTCGGTTATGCATAGGGAAGGGCGAAAACTTAATTCCACTACACCCCTAGTACATCCGTCCTAAGACAGTTACCCTAAATCTGATTGTGCAAATATAAATTACGAATTTATTTGTTTTACCCAAAAATAAAATAGTAGAGAATAATAAGGGCTAATTTAGAAAAGTTTAATTTTGACTTGACGGGGAAGCCCCGCTCCTACGTATCCTCCGGTGCAATGAGGAACTCAAAAGTCACGTAGTTCTTCCTGAAAAATTTTGTTGGTTGGTATTTTTTAATATAGGGGTTTTAGGATTATTGAGCTGTACAGCTCATCCGTCCTAGAACGCTGACTAACCCGTCTGTACAGTCGGCTTAGTCCCCTATTTTCGGAAAATAGAGTTTTTGGAGTTTGGAAAAATGATTTTATGTGTGTTGGTTTGATTTTATTTGAATAGGTATTTTAGGACTCTTGAACCGTACGGTTCATTTATCCTAGAATGCTGACTAACCCGTCTGTACAGTCGGCTTAGTCCCCTATTTTCGAAAAATGGAGTTTTTGATTTATGGAAAGAAATATGTTTGTGTTTATTTTGATTTAGAAATTGTTTGTTTTAAATAGGGATTTTAGGACATGATCCGTAACGGTTCATTAATAACCTAAAAAGCTGACTAACCCGACTGTACAGTCGATTTAGTCCCCTATTTATATTTTTTTGAAAATGAAATATTTATCTTTTTTATTTTTATAGGTTTTTTGTAAAAGGAAATAATAAAAACGAAAACAGAGGGTGCAGTAGTAAAATGGGGTGCAGTTTGCAAAAAGGGAGTTGTATTATTGTTTGCTTGAATGCAAAAGTATTAAGCTCCTTTGTGTCGTAGAGGGGTCCCTCTGGGAATAGATCTAAGGCTTTCTCTATCAAGTGAACCTCTCAAAGGTAGCTCTATAGAGCCCTAAATAAGGTTCCTAGAGCCAACGACCCCAATTAAGAACACTGATCAACAACAATAGGCAAGCTATTAGGAGTGCCAGCATTCTCAAGAGGGACCAAACTCTAGGTGAGACTTTCGTGACCACCCAACAGGACGCACATCCAGTAGGCCATCACTACGCAGTCTCGTTCTAACTTAGGTTATTCTCCAGTCCGGGTACAGGACTATTCTCACGTGTGTGCAGAAGTGTGATAGTGGAGTGTGTGTAGGAGCAAAATGTTAAATATACCCCCTAGTTGCAAAACAAACAAACACATATACAGAAAATAATAGTCTTCTACCCTAGGGTTTATATCAAGCATAAAATAAAGATATACAAAAAAAAAAACTAAATAAATAAATAAATAATCAATAAATCAATAAATATGTACATAAATAAATAAATAAATAAATAAACAAATAGATATAAATAAATAAATACAAAACTAACCTCAAGCTGATGAACGCGAGGAACGCCGAACCGGACCGAGCAGTCTGACCAAGTCAACTGCGAATCGGACTGCTTTGAGAACCGAAAAAAACCGATTCAACAAAAAAATTACAAACTAATCAAAGACAGACTTT
This sequence comes from Astragalus membranaceus, assembly GCA_039519185.1. NCBI lineage: Eukaryota > Viridiplantae > Streptophyta > Magnoliopsida > Fabales > Fabaceae > Astragalus > Astragalus membranaceus. The sequence continues at coordinate 25,262,204 of CM076853.1, forward strand.
TAGTGTCTGGACCGCAAAAGGCTAGCCCAAAAGATCACTTAATCTGCCAATGACTCCTCCCTCTCCAAACCTTCACCTCTCAACCTCTTTTATAGTCAATTTCTATAGGGTTGTTGTTTCTTGCAAGCAATGTGGGACTAAAACAAGATAGAGAAAACAATTCCCACTTAGAGAACACAATTCCCGTTTTTCTCAAACCTGTCACCGTAAAAGCGCGATTCCGGATTCGTTAACCGTTGGATCGTCTTGGTTTTTTGACAGTAGGTTCGTGAGACATATATCTTCACTTTCACCGTTCGGATCGTCAAAACGAGGTCTGAGGAGAGAGAAATTGCCTTCGCAATAGCTGCAGTTTTTGGTCCGTTTTTCTCAAACCTCTCACCGTAAAGGTGCGATTCCGGATTCGTTAACCGTTGGATCATCTTTGTTTTTTTGACAGCAGGTTCGTGGGACATGTGTCTCCACTTTCACCGTTCGGATCGTCAAAACGAGGTCCGAGGAGAGAGAAATTGCTTTCGCATAGTAGCTAAAAACTAATACCCGAAAATACCCAAAAGCGACTACTTTTTGTAATAATAATTTTTTTATTGCACCTCCCCTTTTTTATTTTCTTTTGTAATTTGTATTATTTCTTATCTATTTATTTTTTTTATTTTCTTTTTTTAATTAAAGATATTGCAACAAGAAAAATAAATTAAATTTACTTTGTAATTTTTTGAATTAGCATATATTTTTTTAATTTTTGTTTAACCACTAAAAAAAGTAATAATAACGCAAAATTAGTAAATTAGCGCAAAATGACCTATTCGAGGGATTAGGAATCAAATATACGCGAAAAACGTATTTTTGTGATTTTTTGAAAAAGTAAAAAATGTACCGGTTAAAATTGGGTGTTCACAGTTGCCCCTCTGTGCTTACTTTCTTACGAGATAATACATAAAACTATGTTTTCTTGTTTTATCAAAGTAAGGAATAAGTACAGATATGAACCTCAATTTTAATCGGTGAAATATGCACAATTGTCTTTTGACTGTTAAAGTTAAATGGGTAACAAGAAATACAAACAGTGCCAGAGCTGAATCGATAGCACGAAGTTAGCACAAAACAAATGCCAGGGTGAGACCGATAGCATGCAAATTTAAAGACAATGCTAGGGCGAGACCGATAGCATGAAAATTAAAGACAATGCCAGGGCGAGACCGATAGCAGGAAAATTAAAGACACTGCCAGGGCGAGACCGATAGCAGGAAAATTAAAGACAATGCCAGGGCGAGACCGATAGCATGAAAATTAAAGACAATGCCAGGGCGAGACCGATAGCATGAAGATGAAAGACAGTGCCAGGGCGAGACCGATAGCACCAAATTTAAAACAATGCCAGGGCGAGACCGATAGCACAAAATTAAAGACAATGCCAGGGCGAGACCGATAGCACAAAACTAAAAACAATGCCAGGGCGAGACCGATAGCATGAAAATTAAAGACAATGCCAGGGCGAGACCGATAGCACAAAATTGAAGACAATGCCAGGGCGAGACCGATAGCATGAAAATTAAAGACAATGCCAGGGCGAGACCGATAGCAGGAAAATTAAAGACACTGCCAGGGCGAGACCGATAGCAGGAAAATTAAAGACAATGCCAGGGCGAGACCGATAGCATGAAAATTAAAGACAATGCCAGGGCGAGACCGATAGCATGAAGATGAAAGACAGTGCCAGGGCGAGACCGATAGCACCAAATTTAAAACAATGCCAGGGCGAGACCGATAGCACAAAATTAAAGACAATGCCAGGGCGAGACCGATAGCACAAAACTAAAAACAATGCCAGGGCGAGACCGATAGCATGAAAATTAAAGACAATGCCAGGGCGAGACCGATAGCACAAAATTGAAGACAATGCCAGGGCGAGACCGATAGCATGCAAATTAAAAGCAAATGCCAGGGCGAGACCGATAGCAGAAAATTAAAAACAAATGCCAGGGCGAGACCGATAGCAGAAAATTAAAAACAAATGCCAGGGCGAGACCGATAGCATGAAAATTAAAAACAATGCCAGGGCGAGACCGATAGCATGAAAACTAAAGACAAATGCCAGGGCGAGGCCGATAGCATGAAAATTAAAAACAATGCCAGGGCAAGACCGATAGCATGAAAATTAAAAACAATGCCAGGGCAAGACCGATAGCATGAAAAGTGAAGCAGTGCCAGGGCTGAACCGTTAGCACGAAATTTAAAAGACAGTGCCAGGGCTGAACCGTTAGCAAGAAATTTAAAAAGACAAATGCCAGGGCTGAACCGTTAGCATGAAAGGTAAAGCAGTGCCAGGGCTGAACCGTTAGCACGAAATTTAAAAGACAATGCCAGGGCTGAACCGTTAGCAAGAAATTTAAAAAGACAAATGCCAGGACTGAACCGTTAGCATAAAATTAAAGACAATGCCAGGGCGAGACCGATAGCATGAAAATTAAAGACAATGCCAGGGCGAGACCGATAGCACAAAATTAAAGACAATGCCAGGGCGAGACCGATAGCATGAAAATTAAAGACAATGCCAGGGCGAGACCGATAGCATGAAAAGTAAAGCAGTGCCAGGGCTGAACCGTTAGCACGAAATTTAAAAGACAATGCCAGGGCTGAACCGTTAGCAAGAAATTTAAAAAGACAAATGCCAGGGCTGAACCGTTAGCATGAAAGGTAAAGCAGTGCCAGGGCTGAACCGTTAGCACGAAATTTAAAAGACAATGCCAGGGCTGAACCGTTAGCTTGAAAGGTAAAGCTGTGCCAGGGCTAAACCGTTAGCACGAAATTTAAAAGACAATGCCAGGGCTGAACCGTTAGCATGAAAGGTAAAGCAATGCCAGGGCTGAACCGTTAGCACAAAATCTAAAAGACAATGCCAGGGTTGAACCGTCGGCATAAAAAGTAAAGCAGTGCCAGGGCTGAACCGTTAGCACGAGGATGAGAAGGGAAATGCCAGGGCTGAACCGTTGGCATGAGAAGTAAATCAGTGTCAATGCACGTCTTGCTTTGGAGGACTCTTTTTTTATTACTTTATTTGCAAAGTACTGAACACAAATGTATGATTCTAATCATGAAGTGGAATGCATGGATAGACATGAAATGTATGCAAACTATGACATGAAATGCATGAATTATGCATGATCTTGAGTTGAAATTAAGATGCACTTGTCTTGAAAGTTGGATTCACTGAGAATTTTTTCTTTTTGTGCAGGCTTTATTTGAAACCAATCAAGCTTGTCCTCATATGGAAGTTTATCCTCAACACAGCTAACTTGCTTAGGCCCTTTTTCTCTTTTTATGACCACTTCTCTCCTTTCAAGCAAATCACCCTCAAATTTGACCTTCTCTCTCTTCTTTTTTTGATTGTCATTAGCTCTCTAAATCACATTACTGATTCCAAGTTGACTATTTTTGAAGCATTACTTAATGAGCATGCATGGATTCACAGGTATTTAAGAGCTGGAACTTTTTGGGTTTGGATTTTTGGTTTGAAAGTGGAGGGTATTTTGGAGGGAAAACATAGGAAAGACAAAGGCGACACAGGATGGTAGGGAAAAAGGTATTATGGCAACCTCGAGTTTATTGGGGATTCCATTTACTTGAGGTGCCTGACTTGCTGGGAATTGGCTGGGTATTGAAAACAAGTTTTACCATAGGGGAGACTTCCAGAGGTAGCAAGCAAAATCTAACTCACGGTTATGCAAACACTTTTGCCCCGGTGTTAGTAGAAGGTATTGCCCCAAGAGAAGGCTACACAGGTGTACCAAACAACGGTTGACTCGTGAAAGGACCTGCAAAGATTTTGCTTCAAACAGCTCAGGTGTGGAAAAGAAACTTTTGACTCATGACGGGTCTTACACAGGTTTTGCCCCAGTACTGGTGAAAGTTGTTGCTCACAAGAGTGCACTTGACGGATGTAGGGTATGGTAAGGATTTTTCCTCATTCTGGTGAAAGACATTGCCCTGAGAGAATACTACCTGATGTAACAAGAAACATTTGACTCTTAAAGGTCTTACGAAACTTGCCCCAGTGTGGGGTTTTCTCGAGACTCTCAAGCTTATCCTTCACAAAGTTGCCCAAATGTACACTATTGTGTGGCCCAAGTAGAAGAAATTTCCCAGTGAACTACATAAGCTTCTCATTGTAAGTCTCATTCCCCTTTTGTGCCCTAATTTTTGCCTAGACTGCCTTTGCAGGTTTTCAGTCTAGCGGGCTTTATTTTTCTTTTATTCTCCCTAATTTTTGCCTAGACCGCCCTTTCGGGTTTTCAATCTAGCGGGATTTTTTTTCACTTCCTTTTTTATTAGAGCAAAGAATAATTTAAAAGAAGCAAATGATTTATCTCAAAATTAACATTAAGAAAATGAAAACGATCATTCATCAATCAGAGTGGGATTTTGGAGGCTTGTAATGTGACTATGGGTTATGGGTTATGAAAGAAAGACGATTAGAATGCTCAAGGAAACGTCTTACGGGCATGAGTTATGGGCTATGGAAGAAAGATGGTTAGAAGGTTGAAAGAACGGGCATGAGTAACAGGTTATCGGGATGGATTGATTGGGAGGCTTAAAGGAATGCTTTACAGGCATGGATTATGGGTTATGGAAAGGAAATGAGTAGAAGGTTCAAAGAAATGTTTTGCGAGTATGGGTTACATGCTATGGGAGACAAATGAATAGAGGGCTCAAAGAAAGGTTTTAGGTTATGGGTTATGGGAATGGATCAAGGATCTTTAGTGCATTCAGCTTTCTATTGTGTTCCCCAGACCTCATATCATTCACTTTTTTTTATTACTTTTTTTTTTTCACCCCATCTGCTTTTTGATCACTCTTTCTTTTTTTTTTTTTTGCCCTAATTTTTGCCAAGACTGACAATACTTGCTTTCAGTCTTGCGGGCTTTATTCATTTTTCTCTTTTTCTTTTCTTTTGAACTTTTTCCACCATCCCTATAACTTTGGAAAACTGAATGCACTAAATTCTATTGTAGTGTCGATCCTTGTCCAGGGTTTAGTGAAGGGACGTTACAGGCTCAAAGGGGATGGTAAGGGATATATTTTGTTTGGGATAGAGAAAGACGACCACTCTTCATTTGAAATCATGATTCCACGTTTGCAAAATTTTAATTTTGAAATAACATCTACTCTTTTACACATTCTTTGCTCTTCATTTCTTTTGATTTCTTTTTTGTTTTTTTTTTCTTTGCTTTTTTTTGGGAAATGGACATTTGATATCCGATATTCGCTCACCGGTTCATCCCTGAATGACGCAACTAAAAGGGCCTAAAGAACTATCACTTGAGGCAAGAACTCAAAAGGGGTCGGTGTTTTAAGGGGACACGGGGAGAAAGGATTGAGATGAGTTTTTAAATCCATGCAAATTCATTAGCATAAAACTTCAACTAAGTCAACTTGGTTTCGAACTACATGATTAAAGAAGTGCTAATGACAATCATCTTTTTCCTTCTCTTTTTGAGCAAAACATAATTACCAACCTTATGTCCCCATTTTTCCAATATGCCCGAGTATTGTGCCCCATGATATCTTTCCTCTCGCATTATTTCTCTACACCTCTAATGATTAATCTTCCCAACAAGTCTTAAGCGAATGATCCAATTCCACGAGTCTAAGCTTGATTGGAACACAAGCACAAAAATTTCAAACTCCTTTTTAATTATTTTCTTAAAGAAAAAATTTATGAGAAGGAGTCAAAGAGACCAACATTTTATGAAATGCATGGTATGTATGCAAGTATTCACCCTAAAATGCAACATGTGTTGTTTTGTAATTTTTTTTCATTGTTTTATGCAAAAAATGCAATGCAATTGCCCTTTTTGAAGGGAATATGCTATGAAAATTTACAAATGGCAATGATAATTTTTTTTATTTACTTATGCAAAGATTTTTACATACATCGAAGAAAAAAAAATGAAATATGGAGGAATTTTTATGATGAATGATTTTTATATTTATTTTTATACAAATGAGTATGATGAATGACAATGAAATGGAAATGTGTGCTACATGCAATTATTCTAAGGACATATGCAATGCAAAATGCAAATGAATGACACGCGGAAAAAAAAGATCGATTAAATTTTAGTTTTGTCTTTACATGAAATGAACTTCTAAATGCAACATGATTTTTTTTTGCTCTTTCATGCACGAAATGCAATATGAGGTGTTTTTTTTATGTTTTTTTTTATGCATGAAATGCAATATGATTTTTAATTTTGTAGAAAAAAATGAGTGATTTTCTAAATCCAAAAGTTTTTTATGGGAAAAAGATATTCTTGTTTATTTATGGAAAATAAGGTAAGAGGTAGAGTAGCTCCCTTTGTGACCTAAATTGGTTAGCCTATGCTATTGGGCCCTACAGATCTAAGGTCTTCTATTGTGAATAGTCACTGGGTTAGCAGCTATAACCTAGGGAAATTTTAGGTCTCTAGAGTCAAGTACTCTTCTAGAAGTGTAAACACACCAGGATGTACATCCCAGATGTGGATACCCGCAGAGAAGAATCGTACTCTAGATGAGGAATTCATGGTAGCCACTAGGATGTACATCCAAAATGACTACCACTACACAGCCTCGTTCTAACTTATGTTTTTTTTTAGGCTCAGGTGTAAGCCCAACTCTCAGTGTGTGCGCACAGTGTATGTGTGGTGTGTGAAGCGAGCATAGGAACACTAAAAAATAACAAAAACCCCAAATTGTACCTTATAATTACTTTGCACAAACAAATTAAAAAGGCTTGACTCTCATGTGTCCCCAGCGGAGTCGCCATCTGTCGTGACCGTGATCCCGACGTAGACGGCTCAAAAATCGATATTTCAGGGAGTCGCCACCCAATTTATTAAATAGGGAAAATTGAGAAAAAACCTACCTTAAAATTAATGGTCTGCGTAAACTAGGTTGGATTCGGGAGTCGGTTATGCATAGGGAAGGGCGAAAACTTAATTCCACTACACCCCTAGTACATCCGTCCTAAGACAGTTACCCTAAATCTGATTGTGCAAATATAAATTACGAATTTATTTGTTTTACCCAAAAATAAAATAGTAGAGAATAATAAGGGCTAATTTAGAAAAGTTTAATTTTGACTTGACGGGGAAGCCCCGCTCCTACGTATCCTCCGGTGCAATGAGGAACTCAAAAGTCACGTAGTTCTTCCTGAAAAATTTTGTTGGTTGGTATTTTTTAATATAGGGGTTTTAGGATTATTGAGCTGTACAGCTCATCCGTCCTAGAACGCTGACTAACCCGTCTGTACAGTCGGCTTAGTCCCCTATTTTCGGAAAATAGAGTTTTTGGAGTTTGGAAAAATGATTTTATGTGTGTTGGTTTGATTTTATTTGAATAGGTATTTTAGGACTCTTGAACCGTACGGTTCATTTATCCTAGAATGCTGACTAACCCGTCTGTACAGTCGGCTTAGTCCCCTATTTTCGAAAAATGGAGTTTTTGATTTATGGAAAGAAATATGTTTGTGTTTATTTTGATTTAGAAATTGTTTGTTTTAAATAGGGATTTTAGGACATGATCCGTAACGGTTCATTAATAACCTAAAAAGCTGACTAACCCGACTGTACAGTCGATTTAGTCCCCTATTTATATTTTTTTGAAAATGAAATATTTATCTTTTTTATTTTTATAGGTTTTTTGTAAAAGGAAATAATAAAAACGAAAACAGAGGGTGCAGTAGTAAAATGGGGTGCAGTTTGCAAAAAGGGAGTTGTATTATTGTTTGCTTGAATGCAAAAGTATTAAGCTCCTTTGTGTCGTAGAGGGGTCCCTCTGGGAATAGATCTAAGGCTTTCTCTATCAAGTGAACCTCTCAAAGGTAGCTCTATAGAGCCCTAAATAAGGTTCCTAGAGCCAACGACCCCAATTAAGAACACTGATCAACAACAATAGGCAAGCTATTAGGAGTGCCAGCATTCTCAAGAGGGACCAAACTCTAGGTGAGACTTTCGTGACCACCCAACAGGACGCACATCCAGTAGGCCATCACTACGCAGTCTCGTTCTAACTTAGGTTATTCTCCAGTCCGGGTACAGGACTATTCTCACGTGTGTGCAGAAGTGTGATAGTGGAGTGTGTGTAGGAGCAAAATGTTAAATATACCCCCTAGTTGCAAAACAAACAAACACATATACAGAAAATAATAGTCTTCTACCCTAGGGTTTATATCAAGCATAAAATAAAGATATACAAAAAAAAAACTAAATAAATAAATAAATAATCAATAAATCAATAAATATGTACATAAATAAATAAATAAATAAATAAACAAATAGATATAAATAAATAAATACAAAACTAACCTCAAGCTGATGAACGCGAGGAACGCCGAACCGGACCGAGCAGTCTGACCAAGTCAACTGCGAATCGGACTGCTTTGAGAACCGAAAAAAACCGATTCAACAAAAAAATTACAAACTAATCAAAGACAGACTTTTAGTGTCTGGACCGCAAAAGGCTAGCCCAAAAGATCACTTAATCTGCCAATGACTCCTCCCTCTCCAAACCTTCACCTCTCAACCTCTTTTATAGTCAATTTCTATAGGGTTGTTGTTTCTTGCAAGCAATGTGGGACTAAAACAAGATAGAGAAAACAATTCCCACTTAGAGAACACAATTCCCGTTTTTCTCAAACCTGTCACCGTAAAAGCGCGATTCCGGATTCGTTAACCGTTGGATCGTCTTGGTTTTTTGACAGTAGGTTCGTGAGACATATATCTTCACTTTCACCGTTCGGATCGTCAAAACGAGGTCTGAGGAGAGAGAAATTGCCTTCGCAATAGCTGCAGTTTTTGGTCCGTTTTTCTCAAACCTCTCACCGTAAAGGTGCGATTCCGGATTCGTTAACCGTTGGATCATCTTTGTTTTTTTGACAGCAGGTTCGTGGGACATGTGTCTCCACTTTCACCGTTCGGATCGTCAAAACGAGGTCCGAGGAGAGAGAAATTGCTTTCGCATAGTAGCTAAAAACTAATACCCGAAAATACCCAAAAGCGACTACTTTTTGTAATAATAATTTTTTTATTGCACCTCCCCTTTTTTATTTTCTTTTGTAATTTGTATTATTTCTTATCTATTTATTTTTTTTATTTTCTTTTTTTAATTAAAGATATTGCAACAAGAAAAATAAATTAAATTTACTTTGTAATTTTTTGAATTAGCATATATTTTTTTAATTTTTGTTTAACCACTAAAAAAAGTAATAATAACGCAAAATTAGTAAATTAGCGCAAAATGACCTATTCGAGGGATTAGGAATCAAATATACGCGAAAAACGTATTTTTGTGATTTTTTGAAAAAGTAAAAAATGTACCGGTTAAAATTGGGTGTTCACAGTTGCCCCTCTGTGCTTACTTTCTTACGAGATAATACATAAAACTATGTTTTCTTGTTTTATCAAAGTAAGGAATAAGTACAGATATGAACCTCAATTTTAATCGGTGAAATATGCACAATTGTCTTTTGACTGTTAAAGTTAAATGGGTAACAAGAAATACAAACAGTGCCAGAGCTGAATCGATAGCACGAAGTTAGCACAAAACAAATGCCAGGGTGAGACCGATAGCATGCAAATTTAAAGACAATGCTAGGGCGAGACCGATAGCATGAAAATTAAAGACAATGCCAGGGCGAGACCGATAGCAGGAAAATTAAAGACACTGCCAGGGCGAGACCGATAGCAGGAAAATTAAAGACAATGCCAGGGCGAGACCGATAGCATGAAAATTAAAGACAATGCCAGGGCGAGACCGATAGCATGAAGATGAAAGACAGTGCCAGGGCGAGACCGATAGCACCAAATTTAAAACAATGCCAGGGCGAGACCGATAGCACAAAATTAAAGACAATGCCAGGGCGAGACCGATAGCACAAAACTAAAAACAATGCCAGGGCGAGACCGATAGCATGAAAATTAAAGACAATGCCAGGGCGAGACTGATAGCACAAAATTGAAGACAATGCCAGGGCGAGACCGATAGCATGAAAATTAAAGACAATGCCAGGGCGAGACCGATAGCAGGAAAATTAAAGACACTGCCAGGGCGAGACCGATAGCAGGAAAATTAAAGACAATGCCAGGGCGAGACCGATAGCATGAAAATTAAAGACAATGCCAGGGCGAGACCGATAGCATGAAGATGAAAGACAGTGCCAGGGCGAGACCGATAGCACCAAATTTAAAACAATGCCAGGGCGAGACCGATAGCACAAAATTAAAGACAATGCCAGGGCGAGACCGATAGCACAAAACTAAAAACAATGCCAGGGCGAGACCGATAGCATGAAAATTAAAGACAATGCCAGGGCGAGACCGATAGCACAAAATTGAAGACAATGCCAGGGCGAGACCGATAGCATGCAAATTAAAAGCAAATGCCAGGGCGAGACCGATAGCAGAAAATTAAAAACAAATGCCAGGGCGAGACCGATAGCAGAAAATTAAAAACAAATGCCAGGGCGAGACCGATAGCATGAAAATTAAAAACAATGCCAGGGCGAGACCGATAGCATGAAAACTAAAGACAAATGCCAGGGCGAGGCCGATAGCATGAAAATTAAAAACAATGCCAGGGCAAGACCGATAGCATGAAAATTAAAAACAATGCCAGGGCAAGACCGATAGCATGAAAAGTGAAGCAGTGCCAGGGCTGAACCGTTAGCACGAAATTTAAAAGACAGTGCCAGGGCTGAACCGTTAGCAAGAAATTTAAAAAGACAAATGCCAGGGCTGAACCGTTAGCATGAAAGGTAAAGCAGTGCCAGGGCTGAACCGTTAGCACGAAATTTAAAAGACAATGCCAGGGCTGAACCGTTAGCAAGAAATTTAAAAAGACAAATGCCAGGACTGAACCGTTAGCATAAAATTAAAGACAATGCCAGGGCGAGACCGATAGCATGAAAATTAAAGACAATGCCAGGGCGAGACCGATAGCACAAAATTAAAGACAATGCCAGGGCGAGACCGATAGCATGAAAATTAAAGACAATGCCAGGGCGAGACCGATAGCATGAAAAGTAAAGCAGTGCCAGGGCTGAACCGTTAGCACGAAATTTAAAAGACAATGCCAGGGCTGAACCGTTAGCAAGAAATTTAAAAAGACAAATGCCAGGGCTGAACCGTTAGCATGAAAGGTAAAGCAGTGCCAGGGCTGAACCGTTAGCACGAAATTTAAAAGACAATGCCAGGGCTGAACCGTTAGCTTGAAAGGTAAAGCTGTGCCAGGGCTAAACCGTTAGCACGAAATTTAAAAGACAATGTCAGGGCTGAACCGTTAGCATGAAAGGTAAAGCAATGCCAGGGCTGAACCGTTAGCACAAAATCTAAAAGACAATGCCAGGGTTGAACCGTCGGCATAAAAAGTAAAGCAGTGCCAGGGCTGAACCGTTAGCACGAGGATGAGAAGGGAAATGCCAGGGCTGAACCGTTGGCATGAGAAGTAAATCAGTGTCAATGCACGTCTTGCTTTGGAGGACTCTTTTTTTATTACTTTATTTGCAAAGTACTGAACACAAATGTATGATTCTAATCATGAAGTGGAATGCATGGATAGACATGAAATGTATGCAAACTATGACATGAAATGCATGAATTATGCATGATCTTGAGTTGAAATTAAGATGCACTTGTCTTGAAAGTTGGATTCACTGAGAATTTTTTCTTTTTGTGCAGGCTTTATTTGAAACCAATCAAGCTTGTCCTCATATGGAAGTTTATCCTCAACACAGCTAACTTGCTTAGGCCCTTTTTCTCTTTTTATGACCACTTCTCTCCTTTCAAGCAAATCACCCTCAAATTTGACCTTCTCTCTCTTCTTTTTTTGATTGTCATTAGCTCTCTAAATCACATTACTGATTCCAAGTTGACTATTTTTGAAGCATTACTTAATGAGCATGCATGGATTCACAGGTATTTAAGAGCTGGAACTTTTTGGGTTTGGATTTTTGGTTTGAAAGTGGAGGGTATTTTGGAGGGAAAACATAGGAAAGACAAAGGCGACACAGGATGGTAGGGAAAAAGGTATTATGGCAACCTCGAGTTTATTGGGGATTCCATTTACTTGAGGTGCCTGACTTGCTGGGAATTGGCTGGGTATTGAAAACAAGTTTTACCATAGGGGAGACTTCCAGAGGTAGCAAGCAAAATCTAACTCACGGTTATGCAAACACTTTTGCCCCGGTGTTAGTAGAAGGTATTGCCCCAAGAGAAGGCTACACAGGTGTACCAAACAACGGTTGACTCGTGAAAGGACCTGCAAAGATTTTGCTTCAAACAGCTCAGGTGTGGAAAAGAAACTTTTGACTCATGACGGGTCTTACACAGGTTTTGCCCCAGTACTGGTGAAAGTTGTTGCTCACAAGAGTGCACTTGACGGATGTAGGGTATGGTAAGGATTTTTCCTCATTCTGGTGAAAGACATTGCCCTGAGAGAATACTACCTGATGTAACAAGAAACATTTGACTCTTAAAGGTCTTACGAAACTTGCCCCAGTGTGGGGTTTTCTCGAGACTCTCAAGCTTATCCTTCACAAAGTTGCCCAAATGTACACTATTGTGTGGCCCAAGTAGAAGAAATTTCCCAGTGAACTACATAAGCTTCTCATTGTAAGTCTCATTCCCCTTTTGTGCCCTAATTTTTGCCTAGACTGCCTTTGCAGGTTTTCAGTCTAGCGGGCTTTATTTTTCTTTTATTCTCCCTAATTTTTGCCTAGACCGCCCTTTCGGGTTTTCAATCTAGCGGGATTTTTTTTCACTTCCTTTTTTATTAGAGCAAAGAATAATTTAAAAGAAGCAAATGATTTATCTCAAAATTAACATTAAGAAAATGAAAACGATCATTCATCAATCAGAGTGGGATTTTGGAGGCTTGTAATGTGACTATGGGTTATGGGTTATGAAAGAAAGACGATTAGAATGCTCAAGGAAACGTCTTACGGGCATGAGTTATGGGCTATGGAAGAAAGATGGTTAGAAGGTTGAAAGAACGGGCATGAGTAACAGGTTATCGGGATGGATTGATTGGGAGGCTTAAAGGAATGCTTTACAGGCATGGATTATGGGTTATGGAAAGGAAATGAGTAGAAGGTTCAAAGAAATGTTTTGCGAGTATGGGTTACATGCTATGGGAGACAAATGAATAGAGGGCTCAAAGAAAGGTTTTAGGTTATGGGTTATGGGAATGGATCAAGGATCTTTAGTGCATTCAGCTTTCTATTGTGTTCCCCAGACCTCATATCATTCACTTTTTTTTATTACTTTTTTTTTTCACCCCATCTGCTTTTTGATCACTCTTTCTTTTTTTTTTTTTTTGCCCTAATTTTTGCCAAGACTGACAATACTTGCTTTCAGTCTTGCGGGCTTTATTCATTTTTCTCTTTTTCTTTTCTTTTGAACTTTTTCCACCATCCCTATAACTTTGGAAAACTGAATGCACTAAATTCTATTGTAGTGTCGATCCTTGTCCAGGGTTTAGTGAAGGGACGTTACAGGCTCAAAGGGGATGGTAAGGGATATATTTTGTTTGGGATAGAGAAAGACGACCACTCTTCATTTGAAATCATGATTCCACGTTTGCAAAATTTTAATTTTGAAATAACATCTACTCTTTTACACATTCTTTGCTCTTCATTTCTTTTGATTTCTTTTTTGTTTTTTTTTCTTTGCTTTTTTTTGGGAAATGGACATTTGATATCCGATATTCGCTCACCGGTTCATCCCTGAATGACGCAACTAAAAGGGCCTAAAGAACTATCACTTGAGGCAAGAACTCAAAAGGGGTCGGTGTTTTAAGGGGACACGGGGAGAAAGGATTGAGATGAGTTTTTAAATCCATGCAAATTCATTAGCATAAAACTTCAACTAAGTCAACTTGGTTTCGAACTACATGATTAAAGAAGTGCTAATGACAATCATCTTTTTCCTTCTCTTTTTGAGCAAAACATAATTACCAACCTTATGTCCCCATTTTTCCAATATGCCCGAGTATTGTGCCCCATGATATCTTTCCTCTCGCATTATTTCTCTACACCTCTAATGATTAATCTTCCCAACAAGTCTTAAGCGAATGATCCAATTCCACGAGTCTAAGCTTGATTGGAACACAAGCACAAAAATTTCAAACTCCTTTTTAATTATTTTCTTAAAGAAAAAATTTATGAGAAGGAGTCAAAGAGACCAACATTTTATGAAATGCATGGTATGTATGCAAGTATTCACCCTAAAATGCAACATGTGTTGTTTTGTAATTTTTTTTCATTGTTTTATGCAAAAAATGCAATGCAATTGCCCTTTTTGAAGGGAATATGCTATGAAAATTTACAAATGGCAATGATAATTTTTTTTATTTACTTATGCAAAGATTTTTACATACATCGAAGAAAAAAAAAATGAAATATGGAGGAATTTTTATGATGAATGATTTTTATATTTATTTTTTTACAAATGAGTATGATGAATGACAATGAAATGGAAATGTGTGCTACATGCAATTATTCTAAGGACATATGCAATGCAAAATGCAAATGAATGACACGCGGAAAAAAAAGATCGATTAAATTTTAGTTTTGTCTTTACATGAAATGAACTTCTAAATGCAACATGATTTTTTTTTGCTCTTTCATGCACGAAATGCAATATGAGGTGTTTTTTTTATGTTTTTTTTTATGCATGAAATGCAATATGATTTTTAATTTTGTAGAAAAAAATGAGTGATTTTCTAAATCCAAAAGTTTTTTATGGGAAAAAGATATTCTTGTTTATTTATGGAAAATAAGGTAAGAGGTAGAGTAGCTCCCTTTGTGACCTAAATTGGTTAGCCTATGCTATTGGGCCCTACAGATCTAAGGTCTTCTATTGTGAATAGTCACTGGGTTAGCAGCTATAACCTAGGGAAATTTTAGGTCTCTAGAGTCAAGTACTCTTCTAGAAGTGTAAACACACCAGGATGTACATCCCAGATGTGGATACCCGCAGAGAAGAATCGTACTCTAGATGAGGAATTCATGGTAGCCACTAGGATGTACATCCAAAATGACTACCACTACACAGCCTCGTTCTAACTTATGTTTTTTTTTAGGCTCAGGTGTAAGCCCAACTCTCAGTGTGTGCGCACAGTGTATGTGTGGTGTGTGAAGCGAGCATAGGAACACTAAAAAATAACAAAAACCCCAAATTGTACCTTATAATTACTTTGCACAAACAAATTAAAAAGGCTTGACTCTCATGTGTCCCCAGCGGAGTCGCCATCTGTCGTGACCGTGATCCCGACGTAGACGGCTCAAAAATCGATATTTCAGGGAGTCGCCACCCAATTTATTAAATAGGGAAAATTGAGAAAAAACCTACCTTAAAATTAATGGTCTGCGTAAACTAGGTTGGATTCGGGAGTCGGTTATGCATAGGGAAGGGCGAAAACTTAATTCCACTACACCCCTAGTACATCCGTCCTAAGACAGTTACCCTAAATCTGATTGTGCAAATATAAATTACGAATTTATTTGTTTTACCCAAAAATAAAATAGTAGAGAATAATAAGGGCTAATTTAGAAAAGTTTAATTTTGACTTGACGGGGAAGCCCCGCTCCTACGTATCCTCCGGTGCAATGAGGAACTCAAAAGTCACGTAGTTCTTCCTGAAAAATTTTGTTGGTTGGTATTTTTTAATATAGGGGTTTTAGGATTATTGAGCTGTACAGCTCATCCGTCCTAGAACGCTGACTAACCCGTCTGTACAGTCGGCTTAGTCCCCTATTTTCGGAAAATAGAGTTTTTGGAGTTTGGAAAAATGATTTTATGTGTGTTGGTTTGATTTTATTTGAATAGGTATTTTAGGACTCTTGAACCGTACGGTTCATTTATCCTAGAATGCTGACTAACCCGTCTGTACAGTCGGCTTAGTCCCCTATTTTCGAAAAATGGAGTTTTTGATTTATGGAAAGAAATATGTTTGTGTTTATTTTGATTTAGAAATTGTTTGTTTTAAATAGGGATTTTAGGACATGATCCGTAACGGTTCATTAATAACCTAAAAAGCTGACTAACCCGACTGTACAGTCGATTTAGTCCCCTATTTATATTTTTTTGAAAATGAAATATTTATCTTTTTTATTTTTATAGGTTTTTTGTAAAAGGAAATAATAAAAACGAAAACAGAGGGTGCAGTAGTAAAATGGGGTGCAGTTTGCAAAAAGGGAGTTGTATTATTGTTTGCTTGAATGCAAAAGTATTAAGCTCCTTTGTGTCGTAGAGGGGTCCCTCTGGGAATAGATCTAAGGCTTTCTCTATCAAGTGAACCTCTCAAAGGTAGCTCTATAGAGCCCTAAATAAGGTTCCTAGAGCCAACGACCCCAATTAAGAACACTGATCAACAACAATAGGCAAGCTATTAGGAGTGCCAGCATTCTCAAGAGGGACCAAACTCTAGGTGAGACTTTCGTGACCACCCAACAGGACGCACATCCAGTAGGCCATCACTACGCAGTCTCGTTCTAACTTAGGTTATTCTCCAGTCCGGGTACAGGACTATTCTCACGTGTGTGCAGAAGTGTGATAGTGGAGTGTGTGTAGGAGCAAAATGTTAAATATACCCCCTAGTTGCAAAACAAACAAACACATATACAGAAAATAATAGTCTTCTACCCTAGGGTTTATATCAAGCATAAAATAAAGATATACAAAAAAAAAACTAAATAAATAAATAAATAATCAATAAATCAATAAATATGTACATAAATAAATAAATAAATAAATAAACAAATAGATATAAATAAATAAATACAAAACTAACCTCAAGCTGATGAACGCGAGGAACGCCGAACCGGACCGAGCAGTCTGACCAAGTCAACTGCGAATCGGACTGCTTTGAGAACCG
Organism: Astragalus membranaceus; assembly: GCA_039519185.1. Lineage (NCBI taxonomy): Eukaryota > Viridiplantae > Streptophyta > Magnoliopsida > Fabales > Fabaceae > Astragalus > Astragalus membranaceus. The sequence continues at coordinate 25,279,118 of CM076853.1, forward strand.
AAAAAAACCGATTCAACAAAAAAATTACAAACTAATCAAAGACAGACTTTTAGTGTCTGGACCGCAAAAGGCTAGCCCAAAAGATCACTTAATCTGCCAATGACTCCTCCCTCTCCAAACCTTCACCTCTCAACCTCTTTTATAGTCAATTTCTATAGGGTTGTTGTTTCTTGCAAGCAATGTGGGACTAAAACAAGATAGAGAAAACAATTCCCACTTAGAGAACACAATTCCCGTTTTTCTCAAACCTGTCACCGTAAAAGCGCGATTTCGGATTCTTTAACCGTTGGATCGTCTTGGTTTTTTGACAGTAGGTTCGTGAGACATATATCTTCACTTTCACCGTTCGGATCGTCAAAACGAGGTCTGAGGAGAGAGAAATTTCCTTCGCAATAGCTGCAGTTTTTGGTCCGTTTTTCTCAAACCTCTCACCGTAAAGGTGCGATTCCGGATTCGTTAACCGTTGGATCATCTTTGTTTTTTTGACAGCAGGTTCGTGGGACATGTGTCTCCACTTTCACCGTTCGGATCGTCAAAACGAGGTCCGAGGAGAGAGAAATTGCTTTCGCATAGTAGCTAAAAACTAATACCCGAAAATACCCAAAAGCGACTACTTTTTGTAATAATAATTTTTTTATTGCACCTCCCCTTTTTTATTTTCTTTTGTAATTTGTATTATTTCTTATCTATTTATTTTTTTTATTTTCTTTTTTTAATTAAAGATATTGCAACAAGAAAAATAAATTAAATTTACTTTGTAATTTTTTGAATTAGCATATATTTTTTTAATTTTTGTTTAACCACTAAAAAAAGTAATAATAACGCAAAATTAGTAAATTAGCGCAAAATGACCTATTCGAGGGATTAGGAATCAAATATACGCGAAAAACGTATTTTTGTGATTTTTTGAAAAAGTAAAAAATGTACCGGTTAAAATTGGGTGTTCACATCGGTTATTCAAATAACCGATGCTAAATGGTGCTTTTTAATGTCAAATTTCAACTAGTGAACATAGATGAACACACCACAAGAATAAAAGAAAGAAGAACACACAAATAATTTACGTTGTTTGGCACCTCTTGCCTACATCCACAGGAACATCTCAACATAATTCATTCACTGTCTCAAACATGATTACAATATTAGTACCGCAACCCAATTTGTGTATCACCCTACAATACTCTTCTCACTCTAAGAGTTACAAGGAATGATAACACTCACATCTCACATAAGTGATCACCAACACTCTCCTATACCTGTTGGGGAGTCCGGGGAGCACCAGGAGCAACAATGAGCTAGCCAATGAACCGAACCACCAAGAGACTTGGGCGCCACATCTCCACCTAAAACCTTAAGGCGTCAGGTATATGGGTCCCCTCTCTTATATATCTTTCATATAGCTCATTCATAGCCGATGTGGGACTAACCACTCACACTTGAATTTTCAACATCTCCCCCCAAGTGTGAGTCACCCACATCACTATACTTGATCCAAACCAGGATCCACTACCCGCTCCACCACCAAGCCGAACAATGGCTTTGATACCATTTATTGGGGGGTCCGGGAGCAACAACGAGCTATCCAATGAACTGGACTACCAAGAGATTTGGACGCCACATCTCCACCCAAAACCTTAAGGTGTTAGGTATATGGGTCCCCTCTCTTATATGTCCTTCATATAACTCATTCATAGCCGATGTGGGACTTATAACCACTCACACTTGAATTTCCAACATCTTCTCCCAAGTGTGAGTCACCCACATCACTATACTTGATCCAAACCAAGATCCACTACCCGCTCCCCCACCAAGCCAAACCATGGCTCTGATACCACTTGTTGGGGGAGTCCGGAAGAGCACCGGGAGCAACAACGAGCTAGTAAATGAACCGAACCACCAAGAGACTTGGACGCCACACCTCCACCCAAAACCTTAAGGCGTCAGGTATATGGGTCCCCTCTCTTATATATCTTTCATATAGCTCATTCATAGTCGATGTGGGACTAACCACAACCCACACTTGCATTTCCAACACTACCTAGGACATGGTTGGAGACCCTTCAACTCTACATGATCATACCCAAGGAGGAATTCTTCACCTCTCCAAATGGGGATCTCTCAACTCTCCATATGATCACCCAAAGGGTATGCCTCACCTCTCCAATAGGATGTCTTCACTCTTCACTAGTCTCTCTATTTATAGGAGAGAACATGACTTCCGTGCATGCATAAGACTTAGTGACATTTATTACCACACATTCTTAAGACTCTAGATACATCCACTCACCTTGTGAAATGTATCTCTTAAATTTCAACTCTTTTGCATTTTTTTGGAAATTATAATTGACTATTTCCAACGGTAAGTCAGTGACATTGACTTTTGCTAGTGAATGTTTACATGCCAATAGATAGATGCCCTATTGCCGATTTGCTTATTGATGATCAAGTTTTCAACTTGAATTGCTTCTAATTTGTGTCTGACAGATTTTATAGAAAGATTGATGGAATAAACCACCGAAACATTGGCATATGCTAGTTAAGAGGGTTATGCTGGATATCCACAAACTAGTGTTTTCTTTTTTGGCCGACATTTATTATCTTTTAATGCTCATTAAATGCAGAATATATCCTACCATTTCAGATTTTTCTTTACTATAAAAAAGAGGTGTGGAGAAAAGTTGTGAATAAAATGAGGGTATTTATATACCTAAAGTTGTTGAGTGGTATCCTTTTAGCACAAGGGTCAAATCAGCGGTGGACCTGAGGTATATAAATACCCTCATTTTATTCTAGGGATGGCAAAACGGGCCGGTCTTTGCCTAAAGCCCGCTAAAATAGGGGCGGGGCGGATTGGCCCACTAGTTTCCGACTTCACATTATTAACTTGTGTTCTCTCTCTTTAAAGCATAAACATGTAGAGTAGTGCAAATACAGATGAATGAGTCAGTTGACTTGGTATGACAGATATATGCTGGATATCCACAAACTAGTGTTTTCTTTTTTGGCCGACATTTATTATCTTTTAATGCTCATTAAATGCAGAATATATCCTACCATTTCAGATTTTTCTTTACTATAAAAAAGAGGTGTGGAGAAAAGTTGTGAATAAAATGAGGGTATTTATATACCTAAAGTTGTTGAGTGGTATCCTTTTAGCACAAGGGTCAAATCAGCGGTGGACCTGAGGTATATAAATACCCTCATTTTATTCTAGGGATGGCAAAACGGGCCGGTCTTTGCCTAAAGCCCGCTAAAATAGGGGCGGGGCGGATTGGCCCACTAGTTTCCGACTTCACATTATTAACTTGTGTTCTCTCTCTTTAAAGCATAAACATGTAGAGTAGTGCAAATACAGATGAATGAGTCAGTTGACTTGGTATGACAGATACGACACGTGAGGGGATGAAAGGTAGCTTTTTGCCAAAGTCATGAAAGGTGGAACTGCCCCAATTTAGACTACTGGTGAAGGTGCGTGCATAACTTGCCCCTGTCTAGTGGTGACGACAGCCAGGGTTGTAGAGGAATAATGAATTGGAAATACCATGACTTTGGAATGAAGGGTGGCAAACAAGAGATTCTGTCTCAACCCACGACGTTTGGCGTTGCCCCAATCTTGACGAGAGCAAGGTTGCCCCGACTCGAGTTTGCAAAAGGCTGTATTTAGCATGGTGGGTCGAGAAATTGCCCTGGTGTAGTCTCATGGATGTGAATATGACGATGGGATGAGATGGGCGTAGGGCGAATTTCCCCGACTTTAGGTGGAGTGAAGGGTGACGGGATTGCCCCACTTTGGAATGGTATTTCAAATGATTGCTTCTAGTGGGGTTGTGAAAGGCGGCAGAGTTATGGTGATGGTTATGAACTGAGGGTGATATATGAATGGGGTGGGCAATGAATAAACCTCCCCAAAGTTGAGTGGAGTGAGAGGTGAAGGGAATGCCCCCTAGTACACACTTTTGGTTCTCTTTAAGAACAACTCAAATGCAATGAAAGTTTTGACTTTTTAGTATGAGGAGGGGCTCCACTTGGTGACCACTAGACCTTGTTTTAATGCAACATGAATGCCCCCGCCTTGTTTATTGTCGACTTAAGCCCGCGGTTTTCTCCTTTTGGCGGGGCGGGCTCAGCGGGTTAGCGGTCACAATATCCCAACCCAACCCGCATTTTTTGGTGGGTTGGCGGGCCGGCCCGGCGGGTCAAACCCATTTTGCCATCCCTACCTAAGACTCTAAGTTAGAGAGTTGCAAAAAAAAAATTTAATCATCGAAATTGTTGGTTCACAAAATTATTTGAAATTTTCTTTTCAAATAAGATGTCTTGAATCAATAAAATAAAGAAACCAAATTAAGAACAAATCTTCAATTAAATTAATAATTCAATCTTTATTTAACCGTCAAATTTGAAAGAATTGAAGGATCTAAGTGCAAAATATTAATCTCAAGGGGTCAAAATAAAAATTATATTGAATAATAAGTGCTAATATTTATTTTTTAGGGTGTGCAAGCCCCTAATCTCTATGTAGCTCCGCCTATGCATCTAATAGCATATATCTTATATCCTTTTTTGTTGCCTTTATTTGTTTTCTTAAAATATTTAGTTTAGAAAGCTCTGGGACTTTCGTTTTATATTGTCATAAATATATTAATGCTTCCGTGAGATACTTACAATTCAGTATGTAGAAGCAAACGGTGTGACAGATCCATGACCCATGCAGTGACAGATCCAGGACCGTGCAGAGCTAGGAGGTGTCAAAAAAATGATTATCAAAAATGTTGAATCATAGGATTGCTTACATTTTTTTTTTCAAATATCCTCACTTCATTTAATAAAATTTAGGAATCAAGTTATCTAACTTCAAATTTATTTAAGAAGTAGTCTGTAAAAGTACGTGATATCGGTAAAGTAAGAAGTAGTCTGTAAAAGTATGTGATATCGGTAAAATTACTTCTTAAAGCTTTATAAATAGTCCCTTACAAAGATTATTAAGGCAAATTTATTAAAAATTAGGTGTACATTGCCTGTAAATTTAAAGGTATTAGTGCAAATTTAAATTTTCAGGGGATTCAAAAAAAATTATATAGAGGTACTAGTACCAATTTTTTTTACAGGGGGTTCAAATGAAACCCCTGATATACATAGGTCCGCCCCTGGAAGAAATGGTGTCAAAATGATCCATTTATACATAATTCATCCACAAATAAATCCATCCATAATAATTTAAAAAGTTTAATGGATTTGATCTGATCCATCCGTTTAATCATATGGATTGTTTTGATCCATCCAAAAGTCTTTCAAATCCATTGGATTTCACTAAAAAATAAAAAAATCCATTGGATAGAAAAAAATAACTCTAAAAAATATTCTTTTTTTTTTCAGATTTTAGAAAAAAAATTTCCAGAAAAAATAATTTTTAAATATATATATATATATATATATATATATATATATATATATATATATATATTTATAAATCTGAAAGGATGGTCGGGTGGTGTCAGGCGACGACCGGCGCGCCGACAACGACGACGGAGTTTTGGCGATCGACAGTGGAAACCACGACGGAGCTTTGGTTCCCGGCGGTGGAGCTCCAGTGATCGACAGTGGTTGGCGGCGGTGCTCCGTCAGAGAGTGGGGGTGGAAACAGCGGAGCTCGGGCGGCAGTTGGCTATACAGCCAACTTTTCTTTTTTTTTTGGGACAAAATGGGCAGGTTGTTTTTTTTTTTGAAAAAAAATAAAACCAAATAAAAAATAATCCATTTTGACAAGAAAAAATTTAAAATTCTGCAGTAAAAAAATTTAAAAGTACTGATTACAATTTTGTATTATTAAATGATTTTTTATGTGTTCAAAATATTAATATATGGTTTTTTTGTTTAATGGTTGGATGGATCGGAGTCTTTAATTAGTAGACTTCTAATGGATATAAATGGAATAAATTATTTTTTTGGTTTAATTAGTGGATTGTTTCCAATCAATCCATTATCATCAGATCCATTGACACGTATATAGAAGCAATAGCTTAAACCTTATAAGCATACAAAGTTAGCTACAGATACATTTTGCATGTAAAGTTTTGGCTTAATTGCAGTTTTGGTCCCCCTATTATGACCAATTTTCGATTTTGGTCCCTGAAGTTTTAATTTGGCGATTTTGGTCCCCCTATTTTCCCAATTTGAAAAATCAAGGTCCCCCACCCCAATTTTGACTCAGTTTGACTGACTTATCCTACGTGGCAGCCCACGTGGACTGCCACGTAGGCACACCCCCCCACCCAACCCCCACCCCACCCCCCCCACCCCACCCCACCCCCACGCCCACCCCACCCCACCACCGACCCCACCCCACCCCACCCCAACCCACCCCACCCCCCCCACCACCGACCCCACCCCACCCCAACCCACCCCACCCCCCCACCCCCACCCCACCCCAACCCACCACCGAGAGATCTTCGCGCAGAGAGAGGGAGAGAGAGAGAGAGAGAGAGAGAGAGAGAGAGAGAGGAGGGAGAGATCTGCGAAGGGGAGGGAGAGCGGAGAAGGGAGGCGACGAAGGAGGGGGAGGGAGAGCGGAGAACGAGAGCGACGAGAGCGAGAGCGAGAACGAGAACGATCTGCGACGAGAGCGAGAGCGAGAGCGAGAGCGAGAGCGAGAGCGAGAGCGAGAGGGAGAGGAGGTGCGATGCGAAGGGGAGGAGGGGCGAAGGGGAGGAAAGGCGAAGGGGAGGGGGTGCGAAGGGGAAGGGGGAGGTGCGAAGGGGAGGAAAGGCGAAGGGGAGGGGGTGCGAAGGGGAGGGGGGAGGTGCGAAGGGGAGGGGGTGCGAAGGGGAGGAGGTGCGAAGGGGAGGAGGGGTGAAGGGGAGGGGAACAGTGGAGGGGGGAGGGGACGAGGGAATCGGTGGTGAGGGGATGGGGGAGGGGAACAGTGGAGGGGGGAGGGGAAGAGGGTCACGAGGAAGAAGAAGGTGGGGTGGGGGGGGTGGGGGGGTGGGGGTGTGCCTACGTGGCAGTCCACGTGGGCTGCCACGTAGGAAAAGTCAGTCAAAATTGGGTGGGGGACATTGATTTTTCAAATTGGGAAAATAGGGGGACCAAAACCGTCAAATTAAAAGTTCAGGGACCAAAATCGAAAATTGGTCATAATAGGGGGACCAAAACTGCAATTAAGCCTAAAGTTTTTGCAAGCTTTAGAAACAACCCAATTAGGCAATGGAAATAGAATAAACCAATCAAGCAATAGCATATGCTGCTTTGTGAGAAAATATCCTAGGAGCTGATTCATCTTGGTCTCTCACTTTTATTCTTTCTACTTCGAATCCCTTAACAACGAAACCGATTTCAAAATCATCAGATCCATTGACACGTATGCTGCTTTGTGTTTCATAAGCGGAATCATTTAATGAGTATTTTGCCAATGTTGTATGTAAGGACATTTTGAATCGGTTCTTAACAACGAAACCGATTTCAATTTTCTTCGATACAATTTGTTTTTCCCTACCAATATTTAGAGTTTAGAATAAGTAACAACGACAAAGAAAATTACACAATTGTTATAATTCATTAAAATTTCATAAAGTTTTAAAAAGGTCAACTATACTTACACAACAAAGTTACAAAAATGTTACAAATTTGCAAATTAAAGTGATACACAACAACCCCATATATGGTTGACCTTTTGCAAGTTTGCTCTAATAACATCATAATAATTACACAATATCTATAGTTAATAAATCACAAAGTTAAGCACTACAAACAAAATAAAGCTCAAGAATTAACAATGTGTTGAAGGTTTGGGTTTAGAGGCTTATGCATCGAACACATCCAGACTATATTATTCGCCGCAAGACAACTGACAAAAATTAATTTGTCAATGACTACTGCAATATTAGGCAACAAAAATAGTGCATTAGAAGTGTGAAGCCTTAGTTTCTCGTTTAAGATTCTATACGATGAAGCGTGTGTATTAGGGTACGTACTTATTGTGTTCAATCTTGAATTGTACAATTTGGACACTGCGGACACTTGGATTAGAAATTTTGTATGGTCCGGAGATATTAATTCCAGGAAAATTGTCACAGTTACTTGGAGTAAGGTGCGCAAGAGTTTCAAGAAGGCGGTTTGGGTCTGAGATCTATCAAAGCTATTAATAAGGCTGGCATGTTAAAGCTTGGGTGGCATTTCTTATCTACCAACTTAGAGTGGGCTCTTCTTCTGAAAGCAATGGTCTATAAAAATAATAAGGCGGTGAATTATCATATCTCGTCCTCTTTTGGTCTGGTTTTAAATCTGGTATTTCTGTGATTCTTGAGCACTCAACTTGGAAGCTTGGAAATGGTGTTAGGATAATTTTTTTGACTGATTCTTGGCTCTCTAGACCTATCGTGGATATTATTGACATTCCTTCTAACTTGCATAGGGACCTTAAAGCTACATTGAGTGACTTTATTGTAAATGGTAAATGGTCCATCCATGCAGGCTTTACTCTAAAATTCAAGAGATTGTTACTCCTGCTGTTCCAGTGGAGGATTATCTAATGTGGGATTGTTCTAATTCTAGTGATTTGACTTTCAAGGATTCTTTTCTCTTCCATAACTCTATTGGCCAAGTGGTTCCTTGGGCAAAGACTGGTTGGAAAAATTTTATCCCGCCTACTAAATCCTTTATTCTTTGGAGGGCTCTCCATAATAAAATCCCTACTGATGATCAACTTTGGATTATCGGCTACCGGTGTTTCTATGTGTAGTCTTTGTGGTGGTGCTTTAGAGATATCTCAACATCTCTTCCTTGCTTGCCCTTTTGCCAAACGTATTTGGAATTGGCTTGGAGGAATCCTAAGTATAAATATTGATACTTCCTCTATTGAGAGAATTTCATCCTTCACCTCTCATGGTTGGAACTCCCAATTGAGTAATATTGTCTCTGCTGTGATTGTTAACATTTTTTGGGCTATTTGGTACTGCAGGAATCATGCTAGATTTGATAATCATATGATCCCCTTACACTCGACTATCAATCTAATTATTTTCAATGTGACTTTAGCTGGAAATGCCTCTAAATCCATTATGTCTTCCTCTGTTTCTGAGTTTATGATTATAAAGGTCTTCAATGTCATAGGTAATTACATAAATTCTTCAAACATTAAAGAGGTTATTAGGATCCCCCTGCTCCTTAAATGATAAAATGCAATACTGATGGTGCTGCCAAATGTGTCCTGGTCCTGCTGCTTGTGGCGGTATTTTTAAAGACAAAAGTGATGCCATCCTTAGTTGTTTGCTTGCCTACATCGGTAACAGCTATGCGCTTCATGCTGAAATCATTGGGGCTATGTTGGCGATTGAGATTTCTTTTGAAAAAGGTTCGAAATTTTTGTGGCTAGAATATGGTTCTCAACTAGTTACTACAACAAAAACTAGTTTAGGCAATGGCAGAAAATCGTGGCCGGAAGTGAAAAAACCGTGGCCTAAACTTTAGAACACAGTTTGGCCACGGGTTTTGAGGCGTGGGGTAGGTGGCCGTCGCCTATTCCTATAGGCCTCGGTTTTGTCACTTTTGGCCACGAAAAACCTAAACCGTGGTCGGAGTTATGAAAACAGGCCACGGTTTCTTGGATTAGTTTCTGGCCATAGTTTTTGATTGGCAACACATAAATAACCGTGGCCTATAAGTTTAAGCCACGGTTTTCAATTGCAACACATAAATAAGTGTGGCCTAGAAGTTTTAAACCATTATTTATTTAATCACATACCTAGTGTGCAAAACATGTAACACTTACGCTTTTGTGATTGAGAACTTGTTGTGCTTGCGAGAGGAATCTAAAAAGACATTTGCCTTAACAACATTGAGCAGAAGTAATTGTTTAAAAAACTAATAATCTGTTACGGATTGGGCCTCAATGGCCAATCCACCCAAAAGGCCCAACACCAAAGGGTCCAATTCATCCAATGGTGGAGATTGCAGACCTAGATCCAACGGCCCTCCTCCATTCCAGATACCTATAAATAAGCATTGAATGCTCACATTAATGGTATTCATCTCTCACCTACTCTCACTTGTAATTGACTCACTCACTGACTTGAGCGTCGGAGTGTCATTGCAGGTACCACCCCACCTCGGACCGGAGCACCAACTCGGACAACCAAGGACACACGTACCAACTATCTCGGACCGGTCTACCTATCCCAGGTCGGATACGTAGCAGGAGATACGGTACCGAACATTGGCGACCACAGTGGGAGAGCCTTATACTCTAGCCTTTCCCCCAACCTCCTTGATCATAGATGGCTCCGGAATTACGACGGAGAAATGTCTCCAGCGTAGTGGTCAGACCCGACCAGAAACAGGAAACCCCGGAGGGGGTAGCGATTACTCTTCCTCGCAGCTCGGCCCATGGCCGGAACTCATCCAGGGCGATGGTCCCTATAAGCTCTGCTAGAAACCAGTTTCAACCTCCAGCCCCGACTGTCCCGGTACCAATCGATGCTGTCCAACAGCTCATCCAACTACTAACAAGGCAGGCCGAGGCTGATGAAAGAAGTCAGCGTTACTCCCAGCTGGAGGCCGAGATGGCCGAAGTCCGGGCCAGAGATATCCCGGATCGTACCTCCCCTCAAACTTACTCTCCTAGCAGAAGGACCTCCAGCAAAAGACGCCATCGGTCCCCTGCTTGGAGGAGACACCACCATCGTTCGCCACCACGCCGAAGAGGGAGACAAGACTTTGGAACTCCCCCAACCGAGACTTATGACGAGACCTACTACCCTGGCGAGTCAACTCACCAAAGCTCGTCATTAGCGTCGTCGTCCCCAAGGCGACGTTCTATAAGCCGAGGGAGAGGTCCGCAACTAGGAAGGGACCCTTTACAGCGGAAATCGACTATTTCCCGGTACCCAAGCACTTGGAGAAGCCCCCGGAGGGTTTAAAGATGCATGACGGGACGGGCGATCCTGATCGACACCTAGATTACTTTGACACGATGATGCAATACAGGAATGTCCCGGAGGAGATCAAATGCCGGATATTCCCTCTTACGCTGGAGAAATTGGCTTTGGACTGGTTCAGAGCCCTCAAGCCGAACTCAATATCATCCTGGGACCAGCTCGCAAAGCTGTTCTCGGCCCAGTTCGCCCACTCCAAAATGAAGCCTAAGTCTCGGAAAGTCTTACAAGCCATCCGACAAGGAGAGAACGAGTCTCTCCGAGATTACATTGAAAGGTTCAACAAAGAGGAGGCTCAGGTCCGGAACTTAGACGATTCATTCCGACTATTTTTCATGGAGGCCGGTCTGCGAGAAGGAAGTCTGTTTCAGATCGATGTCGGAATCAACCAAACTGAGTCGCTTGCCGAGTTCCTCCAGCGATCTCAAAAATACATTGACCATGAAGAAGGCGCTGTTGCAAGAAAGACAGAAGCCGACCCCGGAACGAGTAAGCCTCGGTATGAAAAGGAGGCTCCGGTGCGTCAGGCAGCAGAGGCCCGCTATGAAAGGGAACCCCGGAACGACAATAGGCTCCGACCTCGAAACCGACACCAACAATACTCCGATCTGAATGAAACAAGGGCCAGGATCCTGGCGGAATGTATGAACGCTGAGTTCAAAGAAGTCAAGTTCCCTGATCCGCTCCCACACAGGCCGGGACAGAGATCCAACAAATACTGCCGGTATCACCGGAGCAAAGGGCACGATACCAATCGATGCAATGCTTTGAAGGATGACATCGAAGACCTGATTAAGAAAGGGAAATTAAGCCAGTACGTGGCTAAAGCACCCAGGCACGAGGGCGAGGTTAAGGAAGAAGAAGCTGATCCGAAACGAAAGGGTAAGGCCCCACAGAAAAGAGAAGAGAGCTCAGAGGACGAGCGCGACTATCGGAAATCAAAGGGCCGACCTGTGATGATGATGATATCTCGGGGCTATCCCGACGAGGCATCGGGCAAAACAATGAAAAGGAAATGGAAGGAAGTCATGTGTGCCGCTTCCACCTCTGCAATCAGCTCAGGCCCGGAACGCCCACCCTTGGCCTTCAGCGACCGAGACTTGTTGGATGGCAAGCCAAATAAGCACATACCCCTCATTATCAGGGCGGTCATGGCAAACCACGAGATAAGAAGGATCCTGGTCGACCAGGGGAGCTCCGCTGATATCATCTTCATCGACCTGGTAAGGAAGCTGCAGATCTCAGAGGAAGACTTCACCCCTTACCGGGGATCGGATCTCTCGGGCTTCAACGGGTCTCGGACCAAACCTCTTGGCTACTTGGAAATGATGGTCACCTATGGAGAGGAGCCACTAGAAAGGACGATCAAGACCAAGTTCTTAGTTTTGCCATGCCCCTCGGTGTACAATTGTATCATCGGGAGGCCCACCCTTGGAAGGCTGGGAGCCGTAACTTCAACGGTTCACCTCAAGATGAAGTTCTACTCATTGAGTGACGAAGTTATCACTCTTGATGCCGACTTAGAGTCCGCCCAAAGATGGTTCTATCTTCATGTCAAGGCGGACAGGCAGGCAGCAGAAGAGGGGGTTCCCCCCATAGCGGCTAGGACTCAGAGAAGCCCAAAGAAGAAAAGAGCCGGTCCAGCGGCCGAGGTCAACGTCACGGACCTCGACGCAAGATATGACCCGGACAGCTCTGAGGAGGAAAGCGACGACGAGTTGGCACGAGAGCTAAAGAAGAAAATTAGGCGACCTCAACCTGATGGACAGTTCATGCAAATCCAGTTGGGAGAGAACCCAACTCAAACTGTCCAGATCGGATCCGATCTCCCCGACGAGGTAAAAGCAAAGCTCACCCTCTGCCTCAAATCCCACGCCGATCTCTTCGCGTGGTGAGCAAAGGACATGCCCGGGATTCCCCCCGAGGTCGCCTGTCACCAGCTAGCGGTGAACCCCGGGGCAAAGTGGATCGCCCAACGCAAAAGAGCTCAAAGCCAGGAAAAGGCAGCTGCTACGGCTAAGGTCGTTGAAGATTTAATTAAGGCTGATTTTGTAAAAGAGGTCAAGTACACAACTTGGCTCTCAAACCCTGTACTTGTTAAGAAAAGCAATGGAAAGTGGCGTATGTGCGTTGACTATACCGATCTTAATAAGGCCTGTCCTAAGGACGCCTTCCCTGTTCCTAGCATTGATCGGCTCGTCGATAATGCTTCAGGTTTTCGCTTACTGTCGTTCATGGATGCTTACTCCGGATACAATCAAATTCCGATGTTCCCCCCGGACCAAGAGAAGACGGCCTTTATGACTGACCGCGGTAATTTCTGCTACCGGGTCATGCCATTCGGTTTAAAAAATGCGGGGGCCACTTATCAAAGGATGATGAACAAAGTGTTCCGAGATCAGATCGGTCGTAACGTAGAAGTCTACCTCGACGACATGATTGCAAAAAGCGAAAGGGAAGACCTCCATATATCCGATCTGGAAGAGATTTTTGCGGAAATCCGAAAAAATAACATGAGGCTGAACCCGGAAAAATGCACTTTCGGGGTCCGGGCTGGAAAATTCCTGGGTTTCTATCTCACGGAAAGGGGCATTGAAGCCAACCCGGATAAGTGCCGAGCGGTAACAGAAATGCGGACCCCGTCCACTAAGAAAGAGCTCCAGAAACTCAACGGCATGATAGCTGCATTATCTCGCTTCATTTCCAACGCTGCCTTCAAATCACTCCCATTGTTCAAACTGCTTAAGAAAGAAGCAACTTTCGAATGGACTCCAGAGCAGGACGAGGCACTCTCCCGACTCAAAAAGGTCCTATCCGAACCTCCCATACTAAGTCGGCCGAGCCCAGGGGAAGATTTATTTTTGTATCTAGCCATATCAGATGAGGCCATCGGAGCCGTACTTGTCAGGGAGACCGGAGCTGGTCAAAGCCCGGTATACTTCGTGAGTAAAGCTCTGCATGGACCGGAGGTGAGGTATCAGAAAATAGAGAAGATCGCTTTTGCTCTACTCATCTCGGCACGCCGCCTCCGACCTTATTTCGTCGCCCATCAAATCGTGGTGCGGACTAATTATCCAATTCGGCAGATCTTGCACCGACCCGACTTAGCAGGTCGAATGATCAAATGGGCGGTAGAACTCTCCGAGTTCGGAATCAAATACGAAACGAGACCGGCTATGAAAGCCCAGGTACTTGCCGACTTTATCACAGAGATGGCGCCCGCCGATCCGGATGACGGGGTATGGACGCTTCACGTAGTCGGGTCCTCAAATCCAAAAGGAAGTGGTGCAGGGTTAATGCTTGAAAGCCCGACGGGCATCATAATCGAAGTATCACTCACATTCGGTTTCCCTACCTCAAACAACCAGGCGGAATATGAGGCGTGCATAGCTGGACTCCGGCTTGCGATCGACCTCAAGATCTCCCGACTTTCCCTAAATACCGACTCATTATTGGTGGTATCCCAAATCGGGAAACAGTACGAGGCTAAAGATCCGATCTTGCAAAGGTACCTAACCCAAGTGCAGGAGCTGCTCTCCTTTTTTACATTCACGGAAGTGAAGCACGTTCCAAGATCGGAGAATATCCGGGCTGACATCCTTTCCAAGCTTGCCAGCACAAAAGTTCCGGGAAATCACCGGTCAATAATCCAGGAAACAATGAGCAAGCCGAGCGTAATCTTGAACTCGGAAGCAAGTCTTTCTATTAATGTAGTAGAAGAAAGCCAGGGCTGGATCGCGCCACTAATAGACTATATCCGAACGGGGAACGAGCCTCCGGACCCGAGTAAAGCCAAGATCCTTCGGAGGAAGGCCTCCTCTTTTTCCATAATCGATGGAAGCCTCTACAGAAGAAGCCTGTCGGCACCACTGTTAAAGTGCATCGAGGGAGGAGAAGCGGACTACGTCCTGGCCGAGATCCATGAGGGAATATGCGGCCAACACCTTGGAGGTCGATCCCTGGCTCGAAAGGCATTAAGGGCGGGATACTTCTGGCCAACCATGGAGACCGATGCAAGAAATTACGTAAAGAGGTGCAGTAAGTGTCAGATCCACGCCAAGGTCCACATAGCACCCCCTACGGAGCTCACCAGCTTAAGCTCGCCATGGCCATTCGCTTGGTGGGGAATAGATCTCTTAGGGCCATTCCCAACTGCCCCCGGCCAGGTCAAATACCTCATAGTAGCGGTTGATTACTCCACCAAATGGATTGAAGCTGAGCCCCTGGCCATCATCAGCGCTAAGAATTGCATCAAATTCTTCAAGAAAAATATAATGACTAGATTCGGGATCCCCGAGGTTGTAGTCACGGACAACGGAACACAGTTCGCCGACAAAGGTTTCAGGAAACTCATGTCAGACCTTAAGATCAAACACCGATTTACCTCGGTAGAGCACCCTCAGACAAACGGTCAGGCCGAGGCCGCCAATAAAGTCCTTCTCAATGGACTGAGGAAATGACTTGACGAAGCAAAGGGAAACTGGGTTGAAGAGCTACCTTACGTGCTGTGGGCCTACAGAACTACTCCACAGAGCTCAACGGGGGAAACCCCTTTCCGACTTTCGTACGGGACAGAGGCCGTGATCCCGGTGGAGATCGGGGAGCTGAGCTGGAGGACACTCCACCCGAAACCTCCGGGGGACAATAGTCAGGCGTTGAAGGAAAACCTCGACCTCGTCGACGAGGTCCGAGGTCAAGCTTTCCTTAAAGAAGCAATAGTAAAGCAGAGGGTAGCAGTACGATATAACTCGAAAGTGATCCCCAGAGACCTGGAAATCGGTGATTTAGTTTTACGGAGAGCCGATGTCGGTTTGAAGAACGCCGCACAGGGCAAGCTCGCCCCCAACTGGGAAGGACCTTACCGAGTTTTATCTAAAACCGGCAGAGGTGCCTATGAATTGGAGACCTTGTCCGGCAAGGCGATCCCAAGAACATGGAACGCAACTAAACTGAGAAAATACTACAGCTGACTCTCATCTCACCTAAAGAGCGGTGTATACCGACGTTATTCTTATCTTATCTGGAGAACGGTGTATACCGATGTTATCAATTATGTTTGCGGTGTATACCGATGTTGTAACTCATCTTATCTAATGAACGGTGTATACTGATGTTATCCTATATGATTGCGGTGTCTACCGATCTTATCGCCTATTCTATTTTCCTTTAGCTGACCGGGGTTTGTCACTACCCTAAAGGGTGAGTTCGATCTGGGCCGAGTCCCGGAAAACTACCCCGAAGGCGTTCATTTTACGATTATTTGGCCGAGGTTGCCACAACCCTAAGGGACGAGTTCGATCTGGGCCGAGTCCCGGTAAACTGTCCTTGAGGCGACGTTTACCACTTGAGCGAATCAAACGCAAGTGCACCAACGAAAAACAACAGTATAAAAACTAAAAACCGAGGTAAATGAAACCGGAAGCACATTAAATTACATTTTCGTTACAAATTATCCCGGATGCGGCCGGGTCCTCTAGTTCAAAAAGGTAATGGCATATTACAAAATTCCGGTTCCGCCCGGAACCCGGGGCTTTATTTCCCCACCGGTTCCACCCGGAACCCAAAAAAGAAGAAACAGCGAATTCAGAACCTTCCCATCAGCAGCAATCACGACATGGAAGGGGGAGGGTAAATGATATCGAATGCATCAGAGTCACGATAGGGCCGGACAATACGCCCATCAGCTACGGTATGGTTCAAGCGAATAAATCCCCGTTCCAGAGGAAGGGATGGATGGATGACAGCAACTTGAGAAAGGTCTTTTTCAAAGCTTTCCTCGGCCACTTCCAGAGCCAGTTGAGCCGCCTCCACCACCTCGTCCTCCAAAATTTCTGCTTTGGCACGTACCTCTTGAAGCTCCCTTTCTAATTCAGCAATCCGAGGTAAAGAATCAACGCTAGATCCGACCTGGGCCTGCCTCGCCTTCGCCAGATCGGCCTCGAGTTCCTGAATCCGAGCCTTCAGGGAAGAAATAACCTCGGCAGACTGCCTATCTTGACTCTCGAGATCTTGGATTCGAACCTCGTGTTCCATGCACAAGTTGAGGGCAGAGTCCCTCTCCTTCTCAAATTTCTCCGCAGCCGCTTTAAGCTCGGTCTGATCCCTCTCCAGAGCCTCGTATTTCTTTTGCAACTCTTCCCGGGCTTTCCTTTCGTTGTCCCTCTCCACCAGGGCCCCTGTAATAATAGAAACAAGGAAGTCAACGACAGAGATGACCAAGAAAGAAAGTCAAAGAGTGAACCTCGGAACTTGGGGTCACCTTTTGCCTGATTCTCAGCCTCGACCTTCTGAAGCTTCGTCACGTCAGCAAGATGCTGGAATAACTTGAGAGACGCCTCAACCGGGTCGACCCGGGAATCCTCCAAATGCTTCTGCAGGAAGTCGGCGTCAATAGAAAGACCAGAAGACCTAGAAGTCCGGTGCTTTCCATGACGCCCCTTTTTTGAAGCCCGAGCAGCCGGGGCATTGGAGGTAGAAGCAGGGTCTGCTTGAGTTAGGGGGCGCTCCCTTTTTCGGTGCGAGAGATCCGCAGCCCGATCCTCTACTCCAGCCGAGACTGCCTCCAAGACGGTGCTAATCGGTATGGCAGCAACGGGTCTTTCCTTTTGCACCCCAGCAATCCTTTCTGCAAGAGCCGCCAGGTGAGAGAACTTGTCCGGCCCCATGCTATCTGCAAAGAAAGGAGAATAAACAATGTTAAAAGAAACGGCAGTCAAAAAAATTATGAATGGGCGGAGTTATCTACCAAGAAACCTACCAAGAACGGCGACTACTTGAGATTTCGACCCAGCCCCGACCAATCGGGCTACGTCAATCCCAAATTTCTTGGGATCACGGTAGACGATCAGGTCGGCAAGATTCGTCAAGATCGCCAACGATTCCTGGTCCACCTGGGATAGCCGCCCTAAGCCGACGGTGTAAGAATGAGGCCTCCGGTTAAAATGTGAGAGAGACCATCCCAGTTGAAACTTTGTGAACTCCAATGATTTCCCATCCGCAGAATATTGGCCGACGTGCCTCACTGCCTCCTCATTCACGGGCTCCACAAAGAAATACTTATTTTTCCAGTTCTTAAGAGAGTCGGAATAAGGCATGAAAATCTTTAACCCTCTCTTAGCCCGGAAGCTCACATGTTCCCACCGATCTTTAGTTCCATCCTCATGCCTACGGTTAACCTCGAAAAGGTGGAAGAAGAGGTCGCAGGAGATCGGTCTCTCCAGATGAATGCACATCAACTCAAAAGCCCGGAGGAACGCCCATGAGTTGGGATGAAGTTGGGAAGGGGCGAGGTTCAAGATCTCCAAAGCCTCTTGTTGAAAAGCGGTGAACGGGGGGCTAACGTGCATATCAAGGATCGTTACCCCGTACATAACGAATTTAAGAGCTTTCGGCCAGACGGCCACATGCTGGTCTTCAGCCATTCCCTCCACATTCCAGATCTGATCCTTCTGGGAAAGGCGGTTTACGAAGAAACTCATGTCGTCCCCGGTCCTATAAAGGGACGGAATCCCCCTCAACGCCTCCGACACCCAGGAATACTCCCGGGGAACAGTGAGAGGGAGGGACACGGGAACATTGACCGGCCCTACTCCGGCTCGGGGATATTGTTCGGAATCACCTTCTTCATATGCGGGCTCCCCGCAATGCCCAAGACCCTCTTCATTGTTTCGGCTCTCAGCCACCTCCTCCTCGCTCTCCTCCGAACTCCAACTAGTACTGCCTTGTTCCTCACGGTCGGGCTCGGCATCAGAATCATCTGATTCAAGAACCACCACCTCTGTGTTGTCTTCATCTACCGGCTCGTTGCTGGGAACCCCGAGAGACCGGTCTTCAGCTTGAGTAGGAGCGGAACCCAAGTCGTCTTGAACCTCGGGAATAGCTGACCCCGGGGGACTAGCACGAATTTCCATAGACTCTCCAAGTCCGGAAGCCATTGTTTGCGCGAAATGAGGGCGATCTGTGTCAGCAACCCGACGGGTTTGTTTCGTCCTCGCTAGATCGGTCCTGCAGAAATGGGGGCTTGACGAGTCAGGTTGATACGTAAACAGTGGGTCCACAACCAAGTCGGAACCCGACCTGACGACCCCCACTCTGTATCTACCAATGCGGGTCCAGAAAGAACCCGGTCGTGATCTAAAGGAAAAAGCAACAAAGAGAAGAGGAAACTAACCTTATGAAAATCGAAGCTCGTCGAACAATGGAGGCAGGTCGCGAACAGCAAAGGCATCACCGAGACTCAGCACAACTCGGAAGAATGAAAGAAGCTCCGGAACGACTTTAAGATCGGAAGCAGAGCAATTCGCAGAAAAACAATCCAAGTAAGGGGGATCCCCCCTCCTATTTATAGAACATTAAGAAGGCCACAAATGGACCTGGGCCTAGGCTACGTTTCCCAAGACTAGCCCCTAGACAGGTGCGTCGTTCCAAGCGCCATCATTACCCCAATCTTCCTCGAACGACGCGTCCCATCAATGACGTTGCCAGCTGGCACAGAAATTAAGGCACAGCTATGACCGGATCGCTCCGTTTCCGTTGACTCGCCCCGGTCTCTTGACCCCGCCGTGCCCAGAATCTCTCAAAGCGGTCAGCCTCGAGTTACTCGGCGCGACCTGAGTCCCTCAGATCGGCCCGGTATGTCGTAAAGTGTATCAGGCCCGGTGAAATCTCTAAACGACAAGTCTAGCTCGCCTTAAAGCGACCCGACTTGGGGGGCTACTGTTACGGATTGGGCCTCAATGGCCAATCCACCCAAAAGGCCCAACACCAAAGGGTCCAATTCATCCAACGGTGGAGATTGCAGACCTAGATCCAACGGCCCTCCTCCATTCCAGATACCTATAAATAAGCATTGAATGCTCACATTAATGGTATTCATCTCTCACCTACTCTCACTTGTAATTGACTCACTCACTGACTTGAGCGTCGGAGTGTCATTGCAGGTACCACCCCACCTCGGACCGGAGCACCAACTCGGACAACCAAGGACACACGTACCAACTATCTCGGACCGGTCTACCTATCCCAGGTCGGATACGTAGCAGGAGATACGGTACCGAACATAATCTTTACAAAATTTTTTCCATACTTCCACTTACATTAGTGTTGTTTCATATTCAGAAATTGAAAGTTGAGAAGGAAGCTGTTTACCTTGCTCAAGCATGGGTCTTCATTATGATTATCATCTTGAACAGGGTTACGCTATATTGCACAAGCTTCTCCTAACAAACCCATTAACTTAGGCCCAATGAGTTTTTTTTGTTCAGCTTTTAGGGTTTTGTGTCCTCTAGAAGCAAATTCATCTAGAGTGAAATTCGAATCCAGATCTGTGGAGCAATACTCATAGCTTGAGAACAAATGTGGCTTAAGCTTAAGTCACGGTTTTTACTCATTTAACAACATCATAGTGCAAATGTGGCTTAATACCTATCTTTTTGTCAACATATTTAAAACCGTGGCCTCTTCGATGTTTAGGCCACACGTTTTTAGCTGTGGTTAGTGTGGCCTAAAGTTAAGAATGTTGTAGTGGTGGTTTCTGCTTTCAAGAATTGCAAAATAGTTCATTGGAAGCTTAGAAATAGATGGAATAACCGTTTACACTTGACTAGGCAAATGAATTTCGTTTGCATTCACATTTATAGAGAGGGTAATGCATGCGCTGATAAGCTTGCAGGTCTGGAACCAACTTAAGTGGTTTTGTTTGGTGGGATATTATTCCTAGTTTCATTGTTAAAGATTTTTTCAGAAATAGGTTAAGCTTGCCTAGCTACAGATTTTGCTAATCTCCTTCTTCGCACTACTAGAAAAACAAGATTTTGCGGCGGGCAAATCCGCCGGAAAAGCCATATTTCCGCCGCAAAATTGGACTTTGCGGCGGATTTTTTAATTATTGATAAAAAATAAAATTCAATAATTAATTAATTTACTATTTAAAAAAATAAAAATTGGAAAGAGCAGTAAAATATCATCACAAAAAGAATATCCATACAAAAAATATAATATCCATACACAAAAATAAAATAATCTAAAGCTACTGGGGTGGCTGCTGGCCAATGTCATCAAAATTATAATATGTATCATCTTGAAGAATAGCAGAAAGCGATGCAATACTAATAAAATAATCTAATTCTCGTGGGGTGACTGGCGTTGGGGCTGCTGGTCTGGCTGGACAGGCGTCTGGGGGTGCTGCTGGTTTGGCTGGCGGGGTGACTGATGCTGCTGCAGGTATGGCTGGAATGGCGCCTGGGCCTGCTGGTGGTATGGCTGGGAATACTGAGGTGCGCCATACTGCTGGGGATACTAGGGTGCATACTGCTGATGGGAATATTCGGGTGCACACTGTTGAAATGCACCGCTGTAATGCTGCTGTGGCGGCTGCGGATAGGATGCTGATGAGGATGGCCTCCAGTGCTGAGACATCAGCTGATCCTGCAAAAACTTAAAGCGCTCCTCCATGCGCTCCTCAGTTAGCTTACCTTGCTCCGCAGCTACCCTAGCCTGCTCCGTAGCTACCCTAGCCTGCTCCCGAAGTGTCTGCACTTCCCGATCACTTTGCTCCTGCCGCTCGACAAACTGACGCTGAGCCTGCGTCATTAATTGCCTAACGACAGCATCCATCTCACCAGCATTGGGAACATAATTGCGACCAGTCGAGGATCCAGAATATGAAGTTGATAGACTCGGAATAATGCTTGTTCGAAAAGGAGCCGGTCCAATACCACCTGATCCTACGAGACGATTAGACTTTTGGGGACCAACTGCTCTCTCCCAAATATCCCGAGCTACTCTAGCCTCCTCCACAGGATCGATATCTGCCCCACTGCTCTGCTGTGACTCATGGTACTCCGCCAGCCCGGCTTGGAAGCTCTCCTGAAAAAAATAACCCAACAAATAAATAACTAATTATTAATAATAATATATAATATAATTGTAAAAGTATGTAGTTTTACCTGAATACGCCTCGCCCGATCTATAGCGTACTCACCAGTCTCCTCCACCATATGCATGTGGCAATGCAACTCAGGCAAAGTGATTGACCTTTGTTCCCTCTCCACCTATATATGTATATATATATATTATTAATTAAATTAATACACATATTGAAAATGACTAGTTAATTATTATAAATAATTAATTAATCAAGTAATAAAGTAAAAAATTTACCATACGCATGTGATGCGTTGCAGTATTCACACTCCCCCCTGTGTGTGTGCAGCCACCTTTTTCAGAAGCACGGTTCTTCTTGGCTTTCTCACAATACTCCTTAAATTCTGGTGTCTGCCAATACAGCTTAAACTCAGCCCAAGTTGAGTCTCCAATATAAGATGGCTTTCTATCAACATCGCGCGCTCTCCGCAGCAATTCAGAATAGTGATGAGAACATCTCTTATGGAACACTCTCTCAACTTGGGCTTGCTCCCCTGGTAACCATGTACATTTTTCCTATTTAAGAAATTTACAATAATGTTGTTAATTATAAGACAAATTAATTAATCAAGTCAGTAAGATCATAATACATACCAAATTAATTATTTCGTAGAATAACTTACAAAAAATGATCTTAACATCTTCTTACTTGCCACATCATCTTTTCTAACTTCCGACCACTTCTTCCAGCTCTTGGTAAAATTCTCCTTGATTGTTTTTTTGATGGCGGTAGCTGAAGCCTTCGAAGGAAGAAAACTGCATTAAAAAAAGATGAATTTTGTTACACCAAATATATATAAGTTATATAAAAGGCAACAAAAATAAATTAATAATATATATATATACTTACGAATTGCCAACAATCTGCAATATGATACGCCCATCAGGTGTACACCTCACCACATCAGTCCCATCAACGAATGTGCGTATCCCATCCGCATCAACATGTGTCGGGGCTAAGCCCTCAGGAATCGATGAGTCCCCTGCAGTACTAGTACTAGCACCATCCTCAGACACAGGTGGTGGCAAATATCCGCCAGCAGTAACAACAACACGCGCAGGCTGAACACGGCGCCCTAGGCGAGTAGATCTCTTCCGCCTGCTAGTGCTGGTGGCATCGACAGGTGGAGGAACATATGCGTCGTCATCGCGATCGGATCCTGAGTCATGAGATGCCATATCTGTATCTAGACATATACATTTAAACAAACAACATCCTTCATTAAAAATAGAATTGTTTAACATAAATTACATCCTTGATATTGAAACATAAATTAAATAACTAATTTGAATCCCATTCATTCTCAAAATCATCATCATCGGAGGAGTGAATTCTTGATACCCCAATGTGTCTGCTGCATCTTCATCAGCATCTTCTTCGTCATCAACTTCATCGTCGGTGTTTGGCTCATCACATAAATGACCAATGGGTTCAACTTCAATCACTTCATTTACATTAGACATCTCTTCCATTTGATATGGCACATCTTCCACCGTGTCATCATTTGTCTCAATGCGACCTCTTGGTTTTTGTTTTAATTGCGACACACCAACCACGCCTATCAGTCCGCATTGATGGATAAGGGACATAATAGACTTGTCTCACATTTGGCGGGAGGGAATACACGCATTGACTAAACCACATTGGAAAATGAGCATGAATATGAGAAGAAGATTGGTCTTCACGTACTTCCTCTATTGACAAGAACTCCCTAAAAATAAATAATTTAATTGTTACACTTGTCTACTTTATATTAACTAATTAAGATCGATAGTTAATGTTAAATGAGGAACATACTCAATAAATGATTGCACCTCAGTACAGTTTATCAACACATGAACATGTGCTGAACTTAACTCTTCATCTGTTAGCCAGTGGATTGACTCATTCCCAGATGGACGACCGGGTAGACAAAAGACAGACAAAGCCAAAGGATGTCTAGGCCATTCAGTATCCATTTCATTTCGACTGCTTCCAGGAGCAAACTGATCATCATTCTTGAAATAATGAGAACAAAAATGTGTTGTTTCACGGTGTAAGTAAGAAGAACATATTGATCCTTCAACTCTAGCTTTGTTTTTCACCGATCTTTTTGAATCACCCATGAACCTAGAGAAAATGATATTAATATATAATAGTCATATATTTTAAACTTGTTTCTTATATTATAAAAATTAGCTGACCTTTCAAACGGATACATCCATCTGTATTGGACAGGTCCGCCAAGTTTAGCTTCATATGGTAGATGCACCGGTAGATGCTCCGGTAGATGTTCCATTTTTGAAAGATCATCAGCTTTTAGCGTTGCAGAACACAAATTCTTAAAGTATTGACTTATTTCAATGAGCGGATTCAAAACGTGTGTTGGCAACGAACTAAAAGCGATAGGAAGTAAGCACTCCATGAATACATGACAATCACGGCTCTTCATCCCATGCAACCTCCCATTATCCACATCCTCACATCTAGATAAATTGGAAGAATAACCGTCTGACATTTTCAACTCTTTTATCCACTGATAAACTGCTTTCGCTTGTTCAGTAGATAAAGTAAAATTGGCTTTAGGTTTCAAAGTCCTAGTACCTTGCTCAACCAACAACAAATCCTTTCGTCTACAATAATGAGCTATATCCTTCCTAGCTTTCTCATTGTCTTTCGTTTTGCCTTTCACATTCATGACAGTGTTAAATACGTTGTCAAAAAAATTCTTCTCTATATGCATGACATCGAGATTGTGTCTCAATAGATTATCTTTCCAATAGGTAAGTTCCCAAAAAATACTTTTTTTTCTCCAATTGTGCCATTGTCCATAGCCATCTGGACGAGAAACAACACCCGCTACGACTTCCACAAGAGGGATATCCCTAACACTATTCCTAACTTCCTTTGTAGTCAACTTACGAGGAGGTCCAGCTGTTTCAACATTTCCCTTGATGAACGCATAGTTCTGCTTTCTAAATCGGTGATCCATAGGTAAGAACCTACGGTGCGAGTCAAACCATGAAGTTTTTCCTCCGTATTTAAGACTAAAAGCCTTTGTGTCAACCATGCAAATCGGACACGCCATCTTACCATGTGTCCCCCATCCAGACAACATTCCATAGGCAGGAAAGTCATTAAAATGGTCCACATCAAAGCCGCCCTCATCACAAAATTTTGTTTGCGTGCCGCATCATAAGTTAAAACACCATTCCACAACCTTTTTAGGTCATCAATCAAAGGTTGCAAATATATGTCAATACCAGCTGTTGGATTACTTGGCCCTGAAATAATAGAATTTAAAAACATGTATGGTTTGGACATACACATTTCTGGAGGAAGGTTGTATGGGGTAACAATAACTGGCCAACATGAATACGGTGTTTCCGAGGCTTGAATATATGGTGTGAAACCATTAGAGCACAAACCAAGCCGAACATTGCGTGGATCACTGGCAAAATCTGGATGAACACGATCAAAATGCTTCCAAGCTTCACCATCAGATGGGTGACGTAATTCACCAGAATTATTTCTATTTTGATGGTGCCACGTCATTTTACCCGCGGTCTCCATTGAAGTAAACATCCTCTGTAGCCTTGGAATAAGAGGCAGATAGAACATTGCTTTTCGTGGAACCGTTTTGCCTCTGCTCATCCCTCTTCTACTGACACGATATCGTGGCTGTCCACAGAACTTGCATTCCGACAACTCTCCATCAGAGAGTGAAGTTTCAGAGGATGAGAAGTGCATGTATGAAAAGATGGTTGAATCTCTAAATAGAAAGTTTGAGGAACTGCAAGAACGGGTTGTTAAGTTGGAGGATGATACCGAGCGTTTGATGAGTGTAGATGTCTCTTGTGGTGGAAATAACGAGGAGGAGTTTTTTGCTTATAAAGGGGTTACTTTTAACGAAAAAGATGAACCGCACATTAAATAGTGAATAGTGTAGCGTGATTATTGAATAGTCAATGGTGATTAGTGTCGACACTAATTAACGGTCAAGATATTGCCGACACTAAATTAACGGCCAAGATCTTCCCGACAGTAAATAGTGAGTAGTGAATATTAAATTAAAGGTGGAAGTTTCTTTACAAAGAAATGGAGACATACGCCACTCTCTTGGAGCCGTTGCTGACAATGCCCAAGAGAGTGTCGTATCAAGAGAGTGGCGTATGTCCCTATTTCTTGGTAGAGGTGTGAAGACGACGAAGGGGAGAAGGGGTTTATATAGGAGAAACGAAGTCAAACGGTCAAAAGGTAGCATCCGCCGGAAACGGTGGTTACCGGCGGATTTATGGGCGCTGCGGCAGAGCTAGGGGATTTACGGCGGACTTAGGGGGATTTGCGGCAGTTTTGTGAAATTCAAAATTGGCAAATATCCGCCGCAAATAACCTTACCGGCGGATTGTTAAAATCTCGTAAAAAAAAATATTTTTGTAATCTCAAATTCGCCGCAAAATCCACGGCGAAAACAGATCCGCCGCAAAATCCACGGATTCCGCCGCAAAGTTTGAGGTGGATAAAATCCGCCGGTAATCCCCCTAATCCTCCGGAAAGTTTGCGGCGGCTCCAAAACCGCATGAAATTCCTGGCCGGAAATTCAACATTTTCTTGTAGTGTGGGTTTTGTGTTCTTCCTTTCGATGGTTTGGGTTTTCCTTTTGCTTCCTTTTTTGGTGTGCTACAAATGATTGGTAATGGCTTTGGTGCCAACCTAGTTGAGAGTCGTTAGAGTGATACTTTTGCATACCTTTATAGAATTGTTTTTATATCCTTTCGGTTGTAATCTTGTTTTTGCTCATGGGCTTCCGTCTAGTCCCCCAATGTTTTGGAGTATTTTCACTTTTTTATCAATACAATTTAGGGAGAGTACTTTTTTTCTTTCTTGATGTTTTTTCCCTAATGAGAGTTTTGCATCACAAGATTATGATGAGGCTCCATATATATCCCTTTCTTTTTGCAAAAAAAAAAACGACCGGGACAGTTTGGGACGCAACTTTTTCTTCTATTAGTTAACAGTTAGTCATTGAATCTTATATATGATACTTGTAGAAATCTCAATTCACCACATTTCCTATATTCGCTAGCTGCATGCTTGATCGTGGAGGATGTTATCATGTTTGAGTTATGCTCTTGGACACGAGTGGAATTTGTTTTTCTTTTTTATAGGTAATGTTAGTGGGGGTGGGGAAAATGTTAGTTTCCCGGGTTTGAACTCGGGACCCCCTTCTTGCACTCATTTGGTGCACTCCTTCGGTATCCCTTAGCTCGCCAACTGAGCTACCTTCTTGGGCTACTTTCGGTATCCCTTAGCTCGCCAACGAGTGGGAAATGTTACCGAAATATAGCAAAGTATAAAATATAATATTTAAGACAACTAGTAATGAAATAAAGAAAAGATCATTCTTGAAAGAGATAGGGTCATATCAAATATATGGATATCATTTATTTTAACAAAGTGTGTGTATTATTTCATAGCGTAGTTATGAATTGTAGTTGCATGCAAAGTAATCGATTGAGTGATGAG
Source organism: Astragalus membranaceus (assembly GCA_039519185.1). Taxonomy (NCBI): domain Eukaryota; kingdom Viridiplantae; phylum Streptophyta; class Magnoliopsida; order Fabales; family Fabaceae; genus Astragalus; species Astragalus membranaceus. Next base: position 25,306,478 of record CM076853.1, read on the forward strand.
TAAGTGTATGGTATAAGGTAGACTTTCTTAAATTTTCTCAAACACATCTTCCTAATAGTAGTGTTTTCATGCCCTTGGTTCAATGTGTGAATCGAATTTCTTAGTTTTGCAGAGAAATGGAAAGAGAGATTTGGGAGAAGTCATCTCAGATTTTTCTTAGTACAAAAAATATCCAGTTACAAAGTAGAAAAATATATTTAAGCCTTCTAATAATTTCCTTAACTCAAAACCCAAGATAGATTTTCATTTTTTTGCCTTGTTACCAGCTAATTATTTTGCACATGGTATTCGGAGGTAAATGAGAGAAATGTCTAAGCTAAAACACTCAAAGGGCAGCTCACCTTTGGCAAGTCAATGGCACTTTTGAAAGACTTATCAAAAAAAAAAAATGGCACTTTTGAAAGCTGTAAACTAACCTTAATATATTGCCTTGCATTTGCCAAAAGAGAGATGCCCTACAAATGATTTGCTTAATTACTAGCTAATAGAATAGTCCTTCTGACTTCCTTCTTCTTGTTCCCTAATTATATTATATGTTTGTGTCTTGTTTTTCAATTAGTGAACGAAACAATCCCTACAAGTTATATAGGCACAACAATTGGTACAACATCATCTGGTAGAGGGTTTAATGCCTGGGATATACTTGTCTTAATATGCTTGGAGGTTATCATGTCGTCATAGACTTGAAATATTGTTCCCTATAAACTTTTTGTCCCCTCAACATTCAGCTTTGAAACAAAAATCAAGATATGACCCACTACAAATGCTACATGAAGTGCGTATGTTAAGTGGCCACAACCAAGGGCATAGGGTTTGCCATGACCACAAAGCAAGTCAATAGCACAGAGTTTGGTTCCTTATGTCATTTGATTTTTTTTAGGCAAAAGTCGGAATCTACGACGGGTTACATCATAGTGAACTCATTTAGAGTATTTTAGATACATAATTATAATTTTAATTAGTTAGACTTTTATTTTTAGTGTCGATTTAGTTATCTTTTACCCTTTAGGTTTTCATTTTGAGAACCTACAAAAAGCCCAATGGGTAAAACTGTCTTTGGATATCTCCGGTTTTCTAATGTGAGATAATCTCAATCCTTAAATACTTTTTTCTCCTATTCGAGTTATTTAAACATCATCCACCTTTTTAATTGAGTATGGCCAAGATATCGCTGACCTTCCAGTCACTCGAGAGGATCTAGTCCCTTTTTATTTCTATTATCCTATGGGAATTTTCTTTGCCCTTCCCCTCTATCTTTGCCCACCTCCTCTCCCCACGTAAATTTTAAAAATACTCTTAACCCCTAATCGCACTGCACTTGACTTTCTCGTCTTCGTCAATAATTCGTAGGCTAACTTGCTAAAAGAGCACTCTCACCAACATGTTTTCCAGAGGATTCAAAAATAAGTTGTTGAATCATCTTGGCAAAAACTTGGAGAAGATTGGTGTGGGTGAAGAGGGAATGGAGGTGGGGAAGCAGGTGTGTTAAGAAAAGTAGGAGATGGGTTTTTTTGAATTTTCAAAGTTGGGTGGTGGGAAAATTTTAGAAAACCCTTATCTTATATGTAGTCTCTTTGAGATATTAACTAGGAGTATACACGTGCCTACGCACGGGTGTTGGCGTTTTATTTTTATGTATGAACTCAGACACAATTTAATCAGTCCGAACATTAACCTGTGAAAATTTTGATAAATTTAAAATAGACAAACTTAATTAGTCCGAATATTATCCCATGTAAAAAAACAGAATATTAAAATTTTATCAAAATTTCGGTAATTATTGAAATAGTAAAAAGGAAAAATGAAGGAGACGTGTAGATGAAATTAAAGCAGATATATCGTGAAAAATAGAGAAATGAGAGAGTTAGCGGAAGAAAGAGGAGAATATAGTGAAAAGTTTGAAAAAGTGTGTGAAAGTGATAAAGTTTGGAAGAGTGAAAAAATGAAATTACCTAAATAAACACCAATTGCTTAGTTGGGAAAATGATAAGATTGGTATTTTGGTAGTAGGTAATGTATGAACTCAGACAAAATTTAATTAGTCCGAACATTATCCTGTGAAAATCAAGACAATTTCAAAGTTGTCAGATTTAGTTAGCCTAAATATTACCACAGGTAAAAAAACGGATATTAAAATTTTGTCAAAATTTGAAAATTTTTGAAATAGTAAAGAGGAAAAAGTGTGTGAGAGAGTGAAAAAGTGAAAAACTTTGAAAAAGTATGAAAAATAGAGAAATGAGAGAATTAGAAGAAGAAAGAGGAGAAGAGAGTGAAAAAATGAAAAAATTTGAAAAAGTGCGTCAGAGAGTGAAAAAGTGAAATTACCTAAATATCCTCCAATTATTTAATTGGGAAAAGATAAGATTGGTATTTTTGTAGTAGTTAAATGGTATAGATAGATAGTAGAAGTAGATTCTTTAATCACCCAACTAATAGGATACCCGTGCATACGCACTGGTGTTGTCGTGTTCTTTTAATGAATGAACTTAGACAGTATTTAAATATTTTGAACATTACCCCGTGAAAATAAAAACAAATTTAAAGTAGATAAAAAAGAGTTTCAAATAAAAAATAGATAAATATTAAAATCTAAAAATGTAAAGGCTAAATTATAGGTTTGGTCTCCCTATTTTCAAAAATTCAGATATTTGGCCCCCTATTTTAAAATTCAGATATTTAGTCCCCCAATTTTAAAAAACTCAGAACATTTAGTCAAAAGAGGGTTTTTTCAATTTTTTTGGCTGATTTGGCAGTCTAGCAAAATAAAAGGCTGACATGGCATTCATTAAATAATTAAATAAACTATATTATTATTATTATTATTATTATTACTAATTACTAATTATTAAACATTGAAATCACTTCTTCTTCAACAACAAGAACACACACGAAACATCCAGAAACGCAAAAACCAATGTTCTTCTTCTTCTTCTTCTTCTTCTTCTTCTTCTTCTTCTTCTTCTTCTTCTTCTTCTTCTTCAACAACAACAACCATGTTCTTCTTTTAAAATCACTTATTCTTCAACAACAACAGAAACCATGTTCTTCTTCTTCCAAAAAACACAAACCAAATCCAAGAGGACCCAGAAGAAAATATTAAGACTGAATATTTAAAACAAATTTACAGTTGCTACTACCCGATCGAAGAAGAGGGCCCACAAGAAAATCCCCAAAATCTTCGAACCCTAAATCGAAAATCATCATCTTCACAGCGGAGATATCCACCCCTCCAAATCGAAGATCATCATCATCAACCTACTGTCCCCATTTTTACGATTCTCAAATACCTAACCCTTCCCCCACCGTCACTTCCTCCCCGCAAAACAATAGCGAAAACGAAAGGGAATTAATCGAACTTCGGCACCATTTCACTGTTATTATCAATCGCACCATTTTTCCCATTCTTTCTCACAAAACCCCTCTTTCGATTTCTAATTAGGTTTATTATTGTTGTTGTTGGAAGAAGAAGAAGATTGAAGAAGGTTGGATCTGGGGAGTGTGGGGGAAGAAGAAGTGGAGAGTAGAAGATGAATTGAGAGATGAAGAAGAAGAAGGTTGAAGAAGGTTGGATCTGGCGTTGATAGATTTCTAATTGAAAATATTTTTTTTATATTTTATATCTTTTTGTAAATAAAATTTTTTTGGTTACAGATTACTGTTTTAATTAATTATTAATATATATGACGTGGCAACTTATGTGGCATTCATTAAATGATGTGTGCAAGCTGAGTCAGCTGCCACGTCATTTAATGAATGCCATGTCAGCCTTTTTTTTGCTACACTGCCAAATCAGCCAAAAAAACTGAAAAATCCCTCTTTGGACTAAATGTTATGAGTTTTTTTTTTTAAAATTGGGGGACTAAATGACTGAGTTTTAAAATAGGGGGACTAAATGTCTGAATTTTTGAAAATAGGGGGGGACCAAAACTATAATTTAACCAAATGTAAAAGTATCATTTAAAAACAATCTGTGTATTTATCCCGTGTTTTTTAATATACCATTACAGTGTTTTTTTTATATATCAGTGTTGTTATCCCGTGTTTTTTTATATATCAGTGCAGCTATCCCGTGTTTTTATATATATCATTGCTGTTATCCCCGTATTTTTTATATATAAGTGCAGTTATCCCGTGTTTTTATATATCCGTGCAGTTATCTCATAGTTTCAATTGATTATTTGAGTTGATTAGTAGATTATAGTAGCTAGTAAAAATAGATAGTAGATTATCAATAAGAAATATTTATCCCGTATTTTTTATATATCAGGGACAATTATTTGTTCTTTTTTAGGTATTAGTGACAAATATTTGTCACATGTATTTTAAATATTAATCTGTTTAAATAGTCATGAAGCCTTATCATTTTTTTAGATAGTAGATTTATAATAGTCTTCAAAAATTATAATTATCAATAGCAAATATTAATCTCATGTTTATTTAATATATCACTGCAGTTATCCCGTGTTTTTCTTATATATCAGTGCAGTTATCTCGTAGTTTCAATTGATTATTTTAACTGATTAGTAGATTATAGTAGATAGTAAAAGAGAGATACTAGCTTATCAATAAGAAATATTTGTTTTAAATCTTAATCAGTAGTTTAAATAGTCATTAAATCTTTTTGTTGTTTAGATAGTAGGTTTATAGTAGTCTTCAAAAAATTTAATTATCAATGACAAATATTAATCTTGTGTTTTTTTATATATCAGTGCAGTTATCCCGTGTTTTTTTATATATCATTGCAGTTATCTCGTAGTTTCAATTGATTATTTTAGTTTATTAATAGATTATAGTAGATAATAAATGATAGCCAGTAGATTATTAATAAGATCAATAAGAGATTAAACAGTTTTCGGAGAGAAAAACTAAAATTTTAAGGTGATAATTATCTCCAAAAAGGTGATAGTATTTTAGTGTGACTCATTTACATTTTTATAGGTAATTTTCGTAGAATAGTGTTTGTATAAATTTAGAAATTTTGTTATAAAAGCTAAAGTGAAGTGATAAGAGAAAGGGAAGAATTGTTTATGGGAAAAGTAAAAGTAAAGTAAAATGAAAAAAGAAAGAAAGAGAGTGTAAGAGAAAAGTAAAAAGGAGAAAAGAGAGTGTAAGAAGAAAGAGAAAAAAAAAGGAAGAAAAAGAGTGTAAGAAGAGAAAAAGCAAAAAAAGATAGGCTAATGGCATTTTTACTCTTAAATTAGATATATTAATAAGAGATCCAAATTAGTAATTATAAATAGATATTATAAATATATATTAGATAAATGAAAAAGTATTTAATTATTACTAGCCTATCTTTAATTTGTTTGTTCTCTTCTCCCTTTTCAAGTTAGTTTTGCACTCCTAGTAGTATCACCAACCTAACAATTTGGCGCTTTCATTGCGATATTCAATATCTCCCAGGATGCATGGTTTATCCTTATTTGAGTCCTCCATTTATTTCAACCTTTACTACTCCATTTTAATCCAACCTTTCTCTACTCCATCACCAACCTATGATTTCAGCCATGGTTATACACAAGCATCACCCAGTTATACCACATCTGCAACCTATTCTACTCTATATTATTCTCGGCAACAATCTCATTTCTTCCCATTTATAGTCTTGGTAATTTACTAAAATCCATCAGGGAAATTTTAGAAACTTCTAAGGGATTTACAAATAAAATTAGCGCAATAGACGAACTTTAACAAGTCCTTCAGCATTCCCTCAAAGCATTATTTCAATAGAGCTTTGAGTCTCCTCAGCGTGCTATTGAAGCATATTTCAAAGAATTTCATGCCACATTACAAGAGCGTTATGGAAGAAGAGGTTAGTGTTTTTTGATCTTCCTTATTGGTCTAGTTTTAATGTAAGACGTTATATAGATACGGAGAAAAAATCATGAGATAGTGTAGTCGGCACACCAATGTGTTGCCTAAATAAGAGAAAGAGGTAACTAGGTATACTTGCACCCAATGTGTTGCCAAAATAAGAGAAAAGAGGTTTTGTAAGTATCTACGGGGTGTCAAACTGCCAAAAGGCTACTCCTCAAATATCAAGAGTCTTGTGTCAATGAAGGACCTCAAACTTATTGACTTCAAATCTCACGATTGTCACGTATTGATGCAACAACTATTACCAGTTGCTATTTGTGGGATTTTCCCAAAAATAAATGTTCGACATGCCATATCTCGATTGTGTTTGTTCTTCAATGATATATGTAGCAAAGTCATTGACCATGAGAAGTTGGAAGAGTTCGAAAATGAGATTGTTATTATCTTGTGCCAATTAGAGATGTTATTTCCTCCCTCGTTTTTCAACATAATGGTTCACTAAATCGTTCATCTGGTGAGAGAGATTAGACGGTGTGGCTCTGTTTTTCTAAGGGTTTTTCAACATAATTAGAGATGTTTGCTTTTAAAAAAAATACCCTTTCGAGCAATACATGGAGATCTAGAAAGGGTATTTTTTTTAAAAGCAAACATTTGTGTGTGTGTGTGTGTGTGTGTGTGTGTGTCTATATATATATACACACAATAAAGAAAAGTACAAGGGGGTACACAACCCAAGAACAACAAAGTATCAAAACACACAAATAAAACGAGACAAAATAGAGACAATCTTCTAGAGATATAGTTAATAGGATCAACCGTTCATTCGTAGAATAAACACAATGGGGATGTACTCCTATCCAGAAACCACCTCTAAGAAAGGGACATAATGCGGTCAATGGATCCCTGAAAGTCGGGAATGGCTCCAGAGAAGATGTAACGGTTTCTCAAACCCCAAATGACTCAGAACTGTGTCCCATATGATGGACAAAACCCGTCTGCACCTAAACGGCTCTCTAATATGAGTAAACTGCTAAAACAAAGACAAGATTTCCCGTGAATATCAAAGTCAAAACCAAGCCACCTGACAATAGAATACCATATACGGGAAGAGAAGGTACATCCACTAAAAAACATGAAGGGAAGACTCTTGGGAAGAACCATAGAAAGTACAACAAATCACCGCAAGTATGAGATGACCCCTCTATTAATAGAGTTTTCAGAATCGGCACACTATCCGAGAGGAGTTGCCATGAGAAGGCGACCACCCTAGAAGGAGCGAAACTCTTCCAAACCTTGTTTAGAATGTCAATCACCTGATCTGAATGTCTCAAAACACGGGATGAAGGCTCAGGCAGAAGATGATACGCTGAGAGTGCAGAGAACAACACATAGAAATGCTTAGTCCAAACCCATAGAGTGACTGATCCCATTGACATGAGGAGATCTCAAAGATGGAGATCTTCCTAAACGAACAATTGTCGCCTCCATGGAATACCCCCAAGCCCAAGCCCCACTAGACTAGTAACCACAAGAACCTACTAAGGCATTTGGATCTAAAGCCGCAGAAAAGAGCCAAGGGAACCTACAATGGAGTGGCATATCCCCCACCTAAACATCATGCTAGAATAGGGAAGTTGAGCCCTACCCCACCTGAATCTTGGTATTTCGAGAGAACCACTCTCCACCTACAGACCCCCGGGAACCTATACAACAAAATTCCTTCCACCAAACTAAAGTCGAAGGCAGGATACTCAATTGGCGAAAGTATGACAGAGACCCTAAGCCACCACCTCCATTTTCTTAGCAAACTATCTTTAACAAAACATAGGTCCCTAACCCCTAAGCCACCACTACTCTTTGACTTAAAAACATCTAAGACCACTTGATCCATGAGATTTTTTCTCCCACACTGACCCCCCCCCCCACCACCATTGAAAATCCCTCTGCAATTTAACAACCTTCTTCCAAATTAATGCACCTATGTTGCCAACTTAGGTACATTACTAAGGGCAATATTAACTAGGACTATTCTCCCACCCCAAATTAATGTACCTATGTTGCCAACTTAGAAGTCTTCCCCTTATTACATGAAGCATATGATCCCAAGTGGTTATCCTACGAGGGTTAGTCGTACATGAAGGTAAGTGCACCCATTTTTCTAGTTGAGTAATCTAGCTCCCATAACCGTAAAATAATTCGAGTGATTAACAACCAACAACCTTCTTTTTCTAAAATTCACTTGAAGTCTCGAAGCGAGCTCAAAACAATGGAGAACATACTATTTAGCCCAAAGATTGTCTGTTGTTGCCTCCCCGATTAACAAAGTATCATCTGCATACTAGATTTCAAAGATTGTCGGCCAATGATCCCTGAAGAAGATGCTGGTAATGAGGTTCAGAGCCAATACCCAACGCATCAAACAACTCAATCCCTCAGCCACTAGGAGGAACACGAAAGAGGCAATGGGATCGCTATGCTTCAACTCCTTCTTGATGCTAATCTCCTATTTCGGGCTTCCATTGACTAGAACAAAGATACTCCCATTAAAAACACACGCCCTAATCCAAGCTCTCCTTCTAAAATCACATATTTAAGGTGTTTAAAATATATTTTCAGACCAGGTTATGAAGCCGGTGTTAAAAGTCCAATTGACCACATTGGTAGCTACTACACCGGTATCAAAACCAGTGTTAAAAGTATTAAGAAACTCATTCTAAATTTTGAAAAATTTATAATAAAAATCTTACCGCAAGGTTCTAGCAATCGATCAGCTCCTACTCCTTCAGTTGAAGAGACAGAGCAGCTCAGGCAGCTGGTGCAGGCTCAGCAGCAGAAGCTACAGGCTACGCGGCAGAAGCTGCTGGCTTCGCGACAGGAGCTGCAGACACGGGGGCAAACTTATGAGCAGACTATGAAGTAGATGCAGGATGACTTCGGGAGGGATGGTCCGTAAGCAGAACTTGATGTATAAGTATTTTAAGATGATGCAGCAACAACAACAACAACCTCAGGAGCCTGAGGAATCTGAATAGTCTGATTATTCCTATAGCGCCTATTAGGACTTGTTGTATTATTAATTTCACATTTTAGTATTTGGTTTTAACATTTTAGACTAAGTTATGTTGTTTTATTCGGATAATTCAGACTTGATTCATATTTTATTAAGACTTGACGATGATTTTGACTTGTTGATGCGTATTTTCTTTTATTTATTTCGGTATTTTCTTTTATTTAATTTTTTTTAGCTATTTTGAATTTTATTATTTATTAATAAAATAAGCAGGTTTATCAAAAAATAAATTAAAGCAGAGGGAATAAGCGACGGAATCCTGTCGCTAATTTCAACACATGGTAGTCAGAATTTTAACACGTGGTACCCAAAGTTAGCGAGGGAAATTTGAATCCCTCGCTAATTAGCGATGGATTGGTCCCTCGCAAATTAGCGACAGATTCAAAATTCCCTCGCTAATCCATTGGCGAGGAGGCTTTTAGCGACGAAACCAGTTCCTCGCTAATTCCCTCTTAAATGGCAATTAGCGACGAAATATATAACATTAGCGGCGGATTCGTCCCTCTCTAATCAGCTTTTTTTTGTAGTGAATAAAGTTAACAATATTTACACTCGAACTCATCCCTAAACCTAAACCCTTCACAAAATTTGGTCGAGTCCAATATTCCAACTCTAACCTGTTTTCATACTCGAAAAAACTTGATATTTTGCAGGTGCAAATGGGACAACAAGATGAGTCTTCAAATTGAATTTAGTCATGCTCACCCTCTTCACAAGTGTGTGTGTCTATATATATATATATATATATATATATATATATAACACTACAATTTTAATAATATTCCATTACAAATAGAATGAAACGGACTAGACAAATGTCTAAGCTAAACACTCACAGGACAGCTCTCCTTTGGCAAGTGAATGAACATATATTTTGATATCAATTGCAATGTCGCCATCACCAGCCAAAAGAGACCTGCCCTACAAGTGATTTGCTTACTAATAAAATAGCCCCTCTCATTTCCTTGTTACCTAATACGTTTGCCTCTAGTTTGTTAACTAGTGAATGAAGCTCTAAACAAGTTATATAGGCACAACATTCAGGGCTGAACATGTACAATGGCATCTGCAAGGGGGTTTTATGCGCTGGATATACTTGTTTTAAGAGTTACTATTGTTTTTTTTGTCCACATATCAATGGCATATGCTTGAAGGTCCTAAAAATGTCACAGACTTGAAATATGTTTTCATTAACTTAAGATTCCTTCCTCTTCCTTCTGTTAAAGTGGATCAACTTTGGAAACAAGAATCCTTATATGCATGTTCCACTGCCACTACAATCTACATGATGTTGCTAGCTGACCACATCCATGGTCGTGAGGTCTCAGTCATATTTGTATCATATAATGTAATATATATACTACTAGTCTCAATGCCCGTCCGATGGACGGGGAGCCCTAGTAACGACCAAAATAAATTAATATTATGTAGGAAACAAAATGTATAAACTAAAGCCAACATATTAAAGGTCTAAATAAGTTTTACAACAAACAACAATAGGAAAATCCTTAAATATTAGAACAAGTTTTACAACATGAAATATAAAACTTTGAAAATCATCTAGTCAACAACAATAGGATTGTCTTCAATAACTCCAGCAACATTGTCTTCAGGATGTTCAACTTGTAGAGGTGGTGGTTGATGACGCATCAACCTAGGCCTTACACGATCTGTAGTCATTGGAATATGAATACGAAAGCATCCTCGTGTAGTATAAGTCAATTCAATCGTCCTACGTTAAGGTGCACCTAAGAGACCATTAACTCCAAAAAGATCCATTATCTGATCAGTATCAGTATCTATGTAGGGAACTCCATTAGAACCAATATAAATTGAAGCTATGATACTATCAAGGAACCTACACCAATATATTTAGATAAAACTAATCAAAACAACATTGTAGATAGCATTGTAGGAACATTAGCTACCCAATCATGTAAACATATGTGCAAAGAGCAAGTCAGAAAATGTATAGAGAATACAACTATAATATTATGCAGGATTGTATGCAAAGAATAGAAGTCATGGTTGTTGCTACATATTGAAGACAAATTACCATGAAAAGAGATGGGGAAAAGAGGGAGTGAAGAAAAAAGACTATACCTGGGAACCAAGACACCAACATCAGTTAATTTCTCCCGAGCATTATTGGTAGCACTACTTGGAATAAAAGAGGAGACTTTGGCATGACACCAACAACATTAGAGGTAAATGGAACCTTTATGCTTGCTTGAGGAAACAGGACAGCACTGATTTCAGAATCAGGAACCAATGGAGGACATTTTGATACAGTACCAGATTCCTGCTATTATTGAATAAAGCACATTGTTTATATATTTTTCTCATCATACAATCTGAATATCTAATGAAGAAATTGGCATGATCTTATAAAGGGAACACTACAAAAGTGCAAAGTGGAGATAAGCAATGGAACACATATTCATTTATGAAACATTACATTACAAAAAGTGAAGTACATAAAACATAAGAAGCCAGCCCTTATTATTGAAATCATGATACAGAACCAAACACACTACATAGGCACAAGTGGACCACAACTACTATAAATATAAAAGAAACCAACAACACTTTTTAGGCTCAATGTTAATAGGAACCAAGACACCAACATCAGTTCCTTTCTCCCGAGCATCATTGGTAGCACTACTTGGAATAAAAGAGGAGACTCTGGCATGACACCAACAACATTAGAGGTAAATGGAACCTTTATGCTTGCTTGAGGAAACAGGACAACACTGATTTCAGAATCAGGAACCAATGGAGGACATTTTGATGCAGTATCAGATTCCTGCCCTTTGAAAGGAGAGAATTAATGCACCAGACACTTTAGAAGAAATAGCAACAGATGTTCCAACATCCAAAACGCCCTTGCAAGCAGAAGAAATGGTAGAAGTACCCTCACCATCAGTGACAAAAAATCTTGCTAGTTGGAGTATATCATTAAAATCAGAGAGAGAACCAAAGTCAGTTAGAGTGTCAATGAAATTAGGCTCCTCCTCACTATTTCCATCCTCAAAAAAAAATGAACACAACATTAGCATAATACATGGACAACAAATAACATAACGAAAAAGAGAAACTGAAAGCCCCAAATATACCAAAAACACCAACCAAACTCTAATGCTTTTCAAGAAATGTCCCAATGATTCCATCATTAGATATAATTTTTTTAACAACAATAATCCTGAGCTAGAGATTATAAGCATAAGAAAGGTCCTAATCATTCCAAGAGGTTAGACATTGTCATGAGATGAATCACGAAACCATTTTATGTGCTTCTTATTGCCTTTCAATGAATCACGAAACCATTTTATGTGCTTCTTATTGCCTTTCGACTGGTGGAGATGACATAACTGAAAAGAGAAATTAGTAATAGATTGGAGAAACTATATAATAATTAGGAGTGTAAGAAGGGTAACAAAGCATGTAACAATTTCTTATAATTTATATTACGGTGCGAAAATTATGTGGAACCAAATTCATAGCACTACAATATGCACACAAAAATTGTAAATATGGAGACCTTTAGAATTTGTTGTAGTACTGTAGGCACAACCATATCAAATATTGAAGTTAGGACTTCTAAAAAATCAAAGTTATCTGCAACAATTAGACAAACTAATGGAAAAAGAGGATGCTATTAAAATATTTTTGGATAGCTATGTATTTTTCCAGTAAAAGAAGTTGAATAGATGTGCAGTCAAACAAATATTTCTGAACAAATCATTTGATCCCCTTTAAATGGATTCTAAGTTCTCTGTGTCTTATAACAAAAAGGTCCAGAACTAAATCAGCCAACTTCTTTTACTTGAAAACCCTCCAATAGCCTAAATATGAATGGCCACCCATTACAAAATTAAAAAAATCCTTATGCAGAAAGTTGATTAAAAAGTTCCATTTTGTAAAACCTTCCAAATTTTCAAATTCAGTTTGAAATTGCAGTTCATCCAGTCTACCCTTGGAAGGCAGCTGCTGAATCAAGTTAATTGAAATTATATAGGCTTTCTGGAGCTGTCTCCCCATCAAAACATAGCAAATAATAATAGAGCAATCAAAAATAACTGATAACAAAACATTAACAGGCTCCCCCAAATCTTTAGATAAGGAACTACAATGAAAACTAAAAAAAATGAGGGTAACATGCTTACTAAGAGAATAAAAGAAGTTGTGTCCTTCTACGCTTATTCCTTCGCCATTCGGTGAATAAAGAAAGGAATTTCAGCATTAGAATTTGAATTAAGAAACTAAAGGGAATGATAAATAAAAACAAATAAAACCCCAACAGAAGGTGGAAAAATGAACCTAAGCAGTTCAGGATCGAAATTGAGGGGAAGCTGCTGAGATTCGTGTTTTTGATGAAAATGTGCAGGTTGAAATAAAATTACAAAACTCTAATTAATGGCTTTAGACTCAAAAGAGGTGATTTCAAGCAAGCATTCAAACTCAACTAAAGGGGATCAAATCAAATTTAAATCATTTGGGACAATCGAAATACTATACTTACCTAATAGATTGAAGTGGTCCTACCTTGTTTTGAAGAAGCAAGAGTGCGCAGCTAGAGATGAGGTGGAAGAAGGGACTCAGATGAGAAGAGGGCGATGCTTGTAGGGCCACCGCCGCCGTGCACAATCGACTGTCATGTTCCTTTCAGCGGCTTCCAATAGCTTTTGTGCCCCAAATTGCTTTACCCCCAAATTGAAATCCACCCTAATCTTTCCCCAACAGTTTAAAAATATACAATGCAATAAAATGGTGGATTGACAACAAACAACAATAGGAAAATCTTTAAATGTCTGAAAAAGTTTTACAAAACGAAATATAAAACTTTGAAAATCATCAAGACTACAATTCTGTTTTGTTCCAATCTATCCCTTCTGGTATTAAGTCATGAAACTTATCTCAAGTGAAGAGCTAATAAACTTCCAGATTATACTTATTAACAGATAACACTTGAAATGGTTAATGGTAAATAGCATTCTAGTTACATAAAAGAAGCAATGATAGGACTCAATCATGCATGTGCAGACCAACCCAACTTACTCTAGGAATCATTACAGAGATAACCACATTATAACTACAAAGGACACAACCTGCACAACATGAAATATAAGAAAAACTGAGAATGGATGAAAGTGAGAAACTGACACGCACTTGAGATTCTCCTACCGAGTCACTTGACTTTTTGTTCATTCTGCAGAAGAATAAATGCATTAGTTCTTCCAACAACACTCATTTGTGTTCAAGTTATTAATGCTGAAAATAAGGCACCAAAGATTATACCTTTTTATTGCTTAGTGAAAGAAGAGTTAATGTACTTTGAGTTTGTGGTGCTAGCAAAAAGATGAGATAAAAAGAAACAAATCAAATATGAAAATAAAGACTTGTTGCTTACACTATGATAACCAATCACTGCAACTTTCTTCCACCTGTAGAACAAAGTGGAGTAAGCTGAGACCAAATTATACAAAACCAACTAATACAAATGGAAAAGCTAATTATAAAATGGAAAGAAACACAATGTTATAAGTGAAAGTAACAAAATAAGTCTAAAATTAAACACAAACAGCAAAGCTTACTTTCAAGGCTGAACCGGCCAAAATGATGTAACCGGTATTTATCATGAAAAGATTGATTTACTGCAGAACCCATATAACAGAACCTATTTGTTATTGAGGTTGAGAAGGATCTGGACGCGAAAGAATAAGGAGATGCATTATTAGATTGTTGCCTTGCCTTTAAACCAAGAAATCCAATATTTGATATTCCAAATGCAAGTCTAAATGCTGTGTATTTTGACTCAACACAATATCTCAATGGTGAATTTACTCTCCTTACAAATATGTATACAAAATATTGGCAATTGTCATCTACAAACTAATAGGTATTGTGGTGAAGTTAGATAGCAACTTGCCTCGAGTAAACTCTCGTTAATCTCATCAGTCAACCACCTGCAGACAAAAGTAAATTAAAATATCAATAGACCAACAATTCAAAGAAACCTGGGATGGAGAAGGTAAGTAACTCTTACATCGACAACTTAGACCACTAAGTTTTTTAACAATCAAATGCATACACATCCATCGTACGTGGATATGCTGCTGGAAAAGATAAAACATGAAGAAATCGAGTCTAAAAATGGAAACCAAGTAAATGCTGAACCGCATTCAAACCAGAAACGGAAAAATCAGCCACTTTACCTTGGTCTCCTCCGAGATTTCATTGATATCCAACTCCCAAAGCACCTCATGAGTCACATTTGTCTGTTTAGGTGTCGATTGTCCACTTTCAGTTGGGAATTCATGCTCAACCTTTTCAATAACCCCATTTTTCTGTTCTTCTAGCACAGCAATCTGCATCATGGCATTGATTTGAGATGACCAACTATTACTTGTAATGAAAAACGGTCACTTAACTGAAACCATAACACAACAAAGGGGATGGAAATTGATAATATTTTTCTTAATTAAAACTTGCTAACCAATGGGTGGTTGCACAATTCCCAAATCAAAATAAAGAAACCAATAATCACTAAAAGTGATTCACCCACACACCAAACCACACAATAATATAACATAACCCCGATTTAATCCAAATTCCAGAAATAAAATGCATAAATTTTTAGAGTAAATGATGAAACCACAATCTCCATAGTCCACAGTGTATATTTAAATTAAATCCATAAACTATATTTTCTTCTCACTACCTCAATATCCAATTCATTCCACATGCAGACATTCAAATCCAATCCAACCCAACCCAACCCAACACTCTATCTTCACATAACAATCACTTTCTAAAGAAAGATAGAAAGCCAACAAAACTTTGCAACCCACCAACACAACAGAAGAATAAAAATCGAATCTTTATAATAAAAAATAAAACCCCAACTAAATATTCTAAAATAAAAACAAACAAAAAAGGGAAGAGAACAGAAGTAAACGTAACCAAACTTCCTTCTGGGTGGTTCGTCGGAGACGTCGGCGCTGTCATCAGAGGAGGCGGTGATAGGGGTCCAGCGGAGGAGAAGGAGGCGAGAAGAAGCATTGTTGTTATTATTTTGGGGTTGAGAATTGTTGTTGTTGTTGTTGTTGTTGTTGGGTAAGGAAGAGGAGGAAACGTGGACCCACTTCTTCTGCCACTTTCTGACGGGGCCGGTGAACACGGCGGGTGCACGCCACTGTAGACGGTGGTGACGCTGACCACCAATGTTTCGAGCCATCGCTGGCCGAGGGAGTATGGAATGCAGCGACAGAACTGAGGGAGGCTTTGTTATCTTCTTTTCCTTCTTCCCTTCCCTCTTCAAACACCACCACCGGCTTCTTAAAATCTCCCAATACCCCAAAATTTTACTACCCCAAATTCAATCCCACCCTCATCTTTCCCTAACTGCTCCGCCACAGCACCCTCCTCTTTCGCCTCTCGCAAGCGCCGCTGCATCCCTCTCTTCGTGCACCGAGGATCGCCGACCACCTTATCCAAACCAGTCGACTCTCCCATCCCTTTCTCCTGCTCAACCACCATTCCCCGGCCCCAACCCACTCATTTTGATTTTTTTTGCTTTCCCTTTCTCTCTCTCTCTCTCTCCTTCCTTTTCTCCACTGATCTCGTTCCTTCTCTCTCTTTCCCCTCTTCTCTTTTGTCATGTGTTAATTGTATCAGAGATATAAGACTATGTGTCTATCATGCAGATTTTTTTTGATGCAAGACATGCAAAGCAACAGGTGGCACCTAGACACAAGTTGGCGGGAGAAGTAGGTACACGTGGAGGGAAAGAAAAAAAAGGAGAACTGAAGTCAAGTGGGGGGAAGCATTTTACCGCCAATGTTGTTGCAATTTTGGCTCCAATTTTGGCTGAAGTGACTACGCTCGCTTATAATGTTTGATTCATGTGCTAAAAAAATATAGATGTAGACCAAATTCACTTTTGCCAAAATTCATGTGAAAAAATTGCTAATTCATAATATCTTTCAAATTAAAAGGCATAATAATAATAATAATAATATAATAAAGATAAATGAGTGGAAATATTAGACGAGACAAGAGTAAAAATGGTAGCATGAAAGCGAGAGTACTTGGGGTAGCATCTATTGCAGTTGTAGATATTAAAGATATGGTTGAACCTCCGTTTAGGTGGTATGAGTATGTATATGTAGAAAGGAGAGTGGTCAGAGTATGTATATGTAGAAAGGAGAGTAGTCAGATACGCGACAACTAAGTAGATAGAAGCAATGATTTTAAAACGGGACTTGAGATTGAACCAGCGAGACTTTTGGGTTATGGTTCAATTGGTTTACTCGTTTCAAGCATGGTTGAATCAAATGAGTAATAATTCAATAAAAGATTAAAAAATATTAAATTTTGAAGAAAAGATAAATTAAAAGATCAAAAAATACACTTTGGGCGGTTCAACCCGGGTCAATTGGCGGTTCAAAACAGTTTAACCACATTTCAATCCGGTCCAATTAGAATGCGCTTCGAATGGGGTTGTTCCAATTACTGAACTGTCCGATTCCCAGTCTAACCAATTGAACCATCCAGTTCGGTTTGAGTCTTACAACACTAGATAGACGTTGAGTGGCAAAATCTTAAAGCCGGTGTCAAGTGATCCATGTAGCCAGCCCAGATGTTCAGTGACAAAGTTGTTGTTGTTATAATATAACAAAGATATAAATTGAAAGCTCTAGGACATGATGAACTAGGAAACATTATAAAGCAAAAAAAGAATGAAAATATTAGATCATTATGCTAAAAGACCATGCTCCTATGCAAATCTAGCTAGATATGATGAAAAGTAACTTGATTTTGTTTGCAACTTCTTTTTTCCACTTCTATTCCTTGAGTACGGAAGAATCTAAAATAGTGGAATGATTGGTTGAGTTGATAGCTAGGTTGAAAATGATAGGTCAAGACTGATAGGTTGAATGGTAAGCAGTTTCAAAGTATCCATGGAAATTTTAAAGTTTCTTGTTAATGTTATTGCTGGCCTGCTGGGTGTGAGGCTTGTAATAAGTATGTGTTTCTGTTAGCTTTTGCAATCTCAATTTTGAATTATATTGATTTCGTAAAACCAATTTGAATTGAAAGTAATTTAAGTGAAGTAATTTATGTTTAGATTTTAACCAGTTTAATGCAGAAGCTACATACAGTTGCTTTTGCATGAGAGTGTAATCCACAAACACTCTCATGAACTAGTAATCCACAAGATTCTACTAATTCTGTTGCTGTTTTTCAATTTTAAGCAGTAACAAAGTTATTTCCCCAACCTAGTTCACCAAACAATTGGTGGCTTGGTCATTGTTTGTTTTTTAAGTTTCTGAAAGATTTCAGCAATAGTTTTTGTTTGGCCTGTATGTAGTTCATGTTCACTACAAGAAAATCGACGATTTCCGACGGCAATTTTTGTCGCAAACGCAGCAATTTTCGTCGGAAATTGACGTTTCCGACGAACTTTCCGACGGACAAAAAGTCGTCGCAAAATCGCTCGTCACAAATCGTTTCCGACGGATTTTTTCGTCGCAAATGTCTCCGTCGCAAAGTCGTCAGAAACCCGTCGCAAATATCTGTGGCAAAGTCGTCGCAAACTGACACATTTTCGTCGCAAATCCGTCGAAAATCCGTGGGAAATTTTAAAAAAAAAATTAAATTATACATGCTTATCAGTACTAATACATACTATTTAATAATCCTTAAACCTTTCCTAGTTTCCATTGATTGAAAATAATTTACTCTTAACTGTTTCAGTTAGAATCTAACTGAATTGTTTCTGTTTTAATGAATTTTCTGAATGAGTACATAGAGACTATTTATACAGCATTGCTACTGAGCTTACAATAGGAGGCAGAGTCACTGCAGAGAACTATACTGCAGTGACTATTTTACAGTGCTTGTAATTACAGAATAGTAAACCTATTTTACAGAATAGTAAATCTATTTTACATATTTTACATACTCTAACACGCAGGGCCAGAATTGTAACATCCGCAAAATAATTAATAGAATTATTTGGATGTTAACCCAATTGAATTGATTTAGTACTTGACTGGTAAATTTATTGAGTGCTAAAATTATTTATTGGATGTCATCGGATCGTTAACCGGATAATACGGGTCAAGGAAGTTTTGGAATCGAAATAAGAGATTTAAATCAATATGGTAATTGGACCACGTTACCAACTATATATTAAATAAATATATATGCATACGTGTGTGTGTGTGTGTGTGTTGAAAAGAAAAGAAAGGAAAGAATTAAGAAAGAAAAGAAAGAAAGAATGCGAGAGAGAGAGTTACAGAAAGGAGAGAAAGAGAGAAAAGAAGAGAATGGCGTGAGGGAGAAGAGAAGGGGGAGAGAGGAGGGAGAGAGAAGACTTCACCGAAACGACTTCCTTCCAACACGAAAAATGTTCGGCGTTCCTTCCTCTTCGTTTTGGTACCAATTTTATGACGATCAACTCACTCTCTCTCACTTGGCCATTTTCGAGTTTTGGAGGTTTTGTGGGAGATCCGATTTTGGGTTGGTTTTGAAGGTTTAAGTTCGATTAGGAACGAACCCAAGGTGGATTGCTCGAGTATTAAAGTTCGATTGGATGATTGGGAGCTAGTTGGGTGAGTTAGGTTGGAGAAATCACATTTTGGGGTTATGTGTGAATAGTGTCATGGAGGTTAGAGGAGGAAGATGATGAATAGTATCTGTGGAGGATAACGGGAAATTCGGCGTTTCGGTCAAAAGAGGTTTCGTGATCGAGCGGAAAGTTTTGGAAGCGGATTTGAGCGTCGTCGGAACGGAAAGTTTAAGCGGGGAGCGTTCGTGTGGCTACTCGGTGATTTCGGCTCGCTCGTGGATCACGCTTCAAGGGTGAGTTCTACTCACGTTTAGAATTTTTGTTTTTCGAATTAATTGATTGATCATTTTATCGCTTTCGCTGGTCTGGAATATTACTTGATATTGTCTGTTTCGGGTTAGGAATCGATCGGAGCGAGTCTCGAGTCGTGTCGTGTTGAAATGGAATTTTTGGTGATTTGATTTCGAAAGATTTTGACTTAAAAACCGTTAATTGGAAAATATGTCGCGTTTTGATACAATTCGTTAAAAATGAATTTTTGATTGATTGTGTGACTTTGATTGAGACTGTTTTTATAGTTGTCAAAACTGTTTTCAATCGGAACAAGAATCGGAATTGAGCGGAATAGCGAATTTCGCAAGAAAACGGAAAACCTGCACTTTTCTGCAGATGGTCGCGTCGCGACCCGTCCCCTTCGCGTCGCGACCTGGCCCAGTTTTATCACGCAAAAAGTTTCTGTCGTTTTTCGCGTCGCGACGGTAGCAGTTCGCGTCGCGACGCTTTGCAGATTTTCAACAGTTTTTCACTGATTTTGTTTTCGCAATAACTTTTGATCTGGGAACCCGATTGAGGTGTTCTAAGATGCGTTTGAAAAGCCGAATAATAGTACACGTGTGCGGATATGTTTTGTTAATAATAAAGCGGACTATGAGTCCTACGTGGTATGGTATAACCGACGCGAGATGATTATTATCTATTGTCTAAACCGGTCCACGATTCACGATATGTATTATATCGACTATGGGAAACGGCCCGATGCGGGTGTTATGTTCAGTTATAGGTCTGAATGTAAATGAACTAAATGTTCATATTATTGTAGATATATATATATATATTATATCGAGTTTGGGTGACGACCCATGTTGACATACTAGGCGGGGTAGTCATGAACCCTTACCCTAGGCTCTGTGCCCTTAGGAAACACTATTGGTATTGGGGTTCGCCGGAAGATGCAATGGGATTGCGGCCGGTGTTATTGTAAAAGTTATTGTACTATGTTCATCAGAAGATGCAGGCGGACTGCGGCTGGTGGTACGTAGAAAGGCCTAAGATGCTAGTTCATCGGGAGACGCAAGTGGATTACAGCCGGTGTCTTACTAGATCGAAGCCTTATTATATGGTTCACCGGGATTAGCAAGTGGATTGCGGTCGGTGTTGTGTCAAATCTTAAAAATGTTTTAAATGGACCGAGAGTGTTAGTAGGAGTCTCGGTAGAACTCACTGAGATTGTATCTCATTGTTTATATGTTGTGGTTTTACAGATAAACAGGGAAAGTGGAGATCCAAGAGGCACGAGTAGGTGGTACTCGGATGGTTGCTGAAGTCTTAGCTTTTATGCTTAAGTTATGTTTCCCTTGTTAGTTATGTATCAAGGCATTACGGCTTTAACTGTTGTAAAAGTTATGTATTTATTTCCGCTTTCTTGTGCGATATTGAACACTGTATTTCACTGATGGTTTATGGTCTTATTTATGTTTAAGACTGTTCTGTTGTTATTCAGTGAAAATTTTATTGTGGTGTTCAGTATTTAAACAGGAAATATATCTCTGATGTTTAAGGAATGGTTCACTTGGGTATTTTTACTCGATAAAAATACCGGGGTGTTACAGTTGGTATCAAAGCAGTTCGACCTAGTCGGACTTAGTTTAGGGTTGAGTCGATTCCTTGTTAGTCCTGGTTGTAATTACACTTGTGATGCTAAGAGACATTGAGCCTGATCAACTTAATACTTAGTGCATCATAAGCGGAATTGTGGCAGGATGATCAAGACGTAGTCCTCGACCAAGACCGGAGTCTCCAACCGGTGCATCCTCAGGAAAGGTGGCATGACGATGGAAGAACACACCGCTAACTTTGAGAAGTTGTCTCAGTTTTACCAAGTGGTAAAGTAAGCTCCGGATGACGAATGGAAAATGCAGAAGTATAAGAAGGGCATAAGTGCTTTTATGACTTGGGGGTCTCAGTTCTTATACTATTACCAATTTTGATTGCCTTAATGAAACCAGCACATGTCGCCGAGGATGATCTCATAAGGGGTATGGGAAAAGAAGGAAGGTAGTTGAATTATCAACTCCGAATGGAAGGTCCTAAGATAATTTCATCAAAGGAAAAGCAGGTGCAATTCTTCGATTCTTCAAAGGTCAGAAGATGTTCCAATTGTGGAAAGCAACACAATTTAGAAATAGTAGTATATGCGGAAGAGGGTCACTATGCAAAAGAGTGCCCTGCAAGGAAGAGTTCCCGGGAGTCACAAGCAGCTCCAGGACGAGGACGAGTCAACAATCGGGATGTTTAGACAGTTACAACTGCAGACAATCTACTGAGGAATATGAGATCAGTTTTCAATAACTCAATCAGTATATTATATGATTCGGGTGTAACCTATTGCTGTATATCCCGATCGCATGTGAATCGGTTGGGATCAGCCTTATCATCACTATCCGAGCCGATAACTATTTTAACTGCTGCTAAGGGTCGTGTCCAGACCTAATCTTTGTATAGAATTGTCTACTTGTCATAGGAGGCAGAAATTTAGTTGTAGAATTTATTGTTTGCCTATGAGAAGTGTGAACACCATTTTGGGTATGGATTGGATGACTGCAAATCATGTTGCAATCGACTGTGTTAATCAACTATCAGCTTCGCTTCAGAATCAGTTAAATTGTCTAGGACAAATTCTGAAGCGGTTACCTAGTTCACCTTAGACGGTCAATCTTCATTCCAAAGTGCGAAAGCACATGTTAGTATGTTATCTGCATCCACTGGAACTAGTATTAGATTTATCATCTGTACAAGTTGTGAATGACTTTGTGAATGTTCTCTGGATGTTTTTTTTTTGGATGAAGTTTCTTCCGTACATCCAGAGCGAGAGGTAGAGTTTTCTATAGAACTGATTCCGGTACAGGATCAATATCTACTGTTTCTTATTGAAGGTTTCTTTAGAGTTAAAGGAAATGGAGTCTCAACTTGAAGAGTCGATGTTAAAGAAATTCTTTCGACCGAGTGCTTCTCCAAGGAGTGCTCTGGTGTGATTAGTCAAAAGAAAGGTTAGTAGCAAGAGATTGTACATCGGTTATCGACAACTCAACAAAGCGACGATCAAGAATAAATATCCCTTACCAAGGATAGAAGATTTGCTTGAACAATTTGAGGCGCTGCTGTGTTTCCTAAAAATCGACCTGAGGTCAGGATGTCATCAAATAAAAGTTAGAGCCTTAGATATTCCGAAGACAGCTTTCCATACTAGGTGTGGACATCATGTGTGGGTAGTGATGCCCTTCGGTTCGACTAATGCTCCAGCGATATTCATAGATTACCTGAACCGAGTTTTCCTCGATTACCTAGATCAATTTGTAGTCGTTTTCATTGATGATATCTTGGTGTACTCTAAGACCATTGAGGAGCATGTTTAACATCTCCGCATTGTTCTTAGTGTACTCCGAGGAAAGAAGTTGTACGCGAAGCCGTCGAAGTGTGACTTCTGGATGCCGGAAGTCAAGTTTTTGGAACGCGTGATTTCCCAATCGGGAGTTGCGGTGGATCCCAGTAAGGTGGGAGCTGTGTTGAACTGGGAACGACCAACGTCAGTCACTGAAATCAGAAGTTTTCTAAGTCTAGCCGGTTACTACAGGAAGTTTATCGAAGGATTCTCACAATTGGTTCTTCCACTTACTCGGTTAACTCGTAAGGGTCAACCTTTTACGCGGGATGCTGATTGTGAAGAATGTTTTCAAGAATTGAAGGTTTGGTTGACTTCTGCTTCAATCCTGATTCTTTCGGATCCGTCTTTGAAATTCCAAATTTACGGCGATGTTTCTGGGAAGGGTTTAGGAGGTGTTCTTGTGCAGAATCAACAAGAGGAGAATTGAAGGGAAGGGCTTATGCGTCCCGGCAATTGAAGACTCATGAGGAGAATTATCCAACTCATGAATTGGAAATAATAGCTATGGTGTATGCACTGAAGGTTTGAAGACATTACCTGTATGGATCTCGTTTCGAAGTCTTTAGTGATCACAAAAGTTTAAAGTATCTGTTTGATCAGAAAGAACTGAATAGCAGGCAGAGAAGTGTGTTGAGTTTCTGGAGGATTATAAATTCGTGTTGATGTAGCATTCAAGAGAGGTCAGTGTTGTAATTGATGCACTGAGTAGGAAATCCATCCACATGGCCGAGTTTATGATGCATGAGATGGAATTATCAGAGTCTTTCAGAGACTTAAATCTGAATTCAAGATCAAGGAGAAACCGGTTAGTGTTGAGCCATATGAGGATCTCTAGTTCTCTAAGGGATTCTATACGCTTAGCACAGGAAGTTGATGTGAAGCTACAATCACAAAGGTATTTCCAGATTTTACCATAGATAGTGATGGAGTCAGTTGTTTCAACGGTAGAATCTGTGCGCCCGATGATGAGAACAATAAATGGCAAGTGTTAGAGGAAGCACACCGAAGTTTATATTCTGTTCCAGGGTGTACAGAATATAAAGCAGATGTATTAGTGGCGAGGTATTAGTTTGTTAACCTCTCCTTTGTGAAGGTTAACAAGGAGATAATATTATGTGATTCCGTTTGACAAGTCAAACGTGAATTCGAATATGAAAATGAGGTGACTGTTCACTGTTTTACACATTGCGAATAAGCACCAAAGGACTAATTGATGGATCTGCTGCAAGGGACTGAACTTTCCAAAGTGAAGTTTGGCGTGCGGTATGGTAGTTTTGAAAAATCATTTTTGTGAAAACCCGCATGCTAAAGTTAATTTTGGGAACGAATCAAGAGGCTAATGAAATCTTATTTAGGAAAATCCTAGAAGGATTACTTAGGTTGAGGGGAAGCTCTCAATGCTATTGACTAATTCGGAAAGGAATCGGGTACGTCGTTGGTGAAAACCTCGTGAAGAAGTTGCAATATAAGAAAAGGAGCTCTGAGATCTGTTTTGATTGTTGTTCTGAGAACAACAGAGGTGATTTTCATTACGTTCAAAATTATTTGTTGCCCCCACGGTTTATTTCTACGTCTAAGATAAACGTTTCTGGTAAATCATCATTCCCTCTTCTTTTGAAAAGTGGTATCTCGAAATCTTGGGGGCGAGTCAAGAAGTTTCACAAGTGACTTTTTCGTCACATTGGCGGTGTGTACGAGAACTGTTATGGATTTTAGAAGATTTGTTGAGAACGTGTTTACACCCTTCGAGGAAATCGTGGTTGTTTTTACCTCTGCCGAGGAGTACCAGTTTGTGGATCTCATTTTCAATATATATTTCTATCAAGCGTCTTATATTACACCCTTTGATTTAGATTAATCAAAGTTGGGGAGTAAACGTGGATAATTGGAATGAAGCTTCGGAAGTGTTTTCAAACGCGGTGCCGAGCCTATTTAGGCGAGAGAGGAGTTTCTCGTGTTGATTCGTAACAAGGGAGTTCGGACTATAACCTTAGAAGCGTTCTAGGGTAGTAGCGGATCATACATGGAGATTGATGTGCCAACTTGGGAAGATTTTCTGCACTCATTTCGTTAATTCAAGATTGTGTTCCAGCAACTTAAGACCTTTCTGAGGATGTCGATCCTCGGTTAGTTGGATGAAAGACTTAACAAAATTTTGAGGACAAAATTCTTTCAAGTTGGGGAGAATGTAACATCCGCAAAATAATTAATAGAATTATTTGGATGTTAATCCAATTGAATTGATTTAGTACTTGACTGGTAAATTTATTGAGTGCTAAAATTATTTACTGGATGTCATCGGATCGTTAACCGGATAATACGGGTCAAGAAAGTTTTGGAATCGAAATAAGAGATTTAAATCAATATGGTAATTGGACCACGTTACCAACTATATATTAAATAAATATATATGTATACGTGTGTGTGTGTGTGTTGAAAAGAAAAGAAAGGAAAGAATTAAGAAAGAAAAGAAAGAAAGAATGCGAGAGAGAGAGAGTTACAGAAAGGAGAGAAAGAGAGAAAAGAAGAGAATGGCGTGAGGGAGAAGAGAAGAGGGAGAGAGAAGACTTCACCGAAACGACTTCCTTCCAACACGAAAAATGTTCGGCGTTCCTTCCTCTTCGTTTTGGTACCAATTTTATGACGATCAACTCACTCTCTCTCACTTGGCCATTTTCGAGTTTTGGAGGTTTTGTGGGAGATCCGATTTTGGGTTGGTTTTGAAGGTTTAAGTTCGATTAGGAACGAACCCAAGGTGGATTGCTCGAGTATTAAAGTTCGATTGGATGATTGGGAGCTAGTTGGGTGAGTTAGGTTGGAGAAATCACATTTTGGGGTTATGTGTGAATAGTGTCATGGAGGTTAGAGGAGGAAGATGATGAATAGTATCTGTGGAGGATTTCGGGGAATTCGGCGTTTCGGTCAAAAGAGGTTTCGTGATCGAGCGGAAAGTTTTGGAAGCGGATTTGAGCGTCGTCGGAACGGAAAGTTTAAGCGGGGAGCGTTCGTGTGGCTACTCGGTGATTTCGGCTCGCTCGTGGATCACGCTTCAAGGGTGAGTTCTACTCACGTTTAGGATTTTTGTTTTTCGAATTAATTGATTGATCGTTTTATCGCTTTCGCTGGTCTGGAATATTACTTGATATTGTCTGTTTCGGGTTAGGAATCGATCGGAGCGAGTCTCGAGTCGTGTCGTGTTGAAATGGAATTTTTGGTTATTTGATTTCGAAAGATTTTGACTTAAAAACCGTTAATTGGAAAATATGTCGCGTTTTGATACAATTCGTTAAAAATGAGTTTTTGATTGATTGTGTGACTTTGATTGAGACTGTTTTTATAGTTGTCAAAACTGTTTTCAATCGGAACAAGAATCGGAATTGAGCAGAATAGCGAATTTCGCAAGAAAACAGAAAACCTGCACTTTTCTGCAGATGGTCGCGTCGCGACCCGTCCCCTTCGCGTCGCGACCTGGCCCAGTTTTATCACGCAAAAAGTTTCTGTCGTTTTTCGCGTCGCGACGGTAGCAGTTCGCGTCGCGACGCTTTGCAGATTTTCAACAGTTTTTCGCTGATTTTGTTTTCGCAATAACTTTTGATCTGGGAACCCGATTGAGGTGTTCTAAGATGCGTTTGAAAGCTTATTCCGAGGCCTAACTAAATATACAATTTAAAAAGGTAAAAAGAACTGTTTTTGAAGTTCAAATAGTTTCGAAAAGCCGAATAATAGTACACGTGTGCGGATATGTTTTGTTAATAATAAAGCGGACTATGAGTCCTACGTGGTATGGTATAACCGACACGAGATGATTATTATCTATTGTCTAAACCGGTCCACGATTCACGATATGTATTATATCGACTATGGGAAACGGCCCGATGCGGGTGTTATGTTCAGTTATAGGTCTGAATGTAAATGAACTAAATGTTCATATTATTGTAGATATATATATTATATTGAGTTTGGGTGACGACCCATGTTGACATACTAGGCGGGGTAGTCATGAACCCTTACCCTAGGCTCTGTGCCCTTAGGAAACACTATTGGTATTGGGGTTCGCCGGAAGATGCAATGGGATTGCGGCCGGTGTTATGTTAAAAGTTATTGTACTATGTTCATCAGAAGATGCAGGCGGACTGCGGCTGGTGGTACGTAGAAAGGCCTAAGATGCTAGTTCATCGGGAGACGCAAGTGGATTGCAGCCGGTGTCTTACTAGATCGAAGCCTTATTATATGGTTCACCGGGATTAGCAAGCGGATTGCGGTCGGTGTTGTGTCAAATCTTAAAAATGTTTTAAATGGACCGAGAGTGTTAGTAGGGGTCTCGGTAGAACTCACTGAGATTGTATCTCATTGTTTATATGTTGTGGTTTTACAGATAAACAGGGAAAGTGGAGATCCAAGAGGCACGAGTAGGTGGTACTCGGATGGTTGCTGAAGACTTAGCTTTTATGCTTAAGTTATGTTTCCCTTGTTAGTTATGTATCACGGCATTACGGCTTTAACTGTTGTAAAAGTTATGTATTTATTTCCGCTTTCTTGTGCGATATTGAACACTGTATTTCACTGATGGTTTATGGTCTTATTTATGTTTAAGACTGTTCTGTTGTTATTCAATGAAAATTTTATTGTGGTGTTCAGTATTTAAACAGGAAATATATCTCTGATGTTTAAGGAATGGTTCACTTGGGTATTTTTACTCGATAAAAATACCCCGATTTAATCCAAATTCCAGAAATAAAATGCATAAATTTTTAGAGTAAATGATGAAACCACAATCTCCATAGTCCACAGTGTATATTTAAATTAAATCCATAAACTATATTTTCTTCTCACTACCTCAATATCCAATTCATTCCACATGCAGACATTCAAATCCAATCCAACCCAACCCAACCCAATACTCTATCTTCACATAACAATCACTTTCTAAAGAAAGATAGAAAGCCAACAAAACTTTGCAACCCACCAACACAACAGAAGAATAAAAATCGAATCTTTATAATAAAAAATAAAACCCCAACTAAATATTCTAAAATAAAAACAAACAAAAAAGGGAAGAGAACAGAAGTAAACGTAACCAAACTTCCTTCTGGGTGGTTCGTCGGAGACGTCGGCGCTGTCATCAGAGGAGGCGGTGATAGGGGTCCAGCGGAGGAGAAGGAGGCGAGAAGAAGCATTGTTGTTATTATTTTGGGGTTGAGAATTGTTGTTGTTGTTGTTGTTGTTGTTGTTGTTGTTGTTGTTGTTGGGTAAGGAAGAGGAGGAAACGTGGACCCACTTCTTCTGCCACTTTCTGACGGGGCCGGTGAACACGGCGGGTGCACGCCACTGTAGACGGTGGTGACGCTGACCACCAATGTTTCGAGCCATCGCTGGCCGAGGGAGTATGGAATGCAGCGACAGAACTGAGGGAGGCTTTGTTATCTTCTTTTCCTTCTTCCCTTCCCTCTTCAAACACCACCACCGGCTTCTTAAAATCTCCCAATACCCCAAAATTTTACTACCCCAAATTCAATCCCACCCTCATCTTTCCCTAACTGCTCCGCCACACCACCCTCCTCTTTCGCCTCTCGCAAGCGCCGCTGCATCCCTCTCTTCGTGCACCGAGGATCGCCGACCACCTTATCCAAACCAGTCGACTCTCCCATCCCTTTCTCCTGCTCAACCACCATTCCCCGGCCCCAACCCACTCATTTTGATTTTTTTTGCTTTCCCTTTCCCTTTCTCTCTCTCTCTCCTTCCTTTTCTCCACTGATCTCGTTCCTTCTCTCTCTTTCCCCTCTTCTCTTTTGTCATGTGTTAATTGTATCAGAGATATAAGACTATGTGTCTATCATGCAGATTTTTTTTGATGCAAGACATGCAAAGCAACAGGTGGCACCTAGACACAAGTTGGCGGGAGAAGTAGGTACACGTGGAGGGAAAGAAAAAAAAGGAGAACTGAAGTCAAGTGGGGGGAAGCATTTTACCGCCAATGTTGTTGCAATTTTGGCTCCAATTTTGGCTGAAGTGACTACGCTCGCTTATAATGTTTGATTCATGTGCTAAAAAAATATAGATGTAGACCAAATTCACTTTTGCCAAAATTCATGTGAAAAAATTGCTAATTCATAATATCTTTCAAATTAAAAGGCATAATAATAATAATAATATAATAAAGATAAATGAGTGGAAATATTAGACGAGACAAGAGTAAAAATGGTAGCATGAAAGCGAGAGTACTTGGGGTAGCATCTATTGCAGTTGTAGATATTAAAGATATGGTTGAACCTCCGTTTAGGTGGTATGAGTATGTATATGTAGAAAGGAGAGTGGTCAGAGTATGTATATGTAGAAAGGAGAGTAGTCAGATACGCGACAACTAAGTAGATAGAACCAATGATTTTAAGACGGGACTTGAGATTGAACCAGCGAGACTTTTGGGTTATGGTTCAATTGGTTTACTCGTTTCAAGCATGGTTGAATCAAATGAGTAATAATTCAATAAAAGATTAAAAAATATTAAATTTTGAAGAAAAGATAAATTAAAAGATCAAAAAATACACTTTGGGCGGTTCAACCCGGGTCAATTGGCGGTTCAAAACAGTTTAACCACATTTCAATCCGGTCCAATTAGAATGCGCTTCGAATGGGGTTGTTCCAATTACTGAACTGTCCGATTCCCAGTCTAACCAATTGAACCATCCAGTTCGGTTTGAGTCTTACAACACTAGATAGACGTTGAGTGGCAAAATCTTAAAGCCGGTGTCAAGTGATCCATGTAGCCAGCCCAGATGTTCAGTGACAAAGTTGTTGTTGTTATAATATAACAAAGATATAAATTGAAAGCTCTAGGACATGATGAACTAGGAAACATTATAAAGCAAAAAAAGAATGAAAATATTAGATCATTATGCTAAAAGATAGGGGTGTCAAATAGATCCATTTGTCCACTGGATATCCGGTCCGTCCATAGCAAAATCCATCCAATCCATCCGTTACAAACAAAAAAATAATAATGGATTGGATTGGATCCATCCACTTGATTTGTGGATGGTTGTGATCCATCCATTAATTTTTTTAAATCCAATTGATTATCAATAAGTAGAAAATCAAAATCCAATGGATAGTTATTTTTTTTGACTAAAATCAATTGGATAATTATAAAAAATACATTTTTACAAAAAACTATTTCTAAAAACAATTTTCAGTTTTTTTTAAAAGGTCTTTTCAATTTTAAAATTTTTTTCCAATTTTTTTTTTAAAATTCAGAAAAACAATATAATATATATATATATATATATATATATATATATATATATATATTAATATATAATATATATATATAATATTATAAATAGCACCACCATGACTGGCGGCCGGCCGCCGGAGAGCCGCCGTGACCGCCGCCGCATCACCACCGCCGACCACCGCCGGTCGTCGGAGCGCCGCCGCGTGAACCACCGTGGGTCGCCGGAGCTCCGCCGCCGGCCGCCGTGCCGGCCGCTGCTTCCACCACCTCATATATAAATATATATTTATATTATATGTAATATATATATTTATATATTTATATTATATATAATATATATTTATATTTTAACAATATTATATATAAATATATATTTTTAAATATAATTTTTTTTTGTCAAAAAAGAGTATAAATTTTTTTTGCTGCAACATTAAAAAATATATTTTTTTTTCATAAAAGATTTTTTTATTTTTTAAAGGTATTAGTGGATGGATTGGATATCCATCCATAAAAAAGTTGTTAATGGATGAATTGGATGGACTTTTTTTGTCCATGGATGAATTGGATTGGATTTGTTTGATACAATTCTAATGGATATAAATTTTTTAATGGATTTCTCCAATCCATCCATTATAATCCATATCCATATCCATCCAATCCATCCATTTTGACACCCCTAATAGGGTGTGGATGGAATATGCTCCGAGAACCATGATGGATTGTACCACCTTCTTAATCCTCCTGCAAATACAACAAATTTTAATAGGAAACATTACTGATATACATACAATACTATTTAAATGTAAAACTTAGACAGCAAAAGGAGGAAAAGGGAGGAAATGAATTACAAGAGTCGACATAAACAGAATAGAATAGGTGAGATCGATGACATTATTTATACCCTGCTTGCTGGAATATATATGCTCGGGTGGAAAAGATATGAATCTCTCACAGTCGTCAATTAGAGCTTTCATTTCGGATGCAAACCATATTGATCCTGTAAATAAATCAACACATCCATGGATAATATATCTGATTTGTTCTTGTGATTAAGATGCAAGAACAACAACCATGCCAAGCTACAACAAGAGATGCCATCTAGATTGAAGTGAAAATGTACATATGTTTGCAAGAACAAGGAGAAACCACGTACCATCATGGCCCCAACCCAAGTAAAGAGGAACAATGCCAATAGCATCACGAGCAGCAATAAAACTTTTATCTCTAGTGTCAAGAAGGACAAAGGCGAACATCCTATCCAATATATCAATGAAGTCTTCTCCATGTTCTTCATACTGACAAGATAAAGAGTTAGAATAATTCACAATCTTCATAATATGTGGGGAAATAGTAAATTGATCCCCAAGTCTAACAATTACACCCCAATATCTAAAAATTAACATAGTAGCATATCCCTATCATCCTTAATCAGACTAGCAGTAAACACCTATTCCCTAACAACTGATCATTTTAATAACAAAATACTATCCGCAGCCACATAAAAGCACCAAGCCCACCATTCTTAAGCACGTTCGCCGCGAATCCTCCTTGCCAACTGAATATCCTTTGGCATAATGGTGACACGCTTAGCATGGATGGCACACAAGTTGGTATCCTCAAAGAGTCCAACAAGGTATGCCTCAGCAGCCTCTTGCAATGCAAGCACTGCGTGACTCTGGAAACGAAGGTCAGTCTGCCACAAGGAAAATTATTAACTACACTGGTGATGAAAACGCACATGATCAATCAACGACAGCAGCAGTTACACATTACCTTGAAATCCTGGGCAATTTCACGAACAAGCCTCTGGAAGGGGAGTTTCCTGATCAGGGTAGAGTGAATTTTAACTCACAAGATGATGATATTCCATGAAAGCCCTAGTAATGGCAAGGCATTCCCAGAAGGTAGAGTGAATTTTAAACCGAAGATTCAATGGAGAACAATTGATTCTTTAACTAATGAAAAACAATGAAACTTCTAACCTCCAAGCAATCCCCAACTTTAACAATTAAATCATCATCATCAAACTTCTGGATATCTGAATCCTTGGCAATTTTATTCTGCACAAGCACAAAAGTCATCAAAGAGAAGAGGAAGAAACAAGACATTAACATGAACACATAAGAATATGAAGAGACAGTGTAATCATTCTTGAAGGAGGACATCATATCGTTTAAATGTACCCAGAAATATTCATGAAAATTACTGAGTTTAATATATAATATACAATCCAAAATCAGTGAGTCACATAAACCCATGTGTCTGTTTACCTGTTCATAGTTGACCGGAACTAAATCACGTCTCTTACCTGATAAGTTAGATAGTTTAAAGATTCCAATATAGTTCCCTGATGCTTCCGTTGCCTGTCATGAGGTTACATAACAATCAGGATCTAACCAAATTATTAGTTAAAGATATAACCAATAGAGAACTCAGTATTCTAAGGCAGATAGGATCAAGGATTAATATGAAGTGACAGTAAACCAGCAATGTAATCACTCATACTCGCATATATACCATGGGAAAACAAGATTAGGAAATATATATACCATGTCAATTGCTGCCATTGTATACCATGTCAATAGTTTCTGCTGAAGCAGAAGATCCATCGGCAGCTGAGGAAAGCTCAGCAACGTTCAGAAATTTTCTTTCTCTGGACTTTTCATTTGTTTGACAAGCGTGTAATACACCATCTTTGCTAGCCTCTCCTGAAGCACTAGAACTTTCCGAGATGACAACAAATTGGGAATAGGATCAACATAGGGAAGACATAGCTGCAAAATCAAGTAAATGCATAAGTTATGAGACAAACCATGAAGTTCCTTGCTGTCTCTTAGCCTCCAAAGTGGAAGAAACTGAGAGATTCTTCAGATTACTAGTTTGCTCCAAAGATGGATTTTCCTGAACACAGTAACAAGGTTACTTTGATCAATCTCAACAGCATTAACAACCTGAGACCAATAGTTTAATGAAGATGTTAACCGAATAAAGTACATGTTAGTCATAAGCTGGGAAAATATAATAACCTTTACATTTTCCTTTCCAGATACAGTTCTTATCATGTATCCTAACATGCACAGTAGCACCAAGGTTGCTTGCAGTTGTACAATCAAGTAAGCCTATCAATTATTACACTATCCAAATGAAATACATTAGGAGAAGCAATCAAACAAATATTCATAGAAGCTCAGGAAAGACATAACCATTAATGGGAAGAGATTATAACATCAGCTTCATATCGCAATTTAATCACAAGACACAACCACACAGATTTGAGTAGGAAACATCAGATTCATATTGCATATCACAAATCGCAAAGAACGAAAAACGAAAACAAAAACCCTGAAAAATCCAGAAACAGTCAAAATGGAAACTGATTCGTGAAATCTAGAAGAATAGTGAAAGAAGAAGAAGAAGAAGAAGCATGAACATCAAAACGCCAAATATGTACGAAATAGAAACAAACCTGAGAACAAGACTGAAGCATGGTTTGACGAAGAAGAATCTGACGCGCGAAGGAGAGTGTGATTCTGAAATTGGGTGTAGCGATTTGGGAATTAGGGTTTTCACACAGAAATGAGAAAATGTCTTCGAGAGTGCCAGAGCGATGAGAGAACGAAAGCGATGAGAGCGGTGAGCGAGCGAGAGAGCGGTGAGCGAGCGAGAGAGCAAGTTTCCGTCGCCTCAGCTCCTTCGGAGGCTTCCATAGCACTCCCTAGGCGTGGAGTCTCTGGAGGCTCTTTTTCGTGAGGGAAAACAAAGGGTGGTGGTGAGGGAGAGGAAACAGGGCGGAGAACGGCGTACGTTTTGGAGAGTGTTCTGAGAGTGAGAATGGAGAGTGTTCTGAGAGTGAGAATGCTAGGGTTGGCGTGTTTTGGGAATGAAGGGTGAATTTTTTTCTTTCTATTTTAGAACTTTAGAAGTCAGGCGTATACGCTTGACTTTAAAACTTTACCTATTAATTACAAGTTTGCCACCGTGTCTACTTATGTAGTCACGCGTCTGATAGCATGACTTTAAAAGTCTAATTTTTTTCCTATTTTTCACTTTAGAAGTCAGGCGTGTAATCGCTTGACTTTAAAACTCGCGAGTTTTGCCTCTTAATTACAAGTTTGCCACCGCCTCAACATATAAAGTCAGGCATCTGAGCGCCTGACTTTAAATGTCTAATTCTTTTCCCATTTTTGCACTAGTGAGGACATCTGATTGTCAGCAAAATTTCATGCAAAATATCTATCTTTAAAGAAAGATAACCAAGTTTCCAGATTGAAGAACCAAAACTTTTGCTTCTAGTGAATCCTAGAATCAAACCTCAAGTTCTGCAGGCCCAACCAGTCCAAGCTGTTTTTGTGACTACACCAGTTAGGGAAAGACGATCTATTTTGAAAAATGAGACTCACCGAGCAAAGAGGAGCAATCCAAGTCATCGAAGTTTATAACTTTGGCGCAGCGGCTGACGATGGCACAAGCTGTCTCCTGCAAAGGTGATATAGAGTGAGAATCCAAAATATCAAGTGGAAGCAAATGTGGACATCACCTTCTCACATATTGCTTACAAAAACTTCTTTTATATCTGTAAAGTCATTCAAAAATTAAGAAAGTAAAAAAATAATAGAATCAAACTAAAGATGTTATCAATGGACAAAAAGAAGCCATAAAACTCAAACCCTCTCTGAAGCCCAAATCCTGCAGCTAGAACATTCTTCCCCCAAATCCCAACCTTGTCGTCCCATCCCCCCTTCCCGAATCCCCTAACTGACCAAACAGAAGAAAAAAAAGGTAAGGTTTCAGCAACAACATCAAATCGCGATTGGAAAGAAAATTTTAGGGAGTACCTCAACAAAACTCTTCTAAATGATATTCCTACAAAACAAATTAAAACAGAACTTCAACCATTATAATCTCCAGCCATGATCACAGAATGCCTAAACCATAAATACCCAAAAAACAAAAAAGGAAATATAATCTTCACAATTAAGTGTATGCATCACAAAACAAATTAGTCAGTGACCAATACCATTTGTGATCACGATATGCATAAACAAATTAGTCAGTGACCAATACCATCTTCATACTTAGCTAAAAAGAGTCTGCTCTGCCCAAGGAAAACATCAAGCTAAATCTGTGTTCTCTATGAAGAAATCTAATTGACATTTAAATATTTAAAAATTTAATTTCCTTTCCTTACAATCAAATATCAAACACAACACATGGTATACAGTGAAGGTATGAAATCTATGTTAAAGTACATAATCAACTTCCTTTTTACCTACTACAATAGAATGTGGCTCAAACGGGTTCATCACCTTGCATCAAATAGTAATACGTTCTTCAACGGATTCTGCAACAATTTGAAATGGATCTTGTTATAATAGCCTTGCCTTGCAAATAATCTTCTCAAACCAATGAATTAAAGCTGAGTATTACATCTTATCTTAAAGCAATACATACACCACCTAAACTAACTTCAGTATGAGACCAGAAAACTAATTAAGAGCCCAAAATAAAATTGCTATAAAAAAACATACCTTGCAAATCTGTTGCCGTAAAATTGTACAATGAAGCACAACTCACATGTAGTAAATTAGATAGTAATATTACATCATATTGTAGTCTCCTTTTTTCATCAGATGGATTTAATATATAACTAATGATTTGACAGTTATATTTTAACTCAATTCTAATTGAGTCAAAAGTAAGAGAGCTTTATGGATTAAACAAAAATAAATGTGACATTAGATGTTGGCAGAGTTTCAAAGAAAACTATATTTGCAGGTGTCAAAGACTCTTGTATCATTGAACATGATTGGTCACATCTATTTTATTTGTTCCAAGGTTTATATGCTTTTTAATTCCTTTCTATTTTATTTGAACATGTAGCAAGCCTAAAAAGTGCAACACTGAGTTAGCTATGCTTTCAACTAATCAACAAAAAGTGCATACCTGTTGTTGCATTATTGGGTTGCTTATGCAGCATCCTTTAATTGCTTATCTGTTCTTTATCTGCAGCAAAATAATAGCATTAGGTTCTCATCATATTTTGGCTTTGAGTAGGGAATAAAATCAAACAATTGGTGAGCAGAAGTAAAAGACTATAAGAGGTACTATATGTAAACTATGAAACAAGACTATATGTAAACTATGTCAAACTACCATATGTTCAAACAATTAATTACAAAAGAATATGTAGTAAATCACCATTGAATGAAAATTACTATGAGGAAGTGTCCTGTTACCTAAGGCCATTGCAACAGCATAAGGGTCTCCTGCAGCTACCTCGGAAACAATTTCCAGAGCATGCCTCACAGCAACCAGACAGGGCAGCAACTATATCCAGAGCATGCCTCAAAGAAAAGAGAACCCCACATCAGTTTGACCTTTAAAACTAACCAAACATAGAACCTAATGCAATTCATCCTCATTGAGGAAAATGATCAAACAGTTAAGATGCAACAAAGGTAAGCACTTGGCAGCAACTATTTCATACAATCCAACACCCCACAGTGAATTCGATTATACATACAATCCAAGCATTGTGTATAAGACTCACACAGAAAAAACAATTTGCCGCATGTACTTCTTTCTATCATGGAGTATGTATACTGGTTGGAATACACAAATCAGCACCAATAATTTCATGAAGGTGAGGAAGTATGAAGGGCAAACTTGTTTAGCAGAACTAACCAAACACATACTCTGACCCAACGCAGAAGCAGTGGAGAGTAGCTTCAGTTGAAACGTGAGTTGAGGATGAAATGATTTTTGAGAGCCGAATGCCTGAATCACAACCATCAAAAAAGGATGCTTTACTAAGAATGTATAGACAATAATAGGCAATCATTAACATTCACGCTCAACAATCAACAGATTCAATTTCAAGAGAGTAAAAATTAGGGATTTAGGGTTTTCAAAAAAAAAATTGATTTCTGACCTTGAGAGTTTGAGAGCTTGAGAGTTCTGGAGGTGGTGCTCGCAAAGGAGGGAGCTTGAGAGGGAGGTGGAGCTCGCGCTGGAAGGCGGTGGCGTGAGGGTGTGGTGTTGGTAGCCAAACTGAGAGAGAGTGAGAGGGTTGTGAAGAAGAGGAGAACTGTGTGGTGGTGCGGATGTCTCCGGCGGTGGAAGTGAAGAAGGAGATCCGGCGGTGGAAGTGAACAAGGAGATCCGGCGGTGGCTCGCGGCGGCGCGGTGGAATAGCGACTCGTTTCTTCTTCTCTGCATCGTTCTTTCTCGTTTCTTCTTCTCGCTTCTCGCTTCTCTGCGTTCTGCGTTAAGGTTAATCATTTGGGTAAAAACAAAGGGAGAGGGCATTATTTGGGTAAAAAAAGAGAGGGAATTATTTTGATAAAAAAAAAAGAGGGAATTTTTGGTCAAAGTGGGAACAATTCCCGCTAATACCTATACTAACGAAATTTAACTTCATAGGTATAGGAAATTACCTATACCCACAGTTATTTTTCCACAATCTTTCCTGTGAACCTATACCCACGGTGTTTTTTAACTTGTTGTAGGTATAGGATACCTATACCTACAGTTTTATTTACAATCGCTATAGGCCTCCGTTGGTATATGTCAATTTTCTTGTAGTGTGAGGTTCTCAATTTCAGATGGAATTGTTCCATTTATAGCACGACGCAAATCAAGATAGAGCAAATTAGAGAGATTCCCAATACAAGGAGGAATGATTCCATTGAATCCCGCATTAGTGAGGTTCAGGTAAGTCAATGAGGTCATTTCCCAAATGAAAGTAGGAATTTGCATGTCTCCAAAATCATTGTTGCTTAAATCCAAGTGAGTCAATTGCTTCAACTCATTCAAAGACTCATTGATCTCACCACCAAACCACGAGCTCTGATAAGCTTCAACAGCTTCTTGATATTCATAAAAATGATAGTCATCATCAATGGGTGATGAAGAGTTGAGGTGAAGCTGAAGGACATTGGCTGTTATGTCACTACAGACAACTCCAACCCACTCACAGCAATTGGGATTGGAAGCATTCCAAGAGGAAAGCCTGTTAGAAGGATCAATGAGATGGTTTTTGAAATTCACAAGAGCTTCACATTCCCTTGGAATGCAACCAAGTTTTGATGAATAACTGGTGCATATATCAAAATGAAATGTTAACAAGGTAAGACAACAAAGGTGAAATAAAAGACTGGAAATCTTCATGGTCACAATGTGGATTTGGGGTAGGAAAACAAGTTTTCTATTTGTAGTTGTTGATTCTATATGTTAAATGGTTCCCCATATTTATACTTGTTGTTCTGCACTGTATTGTGTATTATATTGGCTTCATCTCTTTTCTATATTTTTATGAATGTTTATTTCTTTAATTGATGTGGTGCCTTTTATTTTTATTTTCACAATTAAATTCCATTGTCACTTACTTTTGAATTAACATGGCTTTTTTAGGAATTTAATTAATATTATCTTCTATTTTAATATCGTTGTCGCACATTACAATATTGCATTGGCTTTGTTTTGTCATTTTTCTTTCATATCATTCATTTTCAGTTGTACGTTAATCTAATTATGTACAATATCACATCTTTCGTAGAGACCATGCTAGAATTAATGGGTCAGTAGTTTTTTTTTTTTTTTTACAAAATACTCAATTTAGCCTTTAAGAGGTTGGTTTGATGGTCAATATAAGATGGAGACAAATTATGATATGAATGAGGATAGAAATATGATATGAGGAAGAAATGATAACACTAGTATAGACTTATTATATCATGTCTCTTTATCTTGACCATCAAACTGACCATATAATTACATCTTCTCTCATATTCTCGTACATTAAAATTCACACATCTCTCTCTCTCTCTCTCTCTCTCTCTCTCTCTCTCTCTCTCTCTCTCTCTCTCTCTCTCTCTCTCTCTCTCTCTCTCTCTCTCTCTCTCTCTCTCTCTCTCTCTCTCTCTCTCTCTCTCTCTCTCTCTCTCTCTCAAAATGTGTAGATGGATTTTTAATTTTTAGTAAGAATAAAATATACTTCAAATTATATTTTGGTTCTCAAAACTTTTATCTGTTAATTTTTTTTGTAAGGGAAGACTTCCCCGAAAAATAATTCCATCAAACACAAAATGCTGCCCTCAAACTTAATTTCTTCAAAAAAAGAAATGTTGGCTTCAAATAAGTTAAATTTTACCACCAAATTACCATTATTTTTTTTTTGATAATGACCAAATTATGATTAATTACTTATCTTATTAACGAGTATTGAGTATTGTATATAGTTGATTTTTTAAGAGGAATACCATATAGTTGTCAAAATTTCATCATAATGCCTCAGTAAACAAGATACACGAATATATATTTACTATATGTAAAATGAAGAGCTCTTAGCATCTCTTTAAAATTCTTCATTCAAACTCTCTTTATGATTAAATAAAATTAATATGGATTTCAACACTTTGAATGTGAGGAACACTAACAACTTGTTTTCAACAACCTATACATTTAGTCTTCTCACTTGTGATTTTGGATTACTCTTAGAATTCCACATTAGATAAAGTATCGACGAGGACTTCAATAAATAAAAGTCTTGCGTGATTTATGGTTTAGCTTTGGGACAACACATTAGATAAAACAAGGACCTAGACTTCATAAAGGAAGACTTATGGTCCAGTGATAGCCAAGTGGTTTAGAGAATAGAAATTTAATATAAATATTTATAACAACAAATTAAACAAATTATTTTTGGGAGTTTTTCAAAGATTTATTCCAATTTATAAAACTAATAAAATACATTCATATGTTTTCAATTTTTATTTAGGCAGTTAGCAACAAACTTTCAAACCACAACTAGTCTTGCGTGATTTGTGGTTTAGCTTTGGGACAACACATTAGATAAAACAAGGACCTAGACTTCATAAAGGAAGACTTATGGTCCGGTGATAGACAAGTGGTTTAGAGAATAGAAATTTAATATAAACTAGTACTGTACCTGTGCATCTGCACGGGCCGATCGCGTTACGTGACACGGTTACCTCAAATAGAAATGTTAATTAATTTGAAATCTCATTAATCTAAAATCAATTGTAAAATATAGAGGATGACTTGCATACGCACAGGTGTTGTCGTGTTATTTTTATGAATGAATTTAGACAGTATTTAAATAGTCTGAACATTACCACGTGAAAATAAAGAAAAATTTAAAGCAGATAAAAAAGGAGCTTCAAATAAAAAATTGATAAATATAAAAACTAAAAATGTAAAAGTATCATTTAAAAATAATATGTGCATTTATCCCGTGTGTTTTTATATATCAATACAGTGGTTTTTATATATCAGTGTTGTTATCCCATGTTTTTTTATATATCAGTGCAGCTATCCCGTGTTTTTATATA
This sequence comes from Astragalus membranaceus, assembly GCA_039519185.1. Classification (NCBI taxonomy): domain Eukaryota; kingdom Viridiplantae; phylum Streptophyta; class Magnoliopsida; order Fabales; family Fabaceae; genus Astragalus; species Astragalus membranaceus. The sequence continues at coordinate 25,347,245 of CM076853.1, forward strand.
TATATATCGTTGCAGTTATCCCCGTATTTTATTATATATCAGTGTAGTTGTCCAGTGTTTTTTTATGTATCAGTGCAGTTATCTCATAGTTTCAATTGATTATTTGAGTTGATTAGTAGATTATTGTAGATAGTAAAAGATAGATAGTAGATTATCAATAACAAATATTTATCCCGTGTTTTTTTATATATCAATGACAATTATTTGTCCTTTTTAGGTATTATTGACAAATATTTGTCACCTGTGTTTTAAATAGATATTAATCTGTTTAAATAGTCATTAAGTCTTCTTGTTTTTTTTAGATATTATGATTATAGTAGTCTTCAAAAATTATAATTATCAATGGCAAATATTAATCCCGTGTTTTTTTTATATATCACTGCAGTTATCCCATGTTTTTTTATATATCAATACAGTTATCTCATAGATCAATTGATTATTTTAGTTGATTAGTAGATTATAGTAGATAGTAGATTATCAATAAGAAATATTTGTTTTAAATATTAATTAAATATTCCTTTCTTACCATTGATTAGTAAATTATAGTAGATTATTGCAGTTATCCCGTGTTGTTTTAGATAGTAGGTTTATAGTAGTTTTCCCAAATTATAATTATCAATAGTAAATATTAATTATAAATTGTCAAAAAAATTATAAATATCAATGGTAAATATTAATCCTGTGTTTTTTTATATATCACTGCAGTTATCTCGTGTTTTTTATTTATCAGTGCAGTTAACACGTTGTTTCAATTGATTATTTTAGTTGATCTAGTTGATACACGAATATATATTTACTATATGTAAAATGAAGAGCTCTTAGCATCTCTTTAAAATTTTTCATTCAAACTCTCTTTATGATTAAATAAAATTCATATGGATTTCAACACTTTGAATGTGAGGAACACTAACAACTTGTTTTCAATAACCTATACATTTGGTCTTGTCACTTGTGATGAATAACTGGTGCATATATCAAAATGAAATGTTAACAAGGTAAGATAACAAAGGTGAAATAAAAGACTGGAAATCTTCGTGGTCACAATGAGGATTTGGGATAGGAAAACAAGTTTTCTATATGTAGTTGTTGATTCTATATGTTAAATGGTTCCCCATATTTATATACTTCTTTTATTTTATATTGTTGTGCACTGTATTGTGTATTATATTGTCTTCATCTCTTTTCTTTATTTTTATGAATTTTTATTTCTTTAATTGATGTGGTGCCTTTAATTTTTATTTTCACAATTAAATTCCATTGTCACTAACTTTTGAATTAACATGGTTTTTTTAGGAATTTAATTAATATTATCTTCTATTTTAATATCGTTGTCGCACATTACAATATTGCATTGGCTTTGTTTTGTCATTTTTCTTTCATATCGTTCATTTTCAGTTGTATGTTAATCTAGTTATGTACAATATCACTTCTATCGTAGAGACCACGCTAGAATTAATGGGCCAGTAGTTTTTTTTTTTTTTTACAAAATACTCAATTTAGCCTTTAAGAGGTTGGTTTGATGGTCAATATAAGATGGAGACAAATTATGACATGAATGAGGATAGAGATATGATATGAGGAAGAAATGATAACACTAGTATAGACTTATTATATCATGTCTCTTTATCTTGACCATCAAACTAACCATATAATTACATCTTCTCTCATATTCTCGTACATTAAAATTCACACATCTCTCTCTCTCTCTCTCTCTCTCTCTCTCTCTCTCTCTCTCTCTCTCTCTCTCTCTCTCTCTCTCTCTCTCTCTCTCTCTCTCTCTCTCTCTCTCTCTCTCTCTCTCTCTCTCTCTCTCTCTCTCTCTCTCTCTCTCTCTCTCTCTCTCTCTCTCTCTCTCTCAAAATGTGTAGATGGATGATGAATTTTTTCTTTTTGGTAAAAACATAATAAAAAGTAATTAAGGGTCGGAATAAAATATACTTCAAATTATATTTTGGTTCTCAAAACTTCCCCGAAAAATAATTCCATCAAACACAAAATGTTGCCCTCAAACTTAATTTCTTCAAAAAAAAAATGTTGGCCTCAAATAAGTTAAATTTTACCACCAAATTACCATTATTTTTTTTTTTGATAATGACAAAATTATGATTAATTACTTATCTTATTAACCAGTATTGAGTATTGTATATAGTTGATTTTTTAAGAGGATTACCATATAGTTGTCAAAATTTCATCATAATGCCTCAGTAAACAAGATGCACGAATATATATTTACTATATGTAAAATGAAGAGCTCTTAGCATCTCTTTAAAATTCTTCTTTCAAACTCTCTTTATGATTAAATAAAATTAATATGGATTTCAACACTTTGAATGTGAGGAACACTAACAACTTGTTTTCAACAACCTATACATTTAGTCTTGTCACTTGTGATTTTGGATTACTCTTAGAATTCCACAATAGATAAAGTATTGACGAGGACTTGAATAAATAAAAGTCTTGCGTGATTTATGGTTTAGCTTTGGGACAACACATTAGATAAAACAAGGACCTAGACTTCATAAAGGAAGACTTATGGTCCAGTGATAGCCAAGTGGTTTAGAGAATAGAAATTTAATATAAATATTTATAACAACAAATCAAACAAATTATTTTTGGGAATTTTTCAAAATTTTATTCAAATTTATTCAACTAATAAAATACATTCATATGTTTTCAACTTTTATTTAGGCAGTTAGCAACAAACTTTCAAACTACAACTAGTCTTGCGTGATTTATAGTTTAGCTTTGGGACAACACATTAGATAAAACAAGGACCTAGACTTCATAAAGGAAGACTTATGGTCCGGTGATAGACAAGTGGTTTAGAGAATAGAAATTTAATATAAATATTTATACCAACAAATTAAACAAATTATTTTTGGAAATTTTTTAAAGTTTTATTCAAATTTATTCAACTAATAAAATACATTCATATGTTTTCAATTTTCATTTAGGCAGTTAGCAACAAACTTTCAAACCACAACACAACTAGTCTGGCACATGAAATAACTTCGATATTTTATAATGTATTTAGTGTAATACCCAAAGTAATTTTTGTATTACTTTGGATATTATTGCTTGCTATTTAATTACTTGACATGTGCTTAAATAACTTATTGATTTAGTTTTGAGTACCTTGTGTGTTGATTTTGTTAAAATGTCGTTGGGTATGATAGAATAGTATGGGGGGGGGGGGGGGACTTATGCTTAAATAATTTTTTTTTGTAAGGGAAGACTTCCCCGAAAAATAATTCCATCAAACACAAAATGTTGCCCTCAAATTTAATTTCTTCAAAAAAAGAAATGTTGGCCTCAAATAAGTTAAATTTTACCACCAAATTACCATTTTTTTTTGTTGATAATGACCAAATTATGATTAATTACTTATCTTATTAACCAGTATTGAGTATTGTATATAGTTGATTTTTTAAGAGGAATACCATATAGTTGTCAAAATTTCATCTTAATGCCTCAGTAAACAAGATATCAAAATTTCATCATAATGCCTCAGTAAACAAGATACACGAATATATATTTACTATATGTAAAATGAAGAGCTGTTAGCATCTCTTTAAAATTCTTCATTCAAACTCTCTTTATGATTAAATAAAATTAATATGGATTTCAACACTTTGAATGTGAGGAACACTAACAACTTGTTTTCAACATCCTATACATTTAGTCTTGTCACTTGCGATTTTGGATTACTCTTAGAATTCCATAATAGATAAAGTATCGACGAGGACTTGGATAAATAAAAGTCTTGCGTGATTTATGGTTTAGCTTTGGGACAATACATTAGATAAAACAAGGACCTAGACTTCATAAAGGAAGACTTATGGTCCAGTGATAGCCAAGTGGTTTAGAGAATAGAAATTTAATATAAATATTTTAACAACAAATCAAACAAATTATTTTTGGGAATTTTTCAAAATTTTATTCAAATTTATTCAACTAATAAAATACATTCATATGTTTTCAATTTTTATTTAGGCAGTTAGCAACAAACTTTCAAACCACAACTAGTCTTGCGTGATTTATAGTTTAGCTTTGGGACAACACATTAGATAAAACAAGGACCTAGACTTCATAAAGGAAGACTTATGGTCCGGTGATAGACAAGTGGTTTAGAGAATAGAAATTTAATATAAATATTTATAACAACAAATTAAACAAAAATATTTTTGGAAATTTTTCAAAGTTTTATTCAAATTTATTCAACTAATAAAATACATTCATATGTTTTCAATTTTTATTTAGGCAGTTAGCAACAAACTTTCAAACCACAACTAGTCTGGCACATGAAATAACTTATTTTATAATGTATTTAGTGTAATACCCAAAGTAATTTTTGTATTACTTTGGATATTATTGCTTGCTATTTAATTACTTGACATGTGCTTAAATAACTTATTGATTTAGTGTTGAGTACCTTGTGTGTTGATTTTGTTAAAATGTCGTTGGGTATGATAGAATAATGGAACTCCAAACTATAAGTTAGCCCACCTTTGTTGAGAGACCAGCTGATCATTCACTCAATAAGACTTCCCTCAAAGAAGTGCTTCCCGGTGTCATCTCCGATACTCAAACGGCTTTTATTAAAGGAAGACAAATATTAGATGGAGTGTTAGTGACGAACGAGGTCATCAATTTCGTAAAAAAGAAGAAGAAACCATTGGTGTTGTTTAAGGTAGATTTTGAGAAGGCATATGATTCGGTGGCTTGGGGTTTTCTAGAGTACATGATGAAAAGAATGGGGTTTTGTGATACTTGGAGGTCTTGGATGAAAGCGTGTATCTTCACGGGCAATGTGTCGGTTTTGGTCAATGGTAGTCCAACCGGTGAATTCTCAATGGAGCGGGGTTTAAGACAAGGAGACCCTTTGGCACCGTTCTTATTTCTCATGGTTTCGGAAGGGCTCACGGGCTTGATTAGGAATTGTGTTGACCAAGGTTGGTTGGAGGGGTTCGCGGTTAGTGAGAGAATTTCCTTTCCGGTGCTTCAATTTGCGGATGACACTTTGTTTATGGTTTCAAAGTCAAGGGAGAATTTGTGGTGCCTAAAAGCAATATTGAGGATCTTTGAGTTAGTTTCGGGATTGCGTGTGAACTTTCATAAGAGTTGTTTGATTGGGGTTAGTATGGATGAGGAGGAGGTGAAGGTCGGAGCTAGATTTTTGTATTGTAACACCGGAAGCATACCATTCAAATTTCTAGGGGTACCGGTGGGGGCAAACCCTAGAAGGAGTAGTACTTGGCAACCGGTAATTAAAAGAATGAAAGATAAATTATCAACATGGAAGAGTAGGCAACTTTCCATGGGTGGGCGGGTGACTTTAATAAATTCAGTCTTGGCTAGTCTTCCACTCTATTATTTTTCTTTCTTTAAAGCACCTAAAAAAGTTGTAAAGGAGATGGTGGCAATTCAAAGAAATTTTCTTTGGGGAGGTGGAGGAGAGGGGAGGAAGATGGCGTGGGTGAGTTGGAATAAGATTTGTATGCCAAAGGAAAAGGGGGGCTCGGCATTAGAAATATGGAAGCATTCAATAAAGCCTTGTTGGGGAAGTGGAGATGGAGAATAATAGAAGGAAAACAAAATGTGTGGAAGGAGTTGATAGAAAAATTATACGGGAAGGATAAGATTTTAGCGCTCACTCAAAGCTCGGTATGGTGGAAAGATCTACGATTAAATGATAAAGGGTTAGGCGGAGATAAAAATTGGTTTGACGATACGATAAGAATTAAATTGGGCAGAGGTAATAAGGTGAAGTTTTGGCAAGACAGTTGGTGCTCACCGAGGCCGTTTGCTGAGATGTTTCAGCAACTGTTTGCGGCGACAGCATGTGCAGCAGCTACAGTAGCAGATTGCGGCGAATGGGTCGACGAAAAATGGGTGTGGAAGCTTTCTTGGCGCAGTCCATTGACAGATGAACAAGCTGAACTGGCTGCTGAAATTGATATCATTCTGAGAGAAATATGTCCAATTAGAGAGCGTGACGACAGATGGTGCTGGATGGCAACACAGTCACGGCAGTATACTGTTAAGTCTGCATACTGCAGACTGGTTAATTTCAGCGAGGAACAGCAGCTGTCCGACGAGGAAACAAAGCGGTTAAAACAGTTTTGGCGTACAGCAGCTCCATCAAAGTTTTTGGTACACGGCTGGAGAGTGTTAATCGATCGACTTCCTACTCGAAAGGTGCTGATGCAGCGTGGCATTTTATCTGGAAATCACAGCAGCTGCTGCGTTTTTTGCTTCAATGCAGAAGAGGATTCTAATCACCTCTTTTTTAACTGTCATGTTTCAGCTACCTTGTGGAATCGCATTTGGCAGTGGCTGGGAATAGAAGGAGTGGGCTGTATTGGTGCTTGGGAACATATGTGGTTGCATAGAATTAAGATAGGAGGAAAGAAAAAGGAAAAAGTACGGTTCTTGGTTTGGGTGGCTGTATTATGGGTAATTTGGATTAACAGAAATAGAGTAATTTTCAATGGAGGTGTCCCAAGTGTACCCCAAATGTTACAACATGTAAAAGGATTATCTTGGGGGTGGATAGTATATAGATTGGGGAACCATGGATCCATGGAGTTTGAAGAATGGGATTCACACCCGTACAATTGTATGAACCGGTTACATTAATTGTAAACGGGTTGAGGCACCCCTAGTGCCCCTAAATAATAATACTTTTGACTTATCAAAAAAAAAAAAAAGACTTCCCTCTAAATCCAAGTTCCTCAGGGTTTGTCCGCTAGGGTTTGGTCCTTAGGGTGGGTTCTAGTTGCTAGTTGGTCTTTGTTAATGCCTGGTATTAGCCAAAGGTTTCTTTCAAGATCTATTATTGTCGTGTATCCATAGATATGGATGTTCGAATAGTTACGTTAGCTTTGGTGTTTCTTTTTGCACGTTGGTTACTTTGATATTCACTCTGTCATGCCTTCATAGCGTCGTCTTCTTTTCCTTTATCTTTAGAGTTTGTCAAATCTATTATTTGTTGTCCCTGTTAGTGGTATTAGTCAGTTCACCTCTTTAGAGTCTACTCAGAGTCTCATTACATAAGTTTCCTTCGTCACCAGTTTTTCCGACACTTAAAAATAGATATTGTCTTTCCCACTTTAGTTTGTGAGTGGGTCTTAGGTTGTTCTCCGTGTTGTGTCTGGAACATCCTGTTGGTTGGTCTGTGTTGGCAGTGTCTCTGTCTGTGTCTTGTCTTGAGTCTTGAGTCCTGTTGTGTGTCGCTCTCTGGTGTATTATCAACCGATCTGAAGCTTCTCTTGTGTTGTCTCATGATGGCTACCTCGTCAAGCTCTTATGTCTCTTCTCAGGAAAACCCAAAAATGCTCCTTGAGGAGCTATCAAATGACAACCTGAACAATGAAGATTTAGCAGAAAAGGCGTTAGTGGGTAAAACAAGAGCTTTATAAGTTTTCAATGTTAAAGTTGTAAAAGATATAGTAGCAAAAGTTTGGTCTTCCTCCCCTGGCGTGCACAAGGGCTGGACAAAATATGCACAACCGACCGAAACCGCAAAACCCGCAGCAATAAATATGTTAACGGGTGGGGTGGTGTCGGATTATCGGGTCCTCGGGTTGACATTTCGGTTTCATTTGGATTGGAATGGTCGGCAGCGGATATTGATAATAGAACCGTTGGAATCCGCACCCGACCAAGAAACGATCTTTCAATTTGCACAGTTAGATTTTCAATAATACAAAGATCAGTGACATGGCTACAAAGTGAGTGGCTGAGATGTTTTCGTTTTCTTCAAACATCAATATTATATTAACTTGTTATCTATTTTTCTGATTCTCATTTATTACCTTTTTTATTTTCATCGAGTCTTCACTACTTTTCAGAAATGCCAATCACTAAATTAGACTATACTAACAATTACTACTTTTAAATTAAAAAATCTTTCTTTATTCAGAATTGAAGAAACGTAGGAGAAGTATTTCTTCCTCTCTCAACCTGTTCATGTTTCAAGCATTTTCTTCTTCATTTCCAGATCTGAGCATGGCGCCTTCTTCATTTATCTTCCTTGGCGCCTTCTTCATTTCTAGATCTCCTAATCGTGTTAATCCAATCGTGAACCCGTGAATCCGATTAAACCGTCACCCGTGGAATCCGAATGAAGAAATGGTCGGGAATGGGTGATTTACTCTCAACCGTTGTCGGATCTGAGGTTTTCTGTCCGAATCCGACCGAACCCGAACCGTGTCCAGGCCTAGTGCACATAACTGAGTTAGGTGAAAACATGTTTCTATTTTGTTTCCCTCATAAATCAGAAGCTGTTGAAATTATGAGGAGAGCTCCTTGGTTCGTTATGAATCATTTATTGTGTTTGGAGCATTGGCATCCGCAGATCTCTTCCAAAAAAAATGCTTTCAACAAAGCCCCATTTTGGATACAGATTCATCATCTCCCTCTTGCTAATCTTAATGTGAAAAATGCTTTGAAGTTGTTGAATAAGGTGGGTGAAGTTTTGGAGATAGAAAACCCTGTTGTAAGGGGGGAAATCCTCTACACCTTTATTCGGGGTAGGGTTTTATTGGATCTGGAGAAAGCCTTTCCTACAGGGTGTTGGGTTCCTAGGAGAAATCTTCCTAACTTATGGGTTGTCTATAAGTATGAGAGGTTGCAGTCTCTGTGTTATAGGTGTGGTATGATAGGGCTTGATCAGAAGATATGTAAGAAACCTTTGGCTATGGAAACTTTCAACTCAAGTATCCCCAAATATGGGTCTGAACTAACTGTTGGTGCTCCTAGGTCTATTGACTTTCTAAACAGGGACCAAAGAAGACATGAAGACTCAGTTCCTACTCCTCCTACTGAGGAAGAAATCCCTTATGAAGAGGTCTTGAGAAGACATTAATTACCAGAATGGTGCAATTAGCTCCATGCAAAAGCTATGCAAAGTCCCAATGATGTTAGAGTTAACATGCCTCTACTTGATCTTAATTTTGCTGCTATTCTAGTAGAAATTCAGAATGCTAAAGCTAGACCTCTATTCCAAGGGGAAAGAGTGTTTTTTCAAATGGAAAGCCCTAATTTTCGAGAGGGATGTGATAATTCAGGGCTGTCAAAAGTGCACCTCTCTGTTGGGGTAGGTGGCCGTGATCAAATTCCAGAAAACATTTCTAAAGTTGTTTCATATGATGGTGGTGATTCTGGTGGTGTGACTAGTAGGAGTACAAAGGAGTTGAGGAGTGAAAAATTGCTAGTAGGAGAGAATCCTATTGTGAATGCTTTCAGGATTGGTGCAAGTTCAGACATAGCTCATAGTAAAAGTGATATTAGAAGTGATGGTATCCTTAATAATGGTCCTCCTGGTCTGCAAGGGGAATGGAGGCAGCAAATTAAGGACTCTAAAAAGTGGACTACCTGGTGGAATTCCTAGAGGAGGAAAGTGATGATGAAATTACTCCTCAAACCCAATTGAATATCCAGCATGAGAATTCTCTAGCTCTATGTATGGGATCAGGGATGTGTCTGAAAAGAAAGGGTGTAGATGTTGAAACTTCTATTCATGAGAAATGGGGGAATAGTAGTCCTAAAGAAGCAGAGAATGGTGACTGTAGCTGAGGAATGTGTGGAGAATGAAGCTCTGTGTTCTGGAAATGGAGTGTTTGGAAGGTTCTGTATTGGTTACTACCCATCTAAGGCTGAGGAGGCGAGTCCAAGCAAGCCCCCAAAGTCCAAATGACCATCATTAGTTGGAATTGTCGTGGATTGGCGGCGTCCACGATAACCAGAGAGCTGCAGGACCTGTTAAAGGGTCAAAAGCCGACCATTTTATTCCCGATGGAGACCAGAGACCAGACGGAAAGAGTTGAGAGAGTTAGAAGGAAACTGAAGTTTAAGAATATGTTTTGTGTGCTTGTTGTGGAAGCTGGTGAACTTGATGCCTAGAAGAAATGGTCCCTGGTGTTGTGTAGGATGGTACTAGACCTGTGACTCCTCTTAGACTATCTTTGTTCAGGGATTTTATTAACTCTACTGGTTTGATGGACATATTGATCTCTTGGGGAACAAATTTACTTGGGCTAGTAACCCTAGAGATGGGGTTGTTACCTATCAGAAAATTGATAGGATCATGATTAATTGGAGGTGGAGATTCTTGTATCCTCATGCTACTGGGGTGACCCTTCCTATTATAAATTCTGATCACTCTCCACCGGTTCTTCACCCTCACCCTCCAGCTAGGAGTGCTAGATTCTTCAGATATGAAAGTTATTGGGAAGATCATGTGGATTGTAGGAGTGTGGTGTCTAGTAGTTGGAAGTTATCTAATCCTACAGAGAATTGCTGGGATAACTTCAAGGAAAAATGCAAGAATTGTAAGAAAGCTCTATTAGCTTGGAATAAAGCTACTTTCAAGAATCCTGTAGTGGAGATCTCAAAGTTAAAAATTAAGTTACAAAAGCTTCTCAATGAGGGAAACTCTAACTCAAACTAGAAAGAGGTGACAAACATTAGGAAAGAAATTGATGGTCTTTGGAGACAAGAAGAGATGTATTGGGGTCAAAGATCAAGGTTGAAATGGCTGTCATTTAGGGATAAAAACTCAAAATTCTTTCATGCTACCACATTTCAAAGAAGAGATAGGAATAAGCTCTATAGGCTAAAAGATAAAGATGGGTTTTGCGTAGAAAGCCACTCTAATGTTATGGTTGCTATTGAAGACTATTTTAGAGGCATCTATGTTCAAACTGTTGGTTCTGTGGGTGAAGATTACCTTCATGTAGTTCCTAATTATGTCACTGAAGGGATGAACCTTAAAGTTCTTGATAATGTGAGTGCTTCAAAAGTGGAGAGGGCTGTGTTCTCCCTGGGGTCTCTCAAAGCCCCAGGTCCAGATGGATTAAATGAGGAATTTTTCCAAAAGAATTGGGTGTCAATTAAAGATGATGATAATGAAGCTGTGTGTGATTTTTTTAAATTTGGTTGCATTGGAGATACAATGAATGATACATTGGTGGCTTTAACTCCTAATATTCCTCACCCTAAGGAGACTAGTCAACTTCATCATATAAGTTGCTGTAACTTTATCTACAAGGTCATTTCAAAGATCATGGTAGCTAGACTCAAGGGGCCAAGCTTTGGTATTCCTGCAGAGTGGGGTAATTCAAGGGGCCAAGCTTTGCTTTGGATTAAAGAGAGAGTATTTTCTAAATTGGAGGGTTGGAAAGAGAAATTTTTCTCCGTAAGGAGGTTCTTATCAAGTCAGTCATTCAAGCCATCCTCTCTTATGTGAGGGTCATTGTTAGGCTCCCCAAAAACCTCTGCCAGTCTCTTTGTTCTGCAGTGGCTAACTTTTGGTGGAGTTCAAAGATCAAATCTAGAGGTATCCATTGGAAAAGATGGGAGTTTATGTGTGGTTCTAAGAATAATGGATGAATGGGGTTTAAGGATTTTACAACTCAAAACTCTTCTCTTCTCTCTAAGCAAGCCTGGAGGTGCATCCATAATCCTAATGAATAATGGGCTTGTATGCTTAGAGGTATTTACTGTGGAAGAGATGATTTTTGGACTGTGAAGCCTAAATCTGGCATTTCTTGGGTTTGGAGAAGTCTTCTTCATGGTAGGGATCTTTTGAAACAGCAGGGCAGATGGAATGTGGGCAGTGGTAATATTGGTGTTTCTAAGGATAGATGGTTGGCTTCTGCTGGATTAGCTAAAGTTAAAGAAGGGTGCTCTATCTCTAGAGTTGGGGATTTAATAGATCAATCCTCTCACACCTGGAATGTGATTACTTTGAATGCTTACCTCCTTCCCGAGTGTGCTATTGAGGCTATTAAGACTCCTATTGGTTTTAGTGACCATGAGGATAGGCTATACTTGCCTCATACTCAAGAGGGTATCTATAGTGTTAGATCTGGCTATAAATGTCTGAGTGTGGGTCTGGGCTCGTGTGTAATGGCCCCCTCTTCTTCCTACACTCACTCAGATGTTGCTTTGAAAAGGATTTGGAATGCTAGAGTTCTGGTAGGATCAAATAGTTTGTGTGGAGACTCAAACATAATGTTGTTGCTACTAGAAAGAATATTGTTAGAAGGAAATTGCAAGGGATCCTATTTGTCCTATTTGTTGTGGGGAGGAGGAAACTTTGGAGCATCTGTTCTTCTTTGTTCTTGGACTACCCCAGTGTGGTTTGGCCTCCAATTGTGTTCTGTGCCTAATCAGGAGAATGCTTTCCACTTTGGAGGCTGGTTTGATTCTTTATTGGAGGCATCTTGGTGTGTAAGGAATGAAAAAGAGGATCTGATCTCTTTTGTCATGGTTGCTCTATGGTATATCTGGAAAGCTCGTAATGGCAAGGTGTTTGAGGACAAAAATCCTAACCCTATTGAGGTCCTTCAATCTATCATGATCAATGGTAGTACTCTTATTATCCCTAAACTAATCCCTAACCCTAGATTGGTGAGTATCAACACACCGAGTTCTGTGGCTAAACTTAACTCAGATGCCCAATTTGATTTGGGTTTTGGAAAAGGGTGTTCAGGTATTGTTGCGAGAAATTATTTAGGGAAAATGGTAGCGGGGAGCACCTCAAAGTTTTTTGCAGCTTCTCCATTGGTAGTTGAAGCGATCTCTTTGAGGGAAGCAATCATCTTTGCGTCAAGCCTTCAGATCCCGTCTATTCTCCTTGAGTCCGATTGCCTCGTTTTGATCAATTTAAGTTGAGGTGAGAACGTCAGAAGAGAAATTGAACATGTTGTGAAGGACATTATTGAACTGAAGAAGAAATTTACCTCGTGTGGATTCCTCTAGGCTAATCGGAGTAGTAACAGTGTTGTTGATTGTATCGCTAAGTTGAACTCTTCAAACTCCCTTCCTCGCAACTGGGCAGTGGCTCCTCCTATGGTGCTTAGAGCTTTACTTCTCACAGATTCATTGAGCAATAATGGTGGAAATTGAACCGGGTGGAAGGGTAAGTTTTCTTTGCTGAATTACGGTTGTTTTCTATCTGCTGTTTGCAATGCGTTAATATCTTTTCCCTTTTCGTGTTAGTGGTTGTACGTGTGTTGGTTTTCAGTGTCTGTAATTAGGACGGGTTGGGCCTTTGTGTGTTTTAGTTATTGTTATGATGTATTTGATTGGACTTCGCCCGTTTGTTTAATGAAATCCGGTTACGACTTGTCCAAAAAAAAATAAGACTTCCCTCTTCATTTTAACTTTTTCAAACACAATTGCAATTTTCTAAAAAGAGGGAAAAGAGAGAGTAGAGCTTGAGAGAGTGAGAGGAGAGCTTGAGTTTGAGAGAGAGAGAGAGAGAGAGAGAGAGAGAGAGAGAGAGAGAGAGAGAGAGAGAGAGAGAGAGAGAGAGAGATGAGGGAGCCGTTGGACACCTCCCTTCATTATTGCAAATCCTAGAAGCTAAACATTTGCTAGTTCATTCTTTTCCATCAAAATTAGAGTTTGGTTCTATGTCACTCTTCACCTCCCAAGTTTTCGAGTTGCATGGGAATAGTGGGTAACTAATTTAGCTAAAATCTTCTTGCATGTGTTGTTGGTTGGTGATTTCTAGTGAGTTGAAGTTCGATTTGGGGTTTAGAAGCCTTCAAGTAACTACATTTCAGTAGCACTTCAAATTTTGTTGTGGTTCTAGTTGTTTCACTCTAAGCAACCTCTTTTTGGTACCTGTTTGAAGAAAACACTTCAAGGTGCGTTCTTCACTCTTTAGGTGTTTTATCTTAGCTTGATTTTGACTCTAGAATGGTTGTGTTTAGAAACTTGGTATACATGTGGTTTAAATTGGTAATGTGGTGACCAAAATGACTAGTTGATGCATGGTTTTGTGCTGAAATGTGTTGAATAATGATTTTGAACGAAATGCAAGTTTGAATCTTATGAAATTGAGTCCATTGTTGTAAGATAATGTGATATAAGACATTGTTGTTAGAATTCATATATGTGTGAAGTAATTTAAGTTAAATTTGGTTGATTGGAAAAGGTTAGGAATCAAAGAAAGAGAGGAAACACATAATTTTTCGCAAAAACAGGGTCTGCAGTAGGCGCACGATACATGCACCATAGGCACACGATCCGTGCGTATCTTCGGTTTGACAGATTTGAAAATTTTTTAGGAGCACGACCTGTGCGCCTCAGGCACACGGTCCGTGCGTCCCCTCGAGGCCCAAGTCACAAAAACTGTGTTTTCTCCTTATTTTGGGTTCTAACTCCACTTAAATCCTAAACTCAACTTGATTCCAATAATTGTATCCTATTTTTATGAAATTGTATGGTGTGTGTGTGTGTGTGACTCTGAAAGGTTAGCCCCTTAAGAGTAATCTTGACAAATTGCTTGGGCTAGAGAAGAAACAGATTGTGTGTTGAATTCTGTAAATATGTGTTTTTGTTTTCTTGTCTTAGTCAAGTGTCATTGCTTGAGGACAAACAATGGTTTAAGTTGGGGTGTGATAACTCGTATTTATATGAGTTGTTTATGCTCTTATTACTTAAATTAATGCAAGTTCTCAAGTAATATTCCTGTTTTAATTAGTAAATATTAGTTGTTTAGAGAAAACAAGGGTTAGGAGCTAATTTGTTATCATTTTGTCACAGTTGGTGCCCTTGTGAATGTTTTAATGGTTTGTTAGGTGTTACAACGTTAAGCGCTATAGCGCTACATGACGTGGGCCAGCTGAGGATCAAAAAGAAAAGTTAAATTTTGGCGCCTATTGCTTTATGTCAAGTCAGTGTATCTTTCTCCTTGCTCCAAAGCCTGATGCGGACGCCCCCTAGTGGCTAGCGTAGACACTTCTCCATTTATCATTGAAGGATTGCTTTTAGTTTGTGAGATATGTCAAAGTCACATTTTTGAAAAGCTACTTTATGGGAAGAAAGAGAAATATATCCATCATCTTCTCCACTCCACTAGATTCATTCGAGACTTGGAGAATTTTTAGAGGAAAAAAACTTGACACCATTCTCCTCCATTAATCTCCCATTGTCAAGCTTTTATTTTCAAGTAAAGATCATCATTTCTTATGCTGTATAGCTGCTATAGCATCATCTACCCTTCTCATGAGAAGGAGCTCACGTAGTGTATCTTTTGCAACCGTGTCTTCTCTTTTCATTTTCTGTAATATGAACATTTTGGTTTGTATTGTGTTGATGATGCTCAATATGAGCTAAACACTTAGTAGTTGGATTGCTTAGAGCTTTGTAATGATTCTTTAGTATTGTTAATATAATATTGTGATGTTTGTGTTTCAATCTTTGTGTTTTATTGCTTTCAAACTTATTTTTGGATTGTTCAACTGAAATGAGTATATTCGTGGGTACAGACATGATCCATGATTCTAACTCAAAGGTTGATATGAACGAAAGGTTGTTTAAAGACAGTTAAACAACTTTTGCTTAACTCTAGACATAGGGGAGCAATAGTCCATAAGGTGAACAACTTGCCAAGGAATTAATTGTACCTGATAACTGATTCTTGTCAAGCTGAACAGTTGCAAGGCTTGTGCAGTTACTCAACTGCCATGGTATTTTACCAGTTATTGAGTTATCTGATAAATGAAGCTGTTCCAGAACCACTAACTTCCCAAAGTCCCCAGGTATCTCACCAGATAAGTCATTAGAAGAAACAACAAATATAACATCAAATTTTGTTTCTGGATAATTTCCTTAATGGGCTCGTTCAAGTCAACTCTGAGAACTCAGTTGAGTGAGAGTCAGGGGAGATGGGTACTCAATGTTGTGGGTTGTCATCCTGAAACATTGTTAACAATGTAAAAACCATGATAAAGGGTTCCTAACATTTTGAACATTACAAATTTGCTCACAGTTTTGATTCAAGTTAGCAATGTAATAAAGATACACATGAAAAGATGATGAAATCGAGTAAGGATTATACCTGGATTGAGCAGCAGCTTTAGTTTCCTGCTCCACACCCTAATCTGTTGGAAGAACAACCAAACAATAAAATTAATCCTAATTAGTTACAGATCTATGATGTAGAGATGATGAAATCGAAGGGAACGATGAATAATCGTAGGGAACGATGAATAATCGAAGGGAACAACAAAGAGATGATGAAATCATAAGAAACAATGAAGGAAACGATGAAGAAATCGGTGCGAACATAAAAATCTAACCAGGACAGAGTGAGCGATTGCGATTCTAGGGTTCCATGTTCAAATTTCCATTTCTCGAACTTAGCAATTGCGATTCAGTGTCCGCCACCGCCGCGAATCTCGTCAGCATCAACAACACAGCCATCTTCTCCGCCTGTCCTTTCCTCCTCTGATCTCATCCCCTCTCCCTTACGATTTCGCCCCGATCTCTCGATTCTTTTTCTGCCTGTGAGATAGATTGATTTTGTGGGAAACAAAAGTGAGACAACATAAGGACTGTGAGATAGATTGATTTTGTGGGAAACAAATTTGATTTTGTGAAGCAACGATGGTGAGATTTCTTTGAGTGCGAGAGTGATGAGGGAGAGTGAGAGGTTTCGAGGGTGAGAGGTTCGTGAGTGATGAGTGAGAGTCAGAAGTTTCGAGAATGGGAAACAAAAAGAAAAGATAAAGTGAAAGTTATGTAGGCCAGTGATGGATTCCGCATTCGTCACTATTAGTGAGGGATACTTTTTCCTCTCAAAATCCGTCTCTAAACGTCTTTTCAACATTTTGTGACGAATTTAGCTACGAAATTTTTAGCGAGGGAAATTTTTTCGTCTCTATGTTTGTCACAAATCTAACCCAGAGGCGCAGTGACGAATTTATTTATTTTTGTAGCTAAATCCCTCACAAATAGTGAGGGATATTTTTCCATCTCAAAAATCCCTCTCTAAAAATAGTTTTTCTAGTAGTGAATGTAAGTTTTTTATTATATAGGGGTGGACTTATTTAGAACTTAGAAATAAGAGTTGTAACAAAACCCTGGTGTCAGTGACTGAAAGGCACAACATCATATGCTACAGCACTTAGCGCTATAGCGTCCAAAGTTATAGCACCTTACTTTTGAGAAATTACTTAGCAATGAGCAAACCAACTCATTTTATCATATACTTAAACTTCTTTATTGTTTTCACAGAACTTCCTTAACTTTTATGTCCAAAACCATATTGTTTTTATTCGGCTCACTTCACTAGTGTGTTAACTAATTCAACTTTAAAATTAACATCAATATCTGTGGGTACGATCACTATTTTATCATTATATTACTTGTTGGGATTGTGTACACTTGCACTTCGCATAACAGTTGGTAAGGTTCGTATCCTTGGATCATCCTATAATATCCAAGGATAGGCCTTTGAACTGATTTCAAATGATTAATTTAACTGATTCAATAGGCCTTTTTTGCACTAGAGAGCATCTCCTCTTCTTTAGCATGTAATAGTGAAACAAGTATTTAGTATAATTAATATTTTAACTATCAACTAGTATTTGTATAAAAATAATATTGAATATTCTGTAGCTATATTCGTAAGATTGAAAAAGGCTTTCTAGCATTCCCATTCCTGACATTTTATGGCCCTAAGCAAATCGTGAAAAAATGACCCCCTTACATTATTAAAGCAACAATAAGAATGAAATTTCCTTGTTTATGAAAATGAATTTTTTTCCTTTTGGCTCGATAAAATGTCTATGATTAAAATTAGATAAAATGAAATTTCCTACTTTTCGAGTTTATGATTTTCCGCAACTTGGAAACAAGTTGGCGACGACATTGTTTGAGCAAGTTAGCCTACAACTTGTAGGCGAAAATGGAGTGAGGTGAACTGAGGGGTTAAGGGTATTTTTAAAATTTATTTAGGGAGGTGAGGTGGGGAAAGATAGGCGAAGCGGGAAAAAAATCTTCATATAGGATAATAGAAATAAATAGGGACAGGATGCTTTCTGGTGACCGGAGGGCCCGGCGGTATCTTGGCCATACACCAATAAAAAGGTGGGTGATGTTTAAATAACTAAAATAGGAGAGATAAAGTATTTAAGGGTTGGGATTCTCTCACATTAGATAATCAGAGACAATTTTACGTACTAAAGTCAACTTTACCCTTTATTCTTTTTATTTTCGGAACATATCGTTCACGAAATTTAAAGACTAAAGGGTAAAAGCCCAATTAAAGCAACAACAAAATAAAAGTCTAACTAATTAAAATTATGCTGTGAATTTGAAGTTCCCTCATGTGCTTTTTGAATCTAACACTCTGGATTTTGTTGAAGCGTGCAGAGGAAACTTAATTAGGAAAGAAATTGAAATAATTATCAATGATATAACGTTCTCAGGAGTGATTAATTTTACCACGATGGGTGTTCTCTGGACTAACGGCCATGGGAATGAAGTTGCTGATCTTGTTGCTCACTTAGTTGATGGGATTCTGCTTCTACATATGGTGTTTCGTTTGCTTCCTTTTCCTCTTTTCCTTTTAGGGTTAGGTTTTTGCTTTCTCTGCTTGTGTATTGATTGTATAACCTATTTAGTGATCCGGGTGTCATATTTGGAATCGGGTGTATTGTGGTTTGGGCTGTGTGTGGTCCAACCTTGTTGTGTTGTATTCGGGTTTGGGCCTAGCCCAGTTTTTAATGAAGCAAGCCGAATCTTTCGTCCAAAAAAAATTATGCATCTAAAATATTCTAAATGAACTCACTATGATGTAACTAGTCATAGATTCCTATTTTTGCCAAAAAAAAATAAAGAATCACGGGCCATAAGGATCCAAACTCTTTACTATTGACCTGCTTTGTGGTGATGACAAACCTTATGCCCATGGCTGTGGCCACTTAACATACCCACTTCATGTAGCATTGTAGTGGAGCATATCAAGATTTTCGTTTCAAAGTTGAACGTTAAGGACAGAAAATATAAGGAAAGAATCTTATCTTACAGGGAACAATATTTTAAGTCTATGACAACATCTTATAACCTTCAAGCATATTAAGACTAAGACAAGTATATCCTAGGCATTAAACCTTCTAGCAGATTTTTGCTTTTTAGATAAGTAAACCTTCTAGCAGATGATGCTGTACGAAGTGTTGTGCCTATATAACTTGTAGGGATTGTTTCGTTCACCACTTGAAAAACATGACACAAACATATAATATAATTAGAGAACAAGAGGATGGAAGACAGAAGGACTATTCTATTAGTAAGCAAATCATTTGTAGGGCGTCTCTCTTTTGGCAAGTGATGCAAGGCAATATATTGAAGTTAGTTTACAGCTTTCAAAACTGCCATTCACTTGCCAAAGGTGAGCTGCCTTTTGAGTGTTTTAGCTTAGACATTTCTCTCATTTGCCTATATCCTATACAAGTTTTATAATGGTATATATACCATGTGATAAATTAATAGCTTGGTAGTAAGGTAAAAAGAAATGAAAATTTATACTAGGGTTTTGAGTTAAGGAATAGAAGGTTTTAAATGTTTTTTTGTCCGCAACTACACCTAAATATTGTACTAAGAAATATTTGAAGATTTTTTTCGTCAGGGTTTAGCATATTTTTGGTTACTATAAAATTGAGAGCTTTTAAGTTTTAGCTCCTATTAAATTTTGAAGAGCTTTAGTCCTCCACATTTGAGCTGTTTGCAATGACGGTCCCTACCGTTTAATCATTACTGATGAGGAAACAAAATGTTGACCGAATGTTACCATGTAGTCTTTGTTTTGAGGTGGCAACCCTGTTGTTTTCGTTAAATTATTACAAAATAATTTTTTTTGGATATCGCTGATATCACAGAACTTAGAACGGCTAGAAGAAGCCATGCGAGCTTCTAGACCACCACATCATATATGCCTCCAACCTGCACAGCGCGACGGTTCCTGTCGTTGCTGGTTCTCCTAAATGTCGCCGTTAGCCACCACATACGGCTGTCCCCTTTCCTTTTCGAACCCCTTACTCTAAAGCTTGCACTCTCTCTCTCTCTCTCTCTCTCAACTTCTCTCTCTTTATCAAATCTCCCTCTCATTAATTCTCACTATGGTTGCTTCTTTTTTTTTTTTTTTCAAATTTGTTTTTTTTTGTGTATCCGTGTAGTGTGTAGGTTCCCCGATTTTTTGTTTCTATTTATTTTTTGTTTTTCTTTTATCATTTGAAATAAAAATGACCCCACTGTCCTGGTTGGTTGGAATGGAGAAGGGACGAGACAAAAATTAGGTTTTTGGTGAAAAAAAGTTTATTTGATGAGTCACTCACCACATGGTTGCCATGTTAATATAAATGGGCTCGTGGACGGCCTCGAGCTGGGCGTGGGATTGGCACTGGACCACACCAGCTGCTGCAGGATAACCCGAGGCAGTGTCTGAGCTAACAGCGTGGGTTCACGGTGAAGTCGTGTTATGATTGGGTTACTAATTCTCTCGTGGTGACAGCCCACTGCAAGGAGACCCGATGGTGATGGCCTGTGCTTCGCTATGGAAGTGTGATCTTCCTTCTAAGGCTTTGATTTTTTGTTGGAGGTTGATATTGAATAAGCTGCCTACAAGAGAAAACTTGCATAACAGGGGGGTATTATCATCCCCATACGAGTTGCCATGTGTTTTTTGTTTCCAGGAAATAGAATCAGCTGCACATGTCTTTTGTAGATGCCCGTTCCTGCGTTCGGTTTGGCGTGGTGTCTTCTTATGGTTGAATTTGGATGAAGAATTGGAAGAAGATGTCATTACGTCCTTCCATCAGGCGAGCAGGAGCGTCAAAGGGAAGAAAGCATGCAGGATCAAATACATATTTTGGATTGCATCTATGTGGCAAATTTGGATAGCAAGGAATAGGACCGTTTTTCAGGGGGGAGTAGCTAATGTAAAACTCCGTCATTTACTCCATTAAGTATGTATCATGGAGTTGGTTTATTGCTAGGAAGGGGAGAAACAGTGGGGTATCTTTTTCAGATTGGTGTAATTGCCCCATGGGGTGTGTATCATTGCTGTAATCATCCCTTTCTAGTTGAGGTACTCGTTTTTCCTCCTTGGGTCTTTTTCCAAAAGGGTTTTGGCCCAGAGAGGTTTTAATGAGGCCTCTCCCCTTCCCATACCTTTGTAAGGGTTGGGTGCACCCCTAGTGCCCGCCTTCAATGAATATCTTGCTTATCCAAAAAAAATATAAAGGAGAACGTGGCAATCTCGAGTTGGCATTTTGATTTCCTCATCAGCAGTAATTTAATGTGCAGGGATCGTTATTGTAAATAGCTCAAATATGGAAGACTAAAACTCCTATTAAAAATGAATAAAGGCTAAACTTAAAAAAGTCCTAATTTTATAGCAGCCAAAACATATTTGACCATTGTGTCTATTTACTTCCCGTTTCCTTGTAGTTCTATTACATATTATAATAAATGTGTAGAACAATTTAGGAATTCAAGTACTCTACAAACACGAATATTTTAAAATTTGATTTTAAAAAAATGGTCTAAAAAAGTAGGACACCAAAATTTAGTTTATGGAGGAACTATATAGGTTAGACAAATACACGCACAAATAAATTAAAGAAATAAATTTAAGTAATTAACATGTGTCACATTCTTATGAAATACAAATGTAAAACACATAATCAACATAATATTTACAAACAAGGGTTGGTCCGAGTGGTAAATGGGCTCGGATCCCACCCCAAGGTTTTAGGTTCGAATCTTGGGTGTGGCAAAAACTCTGTTGGGAGGGGAGAACCACACGGATCGGCAAAGTCGGGTTGACATGTGGCCAACCAGGTTTCTCGACATAGATTAATCACCGACAAAGTCGGTGGAAACTGCGCACCAAAAACACGGTAACCAAAAAAAATAATCAACATAATATTTATGTGGAAATTTAATTTTATTAAAATAATGCTATTATAATATGTGGAATTACTAGTTGTCATTAATAATATCAGAGGAATCGTAGATTATCCAAGTTTGATAATAATACCAACCTTATCAAATTACTTAAAATTAAAATATATATAAATCTTACTAATAATTATTAGAGCAATTTTTTTATAATAAATTTGTTAAAAAAATTTGTACAAAGGACAATAATAGAAAACAATTTTTTTTTGTTTATTTATGAAGAAATGTGTATCTACGAGAACTTTAGAAAGAAAAGAAGAGAAAATAGATAGAGCGGTGATGGACATGTGAATATAATGGTTGAAGTGAAAATAAAACCTTTTTGTGTTCTTTTTAATTTGATTCTTATAAATATCTATGTTTTTGCTTTTTGTCTATGTAAATATTTTTGTTAAGTTTTTCGTCCTTTAGTTGCTGACGTGACGTGTCAATGTGGTTTTCACATGTGACGCTGATGTCATTATTTGTTTCCATGTAATGTTTTTAAGATAGAGGATTAAGGCCGGAACCTAAATGATAGCATTTGGATTTTGTAGGGAGGTAATCCAACTTTATTTTTTACAGAGACGAAATACGAATATTTTCATATTTGCGGGAACCAAAATATATTTAAACCATAAAACCAGTAATTAATCAAAGGTGAGTTATACGTATGCAGAATAATAGCAATGAATGAACACATCACAGGGGTGAAGTAGGCGAATGGTTAAATGTGGTGAGAAGAAGGCAAAAAGTCAAGTACTACAAGAAAAGAAGCCATTAGCGACGGAAATTAGCGAGGGACTAATGGTCCCTCGCAAAAATTGGGATTAGTCAACTTCATCATATAAGTTGGTGTAACTTTATCATATAAGTTGGTGCAAAAATTGGGACTAATATTCCTCACCCTAAGGAGACTAGTCAACTTCATCATATAAGTTGGTGTAACTTTATCTACAAGGTCATTTCAAAGATCATGGTAGCTAGACTCAAGCCTATCTTAAATTCTTTGGTTTCTCTCCCAACAAAGTGCTTTTGTGGGGGGGGGGGGGGGAGACTCATCCAAGATAATCTTGTTGTGGCTCAAGAGGCTTTTCATTATTGAAGAAGAAGAATGTGGGAGCTAGTCAAGGGTTTGCTATCAAGCTTGACATGAACAAAGCTTATGATCGTGTTGATTGGTCTTTTCTCAAGAGTGTCTTACTGTCTTATAGTTTCAATGCTAGTTGGGTCTCCTTGTGTATGTCTTTGGTCTCCTCTGTTAAGTATGTGTATCAAGTTAATGGGTCTAGGAGTAAAGTTGTCATTCCTAAGTGTGGTCTAAGACAGGGGGATCCTTTATCACCCTACCTGTTTATTTTGGTCTTTGATGTATTATCTAGGCTCTTAACTAATGCTAATACTCAGCGTCTTATCAAAGGTCTTAAACCGGCTCCTAGAGCTCCCACCCTAACTCATCTCTTGTTTGCAGATGATGCCCTAATGTTTGCCAAAGCTAGCTTGGAGGAAGTATATCAGATTGTTTCTATCTTGAATTATTTTACTGCAGCTTCAGGTCAGAAGATCAGCCTATGGAAATCAGTTATGATTTGTGGTAATGGTGTTCCTGTTAGTATGAAAGAAGCCATCTCTGGTGCTCTGCTCATCCCTCTTTAGGATACCCCGGATAAATACCTTGGTATTCCTGCAGAGTGGGGTAATTCAAGGGGCCAAGCTTTGCTTTGGATTAAAGAGAGAGTATTTTCTAAATTGGAGGGTTGGAAAGAGAAATTTTTCTCCGTAAGGAGGTTCTTATCAAGTCAGTCATTCAAGCCATCCTCTCTTATGTGAGGGTCATTGTTAGGCTCCCCAAAAACCTCTGCCAGTCTCTTTGTTCTGCAGTGGCTAACTTTTGGTGGAGTTCAAAGATCAAATCTAGAGGTATCCATTGGAAAAGCTGAGAGTTTATGTGTGGTTCTAAGAATAATTGATGAATGGGGTTTAAGGATTTTACAACTCAAAACTCTTCTCTTCTCTCTAAGCAAGCTTGGAGGTGCATCCATAATCCTAATGAATAATGGGCTTGTATGCTTAGAGGTATTTACTGTGGAAGAGATGATTTTTGGACTGTGAAGCCTAAATCTGGCATTTCTTGGGTTTGGAGAAGTCTTCTTCATGGTAGGGATCTTTTGAAACAGCAGGGTAGATGGACTGTGGGCAGTGGTACTAATATTAGTGTTTCTATGGATAGATGGTTGGCTTCTGCTGGATTAGCTAAAGTTAAAGAAGGGTGCTCTATCTCTAGAGTTGGGGATTTAATAGATCAATCCTCTCACACCTGGAATGTGATTACTTTGAATGCTTACCTCCTTCCCGAGAGTGCTATTGAGGCTATTAAGACTCCTATTGGTTTTAGTGACCCTGAGGATAGGCTATACTTGCCTCATACTCAAGAGGGTATCTATAGTGTTAGATCTAGCTATAAATGTCTGAGTGTGGGTCTGGGCTCGTGTGTAATGGCCCCCTCTTCTTCCTACACTCACTCAGAGGTTGCTTGGCAAAAGATTTGGAATGCTAGAGTTCTGGTAGGATCAAATAGTTTGTGTGGAGACTCAAACATAATGTTGTTGCAACTAGAAAGAATATTGTTGGAAGGAAATTGCAAGGGATCCTATTTGTCCTATTTGTTGTGGGGAGGAGGAAACTTTGGAGCATCTGTTCTTCTTTGTTCTTGGACAACCCCAGTGTGGTGTGGCCTCCAATTGTGTTCTGTGCCTAATCAGGAGAATGCTTTCCACTTTGGAGGCTGGTTTGATTCTTTATTGGAGGCATCTTGGTGTGTAAGGAATGAAAAAGAGGATCTGATCTCTTTTGTCATGGTTGCTCTATGGTATATCTGGAAAGCTCGTAATGGCAAGGTGTTTGAGGACAAAAATCCTAACCCTATTGAGGTCCTTCAATCTATCATGATCAATGGTAGTACTCTTATTATCCCTAAACTAATCCCTAACCCTAGATTGGTGAGTATCAATACACCGAGTTGTGTCGCTAAACTTAACTCAGATGCCCAATTTGATTTGGGTTCTGGAAAAGGGTGTTCAGGTATTGTTGCGAGAAAATATTTAGCGAAAATGGTAGCGGGGAGTACCTCAAAGTTTTTTGCAGCTTCTCCATTGGTAGTTGAAGCGATCTCTTTGAGGGAAGCAATCATCTTTGCGTCAATCCTTCAGATCCCGTCTATTCTCCTTGAGTCTGATTGCCTCGTTTTGATCAATTTAAGTAGAGGTGAGAAGGTCAGAAGAGAAATTGAACATGTTGTGAAGGACATTATTGAACTGAAGAAGAACTTTACCTCGTGTGGATTCCTCTAGGCTAATCGGAGTAGTAACAGTGTTGTTGATTGTATCACTAAGTTGAACTCTTCAAACTCCCTTTCTCGCAACTGGGCAGTGGCTCCTCCTATGGTGCTTAGAGCTTTACTTCTCACAGATTCATTGAGCAATAATGGTGGAAATTGAACCGGGTGGAAGGGTAAGTTTTCTTTGCTGAATTAGGGTTGTTTTCTATCTGCTGTTTGCAATGCGTTAATATCTTTTCCCTTTTCGTGTTAGTGGTTGTACGTGTGTTGGTTTTCAGTGTCTGTAATTAGGACGGGTTGGGCCTTTGTGTGTTTTAGTTATTGTTATGGTGTATTTGGTTGGACTTCGCCCGTTTGTTTAATGAAATCCGGTTACGACTTGTCCAAAAAAAAATAAGACTTCCCTCTTCATTTTAATTTTTTCAAACACAATTGCAATTTTCTAAAAAGAGGGAAAAGAGAGAGTGAGAGGAGAGCTTGAGTTTGAGAGAGAGAGAGAGAGAAAGATAGATGAGGGAGCCGTTGGACACCTCCCTTCATTATTGCAAATCCTAGAAGCTAAACATTTGCTAGTTCATTCTTTTCCATCAAAATTAGAGTTTGGTTCTATGTCACTCTTCACCTCCCAAGTTTTCGAGTTGCATGGGAATAGTGGGTAACTAATTTAGCTGAAATCTTCTTGCATGTGTTGTTGGTTGGTGATTTCTAGTGAGTTGAAGTTCGATTTGGGGTTTAGAAGCCTTCGAGTAACTACATTTCAGTAGCACTTCAAATTTTGTTGTGGTTCTAGTTGTTTCACTCTAAGCAACCTCGTTTTGGTACCTGTTTGAAGAAAACACTTCAAGGTGAGTTCTTCACTCTTTAGGTGTTTTATCTTAGCTTGATTTTGACTCTAGAATGGTTGTGTTTAGACACTTGGTATACATGTGGTTAAAATTGGTAATGTGGTGACCAAAATGACTAGTTGATGCATGGTTTTGTGCTGAAATGTGTTGAATAATGATTTTGAATGAAATGCAAGTTTGAATCTTATGAAATTGAGTCCATTGTTGTAAGATAATGTGATATAAGACATTGTTGTTAGAATTCATATATGTGTGAAGTAATTTAAGTTGAATTTGGTTGATTGGAAAAGGTTAGGAATCAAAGAAAGAGAGGAAACACATAATTTTTCGCAAAAACAGGGTCTGCAGTAGGCGCACGATACATGCACCATAGGCACACGATCCGTGCGTATCTTCGGTTTGACAGAATTGAAAATTTTTTAGGAGCACGACCTGTGCGCCTCAGGCACATGGTCCGTGCGTCCCCTCGAGGCCCAAGTCACAAAAACTGTGTTTTCTCCTTTATTTTGGGTTCTAACTCCACTTAAATCCTAAACTCAACTTGATTCCAATAATTGTATCCTATTTTTATGAAATTGTATGTGTGTGTGTGAATCTGAAAGGTTAGCCCCTTAAGAGTAATCTTGACAAATTGCTTGGGCTAGAGAA
Source organism: Astragalus membranaceus (assembly GCA_039519185.1). NCBI lineage: Eukaryota > Viridiplantae > Streptophyta > Magnoliopsida > Fabales > Fabaceae > Astragalus > Astragalus membranaceus. Next base: position 25,373,819 of record CM076853.1, read on the forward strand.
GAAACTGATTGTGTGTTGAATTCTGTAAATATGTGTTTTTGTTTTCTTGTCTTAGTCAAGTGTCATTGCTTGAGGACAAACAATGGTTTACGTTTGGGGTGTGATAACTCGTATTTATATGAGTTGTTTATGCTCTTATTACTTAAATTAATGCAAGTTCTCAAGTAATATTCTTGTTTTAATTAGTAAATATTAGTTGTTTAGAGGAAACAAGGGTTAGGAGCTAATTTGTTATCATTTGGCACAGTTGGTGCCCCTGTGAATGTTTTAATGGTTTGTTAGGTGTTACAGCGTTAAGCGCTATAGCGCTACATGACGTGGGCCAGCTGAGGATCAAAAAGAAAAGTTAAATTTTGGCGCCTATTGCTTTATGTCAAGTCAGTGTATCTTTCTCCTTGCTCCAAAGCCTGATGTGGACGCCCCCTTGTGGCTAGCGTGGACACTTGTCCATTTATCATTGAAGGATTTCTTTTAGTTTGTGAGATATGTCAAAGTCACATTTTTGAAAAGCTACTTTATGGGAAGAAAGAGAAATATATCCATCATCTTCTCCACTCCACTAGATTCATTCGAGACTTGGAGAATTTTTAGAGGAAAAAAACTTGACACCATTCTCCTCCATTAATCTCCCATTGTCAAGCTTTTATTTTCAAGTAAAGATCATCATTTCTTATGCTGTATAGCTGCTATAGCATCATCTACCCTTCTCATGAGAAGGAGCTCACGTAGTGTATCTTTTGCAACCGTGTCTTCTCTTTTCATCTTCAGTAATATGAACATTTTGGTTTGTATTGTGTTGATGATGCTCAATATGAGCTAAACACTTAGTAGTTGGATTGCTTAGAGCTTTGTAATGATTCTTTAGTATTGTTAATATAATATTGTGATGTTTGCGTTTCAATCTTTGTGTTTTAATGCTTTCAAACTTATTTTTGGATTGGCCAACTGAAATGAGTATATTCGTGGGTACAGACATGGTCCATGATTCTAACTCAAAGGTTGATATGAATGAAAGGTTGTTTTAAAGACATTTAAACAACTTTTGCTTAACTCTAGACATAGGGGAGCAATAGTCCATAAGGTGAACAACTTGCCAAGGAATTGTACCTGATAACGATTCTTGTCAAGCTGAACAGTTGCAAGGCTTGTGCAGTTACTCAACTGCAATGGTATTTTACCAGTTATTGAGTTATCTGATAAATGAAGCTGTTCCAGAACCACTAACTTCCCAAAGTCCCCAGGTATCTCACCAGATAAGTCATTAGAAGAAACAACAAATATAACATCTAATTTTGTTTCTGGATAATTTCCTTAATGGGCTGGTTCAAGTCAACTCTGAGAACTCAGTTGAGTGAGAGTTAGGGGAGATGGGTACTCAATGTTGTGGGTTGTCATCCTGAAACATTGTTAACAATGTAAAAACCATGATAAAGGGTTCCTAACATTTTGAACATTACAACTTTGCTCACAGTTTTGATTCAAGTTAGCAATGTAATAAAGATACACATGAAAAGATGATGAAATCGAGTAAGGATTATACCTGGATTGAGCAGCAGCTTTAGTTTCCTGCTCCACACCCTAATCTGTTGGAAGAACAACCAAACAATAAAATTAATCCTAATTAGTTACAGATCTATGATGTAGAGATGATGAAATCGAAGGGAACGATGAATAATCGTAGGGAACGATGAGTAATCGAAGGGAACAATGAAGAGATGATGAAATCATAAGAAACAATGAAGGAAACGATGAAGAAATCGAAGGGAACATACAAATCTAACCAGGACAGAGTGGGTGATTGCAATTCTAGGGTTCCATGTTCAGATTTCCATTTCTCGAACTGAGCAATTGCGATTCAGTGTCCGCCACCGCCGCGAATCTCGTCAGCATCACCAACACAGCCATCTTCTCCGGCTGTCCTTTCCGTTACGATTTCGCCCCGATCTCTCAGTTCTTTCTCTGCCTGTGAGATAGATTGATTTTGTGGGAAACAAAAGTGAGACAACATAAGGACTGTGAGATAGATTGATTTTGTGGGAAACAAATTTGATTTTGTGAAGCAATGATGGTGAGATTTCTTTGAGTGCGAGAGTGATGAGGGAGAGTGAGAGGTTTCGAGGGTGAGAGGTTCGTGAGTGATGAGTGAGAGTGAGAAGTTTCGAGAATGGGAAACAAAAAGAAAAGATAAAGTGAAAGTTATGTAGGTCAGTAATGGTTCCGCATTCGTCACTATTAGTGAGGGATACTTTTTCCTCTCAAAATCCGTCTTTAAACGTCTTTTCAACATTTTGTGACGAATTTAGCTACGAAATTTTAGCGAGGGAAATTTTTTCGTCTCTATGTTTGTCACAAATCTAACCCAGAGGCGCAGTGACGAATTTATTTATTTTTGTAGCTAAATCCCTCACTAATAGTGAGGGATATTTTTCCATCTCAAAAATCCCTCTCTAAAATAGTTTTTCTAGTAGTGAATGTAAGTTTTTTATTATACAGGGGTGGACTTATTTAGAACTTAGAAATAAGAGTCTTGTAACAAAACCCTGGTGTCAGTGACTGAAAGGCACAACATCATATGCTACAGCACTTAGCGCTATAGCGTCCAATGTTATAGCACCTTACTTTTGAGAAATTACTTAGCAATGAGCAGTCCAACTCATTTTATCATATACTTAAACTTCTTTACTGTTTTCACAAAACTTCCTTAACTTTTATGTCCAAAACCATATTGTTTTTATTCGGCTCACTTCACTAGTGTGTTAACTAATTCAACCTTAAAATTAACATCAATCTCTGTGAGTACGATCTCTACTTTATCATTATATTACTTGTTGGGATTGTGTACACTTGCACTTCGCATAACAGTTGGTAAGGTTCGTATCCTTGGATCATCCTATAATATCCAAGGATAGGCCTTTGAACTGATTCCAAATGATTAAATTAACTGATTCAATAGGCCTTTTTTGCACTAGAGAGCATCTCCTCTTCTTTAGCATGTAATAGTGAAACAAGTATTTAGTATAATTAATATTTTAACTATCAACTAGTATTTGTATAAAAATAATATTGAATATTCTGTAGCTATATTCGTAAGATTGAAAAAGGCTTTCTAGTAGTCCTCATTCCTGACATTTTATGGCCCTAGGCAAATCGTGAAAAAATGACCCCTTTACATTATTAAAGCAACAATAAAAATGAAATTTCCTTGTTTATGAAAATGAATTTTTTTCCTTTCGCTCGATAAAATGTCTATGATTAAAATTGATAAAATGAAATTTCCTACTTTTCGAGTTTATGATTTTCCACAACTTGGAAACAAGTTGGTGACGACATTGTTTGAGCAAGTTAGCCTACAACTTGTAGGCGAAAATGGAGTGAGGTGAACTGAGGGGTTAAGGGTATTTTTAAAATTTATATAGGGAGGTGAGGTGGGGAAAGATAGGCGAAGCTGGAAAAAAATCTTGATATAGGATAATAGAAATAAAAAGGGACAGGATCCTTTCTGGTGACCGGAGGGCCCGGCGGTATCTTGGCCATACACCAATAAAAAGGTGGGTGATGTTTAAATAACTAAAATAGGAGAGGTAAAGTATGTAAGGGTTGGGATTCTCTCACATTAGATAATCAGAGACAATTTTACGTACTGAAGTCAACTTTTCACTTTATTCTTTTTATTTTCGGAACATATCGTTCACGAAATTTAAAGACTAAAGGGTAAAAGCCCAATTAAAGCAACAACAAAAATAAAAGTCTAACTAATTAAAATTACGTTGTGAATTTGAAGTTCCCTCATATGCTTTTTGACTCTAACACTCTGGATCTTGCTGAAGCGTGCAGAAGAAACTTAATTAGGAAAGAAATTGAAATTATTATCACTGATATAACGTTCTCAGGAGTGATTAATTTTACCACGATGGGTGTTCTCTGGACTAACGGCCATGGGAATGAAGTTGCTGATCTTGTTGCTCACTTAGTTGATGGGATTCTGCTTCTATATATGGTGTTTCGTTTGCTTCCTTTTCCTCTTTTCCTTTTAGGGTTAGGTTTTTGCTTTCTCTGCTTGTGTATTGATTGTATAACCTATTTAGTGATCCGGGTGTCATATTTGGAATCGGGTGTATTGTGGTTTGGGCTGTGTGTGGTCCAACCCTGTTGTGTTGTATTCGGGTTTGGGCCTAGCCCAGTTTTTAATGAAGCAAGCCGAATCTTTCGTCCAAAAAAAATTATGCATCTAAAATATTCTAAATGAACTCACTATGATGTAACATAGATTCCTATTTTTGCCAAAAAAAATAAAGAATCACGGGCCATAAGGATCCAAACTCTTTACTATTGACCTGCTTTGTGGTGATGACAAACCTTATGCCCATGGCTGTGGCCACTTAACATACCCACTTCATGTAGCATTGTAGTGGAGCATATCAAGATTTTCGTTTCAAAGTTGAACGTTAAGGACAGAAAATATAAGGAAAGAATCTTATCTTACAGGGAACAATATTTTAAGTCTATGACAACATCTTATAACCTTCAAGCATATTAAGACTAAGACAAGTATATCCTAGGCATTAAACCTTCTAGCAGATTTTTGCTTTTTAGATAAGTAAACCTTCTAGCAGATGATGCTGTACGAAGTGTTGTGCCTATATAACTTGTAGGGATTGTTTCGTTCACCACTTGAAAAACATGACACAAACATATAATATAATTAGAGAACAAGAGGATGGAAGACAGAAGGACTATTCTATTAGTAAGCAAATCATTTGTAGGGCGTCTCTCTTTTGGCAAGTGATGCAAGGCAATATATTGAAGTTAGTTTACAGCTTTCAAAACTGCCATTCACTTGCCAAAGGTGAGCTGCCTTTTGAGTGTTTTAGCTTAGACATTTCTCTCATTTGCCTATATCCTATACAAGTTTTATAATGGTATATATACCATGTGATAAATTAATAGCTTGGTAGTAAGGTAAAAAGAAATGAAAATTTATACTAGGGTTTTGAGTTAAGGAATAGAAGGTTTTAAATGTTTTTTTGTCCGCAACTACACCTAAATATTGTACTAAGAAATATTTGAAGATTTTTTTCGTCAGGGTTTAGCATATTTTTGGTTACTATAAAATTGAGAGCTTTTAAGTTTTAGCTCCTATTAAATTTTGAAGAGCTTTAGTCCTCCACATTTGAGCTGTTTGCAATGACGGTCCCTACCGTTTAATCATTACTGATGAGGAAACAAAATGTTGACCGAATGTTACCATGTAGTCTTTGTTTTGAGGTGGCAACCCTGTTGTTTTCGTTAAATTATTACAAAATAATTTTTTTTGGATATCGCTGATATCACAGAACTTAGAACGGCTAGAAGAAGCCATGCGAGCTTCTAGACCACCACATCATATATGCCTCCAACCTGCACAGCGCGACGGTTCCTGTCGTTGCTGGTTCTCCTAAATGTCGCCGTTAGCCACCACATACGGTCCCCTTTCCTTTTCGAACCCCTTACTCTAAAGCTTGCACTCTCTCTCTCTCTCTCTCTCTCAACTTCTCTCTCTTTATCAAATCTCCCTCTCATTAATTCTCACTATGGTTGCTTCTTTTTTTTTTTTTTTCAAATTTGTTTTTTTTTGTGTATCCGTGTAGTGTGTAGGTTCCCCGATTTTTTGTTTCTATTTATTTTTTGTTTTTCTTTTATCATTTGAAATAAAAATGACCCCACTGTCCTGGTTGGTTGGAATGGAGAAGGGACGAGACAAAAATTAGGTTTTTGGTGAAAAAAAGTTTATTTGATGAGTCACTCACCACATGGTTGCCATGTTAATATAAATGGGCTCGTGGACGGCCTCGAGCTGGGCGTGGGATTGGCACTGGACCACACCAGCTGCTGCAGGATAACCCGAGGCAGTGTCTGAGCTAACAGCGTGGGTTCACGGTGAAGTCGTGTTATGATTGGGTTACTAATTCTCTCGTGGTGACAGCCCACTGCAAGGAGACCCGATGGTGATGGCCTGTGCTTCGCTATGGAAGTGTGATCTTCCTTCTAAGGCTTTGATTTTTTGTTGGAGGTTGATATTGAATAAGCTGCCTACAAGAGAAAACTTGCATAACAGGGGGGTATTATCATCCCCATACGAGTTGCCATGTGTTTTTTGTTTCCAGGAAATAGAATCAGCTGCACATGTCTTTTGTAGATGCCCGTTCCTGCGTTCGGTTTGGCGTGGTGTCTTCTTATGGTTGAATTTGGATGAAGAATTGGAAGAAGATGTCATTACGTCCTTCCATCAGGCGAGCAGGAGCGTCAAAGGGAAGAAAGCATGCAGGATCAAATACATATTTTGGATTGCATCTATGTGGCAAATTTGGATAGCAAGGAATAGGACCGTTTTTCAGGGGGGAGTAGCTAATGTAAAACTCCGTCATTTACTCCATTAAGTATGTATCATGGAGTTGGTTTATTGCTAGGAAGGGGAGAAACAGTGGGGTATCTTTTTCAGATTGGTGTAATTGCCCCATGGGGTGTGTATCATTGCTGTAATCATCCCTTTCTAGTTGAGGTACTCGTTTTTCCTCCTTGGGTCTTTTTCCAAAAGGGTTTTGGCCCAGAGAGGTTTTAATGAGGCCTCTCCCCTTCCCATACCTTTGTAAGGGTTGGGTGCACCCCTAGTGCCCGCCTTCAATGAATATCTTGCTTATCCAAAAAAAATATAAAGGAGAACGTGGCAATCTCGAGTTGGCATTTTGATTTCCTCATCAGCAGTAATTTAATGTGCAGGGATCGTTATTGTAAATAGCTCAAATATGGAAGACTAAAACTCCTATTAAAAATGAATAAAGGCTAAACTTAAAAAAGTCCTAATTTTATAGCAGCCAAAACATATTTGACCATTGTGTCTATTTACTTCCCGTTTCCTTGTAGTTCTATTACATATTATAATAAATGTGTAGAACAATTTAGGAATTCAAGTACTCTACAAACACGAATATTTTAAAATTTGATTTTAAAAAAATGGTCTAAAAAAGTAGGACACCAAAATTTAGTTTATGGAGGAACTATATAGGTTAGACAAATACACGCACAAATAAATTAAAGAAATAAATTTAAGTAATTAACATGTGTCACATTCTTATGAAATACAAATGTAAAACACATAATCAACATAATATTTACAAACAAGGGTTGGTCCGAGTGGTAAATGGGCTCGGATCCCACCCCAAGGTTTTAGGTTCGAATCTTGGGTGTGGCAAAAACTCTGTTGGGAGGGGAGAACCACACGGATCGGCAAAGTCGGGTTGACATGTGGCCAACCAGGTTTCTCGACATAGATTAATCACCGACAAAGTCGGTGGAAACTGCGCACCAAAAACACGGTAACCAAAAAAAATAATCAACATAATATTTATGTGGAAATTTAATTTTATTAAAATAATGCTATTATAATATGTGGAATTACTAGTTGTCATTAATAATATCAGAGGAATCGTAGATTATCCAAGTTTGATAATAATACCAACCTTATCAAATTACTTAAAATTAAAATATATATAAATCTTACTAATAATTATTAGAGCAATTTTTTTATAATAAATTTGTTAAAAAAATTTGTACAAAGGACAATAATAGAAAACAATTTTTTTTTGTTTATTTATGAAGAAATGTGTATCTACGAGAACTTTAGAAAGAAAAGAAGAGAAAATAGATAGAGCGGTGATGGACATGTGAATATAATGGTTGAAGTGAAAATAAAACCTTTTTGTGTTCTTTTTAATTTGATTCTTATAAATATCTATGTTTTTGCTTTTTGTCTATGTAAATATTTTTGTTAAGTTTTTCGTCCTTTAGTTGCTGACGTGACGTGTCAATGTGGTTTTCACATGTGACGCTGATGTCATTATTTGTTTCCATGTAATGTTTTTAAGATAGAGGATTAAGGCCGGAACCTAAATGATAGCATTTGGATTTTGTAGGGAGGTAATCCAACTTTATTTTTTACAGAGACGAAATACGAATATTTTCATATTTGCGGGAACCAAAATATATTTAAACCATAAAACCAGTAATTAATCAAAGGTGAGTTATACGTATGCAGAATAATAGCAATGAATGAACACATCACAGGGGTGAAGTAGGCGAATGGTTAAATGTGGTGAGAAGAAGGCAAAAAGTCAAGTACTACAAGAAAAGAAGCCATTAGCGACGGAAATTAGCGAGGGACTAATGGTCCCTCGCAAAAATTGGGATTAGTCAACTTCATCATATAAGTTGGTGTAACTTTATCATATAAGTTGGTGCAAAAATTGGGACTAATATTCCTCACCCTAAGGAGACTAGTCAACTTCATCATATAAGTTGGTGTAACTTTATCTACAAGGTCATTTCAAAGATCATGGTAGCTAGACTCAAGCCTATCTTAAATTCTTTGGTTTCTCTCCCAACAAAGTGCTTTTGTGGGGGGGGGGGGGGGGAGACTCATCCAAGATAATCTTGTTGTGGCTCAAGAGGCTTTTCATTATTGAAGAAGAAGAATGTGGGAGCTAGTCAAGGGTTTGCTATCAAGCTTGACATGAACAAAGCTTATGATCGTGTTGATTGGTCTTTTCTCAAGAGTGTCTTACTGTCTTATAGTTTCAATGCTAGTTGGGTCTCCTTGTGTATGTCTTTGGTCTCCTCTGTTAAGTATGTGTATCAAGTTAATGGGTCTAGGAGTAAAGTTGTCATTCCTAAGTGTGGTCTAAGACAGGGGGATCCTTTATCACCCTACCTGTTTATTTTGGTCTTTGATGTATTATCTAGGCTCTTAACTAATGCTAATACTCAGCGTCTTATCAAAGGTCTTAAACCGGCTCCTAGAGCTCCCACCCTAACTCATCTCTTGTTTGCAGATGATGCCCTAATGTTTGCCAAAGCTAGCTTGGAGGAAGTATATCAGATTGTTTCTATCTTGAATTATTTTACTGCAGCTTCAGGTCAGAAGATCAGCCTATGGAAATCAGTTATGATTTGTGGTAATGGTGTTCCTGTTAGTATGAAAGAAGCCATCTCTGGTGCTCTGCTCATCCCTCTTTAGGATACCCCGGATAAATACCTTGGTATTCCTGCAGAGTGGGGTAATTCAAGGGGCCAAGCTTTGCTTTGGATTAAAGAGAGAGTATTTTCTAAATTGGAGGGTTGGAAAGAGAAATTTTTCTCCGTAAGGAGGTTCTTATCAAGTCAGTCATTCAAGCCATCCTCTCTTATGTGAGGGTCATTGTTAGGCTCCCCAAAAACCTCTGCCAGTCTCTTTGTTCTGCAGTGGCTAACTTTTGGTGGAGTTCAAAGATCAAATCTAGAGGTATCCATTGGAAAAGCTGAGAGTTTATGTGTGGTTCTAAGAATAATTGATGAATGGGGTTTAAGGATTTTACAACTCAAAACTCTTCTCTTCTCTCTAAGCAAGCTTGGAGGTGCATCCATAATCCTAATGAATAATGGGCTTGTATGCTTAGAGGTATTTACTGTGGAAGAGATGATTTTTGGACTGTGAAGCCTAAATCTGGCATTTCTTGGGTTTGGAGAAGTCTTCTTCATGGTAGGGATCTTTTGAAACAGCAGGGTAGATGGACTGTGGGCAGTGGTACTAATATTAGTGTTTCTATGGATAGATGGTTGGCTTCTGCTGGATTAGCTAAAGTTAAAGAAGGGTGCTCTATCTCTAGAGTTGGGGATTTAATAGATCAATCCTCTCACACCTGGAATGTGATTACTTTGAATGCTTACCTCCTTCCCGAGAGTGCTATTGAGGCTATTAAGACTCCTATTGGTTTTAGTGACCCTGAGGATAGGCTATACTTGCCTCATACTCAAGAGGGTATCTATAGTGTTAGATCTAGCTATAAATGTCTGAGTGTGGGTCTGGGCTCGTGTGTAATGGCCCCCTCTTCTTCCTACACTCACTCAGAGGTTGCTTGGCAAAAGATTTGGAATGCTAGAGTTCTGGTAGGATCAAATAGTTTGTGTGGAGACTCAAACATAATGTTGTTGCAACTAGAAAGAATATTGTTGGAAGGAAATTGCAAGGGATCCTATTTGTCCTATTTGTTGTGGGGAGGAGGAAACTTTGGAGCATCTGTTCTTCTTTGTTCTTGGACAACCCCAGTGTGGTGTGGCCTCCAATTGTGTTCTGTGCCTAATCAGGAGAATGCTTTCCACTTTGGAGGCTGGTTTGATTCTTTATTGGAGGCATCTTGGTGTGTAAGGAATGAAAAAGAGGATCTGATCTCTTTTGTCATGGTTGCTCTATGGTATATCTGGAAAGCTCGTAATGGCAAGGTGTTTGAGGACAAAAATCCTAACCCTATTGAGGTCCTTCAATCTATCATGATCAATGGTAGTACTCTTATTATCCCTAAACTAATCCCTAACCCTAGATTGGTGAGTATCAATACACCGAGTTGTGTCGCTAAACTTAACTCAGATGCCCAATTTGATTTGGGTTCTGGAAAAGGGTGTTCAGGTATTGTTGCGAGAAAATATTTAGCGAAAATGGTAGCGGGGAGTACCTCAAAGTTTTTTGCAGCTTCTCCATTGGTAGTTGAAGCGATCTCTTTGAGGGAAGCAATCATCTTTGCGTCAATCCTTCAGATCCCGTCTATTCTCCTTGAGTCTGATTGCCTCGTTTTGATCAATTTAAGTAGAGGTGAGAAGGTCAGAAGAGAAATTGAACATGTTGTGAAGGACATTATTGAACTGAAGAAGAACTTTACCTCGTGTGGATTCCTCTAGGCTAATCGGAGTAGTAACAGTGTTGTTGATTGTATCACTAAGTTGAACTCTTCAAACTCCCTTTCTCGCAACTGGGCAGTGGCTCCTCCTATGGTGCTTAGAGCTTTACTTCTCACAGATTCATTGAGCAATAATGGTGGAAATTGAACCGGGTGGAAGGGTAAGTTTTCTTTGCTGAATTAGGGTTGTTTTCTATCTGCTGTTTGCAATGCGTTAATATCTTTTCCCTTTTCGTGTTAGTGGTTGTACGTGTGTTGGTTTTCAGTGTCTGTAATTAGGACGGGTTGGGCCTTTGTGTGTTTTAGTTATTGTTATGGTGTATTTGGTTGGACTTCGCCCGTTTGTTTAATGAAATCCGGTTACGACTTGTCCAAAAAAAAATAAGACTTCCCTCTTCATTTTAATTTTTTCAAACACAATTGCAATTTTCTAAAAAGAGGGAAAAGAGAGAGTGAGAGGAGAGCTTGAGTTTGAGAGAGAGAGAGAGAGAAAGATAGATGAGGGAGCCGTTGGACACCTCCCTTCATTATTGCAAATCCTAGAAGCTAAACATTTGCTAGTTCATTCTTTTCCATCAAAATTAGAGTTTGGTTCTATGTCACTCTTCACCTCCCAAGTTTTCGAGTTGCATGGGAATAGTGGGTAACTAATTTAGCTGAAATCTTCTTGCATGTGTTGTTGGTTGGTGATTTCTAGTGAGTTGAAGTTCGATTTGGGGTTTAGAAGCCTTCGAGTAACTACATTTCAGTAGCACTTCAAATTTTGTTGTGGTTCTAGTTGTTTCACTCTAAGCAACCTCGTTTTGGTACCTGTTTGAAGAAAACACTTCAAGGTGAGTTCTTCACTCTTTAGGTGTTTTATCTTAGCTTGATTTTGACTCTAGAATGGTTGTGTTTAGACACTTGGTATACATGTGGTTAAAATTGGTAATGTGGTGACCAAAATGACTAGTTGATGCATGGTTTTGTGCTGAAATGTGTTGAATAATGATTTTGAATGAAATGCAAGTTTGAATCTTATGAAATTGAGTCCATTGTTGTAAGATAATGTGATATAAGACATTGTTGTTAGAATTCATATATGTGTGAAGTAATTTAAGTTGAATTTGGTTGATTGGAAAAGGTTAGGAATCAAAGAAAGAGAGGAAACACATAATTTTTCGCAAAAACAGGGTCTGCAGTAGGCGCACGATACATGCACCATAGGCACACGATCCGTGCGTATCTTCGGTTTGACAGAATTGAAAATTTTTTAGGAGCACGACCTGTGCGCCTCAGGCACATGGTCCGTGCGTCCCCTCGAGGCCCAAGTCACAAAAACTGTGTTTTCTCCTTTATTTTGGGTTCTAACTCCACTTAAATCCTAAACTCAACTTGATTCCAATAATTGTATCCTATTTTTATGAAATTGTATGTGTGTGTGTGAATCTGAAAGGTTAGCCCCTTAAGAGTAATCTTGACAAATTGCTTGGGCTAGAGAAGAAACTGATTGTGTGTTGAATTCTGTAAATATGTGTTTTTGTTTTCTTGTCTTAGTCAAGTGTCATTGCTTGAGGACAAACAATGGTTTACGTTTGGGGTGTGATAACTCGTATTTATATGAGTTGTTTATGCTCTTATTACTTAAATTAATGCAAGTTCTCAAGTAATATTCTTGTTTTAATTAGTAAATATTAGTTGTTTAGAGGAAACAAGGGTTAGGAGCTAATTTGTTATCATTTGGCACAGTTGGTGCCCCTGTGAATGTTTTAATGGTTTGTTAGGTGTTACAGCGTTAAGCGCTATAGCGCTACATGACGTGGGCCAGCTGAGGATCAAAAAGAAAAGTTAAATTTTGGCGCCTATTGCTTTATGTCAAGTCAGTGTATCTTTCTCCTTGCTCCAAAGCCTGATGTGGACGCCCCCTTGTGGCTAGCGTGGACACTTGTCCATTTATCATTGAAGGATTTCTTTTAGTTTGTGAGATATGTCAAAGTCACATTTTTGAAAAGCTACTTTATGGGAAGAAAGAGAAATATATCCATCATCTTCTCCACTCCACTAGATTCATTCGAGACTTGGAGAATTTTTAGAGGAAAAAAACTTGACACCATTCTCCTCCATTAATCTCCCATTGTCAAGCTTTTATTTTCAAGTAAAGATCATCATTTCTTATGCTGTATAGCTGCTATAGCATCATCTACCCTTCTCATGAGAAGGAGCTCACGTAGTGTATCTTTTGCAACCGTGTCTTCTCTTTTCATCTTCAGTAATATGAACATTTTGGTTTGTATTGTGTTGATGATGCTCAATATGAGCTAAACACTTAGTAGTTGGATTGCTTAGAGCTTTGTAATGATTCTTTAGTATTGTTAATATAATATTGTGATGTTTGCGTTTCAATCTTTGTGTTTTAATGCTTTCAAACTTATTTTTGGATTGGCCAACTGAAATGAGTATATTCGTGGGTACAGACATGGTCCATGATTCTAACTCAAAGGTTGATATGAATGAAAGGTTGTTTAAAGACATTTAAACAACTTTTGCTTAACTCTAGACATAGGGGAGCAATAGTCCATAAGGTGAACAACTTGCCAAGGAATTGTACCTGATAACCGATTCTTGTCAAGCTGAACAGTTGCAAGGCTTGTGCAGTTACTCAACTGCAATGGTATTTTACCAGTTATTGAGTTATCTGATAAATGAAGCTGTTCCAGAACCACTAACTTCCCAAAGTCCCCAGGTATCTCACCAGATAAGTCATTAGAAGAAACAACAAATATAACATCTAATTTTGTTTCTGGATAATTTCCTTAATGGGCTGGTTCAAGTCAACTCTGAGAACTCAGTTGAGTGAGAGTTAGGGGAGATGGGTACTCAATGTTGTGGGTTGTCATCCTGAAACATTGTTAACAATGTAAAAACCATGATAAAGGGTTCCTAACATTTTGAACATTACAACTTTGCTCACAGTTTTGATTCAAGTTAGCAATGTAATAAAGATACACATGAAAAGATGATGAAATCGAGTAAGGATTATACCTGGATTGAGCAGCAGCTTTAGTTTCCTGCTCCACACCCTAATCTGTTGGAAGAACAACCAAACAATAAAATTAATCCTAATTAGTTACAGATCTATGATGTAGAGATGATGAAATCGAAGGGAACGATGAATAATCGTAGGGAACGATGAGTAATCGAAGGGAACAATGAAGAGATGATGAAATCATAAGAAACAATGAAGGAAACGATGAAGAAATCGAAGGGAACATACAAATCTAACCAGGACAGAGTGGGTGATTGCAATTCTAGGGTTCCATGTTCAGATTTCCATTTCTCGAACTGAGCAATTGCGATTCAGTGTCCGCCACCGCCGCGAATCTCGTCAGCATCACCAACACAGCCATCTTCTCCGGCTGTCCTTTCCGTTACGATTTCGCCCCGATCTCTCAGTTCTTTCTCTGCCTGTGAGATAGATTGATTTTGTGGGAAACAAAAGTGAGACAACATAAGGACTGTGAGATAGATTGATTTTGTGGGAAACAAATTTGATTTTGTGAAGCAATGATGGTGAGATTTCTTTGAGTGCGAGAGTGATGAGGGAGAGTGAGAGGTTTCGAGGGTGAGAGGTTCGTGAGTGATGAGTGAGAGTGAGAAGTTTCGAGAATGGGAAACAAAAAGAAAAGATAAAGTGAAAGTTATGTAGGTCAGTAATGGGTTCCGCATTCGTCACTATTAGTGAGGGATACTTTTTCCTCTCAAAATCCGTCTTTAAACGTCTTTTCAACATTTTGTGACGAATTTAGCTACGAAATTTTTAGCGAGGGAAATTTTTTCGTCTCTATGTTTGTCACAAATCTAACCCAGAGGCGCAGTGACGAATTTATTTATTTTTGTAGCTAAATCCCTCACTAATAGTGAGGGATATTTTTCCATCTCAAAAATCCCTCTCTAAAAATAGTTTTTCTAGTAGTGAATGTAAGTTTTTTATTATACAGGGGTGGACTTATTTAGAACTTAGAAATAAGAGTCTTGTAACAAAACCCTGGTGTCAGTGACTGAAAGGCACAACATCATATGCTACAGCACTTAGCGCTATAGCGTCCAATGTTATAGCACCTTACTTTTGAGAAATTACTTAGCAATGAGCAGTCCAACTCATTTTATCATATACTTAAACTTCTTTACTGTTTTCACAAAACTTCCTTAACTTTTATGTCCAAAACCATATTGTTTTTATTCGGCTCACTTCACTAGTGTGTTAACTAATTCAACCTTAAAATTAACATCAATCTCTGTGAGTACGATCTCTACTTTATCATTATATTACTTGTTGGGATTGTGTACACTTGCACTTCGCATAACAGTTGGTAAGGTTCGTATCCTTGGATCATCCTATAATATCCAAGGATAGGCCTTTGAACTGATTCCAAATGATTAAATTAACTGATTCAATAGGCCTTTTTTGCACTAGAGAGCATCTCCTCTTCTTTAGCATGTAATAGTGAAACAAGTATTTAGTATAACTAATATTTTAACTATCAACTAGTATTTGTATAAAAATAATATTGAATATTCTGTAGCTATATTCGTAAGATTGAAAAAGGCTTTCTAGTAGTCTCATTCCTGACATTTTATGGCCCTAGGAAAATCGTGAAAAAATGACCCCTTTACATTATTAAAGCAACAATAAAAATGAAATTTCCTTGTTTATGAAAATGAATTTTTTTCCTTTCGCTCGATAAAATGTCTATGATTAAAATTTGATAAAATGAAATTTCCTACTTTTCGAGTTTATGATTTTCCACAACTTGGAAACAAGTTGGTGACGACATTGTTTGAGCAAGTTAGCCTACAACTTGTAGGCGAAAATGGAGTGAGGTGAACTGAGGGGTTAAGGGTATTTTTAAAATTTATATAGGGAGGTGAGGTGGGGAAAGATAGGCGAAGCTGGAAAAAAATCTTGATATAGGATAATAGAAATAAAAAGGGACAGGATCCTTTCTGGTGACCGGAGGGCCCGGCGGTATCTTGGCCATACACCAATAAAAAGGTGGGTGATGTTTAAATAACTAAAATAGGAGAGGTAAAGTATGTAAGGGTTGGGATTCTCTCACATTAGATAATCAGAGACAATTTTACGTACTGAAGTCAACTTTTCACTTTATTCTTTTTATTTTCGGAACATATCGTTCACGAAATTTAAAGACTAAAGGGTAAAAGCCCAATTAAAGCAACAACAAAAATAAAAGTCTAACTAATTAAAATTACGTTGTGAATTTGAAGTTCCCTCATATGCTTTTTGACTCTAACACTCTGGATCTTGCTGAAGCGTGCAGAAGAAACTTAATTAGGAAAGAAATTGAAATTATTATCACTGATATAACGTTCTCAGGAGTGATTAATTTTACCACGATGGGTGTTCTCTGGACTAACGGCCATGGGAATGAAGTTGCTGATCTTGTTGCTCACTTAGTTGATGGGATTCTGCTTCTATATATGGTGTTTCGTTTGCTTCCTTTTCCTCTTTTCCTTTTAGGGTTAGGTTTTTGCTTTCTCTGCTTGTGTATTGATTGTATAACCTATTTAGTGATCCGGGTGTCATATTTGGAATCGGGTGTATTGTGGTTTGGGCTGTGTGTGGTCCAACCCTGTTGTGTTGTATTCGGGTTTGGGCCTAGCCCAGTTTTTAATGAAGCAAGCCGAATCTTTCGTCCAAAAAAAATTATGCATCTAAAATATTCTAAATGAACTCACTATGATGTAACTATAGATTCCTATTTTTGCCAAAAAAAAATAAAGAATCACGGGCCATAAGGATCTAAACTCCTTACTATTGACCTGCTTTGTGGTGATGACAAACCTTATGCCCATGGCTGTGGCCACTTAACATACCCACTTCATGTAGCATTGTAGTGGAGCATATCAAGATTTTCGTTTCAAAGTTGAACGTTAAGGGGACAGAAAATATAAGGAAAGAATCTTATCTTACAGGGAACAATATTTCAAGTCTATGACAACATCTTATAACCTTCAACTATATTAAGACAAGTATATCCTAGGCATTAAACCTTCTAGCAGATTTTTGTTTTTTAGATAAGTAAACCTTCTAGCAGATGATGCTGTACGAAGTGTTGTGCCTATATAACTTGAAGGCATTGTTTCGTTCACTACTTGAAAAACAAGACACAAACATATAATATAATTAGAGGAAGGAAGTCAGAAGGACTATTCTATTAGTAAGCAAATCATTTGTAGGGCGTCTCTCTTTTGGCAAGTGATGCAAGACAATATATTGAAGTTAGTTTACGGCTTTCAAAACTGCCATTGACTTGCCAAAGGTGAGCTGCCCTTTGAGTGTTTTAGCTTAGACATATCTCTCATTTGCCTATATCCTATACAAGTTTAATAATGGTATATATACCATGTGATAAATTAATAGCTTGGTAGTAAGGTAAAAAGAAATGAAAATTTATACTAGGGTTTTGAGTTAAGGAATAGAAGGTTTTAAATGTTTTTTTGTCCGCAGCTACACCTAAATATTGTACTAAGAAATATTTGAAGATTTTTTTCGTCAGGGTTTAGCATATTTTTGGTTACTATAAAATTGAGAGCTTTTAAGTTTTAGCTCCTATTAAATTTTGAAGAGCTTTAGTCCTCCACATTTGAGCTGTTTGCAATGACGGTCCCTACCGTTTAATCATTACTGATGAGGAAACAAAATGTTGACCGAATGTTACCATGTAGTCTTTGTTTTGAGGTGGCAACCCTGTTGTTTTCGTTAAATTATTACAAAATAAGTTTTTTTGGATATCGCTGATATCGCAGAACCTAGAACGACTAGAAGAAGCCATGCGAGCTTCTAGACCACCACATCATATATGCCTCCAACCTGCACAGCGCGACGGTTCCTGTCGTTGCTGGTTCTCCTAAATGTCGCTGTTAGCCACCACATACGGTTGTCCCCTTTCCTTTTCGAACCCCTTACTCTACAGTTTGCACTCTCTCTCTCTCTCTCTCAACTTCTCTCTCTTTAACAAATCTCCCTCTCATTAATTCTCACTATGGTTGCTTCTTTTTTCTTTTTTTTCAAATTTGTTTTTTTTTGTGTATCCGTGTAGTGTGTAGGTTCCCCGATTTTTTGTTTCTATTTATTTTTTGTTTTTTTTATCATTTAAAATAAAAATGACCCCACTGTCCTGGTTGGTTGGAATGGAGAAGGGACGAGACAAAAATTAGGTTTTTGGTGAAAAAAAGTTTATTTGATGAGTCACTCACCACATGGTTGCCATGTTAATATAAATGGGCTCGTGGACGGCCTCGGGCTGGGCGTGGGATTGGCACTGGACCACACCAGCTGCTGCAGTTGAACCCGAGGCAGTGTCTGAGCTTACAGCGTGGGTTCACGGTGAAGTCGTGTTATGATTGGGTTACCAATTCTCTTCGTGGTGACAGCCCACTGCAAGCAGACCCGATGGTGATGGCCCGTGCTTCGCTAGGGAAGTGTGATCTTCCTTCTAAGGCTTTGATTTTTTGTTGGAGGTTGATATTGAATAAGCTGCCTACAAGAGAAAACTTGCATAACAGGGGGGTATTACCATCCCCATACGAGTTGTCATGTGTTTTTTGTTTCCAGGAAATAGAATCAGCTCCACATGTCTTTTGTAGATGCCCGTTCCTGCGTTCGGTTTGGCGTGGTGTCTTCTTATGGTTGAATTTGGATGAAGAATTGGAAGAAGATGTCATTACGTCCTTCCATCAGGCGAGCAGGAGCGTCAAAGGGAAGAAAGCATGCAGGATCAAATACATATTTTGGATTGCATCTATGTGGCAAATTTGGATAGCAAGGAATAGGACCATTTTTCAGGGGGGAGTAGCTAATGTAAACTCCGTCATTTACTCCATTAAGTATGTATCATGGAGTTGGTTTATTGCTAGGAAGGGGAGAAATAGTGGGGTATCTTTTTCAGATTGGAGTAATTGCCCCATGGGGTGTGTATCATTGCTGTAATCATCCCTTTCTAGTTGAGGTACTCTTTTTCCCTCCTTGGGTCTTTTTCCCAAAGGGTTTTGGCCCAAAGAGGTTTTAATGAGGCCTCTCCCCTTCCCATACCTTTGTAAGGGTTGGGTGCACCCCTAGTGCCCCCCTTCAATGAATCTCTTGCTTATCTAAAAAAAAAATATAAAGGAGAACGTGGCAATCTCGAGTTGGCATTTTGATTTCCTCATCAGCAGTAATTTAATGTGCACGGATCGTTATTGTAAATAGCTCAAATATGGAAGACTAAAACTCCTATTAAAAATGAATAAAGGCTAAACTTAAAAAAGTCCCAATTTTATAGCAGCCAAAACATATTTGACCATTGTGTCTATTTACTTCCCGTTTCCTTGTAGTTCTATTACATATTATAATAAATGTGTAGACTAATTTAGGAATTCAAGTACTCTACAAACACGAATATTTTAAAATTCGATTTTAAAAAAAATGGTCTAAAAAAGTAGGACACCAAAATTTAGTTTATGGAGGAACTATATAGGTTAGACAAATACACGCACAAATAAATTAAAGAAATAAATTTAAGTAATTAACATGTGTCACATTCTTATGAAATACAAATGTAAAACACATAATCAACATAATATTTACAAACAAGGGTTGGTCCGAGTGGTAACTGGGCTCGGATCCCACCCCAATGTCTTGGATTCGAATATTGGGTGTGGCAAAAACTCTGTTGGGAGGGGAGAACCACACGGATCGGCAAAGTCGGGTTGACATGTGGCCAACCAGGTTTCTCGACATAGATTAATCACCGACAAAGTCGGTAGAAACTGCGCACCAAAAACACGGTAACCAAAAAAAAAATAATCAACATAATATTTATGTGGAAATTTAATTTTATTAAAATAATGCTATTATAATATGTGGAATTACTAGTTGTCATTAATAATATCAGAGGAATCGTAGATTATCCAAGTTTGATAATAATACCAACCTTATCAAATTACTTAAAATTAAAATATATATAAATCTTACTAATAATTATTAGAGCAATTTTTTTATAATAAATTTGTTAAAAAAATTTGTACAAAGGACAATAATAGAAAACAATTTTTTTTGTTTATTTATGAAGAAATGTGTATCTACGAGAACTTTAGAAAGAAAAGAAGAGAAAATAGATAGAGCGGTGATGGACATGTGAATATAATGGTTGAAGTGAAAATAAAACCTTTTTGTGTTCTTTTTAATTTGATTCTTATAAATATCTATGATTTTGCTTTTTGTCTATGTAAATATTTTTGTTAAGTTTTTCGTCCTTTAGTTGCTGACGTGACGTGTCAATGTGGTTTTCACATGTGACGCTGATGTCATTATTTGTTTCCATGTCATGTTTTTAAGATAGAGGATTAAGGTCGGAACCTAAATGATAGCATTTTGATTTTGTAGGGAGGTAATCCAACTTTATTTTTTACAGAGACGAAATACGAATATTTTCATATTTGCGGGAACCAAAATATATTTAAACCATAAAACCAGTAATTAATCAAAGGTGAGTTATACGTATGCAGAATAATAGCAATGAATGAACACATCACAGGGGTGAAGGCGAATGGTTAAAGGTGGTGAGAAGAAGGCAAAAAGTCAAGCACTACAAGAAAAGAAGCCATTAGCGACGGAAATTAGCAAGGGACTAATGGTCCCTCGCAAAAATTGGGATTAGCGACGGAATTTGCGAGGGAATAGGGGCTATCGTATTTTTGAGAATTAGCGACGGAAATTTAGACATTAGCGACGGAAATTCCCTCGCTAAAGGCTTGGGCGAGAAAATTAGCGATGGAATTTCAGTCACTCGCAAATTTTGACAGTTTTCAGATGGTGGGACTCAGTGCAAGGGTTGGTAAATGTGTAGCAATTAGCGACGGACAGTTTCGTCTCTAATTCCCTCGCAATTTTTTTTTACTTTTTCTCCTTAAATCCGTTTACACCCTCACTCTTCTTTCTCACTCACAACACCCTCACTCTTCTTCTCTCCTCTTCACCCTTCCTCTTCCCTTACTCTTCTTCTCACTCACACCACTACTACACCACCACCACGCCACCACCACACCACCACCACGCCACCACCACACCACCACCACACCACCACCACGCCACCCTTCCTCTTCCCTCACTCTTCTTCTCTCCTCTTCTTCTCACTCACACCACCATCACACCACCACCACGCCACCACCACTTTCACTCCTCTCTCTCTATCTCTCTCTCTCTCTCTCTCTCTATCTCTCTCTTTCTCCCTAACTCTTCTCCTTCTCTCTCTACCATCCACACATCACCACCACGCCACCTTCACCACCACCGCCACCACCACACCGCCACCACTCTCACTCTTCTCTCTCTCTCTCTCTCTCTATCTTTCTCCCTTACTCCTCTCCTCTCTACCATCCACACATCACCACCACGCCACCTTCACCACCACCACCACCACGCCACCACCACTCTCGCTCCTCTCTCTCTCTCTCTCTCTCTCTCTCTCTCTTTGGAAATAATAATAATAATAGTGATAATAATAATTAAAATAATATAATAATAAATATAAAAAAAAGCAGATTTAAAAAAAACAGAAACAATCAGACTTAGCGAGGGAATTTGCGAGGGAAAATTCTCTCGCTAATTAGCGAGGGATTAAAATTCCCTCGCTAATCCTAGTAGCGAGGAGGGAATTAGCGAGGGAACCAGTACGTCGCTAATTCCCTCGCAAATGACCATTAGCGACGGATTTATGTCATTTTGCGAGGGAAATGTCCGTCGCTAATGACCAGTTTTTTTGTAGTGAAGAAGGTAGGATGTACGCATGGACAAAAATCAGACGTGGCTGTGGGATCGATAGGTAGGCAAGTTGAAAACACTGTCACGTTCTTTTTCACTTGAGTACCGACTCGCCTCTCACAGACTTGGTAACTCAAACTCAAAGATACTAGGTTTGCTATAACAAGACTCGATTATTATTCTCGCTTCTCACATGCTAGGTGACTCAGACTCAAGGATACCATATCACAACACGCACAACCACATATCACAACCACAAACACAGTGTAATCACAGTATTACCTGAGCACCATTCTCACCTTTTACAGGCTAGGTAGCTCATCACAATGATATAAAGTCATTATCATATATCACTTAGTATAATCAAAATAGTAACAACGGCATGCGTGTTTTACCTACACCTTTTGTTATTTCAAATTGATTTAGAATTTAATTACTAACTCTAATTCTGTCGTTTTCTCTTTTAGTATAGTATACAGTATTTTTAAATATCAAAGATTACACTACTTGTCGGGTTTTTTAATCAATCCTTAAAGAAGCAATATTATTTTATATTCATACTAAATCAATCATTCAAAACATATCAACTTATGACTCAAGTCTCAATTCCGATACATGACAAGCACACCAAGACAATTCAGTTTAATCAGTTTCTACAAATATAATAACAACATTTAATCACGCATAAGTATCATATCGACATGTCACATATAGGATACTCAATTAACACTACAACTCAGGAGTTCAATAAAAGCACACGTGTACAAACAATATCAATAATAGACATAAATGCAACCTTCATTATTAATAATTGAATTATAAATCAAATATTTCACAACAATCTCTTAGGTGCTGACATCATTTTATGAGGCCATATGCATATTTAATTAGGTGTTCAAGGGATTAGTTGAAATCCCTACAACCTAAATGATACCCTACAGCTCGAATATAACCCGAAGATCATCTCCCGTACCTGGTGTGACGCCTTGTACGATACAAAATCAAATAAAACATTGGCCGTCCATACAACGAACGACTCCATATATAATTATTCGGCAACGAGTTCATAGAGGTAATGAAATATAGCAGAGTGACGTCAACTTTGCCAGCAATCCGAAACGACATTCATTATCCCGAATGAGGATCATGGGGGTCAGAATCGTGATTCGCAAGGACATCAGGATGTGTATTAATTCTCCGAAGGAAAATAAAGTGCTTGCTCAAATCAAAATTTCGGCTGAATATGAATTCCATGACCAATAAAAGTTGAGGGACTACGAGAGCTCACTAATATACGTGTTTGTACATCAGCTTTCATGGAATTAATTAAGCCGTGAGGTTGATGACTCTGACTTAATGTGTGTAGCTGAAAAAAATGTTGACTCCAATCATATGCGTGATTTCCAGAATGATAAACATCGGGTGAAACAATATAGGTCCATTACTAAAAATCTTGAACTTCCACAATAACTCATTAATGGCTTAAATGTGTCGATGACCATGTGTAGTGCTATTGGCGTGAACTTTGATATGTTAAAGTGAAAAGCTAATACTACTCATAGGAAGAGAAGAAAGGTAAGCAGTAATGAGAGAAAGTGAATTTCGATGAGAACAACTGAACAAGGGATGGCGGCTATGGCTACGAAGGAAATTAGGTTTGTAGGTATGGAGTGAACAATAGTGAGAGCCCAAGGGAAATAGAAATCTCATTTCAGATTATTTGAAAAACTCAATAGAATTGTTCGGATCCGGCGCTGGTTGCAGCTCTGGAATATTGCGTTCGGGTTCGGATCGTGGGTTTCTGGTTTGGGTTCGGTTGCGTTGCTGTTCGGATTGCATTGATGCTGTCTGTTTCTGGTTTGGGACTGTTGCGTTGGTTCGTAGATGTTGACTGTTTCTGGTTTGGCATTGGTGGCTGTCGTCACGAAATTTGGACCCGCAGTCTCGCCTCCCCCCATTTCGGTGTGGGCCCTTTCCCTGTCGCTCGCGGTTCTGCTTGATTGTGCCTCGGTGTTGGCTGGGGGCGCAATACCGCGGTGGTGGTTGGTGGCTCGACTTCCTCGATCAAGCTAGGTGCTGTCTCGGTGCTGGCCGGTGGCACGACTTCGCGATGATGGTTGGGGTCCCGCCGCCGGTGGTCTGGAGTGTGGTGACTCGATTGTGGTCTAAGGTTGTTTAGTTTAGAGGTCTTTGTTAGACTCTCTTTATTGTCCTTATTTCCAAGGGTATTGGCTTAGTCCCCCCTTGTGCTTTTTGTACTATTTTTATTTTTTAATAAATTCGGGCCTCCTGTTGCTTAAAAAAAAAATAATTATTCTTGAAGCACTTAAAAATTACGGAGTCATTTAAATAATTCTCTACCGTGAATATAAGTAATAAAATATTGCCAACCTAAAAATATAATTGTTTATAAAACTATTAACAAAGAAAATAGATAGATGTAAATAAAATGTTACTAGTCATTTATTAACTACAAACTAAATGTTCACTAAAAGAAATCCAAATTATTATTACGGCACGTATACACGTAAAATAACGGAAAATAATCGAATGGCAAAAATTTGGGTGTTTTAGGGTTCGCTCGTGCATTTGGAGTGGAGGATCCCAGAAGGCTTGGTGTAAAACTAGACAACAACGGTTGTGACAAGATTTTTGTCAACCTTCCAAAATATGAACGTGAGGCTATCAAAGGAAGGGTCCAAGCTGCTGGTAGGTGGACACAACCAGGAAGGCTAAGTTGTGAGGTGGAGTTGGTCAAAGAGGAAAGAAAAGTGGGATTTAAAGGAGTAAACATGAAACATTTTGATGATGGGCAAGCCATAAGGCAGCGTGATGGAAAGTAAAACCGGTGGTCTCCACTGGGTGAAAGATTTGCTAACGAGGAAAGGAAGGTGCATGCAGAGATATAGTTCAAAGCTTGATACTCCTCTCCACTTTGAGGTGGAAACGATTCAAAATGATTAATTTAACTGATTCAATAGGCCTTTTCTGCACTAGAAAGCATCTCCGCTTCTTTAGCATGTAATAGTGAAACAAGTATTTAGTATAATTAATATTTTAACTATCAACTAGTATATGTATAGAAATAATATTGCATATTCTGTAGCTATATTCGTAAGATTGAAAAAGGCTTTCTAGCAGTCCCGTTCCTGACATTTAATGGCCCTAGGCAAAATCGTGAAAAAATAACTCCCTTTACATAATTAAAGCAACAATAAAAATGAAATTTCCTTGTTTATGAAAATGATTTTTTTTTCCTTTCCGCTCGATAAAATGTCTATGATTAAAATTTGATACAAACAAGAAGACTTTCGAGTGCATGATTTTCCGCAACTTGGAAACATGTTGGTGACGGCATTGTTTGAGCAAGTTAGCCTACAACTTGTAGACGAAAATGGAGTGAGGTGAACTGAGGGGTTAAGGGTATTTTTAAAATTTATATAGGGAGGTGAGGTGAGGAAAGATAGGCGAAGCGGGAAAAAAATCTTCATTTAGGAGAATAGAAATAAAAAAGGACAGGATCCTTTCTGGTGACCGGAGGACCTGGTGGTATCTTGGCCATACACCAATAAAAAGGTGGGTGATGTTTAAATAACTGAAATAGGAGAGATAAAGTATTTAAGGGTTGGGATTCTCTCACATTAGATAATCAGAGACAATTCTACTGAAGTCAACTTTACAGTTTACGCTTTTTATTTCCGGAACATATCGTTCACGAAATTAAAAGCCTAAAGGGTAAAAGCCCAATTAAAGCAACAACAAAAATAAAAGTCTAACTAATTAAAAGTATGCTTTGAGAGAAGCAGTTTCTTTCGCTTTTAATTTGAAGTTCCCTGATGTGCTTTTTGAATCTAACACTCTAGATCTTCTTGAAGCGTGCAGAGGAAACTTAATTAGGAAAGAAATCGAGATTATTATCAAGGATATTAACCTTCTCCAGAGTGATTTTACCACGATGGGTTTTCTCTGGACTAACCGCCATGGAAATGAAGTTGCTGATCTTGTTGCTCACTTAGCTACTGCTCCGTCTCTCCCTCGAAACTGGACCTCCTTCCCTTCTCCATCGCCGGCGTTGGCAATTGCTCGTGACTTCTCTCAGAATTGATGGGTTTCTGCTTCTATATATGGTGTTTCGTTTGCTTCCTTTTCCTCTTTTCCTTTTAGGGTTGGATTTTTGCTTTCTCTGCTCGTGTATTGATTGTATAACCTATTTGTGTGTAAGTTGTTGAATGTTGGTTAGTTCATTTAGTGATCTGGGTCTCCTATTTGGAATCGGGTGTATTGTGGTTTGTGCTGAGTGTGGTCCAACCCTGTTGTGTTGTATTCGGGTTTGGGCCTAGCCGCGTTTTTAATGAAGCAAGCCGAATCTTTCGTCCAAAAAAAATTATGCATCTAAAATTATTCTAAATGAACTCACTATGATGTAAATAGCTATTCATAGATTCCAGTTTTTGCCAGAAAAAAAACTCGTTACTATTGACTTGCTTTGTGGTGAAGACAAACCTTATGCCTGGCTGTGGTCACTTAACATACCCACTTCATGTAGCATTGTAGTGGAGCATATCAAGATTTTCGTTTCAAAATTGAACGTTAAGGGGACAGAAAATATAAGGAAAGAATCTTATCTTAGAGGGAACAATATTTCAAGTCTATGACAACATCTTATAACCTTCAAGCATATTAAGACAAGTATATCCTAGGCATTAAACCTTCTAGCAGATTTTTGTTTTATAGATAAGTAAACCTTCTAGCAGATGATGCTGTACGAAGTGTTGTGCCTATATAACTTGTAGGGATTGTTTCGTTCACTACTTGAAAAACAAGACACACACATATAATATAATTAGAAAACAAGAGGATGGAAGACAGAAGGACTATTCTATTAGTAAGCAAATCATTTGTAGGGCGCCTCTCTTTTGGCAAGTGATGCAAGGCAATATATTGAAGTTAATTTACAGCTTTCAAAAACTGCCATTGACTTGCCAAAGGTGAGCTGCCCTATGAGTGTTTTAGCTTAGACATTTCTCTCATTTGCCTATATCCTATGCAAAATTTATAAAGGTATATAAACCATGTGAAAAAATTATAGGTTGGTAGTAAGGTAAAAAAAATGAAAATTTATACTAGGGTTTTGAGTTAAGGAATAAAAGGTTTAAAATGTTTTTTTGTCTGCAACTACATATACATATTGTACTAAGAAAAATATGAAGATTTTTTTTCGTCAGTATTTAGCATATTTTTGGTCTCAATAAAATTGAGAGCTTTTAAGTTTTAGCTCCTATTAAATTTTGAGGAGGTTTAGTCCTCCACATTTGAGTTGTTTGCAATGACGGTCCCTACTGTTTAATCATAACTGATGAGGAAACAAAACGTTGACCGTGTTGACCCCTACAAAATAATTTTTTTTTTGGATATCGCCGATATCGCAGAACCTGGAACGGCTAGAGGAAGCCATGCGAGCTTCTAGACCACTACATCATATATGCCTCCAACCTCCACAGCACGACGGTTCCTGTCGTTGCAAGTTCTCCTAAATGTCGCCGCTAGCTAGCACATACGGCTGTCCCCTTTCCTTTTCGACCCCCTTAAATATGGAGCTTACATTTCATCAAGCATCTTGTGTGCAAAGGAAGAAACGAGAAAAGAGAATAATATGATATGCAGAAGAAAGAAAATGTAACTTACTTGCGACTAGTGGTGCGACTGCGAGGAACGACCGCGCGAAGAAACCAGATAGACGAACTCAAAACTCGCAAATGGACGAAATCAGAACGTTGAGGGAGAGAGAGTGAGAACGTTGAGAGAGTAGGGTTTGGGTTTCGCAAATGAGTGAGAACGTTGAGGGGGAGTGAGAGACTGAACTGATGAGAGCGAGATGGGGATATTAGAATATTAGGCATCAGGGGCGCTTTTTAAAAGCGCCTCTTAAGGCCCTCCGTATTTTAGGCATCAGCGCGCTTTTTAAAAAGCGCCTCTGAAGCCGAAAATTCGGAGGGCCTTTAGAGGCGCTTTTAAAAAACGCCTCTAAAGGCCCTCCATATTTTGGGCAACAGGGACGCTTTTTATAAAGCGCCTCTAAAGGCCCTCCTTATTTTGGGCATTAGGGGCGCTTCTTAAAAAGCGCTTCTAATGGGTGCGCCCCTTTTTTAACAATTTTGTTGTAGTGCTTGCACTAAAGCTTGCTCTCTCTCTCTCTCTCTCTCTCTCTCTCTCTCTCTCTCTCTCTCTCTCTCTCTCTCAACTTCTCTCTCTTTATCAAATCTCCCTCTCGTTAATTCTCAACTTCTAATGGTATCCACTTTGTTGCTTCTTTTTTCTTTTTTTTTTGAATTTTATTTTTTTGTGTGTATCAGTGTAGTGTTTATGTTCCCCGATTTTTTTGTTTCTATTTATTTTTCGTTTTTCTTTTTTCATTTAAAATAAAAATCCCCTCACTGTCCTGGTGGTTGGTTGGAATGGAGAAGGGACGAGACAAAAATTATAGGGTTTTGGTGAAAAAGAGTTTATTTAAAGAGTCACTCACCACATGGTTGCCATGTTAATATAAAGGAAAACGTGGCAATATCGAGTTGGCATTTTGATTTCCTCAGCAGCAATAATTTAATGTGCAGGGATAGTTATTCTAAGTACCTAAAATATGGAAGACTAAAACTCCTATTAAAAATGAATAAAGAGAGACTAAACTTAAAAAAACCCAATTTTATAGCGGCCAAAACATATTTGACCATTGTACTTCCCGCTTCCTTGTAGTTCTATTACATATTATAATAAAATAGTATGTATGACCCGCGCGCTGCACGGGCATACATGTTCTTGTTACATGCGTAATTTTAAAATATTTTATCTTCACATGCTTTTTTTATCTATAAATAGT
Source organism: Astragalus membranaceus (assembly GCA_039519185.1). NCBI lineage: Eukaryota > Viridiplantae > Streptophyta > Magnoliopsida > Fabales > Fabaceae > Astragalus > Astragalus membranaceus. Next base: position 25,402,236 of record CM076853.1, read on the forward strand.
TTGGCGATTTATTACAAAATTTCTATAATGTTATGTAATGAATTTTTTCAATCCTCAAAAAAGTATTTATGTTTTAAGATATAATTTTGATATAAAAGTTACAATAAAGTAAATAGAAACCATATAATTTTAGCAATTAGATGAACTCGATTATAATATAGAAATAATCAGTAAATATTTGTGATTGTGATTTATAATAATAATAATAATTGCTATAGAGTTATCTTTCAAAAAAAATAATTGTTGTAAAATTATCTTTTTAAAATCATTGGAAATATTATCTTCCAAATTTATAAATACAAATTTGTTACATCATATTTTTAATTCTTGTATTACAGTAATAAATTCCACATCCGTCAGTGGCTTTGTACAAATATTAAATAGGTGGGATCCTTCTAATGAGCTGAAAAACAAAGGAAGAAATATCACAATTAATAAATACTGGATATTTGAAAGGGTTGTCAATATGAAGCATGAAACTTAAACCTATAACATTACTTCAAATCTATAGTGCTTGATTGAATCATCACTTACCGAAGTACACAACTAATGCAACAGCATTCAGTGCAACTGCATCATAACTGCATTAAACACTTATAAGTAAATTACTTGGGGAAGACATTCCAACTAGCTTTTCTCTATTTGCATTACAACTACTTACACCTTGCTTTATTCTAACTTACTTGTGATACTCACAAATATCAACTATCTTGTTAAATTAGTTACTTTCTGTGGATACCTTGTGTTGCAGGTAACCTGATATTGCAGGATATGTTTTGATGATGAAAAAGACAAAGGTAAGATTGACGGTCAAAGTCAATAAAAGTGACTAAACGTCAGAGTCACAATCCAAGACAAGCAAGCCAAGAACTGAAGATTCAAGTTTAAGGGTAGTCCTTAAATATAAGGGTAGTCCTTAGGGTTTGGGTGTGTCTTAGGAAAAAGTGTAAGCTCTTTCAAAGGTCAGCTCGTATATCAAAGTCTCACACACTCACAAAGTTTTTTAAAGTTGCATGCATATTTACGTAAACATTTCTATCACCTTTAAAATAACAAAATCGATTTCCTCATGCATAAACAAATATCAAAATCGATTTTCAGGTAAATTAGAAAAGGTAGAAATCGATTTTCAGGTCATATACTTTCAGTACATAAATCGATTTCTGAGCCAAACAATTTTTAAGGGAAGAATCGATTCCCAATCTTTTGCACTTAAACTGAGAATCGATTCCCACTTGTCTCAGGCAAGCTGAAAATCGATTCCTACATATTTTCACTAAGTATAGAATCGATTCCTAGCTTTCCATGGCACTCAAGAATCGATTTCCCATATTTTCCAAACAAAGATAAATCGATTCCTCACCTAAACAAATCGATTCCTAGATCAAATACATTTTAACAAAGAATCGATTCCTACACTATTTTCAACGTAAAAATGAATTCCTCATAGCCTATAAATAGGCAGTGCTTCACGATTCATTTTACACAACACACAACTCAACCCACTTGCATGAAACAGAAAACTTTTGAGAAAACTCTTCACGCTTATACTTTTGCTCGTCACGCACCGTTGGTCTGTCTGAGTTGATCTGTTGCTAAGAGTTAGTTGGGGTTGTATTCTTCAAGTTGTAATATCTGCCTACACTAGAGGTATTTCTGTATTTACAATTGTTTATTATTTAATTGTTGTGTTTTGTTCTAGGGAGTGGGGTATCTCTCTAGGGTAGCTGCATGTACTAGGAAGTGGGGTATCTTTCTAGGGCAGTTGATTGTAACAGGGTTGGGGTATCTCTTGTTATTGTTATATTAGATCTGAGGGCTCTCTATAGGTGGGGTATCCTAGGAGGAGAGTGCCTGAGTCTGTAAAGGTTTTCCAAGGCACCTGTAAGCCTTGTTGTTTTAGTGGAAAATCTCACAAGGGTGTGAGGACTGGACGTAGGTCACTAGGAGGTGACCGAACCAGGATAAATCTCTGCGTGCTTTACTGCTTTCCTGCTTTACTGTTATACCACTTTACTGCTTTATATTCTAATTCCTTCGCTTCCACTTAACCTGCGCGAAAATTGATCTAAGTCATTGAAAAGGGGAAAAACATTTTCAAAAGATCTGAAAAGTTTTTAAGTCTCAATTCACCCCCCCCCCCCTCTTGAGACTGAAGCCACTTGGTAACAAGTGGTATCAGAGCTAGACTCTTGTATAAAGGGCCTAGCAGCTTCAAGAGAAATGGCTTCAGGTTGGTCTACGCAAGAGGGTGCTTCTCTTACCCATCCTCCGGGATTCAACGGGAAAGATTATGCATATTGGAAAGAAAGAATGAGAATCTTTATTGAAGGGGTAGACTTAGATGTTTGGGATGCTGTGGAAAAAGGACCCTATGTCCCCACACACTTAGTAGATGGTATTCTTACTATTAAGAGTAGAAATGAATGGTCTGATGATGAGAAAAGAAAAGTGCAACATAATTTACGTGCCAAAAATATTATTACTTCTGCTTTAAGTCCTGATGAATTTTTTCGAGTTTCAAACTGTAAATCTGCCCAAGAAATGTGGGATAATCTCCAAGTTACTCATGAGGGTACAAATGAAGTGAAAAGGGCAAGAACAAATACTCTTATCAGAGAGTACGAATTATTTAGAATGAATAGAGGTGAAACAATACCAGAAATGCAGAAAAGGTTCACTCACATTGTGAATCAGTTAAGCTTGTTGGGTAAGTCATTTCCTGCAGAGGATCTAATCAACAAAGTTCTGAGATGTCTGAATAGAGAATGGCAACCCAAGGTTACTGCTATAGCTGAATCAAGAAATTTAGCTACTATGACACTGGCTACTCTGTTCGGTAAACTTCAAGAGCATGAACTAGAACTCACTCGTCTAGCTGAGTACGAAAATACAGATAAGAAAAAGAAAAGCTTGGCTCTAAAAGCATCTTGTTCTAGTCAATTTGATGATAGTGACAACTCAGATGATGAAATTGATGAAAGTGAAGAGAATATGGCTCTTATGGTTCGAAAGTTCAAAAGGTTCATGAAAAGCAACAACTATCCAAAGAAGAACTTCAAATCAAAAAGGTTCTCCAGCAAAGAAAGTACATCCGGTCCTCCTACTTGTTATGAATGCGGGAAACCCGGGCACATGAAAATGGAATGTCCTAATCTACAGAAAAAGGACTCCAAATCTGAAAAGAAGGCATTCAAAAATAACAAAGGAAGAAAAGCCTACATCGCATGGGAAGACAACTGCATGGATTCATCAGATGAATCAGAAGATGAAGAAGCTCAAGTTGCATTAATGGCTGATCATGAAAGCGAGAATGAAAACGAGGTAATTTCTAACCCTGACTCTTTACAAAATGCATATGATGATTTATATGAAGCTTTCACTGAGTTGCATGATGATTCTATGAAATTAGCTAAGGCTTTAGATAAATCAAAGAAAACCATTGCTAACCTTCAAGATGAAGTTAATGTGTTAACTAAAGAAAAATTAGAACTTAGGAAAGAAAATGATAAACTTGTGTGTGTTAAAGAAAATTATGCATGTGATAAATGTATAGAACATGAAAAGAAAATCAATGAGCTTGAATGTACAATAGACAAAATACCCAAATTACATCTTAGAATTCAGAGAAATAATTTTGTGAAAAGCAATATGCATCATAGACCTAAGTTTTCCACTAAACCTTATATTAGATGTTACTATTGTGATAAACCTGGACATACAGCTTCTGTTTGCAGGGCAAGAGGTAAGCAAACTATGAAAAAGGTATGGGTTCCCAAAAGGACCATACCAAACACTAACCCACAAGGACCCAAAGAGATTTGGGTACCTAAAACCTTGTTTTGAACCAATGCAGGTATGCTTCAAGGTACGGGGGTCAGATTGGTACCTTGACAGCGGATGCTCAAAGCACATGACTGGAGATATTACAAAGTTCCTAACTCTTACCCCCAGATCAAGCGGTCATGTGACTTATGGCGACAATAACAGAGGAAGAATCCTTGGTGAAGGTAAAGTTGGTAAAGACTTATCTACTGCTATTGATAATGTGCTCTATGTTGAAGGTCTTAAACATAATCTTTTGAGCATTAGCCAACTTTGTGATAAAGGAAATAGGGTAATATTTGACTCAGGTTCATGCATCATTGAGGATAAACAAAGTAAACAAGTTAGAATGATAGGAAATAGAGTAGAAAACATATACATGATGAGTTTAGATAGTGTTTCATCACATAATGCATGTTGCCTCATTAGTAAGGAAGAAAACTCTTGGTTATGGCACCGTAGGACAGCTCATATTCATATGGATCATCTTAACAAGCTAGTGTCTAAAGATCTAGTTAGTGGTTTGCCCAATATCAAGTTTGAAAAAGATAAATTGTGTGATGCATGCCAAAAGGGTAAACAGGTAAAAGTGTCCTTTAAATCAAAGAATATTGTGTCTACTAACAAACCTTTGCAGCTGTTACACATGGATCTATTTGGTCCCTCAAGGACAAAAAGTTATGGTGGAAATTACTATGCTCTAGTTATAGTAGATGATTATTCAAGGTATACCTGGACTCTCTTTCTGGCAAATAAGAGCGAAGCTTTTGGAGCATTCAAAAAGCTTGCTCGCAGCATTCAAAATGAGAAAGAATTGAAGATTGTCTCAATTCGATCTGATCACGGTGGAGAATTTGAAAATGAAAAATTCGAAATCCTATGTGAAGAACTTGGTATAAATCACAACTTCTCAGCACCTAGAACTCCTCAACAAAATGGAGTTGTTGAAAGGAAAAATCGATCATTGGAGGAACTTGCCAGAACAATGCTAAATGATCATGACATCCCAAAATACTTTTGGGCGGATGCTGTAAGTAGTGCTTGTTATGTTATGAATAGAGTTCTAATTAGGCCTATTTTAAAGAAAACCCCCTATGAACTTTACAAGGGGAGAAAACCAAATATTTCACACCTTCACACCTTTGGTTGCAAATGTTTTGTATTGAATAATGGAAAAGACAACCTAGGTAAATTCGATGCTAAAGCTGATGAAGGAATTTTTCTTGGTTACTCTTTATCTAGCAAGGCCTTTAGAATTTTTAATAAAAGAAATAAGGTAATTGAGGAATCTATACATGTTACATTTGATGAAACTAACCCCAAAAGGCTGGGAAAGGTTATTGATATTGCAGATGAACCTGAAGAGTTAGAGATAGGTGAGAAGAAGAAAGAAGAAGAAACAAAAACCACCCCTCAAGAGAAGTCAGAAGAAGGATCAAGCAGTGAACTTCCCAAGGAATGGAGAATCCCAAGGGATCACTCGCTTGAAAATGTCATAGGTGATGTAACAAAAGGGGTAACTACTCGTAACTCTCTTCGAAATGCATGTAATCATATGGCTTTCGTATCTCAAATTGAACCTAGAAATATAGATGAAGCCGTGGTTGATGAACATTGGACTATTGCTATGCAAGAAGAGTTAAACCAGTTTGAAAGAAACGAAGTGTGGGATCTAGTTCCTAGACCTGATAAACACCAGATAATAGGCACAAAATGGGTGTTTAAAAACAAGTTAGACGAATCAGGTATAATAATTAGGAACAAAGCTAGACTAGTTGCTAAAGGTTATAATCAAGAAGAAGGAATAGACTATGATGAAACGTATGCTCCTGTAGCTAGATTAGAAGCTATTCGCATGTTACTTGCTTTTGCATCAATCATGGATTTTAAATTGTATCAAATGGATGTTAAGAGCGCTTTCTTAAATGGTTTTATCCAAGAAGAAGTATATGTTGAACAACCTCCTGGCTTTGAAAATTTCGAAAAACCAGACCATGTTTTTAAACTCAAAAAGGCTCTATATGGTCTGAAGCAAGCTCCCAGAGCTTGGTACGAAAGATTGAGCAAATTCCTACTCAATCATGATTTTCAAAGAGGAAAAGTTGACACTACACTTTTTATAAAAAGGTCAAAAGATGACATCTTACTCGTGCAAATTTATGTGGACGATATTATTTTCGGTGCTACTAATGAATTACTTTGCAAAGAATTTTCAAGTATTATGCAGAATGAATTTGAAATGTCAATGATGGGAGAACTCAACTTCTTCCTTGGGCTTCAAATAAAACAAACAAACAACGGCATCTTCATATCTCAATCAAAGTACTGCAAAGAACTACTCAAAAGATTCGAAATTGACAAAGCAAAAGAAATGTCCACACCAATGAGCACCTCATGCTACTTAGACAAAGATGAAGAAGGTAAACCGGTAGAACTAAGCAAATATCGAGGTATGATTAGCTCTCTTCTCTACTTAACTGCTAGTAGACCGGACATCATGTTTAGTGTTTGCATGTGTGCTAGGTATCAAGCAAATCCAAAAGAGTCACATTTAGTAGCTGTCAAAAGAATAATGAGATATCTGGTAGGCACTCAAAATGTTGGTCTATGGTACCCAAAAGGCGCCACATGTAGTCTTATTGGATATTCAGATTCTGACTTTGCAGGATGTAAGTTGGACAGAAAAAGCACTAGTGGAACATGTCACATACTAGGTAGTGCATTAGTCTCATGGCACAGTAAGAAACAAGTCAGTGTCGCACTGTCAACTGCTGAAGCAGAATATGTTGCAGCAGGGAGTTGTTGTGCACAAATCCTCTGGATGAAGCAACAACTTCTTGACTATGGTATAGATCTAGATCATATCCCTATAAAATGCGACATTACCAGCGCTATCAATCTTACAAAGAACCCCGTCCAACACTCTAGGACCAAGCATATAGAGATAAGACACCATTTTCTTAGAGATCATGTCCAAAAAGGGGATTGTGTAATCGAATTTGTGGAATCGGCAAAACAGCTAGCTGATATTTTTACAAAACCTTTACAAAAAGAAAACTTTTTCTTCATTCGAAGAGAACTTGGAATCATTGATTCCTCTTCATGCTGTTAGATTCGCATTTTATTACATGTTGCCCTCTTTGATCATGACAAAAAGGGGGAGAAGAATAGAGTTTTTAATATTTAGAACAAAGTTTTAATATTCAGCATGCATTCGCATTTAGTTTTAATATTCAGCATGCATTTGCATTTACTTGCATACAGTCAATAAAACAGGGGGAGCATCATGATAGGGGGAGTATCATATACATTATCTGTTTGAACAAACCTCCCACCTTGAGATGAGTTAATGTTTTGTCATCATCAAAAAGGGGGAGAATGTGGATACCTTGTGTTGCAGGTAACCTGATATTGCAGGATATGTTTTGATGATGAAAAAGACAAAGGTAAGATTGACGGTCAAAGTCAATAAAAGTGACTAAACGTCAGAGTCACAATCCAAGACAAGCAAGCCAAGAACTGAAGATTCAAGTTTAAGGGTAGTCCTTAAATATAAGGGTAGTCCTTAGGGTTTGGGTGTGTCTTAGGAAAAAGTGTAAGCTCTTTCAAAGGTCAGCTCGTATATCAAAGTCTCACACACTCACAAAGTTTTTTAAAGTTGCATGCATATTTACGTAAACATTTCTATCACCTTTAAAATAACAAAATCGATTTCCTCATGCATAAACAAATATCAAAATCGATTTTCAGGTAAATTAGAAAAGGTAGAAATCGATTTTCAGGTCATATACTTTCAGTACATAAATCGATTTCTGAGCCAAACAATTTTTAAGGGAAGAATCGATTCCCAATCTTTTGCACTTAAACTGAGAATCGATTCCCACTTGTCTCAGGCAAGCTGAAAATCGATTCCTACATATTTTCACTAAGTATAGAATCGATTCCTAGCTTTCCATGGCACTCAAGAATCGATTTCCCATATTTTCCAAACAAAGATAAATCGATTCCTCACCTAAACAAATCGATTCCTAGATCAAATACATTTTAACAAAGAATCGATTCCTACACTATTTTCAACGTAAAAATGAATTCCTCATAGCCTATAAATAGGCAGTGCTTCACGATTCATTTTACACAACACACAACTCAACCCACTTGCATGAAACAGAAAACTTTTGAGAAAACTCTTCACGCTTATACTTTTGCTCGTCACGCACCGTTGGTCTGTCTGAGCTGATCTGTTGCTAAGAGTTAGTTGGGGTTGTATTCTTCAAGTTGTAATATCTGCCTACACTAGAGGTATTTCTGTATTTACAATTGTTTATTATTTAATTGTTGTGTTTTGTTCTAGGGAGTGGGGTATCTCTCTAGGGTAGCTGCATGTACTAGGAAGTGGGGTATCTTTCTAGGGCAGTTGATTGTAACAGGGGTGGGGTATCTCTTGTTATTGTTATATTAGATCTGAGGGCTCTCTATAGGTGGGGTATCCTAGGAGGAGAGTGCCTGAGTCTGTAAAGGTTTTCCAAGGCACCTGTAAGCCTTGTTGTTTTAGTGGAAAATCTCACAAGGGTGTGAGGACTGGACGTAGGTCACTAGGAGGTGACCGAACCAGGATAAATCTCTGCGTGCTTTACTGCTTTCCTGCTTTACTGTTATACCACTTTACTGCTTTATATTCTAATTCCTTCGCTTCCACTTAACCTGCGCGAAAATTGATCTAAGTCATTGAAAAGGGGAAAAACATTTTCAAAAGATCTGAAAAGTTTTTAAATCTCAATTCACCCCCCCTCTTGAGACTGAAGCCACTTGGTAACACTTTCCTCTAAATTACATAATATTGACTTTTGAAAGAGTTCATCAATCCCTGTGGGTTCGACCTGTTCTAAACACTATATTACTTGTTATGGACTGTGTATACTTGCACATGTTTTCCACACACCAATAAACTACAAAAGATTAACCAATAAATGCTTTAGGATCTCACAATGATACTATTAGTTGTAAATAATTGTTAATAAAACAATTATAACGGCTTGCTACACCACTTGTCATCAATGAAAAGCACCAAGAAAGTTAAAATGCTAATGTTATTGACCATCATAAGAATAAAAATATACTCATGTAGACAAATTTATTTAGTATGAACCTAACCCCGTGACCATCTCTATCGTGTTGTTTCTATGAGCATGTAATCACTTTTTTCTCAGTTGCCCATTATATCCCCTATATGACAATAAAGTCAATACCACACCTTCAACCACAATGGAAGTAACCAACATCAAAGATTCAAATTTCACCTACATGATGTGAGATATATAGTACGAATATGGATATATAAATTCTGGAATTTTAAGGAGCAAATGTCTTTTGCAACATTTAAGGAACCAATCAATTACATGAATTCACCAAAATAGGTAGCTATGACTATTGAACAAATAACTGATCGATCATCTACAACTTGAAAGCAAGCTACTAAGGGAGAACTTTTCATTATTGCAATACTCTCTCTCATTGGTCATTTGCTTAACACTTCGTAAAAACAATCCTCCTTTGCCTTATGACAAATTGATTTCCCCTTATCAATTGTGTAAGTGTCCTAGAAAAAAAAATATTCAATTAGACTTCAGGACATGCATTAATTAGTTTCAGGTCGATGTACATGAAACAACTTAAGGTTTAATCTTTTTAACACCAAATACCCATAATGAAATTGTTGTAAAATTATCAATATAAAGTAACTCCAAGTATATGGACTAATTTTGCATCTGAGAATAGCATAATGATTCTATGACACAGAATGATTCTATAAATTGATATTTAATAATTGTTGGGTTACTTGGTAGTCTAATAACAAAAAAATATGGTAAAATCAGTGGGATACTTGGTAGTCTAATTACATATTATTTTTTTCCCCAAAATGTGAATAGTTTTCACTGAATCAGTACTTTTTCTAAGAGATAAAGCCATACCTTAATCTGTATTCATCAGTTTGAGGTAGTTCTGAGTTGAAAAACGCTTTAGTTCCAAAAAGAAGTTTGATATGCCCATGGAACCTATTTTATGGAGAAAAAAAAAACAAATCATAACATAAAAGATAATAAATAAAAAATAATCAAAATAAATAGATAAGTGTCAAAGGGGGAATGAACTGATTTTCTGAGTGGATGCATAGCAACCAGGTTAACCAACCAAAATACTTTCTCAATCTACATAGTTGAACAATCAAAATAGGAGGAGTAGTTGATTGATGTTGTTCAATTTGACTGTTCAAGTTCTCAGCATACACTCCCCAAAGGGTGCAAGAAATTTTGTTGGACCTTATGTAAAAGGAAAAATTATTAGAAAACATAAGTTAAATAAAGACCTGTGCAAAATAAAAGACTTTAAAAATATAAATTACTCTAAATGTTCTGAAAAAACTGAACTTCTTTGATTTAATTTTCACCCTAATCAGACCTTTGTTCATTAATAAACATAGCAGCTATTAAAGGCAATGGGGAGTAATAGTAAAATCAGAGATTCAAAATGAGAAACAATAGACTATGATAAATGGAAGAATGAAAACAATACCTGAGCATTATGTCTATTTCTTGTGAGGACCTCTCTCATTTTCTTGCAACAAATTCTTGTCCATTAGCTTCAGAATTTGTAAGAATCAATCCTTCCCCTCTTGCACCTTTTACCACATTCCTCTTCTGCACTATTGGATTAAGGCCTCTATCACAAATTACTATCTTCCCTAAAAACCACTTTAGAATCCAAAGTTTCCTTCCAAGAACAATTTTTTTTGATCAAGTGTGCTTGAGTTACCTCCAGATATACTAAATGGTATTGTTTCTTACTTGATAGCATCATTTGACCTTTATAGAGTGAAACTCCGGCTAATTTATTGCTATTCCCAAGCTTAATATCAGCAAGAAAATATCTACCTATTGTGCTATCTCCAACTGTTATGATCCAAGATGAAAAATTGGTAAGTCTTACAGGTTCAGGACCAGGATAAACCATAACATGTATTCAACTCAAATAATAGAGTACAAATTGTCATACCCCAATTTTGTCCGGCTTAGGTCAAAACCCTAATTTTCAATCAAAAATAAATAAATCAAGTCTTAACATTCATCCTAGAGGTTAGGAAGAGCATCATGCTTGCATCTTAGAAGTTCCCGAATGCATTTTAGGGTTAGAAAAGCATTGCATGGCATTTTAGAGCACCTTAGAGCATTTCTAAGGTTTCTAGGGTTTTTCCTAGTTCAAAGGGTATTTTGGTAATTTCACCAAAAAGACTTATTTTCTCATCATGCATGCATTTCTAGAGTTTTAGAGTCATCCAAAGGGTCTCAGGATCATTGTTAGAGTGGAAATGAAGTTTGGAGCAAAATCAGGATTTTTGGGACAAAAAGGGCATTTTGGTCATTTCACTAAAATAAATAATTTCTCGGTAAAAACCATTATGCATCTCTTGAGGAATTTATGTGAGTCCAAGTGAGTGGAGTTGTGCATTTTTTATGCATCATAGGAGTATTTTTGGCATGAAAGTCGGTTTTTTGAACAAAAGGGCAAAATGGTCATTTCCTTTGAAGTAGGGTCAATGAATCAATTTTGGGATTGGTGAGATCATGAAATTCAGAGCCCAATCATTGAATCATGGGACATATCCCAAAATGGCATGAATTTAGAAGAATTATCTAGAAGGGAATAAGGAATATCCCTTTGAATTTTGAAAGGTCAAGTGTAGTACAATAGTACAAGTTGCAATTCCACTCACTCTCTCTCCCTTGGCTGCGAATTCCAGCCCTTTTTCCCCCATTTTTGGTTTATTTTATTGTTTGCAAATTGTGTTTAAATCATGGCCTTCCATTCAAGTGTTAAATGCAATCCTCACCCTTCATTTGAATTAAAATGGCACTTGTGTAATAAGCTTCATGGAAAAATACAATTTTGTAATTGAACTTATCCATCACCACCCTCCTTAAGCTGCGCCCCTCAGCCCTCTCTCTCCTCACTTTGTGCTTTCTAATTGCCCCTAATCCATGTGACATTTGATCTTGACCCTTGGTTCAAAATTTAGATGCAATCCTAGAGCACAATGGAAATCAAAATGACCTAGAAGCCCTTAATGATAAGTGAGCACTATATATACCTTCATATGATCAGCCCACACATCCTCTTAGCCTCACTCTCCATTCAAAAACCCTAGCACACTTCTTTTCTCTCCAAGGCCGTAGCCCCCTCACCCCTCTCCTCCATTTTCTTTTCAACTTCCATCCACTAACTCACCTCAAACTCACTCCATATTCATATATCCTCTTCTTTTCATCTTTGATTCCACATTTACATCATCAAAGGGGCTGATCCTTCAAGGTTACGTGGTTGTTGTTGGTGATTTTTGAGGAGTGTTGGTGATTGGTTACTCTTGATCTTCATTTCTACTCTTGTTTAGCTTGGAACTAAGGTATAACTCAAAACCCTTTGCATTTTCATCCACTTTCTTGCATCAAAATCCTTTTTCAACTTATATTTGCATCTCATAACATCATCTAAATGTAGATTAGGGGCTGTTGTGGGTGAGAGTTGGCATCTCACCCACCAAATAAATTGTTCTTGTGACTATGTGTTGATTATGTGCTGTTCTTGTGATTTGCACTTTGTTTTATGAAATTTTCACCAAATAAAAACATACTTTCCTCAGGTTTGTGCTTCGGCCTTGGGTTAGAAATTAGGATCCTCATGTTTTCTTGTCTATTTCATGTGTCAAAGTTGAATAAGAATGGTATATAGGACCAATAGTGCATTCGGGTTTAGGTCCCTAAATTAGGGTTTCATCATCTTTTATTTTCTTTGATTTTGTGTGTTGAATAAATGATGAAATGATGATTGTTTGAGTGTGATATACATGTGTAGATCTTAGGGTTTATGTGTGTGTGTCTAATGATGTGATTTGGTTGCAAGAAATTTGTTGAATTTGAGCCTTATTGTGTATATGTATGTTTCGGCCATAAAGCCATTTTTGTGACCAATTTACTTACTCAAATTTGTTGTTTGATCTTGTTTGGTAAATTAATTGTTGTGAATTGTGTTTTTTTCACTTTTTACCTTTTAGTTTTTACCATTCACTTAAGTGTTACTAAATAGTAAAAAACATTTTCTTACCTTTTTTTTACCTTTCACTAAAAACCCTAAAAAACATTTTACCTTTTACTTTTACCATTTACCTTCACTTAAATAATTCACCACCTTCACTTAAATAAGTTACCATTTCATTAATAATTTACCTTTACTTTTTACCTTTCTTAAACTACAAAAAGACCCAAAACATTTTCTAGTTTACATTTATAACTTTTCAACTTTATAAAATCAACCCAAAAATACTTTTTACCACTTTTTATGACACACTCTCACACACTTGCACTTAAATAAAACCTTATTCACTCTCTTGCATTCTCATTTGCTTGTATCTCTTGCATACTCTCTTGTTTTAATCTTCATGCCTTTTCATATATTCATATCTCTTGCATATTCATTTGCACTCTCACTTGTTAGTACCTCATGCATCCTTACTTGTTTATACTTCTTGCATTCTCACATGTCCATTCATAATTAAATAACCATGCATCCTCACATGTCCATGCATTCTTGTATGCTCATGCATCTTTGTATATACTCATTCTTGCATTCATCCTCACATGTCCATGCATTCATTAATCAAATGCTCATGCATTCTCGTATGCTCATACATCTTTGTATATACTCATTCTTGCATTCATCCTCAAATGTTCATGCATTTACATGCATTCATGCTTATCTAATCTAGCACATCATGATCACATGCTCATCCATTTAACTTAGACTATTTTATGCCTATGATCAATTGTATTCTTTTGTTTTTGATGCATTTTAAATGTCTTGATTCAATTATATGCCATTCCATCCATGTGTATGACCTCCTAATGAAGACGTAAGTCTACATGCATGTTGTAGCATAGAGTCATTAGGGTAAATACACCCCTTCCTACACACACACATTTGTTTTGAGAACTTTACTTTGCATCCTCAATAACTGTATCTCTTGATGGTATTGGCATGTTTAATCTCAGTTAATGATCAACACGTTCATAATTGCTTGATTAGTGAATGTGTTTGTATTTCATTCATTCATGTCGCATCTTTTGGTTATGGACTCGGAGTTGGTTGAAATGTTCTACTTATTTTTCCGAAATCCTTTTCCAAATCATCTTTTTCTTAGAACTAATTTTCAAATTAAATCAAATGCTTTTCCAATAAAAAAACCTAAGGCATTTTCTTAAATAAATCATTAGCCATCACTCGAAGCCTTTGCTTGTTTGATCGCTAATGAGGAGTTATTAGTGGTGGTCACTCGAAGCCTTTGCTTGTTTGGCTATCATGAAAGCTCCCACACCTTAACTAAAAAATAAATAAACTCCAAATTTCAAAAACAACACGAGCTATTAGTGATAATTATCACTGATGCTCAACCTTTTTCAAAACGATTTCAAAAAGATAATAAAGCATTGTTACTTGTAATCACTCGAAGCCTTTGCTTGAATGATTACCGGTTTCAACTATTTTTTTTTTCAAAGTTAGTAATGAACGCCACTCGAAGCCGTTGCTTGTTTGGCATTCATGAACACTCGAGTCTTATTTCCAAAAACTCAAAAACACTTTCAAAACCAAAAGCCTAGAACTACGTAGCTTTGATCCCTCTTCCAGAGAGGGTACGTAGGAGCGGGTTGTAACCCGTCAAGCACCCCTTTTAAAAATCTTTGTTTTGTTCCGCTTTTCAAAGATACCAAAAATACTTTTCTTCTCAATAAAACCGTTTCTCAAACGAAAATAAAAAGAAAGGAAGTAGAACAAAAATCATTTCAAGTCAACTTTTTCTAAGCCACACATCAAAGTTAATGGTTCCCTTTCGGTAGAAAGGAGGTGCGGGGTGCTAATACCTTCCCCGTACCTAACCGACCCCCGAACCTACATCTCTGTGTTTTCGAAAGACCATCCGCCTTTTTCAAAAAGACTTTTTCCAATGTTTTAGTCTTTAAAAATAAATATTGGTGGCGGCTTCAAAATTTTTCACATTGTCAAACTGAGGAATCCCTTAACCGGATTTTTCGGGGCGCAACAGCTGGCGACTTCACTGGGGACCCTTTTTCAAAAAGGCGAGGGTCAAGCCTAGTTAACCTGATGTGTGGCTTAAAATGTTTAACTTGAAAACTTTGTTCTACCTTTTCCTTTTCTTCCTTTTCTTCTCTTATCATGCATTTCTCAATTCCCATGTCCCCTCTTCTTTGCTCCCTTTCTACAAGGTAATCTCATGCATCATACCCTTATGCCCTTATGATCCCTTCTTCTTCGCTCCCTTTCTTGAGGTAAGCTATATGTTTGTTGTTGATACCTTAGTGTAGTTTATTTTGTTAAACCCTAGGGTAGACGACTTATTATTGCTTGCTTCTGTCTGGCTGTGCTGGTTTTCCTTGCAGGTGGGGATGGGTAGATTTTAGGAAGTATGTCCTCAATCACACACTTTCACACCTTACGATTTGTGTGCTATGAGTGGGCTCCTATACCCGGATCCAACAAACACTTAGGGGAGTGGAGACGATTAGTGACTGTCATTCGAGACCTTTGTCTGTCTGATACTCATGAAAGTCTCAACCAGAGTACGGTTTCTTATGACGCCCCGCACTTGGTAGTATTCTACATTTGTGGTGTCGGCATGAGGATTCTATAGCTCTGGTAGCCATTGTGAGGGTGTGAATTAGAGCTACATGGGAGGAACCTTTGAAGTTGCCCTAGAACTTAGGATTCCCCCCTTGGTAAGACACGAGGGCATACGGATTGTATGTTGCATTGTAGTTTAGACATGTCTTTCCAAAAAAAAATAAAAAGAAAAGGAGGGAAAGGGTTTCCATTGTAACCCTTTCTTTCGCCGGTCCGTACGAGATTGACATATGGCCCACTTCATTTTCAAAAAAAAAGAGAAAGAGCTACCGCTGTAGCCTCTCTCATACCGGTCCATATGAAATAACGTACGGTCCTCATTTTCAAAGAATAATAATATATTTTCCTTCTTCAAATAAACCACTGCGTGAGACGGCACGTAGCGTGGCTCCTCAATTTTTGAACTTCCGTCCATATGCATCGCCTTTATTTTTTTCACACGCATCATTCATATCATAATTGCATCATACCACATTCATTTACTTGCATTCATATTGCATCTCATATGCATTTGCTTGCCGGGAATCACCAAATGATGCGCTGTCTTGTCATAGGCGTATCAGAATGGAATCAAGTAGCAAGACTTCGTCTACATCTCGCTTCCCGTTTATGAAGAAGATCGATGTTGATAGTTTGAGGAAGTGTGCAGGTCTTATGGGCCCAGCTGAAGTAATTTCCTTTGATCAAGCATATGGGAATATCCGTAGGCTCTTGCATTTGAAGGTTCAAGAGGATGCCCTTGTGGCTTTGAGTCAGTTCTATGATTCCGATGTGAGGTGTTTCTTCTTCAAGAATTTTCAGCTATCACCTACATTAGAAGAGTATGAACAGCTGTTGGGACTCTCCAAATCTCATGTCAAGCCATACCAATTCCCAAGACAATACTACACTGATGAGAAGCTTGCAACTTTGCTTAGGGTCGGTGTAGACAAGCTGAAGCCGCAAAAGTTAGAAAGAAATGGTATAGTCGGGTATCCACAAGAATTCTTTGAAGGCCTGCTGAAGTCCTATGCTTTAGCCGAGAATTGGGGTTTATTCAAGTTAGTGCTCGCCTCACTATATTCGGGGTTATTCTCTTCCCTCAGCTAGAAAGATATGTTGATGAAGATGCAATTGGTGCATTCTTGGCCTTTAAGGACACCAAGAATCCTATCAATCATGTGCCTGCTGTTCTATCATGCTCTCACTCGTTACGGTCAGTTCAACAAAAAGAAGATATGCCTTCCTTCTCATGTTCTCTACGCCTGGCTCATCACCCATGTGATCCAAAACCAAACGAAGGTTAAGGAATTGATTTCTTACGCCCTGAGCTGTGACGTGGAGGTCAGAACCTCTCTAGAGTGGGTAGAGTTCCTAAGAAGCCTCAATGATCTCCAGATCCAGTGGTATACACCTGCTTGTTGGGATGACAGACCGATGGTGATATTCAGCTGTGGAACTTTTCAAAATGTGCCTCTCATGGGGACACAGGGGTGTATTAACTACAATCCTTCGCTGACCATAAGACAGCTCGGCTACCCAATGAGGAACTCACCCTCTGAAGATATGCTATCCCGTGTTTACCTCTACAAAGGGATGCCGAGATGCGATGATTTGCTCAGAAAAGTTCAACAATCATGGGGGCCTGTGGTGAGAAAAGGGGTTGAAGAGCTGTCAAAGAAGACCAGTGATGTTACTTTCAACCAATGGCTTAAAGAGAAGCTGCAAACTACGAAATCACTGAGTCAAGGGGCATTTCCCCTCGAGGAAGAAATACCAGAACCCTATACCCCTACTCATGAAGAATGGAATGAAGTCAAATCTGCTCTAGCTAAGGTGGAAGATGAAAAGAAGGCATTGCAGGCTAGGATAGAGGAGATGGCCTTGGAAAAGGAGAGGCTAGAAGAAGAAAGCATAGTCAGGAAGAGTGCTATGGAAAAGAGTGTTAGGCAATTCAAGGAAGAAAAACAAAGTAGGGTGGAAGCACAGAAACGTCTTAAAGAAGCCAGAGAAGAACTCCAAAGATACAAACAAAAAACAAGAAAGATACTTGAAGAGGCTCAAGGTTGGAAAGCAAAGGCTATGGAGTCAAGTCAAGAATCTCATCTAGTGGGAGAATTGAGGGGTCAGCTGAGAATCCTCGGGCAAGAAAGAAACACTATTGAGGAAATGCTCAAAGAATATCAGCAGGCTTTGAAAGTTGAAAGGGGAATGTCTGATGGGCTGAAAAGAGACCTCTACCATCTAGAAGGTGCATACAGGCAGGTTCAAGTGGAGAGCCAATATTGGGAGAGGCGCTACCTAGATTTGCTTGGAAGAATTGAAGATCAGGAGATCATCAAGGAACTCAAAGATGAAATCCAATGGTGGAAAGGCGAATTCTCAAAGCTGTCAGAGCTGGCTAGTCAGGCCATGGTAGGGGTTCCCAAGAGTCTCAGGATAGCCGAAGCCGAGATGTACTTCTTCAATACTCCACCCGAAGTATGCAAGTTCGTGAAGTACTGCCGAGCTTTGATCACAGAGTTCAAGAAGCAATCTCCAGGCGCAAACGTCAGCAAGAAGAGGAAGCGAGTTGGAGAGTTCAAAGCTATCTGTATTTGAGTCGTTTGTTTGTACTTTTTATCTTGATCATGTACTTCGAGTATTGTATTCAGAATACTGTACTCTTGTGTCTCGTTCATTATGAATATTGTACTGTTTTTTTTTCTTTAATGAAAGCTTTGAACTCTCAACAAATGAAGTATGTTTACTTGCTATTTCGATTCCTCGATCAAAGACAAAGTTTATGCGCTTGTGACAAGATAGAACACCTCGGGATTCATGGCATAAAACTAACATCCATCCGCATCTCATGCATTGCATTCATTAATTCATTTCTTCATTTAATAAAAATGGTTTCAAACAGAAAAAAGGGCAAGCTGGTTCGTCCGCATCGCTATTTCACCCGTCTACAAGCAAGATTGATGGCTAGCAATCAGCATCTCGGAGATGAGGACCACCTGAGTCAAGACGAATTGGGTGTGGAGATTCTTAACCCTGAGCAACTGGCTCAGGAAAATCAGGCCTTGAAGGCTAAAGTTGAGGCTATGGAAGCGCAGATGGTCGAAGTAATGAGTATGCTACAGAATCTGAGGGGGGAGGCCGCTGCTGGGGCCACCGCTGTTGTAAATCCTGAAGGGGTTGTTACTTTCGTTTCTCCTCCGGTGTCTGCTGAAGTTACAACTACTCATGAACAAGGGGTCAGTCACTTTGCCCATCCTCCAGGGGCGAGTGGACAAGGTCATCTGAATGCACAGATATATCCTTGGGGAATGCCAATGGGTTATAGGCCGTCCGTTGCTGAAGCTATTCCTTTGGGGTCGGGTCAACCTATTATGACTATACCTAATGGATCTGCTATGGGACCACAAATTCATACTCCTAGTCCTGGTATTGTGCTGCCAAAAAGTTCACCTACTCCTACTCCGGGAGTTGTCGTGAACCCTCAGAATGCTGTCCATCACATGGGAAACCCCGCTCAGTATGGGGATTATTATCACAGTTCGGGGAACTATCTACAAGGTCATTTGTTTGAAAGCACTCAGCGTGGGGATCGGTATCACTTGCTTGAAAAGCGTTTAAGGGCTGTGGAAGGATCGGGTACTAGAGCCAGGGATGCCCGAGAGTTGTGCCTTGTCCCAGATGTTGTCATTCCCCCTAAATTCAAAGCCCCTGACTTTGATAAATATCGCGGCACCGGGTGTCCATCTAGCCATCTGACGATGTACGTTAGAAAGATGGCCGCTTATGCTCATGATGACAAGGTGCTCATTCACTATTTTCAGAACAGTCTGACTGGGGCATCGTTAGATTGGTATATGCAGCTGCAATCCTCCGACATTCACAGTTGGAAAGATCTTTCTGAAGCGTTTCTGAAACAATATCAGTATAACATGGACCTTGCTCCCGGCCGGTCTCAATTACAGCACATGAGTAAAGGAGATAGAGAATCATTCAAAGAATATGCCCAAAAGTGGAGGAGCATAGCTGCTCAGGTGAAACCGCCATTGACTGAAAAGGAGATGGTGTATATGTTTATGGAAACTCTTCCAGCGCTATATTATGATAGGTTGGTGGGGAGCGTTTCATCCAGTTTCTCAGATATGGTTGTCATTGGGGAACGATTAGAGCACGGATTGCGTAGCGGAGAGATTGCTGGTGGTTTTGGTAGCTCTAGTGGACAAAAGAAGCCCTTTTCCAATTTCCCCAAGAAGAAAGAAGGGGAGACCAATGTTATTACTGAAGGGAGAAGCCCGTCTTTCAATTCTCCACCGCAAACAATGCCATTATCCGTTCCAGCTCAGCCACAGCAAACTAATTCAGGCTACAGAGCCCAGAACTAACAAGAGAAGAGACGTGCTAATTTTGATCAGATTCCAATGACCTATACTGAGTTGTTCAATCACCTTGTCTCAAAGAATTTGGTCAATACCCGCTCCATGAGGCCTATGCAACCTCCCTTCCCTAGGGGATACAATGCTGATGCTACCTGTAGCTTTCATAGTGGAGGGGTCGGTCACACTGTGGAAGACTGTAAGGCTTTCAAATATGTAGTCCAGGATTTGATTGACGCCAACTGGATCTCTTTCAAGCCGAACAGTCCAAGCACAACTACAAACCCCCTACCGGGACATGGGACACCATCCGCTAATGCAGTAGAGGATTCTGTGGGACAGACAATGATAAGAGATGTTAAGTGTATCCAGACTCCTCTGGAAAATATACATGCTGAGCTGCGCCGTTGTGGTGTTATCAAGAAGGGCTGCGTATGCGCTAACCCTGGGTGTGCAGGTGCTTGTGAGGATTTTAAGGTTGTTTTGCAAGATTTGATGGACCGCTATGTGGTTCGGCTGGAGGTGTTTGAGAAAGAAGAAAATGTGCTCATGCTACAGTTCAATGATGGCGAAGGGACCAGAAAACCAATTGAGATACTATACAATCTGAAGCCAGCCCAAGCTAGATCTCAGCCGTTGATTATTGAGGTGCCTGCTCCCTTCCCTTACGAGAAAAACAGTGCAGTACCATGGAAATACAGCAACTTGCCTCCAGTGGAAAATTCTCCAAGTGCTTCTGTTGTTACCAACATCACTGGGGCAAGTGGGATGACTAGAAGTGGCCGCATGTATGCCCCCAAGGTCACCCAGGCTGAGTCATCTAAGGTAGTTGAAGACATGGTACGAAAGGGGAAAGACAAAGAAGTGGAGAATACCCAGAAAGAAAAGGTGGCAGAGCAAGAAAAGGATGAGTTCTTGAAAATTGTAAGACAAAGTGATTATAAAATAGCTGATCAGATGAGCCAGACTCCTGCGAAGATCTCTATGATGTCATTGTTGTTGAGCTCAGAAACACACAGAGCGGCCCTGATGAAAGTGCTGAACGGGGCTCACGTTGCTCAAAACATTTCTGTGGGTCAATTTGATGAGGTGGTTGGGAATATTATGGCTGCAAACCACGTAACCTTTGCTGATGATGAACTTCCCCCAGAAGGGAGAAAACACAACCTAGCCCTCCACATCTCTGTCAAATGTGGGGACTTTGTGTTAGCCCGGGTGCTGATTGATAATGGCTCCTCTCTGAATGTTATGCCAAAGTCCACTTTGAACAAGTTGGATGTGGACTGCTCCTTCATGAAGCCTAGTTCGACATTGGTAAGGGCATTCGATGGATCAAAGAAGGAAGTAATAGGAGAGGTGGAGTTTCCTATCCAGATTGGGCCAGAGACCTTTTACGTGAACTTTCAAATCATGGACATCTCTTCATCTTACAGCTGTTTACTTGGGAGACCATGGATTCATATGGCCGGGGCTATCCCTTCCTCTTTGCATCAGAGAATCAAATTTGTAGTGGATGATAGAATTGTGGTGGTGTTTGGAGAGGAAGAGATGCTAGTCAACAAGCCTTCTCCCTTCCGCTATGTAGAAGCGGCTGAAGAGTCGTTGGAAACTTCTTTTCAATCCCTTGAGATTGCCAATGCTGTGTTCGGGGGGGGGGGGGTAAGTTGCCATCACCCGTGATGAAGCTGTCAAAAAATGAAGAAATGGTTGCCAAGATTATGATGGCCCAAGGATATCAGTTAGGACGCGGATTGGGAAAAGAAGGACAAGGAATTCGTGCTCCTATTCAGTTGAAAGAGAACAAAGATCGTTTTGGTTTGGGATACTGCCCAACCGAGGCTGAAAAGAAGAAGGTGGCTGAAGAAAGAAGAGGAGTGAGGTTGGCCAAGCTGAGAGGTTGGAACCCGGAGCCAAAAGGGGTTCATATCTGTGACATTCGCCAAAGCTTTAAGAGTGCAGGGTTGCTAAACCCAGATCAAATTACCGCCATTGAGGATGGTTCAAAGAATGAAGAAGGTGGTGTCAGCTTGGTCCGCCGTTGTCATGCTGATGAAAAGCTCAAGAATTGGGAAGCTGTAGACTTGCCCATCACTTTTAATTCAAAGTAATGATTTGTGATGCATTCCTTTAGCTCTGCCCAAGGCTTCAGGATAGTTTGTTAGGGCATGCATGTTTTTATGTTCAGTGACATCACCATCAATAAAAACACTTGTTTTGAATTCTATCAATAAAATTTCTTTGTCTTCATTTACTTTCTCTTTCTTTTCACTTTATTTTGTTTGTTCCGCTTTTCATTCTACTCTCTGCTTATACGTACGCAGATCGAAAGTAATTGTTTCTGGAAATAACAGTGCCAATAAGTCATATTGTGATTTTGATCATCCAATTAACCAAACTGAAGGGGGCGTTGAGGAAAACTGGGAAACTCCTCCGGAACTAATAAGACTACTAGAGCAGGAAGAAAAGATCATTCAGCCTCATGAAGAGTCGGTTGAGTTAATCAATCTGGGTACGGAAGAGGATAAAAAAGAAGTTAAAGTCGGTACTGCCATGGGGGATGGTGAACGCAAAAAGCTGATCCAACTCTTGCGTGAATACGTTGACGTCTTTGCATGGTCATACAAGGATATGCCAGGGTTAGATACCGATATTGTTGAGCACAGATTGCCCGTGAAGCCTGAGTGTCCACCAGTCAAGCAGAAATTGAGAAGGATGAAGCCCGAGATGTCATTAAAGATCAGAGATGAGGTAAAAAAGCAGTTTGATGCGGGATTTCTGGCAGTGGCTAAGTATCCTCAATGGGTAGCAAATATCGTCCCTGTCCCGAAAAAGGATGACAAGGTCAGGATGTGTGTTGATTATAGGGATTTGAACAGAGCTAGTCCCAAGGATGACTTCCCTCTAGCTCACATTGATATTCTGGTAGACAGTACAGCCCAGCATTCTTTATTCTCCTTCATGGATGGGTATTCAGGGTACAATCAGATCAAAATGGCTCCAGAAGATATGGAGAAAACCACCTTCATAACACTCTGGGGAACATTCTGCTACAAGGTAATGCCTTTTGGGCTCAAGAACGCCGGTGCAACTTATCAGAGAGCGATGGTGACATTATTCCATGACATGATGCACAAAGAAATTGAGGTGTATGTAGATGATATGATTGCAAAATCCAAGACTGATGAGGAGCACATTGTTAATTTGCGAAAACTCTTCGAACGTCTACGGAAGTTCAAGCTCAGGTTAAACCCAGCCAAATGTACCTTTGGTGTGAGATCCGGAAAGCTACTGGGATTTATCGTCAGTCAGAAAGGGATAGAGGTTGATCCAGATAAAGTTAAAGCAATCCTTGAAATGTCGGTGCCAAAAACTAAAAAGGAGGTCCGTGATTTCCTTGGGAGACTGAACTACATCTCAAGATTCATATACCAATTGACTGCCACCTGCGAACCTCTCTTTAAGCTGTTGTGCAAAAACCAAAGAGTAGAGTGGAATGATGATTGCCAAAGAGCTTTTGAAAGAATCAAAGAGTACCTGCGGAATCCACCAATCTTGATGCCGCCAGTGTCTGGGAGACCACTCATCTTGTATCTAACTGTGCTAGACAATTCAATGGGGTGTGTGCTGGGGCAGCATGATGAATCTGGAAAGAAAGAGCATGCCATATACTACTTGAGTAAGAAATTCACTGACTGTGAGACGAGGTATTCAATGCTGGAAAAGACTTGTTGTGCTTTGACATGGGCTGCTCGTCGTTTAAGGCAGTACATGTTGAGCCATACAACTTGGTTGGTATCCAAAATGGATCCGATCAAATACATTTTTGAAAAGCCAGCGCTCATAGGAAGGATTGCTCGTTGGCAGATGTTGTTGTCAGAATATGATATCCTGTATGTCACGCAGAAAGCAGTCAAGGGCAGTGCACTTGCCGAGTACTTAGCATGCCAGCCAATTCAAGATTATCAATCGATGCAGTATGATTTTGCCGATGAAGACATCATGGCGCTATTTGATGAGGGGAAGTCTCCAGAGGATGAAAGATGGAGGATGATATTTGATGGCGCATCCAATGTGTGGGGACACGGAGCTGGGGCTGTGTTAATCTCCCCAGATAACCGTTTTGTTCCAGTCACTGCCAGATTAAGCTTCTATGATACTAACAACATCGCAGAATGTGAAGCATGCATCTTGGGGATCCAAGCAGCCTTAGAGTGGAAAGTTAAAAGGCTCGATGTGTATGGGGATTCAGCCCTGGTTATTCATCAAGTAAGAGGCGATTGGGAGACCAGAGATCCTAAGTTGATTCCATATTGTGATTATGTGCGAGAATTGATGGAGTCTTTCGACGCAATTACTTTCCAGCACATCCCTAGAGATGAAAATCAACTGGCCGATGCTTTGGCAACTCTGTCAGCAATGTTCAATGTCAGCTGCGACAAAAACCTAGCTCATATCAGAATCCAATATCGAGATCTCCCAGCGTATCATTACTGTACAGCCATAGATGAAGAGCCTGATGACAAGCCTTGGTATCATGACATCAAGCAGTACATTATCAGCAGAGAATACCCTCCTGGGGCATCTGAGAATGACAAGAGAACTCTTCGGCGATTGTCAAGTAATTTCTTCCTCAGTGGTGAGATTCTCTACAAAAGGAATTATGACTCAGTCCTCTTAAGGTGTGTTGCCAAAGAAGAAGCTAAAAGAATCATGAGAGAGGTACATGAGGGCTCATTCGGAACTCATTCTAGTGCGCATACTATGGCTAGACAGATTTTAAGGGCAGGCTATTACTGGTTGCAGATGGAAGGTGACTGCTACAGTTTTGTCCGAAAGTGCCACAAATGTCAAATTTATGCTGATCATATCCGTGTGCCGCCTGCCAGATTAAATGTTTTGACTGCATCCTGGCCGTTTTCAATGTGGGGAATGGATGTCATTGGTCCCATTGAACCCAAAGCATCAAACGGGCATCGCTTTATCTTGGTTTCCATTGACTACTTCACAAAGTGGGTTGAAGCTGCTTCATACTCTAGTGTGACCAGTTCAGTGGTTGCTAAATTTGTGAAGAAAGATCTGATCTGCCGTTATGGTCTTCCTGACAAGATCATTACTGATAATGGCAGTAACCTGAATAGCAAAATGATGAAGGATCTGTGTGCAGAGTTCAAGATCCAGCATCATAATTCTTCGCCCTATCGACCCAAGATGAATGGGGCAGTCGAAGAAGCTAACAAGAACATCAAGAAGATAGTTCAGAAAATGGTTGTCACATACAAGGATTGGCATGAAATGCTTCCCTTTGCTCTGCATGGCTACCGCACTTCAGTGCGTACCTCAACTGGGGCAACTCCTTTCTCTCTGGTATATGGGACAGAAGCAGTCCTTCCTATCGAGGTTGAGATACCTTCTCTGCGAGTAATTATGGAAGCTAAGCTGGAAGAAGCAGAGTGGGTACGGGCACGTCTGGATCAGCTAAATCTCATTGAGGAAAAAAGAATCACAGCCTTGTGTCATGGGCAGCTATACCAACAAAGGATGAGAACAGCTTTTGACAAGAAAGTCCGATGCCGTGAGTTCAATGACGGAGACCTAGTGCTTAAGAAGATCTTGCCTATCCAGACTGATCCTCGAGGGAAGTGGACACCCACTTATGATGGCCCCTTTGTAGTCAAGAAAGCCTTTTCTGGAGGAGCGCTGATACTCACGAATATGGATGGAGAAGATTTAAAGAACCCAGTCAATTCTGATCAAGTGAAGAAGTATTATGCCTAAAAGAAATAGATGAAAAAAGAGAAAGACAAGCCAAGTAAGAATTAGCTCGCTAGGTTGAAAACCCGCAAAGGGCGACCTAGGCAAAATCAGAGCGACCCGGTGGATTGAAAACCCGCAAAGGGCGATCCAGGCAAAAATTAGGGTCAGAAAGCTTGGGCAAGGAAAGTGAAGAAAGGCGTACAATTCTCCCAAAGACTTGGATAAAAGGATGATCAAGGTCGAAGACATAAATGTTGGCACTGTTCCATAGAGACGGACAATCAGAAATCAGCCTCTCTCTTTTTCGTGTCTTTTTATAGTTTAAACTTTCAAATGCAATAAACAATCGGCGTAACTTCTTGTGCGACCGGTTTCCATATCAATAAAATTCAGTCTTTCTCATATCTGTTTGTTCTTCTATTTCTCTGCTTTTTCTGCTCAAATAAGTGTTTTATGATGATGATAACATTGACCTGTAAAACATGTGCATAAATCATGGAACATCACAATCATTGCAAAATTCTTAAAAGTCAAGAGAAGGAAGTAGCTGAGAAAATTAAGCTCACAAAAGAATAATTGCACTCATAGACCATTTCAGATGGCAGATTGCAAAGCAATTGGTGCCCAGCTCATATGCCGCCGCAATTCTAATCAATCCCTCAGTCTCACAGGTTGGACGGACCAGCAAAAGAAAATAAGCCAAAAGAGCAAAAGAGCAAACAAAAAAACAGATGATCAGAAAAAAGAAAGCTGATCAAGTAAAATCATTCAAAAAAGAGCAAAAGGAAAAACAAACGATCAGAAAAAAGAAAGCTGATCAAAGAATGAAAAAACAAAGAAAAACAAACAGTCAGAAAAAAGAAAGCTGACCAGAGAAAATCAAAGAGATGAAGAATCAGGAATAGCATTTCATCACATTCATCATTACACTAAAATCATAGCATTGCATGCATCTGCATAACATGCCTTTGCATAACATGCACCCATACTCCATGCACTATTCCTTGCATCAACTGACGTATGCAGGTATCTCAATCCAGTGCGGCAGCATTGGTCATTTCAATCAATCAACCAACAGGATTCGTGAATCCCTTCAGGACCCAAGTGTCCCTTCAAAAGCAGACTTCACCTCGTATTCGAGCTGCGGGTAAGTCCTTCAGACCCCCAGTGGTCCTTCAGACTAGTTGTGTCAAGCCTAAGACACAGCGGACGTCCTTCATGGTCAACATATCAGTTCCGGAGCTGATCTTGACCCCCCATGGCCGCTCGAAAGGCCCCCTCAGACCGTTTTACTAGTACCATAGCTAGTAGCGCTCCTTCAGACCACGATGGTCCTTCAATTAAGGCCTAGGCAGCCTTCCAGACCCTGAGTGGTCCTTCAGAGCCTTAGTGCTCCTTCAGACCCTGAGTGGTCCTTCAGAGCCTTAGTGCTCCTTCAGACCCTGAGTGGTCCTTCAGAGCCTTAGTGCTCCTTCAGATCCCGAGCGGTCCGTCATTTTCTTTCTCTCGGTTAATACGCCAAGTGTTAACCGTTCCCCGTTTGTTCTCAAGCCCATCTATTCAAAAAAAAAAATAGAAAAAGAAAAAGAGGAAAATTCGGGTTTCCCTAAGTAGACAAAATCGGTATAATTTCGGAATTCTTTATCTTCATTTTGGCTCGGAATATGTTTCGGCCAATTCATATTCCTCGTTAAAATTCAGATAAAGAGGGGCAGCTGTCATACCCCAATTTTGTCCGGCTTAGGTCAAAACCCTAATTTTCAATCAAAAATAAATAAATCAAGTCTTAACATTCATCCTAGAGGTTAGGAAGAGCATCATGCTTGCATCTTAGAAGTTCCCGAATGCATTTTAGGGTTAGAAAAGCATTGCATGGCATTTTAGAGCACTTTAGAGCATTTCTAGGGTTTCTAGGGTTTTTCCTAGTTCAAAGGGTATTTTGGTAATTTCACCAAAAAGACTTATTTTCTCATCATGCATGCATTTCTAGAGTTTTAGAGTCATCCAAAGGGTCTCAGGATCATTGTTAGAGTGGAAATGAAGTTTGGAGCAAAATCAGGGTTTTTGGGACAAAAAGGGCATTTTGGTCATTTCACTAAAATAAATAATTTCTCGGTAAAAACCAGTATGCATCTCTTGAGGAATTTATGTGAGTCCAAGTGAGTGGAGTTGTGCATTTTTTATGCATCATAGGAGTATTTTTGGCATGAAATTCGGTTTTTTGAACAAAAGGGCAAAATGGTCATTTCCTTTGAAGTAGGGTCAATGAATCAATTTTGGGATTGGTGAGATCATGAAATTCAGAGCCCAATCATTGAATCATGGGACATAGCCCAAAATGGCATGAATTTAGAAGAATTATCTAGAAGGGAATAAGGAATATCCCTTTGAATTTTGAAAGGTCAAGTGTAGTACAATAGTTGCAATTCCACTCACTCTCTCTCCCTTGGCTGCGAATTCCAGCCCTTTTTCCCCCATTTTTGGTTTATTTTATTGTTTGCAAATTGTGTTTAAATCATGGCCTTCCATTCAAGTGTTAAATGCAATCCTCACCCTTCATTTGAATTAAAATGGCACTTGTGTAATAAGCTTCATGGAAAAATACAATTTTGTAATTGAACTTATCCTTCACCACCCTCCTTAAGCTGCGCCCCTCAGCCCTCTCTCTCCTCACTTTGTGCTTTCTAATTGCCCCTAATCCATGTGACATTTGATCTTGACCCTTGGTTCAAAATTTAGATGCAATCCTAGAGCACAATGGAAATCAAAATGACCTAGAAGCCCTTAATGATAAGTGAGCACTATATATACCTTCATATGATCAGCCCACACATCCTCTTAGCCTCACTCTCCATTCAAAAACCCTAGCACACTTCTTTTCTCTCCAAGGCCGTAGCCCCCTCACCCCTCTCCTCCATTTTCTTTTCAACTTCCATCCACTAACTCACCTCAAACTCACTCCATATTCATATATCCTCTTCCTTTCATCTTTGATTCCACATTTACATCATCAAAGGGGCTGATCCTTCAAGGTTACGTGGTTGTTGTTGGTGATTTTTGAGGAGTGTTGGTGATTGGTTACTCTTGATCTTCATTTCTACTCTTGTTTAGCTTGGAACTAAGGTATAACTCAAAACCCTTTGCATTTTCATCCACTTTCTTGCATCAAAATCCTTTTTCAACTTATATTTGCATCTCATAACATCATCTAAATGTAGATTAGGGGCTGTTGTGGGTGAGAGTTGGCATCTCACCCACCAAATAAATTGTTCTTGTGACTATGTGTTGATTATGTGTTGTTCTTGTGATTTGCACTTTGTTTTATGAAATTTTCACCAAATAAAAACATACTTTCCTCATGTTTGTGCTTCGGCCTTGGGTTAGAAATTAGGATCCTCATGTTTTCTTGTCTATTTCATGTGTCAAAGTTGAATAAGAATGGTATATAGGACCAATAGTGCATTCGGGTTTAGGTCCCTAAATTAGGGTTTCATCATCTTTTATTTTCTTTGATTTTGTGTGTTGAATAAATGATGAAATGATGATTGTTTGAGTGTGATATACATGTGTAGATCTTAGGGTTTATGTGTGTGTGTCTAATGATGTGATTTGGTTGCAAGAAATTTGTTGAATTTGAGCCTTATTGTGTATATGTATGTTTCGGCCATAAAACCATTTTTGTGACCAATTTACTTACTCAAATTTGTTGTTTGATCTTGTTTGGTAAATTAATTGTTGTGAATTGTGTTTTTTTCACTTTTTACCTTTTAGTTTTTACCATTCACTTAAGTGTTACTAAATAGTAAAAAACATTTTCTTACCTTTTTTTTACCTTTCACTAAAAACCCTAAAAAACATTTTACCTTTTACTTTTACCATTTACCTTCACTTAAATAATTCACCACCTTCACTTAAATAAGTTACCATTTCATTAATAATTTACCTTTACTTTTTACCTTTCTTAAATTACAAAAAGACCCAAAACATTTTCTAGTTTACATTTATAACTTTTCAACTTTATAAAATCAACCCAAAAATACTTTTTACCACTTTTTATGACACACTCTCACACACTTGCACTTAAATAAAACCTTATTCACTCTCTTGCATTCTCATTTGCTTGTATCTCTTGCATACTCTCTTGTTTTAATCTTCATGCCTTTTCATATATTCATATCTCTTGCATATTCATTTGCACTCTCACTTGTTAGTACCTCATGCATCCTTACTTGTTTATACTTCTTGCATTCTCACATGTCCATTCATAATTAAATAACCATGCATCCTCACATGTCCATGCATTCTTGTATGCTCATGCATCTTTGTATATACTCATTCTTGCATTCATCCTCACATGTCCATGCATTCATTAATCAAATGCTCATGCATTCTCGTATGCTCATACATCTTTGTATATACTCATTCTTGCATTCATCCTCAAATGTTCATGCATTTACATGCATTCATGCTTATCTAATCTAGCACATCATGATCACATGCTCATCCATTTAACTTAGACTATTTTATGCCTATGATCAATTGTATTCTTTTGTTTTTGATGCATTTTAAATGTCTTGATTCAATTATATGCCATTCCATCCATGTGTATGACCTCCTAATGAAGACGTAAGTCTACATGCATGTTGTAGCATAGAGTCATTAGGGTAAATACACCCCTTCCTACACACACACATTTGTTTTGAGAACTTTACTTTGCATCCTCAATAACTGTATCTCTTGATGGTATTGGCATGTTTAATCTCAGTTAATGATCAACACGTTCATAATTGCTTGATTAGTGAATGTGTTTGTATTTCATTCATTCATGTCGCATCTTTTGGTTATGGACTCGGAGTTGGTTGAAATGTTCTACTTATTTTTCCGAAATCCTTTTCCAAATTATCTTTTTCTTAGAACTAATTTTCAAATTAAATCAAATGCTTTTCCAATAAAAAAACCTAAGGCATTTTCTTAAATAAATCATTAGCCATCACTCGAAGCCTTTGCTTGTTTGATCGCTAATGAGGAGTTATTAGTGGTGGTCACTCGAAGCCTTTGCTTGTTTGGCTATCATGAAAGCTCCCACACCTTAACTAAAAAATAAATAAACTCCAAATTTCAAAAACAACACGAGCTATTAGTGATAATTATCACTGATGCTCACCCTTTTTCAAAACGATTTCAAAAAGATAATAAAACGTTGTTACTTGTAATCACTCGAAGCCTTTGCTTGAATGATTACCGGTTTCAACTATTTTTTTTTTTCAAAGTTAGTAATGAACGCCACTCGAAGCCGTTGCTTGTTTGGCATTCATGAACACTCGAGTCTTATTTCCAAAAACTCAAAAACACTTTCAAAACCAGAAGCCTAGAACTACGTAGCTTTGATCCCTCTTCCAGAGAGGGTACGTAGGAGCGGGTTGTAACCCGTCAAGCACCCCTTTTAAAAATCTGTTTTGTTCCGCTTTTCAAAGATACCAAAAATACTTTTCTTCTCAATAAAACCGTTTCTCAAACGAAAATAAAAAGAAAGGAAGTAGAACAAAAATCATTTCAAGTCAACTTTTTCTAAGCCACACATCAAAGTTAATGGTTCCCTTTCGGTAGAAAGGAGGTGCGGGGTGCTAATACCTTTCCCGTACCTAACCGACCCCCGAACCTACATCTCTGTGTTTTCGAAAGACCATCCGCCTTTTTCAAAAAGACTTTTTCCAATGTTTTAGTCTTTAAAAATAAATATTGGTGGCGGCTTCAAAATTTTTCACGTTGTCAAACTGAGGAATCCCTTAACCGGATTTTTCGGGGCGCAACACAAATATAGATATTAAAATAAGCATGAGTCTTGTAAGGATTTGTGGTATTCCACTACAGTTAGTGAAAACAAACGTCCAGAAAGAAGAAAATTACTTCAA
Organism: Astragalus membranaceus; assembly: GCA_039519185.1. Taxonomy (NCBI): domain Eukaryota; kingdom Viridiplantae; phylum Streptophyta; class Magnoliopsida; order Fabales; family Fabaceae; genus Astragalus; species Astragalus membranaceus. The sequence goes on from CM076853.1 coordinate 25,433,821, forward strand.
ATGATTGGGGTAACACTCCCATTAAAACATCAAATAATTTCCTTGCTTGGTTCTGAAGATCCACGAATAGAATTAGAATGCTCTAAAAGCTGCTTAGATATTAAAAATACTTAAATCAAAGGCAACAAAAGGTTTCAAAATATGCCTAAGAATCAGAAAGTATGAAGGCAAAGAACCAAAAAATAACAATAATAAATAAAATTAATATAGGAATAATATCGTAATACACTGCATCCATTGAAATACTTCTCCATCACAATCTCAATCCAGATCAAATTTTGCTTTGATGGCAATGGTCTTTCCCCTTAAACAGGCAGTCGAATTCTACACCAAGAATTGATCCCTAAAGTTGTTCGAGAAACGACTAAACAAATAACCGAAAGAAAACAGAATATTTCTGATTAAAACAAAAGTGTAGACATAGATCATGTATTCAAAATATTCATGGAAGTCAAACGTTTCAATGAAGTATCAAGAATAGTTACCAATTTTTTCGTAAGAATAGTAGGATTAGAGTCTTTCAATCTGTCATGGAAAAGGAAAGAATAGTTAAAATAAAAAGGTATGAGACTAAAGGCAAAACAAAGTATAAAATATTTTATATCAATTGCAAATATGCGAATGTTCAAAGTTAGATACACTTAACCAAATTGAACAGCAAAAAGGAAAGAGGGACAAAATGCCGTAAGTGTAATATACCATTGGTTGTGGGAAGACATGACCACAAAAAGGGATGAACTGGAGCACCTAGATTTAGTCCCAAAACTCAAGAAATGAGGAGTAAGACATAACAACATTATTAGCATTATGACAGCTTGGCCTTGAAGAGTATGAAAATGAAAAAAAAATGCATAATAAAAGATAACTCAAAGTGTTGTGTCAACATTTTCACAGGTGCGATGCACAGATTTCCATACCTCAATGCTTTAACCTAAGCTTCATGGTCACTCTTCATAAACATTGTTTTCTCCATTTAATGATGGCATCAGGCTATCAACAGATGAAGTAATTTTGGAAATTGATAATAGATTAGGCTTTATTGTGTATGTATTCCACCTCTCTCGGATCATTAGACCTTGTTGGGTATGATTTAACGGTTTATTGCATTCAGCAAACAGATACAATTGCATCTTCTCTTGTTCCTGCTAGTAACCTGTAATTGAACATGAAATAAGTTCAGTTAATTTAAAGACAGACTTTGATACTCTTGACTTTTGAAAGAAGTGTGGCTTATTTAAATCAAATAGTACTTATAGACTACTAATAATATACTCATTAGAAAAGGCTATTAGAAAAGACTACTTATAGACTACTAATAATATACTCATTACGCAAGTTTTTGGTTAAACGTTGCCTGAATTTCTGCAATAGCCATGTCCACCTGATGGTTCAATTTGGTCAGAAATTTGTCAAAGGATATTAGTGTTGGAAAAACTAATACTTCAAAAAAGAAATATAGACAGTAAGAACGATTATAATAAGTGACAAATTCTGACAAAATTGGGGTTCTAGAAGGTTACTTGAAATGATGATGAAGTAATTATTCTCATTAAAATGGAAAGATTGACTGAAAAATGCCCGAATTGTATGATAAACAACACTTTTAGCCAGAGTAATGTGTGGTAAGCAATGCCCATCAAAAAAAGCTTTTTATTTCCTTAAAAAGGTAAGCTTCCAACATGTTTTTTTGTGTTACGACAATGGTGTATTTAGACAATTGAAGAAGAAAATCTGAAGCCTGAAAAGTAAAACTGAGAAGCCTTTAGTAAAATGAAAGTGAAAGAATAGTTAAAAGGGAAGGATGAGATAAAGGTAACACATAAGTCAGAGACAATATATACAAATGATAAACTAACAAAAGGAAAGTAAAAGCCATGCAAAACATTACAAACACAATAAATAGTTTAGATGGCCAAGCATACTAAAAGTTGAAGGAAATTGAGCTGCTGAAATTGACAACAATACATAGGAACCCATAATTTCCCAACTTCATAGGTAAAACCCAACCGACAAATTTTCATGGTGACCTAATAGAACAGCCAAATACCTAATGGGAAAATGAGAAAAGACCTGAAATTTCCATGGTCTAACCTTGGTTCAACTTTCTAAAGATCTTGTGAAATTTCTTCTAAGAAAAGCTACAATTGAAAGTCTCAAAGAGCAAAGTAAAACAAATATTAAAACCAAAGAAACAAAAGTCTAACTCAACGAATTTATACACTATACAATTGCTAAATCGAACAGTAACGAAATCCCAATTAGTTGAACATGTAAAAGTATGAAAAAATATTTAAAAAAAGGAAATGATGTGCCCTAAAACCTGATTTAAAATCTAACTACATAATTCCCAAACCAAGTACCCAGCAGAGCCACAATTTGTATTGAAGAAAAGAAATTTTATGATTTCTTAACATATTTAAAAGGTATATTCTGAAACAAAAAGCATTTAAATCTTCCTAAAACAACACCACATGAATGCAATATTTTTCCTATTATTTTAAAATTGGTGAACAACGGCAAGTGGAAGATGATAAACAATAGAATCAGAAAATAAAGACGTTGGAATCTGGAAATTGCAAAATGCAAGCAAGAAAAATAAAATCGAAATTGATAAACCCTAAAACCCCTAAAATGGCCAAACCATAAACCCCTAACATCAGTAACATAATGAGAATGTAGGACAAAATCGTAAATCTGAAACAACTTGAGGAAGCTAAAAGGTGAGAGAAGAATTACCTATTTTGAAGAACTTGTAAATGTGTGGGAAAATCTCTAAAAATGATGAAAGATGAACCGAAGAAATCTGGCTGAGGTGAAAAACGTTGATGTGCTGCTATTTTATTTGCTTTCTTTCTTCGTTTTCTTTCACATTTCTTCTCCTGCGCTCTTCTTTCTTCTTTCGTGTTTCTACTTCTGTTCCCGGTTCTTCTTGTGCTCATTTCTTTCTTCTTTTGTTTTTTTCTTTTGCTGTTTTCCATCTCTTCCTTTACCCATCTCTTGTTTTATTTTTGCTACTGGACGATATTTAGATTTCTCTTTGGAGAAACTTGGAAGCATGGAGAAGGAGGAAGAAATTGGAAGAAGAGAGAGAGAAGGAGGAAGCAAATGGAAGAGATAATGAGTTCAAAAAAAAATTGAAATTGTCGTGAAAGTGAAGAAGAAAAGGAAAGAGAAAGAGATGTGAGCATTAATTCTTTGATTCCCCTTTTTTAAAATTGATGGTTGACTCCATCAATTTAATTCCTGCCAGCCGTTTCCTTGATTTAAGCTGATTTTTTTTTGATTGTTTCCGTTTTTCTCCAGCGTATTGGGCCAGCCGCAATTTAATTCTATTAGAGCCGTCAAGATTGTGCGTGAGATGTACGTTTCTTTGTGAGCCGTCCAGATTGGTCCGTATGCAGCCGTAATTGTTTTTAATCTGGTACGTCCAATATGACTCATCATTTACAGTTTGTTTTCATCCATTCAGATCACGCCAAAATATGATGTGGAGAGCCACGTATTTTTTTAGACTTATGCGTGGCTTTTTGATTTAGTGACGTGGATGTGTGACGTGGACGATTCATGATTGATTATAATTAAGATGTGTAGACCAATTTAGAAATTTAAGTACGCTACAAACACGAATATTTCGAAATTGGATTTAAAAAAAAATGGTCTAAAAAGTAGGACAGCAAAATTTAGTTTATGAAGGAACTATATAGGTTAGACTTTTTTTTTGACAATATATAGGTTAGATAAATACACACACAAATAAATTAAAGAAATAAATTTAAGTATTTAACATGTGTCACATTCTTATGAATTACAAATACAAAACACATAATCAACATAATATTTACCAACAAGGGTCGGTCCGAGTGGTAACCGGGATCGATCCCACCTAAGGTCTCGTGTTCGAATCTTGGGTGTGGCAAAAACTTTGTTGGGAGGGAAGAACCACACGGACCGGCAAAACTGGGTTTACACGTGGCCAGCCAGGTTCCCCAGCGTAGATTAGTCACCGACAAAGCTGATGAAAACTATGCACCAAAAACACGGTAACCAAAAAAAAATTAACATAATATTTATGTGGAAATTTAATTTTATTAAAATAATGCTATTATAATATGTGGAATTACTAGTTATCATTAATAATATGGGAGGAATCGTAGATTATCCAAGTTTGATAATAATACCACAATTATCAAATTAATTATTATCTACTAAAATTAAAATATATAAAAATCTTACTAATAATTATTAGAGAAATTTTTTTATAATAAATTTGTTAAAGAATTTGTGTACAAAGGACAATAATAGAAAACAATTTTTTTGTTTATTTACGAAGAAATGTGTATATACGAGAACTTTAGAAAGAAAGGAAGAGAAAATAGATACAAATTTGATTATTTTAGAGCGGTGATGGACATGTGAATTTAATGGTTGAAGTTTGAAATTGAAAATAAAACTTTTTTGGTTCTTTTTATTTTGACCCTTATAAATATATATATTTTTGCTTTTTGTCTCTAAATATTTTTGTTCAGTTTTTCATCCTTTAGTTGCTGACGTGACATGTCAATGTGGTTTTCACATGTGACGCCGATGTCATTATTTATTGCAATGTCATGTTTTTAAGATAGAGGATTAAGACCGGAACCAAAATGATAGAATTTTGATTTGTAGGGAGGTAGTCCAACTTTAATTTTTACAGAGACGAATTACAAATATTTTGATATTTGCAAAAACCAAAATATATTTAAACCATAAAACTTATAATTGATCAAAAGGTGAGTTATACGTATGCAGAATGAACACATCATAGGGGTGAAGTAGGGGAATGGTCAAAGGTGGTAAGAAGCAGGCAAAAAGTCAAGAAGCTAGGATGTACGCATGGACAAAAATCAGACGTGGTCGTGGGATCGGTAGGTAGGCAAGATGAAAACACTGTCACGTGGAGTAAAAGAGATGCCGAGGATCTTTCAACATTGTGGGAATTTTCCGGAAGTTGTTATACCAAACAAAGAGGAATAGGATTGGCAGGCGATTTGGGTTCGCTCTTGCATTTGGAGTGGAGGATTGATGAACACATATTTTGCACTCTAAACAACTCTTATACTTAGTGTGTTAACACAATTTGTGCTTAATTGATGAGCATATAATACATTTCTTAAGTTTGAGTTTATTTTGGGCCTAATTGAATTTTTCAGTATTATTAGCATCTTAACACTGTTTCTGAATTTTGCCCATATCTTTTTATGTAGGTGTCTAAAAATTATGAATCACATATCATTGAAAAGCTAATATCAGTATCTACAACTTTCATGAAGGTACCAAGAGCAAATTCGGATTCAGAGATGGTCAGAAAAGGGCTGGAAGTCAGAACAGATGTTATGTATAAAATTCTGAACATGTTGTAGTAAATTGGGCCTAACTCTCTCATTTGTGGCTCAAACTGAGCAAACTGTGTGCCCAATTGAAACTGACTCAAAGGGGCACGTTAGGGATTACACAAAATTTCACTAAACCGTCTCAGGAAGTGAGAAAAACGCAGAGAAATAGAGACACGAAAAGAGTGAAAAAAAAAAGAAAAGCTTTTCTCTATTAGCTTTCTTCATCTTGGGGTTTCCTTTTACTTTCTTTCTTCTTCAACTTTATCTTCCATGAGTTATCTTTTCTCAATGAAGATCTAAACTTGTAATCAATCCTTGGGTTTTTGACAATCTTGGGGTATAACTTTGAAATCTAAGCTGTATTGTTAAATCCTATGTTAATGTAGTGTTTACTCTTCCCCTTTGGATTCTTGATTCTAGTTTAGTTTGCTTAGCCTAATTTAAATCTTGAAGTTGTTTGTTGATGGCTTCATCAATCTATTTCTAAGGAGAAGGGGCAGAATATGAATGTTGCATTGAAGGTGTTTGATGTAATGGTTATCTTGATTGAATTTTGGTTTTCATGTTTAATCTTGGTTTTGATGGATGCTTAATTCATTTACCTTGGTTAATCCTTTGCTAGATGCTTTTCTAGTAATGAATTCATTAATTTCATTTAGGCTTCTAGGTGGAATTACTAATCAAGAACTAAATTAACATTGGATGTTCTTTTGTGATTAATGATAAGTTAAATCCAAGATTCCTCGATTCCCTAGGATTGGTTGTTCTTACGTAACTGTTCTCGATATAATTTTTCTCAGTTTTCTTTATATTTTTGTCACTCGCCTAAACCCCCCTCAAACTTTTAGTTTTCTTACTTAATTTGATTGAGTTTTTGAGTTGGTCAATTGGGAAACGATTCGGGTTAGCACTCTTGCTACAAGTATGGTCTTTAGCTCGATTTTAATAATTTTGGTGAGTTCGGCACTCGTCAAGGATCCCAGAAGGATTGGTGTAAAATAGACAACATTTTCAACGGCTGTGACAAGATTTTTGTCAACCTTCAAAAATATGAACGCGAGGGTCTCAAAGGAAGGGTCCAAGCTGCTGGTAGGTGGACACAACCAGGAAGGCTAAGTTGTGAGGTGGAGCTGGTCAAAGAGGAAAGAAATGTGGGATTTAAAGGAGTAAACATGAAACATTTTGATTATGAGTAAGCCATAAGGCAGCGTGATGGAAAGTAAAACTGGTGGTCTCCACCGGGTGAAAGAGTTGCTAACGAGGAAAGGAAGGTGCAGAGATATAGTTCAAAGCTTGATACTCCTCTCCACTTTGAGGTGGAGAATGAATGATTCAAAAGCTCAACAAATGTTTTGTTGGTGATAACTCGTATTTATATGAGTTATTTATGCTCTTATTAATTAAATTAATGTAAGTTCTTAAGTAATATTTCTGTTTTATTTAGTAAATATTAGTTATTTAGAGAAAAGAAGGATTAGGAGCTAATTTGTTATCATTTGGGACAGTTGGTGCCTTTGTGAATGTTTAAATGGTTTGTTAAGTGTAACAGCGTTAAGCGCTATAGCGCAACATGACGTGGGCCAGCTGAGGATCAAAAAGAAAAGTTAAATTTTGGTGCCTATTGCTTTAAAAAGTCAGCGTATCTTTCCACCTGTTCCAAAGCCTGACGCGGACTCCCCTAGTGGCTAGCGTGGACACTTGTCCATTTATCATTGAAGGATTGCTTTTAGTTGGTAAGATATGTCAAAGTCACCTTTTTGAAAAGCTACTTTTTGGGAAGAAAAAGAAATATATCCATCATCTTCTCCACTCTATTAGATTCATTCGAGACTTAGAGAGTTTTTAGAGGAAAAAAACTTGACACCATTCTCCTCCATTAATATCCCATTGTCAAGCTTTTATTTTCAAGTAAAGATCATCATTTCTTACGCTGTGTAGCTACTATAGCGTCATCTACCCGTCTCATGAGAAGGAGCTCACGTAGTGTATCTTTTGCAACCGTGTTTTCTCTTTTCATTTTCAGTAATATGAACATTTTTGTTTGTATTGTGTTGATGATGCTCAATATGAGCTAAACACTTAGTAGTTGGATTGCTTAGAGCTTTTGAAATGATTCTTTAGTATTGTTAATATAATATTGTGATGTTTGCGTTTCAATCTTTGTGCTTTAATGCTTTCAAACTTATTTTGGGATTGGCCAATTGAAATGAGTATATTCTTGGGTACAGACATGGTCCATGATTCTAACTCAAAGTTTGATATGAATGAAAGGTTGCTTAAAGACATTTAAATAACTTTTGCTTAACTCTAGACATAGGGGAGCAATAGTTCATAAAGTGAACACTGTGAGTTCTTTATTATACAGGGGTGGACTTTTTTAGAACTTAGAAATAAGAGTCTTGTAACAAAACCCCTGGCGTCAGTGACTGAAAGACACAACATCATATGCTACAGCACTTATCGCTATAGCGTCCAATGTTATAGCTCATTACTTTTGAGAAATTACTTAGCAAAGAGCAGTCCAACTCATTTTATCAAATACTTGAACTTCTTTACTGTTTTCACATAACTTCCTTAATTTTTATGTCCAAAACCATATTATTTTTATTTGGCTCACTTCACTAGTGTGTTAACTAATTAAACTGTAAAATTAACATCAATCCCTGTGGGTACGATCTCTACTTTATCATTATATTACTTGTTGCGATTGTGTACACTTGCACAACTACTTTTCGCACAACAAGTTTTTGGCGCCGTTGCCAGAGATTGCATTTAATTTTTATTGTTTAAGTTTTTAGCATTTAGTGAAGATTTTACTCTGGTGTTTGTTCCTTGGTGCTACGGCAACAGGTGCTATAGCGCATGCCCAGGTCACAACCCCCAGAAATTGAGTTGGATCCCGAACTAGAAAGGAGATTTAGGAGACTGAGACAACTTCAGAGACTGAGACAACTTAGATCTACAATGTCGTATCAAGGTGTTAGGTCAAACTCTGGCAGAGGTACCATGTAACACCCCCTTCTAATAACTACTATTAAATTCATTTAAAATCATAGTTTCCAAAAATCTTTCAGTGCAACCGCAAGAGGGTGCCACATTTTAAAAACAACAACGTATAATATCTCCGAAATTTAATTCATAAAGTCATAAGGTACGATACATAGCACCGCAAATAATCTGTTAGTCTACACTAAAGTAAATCATAATAGTCATCGCAGCGGAATAATCACCAAATCTTAAAATGCCAAATTACATCACCAAATAAGGTTCAAAACATCAAATAAAATAATACGTAAACTAAACGCCCCCCCGGTGCTACGTATCAGAGCAAACTCAACTGACTAGGAGAAGGTACTAGATCACCTTCACTCGTTATCACCTGCACGTTGCCGACATAAGAAGCAACACAAAAGCAGTAGGGTGAGTCTCATTTCATAAGTAATAACAAATAAGATAAGCATCATTTAGAGAAGGCAACTAAACACACCAATTCCCCACAATAACAACATACCTCATTAATTTTCATTCACCAAGAAACAGCACCGAATATTTTCAATCACCGAGAACAACACCAAATATAACTAAATACACCAAATTACAATTATCTCCACATGCACCATCAATTTATAATCACCAGGAAAAGTACCGAATGCATGTTCAATGTATGAGATGCAACCCAAAACTCCACGGGCACATGCATGTGGATCCATCACCAAAAATTAGCCTTGAGGGCATACACCAAAATAAGGACGAAGCCTTCTGCTCACCAATAAATGCACATGATTATGCGACGCCATGAACAATACACCATACACACCAAAATCACCACAACAATGCAATAACATGCGCACCAATAATTTGATTTAACTCACCAATAGTTTTATTAACTCACCAACACCAAAAGAAAGGTCATAGACCATTGCCTTGAGGGCACTCACCAATAAACTCACCAATAATTTATCTCACCATTTTATATACATCACCATTATACATCTCCAAAATTTCAGCTCTAAGGATAGCACACCAATCACACCAAGCACAATTAATTACGCGACTACATTGTCACCAAAGGACTAAACAACACCCGTAGGGACCAAAACAGCACATAGAGTAGCAGCAGCAATATAAACAGCACCATAAAACAGCAACAGCAATACAAAACAGTTCATTTTGCCTTAAAAATAGAATAATCGGTTAGGCCTCTGAATGAGCTCTTCAACACATCTTAGAACGCCTCGATCGGGTTCCCGGATCAAAAGATATCGCGAAAAACAAACAAGGTGCAGAAATTTCGTAACCATGCGCTTACTTTGCCGAATTGATTAAAATAGTAACCCACACCGGATTTCGATAAGTAATTACTTGTTGGAAAGCCCTATGGGTCTACTCCTTATTCCTAAGTTCAGTTTTTGAAAAAGAGAGTCTAACAGGTACAGTTTTCAAAAACACACATACTAGTTTCAAAAGAGGGCGGTTTCTGTCCTTCAAATTCAAGCCATTCTAAAATGACCAAAACTCAATCAAATTGCATGAAACTTGTGCATAAACTGGGGAGAATTCTGTCTAGTTTTCAAAGAAATTGGATTCGTTCGAAAAGGAGTTCTTTTGAAAACGCAGTGACCAAAACACTGACCCTATGTCCAGATTGTTTCCAGAATCTTACCCTAACTTGTGAAATTCATATCTCGAGCTACACAACTCTAAACGCAACCAAACCAGTTCCAAATTAACAAGCATTAAGTTTATTTTCCAGAACAGTAAACCACATAATTTTTCAGTCAACACAACGTTCCCAGTTACCGAAATACTGAACCTCTACCCAAATCTTTTCCAGAATTTTAACCTAACTTGTTTCACCTATAACTTAAGTTTTACAACTCCAAATGCAACCAAATCAACGCCAAACTGACAAGCATTAAGTCTATTTTCCAGAACAGTAAACCACATAATTTTTCAGTCAACACAACGTTCCCAGTTACCGAAATACTGAACCTCTACCCAAATCGTTTCCATTCTCGATTTTATTTAGTCATTACAACATACACCTAACTTGCATGACTAATATCATGTACATCTCAATACTAATCAATTATGGATTCTACCAAAAATAACATAAGTTCATCATCAACAACATGGATTTAACAATTTACATTCATTATAACAAAAACATCCGAACACAACAATTCAATTCAATCAATCAAACCCCCTTAAAACCTAACTCATGTGATTCTAATCCTATAAGTTATTAAGGATGAAAAGAGAGCCCCCTAACCTTTTGAGATTGAAGAACACAACAAAGGCTTCAAGCAATTCTCCAAAGACACCAACAATCCCAAGCTTCTCCTCTCCCTTAGGCTCCACGCGAATCCTTCTCTCTTTCTCTCCCCTTTAGCGCGCGGCTCTCTCTCACTCTCACACACTTCTCACTTTTCTTTCTCTCCAAGTGTCTAAGACACTAACCCTAGAGCATAAATATTATGGGTCCTAATGTCTTGGGCTCTTTTTGCCACTTAGTTAATTACTAACACTTCTCCTCTTTTAATTAAATTACCACTCCCTCATTTACTACACACCACCCCTTATTTAAATTAAAACACCATTCATTCCTTTTATTATAACCGACCAACATAACACCTAAATAAATTAATTAAATAAATACTTGATTATTTTGGGGCATTACAACTCTCCCCCACTTAGAAGAATTTCGTCCTCGAAATTTACTCGCCTAAGCTAACATTCCTCCACTAACAAGCCACATACAAATTCACACAACAGGAAAAGTAATACCAAAAACAAAATACACAGAGTTCACACGGAAACACAATAAAGCACACAAGCGGTCTGGTTAGAACCAAACAATCCAAAAAGTTTACCTGATTCAAACAACCTGCAATGTAAACAATGGTTAGTACTAAAAGACAACAGTTGGTCGTTAACCGACACAACGACTCGACGACTTGGCTGGACGGACCAACCATTGCTTTGATACGACTAATGTAACACCCCCTTCAAATAACTACTATTAAATTCATTTAAAATCAGAGATTCCAAAAATCTTTCAGTGCAACCGCAAGAGGGTGCCACATTTTAAAAACTACAACGTATAATATCTCCGAAATTTAATTCATAAAGTCATAAGGTACGATACATAGCACCGCAAATAATCTGTTAGTCTACACTAAAGTAAATCATAATAGTCATCGCAGCGGAATAATCACCAAATCTTAAAATGCCAAATTACATCACCAAATAAGGTTCAAAACATCAAATAAAATAATACGTAAACTAAACGCCCCCCCGGTGCTACGTATCAGAGCAGACTCAACTGACTAGGAGAAGGTACTAGATCACCTTCACTCGTTATCACCTGCACGTTGCCGACATAAGAAGCAACACAAAAGCAGTAGGGTGAGTCTCATTTCATAAGTAATAACAAATAAGATAAGCATCATTTAGAGAAGGCAACTAAACACACCAATTCCCCACAATAACAACATACCCCATTAATTTTCATTCACCAAGAAACAGCACCGAATATTTTCAATCACCGAGAACAACACCAAATATAACTATATACACCAAATTACAATTATCTCCACATACACCATCAATTTATAATCACCAGGAAAAGTACCGATTGCATGTTCAATGTATGAGATGCAACCCAAAACTCCACGGGCACATGCATGTGGATCCATCACCAAAAATTAGCCTTGAGGGCATACACCAAAATAAGGCCGAAGCCTTCTGCTCACCAATAAATGCACATGATTATGCGACGCCATAAACAATGCACCATACACACCAAAATCACCACAACAATGCAATAACATGCGCACCAATAATTTGATTAACTCACCAATAGTTTTATTAACTCACCAACACCAAAAGAAAGGTCATAGACCATTGCCTTGAGGGCACTCACCAATAAACTCACCAATACTTTATCTCACCATTTTATATACATCACCATTATACATCTCCAAAATTTCAGCTCTAAGGATAGCACACCAATCACACCAAGCACAATTAATTACGCGACTACATTGTCACCAAAGGACTAAACAACACCCGTAGGGACCAAAACAACACATAGAGTAGCAGCAGCAATATAAACAGCACCATAAAACAGCAACAGCAATACAAAACAGTTCATTTTGCCTTAAAAATAGAATAATCGGTTAGGCCTCTGAATGAGCTCTTCAACACATCTTAGAACGCCTCGATCGGGTTCCCGGATCAAAAGATATCGCGAAAAACAAACAAGGTGCAGAAATTTCGTAACCATGCGCTTACTTTGGCGAATTGATTAAAATAGTAACCCACACCGGATTTCGATAAGTAATTACTTGTTGGAAAGCCCTATGGGTCTACTCCTTATTCCTAAGTTCAGTTTTTGAAAAAGAGAGTCTAACAGGTACAGTTTTCAAAAACACACATACTAGTTTCAAAAGAGGGCAGTTTCTGTCCTTCAAATTCAAGCAATTCTAAAATGACCAAAACTCAATCAAATTGCATGAAACTTGTGCATAAACTGGGGAGAATTCTGTCTAGTTTTCAAAGAAATTGGATTCGTTCGAAAAGGAGTTCTTTTGAAAACGCAGTGACCAAAACACTGACCCTATGTCCAGATTGTTTCCAGAATCTTACCCTAACTTGTGAAATTCATATCTCGAGCTACACAACTCTAAACGCAACCAAACCAGTTCCAAATTAACAAGCATTAAGTTTATTTTCCAGAACAGTAAACCACATAATTTTTCAGTCAACACAACGTTCCCAGTTACCGAAATACTGAACCTCTACCCAAATCGTTTCCAGAATTTTAACCTAACTTGTTTCACCTATAACTTAAGTTTTACAACTCCAAATGCAACCAAATCAACGCCAAACTGACAAGCATTAAGTCTATTTTCCAGAACAGTAAACCACATAATTTTTCAGTCAACACAACGTTCCCAGTTACCGAAATACTGAACCTCTACCCAAATCGTTTCCATTCTCGATTTTATTTAGTCATTACAACATACACCTAACTTGCATGACTAATATCATGTACATCTCAATACTAATCAATTATGGATTCTACCAAAAATAACATAAGTTCATCATCAACAACATGGATTTAACAATTTACATTCATCATAACAAAAACATCCAAACACAACAATTCAATTCAATCAATCAAACCCCCCTAAAACCTAACTCATGTGATTCTAATCCTATAAGTTGTTAAGGATGAAAAGAGAGCCCCCTAACCTTTTGAGATTGAAGAACACAACAAAGGCTTCAAGCAATTCTCCAAAGACACCAACAATCCCAAGCTTCTCCTCTCCCTTAGGCTCCACGCGAATCCTTCTCTCTTTCTCTCCCCTTTAGCGCGCGGCTCTCTCTCACTCTCACACACTTCTCACTTTTCTTTCTCTCCAAATGTCTAAGACACTAACCCTAGAGCATAAATATTATGGGTCCTAGTGTCTTGGGCTCTTTTTGCCACTTAGTTAATTACTAACACTTCTCCTCTTTTAATTAAATTACCACTCCCTCATTTACTACACACCACCCCTTATTTAAATTAAAACACCATTCATTCATTTTATTATAACCGACCAACATAACACCTAGATAAATTAATTAAATAAATACTTGATTATTTTGGGGCGTTACATACCACACATGGTAGTAGAACCAATTCAGGTAGAGGTAGATCTGACCCAGGTGGTTGAGGTAGAGGGCCATCCACTCCTACATTACATGATCGAGAATACTGATACAGACATCAATTCGTCAATCAAGGTCCTGTCGACATGGTAAATGATAGGGACAGAACTATGAGGGACTATGTTGTGTTTGATCCCCAAACTATGGAGACAAGCATAGCTAGGTCTGTCCTTCAAACAACTCATTTTGAATTTAAACCCATGATGTTCCAAATGCTCCAAATAGTAGGTCAATTTGGTGGTTCTCCTCAAGAGGCCCATACTTAAAACAATTTTTTGAGGTTTGCAGTAACTTTATCATTCCAGGAGTTAGTCATTATGCATTTAGGCTAAAACTTTTTCCATATTCCTTGAAGGATAGGGCAAAGGCCTGGTTAACTTCTCTAGAGCCTAACTCTATCCACACTTGGAATGAAATGGATGAAAAATTCTTGGCAAAATATTTTCCACCTAGTAAAAATGCATGAATGAGAAATGAAGTTACTGCTTTCAAACAAAAAGAATCTGAATCACTGTTTGAAGCATAGGAAAGATGGAAGGAGTTGTTGAGGAAATGTCCACATCACGGTATACCAGTGATCATTCAAATGGAAACCTTCTATAATGGTATGGACCAACATACCAGACTTATACTTGATGCTTCTTCTAGGGGTGTGTTACTGAAGACCTCTTACAATGAAGCTTGTGAATTGATAGACAACATTGCAACCAACAATTACCAATGGCCAACAGAAAGGCTAAGTCCACAGAAAAAGGTAGCTGGGGTCCATGAAATTAGTGAAGTGTCAGCTCTATCAGCTCAAGTGGCCTCTCTCACCAACATGATTAAAACATGAATACCTCCAACGCTATAGCAGCTGTCACTACAGCGTCTGCTGAACCAACTATAGCAGTCATTGAACAAGCCCCTTCAGGGTCAACCAGTTGTGTCTATTGTGGAGGAGAACATCTGTATGAAGAACGTCCAGGCAATCCTATCTCTGTAAATTATGTGGGATTCAACAAAAACAATAACCCCTATTCAAACACTTATAATCTTGGTTGGAAGAATCACCCTAACTTTAGATGGGGTGGTACTAATGCTGCAGCAAAAAATTCCAGCACACTGTCTGTACCACCAGGATTCCCTGCTCAGAATCATCAAAGGCAAGGTGCTCCAGCTATGGACAACTCTATCGAGAATTTGTTGAAAAGTTTCATGAGTGACTGTAAATCAACTTTGCAGACTCATGAAGCTTCTATGAAGAATTTGGAGACCCAGATTGGGCAGATAGCCAATGTTCTTACCCAAAGGCCTAGTGGATCCCTACCTTCCACTACTGAAGCTTCAACTTCTAATGCAGCAGGTAATGAGAATTGCAAGGCTATATCTCTAAGAAGTGGGAAAGATTTGCAAGGGCCATCAACTATCTCAGGTGATGGGAGAAAATAAAATGAAAAAAATAGAAATTTGAAAAAGAAAAAAAATCTTCTTCAGTCGCTACAGCATCTGAAGCTATAGCAGCTGATGTAGCACCTAAACCATCACCTAAGCTTGTTCCAGTATACCATGATCCTCCTTACCCACAAAGGCTAAAGAAGGCACAGTAGGACAAGCAATTCAACAAATTTCTGGAGGTGCTAAAACAATTGCATATCAATGTTCCCTTGGTGGAGGCTCTCCAACAAATGCCCAACTATGCCAAGTTCATGAAAGATGTCCTCACCAAAAGAAGGAGACTAGGGGAATTTGAAATAGTAGCAATGACTGGGTAAAGGAGGAGAGGGTAGATTATGTCTAAAGGTTTCTTGCATCGAGTCTTTAATCACATCTACCCTAAAACATTTCTCTTGGTCGTCCGGGTGCCGCATGGCTTCAAAGACCTTGAAAGTTACCTCCTCATCTTGGAACCTTAACATTAGCTTGCCTTGTTCTACATCTACCAGGGCTCGCCCAGTGGCCAAAAATGGTCTACCAATGAGGATTGGAACCTCTGCATCGTCCTCCAATTCAAGAATCACAAAGTCAACGGGAAACAAGAATTTATCAACTCTTACCAGAACATCTTCCAAGATCCCATAAGGATGTTTGATTGATTTATCAGCGAGCTGTAGAGACATCCTAGTGGGTTTCACCTCACCTCCCCCAAGCTTATTTAACATAGACAAGGGCATCAGGTTGATGCTTGCTCCCAAATCACAGAGGGCCTTCCCTATTGTCAAGTACCGATGGTGCAAGGTATGGTGAAACTTCCAGGATCTTTCAACTTGGGAGGAAGTTTTCTTTGAATAATGGCACTGCACTCTTCATTCAGAGCCACAGTTTCATCATCTTTGAACCTCCTCTTCTTAGTCAACAATTCCTTCATAAACTTTGCATACATGGGCCTTTTCTCTAAGGCTTCTGCAAAAGGAATGTTGATTTGGAGACTCGAGAAAATCTCCAAGAACTTAGTGAATTGCTCTTCTTTCTATTTCTTCTTGGGCACTTGAGGTTATGGAAATTTCATGTATGAAGGAATTTCCTTGGGTTTGTCGTCTACCTGCAATTTTTCATTTGAACAAACTTTCTTTTTGGTTAGACTTCACAACTCTCTCACTTTTTTTACTCAACTCATTTTCGACTCCTTCACTTTTCCTTTTCAAATCCTCCCTCAACACCTCAGTTTCACTACTCTCCTCTCTAGGTTTGAGTTTGGTTACCCCAACAGGGTTCAGCTCTCTACCACTTCTCAATGAGATAGCATTGCAACTCTCATTCTTGGGGTTATCCACAGTGCTAGCAGGGAAACTCCCATTAGATTTCCCAACAAGTTGTTTTGACAACTGACCAATCTGAATCTCCAAGTTCTTCATTGATGCTTCATGGTTCTTCCCCATGTTTTTCATAACTTGTTCTTGGGATTGGAACGTATCCTTGGTCATTTGCATGAATTGGGTCAAAGCATCTTCCAACCGAGAAGGGGTCTTTTGTTGTTGGGCAGGTCCCTGAGACTGTTGTTGGGTTGAACCTGATGCTTCATTATTCTTCCAAGAGAAGTTGGGATGATTCCTCCACCCAGGATTGTAGGTGTTAGAATACGGATTCCCGCCTTGCTTTTGAAAGTTTCTCATAAAATTAGCCTGTTCAATAGTCTCTCCATTAGTCGCACAATCCCCCTCATGGGATTCTCTACCACAATAGTTGCACCCACCCGTTTGCACTGCTTGAACGGTTGCTTGAGCCCTTGAACCAACTTCACAAGCTGCAGTTAGTTGCTTAGTGAGAGCCTCAATTTGCATAGACATCAACTTTTTTTGGGCTAACACAGCACTGGTTGAGTCCAATTCCAACACACCCTTTTCACTCACAGCTCCACGATCATTCTGGATCCTACACTCATTAGAAGCCATATCTTCCACTAGCTGTTTTTCTTCCTCCCAAGTCTTAGTACCTAGAGATCCTCCAGCAGAGGCATCTAACATCATTCTGGTCAGAGGCCTCAGCCCATGGCAAAAAGTTTGCAGCTGCAGAAAATCATCAATACCATGCCCTGGACATTTTTTAGCAATAATTTAAATCTTTCCCAGGAATCATATAGGGACTCAGAATCCCCTTGAAAAAAGTTGGAGATTTCTGCCCTTTTTTTGATGAACTTGGAGATTGGGAAGAATCGTTCCAAGAATTTGTTCTCAAGTTCATTCCAAGTGTTGACAGTTCCTACTGGGATAGTATTCAACCAATTCTTTGCCCTGCCTGTTAGTGTGAATGGAAACAGACGCAATTTCTTGGCACTTTCATTAACTCCCTCAGGGTGTGCAGTTCCACATATCTCATAAAACTGGAAAAGGTGTTGGTTGGGGTCTTCTGCATCTGATCCTGAAAACTGCTCTGATTTTAAGGCACTGAGCACAGAAAAGTTGATGTCAAATTGGGCAACTCCCACTGGTTGGAAAGTGAATGCTTGAGCGCCCTGATTTCTCCTCCCGAAGTCACCGAGAGTGCGTCTTGGAGGTGGATTCTCAGCCATTTCTGCCTCTTCAGTTGAAGAATCTTCCGGAACAGAGGTTGAAGTTAAGTGTACCTATGACTCTCTCTGGGCTTGTTGCTTAGCTAGCTTTGTTTTCTTTCGGTTTGCTTTTGCTGTCTTTTCAATCTCTGGGTCAAATAACAATTCTCTCGCAGTTTTGTCTCGCATAAACAAATTTCTGAAATACTAAGCAAATCGTCAACAAGTCCAATAAAAATCACTGAGTACCAAAAATAAATAATTAAATAAATAAAAACCAAAAAGTAAAACTAAAATCTAAGAATTAACTCCTTTGCCTTGTTGACAATGAAATCAACAATGCCCGGCAACGGCGCCAAAAACATGTTAAGATTTCAGCAAGTCACTACAAAAAACGGATCAAATAGCGGGGGTTTTATTGCGGAGGTTTTAAAAACCCCCTCAGTTTAACAACAAAAAAGGAACGCCTCGGTCAACAAGTTGAAAATGTTGTTTCATTTTACGGAGGTTTAAAAAACCCCTACTGAGTGTCACGAAAAACCTCCGCTAAATGTAAAATAAAAAAACAAAAAAAAAACCCTAATTTCAGCTTCCCTCTTCTAACTTTCACTCTCTCCCTCGCGTAAATTTTTGTTTCCCTCTTCTCCTCGCGTAACTTTCCCTAATTTCTGTACTAAATCGTTGCAAGTAATAGAGATAAAACGGTAAGTACCGGTCGTATCCACGGGGATTGCGCGTTGTTAACAAATGCAAATTTATAAATTCTTAGATGGGGAAATTGGAATAATTTTGGAATTTAGTAACGCGAAATAAAACGGTTGTTTAATAAAGCAAGAAAAGCGATTAGGGATCGAATCCTCTCCCCTCACCTATCATATGAATCTTCAATTAATTTCAAGTTATTTATCCAAGATATCAAATTCAATTCACTAAAGTAGGTTAAGGACAATCCCTTGCCTCAAAACCCCTTTTACCTAATTGAGATACCCTAATTCCTTAGGTGATTCATGCCAGTAGGTAAAGCCTTAAACCCTAGAACTAGAGAATTCACAAACTTAATTTCATATTCCTATGCTCCTCAAGTAAGTGATATAAAACCCCATATCAAGTATGCAAACCCATATCCCTATGGTGATCACAAACCCTAAATCATTTAAACTATCATATGTAGTAATAAAGCATTAAACATAGAGGTCTAGACATATGATAAATCAAACAAATAACTGAATTAACCATAGCAAAGTGTTCAATGGATAGGTTTGGGGAGAATCATCTCTCCCTAATCAAAGAAGTTTAGTTACACATCATCCTATGAGTAGAAACTAAGATAAGAGAGAAGATAAATGTAGAGTAAGACATTAGAACCTTCAACCCTTGTTCCCAAGTGATGCGAGGTCTCCAAAATCGCACTCCTAAGCTGCTCCAATGTTCCGTTCTGCTCCCAAGACGAAGTCCCTTCCCAAAAACGCAAAACTGATCTTAAAAACCCTAATTTCGGCCATCCATCGCGACGCGACGCGATCCTGTCGCGACGCGAAAAATGTCAGCGCCAAATCCTGTGGGAAAATCCTGCTTGGTCGCGACGCGACGCCTCCTGTTCGCGACGCGAAAACTGTCAGGGGCTTCTCCTTTAAATTCCTGTTGCACCACTAGGGAAATGTCTGGTTCGCTAGTTGATGCTACGACAACTTGAAGGTCCTCCCTTGCATTTGGCACCAGGAGTGAGAGAAATAGCTTACAAAATGAATCCCAATACATCAATCTAAAACTAAGCTAATTCCCCGACAATCAACCGAATTACAATAAAATACCCATAGTTTTGGTTCTAAAATTGCACAACTTTATACATATGACAGAGAGTCAACAAGCCTCTCTCCTCTCTCTCCTACCCGAACCTCTCTCTCACCGGAGCTCTCCCTTTTCGCCACCACCGGAGTTCTCCCTCTTCACCACCGAAGCTCTACGTTTGGGGGTTTTGATTTTTACGGATTTTTATTTTTTATGATATTGTTTTGTTAGGATTTGTAAAATTAGTTTTGTGATATTGTTGTTTGGTAATTTTAGTGAATTTAGTTTTGTGATATTGTTGTTTTGAAAGAAGAAAATAGGATTAGGTTTTGTGATATTGTTGATTGTGGTTTGGGTAGGGTTTTAGGTTTGGGTAGAAATTGAAATTGTGTTTAGGATTAGAAATTGAAATTGGGTTGAAATTGAAATTGTGTTTTAGGTTTTAGGATTAGGTTTAGCATTTATAGAAATTGTGTAGGATAAAAATTTGAAGTTGAAATTGAAATTGTTTGTTGAAATTGAAGTTGTTTTATTGAAATTAATAGTGAATTGATTTATGTTTTTTGCTTGAAATTGAAATGGTTTTATTGAAATGTGTTATTGAAAAGTGTGTCATTTTAGAGTTGTTAATTGAAAAGTGTTTAATTGTTGTTTGTTGAAATTGAAGTTAGTTATTGAAATTGAAATTAATAGTTGAAATTGAAGTTAGTTATTGAAATTGAAGTTGAAATGGTTTAGGATTGAAATTGTTGGTGTTTGAAGTCTCACAACCGCACCAGAGTGCGCACCGTCACCGAACCACCGCACCAGACCTCAATCTCATAACGATTAGTTTTCGAAATAAATTTATTGAAAAGTGTTTAATTGTTGTTTTGATGAACCCTAGGTTAGATGACTGTGTGTTGTTGATGGAAAAGGGTGAGGTGATATCGTCCCTCACCCCCATATTTTGTTCGAAATCATCTCCATTGAGATAATTGCGAGGCGATACTAACAATTTTAAGGTTCGGAGTTAGAAATAACATCCTTCACTACTTATATGGAAAAGGGTTTTGTCCGATCTGTCCTTAACCCCCATATTCGGCTCGAAATCATCTCCACTGAGATCATATCGATGCCACTAACTTGATAGATTATTGAGAATGTTAAGGGAATCTAACACGTTTTCTTAAATGCGTGTAGATGAATTTGTATGAATTTAATCGTGATTGGTGTTGCACCCCGAAAAATCCCCGGTTTGGGTTTCTCAATGTACAACGTGGAAAAATTTTGGAGCCGCCACCAATATTTTAATTTTAAGACCAAAACATTGAAAAAAGGTCTTTTGGACAAGGCGGATGGTCTTTTGAAAACTAGAGATATAGGTTCGGGGGTCGATTACGTGCGAGGAAGGTGTTAGCACCGCGCACGTCCTTTCTACCGAAAGGGAACCTCTAATTAAATGTGTGGTTTTAACGTTTGATTTGAAAAACACCTAGATTTGCCTATTTATTTCTTGTTTGGAGATGAATGGGAAAACTTAATGAAAATTTTATTTTTGGTGAGAAAGGGGGAAAAAAAGGGTTTTTAGAAAAAGTGCTTGACGGGACATGGCCCGCTCCTACGTATCTCCCGGTGCGATGGAGAATTCAAAGCTACGTAGTTCTTGGTTGTCTTTTTGAAAAGTTTTTGTTTTTTTATCTTTTTTGGTGAGTTTTTGAAATAGGACGAGCATTAGTGAATGATTAAACTAGCAGAGGCTATGATGAGTCACTACTAAATACTCAAAAAAAGAGAGTTGTACCGCTAGTCAAACGAACAGAGGTTCTGATGGACTATTTGATAACAACTCGTTTTTATTATCTTTTTTGAAAGTGATTTTCGAAGGAGATTGATTCGCACGATGATCAAACTAACAAAGGTTATGATGGACCATCGTTTATTATTCTTATGAGAAAAGGACATTGCCACTAATAGCTAAACGATCAGAGGCTCTGATGAGCTACTAGCAACAATGGGTTTGAAAATGATTCTTTTTGTTTGTTTTATGAAAATGATTTGTTTATGGTTGCGAAAAGGATTTTTATTCGTTGCGCTTGACGAGAACGTGACTCGCTCCTACGTATCCCAAATGGGAATCAAAGCGACGTAGTTCTAACGAAAAATGTTTTTGAAGGGGTTTGAAAGGGGAAGAGCTTTCATAACGATCAAGCAAGCAAAGCTTTGAGTGATCATTACTAATAACCCTTGATGGCATTCATGACAATCAAACAAGCCAAGGCTTTGGGTGATAGTCACTAATAACTCGCATTAATTGGAAAAGAGTTTGAAAGATTTTTGGAAAAAAGGGTGAAGGTACTATCAATGATTGATTACAAAAGTTCAAGCACATTCAATAATCACGAAATCATGCATATGTTGAATATTTAATCAAGACTAAACATGCCAACATGATCAAAAGACCCACTTATCAGGGATGCGGGGTAAAGTTCTCAAAGCAAGTCTGTGTGTAGGAGGGAGTGTATTTACCCTAATGACTCTATGCTACAACATGCATGTAGACTTACGTCTTCATTAGGAGGTCATACACATGGATGGACACTAGTGCAAAATCAGGAAAAGAATTGGACATTTAAAGTCAGGCGCTCAGATGCCTGACTTTATATGTTGAGGCGGTGGCAAACTTGTAATTAAGAGGCAAAACTCGCGAATTTTAAAGTCAGGCGAATACACGCCTGACTTCTAAAGTGAAGAAACAGGGAAAAAATAAGACTTTAGAAGTCAGGCGTGTATTCGCCTGACTACATAAGTGACACGGTGGCAAACTTGTAATTAGGGGTGAATTTTTTTTCTTTCTATTCTAATACTTTAGAAGTCAGGCGTCTATTCTCGCCTGACCTCTAAAGTCCAAAAATAGAAAAAAAATTTCAATCACTTACGAATTGGAAGCGTCTCACTCTCTCACAACCCTAATCTGTCTTTACGAATTACGAATCTCACTCTCAGTCACTCTCCCCTTCACTCTCAGTATCTCACTCTCAGTCACTCTCCCCACCACACGAACCACGAACCCTAGCTTCCTTCCTTTTCCGTTTCTCTCTGAGCTCTCTCCTCTTCGCTGGTCGAAGCTTCTCCCTGGATTGCTTCTTCTTCTACCACGAACGACGAACCACGAACGACGAACGACGAACCACGAACCACGAACCGTAGATTCTTCTTTTGGAACGATTCCTTTTCCGTTTCTCTCTTCGCTGGTCCAAGCTTCTCCCTGGATCGCTTCTTCTTCTCACTGGTCCAAGCACGATTTGAACCCTAACCCAGGTACGATTTGAAATGTCTCACTACTTCTCACTGCGTTTTCGTTTTCCTTCATCATTCCCAGATTTAGGGTTTTAAAACATAATTTGGGTTCTATCGTTTTTTCTTACTTTTCTCTTCTTCTCCTATTTCTTACTTTTCTTCTCTGTATTAGGGTTTTTGTTTTAATCCTTTTTTGTTACTTTTCTCTTCTTCTCGTATTATCGTTTTTGAGACTTCTAAAACCTTAAATTTTTGTTTGTGATATTCTGGGATTTTGTGGTTCTGGTGCTAATTTTTGATTTCTACCATTCTCAATTTTCTGGTTGGCTTTCTTTAAGTTTTCTCTTTTGTTCTGGAAAACCTAATTTTTATGAGTGATTTGCCCTATGCATTCCTCACCTAATGTTCTGATCGCAGTTTTTTGTTTTTGTTTTTTTTAAACACAATAATCTAAACCGAAAAGCTAAACTAATGACAACCAAAAATTAGCCTAACTCATTCCCAGCAACTTGATCACACATAGACCTAGAGGTACGTGTAAATAAATAAGAACAAATAGTTGATACCACTCCAGCCTCTGAGGTGCCTCTTTCGCTTATGTTTCGCTGCTACTGTTATTGTTGTCTTGCTGCTGACTGCTGTTGTTTCTGAATCATTTGATGCTTTGTTGCTGTCCCTCCTTTTTTAGAGTTTCGGTGATTAGGGTTTCAAAAGAGAAGAAGAGAAAACCTAATTTTCTCTTCTTCTCTGTATTAGGGATTAGACAAAAAAGGATTAGAGAAAACCTAATTGCCTTTTGCTATTCTGGTTTTTGCTAATTACTACGATTTTGGTATTTGATTTGGCTATTAACAAAATTATTTGTTTTTAGAAGTCTCAAAAACGATAACATTTAACGTTTTTGCTAATTACATACATATTGCAAATCATCTTAAGGTAGTATCTGTTTGTTTTTGCCATGTTAGAACTTTTGCACTTGATTGATTGTTTGAGTCATCTCCATGTCAAAACATAGAGCCACAGTCCTTTAAGTTATCATTCTGCACACAATCTTTCAGACGACTGACAACCTTTGAACCTTTTTTCTGCATTTCTTTTGCTCACAGTAGAAAATATGCTCCTATTATTTTTTATTTTTTTAGGATTAGCTTTGTACCTGTGTTAGGGTCTAGGAGGCTTAATATTTAAATTTCTTGTTTAGGTTAAGCACTACAATATAATAAGTATGAAAACAATTTGATCATTTTCTGCATCAAAAAAGCTATCATAAAAGTTGCAATAGGCCAGACTTCCAATGTAAGTATATTATTAATCTAATTGTCATAGCCTCAGTTCAAACATGAAAAGTATATAGATCTAGTAATAAATTAGAGGTAAACGTAGTATGATGGTATAACATCCCATATATCATCACTTTAGTTCATATAAAATCTATAGCTGCATTACTCCATCCTCTCTCTCATATTGGCGATCCAGTGAGAAAACGCTTATAAAAATCCAATGCCTCTCGGGGTTTATATTCTAGAACAGTATGCCCAGCTCCCTGTACCAATACAATCAAATATTATCAAGACCAAACCAACTTACTTAAGATGATTTGCAATATGTATGTTATAATGAATCAAAAATACCTTATTTATTTTGGGTTATCTGTTTGTTTTTGCTAATTACACAAGTCATTTTCATTCCCATAACATTTAACGATACCCCTGCAAATTTACTTTGGTTCACACATAAAAACAAACAGATACTAGCTATTATAATATATATCTGGCATGTGGCAAACAAAGACAAAAGACCACAAATTGCAAGTACCCTTCTTACTCCTAACTTGTTTGGATGCCCTATAAGCTTCTTTGGATTACCTGCCTATGAAATAACTTCTAATTTGTCTTCTTTTATCAGTTCTTAGTATTGTGTTCATAAATGGTTTTTATAGGGGAATCTCAGTCATATAGAACTTTGATCCTTATTATAGGGATGCCACAGTTTTTGTTCTTTTCTAATCCTATTCCTTTTTTAACACTCTTTCCATCTGTTTTTTTCGATAATTACATGGACCTAGGAAGCATGTCTGTCAGATTCATTTGAAAATTTGATACCTTCAATTGATCTGAAACTATATATTACACATTTCTTCTGTTATATAGTGTTTTTTTGGCATTGATAATCGTCATTCTGTCTTATTTGCAGTTTCTATATTTAATAAGATAAAATAGAAGTTTCATTAGCACAAGAAGCCAAAATGAACACATTGCAAAATGAATAGAAGAAACCAGAATTAAATTTCACGCAAATAGAAGTATAAATCTGAAACAATCAAAAGCATAGGCATAAAGACAAGGGAAATTTTGTTCAACAAACAATTTAGAGAAAGAGGGATGAAACTTTTACTTAAATCGTAACCTACCATCTGATTTCTACCCAGAAAATTGGAAAGTAGTTGGAAAATGTGTTCATACTTGATAGTGTCTTGTAATTTAGATAGTTCAAAATGTGAAGTGAAGTGAAGTGACATACACATGCAGCCTAACACAGTTTACACTAACTGACTTAAAGTCAGTTTTCCCTAACACAGTTTACCCTAACTGTTAATCAGTATTTAACACAGTTTACCCTATCTGACTTGAAGTCAATTTTCCCTAACACAGTTTACCCTAACACAGTTTACACTAACTGACTTAAAGTCAGTTTTCCCTAACAGTTTACCCTAACTGTTAATCAGTATTTAACACTTTTAATGAATGGAACTACACCAGTTGTACAGCTAATGTATAGGAAACTATTGTACAGTTTACCCTAACTGTTATTTTTTATTTTTCGAGCGTAGCTACATGGATCGTAGTTGGATGCAAACTAGCAAGTTGAGTGACGAGTATGCGAAAGGGGTGGAAGAATTTCTAGAGTTTGCTCAAACAAAGCTTGAAGGTTGTGGTGGAATTTTTGACTGTCCTTGTGTTAATTGTGTGAACCGGATACCACAACTAGTTGCCACAATAAGAGATCATCTTCTAGTTGATGGGATTTGTCGTAGTTATACAACTTGGATATGGCACGGTGAAAAGTTAGATATCCCAAGTGTGTCCGGAAGAGATAATTTCCCAGATTCAAATATGGATGATCGAATGGAAGACATGATACGTGATATTGGGCCGGAGTCGTTTAAGCAAGCACATGCCTTTGATACTTTGTGCAAAGATAAAGAAGAGCCTTTGTATTTGGGATGTACAACATTCACACGGTTGGCTGCGGTGATAAAATTGTTCAATCTGAAGGCGACGAATGGGTGGACTGATAAGAGTTTCACTGAGTTGCTTGAGTTGTTGAAAGACATGCTTCCAAAAGGTAACACATTGCCATGTTGCTTGAGTTTTGTTCAGACTATTTGGCAGAAGCAAAACCTATAGGGCTTCCCAAGTCTCGTCATACAGGGAGGTGTCAAGGTAAGGGTACACGATGTCCAAGGGTCAAGAGTATGGGTAGAGCAGAAGTGTTGCAAGCACATTTGTACATATTGAATAACACCGACGAGGTATTACCTTATTTATCTACTCATAAAAAGACTGTCAAGAGTAAAAACCCTCAAATGAATGAAAAAGCGCTATTGAAAGAGCACAACAAGACATTCTTAAGCTGGTTTAAAGAGAATATTATGAAGGATAATAGTGCTTCTGATACACTAAAGTGGCTAGCAAATGAACCAATGTTTAGTGTCATGTGTTGGTCTGGGTACGATATAAATAATTTCTCATTTTCTACAAAGGCACAAGATGATAAGAGCACTGTGCAAAATAGTGGGGTTATGGTCATGGCTTCTGCAATGCACTTCTCTAGTGCAAATGATAAAAACCCTGTTCTTGCGTCAATTGCTTACTTTGGGGTTATTGAAGAGATTTGGGAGCTCAATTACTCTAAATTTAGAGTGCCTGTTTTTAAATGTAAGTGGGTTAACAGTAACAATGGTGTACAAACTGATGACTTAGGATTTACATTGGTGGACCTAGACAAGGTAAGTTATGGGGATGAGCCTTTCATCATGGCTGACCAAGCAAAACAAATTTTTTTTGTCGATGATCCTTCTAACAAAAAATGGTCAGTAGTCCTACAAGGAAGAATCATGAATGGTAATGGTGAAGACGGAGATTCATCCCTTGAAATTTCCGAGACTCCTTCTTTTACTACAGAAATGCCTATATTCATTGAGGACATAGATGTGGACGGTGTACGTGCGACTCGTGATGATCATAATGAAGGGATATGGGAAGATATTTTAATTTGACCCCTAAAAAGAATTTGCCATTATCAAGGCAAGCACGTGATTGAATAAGTTGCAGGTGATTGACTAAGAATTTGCCATTATTTTGACAGCACGTGATTGAATAATAATTTGCCATTAGTACTACTGTTTTAAGTTGGTTGTGTTATAGCAAATTAACACTTGTTTTAAATTGCAGAAGTTGAATAATAGGTTGAATAAATTTGCAATATTGATGATGTTTGTTATACTGATGTTTTGCTATACTGATGATTTGTTATACTGATGATTGCTCGCATTTGTTTTTCTTAAATAGGTATCATGGCTGAATTATCTATCAACCCCCCAACAAAGAAGAAGACTAGACGTGCCACGACGTTACCGGATTTGACGTCTAGACGCTCGCCAGGTTATAGGTACCCGGTTGAATTTGATGAACACCTAGAGCCTCTAGGTAAATTGGCAGCCAGATTTAAGAGTTATGTGTCTATGCTAGGACGACACAAGGCAAGCATATTATCAGAAACTTGGGAAAAAGTGGATGGCGTGGTCAAGGACTTGATTTGGCTGGATATCTTGGTATTAACTTTTCATTGCATATTTAGTGCTATACACCCAAATGATATATTGGAGTGATATTAACACTGCCTTTTTGTATATATACTTTTAGGAAACATTTGACATTCCCAATGATGAGAGGTTGAAGAACAAATGGATTGCTTATGCCGGTGAGCGTTGGACGCAATTTAAGTCATCACTCAGTAGAAAATTTATCTTTAGCCCCAAAGAGGATCAGGATGACAGAACTCCATGTGAGATATACAGTTTCATATCAACTGAAACATGGGAGTTGTTCGTAAAGAGTCGCATGGAAGAACAGTTTCAGGTAATATGCTTGGTCTTTTTTAGTTTTTATTGTTGTCTTATTTTAATATGTCATGACTAATAACATTTGGTTTGGTATTTATGACAGACTAAAAGAGAAAGAGCCAAAAAAATTCAAGCCCACAATAACTTCTACCACACATCCGCTCGTGGTGGCTATAAGAGGATTAAGGGCAAGTGGAAAGAGAGCTACGTGGAAGCAAAGCGTGAGGAGTCCGGTGATCCACAATTAGTAGTAGAACCTCCATCTCCTCCACGTCATGAGTTATTGAAGTTGGCCCATCAGAGGAAAACAGGATCTTTTACAACGGATGAGTCAGCTTCTGTTGCTTCGAAAATTGTAAGTTAAAATTTTTATTCAAACACCAACGCCTTAAGAAATACATTTTACAATGTTGCCTAAAGTGCACATGGTTTTTGTTATAGGATGAGTTAGTTGATCAGGCCAAACAGGGAACACTTGTTCCACATGGACGTCAAGATATCTTGACTATAGCCATTGGAAAACCTGATCCTCGTGGTCGTGTACGAGCAGTTGGTAGAGGGGTGGGTCTATCAAAATACTTTGGACCTACTTCACGTACCAGCGTCACCTCAGATAGTGGGAAACTAGCTGCCATTAAGCAAGAGTTGAAGGAGGAGTTAACAAAGGAGTTTGAAAAGAAACAGGAGGAGTTAACAGAGAAGTTTGCAAAGAAACAGGATGAGTTAACACAGGAGTTTGAAAAGAAACAGAAAGAAATAGTCGAAGCATTGACAGAGGTATATATATGAACATTAACATAGTTTATGAATTGATTTTAGTAACTCTGTGAATATGAAGCTATAGTTATAGTTATGGATATGAAGTTATAGTTATAGTTGCTTTAAAATATGACCTTTGAATCCTGGACAGTTAGGTAATTAAGATGGCCAAACTCTTATTTTGTGTCAATCCTGAATCTCTCAAACTATGACCAGTGTAATTTATCAAACTATGACCTTTGAATCTCTCAAAGTTTGTTATTTAATTCTATCTGAAATTTCTGATTGTGTACAGGGGGTTAAGGCTAGTGATATCTGAAATTTCTGATTGTTATTTAATTCTATCTGAAATTTCTGATTGTTATTTTTAGAAAGGAAGGAATAATAAGATAGGGATGGTTAGTGCTGTTGGCTAATAATATTGAGAGGATTAGTTAGACAAATAAACAGGGGGGTTAAGGCTAGTGATATCATTCAGATTTGTTAGCAATGTAAATAGAACTGTCTGCAGGAATTCTCCATCTGTGAATAACATTTAATAAATATATTTGATTTGCAGAAGTGGGGATCGTTGCGTAGCTGTTCACCATCCCAAAAAAATACAATCGGATCTAAAGCTAGCTGTTCACCATCTCATGTAGAGGAACCGCCCAAGAATGACTGGTTGAAAGAGTTGCATTTTTTAGCTTATGAGATTTCAACAAGTGTCAAGTTGGACTTGGACCATGAGCACCAGGAACACTTCTACATTGGATATAAAGATATTGTAGAAATGGTTCAAGGTAATGAGGAACTTGAGATGAGCCATTTGGCAATATGGTGCACGTAAGTATATATTAGTTATTTGTAAAACTTATTCCAAATACTTCAATTATAAATAGTTATAAATACTGAACAATTTGTTTTCAATATCTTAGGTATTTGCATCGCGAATGTATAGCAAGGGAAATTAGTGATATGTATGGATTTTTAGATCCATACAAAATTTGTGGTAGTTATGGCTACAAACAAGAGACCGTCCAATCATATATCCAGAATAAGCTATTTGAGCAGAACAAAACATGCTTTCTAGCGCCATATTTGTTCAGGTACGGTAAAGTATAATTTGTCCATATTGATATGTCAGAGTTATTAAAGCATGATTTCTTGTTAAGAGTTATTCAACACTGTGATTACTATATAGATAACCAACAGTTTCTGCAATTTATAGCATAAATGTGATTTTAGCATATCATGTAACTGATGACATATCTTATTTGATTTTAGCATATCATGTAACTGACATATCTTATTTGAAGATGAGCTAGCTGACCTTGACCATATTGTTGTTCAATTCTGCAGTAAACATTGGCAATTGTTTGTCGTCTGTCCTTCTGTTAATACAATTGTTTGGATGTGTTCGCTTCACCGCCCTCCAAACGAAACCCTGGTTGAAATAGTTGACAAGTAGGTTTTCTTTAATAATTTGTTCTCACAACTTTATGATTTAACATGCTTTAGACTTGTAACTTACTATTTGATGTTACCCTACAGAGCTCTGGATGGATATAATAGGATGAAGGGTTTAAGAAAAACAAAACCTCACTGGGTGACACTTAAAGTAAGTATTTAATACATTAATTTTTATTTTCATTTTATACTAGTTACCGTAAATTATATTCAATTTTGATATTTGATATTCATTTATAGGGACCGAAACAAATTGATAGTTATTCTTGTGGCCACTATGTGATGATAAATATGATGACCATTGTCTCCGCAACTATCACCAATAATTGGAAGAAGGTAATATAAATTTTCAACTTTTATAGGGTGATTATGTTAGAAGCTGTTAAGTAAACGTAATCAGTATTTTAGAAGCTGTATAGGGTGATTATGTTAGAAGCTGTTTGGTTATATTAGAAGCTGTTTGGTTGTGTTAGAAGCTGTTTGATTATGTTAGAAGCTGTTTGGTTATATTAGAAGCTGTTTGGTTGTGTTAGAAGCTGTTTGATTATGTTAGAAGCTGTATAGGGTGATTATGTTAGAAGCTGTTTGGTTATATTAGAAGCTGTTTGGTTGTGTTAGAAGCTGTTTGATTATGTTAGAAGCTGTTTGGTTATATTAGAAGCTGTTTGGTTGTGTTAGAAGCTGTTTGATTATGTTAGAAGCTGTATAGGGTGATTATGTTAGAAGCTGTTTGGTTATATTAGAAGCTGTTTGGTTGTGTTAGAAGCTGTTTGATTATGTTAGAAGCTGTTTGGTTATATTAGAAGCTGTTTGGTTGTGTTAGAAGTTGTTTGGTTGTGTTAGAAGCTGTTTGATTATGTTAGAAGCTGTATAGGGTGATTATGTTAGAAGCTGTTTGGTTATATTAGAAGCTGTTTGGTTGTGTTAGAAGCTGTTTGATTATGTTAGAAGCTGTATAGGGTGATTATGTTAGAAGCTGTTTGGTTAAGTATTGAGATCAGTTATATTAGAAGCTGTATAGGATAATTTAAATTGTTTTTGTAGATGTTTGATTGTGAGTTTTGCATGATGTTTGATTAGAAGCTGTATAGGGTAAGTATAGAGATCAGTTATATTAGAAGCTGTATATTAGAAGCTGTTTGATTGTTTTTGTAGATGTTTGATCAGTTATCCTACATTTTAATAGCTGTATGTTAGATCAGTTATCCTGCATTTTAATAGCTGTATTATCAAGTTATCCTGCATTTTTGTAGATGTTTGATCAGTTATCCTGCATTTTAATAGCTGTATGTTAGATCAGTTATCCTGCATTTATTATCCAATCTGCTTTATTATCTAATTTAAATTGTTTTTGTAGATGTTTAATTCGAGTTCTCCGTTCACGCATGACGACTTGACACACGTCAGAGAAGTTTGGGCAGAGTTTTTTATAAAGCTGTATGCAGAGCGTAAACCCACTTCAAAGGAAGAACGAAGAAAACAACTTAAGTGATTTTATGTAGAA
Organism: Astragalus membranaceus; assembly: GCA_039519185.1. Classification (NCBI taxonomy): domain Eukaryota; kingdom Viridiplantae; phylum Streptophyta; class Magnoliopsida; order Fabales; family Fabaceae; genus Astragalus; species Astragalus membranaceus. Next base: position 25,465,785 of record CM076853.1, read on the forward strand.
TGTAAGTGACTGTGAGACTAGCTAGAATGTATTTTTTTGTACTTAAACTGATGAATGTAAGTGACTGGCTGTAAATGTATTTTGTACTTAAACTGATGAATCTTGACTGATGAATGTAGAAACTGACCAATTATAGTTGAAATGTTTGTTTTGTTGGCCATATTCCAAGTTACAGATGATGAATGTTTGATTAATTAGAGTGATGAATTTAGTATAACCAGGGTGATGAATTATAGTTGAAATGTTCGTACCAGTTCAGACCCAATCCATTTAAACTGATGAATGTATGTGGCTGCATGTAAATGTTTGATTTAGAGTGATGAATTTAGTATAACCAGGGTGTAACAAAAATTTAAAAAAAAAAAACTTTTAAGGTCAGGCGCAATAATGCTTGACCTTAAATCACACATACGAAGTCAAGCAATAATAAAAGCTTGACTTTAAATCATACTTACGAAGTCAGGCAAGAATTAATGCTTGACTTCGTAAGTATGATTTAAAGTCAAGCATTTATTCTTGCTTGACTTTGTAAGTATGATTTAAAGTCAAGCAATAATAAAAGCTTGACCTTAAATCATACATACGAAGTCAGGCAAGAATAAATGCTTGACTTTAAATCATACATACGAAGTCAGGCAAAAATAAATGCTTGACTTTAAATCATACATACGGAGTCAGGCAAAAATAAATGCTTGACTTTAAATCATACATACGAAGTCAGGCAAAAATAAATGCTTGACTTTAAATCATACATACGAAGTCAGGCAAGAATAAATGCTTGACTTTAAAACATACTTACGAAGTCAGGCGCAATAAATGTTTGACTTTAAAACATACTTACGAAGTCAGGCGCAATAAATGTTTGACTTTAAAACATACTTACGAAGTCAGGCTATCGCTTGACTTTAAAACTCCAGACATACAAAGTCGACTTAATAAAAGTCAAGCGCCAGCCTGACTTTAAATCCCCTTTTCGCCTGACTTTAAATCCCTTTTTTGCACTAGTGGGAATGGCATATTGAATCAAGACATTTAAAATGCATCAAAACAAGCAAGCAATTGATCATTGGCATAGAATGATCTTAATTAAACTAAGGAACATATGAGCACGATTTCTCAATAACATGAACAAAAGGGGAAATTGCATCAAGGCTAAGGTAAGCCTATCCTTTGCATTCATGAATAAGTGCCCAAAGGCTAGTAGCACAATCAAAGAGGAGGGAGCATCAAGGTTTTGGGTAACCTATCCTTTGCAATACCCCATGGACCTTAAACCATCAACCTAACTATCTTTTATTCATTAAGAAAAAAAAAAGGGGGGGGGGGAGGTTGAATCATCTGAAACCATCTTCACCACTTTGAACATGATGCACTAGGCATAAGTGGGAATCATATGATTCATCATCAACAATGGACAATAATATACAAGAACAAGTAAGTAAACACTAAAGCTAAGTTGAATCACATAGGGCAGTTTTGGCACGGATCACAATAATTAAATAATAACAAATGTAAAGACAGAAATACCTCTAATGAAGGCAGATATTACAACTTGCAGAATGCAACCCCAACTAACTCTTAGCAAAAGATCAGCTCAGACGGACCGACAATGCGTGACGAGTAGAAGTAGAAGCGTGAAGATTTTTTCTCAATCAGGTTTGCTCTGATTTCGTGAATGTGTGTTCTGTTGGAAATGAAATTTGGTGCGCCTATTTATAGGAAAACTAAGGTGATCTATTTTAGGAAATGGAGTAATCGATTATGTTGAAAAACACTTGAGATGGATAATCGATTATGGGCTCAATGGTTTTCAGATAGATAATCGATTAGGAGCCTGTATTAATCGATTAGGTACTTTCCAAAAATGTTGATAATCGATTATGATGTTTAGTTATAAAAGTGGATAATCGATTATGCTCCTGAACACTTTTCAGGAGGATAATCGATTATAGGCTTGAAGAAATGAAGTGTGTAATCGATTAGGCACTTCCCAAAATCATAGAAACTTTCCAAAAATATTTGTAATCGATTATGCTGCTTAGTTGAAAGAGAGGATAATCGATTATGCTCCTGAACACTTTTCAGGAGGATAATCGATTATAGGCTTGAATAAATGAAGTGTGTAATCGATTAGTGGCTTCCTAAAACATAAGAATCGATTATTGTCTTATAGGGAAAAGGAAGGAAATCGATTAGCTTGAATTTAGGATATGTTGAAATCGATTTTTTTGCTTGAATATACTAGGGAGGAAATCGATTTCTTCTAATTTTTGGAAGCAATGTGAATCAAATATAGTCTTTGTAAAATCGATTTTATGCTTCTAAAAAAAAAAAATTGGGTTAAATATGTTTTTGGTCCCTATAAAATTTGGGTTTTCGTCTTTAGTCCCTACATTAACGAAATAGACGTTTTGGTCCCTACAATTTTTTTCCGTTTTCATTAATAGTCCCTGTTGTTAAATCCATCTGATCAGTCAACAGAAATGTGACGTCGCTGTTAAAAAGATAGGGACCAAAACACGTATTTCGTTAATGTAGGGACTAAACTTAGAATGACCCAATTTTGTAGGGACCAAAAACATATTTTACCCTAAATAAAAAAAGCCTAATTAGATGGATTTAACGACAGGGACTATTAATGAAAACGGAAAAAAAATGCAGGGACCAAAACGCCTATTTCGTTAATGTAGGGACTAAACTTAGAAGGAGCCGATTTTGTAGGGACTAAAAACATATTTAACCCAAAAAAATATTTTCACAAGTTTTTTGCTTGTCCTATTTAATCTTGCATGCATGAGGTTTGTTAAAAAATATTTTCATGCAAAATTACACAAGTTGAAGCACAGATTACACATGAAGTCTGCTATTTATTTTTGTGTGGAAAATTAGGGTTTGGACCTAAGCTGGACAAAATTGGGGTATGACAGCTTCCCCTCTTTGTCTGAATTTTAACGAGGAATATGAATTGGCCGAAACATATTCCAAGGCAAAATGAAGATAAAGAATTCAGAAATTATACCGATTTTGTCTACTTGGGGAAACCCGAATTTTCCTCTTTTTCTTTTTCTATATTTTTTTGAATAGATGGGCTTGAGAACAAACGGGGAACGGTCAACACTTGGCGCATTAACCGAGAGAGAAAATGACGAACCACTCGGGATCTGAAGGAGCACTAAGGCTCTGAAGGACCACTCAGGGTCTGAAGGAGCACTAAGGCTCTGAAGGACCACTCAGGGTCTGAAGGAGCACTAAGGCTCTGAAGGACCACTCAGGGTCTGAAGGAGCACTAAGGCTCTGAAGGACCACTCAGGGTCTGGAAGGCTGCCTAGGCTTTAATTGAAGGTCCATCGTGGTCTGAAGGAGCGCTACTAGCTATGGTACTAGTAAAACGGTCTGAGGGGGCCTTTGCATTCGAGCGGCCATGATGGGTCAAGATCAGATCCGGAACTGATATGTTGACCATGAAGGACGTCCACTGTGTCTTAGGCTGACACAACTAGTCTGAAGGACCACTCGGGGTCTGAAGGACTTACCCGCAGCTCGAATACGAGGTGAAGTCTGCTTTTGAAGGGACACTTGGGTCCTGAAGGGATTCACGAATCCTGTTGATTGATTGATTGAAATGACCAATGCCGCCGCACTGGATTGAGGTACCTGCATACGTCAGTTGATGCAAGGAATAGTGAATGGAGTATGGGTGCATGTTATGCATGTGCATGCAATGCTATGATTTTGGTGTGATGATGAATGTGGTGAAATGCTATTTCTGATTCTTCATCTCTTTTGTCAGCTTTCTCCTTTCTGACTGTTTGCTTTCTTTGGTTTTTTCCTTTGACCAGCTTTCTTTTTTCTGATCGTTTTTTTTTTGGCTTATTCCTTTTGCTGGTTCGACCGACCCGAGACAAGACTGAGGGACCGATTGGAATTGTGGTGGCGTATAAGCCCAGTGCCGATTGTCCTGTAATTTTCCATCTGAAATGGCCTATGAGTGCAATTATTTCCTTGTAAGCTTAATGTTAACAATTTGGCAAGTGTACCAATTGTCGCAAGTAATACAATTTATCGGTAAGAACCGGTCGATCCACAGGGATTGCGCGTTGACAACAATAGCAAATTTGTAAATTCGTAGATTGTAGATATTTGATTAATCGAGTATTTGGTAACAGAATACGAACGTGAATTAATAATGCAAGAAAAACGACTAGGGATCGAATCCTCTCACCTCGCCTATCACATGAACCTCGGCCAATTCAAGTTAATTATTCAATTTCTAGATTCAATTCACCAATTTAGGTCAAGGGCAATTCCTTGTCTCAAGACCCCTATTACCCTAAGAGTTACCCTAATTCCTTAGGTGAGTCGTGCCAGAGGGTAACGCATTAAGATTAAGAATTAATAAGAATTCACATAAGCTATCACATATTCCTATGGTGATTACTAGCATGTGATCTAAATACCCAAATTCCAGCTACTAATTCATATCCCTATGCAATCACTAGCCTGGATCATCGCAATTATCATATGTAATTGAAAAGCGTTAAGAACATAGGCAATTAGACAAGCAAATCGAATAACAACTGAATTAACTAAATCAATGGTTCACATGATAGGTTTGGGAGATTCATCTCTCCCTAATCTAAAGAATTAGTTACAAATCATCCTAAAGGTGGAAGCCAACACAGAATAGAAAACAAACATAAAGGAAGACATTTAGAACCTTCAATCCCTTGTTCCCAAGTGGTGAGAAGGCTCCAAATTCGCACCTCCAGCTGCTCCAAACGTGGCTCCAATTCCCCAAAAACGAAGTGTGTCCAAAAATTTCCTGAAACTGCTTTAAAACCCTAATTTCCGCGCACCATCGCGACGCGGCCCGTGTCCGTCGCGTCGCGATAAATGACAGAAACTTCTGGCCTCGCAAAACAGCTCCAGGTCGCGTCGCGAACCCTCCTGGTCGCGTTGCGAGAAATGACAGAAAGTTTTGGCTTGTAAAGACTCCTCCAAATCGCGTCGCGAACCCTCCTGGTCGCGACGCGAAGAATGACAGAAAGTTCTGATTACCAAAATTCCTCTAGATTGCTGCATTTCCGGGCAAGTGTCTGGTTCGCCGAAAGATGCCACAACCACTTAAGAGGTCTTCAAGTCCCATTTAGCTCCAAAAGTGAAGGAATAACTTACAATTGAACTTCCTACTACAATGATCTAAAACTGAACTAAATCCCAGATAATGACTGTTATACAATAAAAACCCTGCACAATTGGTCCTAAAAATGCCTAACTTACATCATATGACTGGGAGTCAACACTTAATTTGCCCTGAGAAGTTGCTTCCTTCCCATAACTTTTAAAAATTTCGCAATGATTGTGATGCTCTATGATTTATGCACATGTTTTACAGGTCAGTGTTACCATCATCATCAAACGTTTATTTGAGCAGAAACAGCAAGGAAATAGAAAAACAAACAGACGTGAGAAAGATTGAACTTTATTGATGTAGAAATCGGTCGCACAAGAAGTTACGCCAACTGTTCAATACATTTGAAAGTTTAAACTACAAAAAGACACGAAAAAGAGAGAAACTGATTTCTGACTGTCCGTCTCTGTGGGGTATCTTTTTAGGGCAGTTGATTGTAACAGGGGTGGGGTATCTCTTGTTATTGTTATATTAGATTTGAGGGCTCTCCATAGGTGGGGTATCCTAGGAGGAGAGTGCCTGAGTCTGTAAAGGTTTTCCAAGGCACCTGTAAGCCTTGTTGGTTTGGTTAGTGGAAAATCTCACAAGGGTGTGAGGACTGGACGTAGGTCACTAGGAGGTGACCGAACCAGGATAAATCTCTGCGTGCTTTACTGCTTTCCTGCTTTACTGTTATACTGCTTTACTGCTTTATATTCTAATTTCTTCGCTTCCACTTAACCTGCGCGAAAATTGATCTAAGTCATTGAAAAGGGGAAAAACGTTTTCGAAAGATCTGAAAATTTTTAAATCTCAATTCACCCCCCCTCTTGAGACTGAAGCCACTTGGTAACAAGATTTTGAGGATTGGAATAGAGACCCTATAAATTGTCTGAACCGTGTAAGCTAAAAATATCCAGGTTGAGGCACTCCTAGTGCCCCCAACTAATAAAATCTTTTGACTTATCAAAAAAAAAAACTCCCCAGAATCCCATAATAAATCCCAACGCCATGGTCACAAAGAACCAGTTAACTCCATGTGCAACATTCTCCTTATCATTATGATCATCATTAGGAATTTTCTTATGGGAACTGCAGTTAACGGGTAATGGCGGGCCACACAGATTGTTGTCAATAAAGCTTGATGCGTCAGTAAAGTTAAATTGTTAGCGGAGGCTGAAAACACTTTCAAGCTTGTAAAAGTGCAAAGATCATCTTCAGTGACAACTCCTTCAAACAGGTTGTCACGAATTGCAAGATATGTCAATTCAGAGAGTGATACAGCAATCTCAAATGGGTTTCCATTGAATTGATTTTCGGAAAGATCAAGAAAGCTTAATGATGAAAGTTTTCCAAATATTTTGGGAAGTGCGCCACTAAGTTGGTTTTTGGAAAGACAAAGGATGCTTAATGATGAAAGTTAAATTTTACCACCAAATTACCATTATTTTTTTTGATAATGACCAAATTATGATTAATTACTTATCTTATTAACCAGTATTGAGTATTGTATATAGTTGATCTTTTAAGAGGAATACCATATAGTTGTCAAAATTTCATCATAATGCCTCAGTAAACAAGATACACGAATATATATTTACTATAGGTAAAATGAAAAGCTCTTAGCATCTCTTTAAAATTCTTCATTCAAACTCTCTTTATGATTAAATAAAATTAATATGGATTTCAACACTTTGAATGTGAGGAACACTAACAACTTGTTTTCAACAACCTATACATTTAGTCTTGTCACCTGTGATTTTGGATTACTCTTAGAATTCCACATTAGATAAAGTATCGACGAGGACTTCAGTAAATAAAAGTCTTGCGTGATTTATGGTTTAGCTTTGGGACAACACATTAGATAAAACAAGGACCTAGACTTCATAAAGGAAGACTTATGGTCCAGTGATAGCCAAGTGGTTTAGAGAATAGAAATTTAATATAAATATTTATAACAAACAAATCAAACAAATTATTTTTGGGAATTTTTCAAAATTTTATTCAAATTTATTCAACTAATAAAATACATTCATATGTTTTCAATTTTTATTTAGGCAGTTAGCAACAAACTTTCAAACCACAACTAGTTTTGCGTGATTTATAGTTTAGCTTTGGGACAACACATTAGATAAAATAAGGACCTAGACTTCATAAAGGAAGACTTATGGTCTAGACAAGTGGTTTAGAGAATAGAAATTTAATATAAATATTTATAACAACAAATTAAACAAATTATTTTTGGAAATTTTTCAAAGTTTTATTCAAATTTATTCAACTAATAAAATACATTCATATGTTTTCAATTTTTATTTAGGCAGTTAGCAACAAACTTTCAAACCACAACTAGTCTGGCACATGAAATAACTTCGATATTTTATAATGTATTTAGTGTAATACCCAAAGTAATTTTTGTATTACTTTGGATATTATTGCTTGCTATTTAATTACTTGACATGTTCTTAAATAACATATTTATTTAGTGTTGAATACCTTGTGTGTTGATTTTGTTAAATGTGGTTGGGTATGATAGAATAGTGGGGGGGGGGGGTGGTTGGAAGTAAACAAATTTTTATTTAATGGAACTCCAAACTATAAGTTAGCCCACCTTTGTTGAGAGATCATCTGAACATTCACTCAATAAGTCTTCCCTTTAAATCCAAGTTCCTTAGGGTTTGTCCGCTTGGGTTTGGTCCTTAGGGTGGGTTCTAGTTTCTAGTTCGTCTTTGTTAATGCCTGGTATTAGCAAAAGGTTTCTTTCAAGATCTATTATTGTCGTGTATCTGTAGATATGGATGTTCCAATAGTTACGTTAACTTTGGTGTTTCTGGATCTTTTTACTCGTTGGTTACTTTGCTATTCTTCGTCATGTCTTCATAGTGTCATCTTCTTTTCCTTTCTCTATAGAGTTTGTCAAATCTATTATTTGTTGTCCCTGTTAGTGGTATTAGTCAGTTCACCTCTTTAGAATCTTTTCAAAGTCTCATTACATAAGTTTCCTCCGTCACCAGTTTTTCCTACACTTAAAAATTGATATTGTCTTTCCCACTTCAGTTTGTGAGTGGGTCTTGGTTTGTTCTCCCTTTGGTGTTGTGTCTGAAACATCCTGTTGCTTGGTCTGTGTTGAGTCTTGAGTCCTGTTGTGTGTCGCTTTCTGGTGTATTATCAACCGATCTGAAGCTTCTCTTGTGTTGTGTCATGATGGCTACCTCGTCAAGCTCTTATGTCTATTCTCAGGAAAACCCTGAAATGCTCCTTGAGGAGATATCAAATGACAACCTGAAAAGGCGTTAGTGGGTAAAACAAGAGCTTTATAAATTTTCAATGTTAAAGTTGTAAAGATATAGCAGTAAAAGCTTGGTCTTCCACCCCTGGTGTGCACATAACTGAGTTAGGTGAAAACATGTTTCTATTTTGTTTCTCTCATAAATCAGAAGTTGTTGAAATTATGAGGAGAGCTCCTTGGTTCGTTATGAATCATTTATTGTGTTTGGAGCATTGGCATCCGCAAATCTCTTGCAAAGAAATTGCTTTCAACAAAGCCCCATTTTGGATACAGATTCATCATCTCCCTCTTGCTAATCTTAATGTGAAAAATGCTTTGAAGTTGTTGAATAAGGTGGGTGAAGTTTTGGAGATAGAAAACCCTATTGTGGGGGGGGGGGGGGGATCACCTGCACCTTTATTCGGGGTAGGTTTTATTGGATCTAGAGAAAGCCTTTCCTACAGGGTGTTGGGTTCCTAGGAGAAATCTTCCTAACTTATGGCTTGTCTATAAGTATGAGAGATTGCAGTCTATGTGCTATAGGTGTGGTGTGATAGGGCATGATCAGAAGACATGAATACTCAGTTCCTACTCCTCCTACTAAGGAAGAAATCCCTTATGAAGAAGTCTTGAGAAGACATTACCAGAATGGTGCTATTAGCCTCCATGCAAAAGCTATGCAAAGTCCCAATGATGTTAGAGTTAACATGCCTCTACCTGATCTTAATTTTGCTGCTATTCCAGTAGAAATTTAGAGTGCTAAAGCTAGACCTCTATTCTAAGGGGAAAGAGTGTTTTTTCAAATGGAAAGCCCTAATTTTCGAGAGGGATGTGATAATTTAGGGCTGTCAAAAGTGCACCTCTCTGTTGGGGTAGGTGGCCGTGATCAAATTCCAGTAAACATTTCTAAAGCCGTTTCATATGATGGTGGTGATTCTAGTAGTGTGACTAGTAAGAGTACAAAGGAGTTGAGGAGTAAAAATTTGCTAGTAGGAGAGAATCCTATTGTGAATGCTTTCAGGATTGGTGCAAGTTCAAACATAGCTCATAGTAAAAGTGTGTAGCGACCGAAAAATCCGAAGGATCTCTCGTGTTCAATGAAGTCGCCATCAATGTTTAATTATTATGGAAAACATTGAAAAATCCCTTTGAAAACGAAAATGGTCTTGAAAACCAGATTTTAGGTTCGGGAGTCGATTATGCGCGGGGAAGGTATTAGCACCCCAAAGCATCCCTTCGAAGAAGGTTACATCTAATTAGTTGTGCAAAACTATATTAACTTTGAAAATATTTATTTCCTTTTTATAAAAAAAATGAATGAAAAGACTTGATGAAAAATATTTGTTTTTGCATTTTTATTGAGAACTACGAAAGAAAATTTGAGAAAAGACTTAAATTTTTTTTTTATTATTGCACTTGACAGATGTGGGCCTCCATCTGCTCCTACGTATCTCGGGGTAGAGAATCAAAAGCTACGTAGTTTTTGGGTAGAAAAAGTTGGTTAGTTGGTATTTTTTAATATAGGGGTTTTAGGATTATTGAGTTGTACAGCTCATCCGTCCTAGAACGATGACTAACCCGTCCGTACGGTCGACTTAGTCCCCTATTTTATAAAAATGGAGTTTTTGGAGTTTGAAAAATAGTTTGATGTGTGTTGGTTTGGTTTTATTGAAATAGAGATTTTAGGACTCTTGAGCCGTACGGCTCATTCATCTTAGAACGCTGACAAACCCGACTGTCAGCTAAAAAATGAACAAATGTCAGCTAAAAGAAGAAAGCACCATTTTGTGGATATTCAAAGCATAAACTTCTTCAACTAGCATATGCCAATGTTTCATTGGTTTATTCCATCTTTTTTGCTATAAAATCTATCACACACAATCTATAGGCAATTCAAGTTGAAAAATTCATTATCAATGAGAAAATCAGCAATAGGGCACCTCTCTCCTGGCAAGTAAATAGTCACTTGCTTGCCAAAGGAGAGCTGCCCTGTAGCTGGTTTTGCTTAATCACATACTGAGTCATACGTACATACAATATAGTAGCAAAGAAAAGGTAATGCAATGTTAAAAGAATTGCATTACTTTGAGCTTAATAGAAGTTCTCTTTTATTGCATTTCTATGATGTTTTATTATTGTTTACAATATTGCTCCTAAGATATCTCACACTCACACATCGTCCTTTCTGATAAATAAAAAGCTTTGTGAAATAACATTCTAATTCTCCCTTTGAAAGTCTACAGCATAATCGATAGAACATTCATTTTAATATTAGAGTACAATGAAGTGAAACTAATATTACAATTGTTAGTAAAATTTTACAGTTTCTGACAGTGAAAGAGTGGCCAATGCAAATGGACCATGACACAAACTTACACAAATAAGTATGCCAACGGAAGATGGAGACTTAGAAGAACATAAGATGAAGACTTGATCAATGTTGGAATTAAGTGGATCAAATGTCTTCGTGAAATAGTACTTTGAGGTAGCTTGGAGAGGTTGTGTTTTTTTTTTATAAGTAAAAAAATTTATTAATATTAGGTACAAGGAGGGGTAACACGTCTCGTTTACAAGTTATATCAACGATAAACAATGAGTTGTATCATTACACCAATTCTCATATGTGAAGGATAGATTGACACCCACCCTATTAGCAACCCAACTCCAAGACAATTGCTTTACATGTTCAATCATATGTGTTACATTAGCCACCCCCCTCCTCTAAATATTGTGCTATTCCTATTTATCCATATAACCCACACGACTGCTACCCACACTAGGTGCTGAATCTTCTTCACAGTTTTACCTCCTGAGATGATTGCCAGCTGCTGGAAGTGATCCCACGGATCTGTACAATCCGGCACCGTGACTGCATGCCACATCTGACTGCAAAAGAATGTCCTCCAACAGTGCTGCCTCTTGTTCTTCAACATTTAATTGTCTATTCCACAGTAATTCCCATTCCCATTTGCTGCTGTCCCACTGTCCGAAATCTGCAACCACACCTCCCTGATTAACTGTCAAACTGTACAGCCGTGGAAAGAGATCTCTCAAAGTCCATTGACCATTCCATTTCTCTTGCCAAAATCGCACCTCATTCCCCATCCCCAATTTATGTCTCAAAGCATCATAGAACCAGCTTGATTCTTGTGAATCCCATCTATCTATTGCCATTAAAGCCTTGCACCACACTGACTTCTCTCTTTCTTTTAACAGCCCTTCGGTTCCATATAGCTGCTGCAAGAGGTTAAACCACACACTCTCTTTGTCCCACAACAACCTCCACCTCCAATTGCCAAGCAATGACACATTGAATATCTCCATATTACGAATGGCCAGCACACCATATTCCTTTGGAAGACATAGCTTTCTCCAACTCACCCACGCCATTTTATGATCCTCGCTACAACCTCCCCAAAGAAAATTCCTTTAGATTTGTACCATTTCTTTTACAACTTTCTTAGGAGCCTTATAAAATGAGAAATAATACAAGGGAAGGCTTGCTAGCACCGAATTGATCAATGTGATCCTCCCACCTATAGAAAGTTGCCTACTCCTGATCCACATGGATAGTCTATCCCTTAGTTTCTCTATCACCGGCTTCCATGTAACGCTCATTCTTGGGTTTGCTCCTATCGGTAAGCCTAGGAAATTGAATGGAACCTCCCCACTTTTGCAATACAAAAACTGAGTTGCTGTGTTAATTTCATCCATATCCACATTAAGCCCAATTAGACAACTTTTGTGAAAATTGACCTTGAGCCCGGACACCATTTCAAATAGTCTCAACATGGCTTTCAAACACCACAAATTCTCCCGTAGTTTTTGCACATGATAAGTGTATCATCCGCGTATTGGAGTATTGGAAAAGGCAACTCATTCCTTGCCAATTCAAAATAACCAACACTACTAGAATTTTCGCCGTTTCCTGCGGAATTTCCTGCGGATTTTCATTAAAATTCACAGGAAATGGGTTTCCAGTTATTTCGTTCGTGGATAATTGTTTCCTGCGGATGTTCATATCGGCAGAAAACTTCAGCAAGAAATTCAGCAGGAAATTCAGCAGGAAGTCTGTAGGAAATCTCCGCAGGATGTTCTGCAGGAAATTCCAACTTTCCGCAAGAAATTCCGCAGGAAATTGTAGATTTTTTTTCTTCAAAACCAGCAGCAAATTTTATTGACTGGTATTATTATTATTATTATTAATGAGATTATTTATTTAATATAATTCCTTTCAAAATAATTCATGCAAAAGATTTTTTTATTTAATTTCAAAGTATATTACATTACAAAGAAATACAAACTGGATTTAATTGATACAGTCACAAGATCTGGATTTACTAACCCCAAAAATAAACACAACTATCAATATTACAGATTTGGATTTGGTGATGCTTGCAGAAACTCTACCTCACCCCTACTGTTCCATTGAAAATTTTCAATAAGCTCCAAATATACTTGCTAAACCCAAATATCTTGCAAACTTTCTTGGATATAGAATTGATTTTTGCACCGTTAAGAGGCTCTGTCTCAATTTTTTTATGCTTTTTTCCGCCCTGCACATCATAAAGAAACTAACATGAACTTACCCGATGTTAGCAAGTTTTGTAAATACTCACTACTATAATCTTATCTAAAAGGGCGACAAATCAATGGTGCTTGAAAAGTACATACAACGTTGCTAGAAAAATTAGCTATAGTATATGAAATCTTGATTTACTTCTCTGTCAGAATCCATCTATATCAGTCCATCTATGTACAAAATATATGCAAAATTAGTTGCTAATTTAAACCAACAAATTGATACGAAAAAAGAATATAAAATGATTACCTTTGATGTCTTTTATACACTCATGAGAGACAGAGACTTGAGTACCTGCACATACAAGAACCAATCAGCATAACACATTCCCAAGAAGGAAAAATAGTAATAACCCATGTCAGTTGATAAACTTCAATATAATGCAATTTTAGAGATACTTTTTAGTCACTTTTAGAGTAATTATTAGTAAATATATATCACTAACTTAGTTTACTCTATATTTTGCAGAAAAGGAAAAATTATGAATGAAAATACAATTTGGAGCAATTTAGAGGAGTTATTTATATATATGGGCTGGCAGTGTTTTGAAAGAAGAAAATAGGCCCATGAGGCCTTTAGAAATGGAATTGGAAAAGCCCAATGCCTAATTAAACAAAGAAGCAATACACGTGACTTGGGGAGGAGGAAAAATAAGGCATCCTTGGCTTAATAAGAAAGAAAAACGCATCATCAATTAAAAAAAGAATAAAAGGAGCAAGCCGCACACACGAACAGGGAGGACAGCAGCACACGAGAAGAAGGAACAGAAGCCGCGGCACAACAATACCGCCGGCAACGCATAGGAGAGGTTTTTTGGGTACCGTTTTCGACACCGTGAGAGAGCTCTGGAGCAGAAAAAGGAGACTAAAATTTCAGGATCAGAAACTTCTCTATTTTGGGTTATTTTTATACCTGTAATTTATGACTCCTAATTTTATTTTATTGTTCTCGAACACTATGGATAGCTAAATCCTCTTCTAGGGTCTTAGGTGGATCTTGCATGTTTAGAGACCTTTTTATGTTCTAATTTCTGGTTTGAATTCCTATTTTTATTTTAATTAATATTGTCCTATTGTTTTTATCACATAATTAGGATTAGCTACCCTTTGCATGTTTATAATCAATTAGTTGATCAGCGACCGTACTGCAATTAGTTGGTGGACCTATAGGATAATTGGGGCTATAATTAGGGCATGACCAAACCATAATTTAGTCTTCCAATCATTCAACATTTTTGCTCTTTATGCTTTTCCTGAATTTAAATTCTTGCATGACCAAACGAGGGTTAATTTAAGAAAAAGAATATTAATCGCAAATGACCAAACGGATTAATAACTTTAGTAAAGGGATTGGTAATTAAATAAAATAAAGGAATTCAAGTAGGAATTAGACATAGGGGAATCGAAGTTTGCAAGTGAAACCGTGACCCTAGACCTCTCTCTATTTATTAAATCTAGTATTTTAATTATTGTTATTTATTTCTTTTTATTTGTTTTCATTACAATTGAAATATTTGTTCGTCTAAATAATAAATAATCTCGATTAGTTTGGTATTTGCTAATTAATCCCTGTGGACACGATAATCTTTTAAACTACTTCTGCGAAAGAGTACACTTGCTCTAAGTGTGTTTTAACGCAACAAGTTTTTGGCGCCGTTGCCGGGGATTAATTTAGCAATATTTAACGAAAGATATTTTTATTGCTTTAGACATTTTGTTTTGCTTTAATTTTAAATTTTGTTTTTTTTATCTTATCAAAAAATATACATATATAAAAAAAAAGTAGTTACTAATACTTTCCCAAGAGACCGCTGCAGTTCACCTTGTTTTGCAGAGAAAAGTCTAAATCGTGGTTAAAAGTTTTGGAGACTACATTAGAGAGGCAGAGGCACAAAGAAATTTAGAAAAGTCATATTGGTATATGTCTCAATGCCAGACTCAAATTTCTCCTCCTCCTTATGAACCTTATTCAGACTATTGGGATGACTATGAGCCATCTCCTTATTCCTCCCATTGGGATAATTATGAGTCACTACAAGTGCAAAGGCAAGAGGAGGAAAAGTCGAATGTCAATGAGGTCTTGGCCAAATTTATGCAGCAGACAAATGAAAAATTTGAAAGATTGGAGGGTGCCATGAACAACAAATTTGAAAGCTTGGAGGGTCAAATCTCAACTCTCATTGCTTTGTTATCTCAAGAGGCCCAAGAAACTCCTTCACAAACTAAGTCTACCCAAAATGAAGAAGCTGAGCAATACAAAGAAAGTATTCCTTTGAGAGATGAAGGTGTCTCTATGGAATATAATCTGGAGGAAGAAGCTCTCAAGAAAGATGAGGAGACTCCTATTGAAGGGAGTCAAATCAAAATAGTAGCTCCTACTGAAGGGAGTCATATTGAAACAAAAGATCCTACTAAATGGAGCATTAGTGAGGACAGTGAGAAAGATCCCATGGTTCTGGATTTGGAGAAAGAGGAGAAAGCGCCCATTTTTGGGCAAATTGTTTTAACCATTGGTGATGTTGTGATTGAGGTTCATCGGGGAAAGGTAACTTTAAGGAGTGGTAAAGAAGATGATGTTATTAAAGCTTTAAACTCCAATGAAAAATTCTCTTCTTTAACTTCTCCTTATTTTGATGATGTGGTTGAAACTAACATTTTTTGTGAATTAAAGATGCAGGGCCTTTTGGAAAAAAAAACTTATTTTGCAGGATCCTAGCATAGTGGTGGATGGAGATAAAATAAAAATTTCACCATCCTTTGAAGTTCATCAACCACGTGGAAAAAGAAAGAATAATGTGAACCACATTGTTAGAAAGCTAAGAAGGTGTACTGCGTTAGATGTTAAATTTGCTCTTGGAGAGCCACCTGATTAAGCACTAACTATCGTCAGGCTCACGACGTTAAACAAGCGCTTCGCAGGAGGCAACCTGTGTTTTATTTTCAGTTATTTTTTTTTGTTTCATTTTGTTTTTAGGAATAAGCTCAGACTGCAAGCTCTCTCAGGGAAGTCACTTTTACTCTCTCTCTCTCATTTATTTCTCTTAGTTTCTATTTGATATTTTGCATTGAGGACCATGCTTTAGGCTAGTGTGGGGGAGGAGAGTTTAACTTTGTCAATTCATCTCTATTAATGCATATACCCACTACATGTGTTGATAGCATTTTTTCTGGCTAGTTTTGGATATAAAACTGAAAAAAAATAGAGATTTTGCCTTTAGGGGATCCCATAATCAATTTACTTGACAGACTTGTGATTAATTGTAACTGTGAGGATGTCCTTAGGAAGCTGATAATTAGCATTTGTCCCTGTTGAGTACTTTTTGTGAACTAGCTTCTATAGGTGAGATCTGAGCCTTCATAAGAGGATTGCTATTCAATCATAAATTTACCCCTTTTCTTTCTATGAGTGTGTTTCCCAATTTGCTACATTCTAGAATTTGTCTTTTGACCATTTCAAGGTGAAAATTGATTTGCATCATGTAAAAAGATTTGGGGAATTTAGGTATTTTTCTGGCCTCAGAGTTGTTTGTTGAATTTATCCATTAGTTGCCCCCTTTGAGCCTATTTGTTATATTTTTTCTTTGGTACCTAGATATAATTTTTTCTCTTTTTTTATGGTAACCATTTGAAATTAAATGTGGAGCAACTATTGAAAATTACAATTTCCTCCTATATTTTTAGTTGTCTATATTGTTAGGACTGAAACTTTGTCCTATTCTTTAGTTATCTATCTTCTCAGGATAAAAAAAAGAGTGAATCATGTACTTACCTTTTCCTCCAAAAAAAAAATGAAAAATGAAATGTAAAAAAAATAGGAAGAAAATTTGAAAAAAAAGGAAAGCAACAAGGAGGAAAATGCACATCAAAAGAATGAAAGAGCCAAAGGGCAAATAAAAAAAAATGAAATGAAAGGGCCTACTCAAGAAAAAAGGCAAATCAAAAGAAGTCTACTCAATAGAAAAAGAGTGAAGAAGGAAATGAAATTAATTTGGAGTTTGGGCAAAAATTGTAAAATAGATAGGAGCTCCATATTTGATTTCAAATCTTACTATTTATTTCGTGTTTTTTTTAGCCCTTTGATTATCCCTTTCTTCTTATTTCCTACCTTGCATGAATTCACCCTGGCCCCATTACAACCCATGAAACCCCATATTTTGCATGCATGTAAACTATTTAGTGGAGATTTGGTCAAATTACAAACATATGGTAATGTGCATTTTGTGGAAACTTGAGTGTATATTTCCCTAGTCCCTAAACACTTAGAGAGATTGTGAGCGAGTGACTTTGTTCACATAAATGTATTCTTCAGGGACATGAGCCTCTAATTGGGCAACCTTTTGACACCTCATATGTGCTATATTATTTACTGTCTGTCATTGTACTTCTAATTTTGAGTCTCTTATTTGGCTGTCTCTGTCTCTTATTTGAAAATTTTGTTGAGCCAGAAAATTTGCTTGAGGACAAGCAGAAGTTAAGTGTGGGGGAGTTGATAAACTTCAATATAATGCAATTTTAGAGATACTTTTTAGTCACTTTTAGAGTAATTATTAGTAAATATATATCACTAACTTAGTTTACTCTATATTTTGCAGAAAAGGAAAAATTATGAATGAAAATACAATTTGGAGCAATTTAGAGGAATAATTTATATATATGGGCCGGCAGTGTTTTGAAAGAAAAAAACAGGCCCATGAGGCCTTTAGGAAAGGAATTGGAAAAGCCCAATGCCTAATTAAACAAAGAAGCAATACACGTGACTTGGGGAGGAGGAAAAATAAGGCATCCTTGGCTTAATAAGAAAGAAAGGAACGCATCATCAATTAAAAAAAGAACAAAAGGAGCAAGCCGCACACACGAACAGGGAGGACAGCAGCACACGAGAAGGAGGAACAGAAGCCGCGGCACAACAGTACTGCCGGCAATGCATAGGAGAGGTTTTTGGGTACCGTTTTCGACATCGTGAGAGAGCTCTGGAGCAGAAAAATGAGACTAAAATTTCAGGATCAGAAATTTCTCTATTTCGGGTTATTTTTATCCCTGTAATTTATGACTCCTAATTTTATGTTATTGTTCTCGAACACTATGGATAGCTAAATCCTTTTCTAGGGTCTTAGGTGGATCTTGCATGTTTAGAGACATTTTTATGTTCTAATTTCTGGTTTGAATTCCTATTTTTATTTTAATTAATATTGTCCTATTGTTTTTATCACATGATTAGGATTAGCTACCCTTTGCATGTTTATAATCAATTAGTTGATCAGCGACCGTACTGCAATTAGTTGGTGGACCAATAGGATAATTGGGGCTATAATTAGGGCATGACCAAACCATAATTTAGTCTTCCAATCATTCAACCTTTTTACTCTTTATGCTTTTCCTGAATTTAAATTCTTGCATAACCAAACGAGGGTTAATTTAGGAAAAACAATATTAATCGCGAATGACCAAACAGATTAATAACTTTAGTAAAGGGATTGGTAATTAAATAAAATAAAGGAATTCAAGTAGGAATTAGACATAGGGGAATCGAAGCTTGCAAGTGAAACCGTGACCCTAGACCTCTCTATTTATTAAATCTAGTATTTTAATTATTGTTATTTATTTCTTTTTATTTGTTTTCATTACAATTCAAATATTTGTTCGTCTAAATAATAAATAATCTCGATTAGTTTGGTACTTGCTAATTAATCTCTGTGGACACGATAATCTTTTATACTACTTCTGCGAAAGAGTACACTTGCTCTAAGTGTGTTTTTAACGCAACATCAATATAGCTAGCCGCATGTACCAGAAAATGTATGATGTTCCGCAATCAAAGAGGATACCAATATAAGTCACTTTTGATACTCCACTTTGCACAACACTTCTTGTTCCGCAATCAAAGAGGATACCAAAATGTATGATGTTCTTACATTAAAGATATTCTGAATTGTAGAGAAACATAATTTAGTGATTAGCTAAATTATTCAACATCACATATAAGTAGCTATTATAGCTCCTCTTCTTAAAGATCCTGCAAAAATTGAAACTTGGTAAATGGCATCAACAGTTGAAGAAGCAAAAATAGAAGTAGCATCTGTGAACTAAGAACATTTTAGAATTGGACCACCAATAAATAAAAAAGGAATCAATTCAAAGTATAGAAAGTATAGAGAAATGAAAGCTTAAGATAAGGAAACGAGTATAAAACTTTATATATCAATATTTACTCCAAAACATGAATTTTACCTTGGAGACTCAACCTCTGCAAGTTCTACCTTGTTTGTGTTCCTTTCTTTGTACAAAAATAAGCTTACCTATTGAAAAACCAACAACACAAACAAGCATTAAGAGATTATTCGCCGAGTAAATGGATCATTTGTTGAACTAGGTACACAACCAGCAGCAAATGGATCATTTGCAAAACTATGTTGCAAAAATTGGTCGGGAGATAGGTACTAGAAGACATAGAAATATCCACTAATGGAAATGCTGTAGAAACGAAGGAAACCAGCTATAAATTAAGAGAGCTACAGGTCTGGTTCTGTAAATACAACTATTCCAGCACCGCTTTTGGGAAGATTAATGCCCCCAGAAAATCTAGGTAATCTGATCTCAAGCAAGGCCTCTGCAATCTGCAAGATATAAGTAGCAAGTAACCAATCGAGAGAACTAGGAACACAGAAATAGAAGAAGGTTCACGCTCAAGAAGCGGATTTGAGAACTTACAATCCTAAAAAATATGAGGGGGACTGCAAGAGCATAGCCAACTCCATCACTAAATTGTTCTTTCTGCCTATATAAAATATGCTGCATGAAATTAAATTACTAACATGTTAACTTGACAAATTAACTTTGCAATGGTGAATAGAAATAACAATTAATGAAATTAACACATGTATACTCACACTATATGGAAATGGGACATCAAGAAAATCAATCATTTTTGCAGGCAAAACCTGAAATGCAAGGCCAACATATGTAAGACTTATGTGCAAAGCTGCAAGGAACATCTGTAACCATGGCTTGTTGACTTTGCAGTGCTTATTAAACACATAAAACAGAAGCTGTCACATAAAGAGCACTATTATCAGTAGATAGAAATCAGTGAAGGCAAAAAAGTGATAAACTCGAGTTCATTACATTACATTATTCCCTTTCTTCCTTGCATCTGTTCCGAACACATCTATGTTGTCAATTGCAAGAAACAAGCCAAGTGCAGTGATCAACAATACTTTGATCACAGGAAAAGAAGCAACATACAAGAGCTGTAGAAACCACAAAAAAAGTTAAAATGCTAATCCTACAAACCAAAAAAAAGCAAACTGTAATTATTTAATACATAAATCCAAAAAGACCTTAACAGTTGTTATGACTTAGCAGCAAAGAAACAATACTGAAAAGGTAAGAAACAAATCATAGACTTCACATAATTATGTGCTTAGATTAAGAATAAAAGTTAGGCCAATTTGATATCAACAAAATATCTACAACATCACATGCAGTGTGAAGAAAGTATAAATTAAGATATGCAGGGCAAAAGCATAAACAATCCTCAAATAAAAAAATACCAACAACAAATCTATTGCAAGCAAAAGTAATAGAAACAATAAGGTAAACTTCCTTACATCTTCCTCCTTACTGAACAGAGCAACTGAGGCAAAGGAATACCTCATACACGCTGAAGTCCCCTAGAATATTTACTTTGATATGAGCGGGCAACTATCAAGAATTGGAAAAAAAATAGTTAATTATTGAAAATCATATAATATGAAATGCCGAATTGATAACGATATCATGAATATTGAATAGTAATTACAACAACAACAAAAACAACATTGATATCATGAATATTCCACCGAAATTTCTTTTACATAAAAAAAAAAGAACTTCCACCAAAAATGGAAATAATACGATACCACTGATTTAACGATTTGTTGCCTGGATCCTGTTCACTGTCTATCTGATGTCCAAAAGTTTATCCAACACAAGATCGAAGAATTCTTCTACAGTCTCAGTATGCAGTCTGCACCATAGGAATTAATCAAGACTTGAACTTAAACCTAAATCAATCAAAGTCAAGAACAGAGGAAATTATTCAAAACTGAAATCACTCTAGAAAAATTGAGATTCACATTACACGATGAGCGGAAGCGAGAGCGATAATCGCCACCAAAATGCAAGGTTCAAAAGTGATGAAGCGAGAATGATGGAGAAGAGCGAGAGCGATGATGAAGCTAGTGATCGAAAGCGAGAGAGAGCAAGATCGAGTGATGAAACCAGACCGAGTTGGAGATAAGGGGGAGCGAGTGATGAAGGTGATGAAGCCAGTGATCCAAAGTGAGAAAGTGCGAGATCGAGAGAGCAACGGTGATGAGATGCGAAGTCGATGATGAGAGAGGGATTCAGGGATTTCAGAGAGGGATTAAAGCTGAAGTGTCTGGAGGAAGAAAAGCTAGGTCATCTAGCAGATTTAAAAAATAAAACATTTTTTGAAATGAAAAAAGTAAAAAATCAAAAAACTATTATATAATAGTAAAAAAACATTTTAAAATAATAAATAAATAAATATTTCCTGCTGACTTGAGTTCGTAGGAAAGTTCGCAGTAACCTAAAAAGTTTCCTGTGAATCTTCCTGCGGAACATAGTTTCGCAGGAAACTTTCTATTAAACTATAAGTTGGCAGAAAATTTCCGCAGGTAATTCTGAAATTTCTAGTAGTGCAAGCTCAACACACTTCTTGACTAAACCGGATTGGAGAGGTTGTGTTAAAGTACTATCGGTTGAATAGTGGCAAAATTATCTTAGTGAGGAGGAGCGAAATTAAGTACCTCTTGGTTGTGGTTGAGCCACTATAAATATGCATTTACAGTACTCACATATTTTATCTTAACATATCTTTACAACACTCCACTATCATGTCAAAGTGAGTTATGCTTAAAACAAAAGCATAACTCTTTTATTTTATGCATAATTTGTATTTTGTCTTTAAGCATATGAACCATCGATCCTCTTAAGCTTAGATGCATATTCAGTATTGTAGAAATGGGAAAAGGATACGTGAGTTTTTAACTAAGTTATACATGTAATCGATAACACGTGCCATGGTCGCAATTTTATAACTATTGATTATGTGGCATATTTGGAATTGTCCATTTTGCCCTTTGAATTCTGTTTCAGTGAGTTGCTGAAAGGCTGGTGCGAAAGCTTCTGTTGGATACGGTTTGGAATCTGTTTTTCAGTTAGAGAATTTGTTGAAGCTTCTCTTACTCTGTTTCGTTTCCTCCTTGTATATATATGATGTCTTCGAGTCTGTAAGAAAGGGAGATCAGTCACAGAGAGTGAATTGAGAATCAATTAGAGAAATCAAGAACTAGGGTTCTTCTAGTTCTAGGTGGAGCTCAATTGGGGCTTTTCAATTGTAATCAGTTTGTGGCTGTATCTGTAATCAAATTCTTCACTATACTCAATAAAATTGGATCTTGCTTTGCAAGTCCCCCAGATGTAAGCCAAATTGGCCGAACTGGGTAAACAATCTTGGTGTGTTGTTTTCGTTTTTCATCTCATTTTTCTTCTTGAATCCAGTGGATCCTTGGGTATCAGATTAACAATTGGCATCTAGAGCTATTCTGGAAAAGAAGAAATGGTGAATCCGAAGTTTGATATCGAGAAATTCGATGGGAAAAATGATTTCGGGTTATGGAGGATGAAGATTCGTGCGTTGCTTGCTCAATAGGGAGTGGAAGAAGCGCTCGATGGTGAGAACAAACTACCAGACACTCTGACAGACAAAGAAAGGAAAGATATTTTGAGGAAGGCTCATAGCACCATCATACTCTCTCTCAGTGACAAAGTGCTACTTGAAGTGTCAAAGGAAAAATCTGCAGCAGCTTTGTGGTTGAAGTTAGAGAGTCTATACATGACCAAGACTCTAGCAAATCGTCTCTATCTCAAACAAAGACTCTACACATTCAGAATGGGTTCAGGTACGTCTATTCAAGACCACTTGGATGAATTTAATAGGATAATTCTTGATTTAGAAAACATAGAGATTAAGGTGGATGATGAAGACCAAGCATTGCTATTGATTAAGTCATTAAACAATAGCTATGACAGTCTTGCTGATACCTTGCTCTATGGAAGGGAATCTTTGTCCCTTGAAGATGTTCAAAATGCATTGATGTCTAAAGAATTATCCAAGAAAAGTGAAATCAGAGATAGTGACTCTGGAGAAACATTGTATGTGAGAGGAAGAAGTGAGAAAAGGGATCAAAAGGGCAAGAACAATGCGAGATCAAAGTCTAAAGGAAAGTTTAAATGCTATTATTGTCACAAGGAGGGACATTATAAAAAGAATTTCCCTGATAGAAAGAAAGGTAAAAATCAGAATGGTGAAGGTCATGGTGATGCATCCATTGCATCAGATGGATATGAGAGTGCAGAAGTTCTTGTGGTTGCTGATGGAAAGGACACCTTGGAGTGGTTAATTGACTCTGATCAGTCAATTCACATGTGCAAAGAAGAATGTGAAGTTGATGAGGTATTGATGGTCACTGAAGGTCATGAGGATTCAGATTGGATAATGGACTCTGGGTGCTCATACCATATGTGTCCAAATGGTGAATGGTTCTTCGATTACAAACTCTTCAATGGTGGAAAAGTCAGGATGGGAAATAATGCACCTTGTAAGGTTGTGG
The DNA here is from genome assembly GCA_039519185.1 of Astragalus membranaceus. Lineage (NCBI taxonomy): Eukaryota > Viridiplantae > Streptophyta > Magnoliopsida > Fabales > Fabaceae > Astragalus > Astragalus membranaceus. The sequence goes on from CM076853.1 coordinate 25,489,477, forward strand.
GAATTGGATCAATTAGGTTGAAACTCACAGATGGAACTACCAGAGTTTTGACTCAAGTCAGACATGTTCCAGACCTGAAAAGGTGTTTAATTTCTCTAGGAGCATTGGAATCACAAGGTTATAGTTTCAAAGGTGAAGATGGTATCTTGAAGGTCTCAAAAGGATCAAGAGTTGTGCTTAAAGGAGATAGGATCAAGAACAACTTGTATCTTCTTAAAGGAGAAGCTGTCACTCAGGAAAGCTGTGTTGCAGGGAGTGATGACAGTAAAGATCAACTGTGGCATCACAGGCTTGCTCACATGAGTGAGAAAGGCTTAAAGGAACTTGAGAAGCAGGGTCTGTTGTGTGGTGATAAACTGAAAGGTATGGAATTTTGTGAGCATTGTATCTTTGGAAAACAAACAAAGGTGAGATTCTCAACTGGAAAGCATACTACCAGTAATAAACTGGACTACATACACTCTGATCTTTGGGGGCCATCAAGGACTCCTACACATGGAGGTAACAGGTACTTTATGTCTTTCATAGATGACTTTAGTAGGAAAGTATGGATTTACTTGCTTAAAACTAAAGATGAAGCTTTTAAGACTTTTGTTAATTGGAAGACTAAAGTAGAAAATCAATGTGATAGAAAGATAAAATCTCTAAGAACTGATAATGGACTAGAATTTTGTGGAGGAATGTTCAATGAATTCTGTCATGAACATGGTATAACCAGGCACAAAACAGTTAGGCACACTCCCCAACAAAATGGCTTAGCTGAAAGAATGAATAGGACATTGTTAGAAAAAGTTAGATGCATGTTATCACATTCAAAATTGTCAAAACAATTTTGGGGGGAAGTTGTTCATACAGCAGCTTACCTTGTCAATAGATCACCATCTAGTGCTATAGAATTCAAAACTCCACAAGAAAAATGGAGTGGCAAACCTGCAGACTATAGCAATTTAAAATTTTTTGGTTGTCCTGCTTACTATCATGTCAATGAGGGGAAATTAGAACCTAGGGCCAAGAAAGGTATATTTGTTGGATATCCTGAAGGTGTTAAGGGTTTTAAAATTTGGTCTATAGAAGATAAGAAATGCATTATTAGTAGAGATGTTAAATTTCATGAGAATAAAATTCTTGAAACTGTTATCACTACTGATACTGTAGGTGATCAAGCTGTAACAGATACCTCACCAATTGAGGTGGAGTTACAGCCTGATGAGCCTAATTTTAGAACTGATGTTTCCACTGAGCTTGTTGACAGGGATGGAGAGCTACCAGAACTTGAATCTAACAGTGACAGTGATGTTGAGACTGTAGATCCAACTCACAACTATCTGTTGTGCAGAGACAGAACAAGAAGAACAATAAGAGCTCCTGATAGACTTGGCTATTCAAACATTATTGCTTATGCTCTAAATACTGCAACTGAAATGTTGAGTGAGGAACCAAACTCATTCAATGAAGCTATGAGAGATAAGGATCACAAGAAATGGATAATAGCTATGAAAGAAGAAATGGACTCTCTGCATAAAAATGAAACTTGGAAGCTGGTGCCGCAATCAAAAGGGGAAAAGCTTGTGGGGAGCAAGTGGATATTCAAAAGAAAGGAAGGGGTGTCAAACCATGATCCACCAAGGTACAAAGCAAGACTTGTAGCACAAGGCTTCACACAAAGAGAGGGGATAGATTACAATGAAATCTTTTCACCTGTTGTAAAGCATTGCTCCATTAGAGTGATTCCCTCCATAGTCACTCAATTTGATCTACACCTAGAACAAATGGATGTGAAGACAGCATATTTACATGGCAACCTTGAAGAGAGGATTCTAATGAAGCAACCAGAAGGCTTTGAAGTAAAAGGGAAAGAGGATTGGGTCTTTCTATTGAAGAAATCTCTGTATGGGTTGAAACAGTCACCCGGGCAATGGTACAAACATTTTGACAACTTCATACTGAGTATTGATTTCAAGAGAAGCAACTATGACAGTTGTGTGTACTACAAGGGACTTGGCAACCAACAGTTCATATATCTTCTGCTATATGTAGATGATATGTTGATTGCTTGTAAAAGCATGAGTGAGATTAACAAGTTGAAGGGGCTACTGTATAAGGAATTTGATATGAAGGATTTGGGGTCTGCAAAGAAAATATTGGGGATGGAGATCATTAGGCATCCTAGTGATGGAAAAATGATTGTAAGACAGAAACACTATCTGGAAAAGATAATTCACAGGTTCAAAATGGCTGATGCCAAGGCTGTGAATGTCCCTATTGCTTCTCATTTCAAGTTATCAAATGAAGACAGTCCTAAGACAGATCAAGAGCAAAGGGATATGGCTAATATTCCTTATGCTAGTGGTGTAGGTAGTCTCATGTATGCTATGGTTTGTACACGACCTGATTTAGCTCACCGTGTCAGCTTAGGGAGCAGGTATTTAAGCAAACCAGGTTCTCAACACTGGTTAGCTGTTAAGCACATCCTCAGATATCTGAAAGGATCAATTGACACTGGTCTAGTCTACAGCAAGAGCACCAAGCAAGAAGAGGCACTACAAGGATTTGTAGATTCTGACTTTGCAGGTGACAGGGATAACAGAAGGTCTTTGACTGGCTATGTATTCACTCTCTTTGGGAATACAATTACTAGGAAGGCTTCATTGCAACACATTGTTGCATTGTCAACTACTGAGGCCGAATACATTGGTATTACTGAGGCAGTTAAAGAGGCACTGTGGTTGAAAGGATTAACCAGTGAATTGGGAATTAGCCAAGATAATGTGAGTGTGTATTGTGACAATCAAAGTGCGATTCATCTATGCAAGAATCACACCTTTCATGATCGAACAAAACACATAGACATTAGGCTCTATTGGATAAGGGATATGGTTGCAAATGGATCAGTTCTGATTAAGAAGGTTCACACTTCAGATAATCCATCTGATTTCATGACAAAGGTAGTCTCTATGGGGAAATTCAAGGATTGCCTTGAATTACTCCAAATTGGAACAGGTTGAATACTGTTCCATTGGATAAGCAAGCTTGACATCTAGTTCTGTTGGGTATTAAAGGTAAATATGCCAAGGTGGAGATTATTGATTATGTGGCATATTTGGAGTTGTCCATTTTTCCCTTTGAATTCTGTTTCAGTGAGTTGCTGAAAGGCTGGCGCGGAAGCTTCTGTTGGATACGGTTTGGAATCTGTTTTTCAGTTAGAGAATTTGTTGAAGCTTCTCTTACTCTGTTTCGTTTCCTCCTTGTATATATATGATGTCTTTGAGTCTGTAAGAAAGGGAGATCAGTCACAGAGAGTGAATTGAGAATCAATTAGAGAAATCAAGAACTAGGGTTCTTCTAGTTCTAGGTGGAGCTCAATTGGGGCTTTTCAATTGTAATCAGTTTGTGGCTGTATCTGTAATCAAATTCTTCACTATACTCAATAAAATTGGATCTTGCTTTGCAAGTCCCCCAGATGTAAGCCAAATTGGCCGAACTGGGTAAACAATCTTGGTGTGTTGTTTTCGTTTTTCATCTCATTTTTCTTCTTGAATCCAGTGGATCCTTGGGTATCAGATTAACAATTGGCATCTAGAGCTATTCTGGAAAAGAAGAAATGGTGAATCCGAAGTTTGATATCGAGAAATTCGATGGGAAAAATGATTTCGGGTTATGGAGGATGAAGATTCGTGCGTTGCTTGCTCAATAGGGAGTGGAAGAAGCGCTCGATGGTGAGAACAAACTACCAGACACTCTGACAGACAAAGAAAGGAAAGATATTTTGAGGAAGGCTCATAGCACCATCATACTCTCTCTCAGTGACAAAGTGCTACTTGAAGTGTCAAAGGAAAAATCTGCAGCAGCTTTGTGGTTGAAGTTAGAGAGTCTATACATGACCAAGACTCTAGCAAATCGTCTCTATCTCAAACAAAGACTCTACACATTCAGAATGGGTTCAGGTACGTCTATTCAAGACCACTTGGATGAATTTAATAGGATAATTCTTGATTTAGAAAACATAGAGATTAAGGTGGATGATGAAGACCAAGCATTGCTATTGATTAAGTCATTAAACAATAGCTATGACAGTCTTGCTGATACCTTGCTCTATGGAAGGGAATCTTTGTCCCTTGAAGATGTTCAAAATGCATTGATGTCTAAAGAATTATCCAAGAAAAGTGAAATCAGAGATAGTGACTCTGGAGAAACATTGTATGTGAGAGGAAGAAGTGAGAAAAGGGATCAAAAGGGCAAGAACAATGCGAGATCAAAGTCTAAAGGAAAGTTTAAATGCTATTATTGTCACAAGGAGGGACATTATAAAAAGAATTTCCCTGATAGAAAGAAAGGTAAAAATCAGAATGGTGAAGGTCATGGTGATGCATCCATTGCATCAGATGGATATGAGAGTGCAGAAGTTCTTGTGGTTGCTGATGGAAAGGACACCTTGGAGTGGTTAATTGACTCTGATCAGTCAATTCACATGTGCAAAGAAGAATGTGAAGTTGATGAGGTATTGATGGTCACTGAAGGTCATGAGGATTCAGATTGGATAATGGACTCTGGGTGCTCATACCATATGTGTCCAAATGGTGAATGGTTCTTCGATTACAAACTCTTCAATGGTGGAAAAGTCAGGATGGGAAATAATGCACCTTGTAAGGTTGTGGGAATTGGATCAATTAGGTTGAAACTCACAGATGGAACTACCAGAGTTTTGACTCAAGTCAGACATGTTCCAGACCTGAAAAGGTGTTTAATTTCTCTAGGAGCATTGGAATCACAAGGTTATAGTTTCAAAGGTGAAGATGGTATCTTGAAGGTCTCAAAAGGATCAAGAGTTGTGCTTAAAGGAGATAGGATCAAGAACAACTTGTATCTTCTTAAAGGAGAAGCTGTCACTCAGGAAAGCTGTGTTGCAGGGAGTGATGACAGTAAAGATCAACTGTGGCATCACAGGCTTGCTCACATGAGTGAGAAAGGCTTAAAGGAACTTGAGAAGCAGGGTCTGTTGTGTGGTGATAAACTGAAAGGTATGGAATTTTGTGAGCATTGTATCTTTGGAAAACAAACAAAGGTGAGATTCTCAACTGGAAAGCATACTACCAGTAATAAACTGGACTACATACACTCTGATCTTTGGGGGCCATCAAGGACTCCTACACATGGAGGTAACAGGTACTTTATGTCTTTCATAGATGACTTTAGTAGGAAAGTATGGATTTACTTGCTTAAAACTAAAGATGAAGCTTTTAAGACTTTTGTTAATTGGAAGACTAAAGTAGAAAATCAATGTGATAGAAAGATAAAATCTCTAAGAACTGATAATGGACTAGAATTTTGTGGAGGAATGTTCAATGAATTCTGTCATGAACATGGTATAACCAGGCACAAAACAGTTAGGCACACTCCCCAACAAAATGGCTTAGCTGAAAGAATGAATAGGACATTGTTAGAAAAAGTTAGATGCATGTTATCACATTCAAAATTGTCAAAACAATTTTGGGGGGAAGTTGTTCATACAGCAGCTTACCTTGTCAATAGATCACCATCTAGTGCTATAGAATTCAAAACTCCACAAGAAAAATGGAGTGGCAAACCTGCAGACTATAGCAATTTAAAATTTTTTGGTTGTCCTGCTTACTATCATGTCAATGAGGGGAAATTAGAACCTAGGGCCAAGAAAGGTATATTTGTTGGATATCCTGAAGGTGTTAAGGGTTTTAAAATTTGGTCTATAGAAGATAAGAAATGCATTATTAGTAGAGATGTTAAATTTCATGAGAATAAAATTCTTGAAACTGTTATCACTACTGATACTGTAGGTGATCAAGCTGTAACAGATACCTCACCAATTGAGGTGGAGTTACAGCCTGATGAGCCTAATTTTAGAACTGATGTTTCCACTGAGCTTGTTGACAGGGATGGAGAGCTACCAGAACTTGAATCTAACAGTGACAGTGATGTTGAGACTGTAGATCCAACTCACAACTATCTGTTGTGCAGAGACAGAACAAGAAGAACAATAAGAGCTCCTGATAGACTTGGCTATTCAAACATTATTGCTTATGCTCTAAATACTGCAACTGAAATGTTGAGTGAGGAACCAAACTCATTCAATGAAGCTATGAGAGATAAGGATCACAAGAAATGGATAATAGCTATGAAAGAAGAAATGGACTCTCTGCATAAAAATGAAACTTGGAAGCTGGTGCCGCAATCAAAAGGGGAAAAGCTTGTGGGGAGCAAGTGGATATTCAAAAGAAAGGAAGGGGTGTCAAACCATGATCCACCAAGGTACAAAGCAAGACTTGTAGCACAAGGCTTCACACAAAGAGAGGGGATAGATTACAATGAAATCTTTTCACCTGTTGTAAAGCATTGCTCCATTAGAGTGATTCCCTCCATAGTCACTCAATTTGATCTACACCTAGAACAAATGGATGTGAAGACAGCATATTTACATGGCAACCTTGAAGAGAGGATTCTAATGAAGCAACCAGAAGGCTTTGAAGTAAAAGGGAAAGAGGATTGGGTCTTTCTATTGAAGAAATCTCTGTATGGGTTGAAACAGTCACCCGGGCAATGGTACAAACATTTTGACAACTTCATACTGAGTATTGATTTCAAGAGAAGCAACTATGACAGTTGTGTGTACTACAAGGGACTTGGCAACCAACAGTTCATATATCTTCTGCTATATGTAGATGATATGTTGATTGCTTGTAAAAGCATGAGTGAGATTAACAAGTTGAAGGGGCTACTGTATAAGGAATTTGATATGAAGGATTTGGGGTCTGCAAAGAAAATATTGGGGATGGAGATCATTAGGCATCCTAGTGATGGAAAAATGATTGTAAGACAGAAACACTATCTGGAAAAGATAATTCACAGGTTCAAAATGGCTGATGCCAAGGCTGTGAATGTCCCTATTGCTTCTCATTTCAAGTTATCAAATGAAGACAGTCCTAAGACAGATCAAGAGCAAAGGGATATGGCTAATATTCCTTATGCTAGTGGTGTAGGTAGTCTCATGTATGCTATGGTTTGTACACGACCTGATTTAGCTCACCGTGTCAGCTTAGGGAGCAGGTATTTAAGCAAACCAGGTTCTCAACACTGGTTAGCTGTTAAGCACATCCTCAGATATCTGAAAGGATCAATTGACACTGGTCTAGTCTACAGCAAGAGCACCAAGCAAGAAGAGGCACTACAAGGATTTGTAGATTCTGACTTTGCAGGTGACAGGGATAACAGAAGGTCTTTGACTGGCTATGTATTCACTCTCTTTGGGAATACAATTACTAGGAAGGCTTCATTGCAACACATTGTTGCATTGTCAACTACTGAGGCCGAATACATTGGTATTACTGAGGCAGTTAAAGAGGCACTGTGGTTGAAAGGATTAACCAGTGAATTGGGAATTAGCCAAGATAATGTGAGTGTGTATTGTGACAATCAAAGTGCGATTCATCTATGCAAGAATCACACCTTTCATGATCGAACAAAACACATAGACATTAGGCTCTATTGGATAAGGGATATGGTTGCAAATGGATCAGTTCTGATTAAGAAGGTTCACACTTCAGATAATCCATCTGATTTCATGACAAAGGTAGTCTCTATGGGGAAATTCAAGGATTGCCTTGAATTACTCCAAATTGGAACAGGTTGAATACTGTTCCATTGGATAAGCAAGCTTGACATCTAGTTCTGTTGGGTATTAAAGGTAAATATGCCAAGGTGGAGATTATTGATTATGTGGCATATTTGGAGTTGTCCATTTTTCCCTTTGAATTCTGTTTCAGTGAGTTGCTGAAAGGCTGGCGCGGAAGCTTCTGTTGGATACGGTTTGGAATCTGTTTTTCAGTTAGAGAATTTGTTGAAGCTTCTCTTACTCTGTTTCGTTTCCTCCTTGTATATATATGATGTCTTTGAGTCTGTAAGAAAGGGAGATCAGTCACAGAGAGTGAATTGAGAATCAATTAGAGAAATCAAGAACTAGGGTTCTTCTAGTTCTAGGTGGAGCTCAATTGGGGCTTTTCAATTGTAATCAGTTTGTGGCTGTATCTGTAATCAAATTCTTCACTATACTCAATAAAATTGGATCTTGCTTTGCAAGTCCCCCAGATGTAAGCCAAATTGGCCGAACTGGGTAAACAATCTTGGTGTGTTGTTTTCGTTTTTCATCTCATTTTTCTTCTTGAATCCAGTGGATCCTTGGGTATCAGATTAACAATTGGCATCTAGAGCTATTCTGGAAAAGAAGAAATGGTGAATCCGAAGTTTGATATCGAGAAATTCGATGGGAAAAATGATTTCGGGTTATGGAGGATGAAGATTCGTGCGTTGCTTGCTCAATAGGGAGTGGAAGAAGCGCTCGATGGTGAGAACAAACTACCAGACACTCTGACAGACAAAGAAAGGAAAGATATTTTGAGGAAGGCTCATAGCACCATCATACTCTCTCTCAGTGACAAAGTGCTACTTGAAGTGTCAAAGGAAAAATCTGCAGCAGCTTTGTGGTTGAAGTTAGAGAGTCTATACATGACCAAGACTCTAGCAAATCGTCTCTATCTCAAACAAAGACTCTACACATTCAGAATGGGTTCAGGTACGTCTATTCAAGACCACTTGGATGAATTTAATAGGATAATTCTTGATTTAGAAAACATAGAGATTAAGGTGGATGATGAAGACCAAGCATTGCTATTGATTAAGTCATTAAACAATAGCTATGACAGTCTTGCTGATACCTTGCTCTATGGAAGGGAATCTTTGTCCCTTGAAGATGTTCAAAATGCATTGATGTCTAAAGAATTATCCAAGAAAAGTGAAATCAGAGATAGTGACTCTGGAGAAACATTGTATGTGAGAGGAAGAAGTGAGAAAAGGGATCAAAAGGGCAAGAACAATGCGAGATCAAAGTCTAAAGGAAAGTTTAAATGCTATTATTGTCACAAGGAGGGACATTATAAAAAGAATTTCCCTGATAGAAAGAAAGGTAAAAATCAGAATGGTGAAGGTCATGGTGATGCATCCATTGCATCAGATGGATATGAGAGTGCAGAAGTTCTTGTGGTTGCTGATGGAAAGGACACCTTGGAGTGGTTAATTGACTCTGATCAGTCAATTCACATGTGCAAAGAAGAATGTGAAGTTGATGAGGTATTGATGGTCACTGAAGGTCATGAGGATTCAGATTGGATAATGGACTCTGGGTGCTCATACCATATGTGTCCAAATGGTGAATGGTTCTTCGATTACAAACTCTTCAATGGTGGAAAAGTCAGGATGGGAAATAATGCACCTTGTAAGGTTGTGGGAATTGGATCAATTAGGTTGAAACTCACAGATGGAACTACCAGAGTTTTGACTCAAGTCAGACATGTTCCAGACCTGAAAAGGTGTTTAATTTCTCTAGGAGCATTGGAATCACAAGGTTATAGTTTCAAAGGTGAAGATGGTATCTTGAAGGTCTCAAAAGGATCAAGAGTTGTGCTTAAAGGAGATAGGATCAAGAACAACTTGTATCTTCTTAAAGGAGAAGCTGTCACTCAGGAAAGCTGTGTTGCAGGGAGTGATGACAGTAAAGATCAACTGTGGCATCACAGGCTTGCTCACATGAGTGAGAAAGGCTTAAAGGAACTTGAGAAGCAGGGTCTGTTGTGTGGTGATAAACTGAAAGGTATGGAATTTTGTGAGCATTGTATCTTTGGAAAACAAACAAAGGTGAGATTCTCAACTGGAAAGCATACTACCAGTAATAAACTGGACTACATACACTCTGATCTTTGGGGGCCATCAAGGACTCCTACACATGGAGGTAACAGGTACTTTATGTCTTTCATAGATGACTTTAGTAGGAAAGTATGGATTTACTTGCTTAAAACTAAAGATGAAGCTTTTAAGACTTTTGTTAATTGGAAGACTAAAGTAGAAAATCAATGTGATAGAAAGATAAAATCTCTAAGAACTGATAATGGACTAGAATTTTGTGGAGGAATGTTCAATGAATTCTGTCATGAACATGGTATAACCAGGCACAAAACAGTTAGGCACACTCCCCAACAAAATGGCTTAGCTGAAAGAATGAATAGGACATTGTTAGAAAAAGTTAGATGCATGTTATCACATTCAAAATTGTCAAAACAATTTTGGGGGGAAGTTGTTCATACAGCAGCTTACCTTGTCAATAGATCACCATCTAGTGCTATAGAATTCAAAACTCCACAAGAAAAATGGAGTGGCAAACCTGCAGACTATAGCAATTTAAAATTTTTTGGTTGTCCTGCTTACTATCATGTCAATGAGGGGAAATTAGAACCTAGGGCCAAGAAAGGTATATTTGTTGGATATCCTGAAGGTGTTAAGGGTTTTAAAATTTGGTCTATAGAAGATAAGAAATGCATTATTAGTAGAGATGTTAAATTTCATGAGAATAAAATTCTTGAAACTGTTATCACTACTGATACTGTAGGTGATCAAGCTGTAACAGATACCTCACCAATTGAGGTGGAGTTACAGCCTGATGAGCCTAATTTTAGAACTGATGTTTCCACTGAGCTTGTTGACAGGGATGGAGAGCTACCAGAACTTGAATCTAACAGTGACAGTGATGTTGAGACTGTAGATCCAACTCACAACTATCTGTTGTGCAGAGACAGAACAAGAAGAACAATAAGAGCTCCTGATAGACTTGGCTATTCAAACATTATTGCTTATGCTCTAAATACTGCAACTGAAATGTTGAGTGAGGAACCAAACTCATTCAATGAAGCTATGAGAGATAAGGATCACAAGAAATGGATAATAGCTATGAAAGAAGAAATGGACTCTCTGCATAAAAATGAAACTTGGAAGCTGGTGCCGCAATCAAAAGGGGAAAAGCTTGTGGGGAGCAAGTGGATATTCAAAAGAAAGGAAGGGGTGTCAAACCATGATCCACCAAGGTACAAAGCAAGACTTGTAGCACAAGGCTTCACACAAAGAGAGGGGATAGATTACAATGAAATCTTTTCACCTGTTGTAAAGCATTGCTCCATTAGAGTGATTCCCTCCATAGTCACTCAATTTGATCTACACCTAGAACAAATGGATGTGAAGACAGCATATTTACATGGCAACCTTGAAGAGAGGATTCTAATGAAGCAACCAGAAGGCTTTGAAGTAAAAGGGAAAGAGGATTGGGTCTTTCTATTGAAGAAATCTCTGTATGGGTTGAAACAGTCACCCGGGCAATGGTACAAACATTTTGACAACTTCATACTGAGTATTGATTTCAAGAGAAGCAACTATGACAGTTGTGTGTACTACAAGGGACTTGGCAACCAACAGTTCATATATCTTCTGCTATATGTAGATGATATGTTGATTGCTTGTAAAAGCATGAGTGAGATTAACAAGTTGAAGGGGTTACTGTATAAGGAATTTGATATGAAGGATTTGGGGTCTGCAAAGAAAATATTGGGGATGGAGATCATTAGGCATCCTAGTGATGGAAAAATGATTGTAAGACAGAAACACTATCTGGAAAAGATAATTCACAGGTTCAAAATGGCTGATGCCAAGGCTGTGAATGTCCCTATTGCTTCTCATTTCAAGTTATCAAATGAAGACAGTCCTAAGACAGATCAAGAGCAAAGGGATATGGCTAATATTCCTTATGCTAGTGGTGTAGGTAGTCTCATGTATGCTATGGTTTGTACACGACCTGATTTAGCTCACTGTGTCAGCTTAGTGAGCAGGTATTTAAGCAAACCAGGTTCTCAACACTGGTTAGCTGTTAAGCACATCCTCAGATATCTGAAAGGATCAATTGACACTGGTCTAGTCTACAGCAAGAGCACCAAGCAAGAAGAGGCACTACAAGGATTTGTAGATTCTGACTTTGCAGGTGACAGGGATAACAGAAGGTCTTTGACTGGCTATGTATTCACTCTCTTTGGGAATACAATTACTAGGAAGGCTTCATTGCAACACATTGTTGCATTGTCAACTACTGAGGCCGAATACATTGGTATTACTGAGGCAGTTAAAGAGGCACTGTGGTTGAAAGGATTAACCAGTGAATTGGGAATTAGCCAAGATAATGTGAGTGTGTATTGTGACAATCAAAGTGCGATTCATCTATGCAAGAATCACACCTTTCATGATCGAACAAAACACATAGACATTAGGCTCTATTGGATAAGGGATATGGTTGCAAATGGATCAGTTCTGATTAAGAAGGTTCACACTTCAGATAATCCATCTGATTTCATGACAAAGGTAGTCTCTATGGGGAAATTCAAGGATTGCCTTGAATTACTCCAAATTGGAACAGGTTGAATACTGTTCCATTGGATAAGCAAGCTTGACATCTAGTTCTGTTGGGTATTAAAGGTAAATATGCCAAGGTGGAGATTATTGATTATGTGGCATATTTGGAGTTGTCCATTTTTCCCTTTGAATTCTGTTTCAGTGAGTTGCTGAAAGGCTGGCGCGGAAGCTTCTGTTGGATACGGTTTGGAATCTGTTTTTCAGTTAGAGAATTTGTTGAAGCTTCTCTTACTCTGTTTCGTTTCCTCCTTGTATATATATGATGTCTTTGAGTCTGTAAGAAAGGGAGATCAGTCACAGAGAGTGAATTGAGAATCAATTAGAGAAATCAAGAACTAGGGTTCTTCTAGTTCTAGGTGGAGCTCAATTGGGGCTTTTCAATTGTAATCAGTTTGTGGCTGTATCTGTAATCAAATTCTTCACTATACTCAATAAAATTGGATCTTGCTTTGCAAGTCCCCCAGATGTAAGCCAAATTGGCTGAACTGGGTAAACAATCTTGGTGTGTTGTTTTCGTTTTTCATCTCATTTTTCTTCTTGAATCCAGTGGATCCTTGGGTATCAGATTAACAATAACTAATTAATGCAACGTAACGGGACGATTTTAAATTGTTGTCTTAACAGTCGAGTTAAAAAGTGGTTGCAGTGACAACTTGGGTGAAACTAGGCAATGTTAAATTAGATGCCGCCTTAAAAACCATATTAAATGGTGAGCATTTTGTACGATCGACTACTCAATCGTCCCTAAGTCCCTTTTAAATTTAGCTTTTAAATCGATCATTAATAATAACTGAGTTAAAATCTCTAAATCTAGTATTTATTTCAACCCTCTTCTCTCATTTGTAAAACTTTCAACCCTAACCACCAATGGCTTTCTTTCTTTCTCATCGTGCCTCTCTTACCTTCATCATCAGTCAGATATTTCCCTTCCTTTCTGTCATTCTCTTTCGCATGCATTTTTCTTATTTTTAATCTTTTACTTTTGGTACACGATGGCTCACCATACCTACCATTCACCACCACCATTATTATTTCATTTTAGTTAGGGATCCTGTGACTCATGTAGTTCCACAAAGCGAATCGAGAGTGTTAAGATTGGAGGAGAGGTAGGTGAGGCGACAAATGTGATGGGTGAGACAGATGAGGGTTTGGAAATTATGGGGGTGAACCGCGACGAATGCGATGGGAAAGTAAGTTGTTGTGAGATGGAAGTGAGTTGTGAGAGAGGTCGGAGATGGCATTGTCTTGGAGAGAAAGGGAATTGAGTTGGGAGAGGGAGTTGTGATTGGAGGGGAGCGTTCTGGTTAAGGAGTGGAGGTGGACACAAAATCATTGACCTTAAAATTTTTTGTTTACGTTTATTGTAACACTCTCAGTTTTCTACTTACCTTTCATACATATTTTTGCTTGTGTGTTTTCTCATGCTGACGCGTGTGAACTTGGCCCCTGAATTTCTATGCATTTTCCCATAAGTTGAAGTAGGTTGAGGTTGAGGTTTAAATTTCATCCCAAAACCTCACCGAAATATATTATATTAGGTTGAGGGCAACTTTCATACATATATTATATTAGGTTGAGGTTTAAATTTCGTCCCAAAATCTCACCGAAATTGGGACGTGTTTTAGACTCGCTAGAGGAAATTTAACCGCTTAAAAACCTCAAATCTAATCCGATTTTGACGAAATTCGTCGTTATGATTCTAGAAGTCATGTATGTATGACTATTATAAAACATTTATAAATTTTTGTCAAAAGAAAATGCTAGTTCAAAATTAACCATATTATTATATTATTATATCAAATAAGTATCTTAGGGCATGTTCGGGCTGGTTGTGAGTTATTGATTTTTGGTTTTGAAAGTTAATTCAAAATCAAAACATGTTTGGGTAAAATGGGGTTGAGTTGGTGTTTTTCTTAATTTCAAAACAGTTTTCCTACCACTTCGGCCACCGTCAACCACCATCCACCACCACCAACCACCACTCCGACCACTACTAACCACCACTAACCACCGCCAACTACCATCAACCACCACTAACCACTCCGACCACCGCCAACCACCACTTCGTCCACCAACAACCTCTACTCCATCCACTGTCAACCAGCACTCCATCCACCTTTACCACCACCTACTACCATTCTTACAACCACCCTGACGATCGGAAACCACCACTTTAAACAATATTTGTCACCATTCTAGAAATCATCATTCTGACCATCACTAGTCACCACCACCGACCACCAAGATGACCACCACTGATCACCACTATTGACCACCACCACCACCACTATCCTGATTACTATTGATTACCACTCCGGTAGGTGTTTGTCGACAATTACTTCTTTCAACCACTATTATTAAAATTACTACTAAATAAATACATTATTTATTTGTAATATTTTAATCTTTTTCAAACCTAATGTTGTATATTGATTTGATTAAAATAAGTTTATGATGAATATTTATTTTTATGTTTGTGTTTGAAACAAATTTTGATCTTTGAAAATTTCTTAACTCAAAACTGAATTTGATTTTGATTTTTGAAATTGTTAAAACTCAAAACAGAAACTGGTTTTGGTTTTTGAAAATTCCAAAACAGACAACAGAAAACCACCCCAAACGGCCTGAGATATTTTACTTACTCTACATAGTTAACAAATAATCAAACTGAACAAAAAAATGCCATCTCTCCACCTTAAAATACCCACGGCCAGCAACACACCATAACCAACACATTCACTCCATGACTCAAATATTCCATAGTTAAATTAAAACTTCCAACCTTTATGTTTTCCGCTCATCAGCCGAACCACTCCCCTCCCATTCTCAAACTTGTTCTCTCACTTTGATCATGAATCACCTGGCATTCAAGCTCCGTCCCTCACTGTGACACTTCTTTCTACTTCATATTCTTCTAGTCCCATCTTCTAGCCATCCTCTTCTAAGCTTTGTAAGTAACAACCTTTCCCTTTTATTTGCAATAATATCGTATCCTGATGCAATTTTAAAAAGTGTTTTTTATTGTTTTTTTTCTTGGTATCTAGTTTAAATACTTTATAGATCATTATCATCAGGATATGCAATGTTTTCCACCACCATTTATATTGTACCGAGAATCCTTTTTTAAGAAAACAAATAGAAAAAAATAGTGTTGATTTCACATAAAGATGGATTGAATCTTTGATAAATAAATGATTTCTTTAGATAAGATTTCATGGCTTTTATTTAGATCCCATTCACTTTGTTTGAGTTTGACGAAAAAGCTTAAGTTATGATACAAAGGAATATATAAGTTTGTGATAAAAGTTATGGTATTGAGAAAAGCTTTAATTTTAAACCATTAGAAGTGGTTAAAAAATGTTGTGAAGCCAAAGGAGTAGTTAAAAGAAAAGTTTGGATGTTTACAGCTTGAAAGTCGTTTTCAAACTTGAAGTTTTGATCTTTAAATGTTCATGAGATGCATATGGTAAAATCAAAGGTTTTGACAAAGTTTAAGTGATTTTGGTAAAGTTTTCAAAGAGTTTGTAAAGAACCTTGATTTGTAATTTAAAATGGTTTGTAATGTTTAGATCTAAAAGATAAATGTAACTTAAAGGTTTTCAAGGTTTAAGATTTTAAGAAATGTTTTGAGAATGTATTAGTGAGTAAGGGGCTAGCTAGTAGCTTACATACCCTAATTACCGTCTCTAGAACGATATTCAAAAGGAATAGTATCGAGTCTTTTTGGAACCCTTAGTTCAAAGAGAAAGTTGCAGAGCTTACCTAAGCATTAGACTAAGAATTTGAGATGATAAACTTGTGTGATTTAGGTTGAAGGTTTCACTATGGTTGGGCAGAGACTTCGTGCGGGTTAAGGAATTTCAGTGATTGTAGGAAAGCATTTGAGGTAAGGGCATCTATATATTATTGTTTTTCTATATTGTAGGTTTATATGTGGAATGTCGTTGACACGGGCATTATTGATGTGATTGAGTTGTTTAGCTTATTGTTTTATGGTGTAATATGTGTAGTCGTATCATCACGTAGATTGGGCTAGTGATGTATGCTAATTGTTTAGATATGATTGACACTACCCCAGATCTTGAGAAAAAGGGCTCCCTATTGGGCAGCGCTCTTGATGTAAGCGCTACATTTGTAAAAACCATGATAAAGGGTTCCTAACATTTTGAACATTACAAATTTGCTCACAGTAAGTTATAAAACACAGTAAAACACTGCTTAGTTATAAAACAACAGTAAGTTCAAGCTATGATGAAGAGAATAACTAGTAAATAATAAAGATACACATCAAAAGATGATGAAATCGAGCAAGGATTATACCTGGATTGAGCAGCAGCTTTAGTTTCTTGCACCACACCCTAATCTATTGGAAGAACAAGCAAACAATAAAATAAATCCTAATTAGTTAAAGATCTATGATGTAGAGATGATGAAATCGAAGGGAACGATGAATAATCGAAGGGAACAACGAAGAGATGATGAAATCATAAGAAACAATGAAGGAAACGATGCAGAAATCGAAGGGAACATAAAAATCTAACCAAGAGAGAGTGAGCGATTGCGATTCTAGGGTTCCATGTTCAGATTTCCATTACTCGAACTGAGCAATTGCGATTCAGTGTCCGCCACTGCCGCGAATCTCGTCGGCATCACCAACACAGCCATCTTCTCCGCCTGTCCTTTCCTCCTCTGATCTCATCCCCTCTCCCTTACGATTTAGCCCCGATCTCTCAATTTTTTCTCTGCCCTTGAGAAAGATTGATTTTTTGGGAAACAAAAGTGAGACAACATAAGGACTTCGTTTCCAGGCGGTTGTGAAGCGACGATGGTGAGATTTCTTTGAGTGCGAGAGTGATGAGTGAGAGTGAGAGGTTCGTGAGTGATGATGAGTGAGAATGGGAAACAAAAGGAAAAGATAAAGTGAAAGTTATTTAGCTCAGTGACGGATTTCGCATGCCTCACTATTAGTGAGGGATACTTTTTCCTCTCAAAATCCGTCCCTAAACGTCTTTTCAACATTTTGTGACGAATTTAGCTACGAAATTTTTAGCGAGGGATATTTTTTCGTCTCTATGTTCGTCACAAATGTAACCTAGAGGCGCAGTGACGAATTTATTTATTTTCGTAGCTAAATCCCTCACTAATAGTGAGGGATATTTTTCCATCTCAAAAATCCCTCTCTAAAAATAGTTTTTCTAGTAGTGCTTGCTGTAAACGCTGCTTTTGGTTGAGACGCGCAGGGGCAATGGGAAGCGCTCCTGCTGTAAACGCTGCCTATAGGAGAACGCGTTGGGGCGATGGGCAGCGCTTTTTAGAAAATGCTGCCTATAGGAGAACGCGTTGGGGCGATGGGCAGCGTTTTTTAGGAAATGCTGCCTATAGGAGAACGAGGATGGGGCGATGGGCAGCGCTTTTTAGGGAGAACGCTGTCTATTACTAGTACTTTATTTCCATTCCCTCGCATTCCTTTCTTTCTCTCTAACGTTCAGACTTCTCAAAAACCCTTTCTTTCTCTTTTTCGATCTCTGCTCAAGCTCAAGCTCAAACTCAAGCTCAAGCTCTCTCCTCACGTCCTCACGTCGTCGTTCCACCGTCGTCGTTCCACCGTGTTGGTTCATTGTTGTAGCGACGTCGTTCGTTCTCCCTACCTCTATCTATTTCTCCCCCTAAGAAGGTGAGTTGGAATCCTTCACCTTTTTTCTTCTTCTTCTTTTGATATTAATTTATTAATTTGGCTTTGCATCTTCTTCATTTTCATATTATTTTTTGAAGGTTAGTAAGAGGAACCAACACACAGTTCTTGCGTAGGATTCCCATCTGGTATGGGTTTCAGTATTAATTTTTTCTTTTAATGTTTCATATTTATCTGGCAATTTTTAGCTCTAAAGTGGTTGATGAAATGTCTACTTCACAAATAAATTAATGGTGCTTACATATTTGTTCTATTTTCTTTTGTTGGATTGTTGTTGTTTAATGATAAAATCTGTCTTTGGTAGGTTCCATGTTGATAAAATGTCTTCAGCCCATGTCTATGTGAGGCTGCACAAAGGTCAGACCAAGTTAAGCTATGTGATTTTGAAAGTGCAAAAATGCTGGTGTGCTATAGCAATTTCTTTTCTTACGCTGGTATCTTCTCTGCTCAATAGGAAGCTGGGGAGCGCCCCCTCTTTTTGTAATTTTTGTATAATGTATCTTAATATAATGTAGTTTTTGGATTGGATTTATTTTGGTAGTAATAGTGTTAAATTTATTTTTTAATTTGTTGTTAGCTAGTTTATATATATATTGTTAAGTATACATAATGGATTGGATTGGATTGGATTGACTTTATATGACCAGCAAAATTGCAAATGTAAAAAGGAAAACAAACAAAAACAGAAAAAAAAATATATACAATGGGCAGCGCTTGTAGGCCAAAGCGCTACCTATTCCTAAAAAGCGCTAAGGGAATGACCAGCGCTTTGGCCTACAAGCGCTGCCCATTGTGTTTGCGCCCTTTGGGAATGAGCAGCGCTCACTAGTAGAAAAAATGGATTTTACATCATGAATTCGCATCGGTTCAAATACTAACTGATGTGGATACCAAGGCGGTGGCATTTTTGAAATTATTTAAACATTTTTCGCATCGGTTCAGTAACAAACCGATGTGGATAAAAAGGCGCTGGCAATTTAGAAATTTTGTGAACATTATTCGCATCGGTTGATATAGGAACCGATGTAGAAAGTCATGATTACACTTTTAATATCAGTTCTATTGTTGCACCCGATGTGAAAAATCCATTTCCTAAAACCCTTCGCGAAGCGTACACTCACCCTCTTCAACCAAAAACCCCTCTTCGTTACACACTAACTCTGCAACCAAAACCCTCTTTGCGAAACACGCTCACTCTGCAACCAAGACCGTCCGCCGTCCGCCGTTCACGCATTCACGCCGTTCACGCACAAAGTTCACGCCGTTCACGCACAAGATTCCATCGCTCCCATTCACGCCGTCCTTCTCTCTTCGTGAAGCACTCTCACTCTGAAACCAAAAACGCACAAAGTTGTAAGTCACACTTCTCGCTCCACACTTCTCGTTCATTCACCGTTATAGTTGTAAGTCACACTATTTCAATCTCTTTTTCTTTGATTTGTTCTTTAGGTCCGAACCGGTTCTACGCTCCACACTTCTCGTTCATTCGCCGTTATAGTTGTAAGTCAAACTATTTCAATCTCTTTTTCTTTGATTTGTTCTTTAAATTTTTGGGTGTAATCTGTTGTTTTGCTTATGCCATGTATATATTGTTATGTTGCTTCCATTTTTTCTTTGAAATGCATGATTCCGTGTATGAGTTTCAATCTATATGATTCTGTTCGGTGGTGATTTCTTGAACTTTTAAAATAAACTGGTTTATATTGTTTTTATTTTCTTTTTAGTTATCATGCTACAAGGCTTGTGTTGTTTTTTTACTATGCTTATAGAACCTCCTTTGTTTATGTGCTTGTGTGTGTGGCTCTGATTAGACTGGCTCCAAGTAAACTTCCTAAAACTTGCTAGATGAGTGTTTCAGTTACCTACTGTTATATACATACAAACTATGTAATATGACATACTGCTAATTTAGACAGTCCTGATAAGCGGTGGTGTGATGACATTGCTTGTTAGACTTAGATGTCCAGGAATAATCAGGATCAACTTCACATGCTTGTTCATAGTAGCATGCCAAAAACTCACATAATTTAAATTGCTTAGGATTAGGATGCTTTGTACAAAATTATCTGCCTGCACATCTGCATTATGTAGTCGGTTCTCTTCTACGGAAGGACCAAATGGAAACCAGCATCTGCTCTTGAAATATTTTTCTACCAACTTGTCAGAATGAAATAGATTTTACCCCCGAAGAATATAAAACAGATAACAGTAATCAAAGAAGGTCATTTAACTTTTATTTTTCTTCTAGAAGGGGTTATAGTTACATATAATCACAAACTGCTAACATACTGCACGATTAAGCATAGTTATATTTCTGGTACTGGGAACAACAGAAAATCATATTATTGTCTATTTGGCAAATCCATGGAGAACTTGTAAAACATAACATAAAATGTAGACTTCTGATACTTAATTCATCTTAAATGGGGGGTAGATATGCTGATGGAGGTATTGCAGACTGTGATGCGCCAACTCCATTCTTCACCAAACGTGCCATTGCCAAACTCCAATTGAGATGTGAGTCTATGTGACAATGGACGAACCAAATCTTGATTTACGGCAGTGAAAAGAAATCATGTATGGATTAATATGTATTCCCAATAAAACCTCTGAAGAAGACAAAACTCTGCAGCATTATACTATATTCCCTGGATTATCAGCCACGCCCACATCACAAATGGCTACCCATAGTCTAGGAGGGGAAGACGCCAGTTACTCCGTCCAGCGCTTTACTTAGAGCATATTTAATTGTTAACTTATCTACATCACATTACATAAAATGTACACATAACGGATGAATTCAACATTTTGCAAGACTTTGTTCAACTGTGTGAACGAGAAACATGTGAACTGCTTCTTTTTTCAGTAAAACAATTTATCTTCATTGTGCTGTCATCTAGGAAATTCAAGGCTACGTAGATATGATGATTGCCATTTCTTCCTTATAAACCTCCCTGTTTGTTTGTGTCAAATAACTTGCTATAATGGCTTCCTAAGCTACTTGTGCAGTGGTAAGTTCCAAATGTGGACAACCCGTTACAAATAAGTTATTTTGGATGTATAGTTTCTACTTTCTATAAATCAAAAACCGCATAATATAGAAGGCAGAAGCAGAAGCTGTAAAACAGTGCTGTACTTTGATAGAAATTGCCATTTCCATAGTATATCTTTGATGGATGGTTTTGGAGCACAGTAGTACTGTCATCACATTACAAAACCAGTTTCGGCTTGGGATATATGGATTCCACATGGTATAGGACCTTATTTGTAATAGGAGATAAAGATTAGGTAAGGTTAGTTAGTTTGTTAATGCAATAAGCTCTTTTATACATAGCTTAACTTCAATTATGATTACTTGAATTTTTTTGCTCATTCTTTAAGTTTGTGGCTATGGCTTTTCATCACTTTTCTCCTCCCCTGATTTCTATTACTTCATAATTTCTTCAAATCCAGGGTAGCATGCTGATAATCAATTGTTATAAATTCTGGTCTGTTTTTTTAAGGAACGTTAAAAATTGGATTATATTGTTTGATGTTATGGGAATCCTTTTATTAAAAATATACTACTAAATACATAAGTGGCAAAAGATTCATTCAAAAAATAAACTATATATCAATACACCCATCTTCCCAACGTGTTTATTTATCTTTTTAAAGTTCAAATAGGGATGTTGGCTTTCACCTCCAATATTTCAGCTACATTTGTCATATGGTAATTGAGATAAGGTCCAAACAATTGGTAGGTCCAAGCCTTGTAGCATGATTCTGTGTATGAGAGACTTCTTAAACCTTTTTCAAATAAGGTTCTCATTACTGAGGAGGTTCAAACAGTGAGACAAGCCCTCAACAGTTTTATTCAGTGGCCGAGAAGACTTCTTAAACCTTTTTCAAATAAGGTTCTGATTACTTAGTCCTTTCTATATTTACTCTTGAAATAACTTAACTTGGTAATGGTTGAGAAGACTTACTAAGCATTATCTTTGTTGTTTAGGATCTTGTCGAATCTAGAAAGGATGTTCCAGCCAAAAGTTCAAGACCTCAATTTAATCCAATTCAAGAGTTGATGATATTGATGGTGCCTATTAAAAATCCTATACAACTAAAATTGGAACATGATCCTACTCTTGAAGCTTTTTATCTCTCACCGAGTGAAGTAATGGATCTTTGTACTGGTAACCAAATGCTTTCCTTAAGTGTTGTACAATTCTGGTTGATGTAAGTGAAGGCTACACCTTAAGTGAATGCTTACCTTAAATGTTGTACAATTCTGCTTACCTTATCTTTGTAGTGAATGCTTACCTTAAGTGTTGTACAATTCTGGTTGATCTTAGGTATTTGCACCGCCAATGTACCTTGAAGGGCAATAGTCATTTGTATGGTTTCATTGACCCTCAACATATTTTGACTCTAGCAAATTACTCAACACGTATTGATACCTTCATTCAAGAAAGGCTACACAAAGGCAACAAAGAGTTTTACCTAGCGCCTTACTTGGATTCGTAAGTACATGCATTTTTATCAATTATTTTAAAATTCTATGTGGCTTGTAACTAATTGTTCTCCATGTGTAGAGACCATTGGAAACTGATGATCATTTGTCCTAGGAGTAATGAAGTTGTCTTCCTTTGTTCGCTTTTTGAAACGAAACTGAATGCAACCCTCAAGCTTAAAGTTAATACGTAAGCTCTCATTTATCATATATCATTTGTAGAAAAGTCAGAGATTGTGTTCCTTTTTATGTAAGCTTGAAGTTAGAGATTGTGTTCCTTTTTATGTAAGCTTGTATGATGTCTTTCATTTTTTGTATTAGTGCTATGGAGGGATATAATAAGTTGATGGGCTATAGAAAGAAGACACCTAGATGGATTTTCCCCAATGTAAAGTAGTTTAACTCTTGAGTTTTAATTTCAACTTATAATGTATTGTTACTATATAATACTTATTATGACATATAATATTTACTAATTAAGATTATTCATTTGTAGTCGCGAAAGCAATCTGGGGGAACTGAGTGCGGATTTTATGTTATGAAACATTTGTTCAATATTGTCTCTGCAAGTATTGTTGATTTATGGGAAGAGGTACATAATAAATTTTTTAACATTAGAACTTGTTTTACTAGTATGCATGTGTGTGTGTACATATATAGAAGCATATATAGAGTCTAAATCAGTGCTGGAAGCATCTCTTGTTGTTGTGTCTTCTTGGAGGTATTTTTGCAGGGGTAATACTTGATTGGTTGTGGTTAATAGGTAAAGGATGGTGAAATCTTAACCAATCCAAACTAGAGAAATGGCCTAGGCAGTATTCACAAACAGATGTAGTAAACAATGATTATATAATGGAACACTTGAAATTAAATTAGTATTATATAGAAACAATGATGCTTCTTGATTCACATCAAATGGTCATAATCTGGTGCAATACAATCAACTAAGGATCTGTAACAACACTGAAGGTGCTCCACAATTTATAAGGTAATTATCTGTTGGAACAAAAGTGGCACAAAAACATGCAAAGGGAAAGGTATATATAGCAGTGATAAACAAACCAAGTTTTCTCCAATTCATCACCATGGCATCTAGAAATTAAAGGAAAAACCACTGAAAATGCCTTTTTTTCTCCTTCCAAAATTGGATCCTTTGATTTTAGGAAGATCTGTGGTACAAGAAGGAAAAGAAAGTAATGAGCTTTCTACTAATAATCAAGCATAATAATACTAAAAAAGTCAAATAATTAGAAATAGAAAGATGAAAAAAAGAGTAAAGGTGGCACCTTTAATATTCTTACAAGTTATAACTCCAGTAGTTGAAGGAAGAAAGAGAGAGCAGAAGACAAATCTGAGAACTCAGAACAGCATAGGACTTGTTTGGTTTTTGTTGTTTTGAAAGAAAGTTTTTTAATTTAATAGAAAAAAAAAATAGCGGCAGGAGAAGAATAAAGCCATGTTCAGAAAGAATCTAGCTAAGCATAAGCTGGAATAATGTTCTTGACAACCTAAGCTGTTGACATATTCCAGATTGTTACAGATTATATATAAGTGTTGTTACAGATTATATATCAGTGTTGTTACAGCAGCATCTATATGCCAGTTCCTATGCCTTATTTGATACCTCAAACTTCTTTGCCTATAAAAATTTAACTTTTGTTTTTTGTATTTAGTCTTATATATGTTATTTCATATTGTAGAGATTCAACACTACAAAGCCATTCACCGAAGAGGATCTTTACGACATCCGGTATCGTTGGGCAACACTATTTCTTGATCTTTATCCAAATCGTATTATTGAGTCATAATAGGCTAATAGGTTTGGTATTATGTTATGGCTGCTGCCCAAGAACATCCTGGATAATAATGCCAATTGAGTTCTTCAGTGATGGCTGCTGCCCAAGAACTCTTGAAGGACTTCCATCAAAATTATAGGCTTGAGCAGAGAGATGGTGCTCTTTATCTTGGTTGGATGAAGAGAGCTTTGGTTACCTCTTCTGTTTGGAGGTGAAATTGACTGTTTTCTTTTTTTGGACTGTATCTTTAGCATAATGCATTATGCATGGTATAAATTTTTTGGACAGTTTGGACAGTTTTTTGGACAGTTTCTCTTAGGACTTGAGATTTAGGTCTGTTCAAAACTTGTTGTAAATGTCAACTGACATTCCAGAGTTTACTAGTTGTCAGCCTACTTACAGAATTTCTGTTATAAATTTTTTTGCACTTGCATACCTGACTAATGGATACTTAGATTTGAATAGCAGTTTAAGGCGTAATTGAGTTTATCGCATGTTTTGTTTAGTGCTCAAGCAAGAAATGGATTATAATGTACCTTTCTGTGGTTGCATCTTTTAATTATATGAGATTGTGTTGTATAGGAGGCTTATATAGGTTACTAGATATGAGATTCTGTGGTGTTGTATAAGCAAAAAAAAAAAAAAATAGTTTTAACATCGGTTCCAGAGAGAACCTGATGTTAATAAAGCATTATTTAACATCGGTCCTTATAGAAACCCGATGCGAAATGTATATTTAACATCAGTTGTTTGGCAGAGCCGATGCCAAAAACACGATAAAATCTAATCAAAACAGGCTTTTGGCATCGGTTTTTTGTACGGACCGATGTTAAAAATATTTTTCGCATCAGGTCTGTAACTGATGTAAAAGGTGCTTACTTTTAACAACGCCTAAATCTGTAACGGACGCGGAACCGATGCGAAAAGTGATTTTTAACCGATGCGAAAAGCCTAAATTGTAATAGTGGCTTATGCTGAAAAGCGCTACCCGTGGCTATCAGTGAGCAGCGCTTTCTAAGCGCTGCCCATTGTCGGAGTGGAATCAGCATAAGCTCTGCCCATGGTTAAAAAAAAGCACTGTCCATCCCCAAATTTGTTGTAGTGTGATATAGATGATGTTGAACTCATTTGACTTAGTGGTTGACGACATAACTGTTGTTATGACCAGATGTGTTGTGAGCTGAGTATGAGAGTTTGAATAGGAACTAAAAGAAAGGAAAAATTGAAAAGCAATGTTTTGAAAGTAAAGATAGTTTTTAGGGTTTAGGGTATATAATGTGAAGTTTTGAAAATGAAAACAAACTTTTGAAATTTAAAAGAGCATTTAAGATAGAAAGGGAAAATGGAATTTTCATAATAGAAATGAGTATCTTTTGAAAACTAATTTATCTAACAGATTTTTGGAAACAAACAACAGCTTATGGAATCAGAATTTTAAGTAATAATGAGACCACTAAAAGAGGTTCCCGAAGAATGAATAAGAGTTATTTCTTGGTACCAACACTGTAGCATCTGGTGGGACCCATGTTTGGCATCGTTGAATTTATCAGACACTCGGTGGAGTGATTCCGTTGTGGCAACATTGCAGTGTCCAGCGGGACCAGTGTTTAACCTTCGTTGATTTTCTAGGACTCTCGGTGGGAGTGATCCGGTTGTGATGACTAACATCCAGGTGATGCATTTCATGCATACATGGAGTTTGTGGTGCAGTATCCCAACTCATAGGGTTGGTATAGTACAGTATCAGCGAGAGAAGTACCATACGGGATGTGGCACAGTATCATAGAGAGAAGTGACCACATGGTGCAGTATCATAGAGAGAAGCACTACACAGTGCAGTATCGTAGAGAGAAGCACACTTATATCTGGATCGTATCCAGAGTGCAGTATCGTAGAGAGAAGCACGACACGCTGCAGAGTGGTAAATCTTGGGATCATGTGCATTGGCATATAGACTAGCCAGCAGGGATTGTTGGTGCATATTTTTCGTGCTAATTTGTTGCGTGTTTTTCTTTATATGTGTTCCTCTCATGTTGTTTAGCAGTCGTTATAAGTCGTATGTATCTGTCTATAAATATTGTTATTATACACTGGTTTAGAAGATGACCCTTGCCTGTGGTTCTCCAATACAATGATGGACAAGTGCCTCATAAAAAATTTCTTGGTTCCTAACATGCCTTATAAAAAAATGCAAACTCATAATATGCTTCAAGTTAAAAGGCATAATATAACAATGATGGACAAGTTCAAATTCTAGACAAGCAGAGAGTACAAATGAACATCTTATAGGTGATATGAACATCTTACATGTATAGGTAGTAAGGAGAGTAGTCATATCATATGTGCTGCAACTTAGTAGCTAGAAGTGGAGAAATATGTTTTTGATCTGTATGGGTTAAATATGTTTTTGATCCCACTAAAATTAGACTTTTTGTGTTAGTTCCTCAATAAAAAATTCACCTACTTTTTGTCTCCAGATTTTTTTTCATCGGTTTTAGTCTCTCATGACTTTTAATAGTGCTTCGTGACTTTTTTTTTATAATTGTGCTTCATGACTTTCAATAGCGCTTAAAGCGCTAGAAAGATCCAAAAAAGCGTATTAAAGTCACGAAACGTATAAAAAACTATAGTGATAAAAAGTAGGTGAAATATTTTGAAGGACTAAAACCAAAATTTTATAGGAAACAAAAATATATTTAACCCCAAACACTTCTAGTAAAACTATTAAGAAAAACTTAAAGGCCAATAGTTTTACTTTAGATATGTGATTCGTAACATACAAGTCGTCAAGTGATGTATGTTGCTAGGGACGGATCCACATATTACATTTGGCGGAATTTGTCCCACTTGAAAAATTATTTTTCTTAGAAATAAAAATAACAAATTTATTCATACCCCGTAAAAAAAATATGAGTTGCTCCCATAAAATAGTTTTTTCAAATAAATGTAGAAATTCACAAGGGATAAGAAAAAATAAATTGCGACTAATTTTATTATTTTAGCTATATAATTTGTAGAAATTTAGATATTTTAAAAATTTTCACTGATGAAATTATGTATTTTGTAAATATTTACAATATTTTTTTGAAAAAATATTATAGTATTTTTTTGCCCCAACTAGTAAATTTTTTGCATCCGTCGCTACATGTAGCCAACCTGGAGAAGGTTTTATTGTTGTTATAGTTAAGATAAGATAATATAATAATATAATAAAGATTTAAAGTGATAGAAATTCACCTAGCACCCCACCTCCCTACCCCTACACCCCTCAATCTCACTAAACACCCTAAAATACCAAAACTACCCTTATTAACCCACACCCCTATTGTAATACCCAAAATAAAAGAATATTACTTTGAATATTACATTAGTGGTTGTTTTTGTATATTGACATGTTTTAGTACTTGACTGATTTTATTCCTTATTATTGATTGGAATTGTGTAGTATATGAGTGGATTCGATTTAGGATTTTACCCTAGGAATTTGCCTTTTGTAGGAATTAGAAAACAAAACCTATTTCCAAAGGAGGGTGTTTAAGTAATTTCTATTGACACCCATAACTTGGGCCGAGTATAAAGACCCAATAGGCCCAAACACAAAATTATCCATCAACTCATCTCTTTCCGTAAGGAATTATGTTCTGTGGTGGCAAGATTCTGGTGGAAAGCAGAGGGTAAAGTAAGAGGGATCCATTGGAAGAATGGGAAGACTTTAACAACTAGCAAGTCTCAGGGAGGCATGGGTTTCAAAGACTTTGAGGAGATGAATTACTCTCTTCTTGCTAAGCAGGCCTGGAGGTTAATCCAAGAGCTGAGAGTCTATGGGCATCTAATTTACTGAAGCTATACTTAAGGGTAGAGATATACTAAGAGTCAATGGAAGATGGTTGGTGGGGGATGGTAAGAGCATTGATATGAGAAATGATAGATGGCTGGCTACAAGTGAATTGGCAAGAGTTAATGAACCTAGTTCTATGGTGAAAATCTCAGAGTGTTTTAATGACTCAAAGACTGGATGGAACCTCCAAAAGCTAGGTCAAGTGTTTCATCATGAATCTGCTATGGCTGCTATAAAAACACCTATTAGTCTTGTCCAAGGTATGACTCCTTGTGGTGGCCTCACACTACCAATGGTTGCTACTCAGTGAAGTCTGGGTATTTTGTTGTGCATCAGAAAGCTTTTCCTAGATCTGTACGACCCTCTTCTTCTATGGGTAATCCTAATGGTCTATGGAAAGTCATATGCGGCTCCTCTGCTCCTCAGAAAATGAAACTGTTCCTTTGGAAAGTTGTTCATAATGCCCTTCCTACCAAGAAAAACCTATTCCAGAGGAAGATCTAAGCTAGCCCTACCAGCCCTATCTGCTTTCAAGATACGGAAACAGTGGAACATCTTTTCTTATTATGCTCATGGGTTAGCCCTGTTTGGTTTGGAGTTAATTGTCCAAGAGTTCCTTTGAGTCAGGATGTGTCTTCCTGCACTAAGTGGCTAGTGGAGCTTCTTTGTCATGATGATGCTGGAAAAATGATGGATAAGGACCAGATATTGTGGCTGTTTGTGACTCTGTGGTGTATTTGGAAGATTAGAAATGCTTTTGTGTTTGAAGATGCTAACCCTTCTCCTATGGGAACAGTGCATATGATTAATTGCAATATCTCAGAGCTGTTGCACTCTGAAAACAATTTAGCATCCTAGTTCTAACCCTTCTCACCATTGTTCAGGGTTTACTAGTTCAAATAATCTTGCAATGAGTTGTTACCCTGTCTATGATTAGAGTTGGTAAGCATTTCTCCTCAATTATTTCTGCTGGAATGTTAATAAGTGATTAAAGGTTGTTAATTGCATGTTTTATGGATGAATAGTGAGAGTAAAAGACCAAAAGGTATATAGTAGTAAATCTGTCTATAAAACCGTTCTGCGCATCCTTTGATAGTTCGAGCATAACTCTCTCTACAGACCTCATTTAAATATCCTTTTTGTTTCTTTTGAAATTAGACACAAAAACCTTCATTTTGCACACAAGAATGACTTTATTTGACTGAGTATTAATCGCATCCACAAGTGTTATTTTTGAATCAGTGACAGTTTTAAACAAGTCACCATATTTTGGCCATAACCCTCTCAATACTTGTTCTATCAGTTTGAAACTTGAACCCTCAGAAACCAGACTGAATTTCGTTCATAATAGGCACTTGTTTTGATAAATTTCGTTAAGATTGAATTAGATATATCTGTTACAAAAATGCCTACTGGAGTTGTAAAACAGAATTGGGTGAAAACCTCACTAACCACGTGATTTCGAATTTTCATGTGAGTAATGGAGTCTTTGAGCTAAGAATTGGAGTTGAAGATAGTGTTGGGAGTTAATTGTGGTTCATTCCAGCTTAAGAAAAGATTTGGATGCTTGTGAACACCCAATCTTAACCTGTATTTTTCAAAAAAAATCCCAAAAATATGTCATTTTGCGCGTTTTAGACTTTTATCGTTAACACGTACTATTTTGCGCTTGTTGGCGATTTGGTATTGTTTTTGCTATTATTAATTGGTTTTTTTTAGTAGAACTCTTTTTAAGCGAGAAAACCTTGAATAAAAAAAAATCTATTTTAACCTTAAATATTATTTTGTTACACATTAAAAAAATTAAAAAAAATATTAGAAAACGAAAATTACAAAAAAAAAAGTGAAAAGTACAAAGAATCATAGTGTTATGCAACAGTCTCTGTTTTGCCTTTTTTTAAGCTGCCATGCAACAGCTCTCCCACGCCTCTGCTGTCCCTTCCTGCACACACCAATCACAGCTCGCAATTCTACTCTCTCTCTCTCTCTCTCTCTCTCTCTCTCTCTCTCTCTCTCTCTCGTGAGTTTTCCTTTTCCATTTAGAGCTCAACTCCAGCACCACCTTTAACCTGTTCAAAATTTTTATACACAAAAGGAGAAGAAGCATTGGACTTAACAGTCAACATAACCAAAGCGTGAAAGAGCAGGAGCTGGGAAGAGGGAAATGTGTGCTCAGAGCACTTTATACACCAAAAGATGAAACACATTGAGAGATGAAAATCAGAAAAACAGCACACAAAATAGACCACACATTACAAAACTTCCTATAAATTAACCTTCAAACACAGAGCAATGAGGAGGGGAGCGACAGTAGGGGAAATGAAAAAAACAAAAAAAATAATAACAGCAACAACATAGGGACCAAAGCTCACGGTCTCACCCCCAACCACCCTCCACCACCAGTGTCAAATATCTCACGGCCATCCACCACCACCACCGTACGTCCCTTCCCCCCAACAGCCACCACCGTACGTCCCTTCCCCCCAACAGCCACCATCGTACCTCCCAACACCACCAACAGCCACCACCGAACCGCCCAGCAAACACATTCACGGCCCTCTCCTCCCCATCGCAACCACCATGCCATAGACCGCCACCGGAACCACCGTCACTCCTCAAAACAGATCCACCCAACCATCACCCCCCACGGCCAGTCACCATCAAAACCACCGCATCGCCCCTCCCCCTTCGCATCCCTCTCTTCTCCTTCTCTCGTTCCCTTCGTTTCTCTCCTTTCTCACTCTCTGGATATCTCATCTCCCCTCTCTCTGTAGAACACAGTAATACGAAAAAAACTGAGGATGGGGTTTGAGAGCCGTGGGTATGGCGGTGAAAATAGGTTTGAGAGGGAGGGATTCGGTTCACAATGGTGAAGGAAAAGAGGAAACGAGATTGAGGGGGAGAGTGAGAAGAGATACAGCGCAATGGGGGGAGAGGAAGATTTCAGGTTTGGGAAATTTTGGGGGAGGGGAGAGGCGCCGCACAAGGAACAAGGAGAGAGAGAGAGAAATTTTTTTTAGGGTTTGGTATTTTGGGGAAGGGAGGCGCCGTGGGAAGAGAGGAGAGCAATTAGGGTTTCTTTTTTGGTTTTCTTTTTATAGTAGGAGTGCAAGGGCAATTTTGTCCTTTCACATTTTTTTTACTTTTCAGGTTTCTATTAACACCCTGCATTCTACTTCGCACGCACCCCATGAAGCCCATGATTTTTTTTTTTGGAAACGAACCAGCCCATTAAAAATGAGAATGGGCTACTGCCTACACCCCAGTGTTAAGAATACAACCCCCGTGGTTAGCTGCACCCCATTTTACTGTTTCGCCCCCTTTTTTCGTTTTCTTTTTTTCTTTCTTTTATTTATTTCTTCACAAAATAAATTTCCGTTTACAAAAAAAAAACCTATAAAAACTATAAAAATGGGTTTGGCCGAGATGTACATCTCGTCGGTCCCGGTTTAAGAGACTTTAGCCGTACGGCTTTGATCTTAAACCCCTTCAAAAATTAAAAATCAATTAATACACAAATATTTTCTGGAAGAACTACGTAGCCTTTGATTCTCCGCTTCGGAGATACGTAGGAGCGGGGCTTCCCCGTCAAGCTAAACTAAATTAATTTTTTTTCCAATAAATAATCATTGTTTTCTCTAACACTTATTTTTCTAAAAAAATATAAAAACAGGGATCGGCTGAGATGTGACATCTTGTCAATCCCGGTTTGAGAGACTTTAGCTGTACGGCTTTGATCTTAAACCCCTTCAAAAAAATAAAATCAACCAACCAACAAACTTTTTTCAGGAAGAACTACGTGACTCTTGAGTTCCTCATTGCACCCGAGGATACGTAGGAGCGGGGCTTCCCCGTCAAGTCAAAAATTAAATTTTCTTAAATTGGTCCCTATTTTATTTATTTCTAAATAATTCTTTTTTTACTTTATTTATTTTTTGGGTAAACAAATTTTCTAAACTTATTGATATGTTGCACAATCAAATTTAGGGTAACTATCTTAGGACAGATGTATTAGGGGTGTAGTGGAATTTAGTTTTCGCCCTTCCCTATGCATAACCGACTCCCGAATCCAATCTAGTTTACGCAGACCAAATAATTGTTAAGATAGGTTTTTCTCAATTTTTCCTATTAAATAAATTGGGTGGCGACTCCTAAAATAATTGATTTTTGAGCCGTCTACGTCGGGATCACGATCACGACAGATGGCGACTCCGCTGGGGACGAGGTGAGAGTCAAGCCTGTTATATTTGGTTGTCCAAAAGTTTATAAGGTACGTGCATTTGTTTACCCCTCTTTACTTTTATTTATTTCTTTAGTTTTTTACGTATATCTTTATTTTATGCTTGATATAAACCCTAGGGTAGAAGACACTCGATATTATTGTCTGGTTGTTGTTTCTAGTTATTTTTTTTCTTTACTTATGCTATTAGGATTTGATGTTCGTATGCTCCCTTCACACACTGTACATACACTTTGAGCACACACAGAGAGTTGAGCTCACACCGGAGCCACAAAAAACACATAAGTTAGAACGAGGATGAGTGGGACTCATTTTGGATGTACATCCTGTGTGACTTCCATGAATTCCGCATTGCATTACCTCCAGAATTGTCCAGACTACACGATGTATTCCATGTGTCGCAGTTAAGGAAGTATATGCATGATCCAAATCAACCTTTGAGTTATGAAGCGATTGACATCAGATCGGATTTATCTTATCAGCCTACTCCAATCAGGATCATCGAACGTGGCGAGAAAAAGCTCCGAACAAGATCAATTCCTATTGTCAAGGTGCTTTGGGACGGTGCGTCACCTGACGAAGCGACATGGGAAGTAGAGGAGAGCATGCGGGAGAAATATCCGTATTTATTCGAGTAAGGTATGTTTTGTCAATTTTGAGGACAAAATTTTAGAAGTTGGGGTGATTGTAACATCCCCTAATTAGCTAATTAGATTGATTAAATTAGCAAGAGGTTGGGCTAATTAATTAGCATAAATTATTAAGGTATGTGATGTTTGAGATTAATAAATTGTAGTCATGCATAATTAGTACATTATGTTAAGTAAGTGAATTGTAGAATAATTGTTGAGTTATAAGTAGCTTAAGTAAGAATGAAGGAGGGAGGGGCGATTTAGTCATTCCCCATCATTAAATAAGCCCATCTGAACTTACATAAAACACACACAGCCACACTCTTACCATTTTCAGAAAATATCAAACAAGAGAAAAGAGGGGAGGGGAGAATTGCGAGAGAGAAGGGGGAGGAGGGAAGGGAAGACAGCCTATTGATTCCTACATGCATGTTGAATCCAACACCACCATTGTTCATCATTCTTCTTCCTCTATACATTGATGCCCAGAAATCACCCATCAACCCTCTTCATCACAAGTTACCATTTGTGCACCCTTGAAGCTCCAAGCTCAACAATGGAGTGTTGATGCTCCAAATAGTTGCATGTCCTTGTTGTAGTCCCATATTCAGTACCAAAGCTCACATACAAGCAACAAACCTGTTTGAAGCTCATTTGAGTTGCTGATTTCGAGTCTTAGGTCCTTGGAAAGTTCAGGTTCAGTTTTTGGAGCGACTCGGAGACGGTTCGTGAGGCTATTCGAACGCGTCAACTGCTAGATTCGTCGTTTGAGTGATTTTCATCACTTCGGGTGAGTTCTATAACTCGCTTAGGGAATATGTGTGTGTTTTCGAGTCATTACTTTCGAAAATTATTGTCATACTTTTCTGGTATCGAAAGGAATTTTATTGAAAACCGTTTTCCCAAAGATCGTGATTTAACTATGAATTGCTTGATTGATTGTTGGGTGGGCTGGATTGGATTGCTATAAAATAGTGTTTCTATATGTGTTGAGTTTGGGTCTCGATCGGAAGGGAAGAGGGAATCGGAATGGAATGGACTTACTCATGAAAAACCTATTTTCTGGAAACTGATGGAGACACACGGATCGTGTGCCTCTGGGCACGGGTCGTGCGCCTCCCTCTGATACGATAGGAACTGGATTTTTAAAACACGCACGGATCGTGCGCTTAGTCGCACGGGTCGTGCGTATTTCTCTGAAACTTTCTGTAAATCTTGTGGATAACGCACGGATCATGCGCTTAGTCGCACGGGTCGTGCGTATCTCTCTGGAAATTTTCTACAAACTGTTCAACCAAGCACGCGTCGTGCGCCTACACGCACGGGTCGTGTGATACTTTCTGACCTTAAATATCAAAGTACCCTTTTATCCATTCCAATTGATTCCAATCCTCTTCTAATCCATTCCCCAAGGTTCCATAACCATGAAAAGGTAACAACGATATGAGATTGAACATGTTCGATGAAAAGTTTATATGTTATGAATAAAATGGAAAACCGCACTTAGAGAACGCGAGAGTGCATATGTCAAGAATGATAATAATACACGGTATTTGAATGATAATATACACTGTAATTGACTGATATGGTACACGGTACTTGACTGGAATGACTAACAGCCCATTGCGGGTACACAGACTGAAATGTATAATAAATACAAGAGGAAAAAGGGTGACGACCTTAAGAGGTTAGCATACTAGGGGAGGGGAAGTCATGAGCCCCAAAACCTAGACTCAAGAATGTTTCCCCTGCTAGAAATAGCGGGATGGGTTCACCAAAGTCAAGAGATGCCTATAAAATAGGTGGACTGAGGTGTTATGCTAAAAACATGGAACAAAGATTGCATGCTTCATGTGTCGCTTAGGAGGGCCATGGGCATGAAGGTTACAGGAACTAAATGTATTTCCACGTGGTTGCTTTTTAGGACCATGAGTTCAAAACAAAGCATAATGAACCGCTAGAGTAGTAAGGGGTCTCGATAGGACTCACTGAGATAATGTTTATCTCACCCTTCATATTTGTGGTTTTTACAGAGAAACAGGGGAAAGCAAAGGCAATAAAGCATGGTTAGCTGGTGTGACTCTTGGAGTCCTTGAAGACCTAGTTTAATGTTTTATACCTTTGTTCCGTTTATTGTTTCTGTTTTCCGATTGTATAACTTTTGATGTTAAGTTGTAAAATCGTTTCCGCTACTTTATGTTTTGAGTATTGAACACCAGGATTATATTTAAGTCTTGAGTTTGAACTTAAGCATTTTCGGAAGTATGAGGTTCAGAGAACCAATCGATATGTATTATCGAAAGTTTTAGTTGTGTTCAATATCTCAATAACAGAAAGTTACTCTGATGTATACCATTTAGTGCATTTCGGTGATTCTATATGTTAGAATTTATCGGGGTGTTACATATGGTATCAGAGCAGTTCGACCTAGTCGGGCTTAGACAGTTAGGGTGGTTTTGTCCCTCGAGTAACTCTGCTATCTTGCTTCTTATGATACTAAGAGACATTGAGACTGATCAACTTAATACTTGGTGTATCATTTGCAGAATTATGGCAGGAGGATCGAGGAATAACCCACCGATTGATCCGCATTCGGCATGGATGCAGAACGTGATCGAGAGACAGCAGAAGATGATGGAAGATATGTTGCAAATGCAGCAGAATGCTCAAGCTCAGCCGCAGCAAGTCCCCGAGCCTCAAATTGACCCAAGGAGGGTTTTCTCGGAATTTCTGAAAATGAAGCCATCCGAGTTCAGAGGAGGACCGGATGTCATGGAAGCTCAGCATTGGCTAGATGATATAGAGAAGATTTTCGTAGCTATGCAAGTCACTGATGATGACAAGCTGAGATTGGCAACTCACATGTTGAAAGGTGAAGCTAACAACTGGTGGACTAATACCAAAGCCATGATGGTAACTATGGGTACTCCCCAGACTTGGGAACATTTCAAGCAGGTATTCCTGGAGCAGTTCTTTCCAATAGCCATGAGGTTCGACAAGGAAAACGAGTTTCTGACTCTCACTCAAGGAAGTTCAACTGTGGGTCAGTACGCGGCTAAGTTTGAAGAGTTATATCAATTCTTCGATTTGGCCGGGTATGCCCCCAATGACAAGTGGAAAACCGAAAGGTTCAAGTATGGGCTAAGGGAAGACATTGCTCAGAGTTTGAGTTCTTTTGCTTATACTAACTATGCTGCCATGGTTCAACAAGCACACATAGCTGAGAGTGACTTGAAGAGGTTATATGCAAGTAGGAAGGTATTCCATCAGAATAAGAAGAATGTTGGATCATCCAACCATCAGACGGGTCCCAGGCACAACTCCAACAAAGGGAAGCAGGTTCAGTACATGTTCAAACTGTGGGAAGTATCATCAGGGTAAATGCCAGATGGGATCCAACCAGTGTTATTACTGCAAGAAAGACGGTCATTTTGCACGGGACTGCCCAGAGAAAGAGAAGAGTCAAGGAAGTAACCCTGCTGCTACTACAACACATGGAAGAGTTTACACCTTGGACGCTCAGAAGGTCACACCGTCAGATAATCTACTAAGGGGTATGGGATCTCTTTTTAATAACTCCGTTAGTATTTTATATGATTCAGGTGCGACCCATTATTTTATATCTCAAGTTTGTGTCGAATCGGTTGGGATTGGCTTTAACTCCTTTGCCTCAACCAATCTACATTAAGACTGCTGCTGAAGGTAGTGTTCAGACCCAAGCGATATGTGAAAATTGTCTTCTATCCATTGGAGACAGGAATTTTGTAGTAGACTTCATTTGTTTACCAATGAAGGGCATGGATGTCGTCCTAGGAATGAGTTGGATGACGGCCAACCATGTAACTATAGATTGCTTCCATCGAACTATCGGTTTCGCCTCCGAGTCAGTGGAGCTACAACCGCCAAATTCTGAAGCTGTCATTTCTTTCACTTCGGCCAGTAACTATCTGTACCAAGGCGCAGAAGCTTATGTCATGATGCTGTCTGCATCCACTGAGACAGGTCAGGATTTATCTTCTGTGCAAGTTGTTAATGAATTTCTTGATGTATTTCCCGATGAAGTTCCTTCGTTTCCTCCGGATCGCGAGGTGGAATTCTCTATAGAGTTGGTTCCGGGCACTGGACCTATTTCTATAGCCCCGTATAGAATGTCGCCATTAGAGTTGAGGGAATTGAAAGTTCAACTGGAAGAGCTGATTTCCAAGCGGTTCATCCGGCCGAGTGCCTCACCATGGGGTACTCCAGTGTTGCTCGTCAAGAAGAAGGACGGAAGTATGAGATTGTGTATCGATTATCGTCAGTTGAATAAGGTGACTGTCAAGAATAAGTACCCTCTACCGAGAATTGATGATTTGCTAGATCATTTGAGGGGAGCTTCTGTGTTTTCAAAAATTGATTTAAGGTCCGGTTATCACCAAATCAGGGTGCGAGCATTGGACGTCCCGAAGACCGCTTTCCGTACGAGGTATGGACACTATGAATTCGTAGTGATGCCCTTCGGTTTGACCAATGCCCCAGCCGTATTCATGGATTATATGAATCGGATTTTTAATCCCTATCTGGATCAGTTTGTGGTAGTGTTCATTGATGATATCTTGGTGTTCTCTAAGACGATTGAGGAGCATGTGCAACATCTCCGAATTGTTCTGAACGTACTCCGAGAAAAGAAATTGTACGCTAAGCCATCCAAATGTGATTTTTGGATGCCCGAAGTTAAGTTTCTGGGCCATGTGATATCTCGGGCTGGTGTTGCAGTGGATCCCAGTAAGATTGAAGCTGTGGTAGACTGGGAGCAGCCGTCTACGGTTACTGAGGTAAGAAGTTTCTTGGGATTAGCCGGGTATTATCGAAGATTCATTCAAGGATTTTCCCAGCTGGTTCTTCCACTCACTCGGTTAACTCGCAAGGGTCAGCCGTTTGTTTGGGACTCAGACTGTGAAAATTGTTTCACGGAATTGAAGGGTCGCCCATCCTGATTCTTCCAGATCCGTCCGTAGGATTCCAAATCTATTGTGACGCCTCTGGTAAGGGTTTAGGATGTGTCCTAATGCAGAATCGACATGTAGTTGCTTATGCCTCCAGGCAGTTGAAGCCGCATGAAGAGAATTACCCAACTCATGATTTAGAGTTGGCGGCGATTGTGTTTGCCCTAAAGATTTGGAGACATTACCTGTATGGGTCTCGTTTCGAAGTCTTTAGTGACCACAAGAGCCTTAAGTATTTGTTTGACCAAAAGGAGCTGAACAACAGACAGAGGAGATGGGTAGAATTCCTGAAAGATTATGATTTTGAATTGAAGTACCATCCTGGTAAGGCTAATGTTGTTGCCGATGCTTTAAGCAGAAAGTCAATCCATACTGCAGAGCTGATGATGCACGAGATGTCCTTGTTGGAATCATTCAGAGACCTCAATTTAAGAGTGAAGTCAAGGAGGAACAGGTTGGTGTTGAGTCACGTTCGGATTTCAAGTCCCTTGAGAGATCTAATTCGCTCAGCCCAAGAAGGTGATGTAGAGCTGCAAGCACAGAAGAGATTGCCGAGTTACACCGAAGACGGTGATGGCGTAATTTGTTTTGATGGTAGAATATGTGTGCCGAACTATGAGAATGTGAAAAGGCAAGTTTTAGAGGAGGCTCATAAGAGTCAGTTCTCCATACATCCTGGGTCTACCAAGATGTATCGAGATTTGAAGCAATTGTACTGGTGGCCAGGCATGAAAGTGGATATTGCAGAGTTTGTGTCTCGATGCTTGACTTGTCAAAAGGTTAAGATAGAGCACCAGAAGCCAGGTGGCCAGTTACAACCGTTGAATGTACCTGAATGGAAATGGGAGAGCATATCTATGGACTTTGTCATGGGATTGCCACGGTCCCAAGCCGGAAATGATTCTATTTGGGTAGTGGTGGATTGTCTGACCAAGTCTGCCCATTTTATTCCAGTGCGTTCGAATCTCAAGGTTGCTAAGTTAGCAGATGAGTATCTCAAGAACATTGTGAAGTTGCATGAAATCCCTACAAGTATCATCTGTGATCGAGATCCCAAGTTTACATCTCGATTTTGGAGAGCATTGAATATGGCGTTGGGAACAACGGTGTGTGTTAGCACCGCTTACCATCCTCAGACAGACGGGCAGACTGAGAGAACAATCCAGACATTAGAGGATATGTTGAGGGCTTGTGTACTTGATAGTGGAGGCAGATGGGAGGATCATCTTCCATTGGTGGAATTCTCATACAACAACAGTTATCATTCTAGTATCGGAATGGCTCCATATGAAGCATTGTATGGGAGAAAGTGTAGAACACCATTGTGTTGGTGGGATGTAGGTGAGCAGAGATTGTTGGGACCGGATTTAGTCCGGGACACTACGAAGAAGATCCGTCAGATAAGAGAAAGGATGAAAGCCGCGCAGAGTCGGCAAAAGAGTTATGCGGATAAGAGAAGAAGGCCGTTAGAATTCGAAGAAGGAGACCATGTCTTTTTGAGGCTTTCTCCAACCATTGGGACCGGTATTGCCTTGCGAGCGAAGAAGCTCAGTCCTCGGTATGTCGGACCCTTCCAGATTATCGAGCGAGTTGGGCCGGTAGCGTACCGCATTGCATTACCTCCAGAATTGTCCAGACTACACGATGTATTCCATGTGTCGCAGTTAAGGAAGTATATGCATGATCCAAATCAACCTTTGAGTTATGAAGCGATTGACATCAGATCGGATTTATCTTATCAGCCTACTCCAATCAGGATCATCGAACGTGGCGAGAAAAAGCTCCGAACGAGATCAATTCCTATTGTCAAGGTGCTTTGGGATGGTGCGTCACCTGACGAAGCGACATGGGAAGTAGAGGAGAGCATGCGGGAGAAATATCCGTATTTATTCGAGTAAGGTATGTTTTGTCAATTTTGAGGACAAAATTTTAGAAGTTGGGGTGATTGTAACATCCCCTAATTAGCTAATTAGATTGATTAAATTAGCAAGAGGTTGGGCTAATTAATTAGCATAAATTATTAAGGTATGTGATGTTTGAGATTAATAAATTGTAGTCATGCATAATTAGTACATTATGTTAAGTAAGTGAATTGTAGAATAATTGTTGAGTTTTAAGTAGCTTAAGTAAGAATGAAGGAGGGAGGGGCGATTTAGTCATTCCCCATCATTAAATAAGCCCAGCTGAACTTACATAAAACACACACAGCCACACTCTTACCATTTTCAGAAAATATCAAACAAGAGAAAAGAGGGGAGGGGAGAATTGCGAGAGAGAAGGGGGAGGAGGGAAGGGAAGACAGCCCATTGATTCCTACATGCATGTTGAATCCAACACCACCATTGTTCATCATTCTTCTTCCTCTATACATTGATGCCCAGAAATCACCCATCCACCCTCTTCATCACAAGTTACCATTTGTGCACCCTTGAAGCTCCAAGCTCAACAATGGAGTGTTGATGCTCCAAATAGCTGCATGTCCTTGTTGTAGTCCCATATTCAGTACCAAAGCTCACATCCAAGCAACAAACCTGTTTGAAGCTCATTTGAGTTGCTGGTTTCGAGTCTTAGGTCCTTGGAAAGTTCGGGTTCAGTTTTTGGAGCGAGTCGGAGACGGTTCGTGAGGCTATTCGAACGTGTCAACTGCTAGATTCGTCGTTTGAGTGATTTTCATCACTTAGGGTGAGTTCTATAACTCGCTTAGGGAATATGTGTGTGTTTTCGAGTCATTACTTTCGAAAATTATTGTCATACTTTTCTGGTATCGAAAGGAATTTTATTGAAAACCGTTTCCCAAAGATCGTGATTTAACTATGAATTGCTTGATTGATTGTTGGGTGGGCTGGATTGGATTGCTATAATATAGTGTTTCTATATGTGTTGAGTTTGGGTCTCTATCGGAAGGGAAGAGGGAATCGGAATGGAATGGACTTACTCATGAAAAACCTATTTTCTGGAAACTGATGGAGACACACGGATCGTGTGCCTCTGGGCACGGGTCGTGCGCCTCCCTCTGATACGATAGGAACTAGATTTTTAAAACACGCACGGATCGTGCGCTTAGTCGCACGGGTCGTGCGTATTTCTCTGAAACTTTCTGTAAATCTTGTGGATAACGCACGGATCGTGCGCTTAGTCGCACGGGTCGTGCGTATCTCTCTGGAAATTTTCTACAAACTGTTCAACCAAGCACGGGTCGTGCGCCTACACGCACGGGTCGTGTGATACTTTCTGACCTTAAATATCAAAGTACCCTTTTATCCATTCCAATTGATTCCAATCCTCTTCTAATCCATTCCCCAAGGTTCCATAACCATGAAAAGGTAACAACGGTATGAGATTGAACATGTTCGATGAAAATTTTATATGTTATGAATAAAATGGAAAACCGCACTTAGAGAACGCGAGAGTGCATATGTCAAGAATGATAATAATACACGGTATTTGACTGATAATATACACTGTAATTGACTGATATGGTACACGGTACTTGACTGGAATGACTAACAGCCCATTGCGGGTACACAGACTGAAATGTATAATAAATACAAGAGGAAAAAGGGTGACGACCCTAAGAGGTTAGCATACTAGGGGAGGGGAAGTCATGAGCCCCAAAACCTAGACTCAAGAATGTTTCCCCTGCTAGAAATAGCGGGATGGGTTCACCAAAGTCAAGAGATGCCTATAAAATAGGTGGACTGAGGTGTTATGCTAAAAGCATGGAACAAAGATTGCATGCTTCATGTGTCGCTTAGGAGGGCCATGGGCATGAAGGTTACAGGAACTAAATGTATTTCCACGTGGTTGCTTTTTAGGACCATGAGTTCAAAACAAAGCATAATGAACCGCTAGAGTAGTAAGGGGTCTCGATAGGACTCACTGAGATAATGTTTATCTCACCCTTCATATTTGTGGTTTTTACAGAGAAACAGGGGAAAGCAAAGGCGATAAAGCATGGTTAGCTGGTGTGACTCTTGGAGTCCTTGAAGACCTAGTTTAATGTTTTATACCTTTGTTCCGTTTATTGTTTCTGTTTTCCGATTGTATAACTTTTGATGTTAAGTTGTAAAATCGTTTCCGCTACTTTATGTTTTGAGTATTGAACACCAGGATTATATTTAAGTCTTGAGTTTGAACTTAAGCATTTTCGGAAGTATGAGGTTCAGAGAACCAATCGATATGTATTATCGAAAGTTTTAGTTGTGTTCAATATCTCAATAACAGGAAGTTACTCTGATGTATACCATTTAGTGCATTTCGGTGATTCTATATGTTAGAATTTATCGGGGTGTTACACCAATAGTATGGGCAACCTGTCATAGGCCACAAAGGGAGCTATTTTATCTCATAGCTTTATTCTTGGTTGTACATCCTTTTTTCTGTCTCTCATACGGTTATTTCCTCTCTGGCAAAAAAAAATCAATAAAAATCATATCACATTTCATGTATAAAAAGCATTAAAAAAAATCATGCCGCATTTGTTGTATAAAAAATGGTGCACTTCATCTTGCGTTAAGCCGCATGTCATTGAAAAGCATAAATTTATTTGCGTTTTCCTTTGCATGAGTTTCGTTGCATCGTCATTCTTCATAAATTTCTCCATATTTTATGTTTTTCGTTGCTTGTATGTAAAAATCCATGCATGTTATGCATCCTTTCATTAGTGGATAAAACAAAATACATTTGTCAATCCTCATAGCATCCCTTGACAGAAGAGAAAGAAAATCGCATTACATTTCATCCATAAAGCATCATCTCGCATTCTAAGAAAAAATGTTTGCATATAGAGGGGCATTCTATGTCAAAAAAAAAATATAGTTTTTCTTATTGAGCATTAGGTCAGTGTCTTTGAAAAGTATAATTTTCTCCACATTTAATATTTTTCATGGAATAAATTCTAGGAAAAAAAATATTTTTGCATTCTCATAGGTAAATAAAAAAAAATCACATTGTCATTCCTCATTCATCACAGTCTATTCTCTTTCAAAGTTGCATGGATTTTGACTGTCGCTTCTTAGGATAAATACTTTCATGCATAACAAAATACATACACTTTCATAACATAACACCCTAAAAATTATCCACATTTCATTTTTTCTTTGCATATAAATAAAACAAGTCGCATAGTTAATCCCCAAGCTACATGACATATTTCCTTCAAATAAATACAAATTAGGAAATTGCATTGCATTTCATGCATAAAAACAATTCAAAAAAATGTATGAAAAGAAAAATTTCTCCCTATTTCATTGTCGCATGTTGTCCATATCTTATGAGTAAGTGCATCAAAATGTATTGTCATTTGTCAATCTTCATAGCATATTTCCTTAAAAAAGGTAAAAAACTAGGAGAATTGCATTGCATTTCAAGCATTCAAGACCATGTTGTATTCTAAAAATTGTGCATACTTTCATGAGCAAATAAAAATCCCATTGTCATTCATTTATAGTCTGTTTGTTTCAAAAAAAAAGGGTTGTATTGCAACTTTTAAAAAAAAAAACTAAAAAAAAATTTTTGAACAAATAAAAACTAGCATTGTCATTCATCATTTTTTTTGACAAAAAACATTGTCATTCATCATGAATCATATCATTTTCTCTTTGAAAATTTACATGCATAGCATTGAACCCGTGCACTTTCATGGAAAAGTATCACAAAATTTCTCCATATTTCATTATAGCACGTTGTCAATATCTTAGGAGTAGACGCATCAAAGTGTATGGTCATTTGTAAATCTTTATAATAGGTTTTCTAAAATAAAGTAAAAAAAAGTAGGTGCATTTCATGTATAAAAGGCATTAAAAATTGTGTTGCATCCCGGAAAAATATTGTCTACACATTGGGTGCATTTTCATGAATAAAAAACTTGCATCGTTATCCATCATTCATCATAGTTCATGCACTTTCGTAGCATAACATCATAAAATATTCTCATATTTCATTTTTTTCTTTGCATATACATAAAATCGTTGTTGCCCGTTATGCATACTTCCATGTGTAAATAAAACAAATCACATTGTCAATCACAATATTCATAGCATGTCTCTTTAGATAACTACAAAAAATTGCATTTCATTTCTTGCATAAAGAAAAGAAAAAACATTACAAAACAAATGCATATTGCATCTTAGGACGTGTGTGCATACATAAAATATACCCATGCACTCTATAGCATCATTTTTTTCTGGACACATCTTCATTTGTCATAATTTTTCTTGAAATAAAGAATTTTAAAAGTCATTGAATGTCCATCCACATTTTTTTCACAAGAGAAAGTTGAATTGTGTGTGCTCGCATCAATGTGGATACCAATCAAGCTTTGACTCGTGGAATCAGATCATTCGTTTGAGACTTGTTGGAAAGAGGCGTAAGGAAGTGGGAAGATTTCATGGGGCATTCAAAAAGGGAAGGGAGACATAAGGTTGCGAATTAGTTCTTGAACTAAAAGCTCAAAGCAAAGGAATATGAT
This sequence comes from Astragalus membranaceus, assembly GCA_039519185.1. Taxonomy (NCBI): domain Eukaryota; kingdom Viridiplantae; phylum Streptophyta; class Magnoliopsida; order Fabales; family Fabaceae; genus Astragalus; species Astragalus membranaceus. Next base: position 25,533,924 of record CM076853.1, read on the forward strand.
TGTCATTAGCACTTTGTAATCATGTTGTGTAAAGTCAGGTTGGCTTTGGTGAAGCTTTTTACTAATGAATTTGCATGGACTTAAAAGCTCTTCCCCATTCTTTACCCCCATTATCCCTTAAGATTTGGTCCCCAATCCATTGATTGCCTCATGTGATAATTCTCGAAACCCTTTTTGTATGTGTCATTTGAGGATGAGTTGGTGAATGGATGTCGGTTTTGAAAGGTCCAATTCCCCAAAAAAAAAAAGCAAAAAACGCAAAGAAAAAAGACAAAAGAGGAAGCAAAAGAAATAAAGAGCAAAGAATGTGTAAAGGAGTGGATGTTATTTCGAGATTAAATTTTTGAAAATGAGGAATCATGACTTGAAATGAAGAGTGGCCATTTTTCTCTATCCCAAAAACGAAACCTTGCTGTCCCCTTTGAGCCTGTAATTTCCTTTCATTAAACCCTGGACAAGGATCGACCCTCAGTGAAATTTAGTGCATTTAGATTTCCAAAGGTACAATGAGATAAAAGGAAAAATAAAGCCCGCAAGACTGAAAACTTGTATAGGCAGTCTTGGCAAAAATTAGGGCATAAAAGAAAGAGAATGAGAGTCATAAATGAAGAAGAGGTGAAGGATGAAATCAGCTATGCCAAATTAGAAAGAAGTGAAAAATGAAGAAAAAAGTGAAAAAGGTAGAGAAGTGAAAAAAAACAAAATCATTTGAGAAGGAGAATGGGTGGGTTTGACAAGGAAAATGTGATGTTTCGGATAGGAAATGGAATGCACTAAAAAATCATTGATCCTTTTAACCCATAAATCATTTTCTGAGCCTCCAAATCCTTTTTTTTCTCTTAATCCATAACCCATGAAAGAGGTTCTTGAGCCTTCTAACCCTTTTCGTCCTAACCCATAACCCATGAAAGAGGTTCTTGAGCCTTCTAACCCCATTTTTCTTAACCTTATAACCCATAGCCACATTACGAGCCTCTAAAAATCCGCTCCAATCGATGAATGATAGTTTTCATTTTCATAATGTTAATTTTGAGATAAATCATTTATTTTCTTTTAACTATTCTTTGCTCTGGAAAAAATGAACAATAAGAAAGTGAAAAAAGGAATGAGACCCGCTAGATCGAAAACCCGAAAGGGCGGTCTAGGCAAAAGTTAGGGCCTTTTAAAAAAAATTGAATCGAAGCCCGCTAGACTGAAAACCTACAAGGGCAGTCTAGGCAAAAATTAGGGCACAAAAGGGGAACCAGGCTACATTTGAGAAGTTTATGTTTGACATGTTCATTCACTAGCGTAATCTCTTCCTTTTGAGTCTAACAGAATGACACATTGGGGCAATTTTTGTGGTTTGAGGTAACCTTGGGAGTCTCAAGAAGTCCCACTCCGAGCCAACAAAATTTTTGCACAACCCTTTATGAATCGAACTTTTCTTGGAATACCACCTTAATCTTCTCCCAGGGCAATGCCTTTCACCAACACTGGGGCAAGCAGCTGGCAAGACGTTCATGAGTCAAACTTTGCGTGTTATGCTAGTATAGTCTCATCCCAGGGGCAATACCGTACACCAATTTTGGGGCAGAAGTTTTGTATGACCCTTTAATGAGTCCAACTTCGCTTGTTACACCAGTGTAATCTTCTCTCGGGGCAATGTCTTTTCAGTAAACTGGGGCAAAAATGTTGCAAGACCTTACACCATCCTAACTATGTTTGCCACACCCGTGTAGTCTCTTCTTAGGGCAACCCTTTTTACCCATACGGGGCAAAATTTTTGCAATAACCCTTTCTGAATAACATCGGTGTTATTTCCTCTTTGAGAATATCATTTGTCACATAAGGGAAAGTCTTTTGCAAAACCCTTCATAAGTCCAGCTCTGGTTGCTGCACCAAGTAGTCATTCCTTTTGTGTAAAACATCTTACCAATGTCTACCAAGTAACTTGCCTCAAGTAAATAGAAATGCTCGAAAGAATTAACCTCGAGGCAAGCCTAATCCCTTTTCCCAACCATCTCAGTTTCTCTTCGTCTTACCCATTTCTTTCACTTCTAAACCTTCGAAAACCCAAAACAAACAATCCAGAAACGCAAAAAAGCCCAGCTTGTTAATTCCCATGAATCTATGCATACTCATTAGGTAATGCTTCAAAAATAGTCAATTTGGAATCATTGATATGATCTAGAGCGCTAACGACAATCTGTGAGAAAGGGTCAAATTGGAATGTGTCATGCTTTGGAGGATGAGGAAAAGAAAAGAGAGCTGGCAAGGCAAAGATAATGATAAGTTTCCAACCGAGGACAAGCTTGATTAGTTTCAAATAAAACATGCGTGAAAACATTTTCTTAGCAAATATAACCTTTAGGACAAGTCCATCTCTATGCGCATGCATAAATCTTACATTGCATGTCATTGCATGCATGCAATTCATATCGAACCATGCATCCCACTTCGTGACAAGAAGCATGTGTTTTTCCAGTCTTTTTGTGAATAAAGTAATAATAATAAAAAATAGAGTCATTCAAAGCAAGGCATGTATTGCACTTAATTTCCCTTCCATGCTACGGTTCAAACCTAGCGCTAGTCATTTTGATTTTGTACTACGGTTCAACCCTGGTACCGCCATTTTATTTTTGTGCTATCGGTTACGCCCTGGCATCGCACTTTTAAGTTTTGTGCTATCGGTCGCGCCCTGGCACTGCATGCTATCGGTTATGCCCTCGCTTCGCATCTTTAAGTTTGTGCTATCGGTGTCGCCCTAGCATTGTCTTTAATTTTCCTGCTATCGGTCTCGCCCTGGCACTGCATGCTATTGGTTACGCCCTGGCATCGCATTTTTAAGTTTTGTGCTATCGGTCTCGCCCTGGCACTGCATGCTATCGGTTACGCCCTGGCATCGTATTTTTAAGTTTTGTGCTATCGGTCTCGCCCTGGCACTGCAGGCTATCGGTCCCGCCCTGGCATCGTCTTTAATTTTCTTGCTATCGGTCTCGCCCTGGCATTGTCTTTAATTTTCTTGCTATCGGTCTCGCCCTGGTATTGTTTTAATTTCTACTATCGGTCCCGCCCTGGCATTGTCTTTATTTTTCTGCTACCGGTCTCGCCCTGACATCGCCTTTATTTTTCATGCTATCGGTCTCGCCCTGGCATTGTCTTTATTTTTCTGCTATCGGTCCCGCCCTGGCATCGTCTTTAATTTTCTTGCTATCGGTCTCGCCCTGGCATTGTCTTTAATTTTCTTCCTATCGGTCCCGCCCTGGCATTGTCTTTAATTTTCTTGCTATCGGTCTCGCCCTGGCATTGTCTTTAATTTTCCTGCTGTCGGTCTCGCCCTGGCATTGTCTTTAATTTTTCATGCTATCGGTCTCGCCCTGGCATTGTCTTTAATTTTGTGCTATCGGTCTCGCCCTGGCATTGTCTTTAATTATCCTTTTATGTTATTTTATCGCGCCATGAGTCAATGGTTAAAATTGGTGTTCATATCTGTACTTATTTCTTACCAAGATGACAAAAAAGGATTAGTTCAGCGTGTTATCCAGTAAAAAATAAGTACAGAGGGGAAACTGTGAACACCCAATTTTAACCTGTATTTTTCAAAAAAATCCCAAAAATATGTCATTTTGCGCGTTTTAGACTTTTATCGTTAACACGTACTATTTTGCGCTTGTTGGCGATTTGGTATTGTTTTTGCTATTATTAATTTGTTTTTTTTAGTAGAACTCTTTTTAAGCGAGAAAACCTTGAATAAAAAAAAATCTATTTTAACCTTAAATATTATTTTGTTACACATTAAAAAAATTAAAAAAATATTAGAAAACGAAAATTACATAAAAAAAAAGTGAAAAGTACAAAGAATCATAGTGTTATGCAACAGTCTCTGTTTTGCCTTTTTTTAAGCTGCCATGCAACAGCTCTCCCACGCCTCTGCTGTCCCTTCCTGCACACACCAATCACAGCTCGCAATTCTACTCTCTCTCTCTCTCTCTCTCTCTCGTGAGTTTTCCTTTTCCATTTAGAGCTCAACTCCAGCACCTCCTTTAACCTGTTCAAAATTTTTATACACAAAAGGAGAAGAAGCATTGGACTTAACAGTCAACATAACCAAAGCGTGAACGAGCAGGAGCTGGGAAGAGGGAAATGTGTGCTCAGAGCACTTTATACACCAAAAGATGAAACACATTGAGAGATGAAAATCAGAAAAACAGCAGACAAAATAGATCACACATTACAAAACTTCCTATAAATTAACCTTCAAACACAGAGCAATGAGGGGGGGAGTGACAGTAGGGGAAATGAAAAAAACAAAAAAAATAATAACAGCAACAACATAGGGACCAAAGCTCACGGTCTCACCCCCAACCACCCTCCACCACCAGTGTCAAATATCTCACGGCCATCCACCACCACCACCGTACGTCCCTTCCCCCCAACAGCCACCACCGTACGTCCCTTCCCCCCAACAGCCACCATCGTACCTCCCAACACCACCAACAGCCACCACCGAACCGCCCAGCAAACACCTTCACGGCCCTCTCCTCCCCATCGCAACCACCATGCCATAGACCGCCACCGGAACCACCGTCACTCCTCAAAACAGATCCACCCAACCATCACCCCCCACGGCCAGTCACCATCAAAACCACCGCATCGCCCCTCCCCCTTCGCATCCCTCTCTTCTCCTTCTCTCGTTCCCTTCGTTTCTCTCCTTTCTCACTCTCCGGATATCTCATCTCCCCTCTCTCTGTAGAACACAGTAATACGAAAAAACTGAGGATGGGGTTTGAGAGCCGTGGGTATGGCGGTGAAAATAGGTTTGAGAGGGAGGGATTCGGTTCACAATGGTGAAGGAAAAGAGGAAACGAGATTGAGGGGGAGAGTGAGATTTCAGGTTTGGGAAATTTTGGGGGAGGGGAGAGGCGCCGCACAAGGAGCAAGGAGAGAGAGAGAGAAATTTTTTTTAGGGTTTGGTATTTTGGGGAAGGGAGGTGCCGTGGGAAGAGAGGAGAGCAATTAGGGTTTCTTTTTTGGTTTTCTTTTTATAGTAGGAGTGCAAGGGAAATTTTGTCCTTTCACATTTTTTTTACTTTTCAGGTTTCTATTAACACCCTGCATTCTACTTCGCACGCCCCCCATGAAGCCCATGATTTTTTTTTTGGAAACGGACCAGCCCACTAAAAATGAGAATGGGCTACTGCCTACACCCCAGTTTTAAGAATACAACCCCCGTGGTTAGCTGCACCCCATTTTACTGTTTCGCCCCCGTTTTTCGTTTTCTTTTTTTCTTTCTTTTATTTATTTCTTCACAAAATAAATTTCCTTTTACAAAAAAAAAACCTATAAAAACTATAAAAATGGGTTTGGCCGAGATGTACATCTCGTCGGTCCCGGTTTAAGAGACTTTAGCCGTACGGCTTTGATCTTAAACCCCTTCAAAAATTAAAAATCAATTAATACACAAATATTTTCTGGAAGAACTACGTAGCCTTTGATTCTCCGCTTCGGAGATACGTAGGAGCGGGGCTTCCCCGTCAAGCTAAACTAAATTAATTTTTTTTTTCCAATAAATAATCATTGTTTTCTCTAACACTTATTTTTCTAAAAAATATAAAAACAGGGATCGGCTGAGATGTGACATCTTGTCAATCCCGGTTTGAGAGACTTTAGCTGTACGGCTTTGATCTTAAACCCTTTCAAAAAAATAAAATCAACCAACCAACAAACTTTTTTCAGGAAGAACTACGTGACTCTTGAGTTCCTCATTGCACCCGAGGATACGTAGGAGCGGGGCTTCCCCGTCAAGTCAAAAATTAAATTTTCTTAAATTGGTCCCTATTTTATTTATTTCTAAATAATTCTTTTTTTACTTTATTTATTTTTTGGGTAAACAAATTTTCTAAACTTATTGATATGTTGCACAATCAAATTTAGGGTAACTATCTTAGGACAGATGTATTAGGGGTGTAGTGGAATTTAGTTTTCGCCATTCCCTATGCATAACCGACTCCCGAATCCAATCTAGTTTACGCAGACCAAATAATTGTTAAGATAGGTTTTTCTCAATTTTTCCTATTAAATAAATTGGGTGGCGACTCCTAAAATAATTGATTTTTGAGCCGTCTACGTCGGGATCACGATCACGACAATTCTTTTATGAAGTGCTAAGTTAGTGAGCTAGACAACATGTGAGTTCCTCTAGCTCACTCTCTCTAGAAATATCTAGGGTTATGCTATCTCTCTCTACATTGCTATAATTTTGGTCCAAACTTGCATTTGATTTGTACATTGTTTGCTATTGAAGTTGAAATATGACCCTTGTGTTTTGATTAAATGTGTGAATTGTTGTTCAACTTGAACACGTGTGCTATGTATGTTTTCATCAAATGTTACTTGATTGTTGGTATAACTGTGGAGCTGGGTTGTCTTGTTGATTTTACCCTAAATTCCATGATCTTTTCTATCTTCAACTTACCCCTATCTTGTGGCTTATGTTATGTGATATTTTCCTTGTTATTATCAATTGGATTTGATTGAATTGAATACGTACCCTTGGATAACTCGAGAGAGAACTATTATATGGTATTATCACATATATAGACTAATGGATTATGAGGACGTACTTGGATTGGGAAGTCATGAGCCCAAGTCCTTGACCCGTATGCACCTTCAACTATATTGTTTGAAGGGTGGTTCCCTAAGGAATATAATTTAAAAATTCCTCGTAGGGTTGCGTCGTTGGTGAAAAAAAAACTAAGAGATATTGTATAAGAGATGGTGAGGTACCGGTTTGTAGAACTCATTCAGATTTGTAAAATGTCACCCTTCAATTATCGTGGTTTTTCTGATAAGCAGGTGGCACTTGGTGGAGATAAGACTATAGAGAAGCCTCCCTAGTTCCTAATTGTCTTTAGAATGTTTATTTTGAGACTTGTGTATTTTGAGCCTTTTGTTGGCACTCTTTTGGAATTTCTTGAAGTGATGTGAACTGTTTAAGTTATAACTTCTGTAGTTCTTAAGTATGTACGCACTATTGTACTTGGATTGTGATAGTATGTACTTGTGTTTTGGGCCCATATATCAATCAATTATGGGAATAGTTATGATTTTATATCATACTTTGTTGAGCTTATATTTTGAGATAAACTTTCATTTAATATGGGCCAAGTAATAATGCGTACCTCTGATTGTAAAATGCTCAACATTCTTTGTAACACCCCGATATTTCTAGCTTATAGAAATACCAAAGCACCACTTGGCATACATCAGAGTAACTTCCTGATATTGAATATTGAACACAACTAAAAACTTTTGATAAATAATTATCAAATGGTTCCATGAACCTCATTAAACTTAACAAAGTACTTAAGTCTCATGGCTTAAATCTTATACAATCCTGGTGTTCAATACCCAAAACATAAATAGCGGAAACGATTTACAACTGTTAGCAAGTAATAGTTATACAATCGGTAATACAAAGACAACAAAAGGGATAAGGCATAAACTTAAAACTGCTTTCTCCGATAACTCTGTGGGTCACCTCGGCTAACTGTGCTTCTCGGCCTTTGCTTTCCCATATTTCTCTGTAAAAACCACAATAATAAAGGGTGAGATAAACATTATCTCAGTAAGTCCTATCGAGACCCCTTACTAACTCTAGTGGTTCATTATGCTTCATTTTAATCGTAGTCCGAGTCTGGATGACCACGTGCAAGATATTTTCATTCGTAGCCCAAGTCTGGATAGCTACTTGTAACATTCGTAACCCAAGTCTGGATAGCTATGTGTTACATTTCATACTAACTCAACACCTCGAGCCACCTTATTCGGTTTCTTTATCGGCTTTTGGTGAACCCAATCCACTCTCACTGGCGGGCAAACAAAGAAGGGGCCTAGGTTATGGGAATCATGACTTCCCTCCCCTAGTGTGTTATCATAGAGGTCGTCACCTCAATTAATTTAATTATTAAGCGGTTATCAAAACCGTAGCGGAACACCAAGTCCATTTCATTAAGTTCATATATAAGTGGCTACCAAAACCTTAGTGGAACTCCAAGTCCATTTCATTAACATATGTTATAAATTCTCACTCGCGAACCCTACTCGGTATCGTCATTTATCACAATTCAAAGAGTTCATATAACATCATTCATACCAACGCATTTTCCACGAATTACGGTTTATTCAACAATATATATAGTTTAGGGAAGGTATTAGAATAGGTTTGGAATCAATAAGGAGGGATTTGGACACATTTTAAAATTTGGGACAGAAAGATCAGCACGGGTCGTGCTAAAATCAGCACGGGTCGTGCTGACTTATCAGTATTTAAAATCTGTGACAGAAAGATCAGCACGGATCGTGCCAAAATCAGCACGGGTCGTGCTGACTTATCAACATTTCTAAAAAAGTTGTTTTCGTGTGAAATTCCTATTCCGATCGATTCCGAAACTTATTCCGATCGATTCCCAAATTAACCTGCATTGTTTCAGTATCAAACAACAACATTTCCAGTCCAACACACATCATCAAACAACATTCATTTATCATTAATCAATCATCACATTCGAATATAAAAATGCATAAGTTCGTAAATACGGTTTTCGACTCGATTCTTTTGGAAACAAAATGCGAAGCACATTAATTCAGACACATGCAAACTCAATATCGAAAAACATTCCTAAGCGAGTTTAGAACTCACCGGTTGCGATGAAAATCTCAAAATGCCGAGACTTCTATGAACCCGAACGAACTGTAACACACGAACTATCCCGGAGTCGCTCCAAATACCTCTAAAACCGAAACCAAGGTTCCCAATAACTTAGACTTCGAATTCAGCAACAGAAATTCCTTCTAATCTACTCCAATCTTCAACGTGGATGTTCAGTTACCCTAAAATTGCTCTAGGTTCAACACGCAAGCTACATTCAGTTCCTAGGATACATTTTTGGCTATTTTGAGCTTGAGGCTCTACAATGGTGAAATGAGATGGATGAGAGTGTTAGTTCTGAAATTGGTATCACTAGGTAGAGGAGGTGAAATGTGTCTGAATGGTGGAATTAGATGAAACATGCATCAACACTTCATGGAGTTCTCTCCTCTCCATGCTCTCTCTCTCTCTCTCTCTCTCTCTCTCTCTCTCTCTCTCTCTCTCTCGACTTCTCTCTTCTTTCTTTCTTCAGATTTTTCTGTTTCAGCTGGAAATGAGGTAGTGTTGGTGTGTTTTGCTGACTTAGTGAGAAGGGGAAACATGACTCAGCTGAAGGAATTCATTTAAGTGGTGGAAAAGACCGAACACCCTTGGTTCACTAATCCCCTCTTAAGCTCTACTTAATTCATTTCTAATTGCATTTTCAACCAATCATTTATACAATAATTAAATAAAGTATATAGGTGTGTAAGATGAGAGATGGGTCAGCTGAACACATTAATGGGTGAAAAGACGGAAATACCCCTATCCTAGTATCTTCACTTAAAATCCCAATTCGCTCCCCCAATCAACCAACAATTCAAGTACTAATATAATTTAGCACACAAGCAAACATATTTCACTTAATCAATTTTGCTAATAAATTAACTAGACCTCTTGTTAATTTTATCAAATGAAATTAACTAGATTGGGGATGTTACATTCTTAATTTAATGACGATCACTAGTGGAAAAAGAGGATTCAAAGTCGGATATTTTGGACTTTTAAAGTCGGATGTTGGTCCGACTTCTATTAGGGCGACTTAGAATGTCAGAGAGATTTAAAGTCGGGTTGCAGTCCGACTTAAAAAGTCCGATTTTAAGCCGGACCAAACAGCGTCCGACGTTAATTACCCCGTGTAAAGTCTAATGTAAATCACTTTTAAAGTCGAATTGTTAGTTCCGCCCGACTTTAAATGTTTCATTTTATTTTAAAAAAAAAATCATTATTTTGTGCTTCCCCTGCTCTATAATCTCTAGCTAATATTACCTGTGAAGACAAAAAAAAAGGTATCATAATTCAATTCATAGAACATATACACTTAAGGTGTAAAGCAACACACTTTGCACTAGTAACTAAAAATCAACTCATGTGCATGTGTATTCTATCAGGCACCATAGACATTCCACTAGTAGTTAAAAATCAACCCACTCCAGCTCTGTTCCACCCTCCTATATTTGCTTGACCTTACTGCCACCACAAACAGACCATACACCTTAGGAAGCCCATGACAGATACACCAAGTTACCCTCTCGGACAAAGTAGGAACCAATTCACCATATATACCAAATAACTCTTTATTTCACCAACTCAGAACACCATGGTGCACTCCAAACATCAAACCAACAAAATTAATAAGAGAGCCTCAAGCATTCTGCCAACAAATATGCAGACAAGTTACAATATTGTCTAGCGGACCAAGGAACAAACCACTCCATCATACTCGCCTCTGTTAGGCCGAACTACTCAGCTAACTCCAAGCACCTACCCGGACAGCTACACCAGTCCGCAAAGACCAGATCAGCTCCTTTACCTTTCCTTGCAGTGATCCAGCTCCAGGACATTAGTTTGATGTTTTTGATTACCCAGCTTTAGCAAGAGAGTTTCTAACAGCAAATCTTTCCCCAGCTTTCCCTCTAACAAAGACCTGCCCAAACTGTAGTGATCCTTTACCTTTTCTTGGTTCGCTTCACCTCCAGACTTCTAAGATACCTCCCAAACTGCAGAAAGTGCCCAAAAGCATCACTACAGTGCACACTATCAACTTCCAGCCAACTAGCAACCTCCTGGGAGTGCCCAAAAGCGTTCAACACTTGGTATTTGTGTGTCCTTTTGCAAGTCTAAGCACTTATAAAACTTAGTCTGAGAAATTATATCCAGGTTACGCTATAACAGAAATCCAATTAAATAAAATTTTGAAACCTCGTAAACCCAAAATCCTCCACCTAAAATTCATAAACCTACTATCTCACTTCATTCTACTCACAACATGCAAATGCAGCCAACCAAAAAGTGAAACTATGAGATATTCTTTAAGTTCTCGTTTTCAGCATCCAACTGCTGCTGCAGCATATTTATTTTCTGCCTTTGAGAAGCACATGCCTCCTACAAATAAAGTCACTATCTTATAAGTCTAATGAACCCAGTAGTGCATAATTAATCATCAAAAGGAAATGATCGAGAACAAACATTACGACACACCTCGAGAGCATTTGTTTTGTCCAATTCTGCAGCTAATCTCCATTTACACTCTTTGTATTCTGCTACTTCTTTAGTTAAAGCCTGTACTTGACCAAATTGGTAATCACGATCGTCTCTGATTTGTTTTAACTCTTTCCCGAAGGCATTTGAGATCATTTGCTAACATTTCTTTCTGCTTTGTAGCCTCATCTTGAGAAGCCTAAGAAAAAATATAAAGCGGGGGAAATATTATACATGCTGAAGATCATTTAGAATTTGTTTTACTGCTCTGCACAAAAAGGTTGTATATCATGTTAAAAATTATTATACATGTTGAAGATCAAGTGCTTGCATGAAGAAGGATGTCAGTACAATCAAAAAAAGAACTACAAGCAAATTTATAATGCCAAGCTTATCAAATCTACTATTTTCCATTTCATTTCCATGAAAGCAATGGATGGAGGGGAAAAAATTCAAATTTTCACTTCACCTAATTAGAAACATTTCTCAGGTATCAAATCCTCTATTGACACAGAAAGACCCGACAAAATTAAGCAAATATTACATTAAATAGCTTACTTTAAGAGATGCCAACTGCTCTTGCAAAGCGCTATTGTGGCCTCTTACTTTACTTAGAGTCTCAAAAATAGTAGTTTTCTTTGTTTCCAAATTTTGATGTTTCTCATTAGCTAATTCAAGGTCTAATTGAAGGCTGCTATTGTACTGCTGCAGACTCATATTATACTCTTGTGATCGTCTGTACAAGTCATCATTTGAAATGGCCTGCAAAAAACAACAGTTTCAAAAGGAGAGAAAAAAATAAGAGACCCGTGCTGCAGGAATCAAATAACCAATAAGCACGAGTAGAATCATTCAATATAATGTAAGCAATAGTTCCAACATGCATTACCTTCCGCTCAGCAGCTGATTTCTCTTCGCGAACTTTTTCAAGTTCAGTTGAAAGACAAGCTTGCATCTTCTCAGCTGCATTTCTGGCTTCTTTTTCAGTTCTATGTAGTTCAATAGCTTCCTAGAACTGAAAAAGGATCGAAGTAATATTCAAGTAAAGATGAGTCACACGGAAACATGCATTATCTTTATTCCCCATAAACGCACAACAAACGAAAGAGAACAATACAGGATAACAACACTTCCAGTGCTTAGATCGCAACTTAAAAAAAACAAGCAAAGAAAACACAACGTCACATTTATTGTAGGAAAAAGTGAACACAATTACACTAATTGCTTTCCAAATGCTCCTGTTGAAGGCAAAGAGGATATCTATTAGATTGCAGATGCATTGAACAATCATGCATGAAACCCAAAGAAGGATATACACCACTAAAGAACTTGATTCTAATTTCCACCATTAACTAAAATGGGAAGTAAAAAGAAGTACGTTACCTCCTGGTGGGATTCCTATTTCAAATAACAAACTTGAAGCAATTCCTAGCTGAAAATATTTGGTTTTCATAGTAAAAAGAGGCTCAATTAAAAGGCAAATGAACTTGGTCAACCTAGGTCTCCATATTGTTTTCATTTTTCATAAACCAACCAAATCTGGTACTTCATACATATTCAACCTCTTTAGCTCAAGGATACAGACAAGTCTAGAGTAGATTAGGAGCAAGGGGAAAGACATATTCAACCCCTTATTTTAGCAGAGTTTACAATCAAACAAAGGGAAAATTAGGAGAAAATTAGTACCACTAACAAGTACAATACACCAGCACAAACAAAACAGTAGCTACTAACTTAAGCTACACCATTAACCAAAAGTCAGCATTACCCAAATCACAAATGATAGACAACGTCAGCAATTCCACAGCTACCATCAACAATTCCCAGCTGCCATAACTTAATCCCTGCATGATTCCCTTCATAACCAAATCCACAGCTTCCATTTAACAATTCCATGCCATGACCAATTCTATTTAGATTATTTCTAGCAGTCCCACCCTTCAATTATCAATCAACGCACCACACCCTGCAAAGAAATGCCTTTTAAAAATAATATGCAATACCACCACCTGCCCATCTTGCAATTACTAATCACAATCTCCTTAGCTAAAGAAAACAGGATATATCAAACCAAGCTAAACAAAAATACAAAATAGCATAAGCTTCAACACCACTCCAACACACCTCTTCACTATGCCAATCCCCCCCCCCCCCCAAACCCGATGTATCAAGACAAAACAACACCCAGTTAGTATCACCAGATAATTATCTGTAGACCAACAACAACTTATAAACCATTACACATGCTAATCTAAGAAACAATAACCGAACTGGCCAGCTTGCTATACAACTTATAAACCAATCTATTAATTTCTGGTTCAATAAATAGTAAACCTTGATATGAAATTCCTCAATCTATCACAACGGAAACAAAAAACATCAAACCCTAACAAATTTCAAAAAACAACAAGGCAATAACAAAACCCTAAGAATGTAAAAAGAGATATGAAATTCCTTTAATTCAATCAAACATATCAATAGCTCTCATCTTAATGAAGATTCTCTACTCGTGATATGAATTAGAATAGGAGTGGTGGTTTACCGTTTAAAAAAACTAGAAGAAAGCGAATCAAAGAAGTAGATGGTGACAGGGAAATAGACGGTGACGATGAGATAGATGGAGACGGCGGCAGAGAGGAGAGAGCGACGGAGGAAGGCGGCGAGTGGCGGAGAGGGCGATGAGAAGAGCAAGGTAACAGGTTTTGAGTTTAGGGTGTTATCGTGTTTTGTTTTTGGGGAGAGAGCCAGAACTTAAGTCAAAAAAAAAAAGCCAACAAAAATCTAGGAAACGCACGCGGGGTTTAGTATTTGGGCAAAAATAAGTTACACATTTCAAGTCGGACTTTTAAATATCCGACTTAAAAAGGAGGGCGCTAGAACTTTTTCCCATGTTTATTACAAAATTGCCACCGCGTCCATTTGTTAAGTCGGATATTTCGGCATCCGACTTAAAAACTCCAATTCTTTTCCAATTTTTGTACTAGTGGATTAAAATTAGGATGTTACACCTATCCCTTTCTAACCCACACACCTCCCATCCCACTTCACCATCTAGAACGCAACAACCGCAAAAACCAATCACCCATAACACTCACGACGCAAAAAACGAAGTCTGGCGGCGGCTGTAGTGCACAGCGACGGCGGTTTAAACCGCCGTTAACGAAGACTGGCGGCGGTTCCAGAAGCGAAGTGGATTTCAGCGTCGGGAGGTGTTGCTGGCGGCGATTCCTGCAACCGTCTCACAAACAGCTGCGAATGTAGTGGCGGTTGGCAACTGCCGCCAATTTGTTAACTGATTTTCCAACTTACGTTTAGCGGCGGTTGGTAACCGCCGCGAACATATAATTTTTTTTTTTCACTTTTTTTTAAGTAATTTTTTAGTGTTTCAATATATGTATCTTTCTTTCACAAATTTTATAAATGTACTTATTAATTATTTGGTAATACAAATATTAAAAGAAACTAAATTTATGCTAAAAACCCATACAAAAATTCTAAAGTTTATAAACCAAACTAAGTTCATAACATCAAAATAAAACAATTTAGGTCATAACATCAAAAGAACACAAACTTAGTTCATGAAGTCAAAATACAACCAACTAGCAAAATACAACCAACTTAGAATCATCTATCTAGATATCCTACGTGATGTTGTTGCTTCATGATTTCCTATGTGACTAGATCCGGAAGAGCGTCTCAAAACATCTTCTGATTCCAAATTAACCGGCTGAAAAAAAATAGTCATAAATAAAATTAGAACCAATATCTAAACAATTTCGCATATAGTAAGTTCTCAACAACACGAACTACATACAGGCCAAACAAAAGCTATTGCTGAAATCTTTCAGAAACTTAAAAAACAAACAATGACCAAGCCACCAATTGTTGGCGAACAAGGTTGGGGAAGTAACTTTGTTACTGCTTAAAATTGAAAAACAGCAACAACATTAGTAGAATCTTGTGGATTACTAGTTCATGAGAGTGTTTGTGGATTACACTCTCATGCAAAAGCAACTGTATGTAGCTTCTGCATTAAACTGGTTAAAATCTAAACATAAATTACTTCACTTAAATTACTTTCAATTCAAATTGGTTTTACGAAATCAATATAATTCAAAATTGAGATTGCAAAAGCTAACAGAAACACATACTTATTGCAAGCCTCACAGCCAGCAATAACATTAACAAGAAACTTTAAAATTTCCATGGATACTTTGAAATTGCTTACCATTCAACCTATCAACCTTGACCTAATATTTTCATAATGATCTAATATTTTCATTATTTTTTTGCTTTATAATGTTTCCTAGTTCATCATGTCCTAGAGCTTTCAATTTATATCTTTGTTATATTATAACAACAACAATTTTGTCACTCAACATCTGGGCTGGCTTTAATATTTTGCCACTCAACGTCTATCCAGTGTTGTAATAAGAATCACTTGACGCCGGCTTTAAGATTTTGCCACTCAACGTCTATCCAGTGTTGTAAGAATCAGACCGAACTGGATGGTTCAATTGGTTAGATTAGGAATCGGACAGTTCAGCAGTTGGAACAACCCCATCCGAAGCGCATTTGGACCGGATTGAACTGTGGTTAAACCGTTTTGAACCGTCAGTTGACCAGGGTTGAACCGCCCAAAGTGTATTTTTTGATCTTTTAATTTATCTTTTCTTCAAAATTTAATATTTTTTAATTTTTAATTGAATTATTGCCCATCTGATTCAACCACGGTTGAAACGAGTGAACCAATTGAACCATGACCTGAAAGTCTTGCCGGTTCAATCTCCGGTCCCGTTTTAAAATCATTGCTTCTATCTACTTAGTTGTCGCGTATCTGACTACTCTCCTTTCTACATATACTTACTCTGACTACTCTCCTTTCTACATATACATACTCATACCACCTAAACTGAGATTCAACCACAACTTTAATATCTACAACTACAATAGATGCTACCCCAAGTACTCTAGCTCGCTTTCATGCTACCAATTTTACTCTTGTCTCGTCTAATATTTCCACTCATTTATCTTTATTATATTATTATGCCTTTTAATTTGAAAGATATTATGAATTAGCAATTTTTTCACATGAATTTTGGCAAAAGTGAATTTGGTCTACATCTATATTTTTTTAACACATGAATAGTATATATATTACATTATATCATACAAATATGACTGACCTCATGACCATGGATGTGGTCAGCTAGCAACATCATGTAGATTGTAGTGGTAGTGGAACATGCATATAAGGATTCTTGTTTCAAAAGTTGATCCACTTTAACAGAGGGAAGAGGAAGGAATCTTAAGTTAATGGAAACATATTTCAAGTCTGTGACATTTTTAGGACCTTCAAGCATATGCCATTGATATGTGAAAAAAAACAATAGTAACTCTTAAAACAAGTATATCCAGCGCATAAAACCCCCTAGCAGATGCCATTGTACATGTTCAGCCCTGAATGTTGTGCCTATATAACTTGTTTAGAGCTTCATTCACTAGTTAACAAACTAGAGGCAAACGTATTAGGGAACAACGAAGTGAGAGGGGCTATTTTATTAGTAAGCAAATCACTTGTAGGGCAGCTCTCTTTTGGCTGGTGATGGCGACATTGCAATTGATATCAAAATATATGTTCATTGACTTGCCAAATGAGAGCTGTCCTGTGAGTGTTTAGCTTAGACATTTGTCTACTCCATTTCATTCTCTTTGTAATGGAATATTATTAAAATTGTAGTGTTATATTTATATATATATATATATATATATATATATATATTTATATATAGACACACACACACACACTTGTGAAGAGGGCATGACTAAACTCAATTTGAAGACTCGTCTTGTCCCATTTGACCTACAAAATATCAAGTTTTTTCGAGTATGAGAACAGGTTAGAGTCGAAATATTGGACTAGACCAAATTTTGTGAAGGGTTTAGGTCTAGAGATGAGTTAGAGTCTAAATATTGTTAACTTTATTCACTACAAAAAAAAAGATGATTAGGGAGGGACGAATATGTCGCTAATGCTATATATTCCATCCTAATTGCCATTTAAGAGGGAATTAGCAAAGGACTGGTTCCGTCGCTAAAAGCCTCCTCACTAATGGATTAGTGGGGGAAATTTGAATATGTCGCTAATTTGCGAGGGACCAATCTTTCGCTAATTCCCTCACTTATTAGCGAGGGATTCAAATTTCCCTTGCTAACTTTGGGTACCACGTGTTAAAATTCTGACTGCCATGTGTTGAAATTAGCGACAGAATTCCTTCACTTATTCCCTCTACTTTAATTTTTTTTGATGAACCTACTTATTTTATTAATAAATAATAAAATTCAAAATAGCCAAAACAATTTAAATAAAAGAAAATACCGAAATAAATAAAAGAAAATACGCATCAACAAGTCAAATCATTGTCAAGTCTTAATAAAATATGAATCAAGTCTGAATTATCCGAATAAAACAACATAACTTAGTCTGAAATGTTAAAACAAAATACTGAAATGTGAAAGTAATAATACAACAAGTCCTAATAGGCGCTATCGGAATCATAAGACTCCTCAGGCTCCTAAGGTTGCTGTTGATGTTGCTGCATCATCTTAAAATACTTATACATCAAGTTCTGCTTACGGAGCACCCTCCCGAAGTCATGCTGCATCTGCTTCATAGTCTGCTCATAAGTCTGCCCCCGAGTCTGCAGCTCTTGTCGCGTAGCCTGCAGCTCCTACTGTTGAGCCTGCACCAGCTGCCTGAGCTGCTCTGTTTCTTCAGCTGAAGGAGAGTAGCAGGTGGCTGATTGCTAGAACCTTGCGGTGAGATTTTTATTAATAATTTTTTCAAAATTTAGAACGGGTGTATTAATACTTTTAACACTGGTTTTGATACCGGTGTAGTAGCTACCAGTGTGATCAATTGGACTTTTAACACCGGTTTTGTAACCTAGTTTGAAAATATATTTTAAACACCTTAAATATGTGATTTTAGAAGGAGAGCTTGGAACAGGGCACGTGTTTTTAATGGGAGTATCTATCTTTGTTCTAGTCAATGGAAGCCCGAATCAGGAGATTAGCATCAAGAAGGAGTTGAAGCATAGAGATCCCATTGCCTCTTTTGTGTTCCTCCTAGTGGCTGAGGGATTGAGTGGTTTGATGCGTTGGGTATTGGCTCTGAACCTCATTACCAGCATCTTCTTCAGGGATCATTGACCGACTATCTCCGAAATCTAGTATGCAGATGATACTTTGTTAATCCGGGAGGCAACAACAGACAATCTTTGGGCTAAATAGTGTGTTCTCCATTGTTTTGAGCTCACTTCGGGTCTTCAAGTGAATTTTGCAAAAAGAAGGTTGTTGATTGTTAATCTCTCAAATGATTTTATGGCTATGGGAGCTAGATTCCTCAACTGTAAAAGAGGTGCACTTACCTTCAAGTACTTTGGTCTCCCGGTTGGGACTAACCCTCGTCGGATAACTACTTGGGATCGTATGCTTTAGGTATTAAGGGGAAGACTTCTACCTATCTTTTGATTAATATGCCATTGAAGGTTTGGAAGAAGGTTGTTAAATTGCAAAGGGATTTTCAGTGGTGGTGGTGGGGGGGGGGGGGTTAGTGTGGGGGAAAAAAATATCATGGATCAAGTGGTCTCAAATGTTTTTAAGTCAAAGAGTAACAGTGGCGTAGGGGTTAGGGACCTATGGGTTGTTAAATATAGTTTGGTAGGAAAATGGAGGTGGTGGCTTAGGGTCTCTATCCTACTTTCGCCAAATGAGTATCCTGCCTTCGACTTTACACTAGTGCAGAAATGACATTTAGCGTCAGTTATTTTGGACTTTTAGCGTCGGTTATCGCCCGACGCATAATGTCGCGATGCTAAAAGTGATACTTTTAGCGTCGGTTTTTTAACCGATGCTAAATGTCAATGATTGCTGCAACATTGATAAAATTAAAATTAAGCCACACACAAACAAAGGAAAATGAATTACCAATTCGTTGACATATGCAATCACGTACCTATAGCAAAATGGAGGAATATATACGAACTTATTGGTGGTCAATTTCACTTGAATGTATTGAAAAACGGTATCCATGGGTATACCCTTCAAGTTAAGCTTATGTGGACACACAAATCCATATATTTCATCCGTACCTCTTTCAACACATTGACGATATAGATATCTAGTGGCACGTAATAAAAACTATCAAGTTTATTAATATATGTAGAAAGCGAGAAATTGACATAATGAAATAAACTTTACTACTTACGTACACCATATGCTCAAATGGCTTAACTCAAGCAACTCTTCACCGGAATTAAACCATGTCCATGATCTCTTTGAAGGAGACAAAGCTGACATAATCTTCATGCTCCAACCTTATCCTAGCATGTCTCTTATCAGCATACCCCGTCATAAGCATCTCTCTCAGCCAATCGATTTGGACATCCGACTCCTCCACATTAGATGGTGTGCAGCTAGCCTTAGATCCAACGGTGGTCATGGGAGAGGGAACCTGAACAGCCGCATTATGACCTCCACATGAAATGGTGTGCTGAATAATTAAAACATACATATAAATTAAACTAGAGTTTATGAATTGATTCAAATAATACAACAGATCTAGTAATATAAACATATACCTCTGCCAACGCCTTGCGAACTCGGTCTTGCACCATCACTTCCACGCCCTCCACAATTTCTTTCATCAACCCCGCTTTATCAACTTGTGAGCTGCTCGAGGCAGAACGTGCTACACTTCCAAAGTATCTCTTTAGCCCGACACCTTTTCCAGCTCCACGAACACGGTCGGGATGCTCAGGTGTTCCAATGGCAGCAGTCAAAATATCATTCTTTCCTTGCGGAATGAAATATCCTTGGCTACTCATTACCGTAAGTTCATCCTACAACAAAAACATGTTCACGTGTTACAATTGAATTACTTAAACAAAGCATACTTTTATTCAACTTAGATCCCCACAAAATTTTACTTACAATCTTAGATCCAACTGATGCTGACTTCTCCGATACATAAGATCCAGATTTGTTTTTGCGGCCAGCCTTCCACAGCTCATGACGCTCTGGAGATGTAGGCTCCACCTCCAAAGAAGGATCACCAGACTCCTCCTGAATTTTTTTCATTTGATCTTCTTTCAAACTCTTCTTCAACTTTTTATAACCGCCTATCCCCATTGTGTGGTTGTATTCATTATTTTTTTGAATATTCTTGGCAGCTTCTCTCTTAATCTGTTACAAAGAACAAACACCACCACATATATAATAGATCATTAATGTTTAAGAAACTAAAATATTTTTAGTTAAAACAATACCACAAACTCCTCACTAATGCGACTGTTATCCTATTTGTGCAGAAGGCACGTGCCACCATCAACTCAAACATGGAAGAAAGACGGTCTACCTTGGGCATCGGAAATTTCTCAAACCTAATCACAAATATCGTAAGTATAATTTTTTTTAATGGGTGCCAGGAAAATGACGTTGCTCCAAATGCCTTGACCGGAGAAGAAGTCTATCAAGTGGTTAAGGACATCAAAGTTGTATTCGGCAAAAAGCAGAAACAGTCCAAGGAGAAAAGCAAGTGGAAGAAGAGGTCGGTGTTCTTTGATCTTCCTTATTGGTCCAATCTTGATGTAAGACATTGTATTGATGTCATGCACGTTGAGAAAAATGTTTGTGATAGTGTCATCGGGACGCTTCTCAACATTCAAGGGACAAAGGATGGTATAAATTTTCGTCTAGATTTGTGTGAGATGGGTATAAGAGAACAGTTACATCCAGTGGAAACAGGTAAAGGGACATATTTGCCTCCAGCATGTTATACCTTGTCAAAAAAAGAAAAAATGAGCTTTTGCGAGTGTCTACGGGGAAGCAAAGTGCCACGTGGTTACTCTTCAAATGTAAAGCGACTGGTTTCAATGAAAGATCTCAAATTAGTTGGCTTGAAGTCACATGACTGCCATGTCTTGATGCAACAACTACTACCTGTGGCGATTCGTGGCATCTTGCCGAAAGATGTCTGACATGCCATCACTAGATTGTGCCTATTCTTCAATAGTATATGTGATAAAATCATTGACCCTCCAAAATTGGACGAGTTTGAAAATGAGGCTGCTATTATCTTGTGTCAGTTGGAGATGTTTTTTCCTCCCTCGTTCTTTGATATCATGGTTCATTTAATTGTTCATCTAGTTAAGGAGATTAGATTATGGCGCCCAGTTTATTTAAGGTGGATGTACCCAGTCGAGCGATACATGAAGATCTTGAAAGGTTATGGGAAGAACCAATATCGTCGTGAAGCATCCATTGTCGAAAGGTATGTCACAGAAGAAGCTATTGAGTTTTGTTCAGACTACTTGTCAGAAGCGAAATCTGTGGGACTACCAAAGTCTCGCTATGCAGGGAGATGTCAAGATAAAGGTACACATGGTATACCCACTAAGAGAATGGGCCGAGTTGAAGTGCTTCAAGCACATTTGTATGTTTTGAATAACACAGATGAGGTATTACCTTACTTGTCTCTCCATAAAGAGATAGTAAAGGCCAAAAACCCTCGAATGAAAGGAATATTGTTATTGAACGAGCATAACAACACATTCATAAATTGGTTTAAATTAGATATTAAGAAAGATGCGAGTGCCTCTGAGACTTTGAGATGGTTAGCACATGACCCTAGCTTTAACGTCGTGTGTTGGAGCGGGTACGACATAAATAAGATTTCCTTTTACACAAAATTGAAAGATGACAAAAATACCATGCAAAATACTGGAGTTATGGTCATGGCTTCCTTAATGCACTTCTCTAGTTCAAAGGATAATAATTCCGTACTCGCATCCATTGCTTACTTTGGTGTCATTGAAGAGATTTGGGTGCTTGATTACTGTAAATTTAAAGTGCCTCTTTTTAAATGTAAGTGGGTTAACAACAATAGTGGTGTACGTAGCGACGAAATGGGATTTACACTAGTGGACCTTGACAAGGTAAGTTATAATGATGAACCATTCATCATGGCCGACCAAGCAAAACAAGTATTCTATGTCAAAGATTTTTCTAACAAAAAGTGGTCAGTGGTCCTACAAGGAAAAATAAGCAGTGATGAAAATGAATATTCAAGTCTTGCAATTTCTGAAGCACCTTGTTTGTTAACTCAAGTGCCTACTTCAGTTGATGATAATGAAGTTGACGATGAACATGCCACTCGCAATGATCATAATGAAGGACTTTTATACGAAGGAGTTTAGATTTGTTCTTTTTTTTAACCTATGAAATTGTACTGGTGAACTTAATGACAATGATTGTTTGTTTCTATTGTATGTGACAGATTTCTTCTTTTGTATGTTTCACTATTTTCTTTTGTATCTCCATTCTTGTATAATGTAAAGGAAATATCATGTTTCAGTTTTGAATTTTATATATTAGTTAGTCTGAATAAATGGCATAGAATCATTTATATATTAGTGAATGATGCCTTGGTACATGTTGCTAAATCCCTATTCCGTTGTCGATTAATGAATGACTGATATATTTTGTTTCCTTTTTTTAAACAAATATCATGGATGATTCCAGTGCTGACCCTCCAAAAAAGAGTACTAGACGTCCGACATCATTACATAAGTTCACTTCTAGGTGCCCAACTGGTCAAAAATATAGAGTGGATATTGATAGTAAAGGCGATCTTATTGGTCCGTATGCTAAAAATTCAAGACCTATTTAGGGGTGGTTGCACGAACAAAAATAAGCATATTGCCCATGAATTGGAGTGAGGTTGATGATGAGACAAAAAGGATTGCTTGGGATGATGTAAAGCAAACATTTGATGTTCCCGACGATAAGAAATTCGAGAAGACTTGGATGTCTCATATTAATCTTTGTTGGAGACAGTTCAAGACAACTCTCACCAGAACCTATGTCTTTGGTAATGAGGATAAAAATGGTGAAAAAACTCCATGTCACAAGTTGAAGAAGATTTTAAAAGAAGATCAAATCAAAAAAGTTCATGAGGAGTGTGTTGATCCTTCTTTGGAGGAGGAGCCTACATCTCCAGAGCGTCATGAGCTGTGGAAGGCTGACCGCAAAAACAAATCTGGATCATATTAATCGGAGGAGTCAGCATCAGTTGGATCTAAGATTGTAAGTAAAATTTTGTGTGGATCTAAGTTGAATAAAAGTATGCTTTGTTTAAGTAATTCAATTGTAACACGTGAACATGTTTTTGTTGTAGGATGAACTTACGGTTATGAGTAGCCAAGGATCTTTCATTCCGCAAGGAAAGAATGATATTTTGACTGCTGCCATTGGAACACCTGAGCATCCCGGGCGTGTTCGGGGAGCTGGAAAAGGTGTCAGGCTGAAGAGATACTTTGGAGGTGTGGCACGATCTGCCTCGAGCAGCTCACAAGTTGATAAAGCGGAGTTTATGAAAGAAATTATGGAGGGCGTGGAAGTGATGGTGCAAGACCGAGTTCGCAAGGCATTGGCAGAGGTATATGTTTATATTACTAGATCTATTGTATTATTTGAATAAATTTATAAATTTAGTTTAATTTATATGTATGTTTTAATTATTCAACACACCATTTCATGTGGAGAATGGTTGATGTTTTCTTCATGCACTCCCAAGGAGGGCGGTTGTACGGGATAAGAACCACTGGCCAAATACTATAGTTAGTACTCATAGCTCCAAAAGGGTTGAAACCATCACTAGCAAGGCCAACACATGCCATCTCATAGATTCAGCAGTCTTAGAACACATGAAGAGTCTTTGCACTCTTGGCTTTAGTGGGAAATACCGCAAGATCTTTGCGGGCTGCTTCTTCTTCTTATCTTTCCATTTAGATATCTTGCATCTTTTGCATTCTTCTAAAGATTCATTCTCTTCACCCCAATACAACATGCAGTCATTTGGGCATGCTGGTATCTTGATGTAGTTAAGACCAAGTTTGTTGATGATTTTCTTGGCCTCGTAAAATGAACTAGGAATCTTGGCAAATTCAAACGCATCTTTTAGCAATTCTAAAATCATAGTCATTGCTTTGTCACTCATCCTACACAAGCACTTTATATGATACAATTTAACAAGGAATGATAATTTTGAAAACTTTCTACACCCTTCATATAAATCTTGATCACTGTCTTTCAGCAACTCATAAAACTAGCTCTGTGTTATCTTCATCATGCACCGTGTTATGCCCTTCGGAAGAATGCTCAAAAGATGCACCAAGGTCATTACGATTGTGACTCACAAACCCAAAAGCATCGTTGATCATGTTTTCCATTGGGTTTTGAGGCTGTAACACATCTTCAATTTGTGTTCCTTTAGTAGCCTCAGAGTGGACTACATTTGATACTTCGCCATGCCGGTACCAAAACTTGTAATTTCTAGGGAATGGTCTACGAGTTAGGTGTTCATGAACTACACCCCTTTTTTTCCATTTCGTGAAACCACATTTTGAACATGGACACTTAATGACACGACCATCAATAGACTTATGTTGAAATGCAAAATCCAAAAAAAAAAATTTAAACCAACTTTATATTCAATAGTATTTCGTGGTTGGCGAATCCATGATTTATCAATTGACATGACTACAAAAGAATAGATAATATTGCATAATGAGTGTCAATAATTAAATATCCATACATGAGGGGATAACAATATAACATATAGGAGAAATAAAACAGTATGATAAGAACTTACTTTGGTAGTTCTTTGCCAACAAAATCAATAGAGATCTAATTTAAAGTTGAGTGCCAAAGTGATCCTTCTTACCTACCATGTTGAAGACAATATGTTAGAAAAAATACGCATTTAAAATTTTTGATGCTTAGATGTAAATACAAATTTAGTTTTGAAGAACTTACCAATTCTTGATCAAGTTGCTTCAAAAACAAGAACATCAACTCAAGAGCCAACAGAATAAGAATCCTAGATTAAATCTGCAACTTCATCCGGAAGAAGTAATTAGCTTCTGCATCTTAATTTTATTCAGAAGCTCTATTGTTCAACTCATCTTCTCCATAACATTTATAAACTTATATGAATATTTTCATAATTGAACAATCAATTCAATTTCAATACACAATAACAAAAAACAATAACAATAACAAGACAATATAACAACATCCAGAAAATTAAACATGCAGCAAGCCCTAAAATCAAACTAGCAAAAAATTAATACATACAATTCCAAGCACAATCCCTAAAAAATATGAGAGGAAATTAAACCAGCAGCAAATTAAACAAGAAAATAAAACTATAAAATAGGGTTTCAGAAAATATAGGGGAAATCGAAAAAACAGCCTGAACTGAATGAAAATTTTAGGGATTCAATTAAACTATGAACAATAATGGAGAACCAATTTGTAGATAAACATAAGAATGAAAGATGAAACTGTACTTTAGGGATTCAAAACCCATAAGATATGCAACTCACAAGATTAGCCTGAACTGAAATCAATGGAAGCTTTAGCGCAGAGATGGAGCCATCGTCTTCAACATGGCACCGTCAAGTAATAGCGGATAGATGGACCATCGTCTTCAACTGGTTTAGCGCAGAGATGGACCGCCGTCTTCAACTGGTTCACCGTCTTGAACTGGAAAAGATTTAGGGTTCAATGGAAAAGAGAGCGAGAGTGGATGCGGTGAGCGAGAGTGGATGCGGAGAGCGAGAGTAGATGCGGTGAGCGAGAGTGGATGCGGAGAGCTGAGCGAGAGTGGATGCGGAGAGTGGATGCAGAGATGGACCACCGTCTTCAACTGGTTCGCCGTCTTCAACTGGAAAGATTTAGGGTTCAATGGAAAAGAGAGCGAGAGTGAGAGTGGATGCGGAGAGCGAGACTTAGTCTAAAGTGAAATAACAAGCGCGGAAACCAAAAGATAGCGCGCGTTAATCAGAAAAAAGAAGGGAGTAAATTATGGCAGTTCAAACCGCCAATACTTTCATTCTTATTAGGGCAGTTTAAAGAACTGCCACATTTTACGGTATATAATGGCGTTTAAAATTAACCGCCGTAAAAGAACCGCCAGAATTTACCCGGTTTTTTGTAGTGGCCCCTAGGGCACGGACCGTGCGTGTGGTTCGGGTTCAAGGTGAAAAATTCTCGTTTCGTCGCTCCTTTTGATTCCAAACCTTTGTTTGAATGCATCAAAATTTTGAAAATATGCACATATAGATAAACAACATAGCATACAAACATACATATTTAATTAAAACATACTAGCACATGCATAGTATTTTAAGAGATGTTTTTCACCCCCCAACTTAAAGCTGAGCAGTGTCCCCACTGCTCTTAAGTTGAGACCAAAATAATAATTGTTTGTACCAAAATGGGGAGTGGGGTTAATACATGTGGGATATCAAAATATATTTAGCAGTTCAGATATAACAACATTAAAAGGCTTATTTTACTCTTTTTTGGCACCACTCCTGATCCTTGAACTGGTTCTAGCTGGAATGTGCTTCACCTTCTGCTTTTTGTTCTTTGCTTCTTCAGGTTTTGGTGCAGAAGCACTAGGTGCAGAATAATAATAAATATTAATACAAAAACATGGGTTGCCTCCCATAAGCGCTTGCTTTAAGAGTCTTTTAGCCTGACTATCTCCTTATTTCTTTAGAGATTTTGAACATGTGTGGTGTACTTGTCTCTTTCCACATGCTCTCCATAGTACATTTTCACTCTTTGGCCATTTACCTTGAAAGTGGTGGTTGTGGCTGCATCATATAAATCAACTGCACCACGGGGATAGACTTTGACTAGTTTGAATGGTCCTGACCATCTTGATTTAAGCTTTCCAGGGAACAATTTCAGCCTAGAATTGTATAACAGGACCAATCATCCTTCTCTAAGTTCTCTTCTTTGAATTTTCTTGTCATGCCAAGGCTTGGGTTTTGTTTTGTAAATTTCTGCATTCTCATAAGAGAAATGCCTAAGTTCTTCTAATTCATTTAATTCGAAAAACCTTTGTGCTCCTACCTTGTTGTGATCAAAGTTCAGTTTTTCATAGCCCAATATGATTTATTTTCTAACTCAACAGGCATATGACATGCTTTACCATAAATTAACCTATAGGGGGGGCATACCTAATGGAGTTTTAAATGCAGTTCTGTGTGCCCATAATGCCTCATCTAGGTGTAAGGACCGATCTTTTCTTGCTGGCCCAACCATTTTTTCTAGCATTCTTTTAATTTCCCTATTTGACAATTCAGCCTGTCCACTTGTCTGTGGGTGGTAGGCTATAGCAATTTTGTGCTTAATCCCATATTTTGCAAGAAGATTTTCAATGAGTTTATTGCAAAAATGGGAGCCTTCATCATTGATGATTGCTCTTGGGGTGCCAAATCTTGTAAAAATGTTTTTAACAAGAAATTTGCTGACAGATTTGGCATCATTATTAGGCAATGCTACAGCCTCTAACCATTTGGACACATAATCAACAGCTACTAAGATATATTGTTTGCCAAAAGAAAGTGGAAAAGGACCCATGAAATCCATGCCCCATACATCAAAAAGTTCAATTTCTAAAATATTGGTTCTGGGCATTTCATGTTTTTCTGAGATATTACGTGTTCTTTGACATTTATCACATATTTTGACCATTAAATTTGCATCTTTAAATAGACTGGGCCAAAAATAACCAGACTGTAATACCTTAGCTGCTGTTCTGTTGCTTCCAAAGTGACCTCCATATATGTGTAGCATGGCAGTGCAGAAGCACTGCTTTCTGTTCTCCTTGGGGGATGCATTTCCTCATCAATTGATCTGGAAACATTTTATAGAGAACTGGATCATCCCAATAGTACTGTTTAACTATGTGGAAGAATCTCCTTCTTTGTTGGTATGTCATGTCCACTTGCACTACTTTGCTTGCAAGAAAGTTAACGATATCAGCAAACCAAGGTGCAGTAGCACTTGGTGCAGAAGCACTAGGTGTAGAAGCACTGGTTGCTGTTACAGAAATTGTTAGCAGTTTTTCATTAGGAAAACTTTCTTTGATCTCTCCCTTCTGAGTACCTGTTCTTTCACCTTCAAGTCTAGATAAATGGTCAGCAACCTGATTCTCCATCCCCTTTTTATCTCTAATTTCAAGGTCAGATTCTTGAAGGAGGAGAATCCATCTTATTAACCTTGGTTTTGCATCTTTTTTTGAAATTAAATACTTGATGGCAGAATGATCATTATAGACAATAACTTTGGTGCCAACCAAGTAAGACCTAAATTTGTCAAATGCAAAAACCACTGCTAATAGTTCTTTTTCTGTTACAGTATAATTCATTTGAGCTTCAATCAATGTTTTGCTAGCATAATAAATAGAATGAAAGATTTTGTCATACCTTTGCCCCAGGACTGCTCCTACAATAAAGTCACTAGCATCACACATCAATTCAAAGGGCTTGCTCCAATCTGGTGTAACTATCACTGGTGCAGTCACCAATGACTTTTTGAGTTTTTGGAATGCTTCCATACATGGCTCATCAAAGTTGAAACGTGTATCCAATTGCAGAAGTGTACACAGTGGCTTGGATATCCTTGAAAAGTCTTTGATAAACCTTCTGTAGAAGCCTGCATGACCTAAGAAGCTTCTGATTCCTTTGACAGTTGTTGGAGGTGTTAATTTTTCAATGACCTCAATTTTGGCTATGTCCACTTCCAGACCCTTTTTTGACACTTTATGACCTAGCACAATGCCTTCATGTACCATAAAATGACACTTCTCCCAATTAAGCACTAAATTTGTTTCTTCACATCTTTGGAGAATTTTCTCAAGATTTGATAAACACAATTGAAATGTGTTTCCAAAAACTGAGAAATCATCCATGAATACCTCCATTGATTGCTCAATGAAGTCAGAGAAAAGGGACATCATGCATCTTTGGAATGTGGCAGGAGCATTACAAAGTCCAAAGGGCATCCTTCTAAATGCAAAGGTTCCATAGGGACATGTAAAGGTTGTTTTTTGTTGGTCATCAGGTTCTATTGCAATTTGGTTGTATCCTGAATAACCATCTAAGAAACAATAAAACTCCTTACCTGCTAATCTGTCTAACATTTGGTCAATGAAAGGTAAAGGGAAGTGGTCTTTCTTTGTGGCTTTATTGAGTTTTCTATAATCCATACAAATCCTCCAACCTGTAACAGTTCTTGTTGGTATTAACTCATTTTTTTCGTTGGCTATAATTGTCACACCCCCTTCTTTGCAACACATTGCACAGGGCTTACTCATGCACTATCTGATATGGGGTATATGATTCCAGCAGCTAGCCATTTTATTATTTCTTTCTTTACAACCTCTTGCAAAATAGGATTTAGCCTTCTCTCTCCTTCTATATAATTTTTAGAATTATCTTCTAAAATTATTCTATGCATGCATATAGAAGGGCTAATTCCTTTTATGTCATCCATTTGCCAGCCTATTGCTTTTTTATGCTTTCCTAAGGTACTAATGAGATCATGCTCCTGCTTTAAGGATAAGTCTGAAGCAATGATTACTGGAAGTGTGTCACCTTCCCCTAAGAAAGCATATTTCAAATGTTTGGGCAGTTCTTTCAGTTCTAATTTTGGAGGTTGTTCAATTGAGGGTATATTCTTTTTATGGTTTGGGTCTTCTAAATGAAGAGATTCAAAAGTTCTAGACCATACCTAATTTGTTGGTTCTTTCCTTGGCAGCATGTGTTTTTCCATGATTTCTTCATCAGGTGGTGCTTTTGCATCTGGTGCAAGAGCACTGGTGAGATGATCATACTGCTTCTGGAATTTTTTCTGCACTAAATGGTAAAGAGAATTGATTGCTGAACACCCTTCACTCTCCTCTGCAGGGTACTTTAGAGCATTCATCGCATTGAATTTCACCTCTTGATCATTCACCCTCATGGTTAGTTCTCCTTTCTGCACATCAATTAGGGCCTTGCCAGTTGCTAAGAATGGTCTTCCAAGGATGACTAGTACTTCTTTATCTGCATCAAAATCAAGAATAACAAAATCTGCAGGAAACACAAATTTGTCAATCTTAACTAAGATATCTTCAAAATTCCTTCTAGATAGGCTATTGATCTATCAGCAAGTTGAAGTGTTACAGTGGTAGGTCTAGAATTTCCAATTCCAAGCTGTGTAAATATAGATTTAGGCATCAAGTTGATACTTGCACCTAAATCACATAAAGCACGACCTGTATAAAATTTTCCAATTGAGAATGGAACTGTATAACTACCCGGATCTTTCAATTTCCTTGGAATTTTGCTTTGTAAAATGAGACTGCATTCTTCAGACATAGCAATTGTTTCAAAATCGCCTAATCTTTTTCTTTTTGAAAGCACATCTTTCATAAATTTAGCATAATTAGGCATTTGTTGAAGTGCTTCAACTAATGGAACATTAATGTGCAACTGTTTTAATATTTCAAGAAACTTACTGAATTGCTTCTCCTCATGTGCCTTTTTTAGTCTTTGAGGATAAGGAGGAGGAGCGTATTCAGGAACTAACCTTGGCAGTTGTATTTCTTTTGGTGCAGAAGCATTAGGTGCTTCTGCATCTTGCAGATTTTTTTCATTATTATTTTTTTCTGCTTCTTTTTCTCCCTTACCTTTACCTTGAGTCTCTTCTTTATCTGTAAGATCTTTTCCATTCCTTAGAGAAATTGCCTTCACCTGTTCTTTTCCTGGTCTGTGGGATGTAGTAGCTTCTGTATTTGAAGGTAATGCACCTACCGGTCTTTGGTACAGAGCTGTTGCTAGCTGCCCCACTTGATTCTCCAAATTCTTTATAGATGCATCTTGTGCTTGCCTAGCTGTTCTGGTTTCACTAATAAAGGATTTGAGCAAGGCTTCAATGGAGTTATCATTGGCAGGTGTTTGTTGTTTTTGGTTGTTTTGAGACTGAAACCCTGGTGGTGTTGCTGTTGGTGCAGCTGCACTAGGTGCAGAAGCACCAGTATTATTCCATTTGAAATTTGGGCGGTTCTTCCACCCAGGGTTGTAGGTGTACGTTTGAGTAAGGGTTGTTGTTTTTATTGAATCCTACATAGTTGACAGAGACAGGATTGCTGGGACATTCCTCATACAAGTGGCCTCCTCCACAGTATACACAACTTGTATCAACAGGAGGGGCTTGTTCTATGGCTGCTGCAGAAGTATCAGTTGGTGCAGCTGCACTTGGCGCAGATGCACTGTTGGAAGTGAAGTTTTTGAACAAGTTGGTCAGAGAAGCTAACTGAGCAGATAGGGCAGATACATCACTGATTTCATGCACCCCTGATGGTTTCTTTTGGGCACTTACCCTCTCAGTAGGCCAACTAGAGCTGTTTGTAGCAATTCTGTCAATCAACTCACATGCTTCATTGTATGATAGGTTCAGTAACACACCCCCAGATGATGCATCAAGCATTACTCTGGTTTGTGTCTCTAAACCATTATAAAAAGTTTCCATTTGAATAATGATTGGTAGACCATGATGAGGACATTTTCTTAAAAGCTCTTTCCATCTTTCCCATGCTTCAAATAATGACTCAAATTCTTTTTGTCTAAAAGATGTAATATCATTTCTCATCCTGGCATTTTTAATGGGTGGAAAATATATTGACAAAAACTTTTCAGCTATTTCATTCCATGAATGTATAGAATTAGGCTCCATTGAATTTAACCAAGATTTAGCCTTATCTTTTAAAGAGTATGGAAATAGCTTAAGTCTAAATGCTTCTTCACTAACACCAGGAAGGATAAAATTACTACATACTTCTAGAAACTGTTTTAAATGCTCATGGGGATCCTCATGAGGAGATCCACCAAATTGGCCAATTGTTTGCAGCATTTGGAACATCATGGGTTTAAATTCAAAATGAATAGCATCAATATGAGGTTTTGCTATACTAGTTTGCATATTCCGATTATTAAACATAGCATAATCCCTCATGGGTCTATTTCTATCATTAATCATAGCTATTGGTCCCATGTTGTTGAATGGATTTCCTTGCTCATGTTCAGAAGGTGGGTCTCCTCCAACTGAGCCTCCATTGGAACCTGATCTTTCTTCACTGTGATGAGACATGTTGCTCCTGTAGCCTTGTCTTTGGGATCTAAGCAATCTTCTGAAACTTCTTTCTATCTATGGATCCAATGTAAATTCTGGTGTTCTGGTCCTGTGCATAAGCTAGTGCACCTGCACTAAGGAATCAAACTACCAGAATAATAATAATACACAAATCTATAAATCTAAACTTACAAAAATTAATGGCAATCCCCGGCAACGGCGCCAAAAACTTGGTGTGGCAAAATGTGTGCAAGTATACACAGTCACACAAGTAATACAATGATAAGAAAGGTCGAACCCACGGGGATTGGTTAAACTCTTGTATGCTTAGAGAGATAT
Source organism: Astragalus membranaceus (assembly GCA_039519185.1). Taxonomy (NCBI): domain Eukaryota; kingdom Viridiplantae; phylum Streptophyta; class Magnoliopsida; order Fabales; family Fabaceae; genus Astragalus; species Astragalus membranaceus. The sequence continues at coordinate 25,566,451 of CM076853.1, forward strand.
AAATATGTGCTACTACACTACTCACAAAATTTGGGGTTTTTAGTTTAAGTAAAAACAGAATGCAAGTATGTAAACTAAGATGAAGGAAATCAGTTGAGAAAGATAGTTGAGATGTCTTTACTAGATAATGCTTCTTTTGAGAGTTTCTATGCTTTTAGAGATGCAGAAGCATCAAGTGCAGTAGCATTGAGTGCAGTTGCATAAGTGTGTGCTTGTCAGCTGCTTTCTTCAGAGTTTCGTTACAAGCTTCCCATGTCTGGGCTTGCTAAATAAGTTCACTCCTGCCTTTGAGGTACCCACTGTTTCACCCTAAGGACTATGTTATCCTATGTCTAGAACTTAACATGGTTTTAAAAAAGTTTTCTTTATTAACAACTCAACAAAGCCTTTATTAAAACACTCACCCTTATTAGTCTTGATTTCTAGTTATAAACCATGTCTGTGTATATAACTCTACTTCTTTTAAGCGATCAACCTTAAAATAAGATGGATATAGTATAACACAAGATCCAAAATGCTACAACACTTAAAAGTATACTAACTTACTCGAAAGATCATTATAAGTTTAGAACATCACAACTAAAGGAATTTAGCTCATGTTACTCATTATATAATAGAGAGAATCTGCAAAGAGCATAATAATATGGATAATACAAAAGATATCAATAGGGTAGAAGTTACACGGATTGATGTTCCTTTGCATGAATTCTGATTGGTGCAGAAGCACTGATTCCTTTGTCTATCTATGAAGAAGTGGAGGAAGAGGGTGTCAATTCCTTCCTCACCTTCTTACAACTAACTACTGAATAAAATGCAAGAAATAAACTACTTAAAACTGTATGAAAGCTATATAAATTTGGATGAAGAAAATGGATTGTTCTTCAAGTGCGAAGTGGAGCATATTTATAGCCTTTGAGGTTTCCTTTGCATGCGGGTTTGCGTAGTAACTAAGTCAGCAATGTGTAGCCTAACCATGGTTACTTTCCTACTCTGAATTTGAGAAGATAAAGTCCAGCACTCTTCTTCAAAGAAGGTCCAATGGTGGAGATCCATGTGTCTTCAGGTGTATAGCCCCTTAGGATGATGTTTCATGGTGGACGCCTCCATATGCATGTGGGCATGTGTCTCCATGTGCCCAATGACTAAGCATGATGTCACAAAACTTTTGGTGCCATGGTATGAATTGAGGTGCTTCCAAGGTGGGGGGTTATAAGCTCACAGCTGGACGGTGCAGAAGCACTTTATCTTGGATGTGCCTTTAGTGTGGAAGCAATGCTGTTTTCCTGGTGCAGAAGCATGAACTGCAGCTGCACTGAGCAAACATATCAAACATACCAATATATATACAAAATGCTTAAATCATTGTGCAATCTTCTATAAAACTTATAATGTTGTTATTTGACTAAAACTACTATATTTAATACATATTATACTTGGTTTCAGGCAATTAGTTATGGTTAGATGTATGAATAACTCTATATAAAATAGAGTTATCAGTAACTGCCGCGAACATATAATTTTGGCTAAATAGCACTTTTGGTCCTTTATCTTTGCTCCAGATTTCACTTTGGTCCTTTATCTTTTTTTTGGTCCATTTTGGTCCCTCATGTTTTGTTTTCGTTTCATTTTGGTCCCTCACGTTAGTTTTGACTAACGGACGCCACGCTGGCAGTTAACTGCTGACGTGGCGTCCTCAATTCATTAAATGACGTGGCATTCATTAACTGATGTGTTTCAATATATGTATCTTTCTTTTACAAATTTTATAAATGTACTTATTAATTATTTGGTAATACAAATATTAAAAGAAACTAAATTTATGCTAAAAACACATACAAAAATTCTAAAGTTTATAAACCAAACTAAGTTCATAACATCAAACTGGAACTAGTTCATAACATCAAAATAAAACAATTTAGTTCATAACATCGAATGAACACAAACTTAGTTCATGAAGTCAAAATACAACCAACTAGCAAAATACAACCAACGAATCATCTATCTAGATATTCTATGTGATGTTGTTGCTTCATGATTTTCTATGTGACTAGATCCGGAAGAGGGTCTCAAACCATCTTCTGATTCCAAATTAACTGGCTGAAAAAAAATAGTCATAAATAAAATTAGAACCAATATCTAAACAATTTCGCATATAGTAAGTTCTCAACAACATGAACTACATACAGGCCAAACAAAAGCTATTGCTGAAATCTTTCAGAAACTTAAAAAACAAACAATGACCAAGCCACCAATTGTTGGTGAACTAGGTTGGGGAAGTAACTTTGTTACTGCTTAAAATTGAAAAACAGCAATAGCATTAGTAGAATCTTGTGGATTACTAGTTCATGAGAGTGTTTGTGGATTACACTCTCATGCAAAAGCAACTGTATGTAGCTTCTGCATTAAACTGGTTAAAATCTAAACATAAATTACTTCACTTAAATTACTTTCAATTCAAATTGGTTTTACGAAATCAATATAATTCAAAATTGAGATTGCAAAAGCTAACAGAAACACATACTTATTGCAAGCCTCACAGCCAGCAATAACATTAACAAGAAACTTTAAAATTTCCATGGATACTTTGAAATTGCTTACCATTCAACCTATCAACCTTGACCTATCATTTTCAACCTATCAACTCAACCAATCATTCCACTATTTTAGATTCTTCTGTACTCAAGGAATAGAAGTGGAAAAAAGAAGTTGCAAACAAAATCAAGTTACTTTTAGCATAATGATCTAATATTTTCATTATTTTTTTGCTTAATAATGTTTCCTAGTTCATCATGTCCTAGAGCTTTCAATTTATATCTTTGTTATATTATAACAACAACAATTTTGTCACTCAACATCTGGGCTGGCTTTAATATTTTGCCACTCAACGTCTATCCAGTGTTGTAAGAATCACTTGACGCCGGCTTTAAGATTTTGCCACTCAACGTCTATCCAGTGTTGTAAGAATCGGACCGAACTGGATGGTTCAATTGGTTAGATTGGGAATCGGACAGTTCAGCAGTTGGAACAACCCCATCCGAAGCGCATTTGGACCGGATTGAACTGTGGTTAAACCGTTTTGAACTGCCAATTGACCAGGGTTGAACCGCCCAAATTGTATTTTTTGATCTTTTAATTTATCTTTTCTTCAAAATTTAATATTTTTTAATTTTTAATTGAATTATTGCCCATCTGATTCAACCACGGTTGAAACGAGTGAACCAATTGAACCATGACCCGAAAGTCTTGCCGGTTCAATCTCCGGTCCCGTTTTAAAATCATTGCTTCTATCTACTTAGTTGTCGCGTATCTGACTACTCTCCTTTCTACATATACTTACTCTGACTACTCTCCTTTCTACATATACATACTCATACCACCTAAACTGAGATTCAACCACAACTTTAATATCTACAACTACAATAGATGCTACCCCAAGTACTCTAGCTCGCTTTCATGCTACCAATTTTACTCTTGTCTCGTCTAATATTTCCACTCATTTATCTTTATTATATTATTATGCCTTTTAATTCGAAAGATATTATGAATTAGCAATTTTTTCACATGAATTGTGGCAAAAGTGAATTTGGTCTACATCTATATTTTTTTTAACACATGAATAGTATATATATTACATTATATCATACAAATATGACTGACCTCATGACCATGGATGTGGTCAGCTAGCAACATCATGTAGATTGTAGTGGTAGTGGAACATGCATATAAGGATTCTTGTTTCAAAAGTTGATCCACTTTAACAGAGGGAAGAGGAAGGAATCTTAAGTTAATGGAAACATATTTCAAGTCTGTGACATTTTTAGGACCTTCAAGCATATGCCATTGATATGTGAAAAAAAACAATAGTAACTCTTAAAACAAGTATATCCAGCGCATAAACTAGAGGCAAACGTATTAGGGAACAACGAAGTGAGAGGGGCTATTTTATTAGTAAGCAAATCACTTGTAGGGCAGCTCTCTTTTCGCTGGTGATGGCCACATTGCAATTGATATCAAAATATATGTTCATTGACTTGCCAAATGAGAGCTGTCCTGTGAGTGTTTAGCTTAGACATTTGTCTACTCCATTTCATTTTATTTGTAATGGAATATTATTAAATTTGTAGTGTTATATATATATATATATATATATATAAACACACACACACACTTGTGAAGAGGGCGTGACTAAATTCAATTCGAAGACTCGTCTTGTCCCATTTGACCTACAAAATATCAAGTTTTTTCGAGTATGAGAACAGGTTAGAGTCGAAATATTGGACTATAGACCAAATTTTGTGAAGGGTTTAGGTCTAGGGATGAGTTAGAGTCTAAATATTGTTAACTTTATTCACTACAAAAAAAAAGATGATTAGGGAGGGACGAATCTGTCGCTAATGCTATATATTCCATCGCTAATTGCCATTTAAGAGGGAATTAGCAAGGGACTGGTTCCGTCGCTAAAAGCCTCCTCGCTAAAGGATTAGTGGGGGAATATTGAATATGTCGCTAATTTGCGAGGGACCAATCTGTCGCTAATTCCCTCCCTTATTAGCAAGGGATTCAAATTTCCCTTGCTAACTTTGGGTACCACATGTTAAAATTTTGACTGCCATGTGTTGAAATTAGCGACGGAATTCCGTCGCTTATTCCCTCTGCTTTAATTTTTTTTTGATGAACCTGCTTATTTTATTAAAAAATAATAAAATTCAAAATAGCTAAAACAATTTAAATAAAAGAAAATACCGAAATAAATAAAAGAAAATACGCATCAACAAGTCAAATCATTGTCAAGTCTTAATAAAATATGAATCAAGTCTGAATTATCCGAATAAAACAACATAACTTAGTCTGAAATGTTAAAACAAAATACTGAAATGTGAAAGTAATAATACAACAAGTCCTAATAGGCGCTATCGGAATCATAAGACTCCTCAGGCTCCTGAGGTTGCTGTTGATGTTGCTGCATCATCTTAAAATACTTATACATCAAGTTCTGCTTACGGACCACCCTCCCGAAGTCATGCTGCATCTGCTTCATAGTCTGCTCATAAGTCTGCCCCTGAGTCTGCAGCTCCTGTCGCGTAGCCTGCAGCTCCTACTGTTGAGCCTGCACCAGCTGCCTGAGCTGCCCTGTTTCTTCAGCTGAAGGAGAGTAGGAGGAGGCCGATTGCTAGAACCTTGCGGTGAGATTTTTATTACTATTTTTTTCAAAATTTAGAATGGGTGTATTAATACTTTTAACACAGGTTTTGATACCGGTGTAGTAGCTACCAATGTGGTCAATTGGACTTTTAACACCGGTTTTGTAACCTAGTTTGAAAATATATTTGGCTAAATTATAGTTTTGGTCCCCCTATTTTCAAAAATTCAGACATTTGGTCCCCCTATTTTAAAACTCAAACATTTGGTCCCCCAATTTTAAAAAATCAAAGACATTTTCTCCCTCTTTGGGACCAAATGTCTTTGATTTTTTAAAATTGGGGGACCAAATGTCTTTGATTTTTTAAAATTGAGGGACCAAATGTCTTTTGATTATTAGCCATAAAAAACTGAATATTCCTCTTGGGACTAAATGTCTTTGATTTTTTTAAAATTGGGGGACCAAATGTCTGAGTTTTAAAATAGGGGGACCAAATTTCTGAATTTTTGAAAATAGGGGGACCAAAACTATAATTTAGCCAATATATTTTAAACACCTTAAATATGTCATTTTAGAAGGAGAGCTTGGATTAGGGCGTGTGTTTTTAATGGGAGTATCTATCTTTGTTCTAGTCAATGGAAGCCCGAATCAGGAGATTAGCATCAAGAAGGAGTTGAAGCATAGAGATCCGATTGCCTCTTTTGTGTTCCTCCTAGTGGCTGAGGGATTGAGTGGTTTGATGCGTTGGGTATTGGCTCTAAACCTCATTACCAGCATCTTCTTCAGGGATCATTGTTCGACTATCTCCGAAATCTAGTATGCAGATGATACTTTGTTAATCGGGGAGGCAACAACAGACAATCTTTGGGCTAAATAGTGTGTTCTCCATTGTTTTGAGCTCGCTTCGGGTCTTCAAGTGAATTTTGCAAAGAGAAGGTTGTTGGTTGTTAATCTCTCGAATGATTTTATGGCTATGGAAGCTAGATTCCTCAACTATAAAAGAGGTGCACTTACCTTCAAGTACTTTGGTCTCCCGGTTGGGACTAACCCTCGTAGGATAACTACTTGGGATCATATGCTTCAGGTATTAAGGGGAAGACTTCTACCTATCTTTTGATTAATATGCCATTGAAGGTTTGGAAGAAGGTTGTTAAATTGCAAAGGGATTTTCAGTGGTGGTGGGGGGGGGGGTTAGTGTGGGGGAAAAAATCTCATGGATCAAGTGGTCTCAAATGTTTTTAAGTCAAAGAGTAACGGTGGCGTAGGGGTTAGGGACCTATGGGTTGTTAAAGATAGTTTGCTAGGAAAATGGAAGTGGTGGCTTAGGGTCTCTGTCCTACTTTCGCCAAATGAGTATCTTGCCTTCGACTTTACACTAGTGCAGAAAAGACATATAGCGTCGGTTATTTTGGACTTTTAGCATCGGTTTTTTAGCGTCAGTTTTTTAACCGATGCTAAATGTTAATGATTGCTGCAACATTGATAAAATTAAAATTAAGCCACACACAAACAAAGGAAAATGAATTACCAATTCGTTGAAATATGCAATCACGTACCTATAGCAAAATGGAGGAATATATACGAACTTATAGGTGGTCAATTTCACTTGAATGTATTGAAAAACGGTATCCATGGGTATACCCTTCAAGTTAAGCTTATGTGGACACACAAATCCATATATTTCATCCGTACCTCTTTCAACACATTGACGATATAGATATCTAGTGGCACGTAATAAAAACTATCAAGTTTATTAATATATGTAGAAATGCGAGAAATTTACATAATGAAATAAACTTTACTACTTACGTACACCATATGCTCAAATGGCTTAACTCAAGCAACTCTTCACCGGAATTAAACCCTGTCCATGATATCTTTGAAGGAGACAAAGCTGACATGATCTTCATGCTCCAACCTTATCCTAGCATGTCTCTTATCATCATACCCCGTCATAAGCATCTCTTTCAGCCAATCGATTTGGACCTCCGCCTCCTCCACGTTAGATGGTGTGCAGCTAGCCTTAGATCCAACGGTGGTCATGGGAGAGGGAACCTGAACAGCCGCATTATGACCTCCACATGAAATGGTGTGCTGAATAATTAAAACATACATATAAATTACACTAGAATTTATGAATTGATTCAAATAATACAACAGATCTAGTAATATAAACATATACCTCTGCCAACGCCTTACGAACTCGGTCTTGCACCATCACTTCCACGCCCTCCATAATTTCTTTCATCAACCCCGCTTTATCAACTTGTGAGCTGCTCGAGGCAGAACGTGCTACACTTCCAAAGTATCTCTTCAGCCCGACACCTTTTCCAGCTCCACGAACACGCCCGGGATGCTCAGGTGTTCCAATGGCAGCAGTCAAAATATCATTCTTTCCTTGCGAAATGAAAGATTCTTGGCTACTCATTACCGTAAGTTCATCCTACAACAAAAACATGTTCACGTGTCACAATTGAATTACTTAAACAAAGCATACTTTTATTCAACTTAGATCCACACAAAATTTTACTTACAATCTTAGATCCAACTGATGCTGACTCCTCCGATACATAAGATCCAGATTTGTTTTTGCGACCAGCCTTCCACAGCTCATGACGCTCTGGAGACGTAGGCTCCACCTCCAAAGAAGGATCACCAGACTCATCTTGAATTTTTTTCATTTGATCTTCTTTCAAACTCTTCTTCAACTTTTTATAACCGCCTATCCCCATTGTGTGGTTGTATTCATTATTTTTTGGAATATTCTTGCCAGCTTCTCTCTTAATCTGTTACAAAGAACAAACACCACCACATATATAATAGATCAATAATGTTTAAGAAACTAAAATATTTGTAGTTAAAACAATACCACAAACTCCTCAGTAATCCGACTGTTATCCTATTTGTGCAGAAGACACGTGCCACTATCAACTCAAACATGGAAGGAAGACGGTCTACCTCGGGCATCGGAAATTTCTCAAACCTAATCACAAATATCGTAAGTTGAAATTTTTTTTAATGGGTGCCAGGAAAATGACGTTGCTCCAAATGCCTTGACCGGAGAAGAAGTCTATCAAGTGGTTAAGGATATCAAAGTTGTATTCGGCAAAAAGCAGAAGCAGTCCAAGGAGAAAAGCAAGTGGAAGAAGAGGTCGGTGTTCTTTGATCTTCCTTATTGGTCCAATCTTGATGTAAGACATTGTATTGATGTCAAGCACGTCGAGAAAAACGTTTGTGATAGTGTCATCGGGACGCTTCTCAACATTCAAGGGACAAAGGATGGTATAAATTTTCGTCTAGATTTGTGTGAGATGGGTATAAGAGAACAGTTACATCCAGTGGAAACAGGGTAAAGGGACATATTTGCCTCCAGCATGTTATACCTTGTCAAAAAAAGAAAAAATGAGCTTTTGCGAGTGTCTACGGGGAAGCAAAGTGCCATGTGGTTACTCTTCAAAATTCAAATGTAAAGCGACTGGTTTCAATGAAAGATCTCAAATTAGTTGGCTTGAAGTCGCATGACTGCCATGTCTTGATGCAACAACTACTACCTGTGGCGATCCGTGGCATCTTGCCGAAAGATGTCTGACATGCCATGTAACGCCCCAAAATAATTTAATTAATTATTTAATTAAGTTATTTAAGGCTTACAATATTTATTTAAGCAAATTAATTAACTTAGAGTTTTGTTTTATTTCAGGAGGTGTCTAAGTAAATAGGAAGGTGTTAATAAGGCCCATTATCCATTAAGTGGCCCAAGTTCTGTTAGTAAATCATAGGAGTCTTAGGAGAAGTCCTCACTTTTGCAAAATCAAAAGAAAATAGAAGGTGAGAAGAGTGGGAGTGAGAGCGCGACATGTTCTAGGGCAAACGGAGGGTGTTCGCGTGAAGCTTCAAGGAGAGGAGAGCTTGGATTGGTGATTTTTTTGGTGGTTTGCTAGAAGTCTTGTTGAATCCTTCAATTTCTAAAGGTTAGGGGGCTCTCTTGATTTATAATAACCTATATGATTAGTATCCTCTATGAGTTAGGTTTTAGGATGATTACTTGAGTGATTTGTTGTGTTGTCCTTGTGTTTTCTATCATGTTGAAATTCAAATTGGTGATCCTATGTTGTTTGGTGTTGAATCTATGTTATTTGGTGTTGAGATGAATATGAGACTAAGTATGTACATAAAGTGTTTGTTGTGTTGATTCAATAAAACTGAGGATGAAATTATGATGATTGTTAGGTGCTTGATGAATTGCATGAATGATTTGGAGTTAAAATTTGGTGGCTGAGGTGTGTGTCAAAGGTGTTGTTGCGTGATGTTGTTGGTGAGTGCTAGGGGCCTAGGCGCCCTGAGTGTGGTGTCGTGCGTGGGTGCGTGCCACATTGTGTGGCCGTGCGCTTGGTGATGGGCGCCACATATGGCAGCCCGGTGCGTATGTGTGTGTGCTCGGTGAGTGGGCGCCAAAATGTGGCAGCCCCTTGTGCGTGTGGTGTGTTGAGGCTGGGCGCCATTTTGGCAGCCCTGTGCGCTTTGTTTCTGGGCGCCAAGTTTGGCAGCCCTTGTGTGACAATTTGGTCCCTGTGTTGCTGTTTGGTCCCTTTGTGACAGTTAGCCCATATTTAATTAGTGATTGGTGTAACCGGTGTGCTAGCCTTAGAGCTATAATCGGAGTTGTATTAATGGTGATATATAAAATGGCGTACTTAATTATTGGTGATGGGTCAATGACCTTCTTTTGGTGTTGGTGAGCTAATTAAATTATTGGTGAGTATGCTATTGCATCTTGAGGTGTTTATGGAGCATTGTTTCATGGCGTCACATAAACCATGTGCATATATTGGTGAGTAGGCTTCGGCCTTTTTATTAAATTATTGGTGAGTGCCCTCAAGGCTATTTTGGTGATGGATCCACATGCATATGCCCTTGGAGTTGGGTTGCATTTCATGCACTGATCATACATTCGGTGTTGCTTTATGGCGATTGTAAATTAACGATGTATGTTGATGCGGTTGTGATTTAGTGTCTCTAGTGCCTTCTCTAGTACGATGCTTATCATATATGTTATTATTTATGTAAAGAGACTCACCCTACTGCTTTTATGTTGCTTCTCATGTCGGCAATGTGCAGGTGATAGCGAGTGAAGGTTACCTAGTACCTTCTTCTAGTTGGTTGGGTCTGGCTCTGATACGTAGCACCGGGGGGCGTCTTAGTTTACTCATTTTTATTTATTTGATGTTATTAAACTTCTATTTTGGTGATGTAATTGGATACTCTTAAGACTTGTTGATATTTCCGCTGCGATGTTTATTATAATTATGATGATGTAAACTAAACAGGTGATTCGTGGGTTCGTCCCTTAACTATTGTGCTATGTATCACGTGCCTTATGGTTTTATGAGTTAAATTGGCGTTATTATATGTTGTTGGTGTAAATGCGGCACCCTCTTGCGGTGGCCTTGAAAAGGTTTTTGAGAACTCTGATTTTCTTTAATTAAATAGTAGTTAATTAGAAGGGGGTGTTACATGCCATAACTAGATTGTGCCTATTCTTCAATAGTATATGTACTAAAATCATCGACCCTCCAAAATTGGACGAGTTGGAAAATGAGGCTGCTATTATCTTGTGTCAGTTGGAGATGTTTTTTCCTCCCTCGTTCTTTGATATCATGGTTCATTTAATTGTTCATCTAGTTAAGGAGATTAGATTATGGGGCCCAGTTTATTTAAGGTGGATGTACCCAGTCGAGCGATACATGAAGATCTTGAAAGGTTATGTGAAGAACCAATATCGTCGTGAAGCATCCATTGTCGAAAGGTATGTCACAGAAGAAGCTATTGAGTTTTGTTCAGACTACTTATCAGAAGCGAAATCTACGGGACTACCAAAATCTCGCTATGCAGGGAGATGTCAAGATAAAGGTACACACGGTATACCCACTAAGAGAATGGGCCGAGTTGAAGTGCTTCAAGCACATTTGTATGTTTTGAATAACACAGATGAGGTATTACCTTACTTGTCTCTCCATAAAGAGATAGTAAAGGCCAAAAACCGTCGAATGAAAGAAATATTTTTATTGAACGAGCATAACAACACATTCATATATTGGTTTAAATTAGATATTAAGAAAGATGCGAGTGCCTCTGAGACTTTGAGATGGTTAGCACATGACCCTAGCTTTAACGTCGTGTGTTGGAGCGGGTACGACATAAATAAGATTTCCTTTTACACAAAATTGAAAGATGACAAAAATACCATGCAAAATACTGGAGTTATGGTCATGGCTTCCTCAATGCACTTCTCAAGTTCAAAGGATAATAATCCCGTACTCGCATCCATTGCTTACTTTGGTGTCATTGAAGAGATTTGGGTGCTTGATTACTGTAAATTTAAAGTGCCTCTTTTTAAATGTAAGTGGGTTAACAGCAATAGTGGTGTACGTAGCGACGAAATGGGATTTAGACTAGTGGACCTTGACAAGGTAAGTTATAATGATGAACCATTCATCATGGCCGACCAAGCAAAACAAGTATTCTATGTCAAAGATTCTTCTAACATAAAGTGGTCAGTGGTCCTACAAGGAAAAATAAGCAGTGATGAAAATGAATATTCAAGTCTTGCAATTTCCGAAGTACCTTGTTTGTTAACTCAAGTGCCTACTTCAGTTGATGATAATGAAGTTGACGATGAACATGCCACTTGCAATGATCATAATGAAGGAATTTTATACGAAAGAGTTTAGATTTGTTCTTTTTTTTAACCTATGAAATTGTACTGGTGAACTTAATGACAATGATTGTTTGTTTCTATTGTATGTGACAAATTTCTTCTTTTGTATGTTTCACTATTTTCTTTTGTATCTCCATTCTTGTATAATGTAAAGGAAATATCATGTTTCAGTTTTGAATTTTATATATTAGTTAGTCTGAATAAATGGCATAGAATCATTTATATATTAGTGAATGATGCCTTGGTACATGTTGCTAAATCCCTATTTCGTTGTTGATTAATGAATGACTGATATATTTTGTTTCCTTTTTTTAAACAGATATCATGGATGATTCCAGTGCTGACCCTCCAAAAAAGAATACTAGACGTCCGACATCATTACATAAGTTCACTTCTAGGTGCCCAACTGGTCAAAAATATAGAGTGGATATTGATAGTAAAGGCGATCTTATTGGTCCGTATGCTAAAAATTCAAGACCTATTTAGGGGTGGTTGCACGAACAAAAATAAGCATATTGCCCATGAACTGGAGTGAGGTTGATGATGAGACAAAAAGGATTGCTTGGGATGATGTAAAGCTAACATTTGATGTTCCCGACGATAATAAACTCGAGAAGACTTGGATGTCTCATATTAATCTTTGTTGGAGACAGTTCAAGACAACTCTCACTAGAACCTATGTCTTTGGTAATGGGGATAAAAATGGTGAAAAAACTCCATGTCACAAGTTGAAGAAGATTTTAAAAGAAGATCAAATCAAAAAAGTTCAGGAGGAGTCTGGTGATCCTTCTTTGGAGGAGGAGCCTACATCTCCAGAGCGTCATGAGCTGTGGAAGGCTGGCCGCAAAAACAAATCTGGATCATATTTATCGGAGGAGTCAGCATCAGTTGGATCTAAGATTGTAAGTAAAATTTTGTGTGGATCTAAGTTGAATAAAAGTATGCTTTGTTTAAGTAATTCAATTGTATGGACGCTTAAGTGGGGTAAATGAGTTGGAAGAACTGAGGATGGACGCTTATGAAAATGCCCGAATTTACAAAGAGAGAACAAAGAAATGGCATGATAAGCGTATCATCCGAAGAGAATTCAAAGAAGGCGACCTTGTATTGCTCTTCAACTCAAGGCTAAAACTATTTCCAGGAAAATTAAAGTCAAAATGGTTCGGTCCATTTCAAGTCCGTAAGGTATACCCTTTCGGAGCTGTTGATATATGGAGTGAAAAGACCGGTCCATTCAAAGTAAACGGACAAAGGTTGAAAGCATATTTGATTGGGCATAAGATTGAAAGGGGAACCACTTTGTTTCTACAAAATCCAAATTAAGGAAAAAGGTCTGGGTCAAGCTAGTGACGTTAAAAGAGCGCTGCGTGGGAGGCAACCCACGGGTTAATTTTTTATTTTTATTTTTTCAGGAAAATCATGTGAAAAGGGTATCTGATCTGGGTGTTGTAAACTAGAAAAATGGATTTTTGAAGGCTGAAGGGGCGCACGATCCGTGCTCATCCAGGCACGATCCGTGCGCAACTATGAAGATTTTTGTTGGTTTGCGTGCGAAAGAAGCGCACGATGCGTGCGCAGAATGGCACGGTCCGTGCGTACTGGAAATATTTTACTGGAATTGATCACCGAAACTCAGGCACGAACCGTGCGTAGGTGAAGCACGGACCGTGCGTAATTTAAAAGGCAGCATCTCTATTTTTGCGAAGGTTGAGCACGAACCTGTGCGTGAAGTAGGCACGGACCGTGCGCGTCGAAAAGACCGAACAGTACATCAGCCACAACATGTAAGTCACGAATTTTCCTCACTTTCAACCTATCTTCTTCTTCCTCATCTCTTCTCCTACCCTAAACCTCCATACCCATACCTTCCCAACCTTCAAATACAACCTAAACAACACCCAAACCTCCATAAAAACTACCCAAATCAACTACCCACAACCCCCTCTACAAAACCCAACCATTAAAATCACCATACAACAACTCTCTACAAAATCCCCAAATTCGTAACCCACCATACCCATAACCCAAAACCTCCATAAACACCCTCAAAACACCACCCAATCATCAAAATACCACCCAATACACAAAACCCACCACCAAAAACACTCCATTCACCTTCCAAAACCCAAAAACCCCAAATTTCTTCAATCACCAAAAAACCCCAATTTTGAGAAAATTCGAAAATGGCTTCCAAAAAAGCAAGGGTCACTGATGTTGCTGGTACGTCTACCGGAAAAGGGCGAAAAAGAAGCGGTACTAGTTCAAGCAACCCGTTCGGGATCATTTTCAAAGACAAAGCTCAGCGGGAAAGGTATGAATTGCTTGACCAGAGAAAGGTCGTCGCCACAAGGTATCCCCATTTTCGCCTTACTCTTGACACCCTAGGAATAGAGGACAATGTCATTATGTTATTGAAAAATCTAGGCTGGTTAGATTTTTTGAGGCCAGATAGGGCCACTTATGAAGGGCTGACTCGGGAATTTTTGAGTTCACTGTACCAAACTGATGATAGGCTGTCTTTTAGATTGTTTAATGAAGATTTTGAAATGTCATTAGATGAATTTGGTGGAAAATTAGGATTTCCTAATATGGGGCTGATTCATGACTCAAAAGACCCAGCTGTCAGGCCAGCAGGGTATAATCCTCCCACCTTTTGGACCCAGATTACTGGAAGAACTCACTATGAGGCAAGGTCTGCCAAAGCCAGCTCAGTTCATAACCCGGTCTTCCGGTACATTTGTAGAATAATGGCTTGCACTGTATTTGGTCGGGGTGAGATGGGTGGAATTAGAACTGGGGAACTATTCTTGTTGTGGGCAATGATTCATCAAGTGCAGGTTAACACCCTTCATTATATCACCAAAAACTTGATTCATGTTGCTGAACTTCCAAGAGGTGATATTGTGATAGGGGGAATGATAACCTATATTATTCAAAAATTGAGGATGGCTAGCAGATTAAATGATTATGATGTTCTAGAAGGTAATATGAGCATTGACATGGATATATGCGAGAGCATGTTCCTAGTCAGGCCTACAAATAAAGCAAGAACAAGGTTTCACTTACTGGTCGATAAGCAAAAGTCAATCATGCTACCAAACCCAGTAAGGACTGACACAAGAAACCCAGGAAACTGGTTGTACCTTGATGCTGCAGGTGATATACCTCAAGAGATCCCAGTTCAAGAGGCGGAAGAAGAGATGGCTGGCCAAAATTACCAAAATGCCCAAAACTTCAATATGGAGGCGTGGTGTGGCAGAATAGAATCTGAACAGCAGAGGCAGGGTGCGGAGCTGCAACTGATCAGGGAGGATCAATTGCATCATAGCCAGCAAATGGAACAAATGTCAGATATGCTTCGCTCTATGATGCAGCATTTCAGTATTCATCAGGCACCTCTGCCTGATCAGCAATAAATCATGTGAGCTCTCTCTTACCCTTTCATGTTACTCTTTATTATTAAATCATTGAGGACAATGTTTAGTCCAAGCATGGGGGGGGTATCTTGCCCTTTTTAGTGTTTTCCTGTTTTTTTTTATTAAGTTTAGTTTATTTTTAATAAATATCATCTCTCCTTGTTTCAAGTCTTTGTCAGTTTTGAAAGCATGTTTTGTCTAGTAAAGGCCTCTTTTGGATTAAATTTTCATCTAGGTGGACTGACTGGTAAAAATAAATGATTGTTTGCTACTGTTTTTTGGGTTTACACACACACTTGAGATTTGTTTTTGGTTATTGGCACTATTAGGAGGTTAAGAAAAGAAACTAGAAATTTAGTTCTCTTGGTGACATTCACCGGATGCGAGGTTACTGGAGAAAAATGTCTGAGTTGGGGTATCAAGCAAAAAGAAAGAAAAAGAAAGAAAAGAAAAAAAGGAGCATCAAGCAAGAAGGGCTGACCACTTTAGTTCAAATTGAAAAAGAAAAAAAATTGTTAATTAAAAGTGGTTGGCCTACATCAAAGAAAAAATCAAGGGAAAAAGAAAATGCTTGAATGCCCAGCGTATAAAGGCCCTCCTTTGAGACCCGGTCTAGTGAATGGAAGACCCAAGCTTAAGAATGCTAGGGAACTAGTTCTATGATGACATTGATATCCTTTCTATTGTGCTGATACCTAAAACTTGTCTGATAAATCACAAAAGCCCAAGTAGTAAGTCTCAAACCAAAGAAGTGCTGAAATTTACCGCAGGTCCACTTAAGGTTTTATAGGAATTCAGAATTTTTTCCAAAAATTGGCCAATGAGTTTCATAGTTTTGCTTGAGGACAAGCAAAGATTCAAGCATGGGGGAGTTTGATAAGTCATATTTTAGTGTGTTTTTATTATTTATTTTAAGTAGTTTATTTGATGTTTTGATTTTAGTTTAGAGCTATTTTACTACAAATTGTTGGTTTCTATTCTCAGGTTATTATGGAAGCAAATTGAGGAATTTTAGTGCTTAAAGAGTAAAGGATCAAAAGGCAAAAGGATGGGGAGAAGAGTCAGCAATAGAAGGTGCAATTATCAGGTTTAGACGCACGGTCCGTGCGTGATTAAGCATGGTCCGTGCGTGTGGTTCGCAGAAAATGAAGGAATTGAAGAAAAAGAGACGCACGGTCCGTGCGCCTGGAGGCACGATCCGTGCGAGACATTCGTAACTGCAGAAGTTCAAAAGCTCAACTGCGCATGATCCATGCGCATGTCAAGCACGGTCCCTGCGCCCCGTGCTGCTTCAAATTCCCAGCTGTTGTTGTGTGGCACGATCCGTGCGCCTGTGTGGCACGATCTGTGCGTCCCTTCTGATAGCCAAAAATGTTACAACTCTTCCCATTCTGTCTTTATGGATTGTAATTGATGTTTAGTGCTTTGTCTCTGATCTTGGCCTATAAAAAGGATCCCAATGTAGCTTCACATTCATCTTGGATCATTGTAATTCTCACTCTAAGTTTATGTTAAAGTTCTTGCAAGTTTTCTATTAAGGTTATTGTTATTCAGTCCTTTTTACAATTCAGTCTTTTACACGCTTTATTTTATTTCTCGCTATTTACATTATGTCCTTCTCTTCTACTCCCTTGTCTACAATGAGCTATTGTGAGTAGACTTCTTTAGTCTTGGGATTTTGGGAAACAATCCAATGATGGGTCCTTGAATAATTCCAAGACTAAAACCTATCTTATTAGGGTTTGGATTCTAATCTAATTTCATCGTGCGTTTTGTATAATCCAAATGTCAAGTGATGGACCGAAAGGGGAAGCTTGACATTGGAACAAATGAAATTAAACAAGGTCGATCAAAGCATGAGAATAGCGTTGATGACCTTGGGATAATAAAGTTGTACTTAATGGGTTTCGGCAATGATCAACCATGAGAATAGGCTTGATCGTTGTTTCGAGACACGTTCTTGTTGTCCGAAAGGAAACTTGAATTACACCAAAAGAATACCTTGTCCTTAGAAACAAACTTAAATAATAATATAGGGGATAGTTAAGGGGTTATTTTTATACCTTCATTGTGATCTAACCAAGATCCCAAGACGCTTTTTATATTCTAGACTAAAAATCAAACATTTTCCTACTTAATCATTCCTTTTCAGCTAATCATCACTAAGAATTAGATTGGTAGTCACATATAACTCCCTGTGGATCGATATTATTATTACGCGATATAACCGTATACTTGCGGCTTATCAGGAGCTATGCTCAAAACACGATGGCCTGGACTGGCAAATTTTGATGAAATGATGTTACGATGTTGATGCCTCTATTTATTGGCTGGATTATGGTACCACATGCATTATAGGGTGGTCGCCCTGAGTTGAGTCACATTCCGCATTCATGTTGCATACCTATGTGATTGAGATGATGTTGACTGCTGTTAAATGATGAATTGATACTATGACCTGAATTACATATTGTCTTTCATATGTCTGATTATATAGTGCGATATCTCACCCCTTCTGTTTGAATGTTACCCCGATGTTGGTAACGTGCAGGTAATCACGAATGAAGGCTGTTCACCTTCGTTTGATCGAGTCAGTGTCGTCGCTCTGATATGTAACACTCGGGGGGAATGAACACACGTTTTAATATTGTTGCTATGTTATTTCGTTGTTGAAACTTTAAGTTGTTATGTCGTTGTTTTTGAGCTGTCTTGAATTGTTAAGACGCCACGTCTATTTGAATTAACTTGTTATGAATCCGCTGCGTAGTAATTAAAGAGGAATTATTTTGAAGACTAAAAGGTTGTTTTATCGGTTCATCCAAAAGCGCTATGTATCTATTTTCAAAAGCGAATTAACCTGTCTGTTGTTTTAACGAAGCAAATGTGGCACTCCATTGTTTGTTGAAAAAGATTTTTATGAACTCTAATTTTGCATTATTTTACCAGGTAGAAATAGGGTGTTACATAACCAATCGCTTTACTTTGCTTAATTTACAAACGTTTGGTTTCACGGTTACTATAATTTCAACTTTATTCCAATTGTCACGTCTAAGAATTGATAACTTGCCTATTGATAATAGCGCGCAATCCCTGTGGATACGACTTGGTTCTTACCGTTTTATTATTACTTGCAATGTTTCGGTACACTTGCCGAAATATCTAACACTTATACATGCAAAAATCCGGACTAATCCCCTTAAGGTCGGAGATAGTCCAACCTAAAGCAGTTTTGTTACTTCTCAACACCCTCATCATTTTTTCCTCTTCCAATTTGGTCAAAAAACTACTGATGATAGCTGGATATCGATCATCACTCCCAAGGAATACGTACTTCAAATGGGAGGGGAGTTGTTTCAATTCTGGAGTTCCTTTTTCTGCACTCTGCCCCCTACTCAACTCTTCTTTTTTCTTGAAGACCCTTTCTACCTGGGAAGCTTCGAACTGTAGAATGTAGTCTTCTATTTCACTGCCCAAGTTTTCATCTAACCCCTCAATAGAGTTCACAATTACCTTCTCTAATGGAGGAGAGGGTGAATTATGTCTAAAGGTTTCTTGCACTGAGTCTTCAATGAGATCCACCCTAAAACATTTACCTTGGTAATCCGAGTGGCGCATAGCTTCGAAAACATTAAAAGTCACCTTCTCATCTTGGAACCTTAGAATTAGCTTACCTTGTTGAACATCTATCAAGGCTCGCCCAGTGGCTAAAAATGGTCTACCAAGGAGGAGTGGTACCTCTGCATCTTCCTCCATGGCAAGAATCACAAAATCAACAGGAAATAAAAATTTATCAACTCTTACCAGAACATCTTCCAAGACTCCATAAGGGTGCTTTATAGATCTATCAGCAAGTTGCAAAGACATCCTCGTGGGTTTCACCTCACCTCCTCCAATTTTCTTCAACATAGACAAGGGCATTAGATTAATGCTGGCTCCCTAATCACAAAGAGCCTTGCCTATTGTCAAGTTACCAATTGTGCAAGGTATGGTGAAAATTCTGGGATCTTCCAACTTTGAAGGAAGTCTCCTTTGGATAATGACACTACACTCTTCGGTTAGAGCCACCGTTTCATCTTCCTTGAATCTCCTCTTCTTGGTCAACAATTCCTTCATAAACTTTGCATAAATGGGCATTTGCTCTAAAGCTTCTGCAAAAGGAATGCTGATTTGGAGACGAGAAAAGATCTCCATGAACTTAGTGAATTTCTCCTCTTTCTCCTTCTTCTTATTCAAAGTTGGATAGGGCAACTTCACATATGGTGGGATCACTTGGGTCTTCTCTCTCATCTCACTTTTATGTTTTTCACTCTATTTTTCTTTTTCTTTTTCACTCAACTGATTTTCAACCTCTTCATGTTTCTTTTTCAACTCCTCCCTCAACATCTCAGTTTCACTACTCTCCTCTCTAGGCTTGGGTTGGGTCACTTCAATGGGGCACAATTAACTCCTTACCACTCCTCAATGAAATAGCTTGGTCATTTGCATGAACCGTGTCAAAGCATATTCCAAACGGGAAGGGTTCTTTTGTTGTTGAGCAGGTGCTTGAGATTGCTGTTGGTTTGAACCTGAGGCCTCATTATTCTTCCAAGATAAGTTGGGATGATTCTTCCACCCCGGATTGTAGGTGTTAGAAAACGGATTCCCACCCTGCTTTTGAAAGTTTCCCATATAACTGGCCTGCTCAATAGTTTCTCCCTGAGTTGCACAATCACCCTCATGGGGTTCTCTACCACAATAGTTGCACCCACCCGTTTGCACTGCTTGAGCGGTTTCTTGAGTTTTTGCACTAACTTCACAAGCTGTAGTTAATTGCTTAGTAAGGGCTTCAATCTGCATAGACATTAGCTTTTGTTGAGCCAACACAGCACTGTTAGAGTCCAACTCCAACATACCCTTTTTACCTACAGCTCCACGATAATTTTGAATCCTGTACTCATTCGAAGCCATATCCTCTACCAGCTGTTTTACTTCCTCCCAGGTTTTAGTACCTAAAGACCCTCCTGCCGAGGCATCTAACATCATCCTAATCTAAGGTCGCAATCCATGACAAAAAGTTTGCAACTGCAGAGAATCATCAATACCATGCCCTGCACATTTTTTTAATAACAATTTAAATCTTTCCCAGGAATCATATAGGGATTCCGAATCCCCTTGTTCAAAATTTGAGATTTCTGCCCTTTTCTTGATGAACTTTGAGATTGGGAAGAACCTTTCCAAGAACTTATTTTCAAGATCGCTCCAAGTATTAACAGCTCCTGCTGGGATCGTGTTTAACCAATCCTTTGCCCGACCCGTTAAGGTGAATTGAAACAGTCGCATTTTCTTGGAGTTTTCATCAACTCCCTCAGGGTGTGTGGTTCCACAAATCTTATAGAACTGGAACAAGTGTTGGTTGGGGTCTTCTGCATCTGACCCTGAAAACTACTCTAATTTCAAGGCAGTGAGAACAGAAGACTTGATGTCAAATGAAACAGCTCCCACTGGTTGGAAGGTGTAGGCTTGAGCGCCCTGATTTGTCCTCCCAAAGTCCGCGAGAGTGCGCCTTGGAGGAATTGGTGGTGGATTTTCCACCATTACTACCTCTTGTGTTGGGGAATCTTCCTGAATGGAGTTTGAAACTGAGTGGCCCTTTGACTCTCTCTGAGCTTGTTGCTTCCGGTTTGCCTTTGCTCTCTTTTCAATCTCTGGGTCAAACAACAAATCTTGTGAATTCTTACCCCGCATAAACAAATCTCTGAAACACTAAACAAACCGTCAACAGGTCCTATAAAGTCACTGCGCCAAAAACGGAAATATAAACAAAAATCGCTAAGAATTAGCTCCTTTGCCTTGTTGATAATGAAATCAACAATCCCCGGCAACTGCGCCAAAAACTTGTTAGGATTTCGGCAAGTGTACCGAATCGTTGCAGGTAATAGTAAAATAGTAAGAACCAAGTCGTATCCACAGGGATTGAGAGTTATTATTAACAAGCAAGTGTGGTAATTCTTAGATGTAAACAATTGAAATGGAATTGTAGTTTATTGTAACCGTAACAGAATATTGGCAATAGAAATAAGAGAACCAAGCGATTAGGAATCGAGTCCTCTCCCCTATGCTATCATGTATGAACCTTCCATCAATTTCAAATTAATTACCCAATTTAACAGATTCAATTCAATTAATAGGTTAGGGACAATCCCTTGCCTCAAAACCCCTTTTCTCTAATGGAAAACCCTAATTCCTTAAGTGTCACCATTAGACAAAGCATTAAACATAAGAATTAATGAATTCACAAACCCAATCCCATATTCCTATGATCATCGAATTCGTGACCTAAAACCCCAAGATCAGGGAACATACCCATTTTCCAATGGTGAACATAAACCCTAAATCAGTACAACAACAGATATTATTGAAAAGCGGTAAGAACGGAGGTAAAGGCAATTGTTAAACTGAATAATAATCGAATTGATCATAGCAAGGGTTCACATGATAGTTTTGGAGAGATTCATCTCATCCTAACCCTAGAAGATTAGTTAAACATCATCAAAGGAATAAAAGATAAGATTAAGAAGGAATTGCACAAAGAGGAGTACATGAGATCCTTCAATTCCTTGTTCCCAAGTGTAGAGAAGCTCCCAAAATCGCCCCTTGCTACTGCTCAAAACCCTATTCTCTCATCCAAGACCAAGTGCCCAGAAAACTCTGCAATTTCGCTTAAAACGCCACACTTTCGGTCATCCGTCGCGACGCGATGCGACTCCGTCGCGACGCGATGATGCTCAAAAATGCTACTTCGCGACGTGAAGCCTGTTGGTCGCGACGCGAAGAAAGGCAGAAACTTTTCCTTCTTTTCTCTGGTGCGTCACTAGGCAACTGTCTGGTTCGCTAGTTGACGCCACATCAAATTGAAGGTCTTCCATTGCAATTGACACTAGGGATGAGGGAAATAGATTACAATTTGACACCCAATCATGGAGTGAGGGGAAAAAACAATTAATAGTGGGGTATATGAGGTAATTGAAGTTGAACCGATTGACTCCTTATGTGATGATCGACTCCTAGTTGAAGAAGTTGATAAAGATGAAGAACAGAATGAAGATGAACAAGATGAAGAAGAGAATGAACATAATGAAGATGAATAATTTGATTAATCTTATGTTGTATTTAAATTTATTAGAGTCATTATTGTTCTTGTGTTTTCTTATATATGTTGTCTACTTATGTTGACTCCTTATTGTTGCGCCCGAAAAAGTCCCTGAGGGAATCTTTCTTCGTTTACAACTTTTTGAAAATCAATGAAATCGCCACCAATATTTTTTATCAGAAAAATATTGAAGAAAAACCTTTTGGAAAGAGGATGGCCTTTTGGAAAACCGAAAAATTTGGGTTCGGGGGTCGGTTAGGCATGGGGAAGGTTTTAGCACCCTACGCCTCCTTTCTACCGAAAGGGAACCTTTAATTAAATGTGTGGTTTTAAGTGCCGATTTGGAAAATACTTAAATTTGCCCTTTTTTCGAAAAGAGAATGAAAAGACTTAATGAAAATTTTTATTTTTGGCGAAAGTGTTTGTTTTTTTTAAGGAAGGAAAAAAATGTTTTTAGTTTATTGTGCTTGACGGAGGATATCCGCTCCTACGTATCTCCCGGTGCGATGGAGAATTCAAAGCTACGTAGTTCTGGTTTTTTGAAAAGGTTTTGTTTTTTTAATCCTTTTGGAGTTTTTCGCAAAGGGATTGAGCGTTCGCAGTGACCAAACAACAATGGTTTAGAGTGGTCGCACTACTAACTCTTATGAAAATGAATTATCATTAACGTCCAAACGGCAACGGCGCGAGTGATGATTAATGATAATCGGTTTTTATTTTGAGCATTGAAAAGGTTTTCGCAATTGAAGGAGAGCGTTTGTGAGGACCAAACAACAACGGTTTAGAGTGGCCACACTATTAGCTCCCACAGGAATGAAATCATCACCCACAATCAAACGGCAACGGCGCGAGTGATCATTAGTGATGATTAATTTTGATTTCGACGTTTGAAAAGATTTGTTTTTGAAAAGTGTTTTCGTTGATTTCGACGTTTGAAAATATTTGTTTTCGATGTCAGAAAATATTTATTTAGGGAAAGGAAATATATTTTTTCTTAAAGGAGAAACAGTGGATGCAATAGTAAAATGGGGGTGCAAATAAAAGGAGGGCTGTATTATTAAAAATGGGGTGTAAACAGCGAGGAGGGTTGCATTTTAAAAAAAGAGGGGGTGCAGAGATCAAGAAATCGTTCCAATGGGCTGTGTAAATGCTGGGCTCTTTCAAAGGGGTTAAGTTATCAAAATTAGGGGTGTGGGAAAAAAAAGAAGCCCAGTTCGCATGGGAGAGCCCAGTTAACGAAACTGGGCTTAAGTGACAAAAGGGGCTTATGCCTGAATCTGGGGGGTGTAAATAGCAGTCTGAGAATTTAAAAGAAACAGAGGTGGTGTCATTAGAAACACAGGGGTGCAAGTAGCAGTCTGATTTTTTTTTTTTAAAAAAGAAAATTGTATTATTAAAAGAACATGAGCTTCATGGTTAATGACTATATTATTAACATTTTTTCATGGACGAAAACATTATTAACCTGATTAACATTTTGTGTTATTTTATTTTTTTTTTAAAATAGAATAAATAAATAAATCATTGTCATCATTGTTAAAAGAGAGGAATTGTTTGATTATTAAAAAAAGAACTAACTTGAAAAGATCTTCTAATTATTATAGGGATATTTTTACCTTAAATCTTTTTGTTTTAAAAGAAAGAAAATATTTAATTTCCACCTTTGTTATCTAGATAATAATTATCATTATTTTTAGGAAATTAACACCATCATCTTCCAGCAAAAAAAAAATGACCTCCATCGTGACATTCACAGAAGAATAATCAAAGAGACAAAACATATTAACAATACATTAAAACTCAAGAAATTTCAAACACATGGAGATGAATGAGTTCATGAGATAACTATTTTTTAAAAAAAAAACAGAATGTCAAAACTAACTATAAATCATCATACAAACAGGAACATAAGGGGGAAAATATAAGTACAGACCTTGAATAATGAGTCCCTTTTTTCAGATCCCAGCAACAACAATAACAGTAAATAAAAAAAAATTATGAAAAACTGAAAAAAAGGAAACGAAAATGCTCTCTCGTTCTTTCACTCAAGCAATCTCAAGAACCGTTTTTGCTCCTCTCGCTTCTGGATCTCCTTCGAGCTTTCGACCCTTCACACTCTCCTCTCTCCAAAATCATCCCCCTTGCCTCAAAACCGTAACTCCTATTTATACCAAAACTTGATCTTGTAGTTGTGTGCTTTGTTTTTCGGTTTTTTCCACCAAGCCTTGTGTATAGATCCGTTTGCGTGCTATCCTTGAGAAAAACGAAATGGAAAACACGTTTCCTTGGATGAATCCGTGAGCTTTGGAGGGACCAACGGCCTCTTGTGTGGTGATGCCCAAAGATGGCGATTTCGTGAGAGAGGAGAGAAAGGGGGGCACCAAAAATGGTGATTTCGTGAGTGGTGGTGAAAGGAAGCATGAAAGGAAGAGAAAGGAGGGTGGACGGCTA
The DNA here is from genome assembly GCA_039519185.1 of Astragalus membranaceus. Taxonomy (NCBI): domain Eukaryota; kingdom Viridiplantae; phylum Streptophyta; class Magnoliopsida; order Fabales; family Fabaceae; genus Astragalus; species Astragalus membranaceus. Next base: position 25,591,305 of record CM076853.1, read on the forward strand.
GGGAAGAGAGGTGGAGGTGATGTTTGCTTTTTTTCTTTTCTTTGATGGGGTGTGGGAGCGTATGAGAGAGAGAGAAAGAGAATTGAGTGTGTGAAGTGAAAAGATGAGAGTGAGTATGATAGGAGAGTGTGAGGGATGCGTGAGGGAGAGGAGAGAGAGGGTTGAGTGCCGAATTTTTTTAGGGTTTGGAAGGGGAAGTGTGTGAGAGAGAGTGAGTTGAGTGATGTGTGAGGGAGAGAGAAAGAGAGGCGTGGAAAAGGGAGAGAGCCGTTGGGGAGGAGAGAGGGAAGGGTGGAGTGTATGGGGAAAGGAGATGTGGGGAAGTGGGAAGTGTGTGGAAGTGGGATTGTGAGTTCCAAGGAGGGAAAAGAGGGAATGGGGGCGGATTTCTAGGCTAGGGTTTGGGGATGAATGTGGACATTTTTTAGGGCTAAGGGGAGAGTGAATGTGGACATTTTTTGGGGTAAAAGGGGGTGAGGTCGAATTAGGGTTAGGAGAGGAGGGTTATGGGTCATGGGTTGGATTAAGGTTAGGATATGGGTTATGCGAATTGGGCTGGCCCTTTTTTGTTGGGTTGGGTTTTTGATGGCCCAATCCTGATTGCACTTTATATATTTTTTAACAGACCCCCCCATATGCTCCTTTGCCTATTTTATTTTGATACTCTTAATTATTATTTTTTTTCAAAGATTAAAACTTGTAGCAAACTAAAATAAAACATGGCATGAAAATAAAATAATTATTTTTTAAAAATAAATAAAATTTCTTATTTTTGGATAGGACAAAATTAGGGTATTACAGCTGCCCCTCTTTATTTCACATTTTGCCAAGAAATATGACTTGGCCTTTTCATATTTGTTGGTGAAATGGAAATAAAGATATAGAAATAACACTAATTTTGTCCGCTCCAGAAAAGCTCAAATTTTCTTTTTGTTATTTTCCTTTTGAGAAAAGGGGGGTTAACACTTGTCGCATTAACGGGAAAGCAGTAAATTGGGAAAAACGGTGAACTGGAAAAAGCGGTAAATTGGGGATTCGGAGGTTGCCTAAAAACCTTCTAACGAACTCTGGTCGAGTCCGAGCTTTGGGGGTGGCCTTTTCGAGCAGCCGATCAACATCAGGTCCGGAACTGATTTGATCAATGGATTTACGCTATGCCTTAGGCTGACACAACTAATCCGAAGGACTTAATGAAGTCTGATGGATCCACCGCGTGCTCGTACACGATGTTGTGATCTGTGGAAGGAGTTCACTAACTCTGTGTTGATGGAGTTTACTAACCCTGGGTTGATGGAGTTTACTAACTCGGTGCTGATGGTGATTTTCTAAAAAATGAGATTTTTGGGACTCCCTGGTCCGAAGCAACTTCTTGGATGGTGCATGAAATGCATGCATTTGGGTATTTGGATGCACATGAATGCAATGATTGATTTTGGTGGGATGCTTTTTCTGTTTGATTCCCCATTCACTTCTTTTTCTTTTGTTATTCTTCGCTCTTCTGAGATGCGAATTTGAAAGTGTAATGCACCACTATTTGATGACGAATGGTATGGATGGTATGATGAATGAAGATGTTGTGTTCTTTTATGTTCCGTCTTCTGTGATTTTCTCTTTTGTTTTTTGTTTATTCTGTTTGTTTTCTTTAAGCTGCTTTCTTTTTTCTGCTTATTTGTTTTTGTTTACTCTGTTTGTTTTCTTTAAGCAGCTTTCTTTTTCTGCTTATTTGTTTTTCTTTGGCACTCTTTTTTTTGCTGGTTAAATCGATCTGCCGGGCGAAGGCTGTTCCAGGACGGTGATCTGCGAGGATTGCACACTGGTTCGTCACGACTGCCTTTTTCGCAATTTTATTCACTTGGGGAATCACTTCTTTCCGTATTTTTTCAAAGATTTCGTAATGATCCTGTAATGCTCTGAATGTGCACATGTTTTGCAATTCGGTTTCATCAATCATAAAAGTTATTATTTTGAAAGAAACTGAATAGATGAAAGCAGAGACACAAAAAGCACACATATGAAAGAAAAGTTGGACTTTTATTGATATAGAAATTGGACGTGCAGAAAGTCACGCCAATCGAAAGTGCATTGCAATCTTTCTTTTAAACTACAAAAAATACAAGCAAAAAGGAACAAATCTCGTGATTTCGTCTCTGAAGTAACGGTGCCCACCGTCCATACTCATAATACTGATCACCCCCTTATCCGAAACTTTGGAGCGCTGATTGCCTTTTTCTTTTCTCAAGCCCAAGTTTTCTGACCCTAATTTTTGCCGGGATCGCCCTTTGCGGGTTTTCAATCCACCGGGCCGCTCTGATTTTGCCTAGGTCGCCCTTTGCGGGTTTTCAACCTAGCGAGCTGATTTTTCCTTGGCTTATCTTTCTCTTTTTTCGTCTATTTTTCTAGGCATAATACTTCTTGACCACATCTGAGTTCACTGGATTTGGGATCTCATCTCCGTCCATGTTTGCCAGAATTAAAGCTCCTCCTGAGAATGCCTTCTTCACCATATAAGGTCCTTCATATTTGGGAGCCCATTTGCCCCTAGAGTCGGTCTGAATCGGCAAGATCTGCTTGAGCACAAGATCTCCTTCTTGGAATTCACGAGGACGGACTTTCTTGTCAAAAGCCCTCCTCATCCTCTGTTGGTACAACTGTCCATGACACATTGCGGCCACCCGTTTTTCATCAATGAGATTCAACTGGTCAAGACGAGACCGAACCCATTCTGCTTCATCAAGTTTTGTCTCCATTAACACCCGCAGGGATGGTATTTCAACCTCAATGGGGAGGACTGCCTGACCCGTAAACCAGTGAGTAGGGGGTTGCCCCTGTTGAAGTGCGCACTGAGGTTCTGTAACCATGCAAGGCAAATGGGAGCATCTCATGCCAATCTTTGTAGGTTACCACCATCTTTTGCACAATCTTCTTGATGTTCTTGTTGGCTGCCTCAACTGCCCCATTCATTCTTGGGCGGTAGGGAGAAGAGTTGTGATGTTGTATTTTGAAGTCTTTACACAAATCCTTCATCACTCTGCTGTTCAAATTACTACCGTTGTCTGTGATAATCTTGTTTGGAAGGCCGTAGCGGCAAATCAAGTCTTTCTTGATGAACTTAGCAATCACTGAGCTCGCTACATTGGGATAAGAAGCAGCCTCCACCCACTTAGTGAAGTAGTCAATAGCAACCAGAATGAAGCGGTGACCATTGGAAGCTTTGGGTTCAATGGGACCAATGATGTCCATGCCCCACATTGAGAATGGCCATGGTGCGCTCAAAACATTCAGAGACGTTGGAGGTACATGGGTATGATCTGCATAGATTTGGCATTTATGGCATCTTCTCACAAAACTGTAACAGTCTGATTCCATCTGCAACCAGTAGTATCCAGCTCTCAGGATTTTTCTAGCCATTGCGTGCCCGTTGGAATGAACCCCAAATGAGCCTTCATGAACATCTCGCATAATCTTTACTGATTCTTCTCCTGTTACACACCTGAGGAGTACCAAGTCATGGTTTCTCTTGTAAAGGACGTCTCCACTCAAGAAGAAACCTGTTGACAGCCTCCTGAGGGTTCTCTTGTCATTCTCTGTAGCTCCGGGAGGATACTCTCTGTTTGTGATATACTGCTTGATGTCATGGTACCAAGGCTTACTATCTGATCCCTCTTCGACTGTCATACAGTAGTGATAAGCAGGCTGTTCTCTGTGCTGGATTCTGACAATCATCAGACTTTTGTCACAGCTGACGTTGAACATAGAAGACAAAGTCGCCAAGGCATCTGCCAACTGATTCTCGCTGCGGGGTATGTGCTGGAAAGTGATTTCCTCAAAGGGCTTGATTAATTCTTGAATGTAGTCACGGTAAGGAATCAAATCAGAATTTCTTGTTTCCCAGTCTCCTTTTACTTGATGGACAACTAGAGCTGAATCTCCGTACACGTCGAGCCTCTTGACTTTCCGATCGAGAGCTGCCTGGATACCCAAGATACACACTTCATACTCTGCAATATTGTTTGTGACATAGAAGCTTAGTCTGGCGGTGACTGGTATGAAGCGGTTGTCTGGGGAGATCAGCACTGCTCCGATTCCGTGCCCCCACATGTTAGAGGCACCGTCAAACAACACTCTCCACCTTTCATCATCTTGAGATTTCCCTGCGTCAAATAATGCCATAATGTCCTCATCTGGGAACTCACATTGCATTGATTGGTAATCCTCAACCGGTTGATGTGCCAGGTAGTCTGCCAGTGTGCTACCTTTGATCGCCTTCTGGGTTACGTACACGAGGTCATACTCTGACAGAAGCATTTGCCAACGAGCAATTCTACCTGTGAGCGCAGGTTTTTCAAATATGTACTTGATTGGGTCCATTTTGGACACCAACCAGGTAGTGTGACTCAGCATATACTGTCTCAGTCGATGCGCAGCCCAGGCTAGAGCACAACAAGTCTTCTCCAATGATGAATACCTTGCCTCACAGTCTGTGAACTTCTTGCTTATGTAGTAGATCGCGTGTTCTTTCTTTCCTGACTCATCGTGTTGCCCCAGCACGCAGCCCATAGAGTTGTCTAGCACCGTGAGGTATAGGATGAGGGGCCTGCCAGACACAGGTGGCATTAGGACGGGTGGATCTTGAAGATACGCCTTGATTTTCTCAAATGCTTCTTGACATTTATCATTCCACTTCATCTCTTGGTTTTTGCACAGCAGTTTGAAGATTGGTTCGCAAGTTGCAGTCAACTGGAAGATGAATCGAGAGATGTAATTTAGTCTTCCCAGGAAACCACGAACTTCTTTCTTTGTTTTAGGTGCTGGCATCTCCAAGATTGCTCGTACTTTGTCCGGCTCTACCTCAATTCCCTTCTGGCTAACAATGAAACCTAACAGCTTCCCTGACCTAACCCCAAAGGTGCACTTAGCGGGGTTCAACCTGAGTTTGTACTTTCTGAGACGCTCGAACAGCTTCTGCAGGTTAACCACGTGCTCTTCATCAGTCTTTGATTTGGCAATCATGTCATCCACATAGACTTCGATCTCCTTATGCATCATGTCATGGAATAGGGTTACCATCGCTCTTTGGTAGGTTGCCCTGGCATTCCTCAACCCGAAAGGCATGACCTTGTAACAGAAAGTTCCCCAAAGGGTTATGAAGGTGGTTTTCTCCATATCCTCCGGAGCCATTTTGATCTGGTTATAGCCTGAATATCCATCCATGAAGGAGAACATCGAATGCTGAGCAGTACTGTCTACCAAAACGTCAATATGGGGTAGAGGGAAATCATCTTTAGGGCTTGCTCTGTTCAAGTCACGGTAGTCGACACACATTCGGACCTTTCCATCTTTCTTAGGGACTGGAACAATGTTTGCTACCCACTCAGGATATTTTGCCACAGCTAAGAACCCTGCATCAAACTGTTTCTTGACCTCATCCCTGATCTTCAAAGACATTTCAGGCTTCATCCGCCTTAACTTCTGTTTCACCGGGGGACATTCTGATTTCACCGGCAATCTATGTTCAACAATATCTGTGCTCAACCCTGGCATGTCCCGATATGTCCATGCGAATACGTCAGCGTAGTCGAACAGGAGCTGAATCAACTTTTTGCGCTCTTTATCCTCCATTGCGGTACCAACCTTGATCTCTTTTCTGTCTTCCTCAGTACCCAAATTGACCATTTCTGTAGACTCCTCATGGGGTTCGATGACCTTTTCTTCTTGTTCTACCATTCTCATGATTTCTGGAGGAGTATCCCAATCATTCTCAACATCTTCCTCGGCTTGATTAACTGGGTAATCAAAATCACAGTATGAGTTATGAGCATTATTATTTTCAGAGTTTATTTTTGATCTGCATTAGAATGGAGCGGCGAATAAAAACAAAGAAAAAGCAACACAGATAAAAGATGAAGACAGAAATTTTATTGAAAATTCAAAATAACACTTTATTGATTGATGATTTTCGACGAAAACATGTGTGCCCGAATGAAATATCCCAAGGCCTTGGGCAGAGCCGAGGGATCTGCATTACAACGATAATTACTTTAAATTGGAAAATACGGGGAAATCCATGATCTCCCAGTTTTGCAGCTTCTCTCCAACCGCACAGCAGCGCACCAGATCTACAGCACGGCCACTTGAGCTTGATCCTTCTTCGACCACATTAACCTGGTCAGGGTTCAGCATACTAGCACTCCGGAAGTTGCTCTTAAGATTAGCGATGACCATTCTCCCCTGATTGGGTGCCTTTCCTCTGAGTTTGGCCAGCCATTTCTCCCTCATGTCAGATGCCAGCCTCTCCCGATCAGCAAGACTTGGGATGTACCCAACACCGAACCTCTCAATATTACCCCTCAACTGGATAGGCATTACAATTCCTTGAGCAGCTTTTCCTAAGCCTTTACCAATCTGATACCCATGTCCCAGCATCACCTTTGCAGCCATCATGTCAGCCCTGGACCACTTAGGCTTCCACCGAGGCTCCCCTTCGACGAAGACAGCGTTTGAAATCTCCAATCCTTGGAAAGCAGTCTCAAAGGACTCTTCTGCTGCTTCCACATAATATTCAGGTGGTGATCGATTTATCAATGTTTCCTCCTCTCCGGAGATCACTATCAGCTTTCCCCTAGCCACAAACTTGAGTTTCTGATGAAGCGAGGATGACACTGCCCCAGCCGCTTGTATCCAAGGACGTCCCAGCGGGCAACTGTAGGATGAATTGATGTCCATCACTTGAAAGACGACATAAAATACTTCAGGGCCTACCTGCAGCGGCATTTCTACTTCTCCAAAAACTTCCTTCACCGACCCATCAAATGCTCTGACCAAGGTGGAGCTCGGTTTTAGATATGAACAGTCTACATCCATCTTATCCATTGTAGACTTAGGCAGCACATTCAAGGATGAACCGTTATCAATGAGCACCCTGGCAAGTATATGGTCCCCACACTTGACTGAGATGTGAAGAGCTTGATTATGACTCTTTCCTGCCGGAGGCAGCTCAGTGTCTGAGAAGGTCAAGTAATTAGAGGCTACAATGCTGCCAACAATACCATCAAGCTGGTTTACTGTAATGTCATGGGAGACGTGAGCTTCATTCAGGACCTTTAGCAGTGCAGCACGATGTGCCTCTGAACTAAGCAGCAAAGAGAGCATCGAGATCTTGGATGGAGTTTGATTCAGCTGGTCTACCACCCGATATTCACTCTGTCTCATTACTCTCAGGAATTCTTGAGCTTCTTTGTCCGACACATCCCTGACTTCTACAGCTTCTTTGTCTTTTCCCTTACGGGCCCTTTCTTCATTTCCCTTGGATTGCTCTCTTCTAAGGTTTTCAGGAGTATACAACCTTCCACTCCTCGTGATACAACTACCTCCAGCAATGTTTGTTATATCCAGAGTGCCTTTAGGGACCTCCGCTTGCATTTGCACATTGCAGCTCCATGGAGTCATCCTAGTCTCCCCACTAGGGGTAGCAGCAGGTACTGGAATAACAACAGTCGAGGGTCTCGTCACAGCTAGGCTGGAATTCAGATTGCAGGGAATTTCAATCGGTCTCCTGAAGCCTCCATTGCCTGATTGCAATGTAAATACATTTTCTTCTTTCTCCTGGATTCCCACTTGGACCAGGTGTCTGTCTAAGAGATCTTGGAGAATTGGTTTAAAGCCTTCACATGCCCCGATGCAGCGAGGGTTATCACAGGCGTCTTTCCTAGCACATCCTTCTTTGATGACACCAAAACGGCATAATTCAGCATGGATAAAATTCAAAGGCATCTGAATGCAATCAACTTTTCTAACCAAACACTGACCCCCCTGATGGTCGACGGCATTAATAGCAGATCCTCCATGCCCTGGCAACGGATTGGTGGCTACATTGGGTTGTTGAAATGATATGCTTTTCGTATCAAGTAATTCTTGCACCACATATTTGAATGCTTTACAATCCTCCACCACATGACCTACTGCCCCAGAATGAAAGGCGCAGGTGGCATTTGCGTTGTACCCTCTGGGATAGGGAGGCTGATATGGCTTCATTTGACGAGTACTGATTATTTTGTTGGTGATGAGATAATTAAACAAGTCCGTGTAGGACATGGGAATGGGATCAAAGACAGCAGGCTTCCTTTCATTATAGTTCCGGTACTGATAATTTGATTGAAAAGGCTGTGCCAGCGGTGCCTGAGGAGGAACCGAAATAGCTTGCGGTGGATTGCTGTGCGACGGACCACTGGCTCCGATGACTGCATTAGTTTCACCTTCTTTCTTCTTATGAGACCCAAAAAATGGCTTTTTTTGACCGGCAGGAGGTGTCGGGCCTTGAGCTATTCTTCCGCTCCGCATACCATTCTCTACTCTTTCCCCTGTGACCACCATCTCAGAGAAGTTTGAGGCTACGCTGCCAACCAACCTATCATAATACACCGCAGGAAGGGTTTCCATAAACATGTGGACCATTTCTTTGTCCAGCAGAGGGGGTTTTACTTGAGCCGCAAGGTTCCGCCATCTCTGAGCATACTCTTTGAACGACTCGTTATCCCTCTTAGACATGCATTGTAGCTGAGTTCTATCTGGAGCCAAATCATTGTTATACTGGTATTGACGCATGAAGGCATCCGCCATGTCTTTCCAGCAACGGATATTAGTTGGCTCTAACTGCATGTACCAGTCAAGGGGAGCTCCAGCTAAACTTTCTTGGAAGCAATGCATCATTAAGTTATCATCACGGGCATAGGCAGTCATCTTTCGGCAGTACATTGTCACATGGCTGACTGGGCAAGTTGTTCCTCTGTATTTGTCAAAAGTTGGTGCTTTGAACTTGGGCGGCAGGACTAGATCAGGAACCAAGCACAACTCATGGGGATTCCTGGCTCGGGAACCTGCCCCTTCAACAGCTCTTAACCTTTCTTCCAGCATCTGATACTGACTTCTAGCTTCGGCAGGGTAATTCTGTGGGAAACCGCCGGCACCATAGTGAGGGTTATTCATCGATGCCGCGACCGGGGTCATGTGTCGGTGAGCAATATTCTGAGGGACTGGGCCCTGTACGTGTGGATGAACCATTATTGGTGAATTGAAACCTGCTGGAGTTCCTGGAGCAATAACAGGAATTGGGATCTGAATCTGGGCTCGATGCGTCCCTCTTCCAACTTCATTCACAACTGTATTAGGCTGAGCGTGCCCCGTGGTTCCTGAAGGATCTCCTCCAGGGTTTGCATCAGCAGCAGGAGGCGTATAGCCCAATGGGAGACCATAGGGAGGCCATTGCACAGCTTGAAGGGTTTGAGAGATCCCAGACCCAGGAAGGGGAGGAGGATTGTTCGTCCCAGCAACAGCGGTTTCAGTTGTGCCAACATCTCTTAAGGCACTTAGCACTCTTATGACCTCCGCCATTTGAGCCTTTAGAACTTCCATCTCAGCTTGAATGACTTGATTCCCCTGATTCTGACCATGCTGACCCTGACCATTATGATTCAGACCTTCTGGAACTCCGTCATCCTGATGTGGCTACGGATCGTTCTGATCAGGGTTGGCTTGATTGTTTTCCATGTTTCTTGCTTGCAGACGCGTCCAATAGCGATGATTAACCAGCTTGCCTAATTTTCTGTTGACGGAACACGCTTATGAACACAAGAACGAATAAATGAATGCAATGCGAATGAATGCGTGTTTAGTTTGTCTTGCCGAGAATCGCAGTGTATTATGTCTTGTCATAGATACGCAGGTAAATCTTTGATTATTTTTGTTATTTTTCTTTGGATCATACTGAAATTGGAATCTGGAAGCGAAACGGGTGTATTTAAACAAAATACCTCAAAATCTGAATCCGAAAGTACGACATTCTGATACAATGATTGAAAAAGGAAAGGTACAACAAAACGGAAAATTACAATAAAGAAACTCAAATACAAAGAGCTTTGACATTTCCACTCTTTTTCCTTTTGTTGTTGGTAGAGGTACTTCCGGCTTTTCCTTTGGCTTCCTCAACCAGGGCTCTGCAGTACTCCACAAATTTGTACACCTCAAGCGGGGTGTTGAGGGGATACATCTCAGTTTCAGCTTTTCTTAATTTCCTGGGCATATCCGCAAGAGCCTGGTTGACCAACTCTGATAGCTTGGAGAACCTATCCTTCCAGTGTTGAACTTCGTCCCTCAGCTTAATGACGACTGCCTGCTCTTCAATCCTACCGAGCAGCTCAACATAGCGATGTTCCCAATACTGACTTTCATCCCTCACTTGTCGGTACGCATCGCTGATGTGACAAAGGCGCTCCTTCAACTCATCAGAATCCTCTTGCTCTGCTTTTAGGGCCCGCTGATATTCCCTGAGGATGTTCTCAAATGAGTCTCTCTCTTGCACAACACTGTCTAACTTACTCTCCCATTCAGCTTGTAACATGCGGGATTCTCTTTTTGACTTGGCAAGCAAGCTTTTCGCAGCTCTCTCTTCCATTTTTGCTTCATCCCACAATTCTTTCCACTGATTGGCTTCTTCCAGGGCCTTCTTCTCTTTCAAGCTTCGCCTCTTGATTTCCTCCTTGGCTCCTTGCAGATACCTTTGAACTTCTAACTTGCTCTCCTCTTCCCCTTTTAGTTTCTGACTGAACTTCTCAATGGTAGCAGACTTCAGGGCATTTTCTTCTTTCAACCTTTTGTTCTTCAGAGCCATCTTCTCTATCTCAGCTTGCAAAGATTTCTTCTCTTCCTCTGCCTTCATCAGAGCCAACTTAACCTCGCCTAATTCTTCGACAACAGGGACACTGGCGTCTACTACTTCCCTCTCGACTTGCAACTCTTTTTGGTAGGGCAGTTGAACATTCTGGATTCTTTTTCCGAGCCACTGAGCGAAGGTGATACCACTAGTCCTCTGAGCAAGCTCTACTTTTCCCATGCGAACCATCGTACTCCAGGCTTGCAAGACCTTTCTAAGCAAACTGTCATCTTTTGGTCCTCCTTCAAAGATGTAAAGCGGGAATATCATCTCTTCAGTAGGCGAATTCCTCATCGGATACCCCAATTGCCTCAGAGTCAGGGACGGGTTGTAGTTGATGCATCCCTTAGTGCCCATTAGCGGGACATTTTGAAAACTACCACAGCGGAAGACTACCTTAGGCCTATCTTCCCAGCAAGATGAGAGATACCAGCGGATCGAGTGCTCATCTAGACCCCCTAGAAACTGGATCCATTCTTGAATACTCATAGCTTTCACCTCACAAGTTACAGCGTAGCTAATCAACTTTTCCACTCGTGTTGGGTTGGTGAAGGCATGAATGAGAAGCCGCGCATACAACAGGTGAGAAGAGCAAGAGATTTTCTTCCTTCTTAAGTCACAATGATGAGTAAAAGCAGAATAAGTGTCAGCAAGGATGGCGGGAATTGGATTAATGGGGCTCCTCTTGTTCTGAAAAGCTAGGAAAATACCAATAACAGTCACATCCACATACCTCTCAATCTGCGGAAAGAGAACAACCCCAAAAATTGCTAAGGCCAAAACTCGCTTGAAGACAACCCAATTTTTACTTCTAGCATAGGCTCCTATTAAACCTTCAAGGTAGCTCTGCGGGAAACCAATCACATTGTTTCTCTTCTGCTTTTGGAGCTTCAGATCCTCTACACTCACTTGCAATAATGCAGCGAACCCTTCATCTGTGTAGTACTGTTCTTGATACCGGTAGGGGACAGCTTCTGTATGAGTGAAACCCAAAATCTGCTGATATTCCTCCAATGTGGGGGCCATTTTAAAATTTTTGAAAAGAAAGCACCTGATTTCTGGATCATAGAATCTACTCAAAGCCACAATAGCCTCAGTCTGCACCTCTAGCAACAACAACTTCCGGAGGTTCCCATAAGCATTGTCAAACGATCCCCTTTCAATAGGTCCCATCAAGTCAACACATTTTTTCAGACTAGTCACATCTACCTTGTTTACAACGGGGTACCTTGGAGTATACACCGTTTCCCTTCTAGATTCCATGCCGTATCTATGACAAAAATTTCTCATTACTTGGGGTTCCCGGCAAGCAAACCATGATGAAATGCAAAGATGCATGCGAAAACTAATGAAAATGTATGTTTTATGCAAAGGATGATGATGTTCTATGTCTATGTAACTCAGAGACCAGTCCTTATTGGCAGTGATTCAAGTTTTTTTTTGGAAAATGCGGGTCGTACGTTATTTCATATGGACCGGTATGAGAAAGGCTACAGCGGTAACTCTTTCACCCCCTCTTTTTAAAATAAAGTGGTTCATATGTCACTTCGTACAGACCGGCGAAAGAAAGGTTACAACGGCAACTCTTTCTCTATTTTCTCTTTTTTCGAAAAATCTCCTTTTCTTTTTGAAAACGTGCCTAGTTTACGATGCAGCACACAATTTGGAAAGCCCTTGTAACCTAAAAAGAGGTGAGACCTACGATCTAGGGCAATTTAAAGGGTAATCCTCCCATGTGGCTCTATTCACTCCCTCGCAAAGGCTACCAGAGCTAAATCTCTCTCACGATAACACCCACAACGATGGAATGCCATCTGGTGTGAGGTACCATAAAAGAGCATACTCTGGCTGAAACTTTCGTGAGAGCAGAAGGACATCGGTCCAATTGGCAGTCACTACTCGTTTCCACTCTCCTAGGTGTTCTTCAGACCTTGGGTTTTAGGCCTCTCTCAAAGCACATAATCATAAGGGGGTGGGTGTGTGTAGCGGGGACATACCGCCTAAAACTACCCACATATATCCCCACCTGCGAAGGAAAACCCAGAACAGTCCAGACAATAGCAAGCGATAACATGTTGTCTATACTAGGGTTCAATATCAAATAAGCTAGCCTAGGGTTTCAACAATAATCAAGTGCTTTGCTTACCTCAAGAAAGGGGGCCAAGAAGAGGGGAACATAACAAGATGGGGGAAAAGCATGAGGGTACTAAGCACATAAGCAAAGACGAGGAAAAATAAACATGGAAGGAGAGAAAACGGATGCACATGCATACAACATGATAAGAAGAGCAAACTGAAAAGGGATAGAAGCAAACAAAGTATCCAAATCACATCGATAGCACACTAAACCACACATTTAATTAGTTAGGCTTGACCCACTTAAAAAGAAAGGTCCCCAGTGAAGTCGCCAGCTGTTGCGCCCGAAAAAGTCCCTGAGGGAATCTTTCTTCGTTTACAACTTTTTGAAAATCAATGAAGTCGCCACCAATATTTTTTATCAGGAAAATATTGAAGAAAAACCTTTTGGAAAGCGGATGGCCTTTTGGAAAACCGGAAAATTTGGGTTCGGGGGTCGGTTAGGCATGGGGAAGGTTTTAGCACCCTACGCCTCCTTTCTACCGAAAGGGAACCTTTAATTAAATGTGTGGTTTTAAGTGCCGATTTGGAAAATACTTAAATTTGCCCTTTTTTCGAAAAGAGAATGAAAAGACTTAATGAAAATTTTTATTTTTGGCGAAAGTGTTTGTTTTTTTTAAGGAAGGAAAAAAATGTTTTTAGTTTATTGTGCTTGACGGAGGATATCCGCTCCTACGTATCTCCCGGTGCGATGGAGAATTCAAAGCTACGTAGTTCTGGTTTTTTGAAAAGGTTTTGTTTTTTTAATCCTTTTGGAGTTTTTCGCAAAGGGATTGAGCGTTCGCAGTGACCAAACAACAATGGTTTAGAGTGGTCGCACTACTAACTCTTATGAAAATGAATTATCATTAACGTCCAAACGGCAACGGCGCGAGTGATGATTAATGATAATCGGTTTTTATTTTGAGCATTGAAAAGGTTTTCGCAATTGAAGGAGAGCGTTTGTGAGGACCAAACAACAACGGTTTAGAGTGGCCACACTATTAGCTCCCACAGGAATGAAATCATCACCCACAATCAAACGGCAACGGCGCGAGTGATCATTAGTGATGATTAATTTTGATTTCGACGTTTGAAAGGATTTGTTTTTGAAAAGTGTTTTCGTTGATTTCGACGTTTGAAAATATTTGTTTTCGATGTCAGAAAATATTTATTTAGGGAAAGGAAATATATTTTTTCTTAAAGGAGAAACAGTGGATGCAATAGTAAAATGGGGGTGCAAATAAAAGGAGGGCTGTATTATTAAAAATGGGGTGTAAACAGCGAGGAGGGTTGCATTTTAAAAAAAGAGGGGGTGCAGAGATCAAGAAATCGTTCCAATGGGCTGTGTAAATGCTGAGCTCTTTCAAAGGGGTTAAGTTATCAAAATTAGGGGTGTGGGAAAAAAAAAGAAGCCCAGTTCGCATGGGAGGGCCCAGTTAGCGAAACTGGGCTTAAGTGACAAAAGGGGCTTATGCCTGAATCTGGGGGGTGTAAATAGCAGTCTGAGAATTTAAAAGAAACAGAGGTGGTGTCATTAGAAACACAGGGGTGCAAGTAGCAGTCTGATTTTTTTTTTTTAAAAAGAAAATTGTATTATTAAAAGAACATGAGCTTCATGGTTAATGACTATATTATTAACATTTTTTCATGGACGAAAACATTATTAACCTGATTAACATTTTGTATTATTTTAATTTTTTTTTAAAATAGAATAAATAAATAAATCATTGTCATCATTGTTAAAAGAGAGGAATTGTTTGATTATTAAAAAAAGAACTAACTTGAAAAGATCTTCTAATTATTATAGGGATATTTTTACCTTAAATCTTTTTGTTTTAAAAGAAAGAAAATATTTAATTTCCACCTTTGTTATCTAGATAATAATTATCATTATTTTTAGGAAATTAACACCATCATCTTCCAGCAAAAAAAAATGACCTCCATCGTGACATTCACAGAAGAATAATCAAAGAGACAAAACATATTAACAATACATTAAAACTCAAGAAATTTCAAACACATGGAGATGAATGAGTTCATGAGATAACTATTTTTTAAAAAAAAAACAGAATGTCAAAACTAACTATAAATCATCATACAAACAGGAACATAAGGGGGAAAATATAAGTACAGACCTTGAACAATGAGTCCCTTTTTTCAGATCCCAGCAACAACAATAACAGTAAATAAAAAAAAATTATGAAAAACTGAAAAAAAGGAAACGAAAATGCTCTCTCGTTCTTTCACTCAAGCAATCTCAAGAACCGTTTTTGCTCCTCTCGCTTCTGGATCTCCTTCGAGCTTTCGACCCTTCACACTCTCCTCTCTCCAAAATCGTCCCCCTTGCCTCAAAACCGTAACTCCTATTTATACCAAAACTTGATCTTGTAGTTGTGTGCTTTGTTTTTCGGTTTTTTCCACCAAGCCTTGTGTATAGATCCGTTTGCGTGCTATCCTTGAGAAAAACGAAATGGAAAACACGTTTCCTTGGATGAATCCGTGAGCTTTGGAGGGACCAACGGCCTCTTGTGTGGTGATGCCCAAAGATGGCGATTTCGTGAGAGAGGAGAGAAAGGGGGGCACCAAAAATGGTGATTTCGTGAGTGGTGGTGAAAGGAAGCATGAAAGGAAGAGAAAGGAGGGTGGACGGCTAGGGAAGAGAGGTGGAGGTGATGTTTGCTTTTTCTCTTTTCTTTGATGGAGTGTGGGAGCGTATGAGAGAGAGAGAAAGAGAATTGAGTGTGTGAAGTGAAAAGATGAGAGTGAGTATGATAGGAGAGTGTGAGGGATGCGTGAGGGAGAGGAGAGAGAGGGTTGAGTGCCGAATTTTTTTAGGGTTTGGAAGGGGAAGTGTGTGAGAGAGAGTGAGTTGAGTGATGTGTGAGGGAGAGAGAAAGAGAGGCGTGGAAAAGGGAGAGAGCCGTTGGGGAGGAGAGAGGGAAGGGTGGAGTGTATGGGGAAAGGAGATGTGGGGAAGTGGGAAGTGTGTGGAAGTGGGATTGTGAGTTCCAAGGAGGGAAAAGAGGGAATGGGGGCGGATTTCTAGGCTAGGGTTTGGGGATGAATGTGGACATTTTTTAGGGCTAGGGGGAGAGTGAATGTGGACATTTTTTGGGGTAAAAGGGGGTGAGGTCGAATTAGGGTTAGGAGACGAGGGTTATGGGTCATGGGTTGGATTAAGGTTAGGATATGGGTTATGCGAATTGGGCTGGCCCTTTTTTGTTGGGTTGGGTTTTTGATGGCCCAATCCTGATTGCACTTTATATATTTTTTAACAGACCCCCCCATATGCTCCTTTGCCTATTTTATTTTGATACTCTTAATTATTATTTTTTTTCAAAGATTAAAACTTGTAACAAACTAAAATAAAACATGGCATGAAAATAAAATAATTATTTTTTAAAAATAAATAAAATTTCTTATTTTTGGATAGGACAAAATTAGGGTATTACACTTATGTTGTCTTTAAATTTATTAGAATCATTAATATATCAATATTGTTTTTGTTAATTTACTTTTTTTAATTTATTTATAAATATATATAATTAATGTTGTTAGTATCACATTTCGTTTCTATTTTTTCATAGATATGGATCCAGGAGGAGGTTCTGACCCACCGAGACGTCCTCATAAAGGGAAGAAGACTATGACCGATGAACCTCCTAAGAAAAGGCGTAATCGTGAGGTGGTACTTAATATTGGGAATATGAGGGGTCATACGTTTGTGGGCCCACCAGCTACTGCTCCGATTTCCCCACAACCTCCGCCTCCATTTGGCCCCGGATGGTATCATTTACCATCACATGGGCATTATATGGCCCCATCAAATGCATATGCAGCAGGGCATATGGGCACATCAGCTGGGTATATGGGCACACCAGCTGGGTATATGGGAACATCAGCTAGGCATATAGGCTCATCATCTGTACCAGTTGGGTTATCTATGCCAATATCAGAGCCCCATGATGATATTGAGCATGATATTGGTGGTGGTAATGTTGATTTTGATGCATCGACCGATGACGAGAGAGTGGAGGTGATTGGTATTAATGGTGTCAGACTCAAAGTCATTTATAGTCGTGGTAACGCGTAAGTATTATATTGTTTTTTTTAAGTTAATTATGCAACGACCTATATATATTTGATTTTTTGATATATCTTTCATTATGCAGGCAAAGACAGCTTCATCATGCATCACTCATGTCATCCGCAAAAGATATTTTCAAAAGTTCCATAAAAAGTGGAGTAAAGTCGATGATTATGAGAGAAAGGATTTGCTGGACTTCTTTAGGGTAAGTGTCAATTATTTTGTCATTACTTATATTGTTAGTTTAAATTTTATGTTTAATAACGTTTAATATAATTACTAATATATATTTTTATTTTACTTAATACACACCAAAGTGACATGGGACATAGAAGATGATGACAATGTGCATAGACTTTTTTTTAAAAGGATGGGCGCTCAAATATCAGATTTACTTTATAATTTACATTGTAAAGATAAGAAGCCTAATTACATGAGTGATAAAATTTGGAATGCCTTCAAGGGCCATTGGGCTGCAGAGACTTTCAAGAATAATGCTGCAAAAGCCAAGAATAATTGAAACTAAAAAGGGTGGCTCGCTTCACTGCGGCGAGTCCATCAACCAGGCTCAGCATGCTTCTTGATTGGTAATTTATTTTTAAAATTTGTGTGTTTTTTTACATTAGTTAATTAGTTAGCAATTTTTGAAAATGTGTTTCATTTTACAGAGTAAGAAGGCAGGGCGCCCTATCACTACTCCTGAGCTGCATAGAGCCACCCATGTGAGGAAAGGCACTGGCGAGTATGTTGATGAGCGCTCCAGGATGACTTAGGTAAATATACAACTTCATTTGTATTATATAATGTTGCTTTGTCAAAATGGAGCACTAATTTGTGGTTATTCAAAACAGGAGCAAATAAATGAGAACATGACTCAGCTGACTCAGGGGAGTTGGGACCCTGAATCACTTGGCCAACATACTCCTGAGATGATAGATCTGGTAAACAAAAATTGGGAGAAGACGGTAGGTTGGTCTAAGGGTCGCCTGTATGGTACGGGGCGCTTGGCTCCATGTATGGGCCAGTCTGTGGTCGGGAGCAGCAGAAGACGCAGTCGACCAGCTTCTACTCCTGCGGAGACAGAGCATATTAGGCAGCTGGAGCAGGAGCTGCAGTCTACTCGACAGGAGCTACACGATACTCGACAGGAGGTCAGGACGTCTACCGACGCTATGAAAAAGATGCAGGAAGACTTTGCGAAGGTGACCCGTAGGCAGGAGCTGATGTTTAGGTATTTTAAGAATATGCAGCAAGATGAGCAGCAAGATGAGGAGCATGATGAGGAGCAAGCTGAGGAGTCTGGGGAGTCTAGGGAGCCTGAGGAGCCTGAGTAAGTAAATAAAACTAATGTTTTAATGTCACACGTTTAAAGTATATATGAGACATGACTTAGTTTTTCCATATGTGGTTTACTTAGGTTTATGAAGCGGAACCTGTAACATCCCCGATTTAGCTAACTTCGTTTATTGAAATTAGCGTGAGGTTATGAGTTAATTGATTTACTGAATAATATATGTTTGCTTAATTAATTAATTATGAGGTGATGGTTTGGATTAAGTAAACTAATCATATGTTTGATTGCTTAATTATATGAGTCGTGTGAACTATTGATTGATTGGTCGAGTTATTTGGGGTTTAGACGAGAATTTGAGGACAAGGGTATTTTGGTCATTTACTAGTGTTGAAACATTCAGCTCACAAATGTTAAAAATCACCCAAACACTCCGTTTGGTTTCAGCAAAACTGAAAGCTTATAAGTTAGAAGTGTAATAGGGTAATTATGTATTGAGGGTAACTTAGTAATTGGGAGTAAGTAAGTGAGGGCAGTTTAGTCTTTTCCCACCCACTTAAAACCTGGTTCAACTGAAACACTCCCTCACTTGCTGAAAACAGAACCAGAAAAATGAAAAACATAGAGAGAGGGAGAGGAGAGAGGCGCGAAGAGAGAGGAAGAGAAGAAGAGGGAGAGCAAGCTCAAATCCTCATGCATGGCCCATTTTATTACACCATTCTTCCACATTTTTCACCCTCTTCCTATTGATACCAGAAACATTAACCACATTCTCATACTCCTCAAAGTTCCATTTTCGCACCTTAGCATCAATTAGAGAAAAATGAAGTTTCCTAGCTTGCTTTTGGTTCCCATGGTACTCTAGAAGTTGTTTAAGGTGTTGCAATTTAGATGGAGTGATGTTTGTCAAGTTTTGGGAAGCTACAATTCGAATTGGGAGCTGCTATATAGGGTTTGTGTTACTGAGTTCGAGTTCCAAGCCGTTGGTTAGTTCGGGTTCGAGCGAGAACACGGTTCGGTGATCGTTGATTTTCGTTCGGGAGACTCACATTTCGGTTTGTGTGATTTTCATCACAATACGGTGAATTTTATACTCGCTTAGGGGTTTCATTTTCACAATTGTGTCTGTGCATGTTTTGAACCGAGTAACACTATTTCACTTCGTTTACTTCGTCAAAACCGTTTTATGAAAATCATGTTTCGAACGAGGAATTATGTGGTTGATTGTTTGATATTGTAATTGTTTGGATTGGTTGATGATTATGATTGTTGTTCTGGACTGGAATAATGTTTGTTCTGTTAGGATATCGATCGGAATGAAATTTGGAATCGAAACGAAATGGAAAGAATTTACGAAAAACAACAATTTCTGGGTTACTGATGAACACGCACGGATCGTGTGCCCCAGTGGCACGAACCGTGCGTCTCGTTCGCAGGTGGCCTGAAAAGTTTTAAAAACATGAAACAGATCGTGCGGCACGGACCGTGCACTCTCTTCGCAATTGTGTTTCAAAAATTCTGAAAACACGCACGGGTCGTGCGCCTATACGCACGGACCGTGCGAAAGCTTCTGTTACCCAATTTGAAAACATGCCTTAGGCATTCCGAACGGTTCCAATTGCATTCTAATTGATCCCAAAACCCTATATATTGATAAATAAGCCGTAATTCATGGAAAACACGTAGGTATACATTGAGGTGAGGTGAATTACATTAAACTATGTAAATGAGGTTAGCAATCGTGTGAGATCATGTTAATTGTTAAAGCGGACTAAATGTCCTTTGAAGATATATATATATATATATATATATATATATATATATATATATATATATATATATATATATATAGATTATGAGGCGGCCCAATGCGGGTGAAATTATATTTATTTATATAAATTGAGGTTTAGGGTGACGAGCCTAATGTTGAAGTTAGCGTACTAGGGGAGGGGAAGTTATGAGCCCTATGAACCTAGGCCCCTTTGAGGTTTGCCCGCAGTTTATGGTTAGCAGATTGGGTTCACTGGGAATAGAAAATAGTTCTCGGTGATATGCTAAATAAAGTAAAAGAGGACTGCACGTAGTTATCTTATTGGACTACGGACAATATGAGCATATATATATATATATATATATATATATATATATATATATATATATGCTTTGTTATTGAGGTTTCACGTAGTCGCTTAGTAGGGCTACGAGTTAATGATGCATAATAAACCGCTAGAGTTTTAGTAAGGGGTCTCGATAGGACTCACTGAGATAATGTTTATCTCCCCCTTTATAATTGTGGCTTTTACTGAGAAGCGGGGAAAGGCTAAGCAAAGAGGCATGGCTAGGTGTGACCTATCCGAGGAGATGTCGAAGATTATTTCTATTGCTTATGCTAGTTTTCCCTAGTTGTTTCTGTAATTCGATTGTATGACTTATACATTGTTAAAAGTTGTAAATCGTTTCCGCTACTTATGTTTTGGATGTTGAACACTAGGGATGTATCAGGTTTATGAACATGGAACTTAAGTATTTTAAGTAATCCTATGTTAAGTTATGAATATTGAGGTTACCGTTTGATATGTATTATCGAAGTTTTTAGTTGTGTTCAATATCCGGGACAGGCAGTATTCTCTGATGTATGCTAAGTTGTACACTTTAGCATTTCTACATGATAGAAATATTAGGGTGTTACAGAACCAACTCCCCAAATCCGACACTTGAGAAACTTAGCCGATGGTTCTTTTCTTGAGGTGACCGAGTGGCACACGTACCTAGTTAACAATTACAAATTTGACACCCAATCATGGAGTGAGGGGAAAAAACAATTAATAGTGGGGTCTATGTTAAAGGTGAAACAGGAGGTGAAAATGACTACTACGGTGTGATCGAACACATATATGAACTTGAATACCCACGGTTAGACTATGAAAAGAGAATAGTTTTGTTTTTTTGTAGATGGTTTGATCCATCAGTTAGAGGAACGAAATTGAATCCAAAATGTACTACCGTGGACATTCGAATGAATGGAAGGTATAAAATTTATGATCCGTTTATCATGGCAGAAAATGTGAGGCAGGTGTATTATGTTCCATATCCGCAACTCAGAGAGGATGGTGTGTTGCAACTAAGACAAAACCACGGGGTCGCATTGAAGCCACTGATGCGGAGGATGAGGTTCCTTATCAGGTGGATGAAATTTCGGGAGTAGATGAGGTAATTGAAGTTGAACCGATTGACTCCTTATGTGATGATCGACTCCTAGATGAAGAAGTTGATGAAGATGAAGAAAAGAATGAAGATGAGCAAGATGAAGAAGAGAATGAACAGAATGAAGATGAATAATTTGATTAATCTTATGTTGTATTTAAATTTATTAGAGTCATTATTGTTCTTGTGTTTTCTAATATATGTTGTCTACTTATGTTGACTTCTTATGTTGTCTTTAAATTTATTAGAATCATTAATATATCAATATTGTTTTTGTTAATTAACTTTCTTTAATTTATTTATAAATATATATAATTAATGTTGTTAGTATCACATTTCGTTTCTATTTTTTCATAGATATGGATCCAGGAGGAGGTTCTGACCCACCGAGACGTCCTCATAAAGGGAAGAAGACTATGACCGATGAACCTCCTAAGAGGAGGCGTAATCGTGAGGTGGTACTTCATATTGGGAATATGAGGGGTCATACGTTTGTGGGCCCACCAGCTACTGCTCCGATTGCCCCACAACCTCCGCCTCCATTTGGCCCCGGATGGTATCATTTACCATCACATGGGCATTATATGGCCCCACCAAACGCGTATGCAGCAGGGCATATGGGCACATCAGCTGGGTATATGGGCACACCAGCTGGGTATATGGGAACATCAGCTAGGCATATAGGCTCATCATCTGTACCAGTTGGGTTATCTATGCCAATATCAGAGCCCCATGATGATATTGAGCATGATATTGGTGGTGGTAATGTTGATTTTGATGCATCGACCGATGACGAGAGAGTGGAGGTGATTGGTATTAATGGTGTCAGACTCAAAGTCATTTATAGTCGTGGTAACGCGTAAGTATTATATTGTTTTTTTTAAGTTAATTATGCAACGACCTATATATATATTTGATTTTTTGATATATCTTTCATTATGCAGGCAAAGACAGCTTCATCATGCATCACTCATGTCATCCGCAAAAGATATTTTCAAAAGTTCCATAAAAAGTGGAGTAAAGTCGATGATTATGAGAGAAAGGATTTGCTGGACTTCTTTAGGGTAAGTGTCAATTATTTTGTCATTACTTATATTGTTAGTTTAAATTTTATGTTTAATAACGTTTAATATAATTACTAATATATGTTTTCATTTTACTTAATACAGACCAAAGTGACAAGGGACATAGAAGATGATGACAATGTGCAGAGACTTTTTTTTAAAAGGATGGACGCTCAAATATCAGATTTGCTTTATAAGTTGTAGTGTAAAGATAAGAAGCCTGATTACATGAGTGATGAAATTTGAAACGCCTTCAAGGGCCAATGGGGAACAGAGACTTTCAAGAATAATGTTACCAAAGCCAAGAATGATAGAAAATCAAAAGGGTGATTCGCTTCACTGCGGCGGGTCCATCAACCAGGCTCAGCATGCTTCTAGAATGGTAATTTATTTTTAAAATTTGTGTGTTTTTTTACATTAGTCAATTAGTTAGCAATTTTTGAAATGTGTTTTATTTTACAGAGTAAGAACGCAGGACGCCCTATCACTGCTCCTGAGCTGCATAGAGCCACCCATGTGAGGAAAGGCACTGGCGAGTATATTGATGAGCGCTCCAGAATGACTTAGGTAAATATACCACTTGATTTGTATTATATAATGTTGCTTTGTCAAAATGGAGCGCTAATTTGTGGTTATCAAAATAGGAGCAAATAAATGAGAACATGACTCAGCTGACTCAGGGGAGTTGGGACCCTGAATCACTTGGCCAACTTACTCCTGAGATGATAGATCTGGTAAACAAAAATTGGGAGAAGACGGTAGGTTAGTCTAAGGGTCGCCTGTATGGTACGGGGCCCTTGGCTCCATTTATGGGCCAGTCTGTGGCCGGGAGCATCAGAAGACGCAGTCGACCAGCTTCTATTCCTGCAGAGACAGAGCATATTAGGCAGCTGGAGCAGGTGCTGCAGTCTACTCGACAGGAGCTACACGATACTCGACAAGAAGTCAGGACCTCTACTGACGCTATGAAAAAGATGCAGGAAGACTTTGCGAAGGTGACCCGTAGGCAGGAGCTGATGTTTAGGTATTTTAAGAATTTGCAGCAAGATGAGGAGTAAGATGAGAAGCAAGCTGAGGAGTCTGGGGAGTCTAGGGAGCCTGAGGAGTCTGATGGCGGCTGCTTTTAGGATTTGTTGTATCAGTTTGACATTTCAATATTTTGTTATTACATTTCAGATTAAGTGTTGTTGATTCGAATTTTATGTTATTGAAGAATTTTATTCTCGAAATTTTTATTTTAAACTGTTTTATGTATTTTAGATTTTATTATTTATTAATAAAACAAACAGGTATAAAAGGAGGTTTATCAAAAAAAAATTCAATTAGTTGGGCATTAGCGAGGGAATTAGCGAGGGATATTTCCATTAGCGAGGAGCGATTTAGCGACAGAACATGTCCCTCGCTAATTCCCTCGCTAATGGGAATTAGCGACGGATTTGGGGCATGTAGCGAGGGAATAATCTGTCGCTAATTACCAAGTTTTTTGTAGTAAAAGTCCACTGATTAAAAGGCCAAATTAATCTCTAACAATTTCTTCCCAGGACAATTCGTCCCTGACAATTTTTTCGGGACATATTAGTCCGTGGAATTTTCAAAATGGGGCTCGTTAGTCCCACCATCCATCAACAGTTAAAAACGTCAGGTTGGTGTTTATATTATTTTGTTCCCCCCTCTCCTGTGTTTCAAATGTCGTTGACTTGTTTTCTGGTTTCCAGAAACCACCCATTGAAGAAGAAGACATCCAAGGATTAATTTATCTCAACAGTGTAGGGACCAATATGTTTTTTTAAAAAAATTCAGCATAGCTAAAGTCATGGACCAATTTGGATTGAAATAACGAATACATGTCTGTTAACATGATATGGTGGAACATAATATTGTATCACATAGGAAATGCTATCGGACATTTTAATTCTTGATGGGCGGAGGACGATTGCGTTTTAAAAAAATTGTCAGGGACGAATTTTTCTTGTGATAAATTGTGAGAGACCAATTTAGGAGTTTTGTCTACTCGTTATTCATATGAAAGAAATTTCATCATCATATATATATATATATATATATATATATATATATATATATATATATATATATATATATATGTATGTATAAAGCTTTAATTTTTTATAAACCTCGCATTAAGAGAAGGATTTTGTCAAAAACTTTCAATCTTCGAATCGTAATCTTGCCCATTAGTAGTAATGCCTTAAATGCCTAACATACTTGGTCTTTCTAAGGTTGATAGTGAAAATCCACCTAAGGTTGTTGAAATGATTAGATGTAGCTATCAGGTGATAGTGAACCAAGATAACTCAGTGTTTCATTTATTTTCAAGCTCTTCACTTCCTGTTTAACAAACTGTTTTACCAAAACAACTTTGAAAATACCCATGCGAAAAGGATTTTTTAAAACCACCAATTCAAACCCCCTTTCTTGCGTTTTAATTTCTCGCTTTCACTAATTTCTCGTCCACCCACAAACAAGGCACAACAAAATTTGTTCCAACCAACAGTTACCACCTTCCTTTAATCAATGCGCTCAAATCAAATAAAATTTATAATGCAATGACCCAATGACTTTAGGAGAGTAATAAGACACACAGAGACATTAAAGCGGTTGATTAACATATGACGGGATCCCGACAAGTATACTGGATCATTACAACGGTAAGTCCGAGTGTCGAACTCAAGGATTGTGTTTAATCATTTATTTATCAATTTAATTACCAAATTGAACGGTGAATAATTTAGTTTGTGATGACAAGAAATTAAATTTAAAAACAATAAAATATATAGTGATTTTTTATTTTAAAGAATGAAGAACACGTGTTTGAAGTTGTGAAAATGAAAAGCGTCGAGGACGAGTTTCAATTGATTTCACCTTTATCAATAATGAATGCAAGTTCCTCCTATGTGTTATGACTAAATTATCTTAATTATTCTAATCCTAATTCATTACGCAAGAGAACTTTTGTCGCTAACAAAATCTCTAACTTCTTGGTGACTTTAATTAGAAAATAAGCACTACGTACATAAATTCAATGATTATTTCTCTTTTTTTTGACTGGATCAATGACTATTCTAGATAAAGATATAAAGATTTCAACTCTTAAGCATTTGTAATTCAAACTTCCACTAAAATTATAAATTGTAAATCATCCTAAGAGTGATCAATTCCTAGAAAGCATTAAGAACATAGATTGAAACATAATCGCATAAGAGTCATTCGAATAAAAGAGGTTCAAATGAAATACGTAAAAGATTCATCAATGTTTACTCATCCACAACATTGAGATGTTTAGCTAGACATTATAATAAAGAAAACCAAAGAGAAATTTAAACTAGGTCAACAAGATGCGAATCCTAGCCGTCACGAAGCTCCAAGATGCTCTCTCAAACTGTCTTTGGTCCATAATGACCTAAAACTCACGTTCATATCCTTAAATATGGGCAATATTAATGAATTATCGCCTAGCGAGCAGTTCGAATCCCCCGACGACCTGGCAGAGAAAGTAAAAGAATTAAGAGTACCAAATATCTTAAAAGTACAGAATTAAATAACCAAACGAATTCTATGTACCAACAATTGAAATCCATGCTATTCTACTCCTAGATCTAACTATAATGAAAGTAATTAAAGGAAAAGCAAATAAAAATGATCAAAACTATATACATATTGTGGAGCAATCAACATACCATGAATAATAGACTCCAATAGATGACCTCTTCTTGTGATCAAAAGCAATGATCGTTTCCAAGCAGAGAACGCATTTATGATTCTATAAGTTATGGCTTTCGATTAAGCAGTTTTCATTTTGCTTTAAAGATGGGGACTCCAAGGTAATTGAAAGGTAAAGCACCACAAGAAAAACCTTGAAATCTGTTGACCCTGAACTTTCTACTAGAAGCACTAATGTGAAATCTACTTTAAAAAGCACCATTTGGAGTCCGCTGTTCAAACACTCGAGTTTGAAATGACATAATCGGTTGTTCAAATGACTGACTCCACATGTGAATTTCGATACACAATTGGAGTGAGTCGTTTGAACAACCGGCTCCAAAATTCGTTTCACTTAACACAAAACCTCGATCATATCGTCTTCTTCATCTATTTAGTCGTTCATCTTGTTTTCGAACCGTAACCCTCATTTCTTTCCCTCTCGTTTTCACCACCATCACTGTCACAACGCTACCACTCATCCCCCCATGGCTACATTTCTCCCTCAACCACACTCACCTCCTACTCTCGACCACTCTCAATCTCTCACTCTCCCATTGTTGTTATCAAGAAGTGATTGTTATTGTTGTGTTGATTATTATTTTCGTCGTCGTCAATAAGTGATTATTGTTGTTCCGGTTTTTAAGGTGAGGGCTGCCTCCCACTTATAAACTCTTTTGGGACCATATCTCTAGTCAATGTGGGACTCTGGTTTTTCCCAATACTAATTCTACAGAATGGTCAAAATATAATTTTGTTACTTACCAATGGATTATCCGTAAAAAAACATTCAAGAATGGTGGTTTGTTCATTTTTGTTATTGTGCTTTTCTTGTTAGTTGCTAATGTTTTTGCTTTTCTTTTATGTTTTTTTCTTTCAAAAAGCATATTATTCATGGAAGAATGTTTAATTTGGGATGAGCAATTTCAAGTTCAGCGGGCAATTTCAAGTTATGTTGGCAATTTCAAGGTTTTGATTGGGACATCATTGAGACTCGCAAGATTTTTAAGATAACTAGAGCAAAAATTCAAGTTAATTTCATTATGTTAAAACATTCTTCGTAAGCTTATGAAAAAGTAATTATGTTCATTGATCATTTGCAGGTTTGGGTTCAACAAAAGTTACTTTTGCCAATTTCACTAAGCAAAGGTTGAAATACGAGTTAGGATCAACTTGGGTCTTTTTTCTATGGGATTTTAGCTCAATGAGGTTTTAATGAGGCCCATTGTATATGTACCGGTTGGGGTGCCCGCTTGCACCCCCTTTTATATAATTTTTTGCGTAAGAAAAAAAAAACGAAAGAAATGTCATTGAACCATGTTATCCTTCAGAATTAGAACAAGGCGTTTAAGTACTAAGCATTTATCATACCGAGGTAGAATTTAAGAATTTGAGAAAATAGGAAAATGAGCATGAGATCGACTATGACCTGAAAAGCCTTAATTAAATTCAAGACTCTATTTAAACTTTTTAAGTATTGCCCCGTGTACTTGTGTGTGGTTCAATTATGAAGTTAGTTACTAGTGATTGTTAAGTGAGTCACCTGGCAAAGAAGTCAAGTTTGGTGTGTTAAGCAAAGAAGTCACCTGACAATAATTTTTAAGGAATATAAACAAGCTAAATATCGTAAATTTCAATGGCACGATAAAAAATGCAATAAAAGATGATATCTCATTAACCTAAAAAAATACATTTCCTTAACAATGCATTACCTTTAATCTGCTAACCAAAGAATGAGAGACTAAGTTAAAACAGCCACGGGGCAACTCTCCTTTGGCAAGAAAGTCATTGGTATTTGTTATGGTAATATGTCTCAATAATAATTGCACCCCTCATTTAGGGCCCATTAACAATTTGGCCCATTAACAGCCCAACCAAATCAACGGCTCAGATGTCTTCTCAAGATCGGTTGGCTCAGAATAAACAACACAAACACATTCAAACTCTATAAATACCCCATTCAATGCTCATTAATGGTAAGCAGATTTCTAACCAAACACTCATTCTCTCAAATACTGACTTGAGCATCGGAGTATCATTGCAGGTACAACGCCGCCTCTCAAGATCGAACACCTCAACATCGCCTCTCAAGATCGAACACCTCAACATCGCCTCTCAAGGTCGAACAAAACCTTCCTCTCAAAGCCTGAAGACAAAGATAGAATCAAGGACAAAATATCTACCAACTGCATAGTATCGATCCTCAAGATCGAAAGCACGGTACCGAACATTGGCGACCACAGTGGGAGAAACCAGTACCCGATTTTTCTCACCATCTCCTTGAACTTATTAAAATGGCACCAACACGCCGCTCAATACCGACTCGTCTCATGGCCGAACCTGACCTCGGCCCTCAGCGAACCCCTGAAGGCCACCTCCAGGAACTCACGAATTCGTCACAAACAAGGAGCCGACATCCCAACACGGGACCTTCCCGAACACAATCGGGCGCAGATGAGACGAGCTTACCACCTCCCCCCCAATTACTCCCGGCCTTGACAGACGCGGTTCAACAGCTCGTTCAGCTATTGGCTCGGCAAGAAGCGGTAAGTGAAGAAAGAAACAATCGTTTCGCCAACCTCGAATCCGAAGTAGCGAGACTCCAAAATCAAAACGTCTTGGATCAACAATCATCCGGGCAGAGCTCACTGGAAGAACGGCACCCAGCTCGAAGGAGACTTTTTCATCGATCACCCCCTCGGAGAAAGCTCGCTCATCGCTCCCCGCCACGCCGCCACCGAGGGAATGGTTCCCGTTCTCCTCCGGCTCGCCAACACGACGATCTTGGTGATCCTCATTCTCCGCCACGCCGCCACCAAGGGAGTGATTCCCGTTCTCCATCAGCTCGACAATACGACGATCTTGATGATCCTCATTCTCCTCCACGCCGCCACCAAGGGAATGGTTCCCGTTCTCCTCCGGCTCGCCAAATTGAAGGCTCGACCTCGTCAAGGAGACGATCGAGAAGCCATAACAGCGTTCAAACCAATCAAACACGACGATACGGACGTCCTGAACCCCATCACCGACACCAACCACTGTCACGGGCTAATCGACCGGGGCGAAAAGGTCCTTTCACTAGATCGATTGACAACTTCCGGGTTCCCCGGTATCTCGAGAAACCACCTGGAGGTTTGAAGACTTACGACGGGACGGGCGACCCCGACAGACATCTAGACCAATTTGACACGACCATGCAGTATCGAAATGTACCCATGGAAATGAAATGCCGAATATTCCCTTTGACCCTAGACAAAATGGCTTCCGAATGGTTTCGGACGTTAAGGTCGAATACCATTTCCTCATGGGACCAGTTAGCAAAACACTTCTCGGTGCACTTTGCCCATTCCAAGAGCAAACCCAAAAACAAAAATGTTCTAGCATCTATTGTCCAGAAAGCAAATGAACCCCTGAGGGAATATATAGAGCGATTCAACGTTGAAGCTCTTCAGGTTCGGCAGTTAGACGACGCCTTTCGAATTTTCTTCATGGCCCAAGGTCTGCTCCCTGGAAGCTCGTTCCGAAAGCACATCAACACCTGGGAACCTAACACCCTTCAAGAATTCCTCGAACTATCCCAGTGCTTCATTAACGAAGAAGAAAATTCCAAGATCGACAAAACGTCGTCACAGGCAGAATCGTCGAAACGCCACATCGAGATCGACCCTCGGAAAAACTCCTGGAACATCGGTAGGAAAAATCGTCACCAGGTATACACCGAACTCAACGTCTCCAACGCCCAGTTACTAGGGGAATGTTGGAACGTCGAATTCAGGGACGTCAAGCCTCCCAGGCCCTTACCTATCCGACCTGGGCAGAAGGCCAACAAATACTGCCGATACCACAGAAGCAATGGCCATGACACAAACCATTGCAACGCCCTAAAGGATGACATAGAAGATTTGATAAAACGGGGAAAACTATCTTCTTACGTCAAAAGGGAGGGAGAACGGTCTGACAACTTCGGAAGAGAAAGAAATGAAAACCTCAGGGCAAAAGGAAAAGAAATGACCGACCCAGACTGCGAAGAGCTGGATAAAAAACGCTCGGTTATCATGATGATAACTGGGGGATTCGATCATGAAGGATCGGGAAAATCCATGAAGAGAAAATGGAAGGAATTGTTGTGCGTGGCTTCAACGTCAACGACCCCGGTCAAGACTAACCGACCTCCATTATCTTTTAGTGACAACGACCTTATTGACGGAAAAGCTAACAAACACGTACCTCTCTTGATATCGGCAATCATAGCCAACAAGGAGGTACGTAGAATCCTGGTCGATCAGGGGAGCTCATCAGACATCATCTTTATCGATCTTCTGAGCAAAATGGGGATCGATAAAGAGGAACTCACCCCTTATAGAGGGACGGCTTTGTCCGGTTTTAACGGATCTCGAACGAAACCCCTTGGACATCTGGAGCTAATGGTTACCTACGGAACCGAACCAATGGTCCGAACCGTCAGAACCAAATTCCTCGTCTTACCTTGTGAATCCATATACAACGGCATTATAGGAAGACCGACCCTCGGCAGGCTCGGGGCGGTTACATCCACCACTCACTTAAAAATGAAGTTCCACTCTCTTTGCGACAGAGTTATCACCTTAAACTCTGACTTAGAATCGGCCTCCAGGTGTTTTTTCCTATGGACTAAGAACGAAAGAAAAGCTTCGGAGCATGAAGGGGTTCCCCCTTCGGAAGTACTGGCGACTCCCAAAATACCAAAAGGAAGATCGACTGAAGTTAACACCGCCACTAACGTAGGAACCAACTGCGGTCCGGAGGTCGAAAAACAGATAGATATCGACGAGCTAACGAAAGAGCTCAAACGCAAAATCAGAAGACCAGAGCCTGATGGAAAGTTCGTCGAAACACAACTCGGTTCAGACCCCTCCCAAAAAATCAGAATAGGGATCGACCTTCCAGAAAAGATCAAGACCGAATTAACCCAATGTCTTAAAGATTTCAAAGACATCTTTGCTTGGTCGGCCGAAGACATGCCTGGGATCCCGCCAGAGATTGCCTGCCATCGGCTCGCAATAAACCCAGAAGCAAAATGGATCGCCCAAAGAAAGCGGGCCCAAAGCAGAGAAAAAGCCATTGCTGCCACCTTAGCAGTAGACGACCTCATCCGAGCCAACTTTATCTCTGAGGTTAAATACACAACTTGGTTATCAAACCCTGTCCTGGTGAAGAAGTCTAACGGAAAATGGCGTATGTGTGTCGACTACACCGATCTTAATAAAGCTTGCCCAAAAGACGCCTTTCCGGTCCCCAGTATCGATCGTTTGGTCGACAGCGCTTCCGGTTTCCAGTTGTTATCTTTCATGGACGCATACTCCGGGTACAACCAAATCGCCATGTTTCCACCAGACCAAGCAAAAACCGCCTTCATCACTGACCGAGGAAACTTCGCGTACCGTGTTATGCCCTTTGGTTTAAAAAACGCTGGAGCAACTTATCAAAGAATGATGAACAAAGTTTTCCAAAACCAGATCGGTAAAAGCGTAGAGGTCTACCTCGACGATATGATCGCCAAAAGCAAAAGTGATGCCGACCATGTAAGCGATCTGAAAGCAATTTTCTCTGAGGTACGAAAAAACAGAATGAGATTAAACCCAGAGAAATGCACTTTCGGGGTTCGAGCTGGGAAATTCTTAGGTTTCTTCTTAACAGAACGAGGTATCGAGGCAAACCCAGACAAATGTCGATCCGTCACAGAAATGCGAACTCCGACGTCCAAAAGAGAAGTACAAAAACTCAATGGAATGATAGCTGCTCTATCTCGTTTCATATCGAATGCAGCATTCAAATCTCTTCCACTTTTCAAAATCCTCAAAAAAGAAGAAAAAGATTTCAAATGGACACCCGAGCAAGACGAAGCTTTGAAGCAACTTAAAAAATCTCTCTCCGAGCCTCCAATTTTAACTCGCCCAAATGAAGGAGAAACATTATACCTATATCTAGCAGTCTCGGAAGAGGCATTAGCTGCCGTTCTAGTACGCGAACTCGAAACCGGGCAAAGTCCCATCTACTTCGCAAGCAAGGCTCTGCACGGGGCTGAAAGTCGTTATCAGAAAATCGAGAAAATCGCCTTGGCCCTCATTGTTGCAGCTCGACGTTTTCGAGCTTATTTCGTCGCCCACCAGGTAGTCGTCCGCACTAACTACCCAATCAGACAGATACTCCACAGACCCGATCTAGCTGGAAGGATGATCAAATGGGCCGTAGAACTCTCAGAGTTCGGTATCAAATATGAAGCTCGAACCACACTTAAAGCACAAGTTTTAGTCGACTTCATCGCCGAGATGACACCTGCTAACACCGGCTCTGACATATGGATCCTCTACGTCGATGGTTCCTCAAATCCAAAAGGGAGTGGTGCTGGGATTATGCTAGAAAGCCCGACTGGGGTCATCATCGAAGTTTCCCTTTCATTCGGTTTTCCCACCTCGAACAACCAAGCAGAGTACGAAGCTTGCATTGCCGGACTTCGCCTGGCAATTGACCTCCAAGTCCAAAAAATTAAACTCCACACCGACTCTCTCTTGGTGGTCTCCCAGATCGAAAGCAAATACGAGACCAAAGAACCGATCCTACAAAAATACCTACTTCAGGTACGGTCGCTAATAGCTAAATTTGAAACAAGCGAGATACTTCACGTCCCAAGAACGGAAAACCAACGAGCTGATATCCTCGCCAAACTCGCAAGCACAAAAACCCCGGGTAACCAAAGGACGACCATCCAAGAAACACTACACAATCCCAGTGTATCTATTGAGCCGCTGTTTAACCCGACCATCTACGTACTTGAAGAGGCAGACAGCTGGATAACCCCAATTCTAGAGTACATCGTCTCAGGAACGGAACCCCCAGACAGAAACGACGCCAAATATATCAGGAGAAGAGCCTCGGCTTTTTCAGCCATCAACGGGACGCTCTATAAACGAAGCCTCTCTTCCCCGTTAATTAAATGCATCGAGGGAGAGGAAGCAGCCTATGTGTTGACAGAAATTCATGAGGGGATCTGCGGCCAGCACATGGGAGCTCGTTCTTTAGCACGAAAAACCCTTCGAGCCGGCTACTACTGGCCGAGCATGATCGGTGATGCTAGTGATCACGTGAAGAAATGCAAGAAATGTCAAATCCACGCCAATGTGCACATAGCTCCCCCCACAGACCTCACGAGTTTATCCTCCACATGGCCCTTCGCATGGTGGGGAATGGACTTGCTCGGACCCTTCGCAAAAGCACCAGGACAAGTCAAATTCTTGATCGTCGCCGTAGACTACTTCAGTAAATGGATAGAAGCGGAACCCCTGGCAACTATCACTGCAAAAAACTGCATAAAGTTCTTCAAAAAAAGCATCATGAGCAGGTTCGGGATCCCCGAGGTAGTAGTAACAGACAACGGAACGCAATTCACAGACACGGGATTCCGCAAACTAATGTTCGAGCTTAAAATTAAACACCATTTCACTTCAGTAGAGCACCCTCAAACCAACGGTCAAGCAGAGGCTGCAAACAAAGTAATACTAAACGGGCTGAAACGACGGTTGGACGATGCTAAAGGAAATTGGGTAGAAGAATTGCCTTACGTCCTCTGGGGATACCGGACGACCCCCCAAAGCTCCACTGGGGAAACACCTTTTAGGCTATCCTACGGCAGCGAGGCGGTCATCCCCGTCGAAATCGGCGAACTTAGTTGGAGAACGGCAAATCCCAAAACACAAAGCAATAACGATCAAGCCCTAAGAGAAGAACTCGACCTCATCGATGAAATCCGAGGTCGAGCCTCACTCCGAGAAGCGATCATCAAACAAAAAGTGGCAACCAGATACAACACCAAGGTCGTTCACAGAGACTTCAATCCTGGCGATCTGGTACTCAGAAGGGCTGACGTCGGTCAGAAAAACGCCTCCCAAGGAAAGCTCGCCCCAAACTGGGAAGGCCCCTACCGAATTTTATCTAAAACCGGCACGGGAGCCTTTAAATTGGAGACCCTCCAAGGAAGAAAGGTTGAGAGGACTTGGAACGCAACAAAACTGAAAAGTTATTATCCTTAGAAAGAAGTCACTCACACCGATCTTATGTAAACTCGAAATAAGCTATTAATAAAGAAGCTTGACATTTCTTTCAAACACTTTCAATACTTCTCAAAAGTTTTTCAAGTCGCCACACATTCTTGATTTTCATCAAACAGAATGAAGGGACCTAATTCCCCCAACAGGAATCAACGGGGACCGATCTTAAAAGATCTCCCCAAAGAATCAACTGGGACCGATCTTAAAAGATCTCCCCAAAAGCGACCACCCAAAGGTCAAAAACTCTTTGAGAAAACAGTTAAATCCGAGCCGAGTCTTGGCAAACTATCTCAAAGAGACCGGGTCTTCAAGGATCGAAACGTCCTACGAACGACCATCGGCCACAGCTGCCGATACCCCTATGGGGCGAGTTAAATCTGGGCCGAGTCCTAGTAAACTGTCCTATAGGTTCAAAACCGGTAAATCGAGTTCCTCGATTTACCGACGTTTTTACGTCACACGCGACGTGCAGAATTTAAAAAGCACTCGTTAAAAACTCGCAAAAAACGACATACATGACATGCGAAATTCGAAAAGCATTCATTAAAGCTCGTAAAGGCCTTATAAGCATATTCCAAAAAGAGGTTACAAATATCTCCAGCTAAAACCAAACAGAAGTTCCGGATCTATACAAAAAATGCATAAGTAAAAGCATACACCAGGAACTTCTGCAAAAGAAACGCTATTACAACATCAGGCAGTGGAGGTCGGGAATATCACACTCTTCGTCTGCGTCTGAGCATCGATCTTAAAAATCTGACCCCCTTCTACCTCATGGTCGGCGTCAATAATCGACCGATCCAAAATTATAGAAGGATGGACCAAAGTAATTTGCTCCTGGGCGGACTCAAAACCCTCCTTGTACAGCTCAATTGCAGAATTAGCAGCTTCCCGAGCCTCCCTCCTAGCCTCATTTGCAAGTTTTGTCGCCTCTTTAGCATTTCTTCTGCTTTGCTGAAGGGCTGCCTCAAGCTCTGCAATTCGAGCCTCCGCATCGCCGCTCGTACCGACCCGCGCCTCAGATGCTTTCTTCAAATCCTCTTCCAAATCAGCTACACGAAACTCCAAACCTTTGATCTTCTCGTTGGCCTCGGCAAGTTGCCCCTCCAAAACTTTTTCCCTTTCTTCAAGCTCCTTGACACGATTCTCAGCAAACTCCGCCCGACGTACAACCTCCCCTTGGCTTTCCTTCAGAACCAGAAGTTCTTGCTTTGTTCGAGCAAGCTCTTTCGATTTTAAAGCCACGTCTCCCACGAGCTTCACTATTTTTGACTTCTCAAGCTCCAACGAAGCTGCAAAATCGAAAAATGAGGGAAATCAGTTTATGAAGAAAGAGATGTTTTTATGAATATAAAAGCAATGATGTCGTTTACCCTTAGCCCGCTGCTCGTATTTTTCTTTCTCGATCCTATGAACATCGGCCAAATTCGCCAACAATTTAACAGACGCCCCGACAGGATCCTCCCGCCATTGGGCGTAATTCTGCTCCAAAAAACCCTCCTCCAAGGGTACGGTCTTACTCTTATGCTTCGGTCTCCTCGAAGTCTTACTCCTTTTTTCTGGCCTCTGCTCGGCACTTGCTTCGGTGCGCACCCTTTTTCCCGAGGTACCCGCACCAACTTCGGGAGCAGTCGGGGGAGGAGAACTGGAGACAAGATCGACCATAGCCTCATAGGCAAGGTCCTCCTGGGTAACGATATTTATCGGAGAAGCAGCAGTGACCGTCCCGACAACAGTCTCGGCCTGGGGAGAAGTCGGAAGCGGAACACCAGCCCCCTCAGCATCTCCAGATATCTCGACGCTCCTCATCGCCAGCGCCTTCATTACGGCGAGCTTCTTTGGGGCCATGGTATCTGGAAAAGAAACATAAATCGGTCATACAAACTACGGTCAAAAATATGCAAATATCAATAGCAAGAAAAACAAGGCTACCTAAGACAATTTGCACTCGTCTTCGCTTTCCGGCCTGAACTATCTTAGCCGCAGGGATACCCCGATACTTATGTTTTGAAAACGGAATGTTCTCAGAAATAAACATCAGGATCCTCTTGGTAAGAAGATCGGCAGCGTTCAAACGATTCTGACCAACCGAAAAGGAATTGGTGGATCGTTCAAAATGGGCCTGACTCCAACCAATGGGAAACTTGGTGGACACCAAAGTCCGACCATCCTCTGAAAACTTTCCCACTCTCTCAATCGCTTCGTCGGTCACCGGTTCAACCCAATAAAATAACTCCTTCCAATTCCCCTTCAACGAGTCCGCATAGGCTTTAAAAATCTTGGCACCTCGCCTCGAACGAAGACTGACGTGTTCGCGACCGGACTTATTCTCACTACTATTCCGATTGATCTCAAACAAATGAAAAAAGAGCGACGGCGAGACCGGCCTCTCCAGATGAAGACACATTAGCTCGAAAGCTCGAACAAAAGCCCACGCGTTTGGATGCAACTGAGAAGGCGCAACATCCAAAGTCGCCAAGACCGTCTGCTCGAACCAAGTGAAAGGAGGCCTGATATTCATCTCGTTTATCAGCATATGATACAAAGTAAACTTAAGCTCTCCTGGCCACAAAGCCACATGCTCTCCCTTCTTCATTCCCTCGACTCTCCAAATTCGCTTCGAGCGACCCGAAGCTTTCCTCCCGACCCTCTCCAAATTAAACCCATGCTGGTACAACGATTCGATCTCCAAAATGTTTTTGGAAACCCAATCATATTGGGAGACCTCTCGCACCGGTACGTCAAGGTCCCCACAACCAGTACTAGAGTACTCATCCAGAGAAACGGCAGAAGCTCGGCTGGACTCCGGTTGGCTCTTAGGGCGAGATTCAACTTGTTCTTCAACACCCTCTCTATCGGACTCATCAGCAGAGTCGGAACTCGACCCAAGATCGACCTCGGAACCCTCTGATTCCTCCACTGGAATTTCCTCATCAGACTCGGAAGTAACAGCCATCACATCCACCAAGCAATCCTCCTCCACATCTTCGGGAGTATCGTCATTCGGCTCATTAGCATCGGTCGCAGGAGAAGAACTTTCGCTCTCAAAATTATCCTCCGCCTTATCACTCACAGGGGCGGAAGCAGAGTGCTCTTGCACGTCCGGGGCGGCGACTTCAAGAGGCTCGGCACGGACCTCAGGGATTTCACCACCAGAAGCCATCGCACTCGTAAACTCTTTCCGGTACTGAGTGACGTCTCTCCGAGTTTGTTTTGTCCTCGCCAGAGCGAATCTACAGGAATGGGGGACGAAATGTCAGGGTTAAAGATCGAAAATGGGTTCGCGAGCAAGTCGGAACCCGACCTGACGACCCCCATTCTGAGATCAAAGGGGACTGGGGGAAGTCCAGGCACAAACAAAAAGAAAAATAAAGAAAAATCAAAAATAGACTAACCTCGGAACTAAGCCGCAAGTTGATTATATCTGGAGAAATACGGTTGTCGATCCACAGAAACCGACCTTGAAAGTACTTCGAAACTTTTCAAACTCGTTTACTTTAAAGAAACTCGGGAGCTCTCGAAGATCGATAAATCAAAGACAGATGATCAGCAAGCAATAAATGGGAAGGTGAGACCCTTTATTTATAGCAAAGCGGATTTTATGGGCCTGGGCCGGGAAGTCGAAGCGTCACATCCAAACCCTAGCCCATTAAAATTCACACGATAAAGAATAAAACGTCACCATCACGCGCCGCCACTGTGAAATCACGCTTTGTCAGAAACAATAAAGATGGCACTGATTCCAAGATTACGCTGATTCCAAAGCAGCACTGAATTCAAAAAATACTATCTACCTCGCTCGGAAGATCGACGACCTTTTAACATCGGCCAAAAATCCCAGGCTCGACATAAACTCAAGACTGGAGAAATTTCTACTCAAACAAAGACAAAAATACAAGGCTACGTCGCCCATCAAGTCAAGGTCGCTCCTCAAATCGACCAGACTTGGGGGGCCACTGTTATGGTAATATGTCTCAATAATAATTGCACCCCTCATTTAGGGCCCATTAACAATTTGGCCCATTAACAGCCCAACCAAATCAACGGCTCAGATGTCTTCTCAAGATCGGTTGGCTCAGAATAAACAACACAAACACATTCAAACTCTATAAATACCCCATTCAATGCTCATTAATGGTAAGCAGATTTCTAACCAAACACTCATTCTCTCAAATACTGACTTGAGCATCGGAGTATCATTGCAGGTACAACGCCGCCTCTCAAGATCGAACACCTCAACATCGCCTCTCAAGATCGAACACCTCAACATCGCCTCTCAAGGTCGAACAAAACCTTCCTCTCAAAGCCTGAAGACAAAGATAGAATCAAGGACAAAATATCTACCAACTGCATAGTATCGATCCTCAAGATCGAAAGCACGGTACCGAACAGTATTGACTTTTGATAGTCAATGTTTACTTGCCAATAGATAGCTGCCCTATTGCTATTTTACTTACTGATGATGAAGTTTTCCACATGAATTGCCTATAATTTGTGTATGACAGATTTTATAGTAAAGAAGATGGAATAAACCATTGAAACATTGGCATATGCTATGGATATCCATAACGAACGTTTTCTTGTTTGGCTGACATTTGTTAATTTTTAATGCTCCGGAATTGCTGAATATATCCTACCATTTTAGATTCTTTTTTACTATAAAGAAAGAGGTGCGGAGAAAAGACGTTGCGAATAAAATCAAGGTCTTTATATAACAAAAGTTGTTGACTAATCTACGCCGAAGAAACCGGACTAGCCACATGTTTTTTACATATATTTCTTTATCGGTCCGTGTGGTTCTCCACTTACAGTATAATTTTTGCCACAGTCGAGAGTCAAATTCAAAATCTTGGGATTGGATATCAACTC
The DNA here is from genome assembly GCA_039519185.1 of Astragalus membranaceus. Taxonomy (NCBI): domain Eukaryota; kingdom Viridiplantae; phylum Streptophyta; class Magnoliopsida; order Fabales; family Fabaceae; genus Astragalus; species Astragalus membranaceus. The sequence goes on from CM076853.1 coordinate 25,630,444, forward strand.
AGTTACCACTCAAACCAAACATTGTTGGTTTTTAGTACATATATCTTATACTTTCTTTTTTCTTTTATTTGTTTTCTTAAGATATCTTAGTTCAGAAAGTTCTGAAACTTTCATTTTATATTGTCATGAATATATTAAAGCTTCATGGGAGATTTAGACGCGAGGTCATAGAGTTAATTTTTTTTTTAAATTACGTACTACTCAAAATATAATAAAATTAAAACTTGAATATAATTAAGTAAATTAATAAATTACTAATAAATAAATAAAGCTTAAACATACCATAAACTTCATTGTGAAGTTTTTTTTTTATAAAACCAGATTCTCCTAATTTGGAGGAGGATTTTGGCGTGTTTTGGATTGCGGAAACAATTTCTTCAAACCATTTTTATCCTTTTTTTGGTATATACCAGGGTATCCACCGCCGAACGCAGTAACTAATCCCCTCGCTGGATTGGAGGCACCTCGAAAGGTGGGATAGCTAGACGAGGATCGAACCCTGAGTTTCTCATCCTTTTATAATAGCCTTAAAATTAAAAATATATTAATAATTACCATTCTCTTATCGTCGACAACAAAATTACTCTCTCAATTAAGGTGAAAGATATCTATAAGAGGTAATGCAAAACTTATTTTCCAGTGTGATGCAAAATCAAAGGTTTAGGTGCAAAAGTAAAATTCCAGGAGGGGTCAAAATATTTTTTATAGGGTAAAAATGCAAAATTTATTTTTTTCAGGGTGTTCAAATGACCCTGGAGTATATATATATATATATATACTAAAACATATTAATAATTAAATTAATATCCACTATTTTATAACTATTTAAAAATGAACGTAATAATATTTGAATAATTTAATTATTCATCTATGTTTATATTTTGCAGTAAATACTTGTGTTCTCAGTACTATTATTGTAATATACTGCAGTAAATTATACTAAGATACACTTTTAAGTTCTTTGTTATACCTTTGCACTTAAAATGTTTATGATCAAAATACTTCTAAAGCTTTTCAAAAGAAAAATTGTATATACTCCAAGGACCGTAGAATATTAGTAAGGATATCTGGGTACCTCATTAGCGACGTAAATGGTAGCGAAGTACGTAAGACCCTGCAGGTTGACTGGGCAGTCATATACCATAATTTGAGGTTTATTATCCTAAAGTATTCTAATCCTAAACGGAGAAAAATATTTCGAAAATACTTTATTTTTGGTCATATACATGTTTGAAGCAAGGAATAACTTAGGCTTTGAGTGTTTAAATCTGGTTTAATATACTTCAGTATTTACTTTAATTTTCTATGAACTACGGTAACCTCTACTCCAAAATATAAAATAGAAAATAATTTTATTATTCAAGCTTTGATATCCGGCAACATGGCATTATGAACTGAGTTTTGGACAAAACATGGTTAACCTAAACGGCATTTCCCAGATGGTAAGTAACTAGTTCAGTTTTAATACTTATATTTCTGCAAGTAACCAGATGAAGGCAATGATACTTACGGGTGAGGAATACCTTACATCTTTTCTAAACAAAAGCTTTTTCCTCACCACTATGTCTTCTACACCCTCTTCTCCTCCTACCTCTGTGATATCATCCACTGGTAGTAACATTTGCCAGAATCAATCTGTTCGTAACCACAATCTAGATCTTGAAAAGGATCTTACCAATCAGGAAGTAACTTCCCCCAATTTTACCATAGACAAAAAATCCCTTAAAAAGGACTTTTACTCTGAGGAATGGTCTCCTCATAGGGAATGGTTCCTCCAAAATTTTGAAGGTAATAAAGGGTACCTTGTCCAAATGAAATATTATAGGTTCCTCAAAAGAGTCAAATACAATATCCCCTTCTTCTACTGGTTTCGTGCCTACGCCATAGTCAAAGATATGGATTATCCCTTTCGTAATGACCATGACGAGCCTAAAACCAATACTATTTGGCACCTCAAAGATGGCCAAATGGTCCAATCCGAATTACCCCCCAAAATACCCTTTGCCCTTAATAGCAAAGACCAAGCCACCCCTGTCATGGCTGCCCCTTTCAAAACTAAAATGGATGGGGAACCAGTCACAGCCAGAGACATCAAAGACCTTATGGAACAATCCAATTACACGAACAAATACCTCCAGGCCTTAGGAGACTCTAGCAAGAGTAAAGGTAAGGAAGTTATTAGCGAACCAGAGTCATCTTCTTCTAAAAGGATTGAGAAACCTCTCTTCAAACCCTATAGAATCCCAAAAACTTTCAAAGGATCCCAAAGCAATAGCTCCAAAAGTCAAGTCAAAAAGGAAGTTGACAATGCCAACGATGAGTTCCTGGCTAAAGTCAAAGAGCAAATAGCCCTTCTCAAAACTACTATCCCTGAAACACCTTCTCCTGGCACCCCTCCCCCTAAAAATGCCAGAACCATCAATATGATTGATAAAACCTCTTCTGACCACTCTGAGAGTGCCAAAGACGGTATCAATCCTGTTATCTACAATCCTAACAACCAGTGGCGTAAAGAAACAAAGCTTTACTATCCCAGAGCCACTGCCCCTAACACTCCCTCACCTAAAAGTTTTAGGTCCACCAAAGTATTAAGTAAAACCTCTTCTGGTAACCCAGAAGGTATGGCCAGCAAACCAAAGCACTATGACAAGAAACAGGCCGATAAACCTAAAATCCAGGAAAGGCCTCAAGCTACTCCAAACACTTGCTGCACTTGTGGTAAGAATCAAACCAAAACTCAGGATAATAACCAATCTACCAAGAAACAGCATGATAGCCTCAAAAGGCCTATCACTTGCTTCACTTGCGGCAAAACTGGCCACAAGAGCAAAACATGTAGGATCGTAGGGAAACTTGAAGCCCTAGGTTTAGATCCTGAAACCACAGATAAGGTTAATAAATTATTAATCCTATCTTCAAAAAATAGTTCTGACACTAGCTTAGAATCCACTAACCGTTCTTCTGAAACCCCTATCCAAACCCAGAAGAATGTGTTAACCAATCAGCAATTAATCATTAATCACCATAATAACCATTGGTCCGGAAACAACTCATCTCTTGAGGCTTCTGCTTCCGAGAATGTTAAAATATCCACTAATGATTATTTAGGTCAGATTGATATTAATCTGCTCTCAACTATTATTCAATTCTTTAAAACTAATGCATCCTCTTTCCCTTTTCAAAAAACGGAGGGTGATACAATAGCTGGTTACCCAGAGCAACCTACCAAAACTAAGTATACCCTTAGGGAAGGTCTCTCTGCGAATCTTTTCAATACAAATATCTTTTCTAATTCTGACCTGAGTTCTGGTCTTGAACAGAATCAAGTCAAAATAGATAAGAATATCAATATCAATTTATATGTCTTTTCTGATCATTATAACTGGAACGTTATCTTTGACCTTAAAATTACTTTCTCAGAATTCCAAAATACTCTGAAAAGGTTTATTAGTCCTCATACCAGTTCTCCCATTATTGACATTTTGCATCAAGCAGGTTATGGTGTTCTTAATCCCAATACCAAAAAAACCTTTGTTTATGTCAATACTAATACCAGATCTTATGGTAAGTATCTTGGTCAAACTGGTAAAACCCAACCACAAAGTCTCTTTAGTTATCCTTATATCTCAGAATCTTTTCAGCAACACAGCAATCACGTTAAAACCTTTCTGATCAAAAGAGATGTTTTGACAAAAGATTTAGCTGTCTCTGAATCTCAATCCAATTTACTTATCCAAAAGTTTCCTATTTGTATTACTTATAATTTTAGTAAAGGAACTTTACAAAAGGATCATCATCCTAGTAATCCTATTGTCTGCTTCAATTGTGGTAAGTCATGTCACATAAGCAGAAGCTGTAGGGTCATAGGAAAACTCAAGACTCTTAAGCTTGATCCTGATATTAAGGACAAGATTAACAATTTGTTAGCCCAATTTCCAGAAGAATCCTCTGATCATTCTTCTGAAAACCTAAATCATATCCAGGAGGATGTTTTAACTGACTCCTCTAATCAAATTAGTGTCCTCACCAGAGAACATGATCTTCTCTTTGAGGCAAACCTCCCTAAAAGTCCTCTCGTAACCAATAGGTTCAATCTTAGAAATACCTTTAAGAGGTTAGGGAAAACTAGTGTCAAACCTGTTACTTCTCATGATCTTCATATCAAAGTTAAAGGTCTAAATCTGAAACAGGCTGATCACCAGTCAACCATTGACCAATGGAATGACCGTGAGGATAGTTCATCCTTCCTTGGTCTTATCAATTATGTCAGGATTCAGAAATTCTGCATAAACATCAATATTGTCATGAGTGATTTCATCCTTGAAACCATTACTCTGTTTGACACTGGGACAGATTCTTATTGCATCTTAGAAGGTCTTATTCCTACAAAATATTTTGAAAAGACTTCTAAACAACTTAGTGCTGCAAATGGCTCTAAGTCAAAAATCAATTTCAAAATCTATACCTCCTTTCTTCTTGTTAAGAATTTGAAAAACAAAGTGACTTTAGGTACTCCTTCCATAAGATCAGTCTTCCCTTTTCAAGTTACTAAGGAAGGTATAATAGCCCAGCTTTTGGGACAACCAATTATTTTTAAGTTTTTGAGAAAACCTTTTATCAGGAACTTAAACCCAAATTCTTATCAAATTATTTTTCTGAAAGGAAAAGTCTCTTTTAGGAATATTGACCATCAGTTGCAAAAACAGGATAGTCAATTCAAAATCAAAAGTCTTTTAGAACAAATTCAATCTACTATTTGTTCTAACATTCCCGATGCTTTCTGGGAAAGAAGCCATCATAGAATTGAATTCCCATATGAAAAGGATTTTCAAGATAGGCAAATCCCTACCAAAGGCAAACTGATTCAAATGAATCATGAACCTCTCCTTCTTTGTCAAAAGAAAGCAAAAGACCTTTGGGATAAAACCCTTATTTGCAAGAGTAAGAATCCATGGTCTTGTTCTGACATTTATATCAATAAACAAGCTAAGATCAAAAGGGGAAACTCCCAGACTTGTTATTACAAACCTTTCAATCATGATCTTTGCTGGATTAGGTTCCCTATTTCCAACAAGAGAAATCTCCTTGAGAAATTTCTTGATGCAAAAATCTTCTCTAAAATTAAATCTGGCTTTTGGCAAACAAAAAAAGAGGACAGGTATAAAACTACTTTCACTGTCCCTTCTTGTCAATATGATTGGAACGCTCATTCTGAATTTCAAATCATTAATGAGAATTTTAATCAAATCCTCCGTAAAGCAAATAGTGCATTGTCACCAATTAGCACTATTTCTTGGATTCCAAATAGTCCAAGTCACCAAGATACTCAATCCAAGTCACCAAGCATTGGATTCCATAACCAATTATTGTTCCCTGTTTACGTGGCCCCCTCTAGTCAAAGCCACAGCAATCATGGCAGACAAAGAGCATCTCTGCTTTCGTCCCCCACCAATTCAAAGCATCAATCATGGCAGACAAGAATCCACTTTTGTCACCCTCCTAGACTCCACAGGTTCAAACCTTGGATACTAAACAGTACCGGTTCCCTGACCACTATTCAAGTGCATAGTACCGGTCAACAATTCAAGACTCAAGTGCACAGTGCAGGTCACCTAAGTGCACAGTCCCAGTCAACAGTCATTGGATTCCAAACAGTAGTCCTTTACTGTTCCTACCGGTTAGTGACTGGTTACTATTTCAATTTCAATCTATATATACGTGCTTAGGCTTATGTTAGAGGGCACGCTTCATCTTACGCTTCAATCACTTATCTCTCTAGTTTAGTGAGAAGTCAGAGCAACTTGTAAGCTCTCTTCTTCTTCTTCAATCTCTTCTGCAATCTTGTAAGATCTTCTTCAATCTTCAATCTCTGTAACTCATAGACAGTTTACTGTCTTGTATGGAAGGCTTTGCCTCCTAATTTATGTTATATTGATTCTGCACTTCAATTTTATTTCTTGTTTAGCATTCCGCATGCTACCTACTTCCCCTCTGTCTCTTTAATAGTGGATATTAATGTAGGTATATATATATATATATATATATATATATATATATATATATATATATATATATATAGGTCCGCCACTGCGAAGGATACATTTCCATGTCCTGAGCATGCTTTAGAAACAATGAAGCAATAGCATATCCTTTGTGAGAAATATCTTAGGAACAACCCAATTAGGCAATGGAAATAGAATAAACCAATGAAGAAATAGCATATCCTTTGTGAGAAATATCTTAGGAGCGGATTTTTCTTGCCTTGGTTCCTCACTTTTCCTCTTTTTACTTCGAATCCTTTACTTTTGTGTTGCATAAGGGGAATTATCCGATTGGAAGAGCTTGGGACGCAGTTTTTCTTTTATTAGTTATTAGTTAGTCATTCAATCTTATATTTGATTCGCTACATTTCCTATTATCACTTGCAGCATGCTTGATCGTGATGGATATCATGTTCGAGTTATGTTCTTGGAGACCAGTGGAAAAGGCTACCAAATTATAGTCAAGAATAGATATAATATTTAAAGATAAATTAAGTAGTAATCAAATAAATATATAGTCCTTTCTCAAACCGGATAAGGTCGTACCAGATATATGATATCATGTATCTTAATAAAGTGTGTGTATATATTGTTTACACTCCTAAATTTTGATACCTTATTGTTATTATTATTTTTTTCATGTAGGTATTTTCATTTGGAAGTTAAATAGATCTTATTAAGTTTTTTTTTTAAACAAAAAGGAAATGAGCCTCGTTAAAACCTTCTGATGCAAAACCCTCCTTAGGGATAAAAACACCAAGAAGGAAAGAGTACTCCCCCCTATTTCATTAAGAAATAAAAAGCAAAATTACAAAAAGCAAGGGGGGACATAAACCAAAACCCCTGCAAACAAAAATTACAAAAATTACTGTCTGAAACGAAAAGAAGGAAGACCAACCCTATTACGGTTAAAATCATCCTGAATAAAAGTGGGAATAGAATTCCACCATTGGAAGCCAGACAGGGTAGTTCCATGAGACGCAACTTATCAGCACAGTGATTTCCTTCCCTAAAAATATGAGTGCAACTGAAAGTCATTGATTTTAGAAGACCCATGCAATTAAGCCAGCGGTTGCGGATACTCCAAGGCACAATGGAATGAGACGAAATGGCCATAACAGCAAGCTGAGAATCACTCTCAATCCATAAACGATGCCAACCTTTATGGAAAGCCACCTCAATGGCTACCATGATTCCAACTAGCTCAGCATGAAGAGCGTAATTTGTACCAAGAGGAAGCATGAAACAACCCAGAGATTCAACATTACTATCGCGAAAGATACCCCCACAAGCAGCTAAACCAGGCGAACCCCTAGCAGCGCCATTTGTATTACACTTAACCCACAAGCAATGAGGGGATTTCCAAATAACCTCTATAATTGTCGGAGCCTTACGAGGCTTGCAATCAACCGAAAACGCCTTAAGAATCAAAAAATCCTGCATGGAGTTTGACGTGGAGCCCTTACTGAGATTACCAGAAATGCTCACATTTGCCGTGATCAAGTTCTTCATGTGAGTGGGCAAGATCTTCTTGTTGTCAAAACGAATCTAATTCCGAGCGTGCCAAATAGCCCAAAAAACATTAATAACAGCGGCGGTAACAACATCTTTCCCTTGGGTAGACCAAGGGCGCTGACAAACCTCAAAAATCATCTCCGGGGAGGAAACATTAATATTAATTGAAAGGTTGCCACTAAGCCAGTCCCAGAGCTTCTTAGAGAAAGAACACTCACAGAAAAGGTGCAATGATGTCTCATATTCCGCTTCACAGAGACTACACATGGAAACAGTTCCACAACCACGTTTTCTAAGCTGCTCATCTGTAGGCATACGGTTATGAAGGATACGCCAGACAAGAAGAGATTTGGAGGGAGGGATGACACTACTCCAAATATTTCTGAACCGCCTAATAGGCTGCCCTATAGGCCTATAATGAAGATAAGCAGTCTTAAAAGTAAGCATACCATTTGTAGAGTTTTTCCAAATCAGTTGATCCTGAGAGTCAAATGAAGGCTGATCTTTTTCACGAAGGAGCGAAGCCAGCTGAGGAAAGATATTAGAAAGAGATGCTGGAACCAGTGACCATTCTGAATGAAGTCACAAACACGGGCTTTTAGATAGTTCTGACGATGCTCAGGGACATGGAGAAGATTTACCAGAGGGTCTGACATCCACGGATCTATCCAAAAGTTGATACAGTCACCTTTACCAATTTGCCATATGCAATTTTCATGGATATCGGATAAATGAGCACGCAAAGTACCCCACAAAGACGAACTGATACGATATGAGATCATGGTCCTATTTCTGAAAACCCGAGATCTTAATAAGACAGCCCAGCTATTCTGGGAAATGCTGAGTTCCCAGCTAAGCTTAAGACAGGCTGCCTTATTTGTGTCTTTAAGGGATCGAATCCCGAGACCCCCCTCAGACGTTGGTTTACAAACCTTATGCCACACCACTGAACCACTTTACGCTGATTGACGTCACCAGACCAAATGAAATTTCTGATCCAAGAGTCGACCGTATTCAACAGAGAGGTAGGCCATTTGTATATCAGGAAGCTGTATACTAACATACTTTGAACAACCGACTTGACAAGCTGCGCTCTTCCGGCAATAGAGAGGAGCGAAGCTTTCGAAGCTGATAACTTGGCTTTAATCTTGTCGGCTATAGGCATTAAGTAACCAGCTTTAGGCTTGCCTTTGAAAATGGGGATGCCCAGGTAGGTGAACGGCAGCTGGCCAATAGAGAAGCCCAGTAGCTTGGCAATGTGACACTGTCGTTGATGGGGAACATCGCCCAAATGAACGGTAGATTTACTGGAGTTAACAATCTGACCAAAAGCCTGCCCATATTTGGTAAAGAAGTTGAGAAGACTATGAATATTTTTCAGCGAAGCTCTGAAAAAAATCATGATATCATCCGCATAAAGGGTATGAGGTGGAACCTGAGTGCCTCTAGGACCATTAATTAACTGCAGATCTCCATCATACACCAACTTGGAAATTCCCCTGCTCAAAACCTCCTCAACCAAGCAGAAAAGAAGGGGGGAGAGGGGGTCCCCTTGACGCACACCCCGCTTGCAGCTAAAGTATCCAGAAGGCTTGCCATTGACTGAGATTGAAAGCTTTGCAGAATGTAAAAGAGCATTAATCCAATCACAGAATTTGCTATTAAACCCAAAAGCCTTGAGGACTCTAAGAAGGAAATTCCAATCCAGAGTATCAAAATCTTTCTTGACGTCAACCTTGAGCGCCATATTACCACCAAAAACCCTATTATGAAGCATATTAATGGCTTCCGAAGTTAAGCAGATGCAGTCCGATATATTTCTAGCGGGGATGAAGCCACGCTGCTGAGATGAAGCAGATGAGATCTTATTAAGTATCTTTAGATAGAATTAGGGCTTCTGGAATTAGGACTCCCGCTGACAAGAAATGATACATGGTGTGTTCTGATGAGGCGGTGAAAGCACCTGCTTCCACTAAGCGACTAAGACTCGCAAAGAGGTTCATAGATTTACAAACCTATGTTGACTATGGTGACGTGGATCAACGAAATGCACATATTCAAGGCAGTGAAGAGGGGCAGTGGCGCAACTTCCCGAGAGCGAGAATATGCCACTGTATCCCTAACGAAATTGGGAGTTTTTTTTGCGATACTATTAAACCAACTCAAAGGCTCTTTCTCCTCTCTTGCAACTCACATATTGACGAATTGTAAGTGTTGTGTTGTTCCTATGTTGAGGAACCAACCTATAAAGTAGAAACAATGTTGCGAAGCTCAGTATCAAAATGCTGAATGATGAGGCCGAAACTTCTAGAAACCTTGTAATCACGGAGCACGGTATATCAGAAGCACCAATATGATTCGATAGGGATTTACTTCTTTGGCACTGTGGATCTTTCTATAATCACTCTCTATTTTCTCACTCTAGGTTGTTCTTGGTGAGATCTTGAGATTTTGTTCGAGGTTTGAGATTATTTTACTTGTAGGGATGGTCGTGGCCTGCTTATAGGCAAAATTACATGAAAAGAATAAAAAGTTTTATCTAGCATCAATATTGCAGCATTAAGCACCTAATTGTTTTCTAATTAAGCAATAATTATCAATTGATGATCAACTGTCCTAGTCTTAATCAAGTTATTTGCATTTGTTCACTAAAAAGACAACCGGATTAAGATAGTAGAACAAAAATGATTGTTAAGCTTCATTTTCCCTATACTTGGTGCTATGTATTTTTTATTTCACTACGCCAGATGTTGAGAAAAAGGGCGCCCTATTTGGCAGCGCTCTTGATGTAAGCGCTACATTTGCTTAACACGCCCAGGGAATGGGCAGCGCTCCTGCTGTAAGCGCTGCTTTGGGTTAAAATGCGCTGGGGAAATGGGTAGCGCTTTTTAGGAAGCGCTGCCTATAGGTGAACGCGCTAGGGCGATGGGCAGCGCTTTTTAGGAAGCGCTGCCTATAGGAGAACGCGCTGGGGCGATGGGCAGTGCTTTTTAAAAAGCGCTACCAATTGTTGTGAACCAGAAATAAAAATTTAATTCCTCTCACTCACTCTCAAAATGAAGAGTTGCGAACCAAAAACCCCTTCGCCTCAATCTGCTTCTATTTCAGCAGCTTCCTTCACTTCACTTCAGGTTTGTTGATGTTATTTCTCTAAACACTTGTTGATGTTATTTCTTCGTTTTTGTTGATGTTATTTGTTTAAACACTTGTTGATGTTATTTCTTTAACCCCAAATCCAAACACTTGTGTTTTAACTTCATTTTTGTTGATGTTATTTCTTTAGAGGTAATTTCTTTACACCCTCTCCCTATTTTGGATCTTCTTCTTAAGACCACAGAGGTAATTTCTTTACACCCTCTCCCTATATTTTTTCTTATTTTTCTGTTTCAGTCACTGAAAATCTACTAACACTTGGTTTCTTTCTTTGCGAGATCCTTCAACCACTTGTTGAAGATACAAGGCACTCAAAGAAAGCAAGGATGCAGAAAGCACACAAGGAAGAAAATATCACTTAGGGTAAACACTTTGTTTAATTAAATATCACAAGGAAGAAAGCAAGGATGCTGAAAGTACATTATGTTTAATTAAAAAAATAGCAAAAAGGAAAATAAACAAAAACAGAAAAAAGGAAAACAAAAAAAATTCAGAAAAAAATTAAACTAAAAATTATACAATGGGCAGCGCTTTTGGCTGTAAGCGCTACCCATTGTGTTACCCATGAGCGGCGCGTACGCTAAAAAGCGCTACCCATGCCCAAAATGCGCTGGGGCGATGGGCAGCGCTTTTCCCAGGAGCGCTACTCATGGCTATCAATGAGCAGCGCTTTTAAAGTGCTAACCCATTGTGGGACTAGAATCAGCAGCACCAAGTTTAGCAGCGCTCAAAAGCGCTACTCATGGCTAAAAAAAGCGCTGTCCATCCCGAAATCTGTTGTAGTGTTTTTTGATAAGCGAAGATTTAATTTATTAACGGGGAGCACAAGGGGTACTCCAAACCCGTACACTGGAGAAGGGGCCTTGTTAAAACCTCCAAGGGCCGAAACCCAATGGGAAAAAGACTCGAGGAGGAAAAAGAGTTCCCCCGAATTACAAAAGTGAAAATGTACACTGATAAGAAAAAAAGATGCAAACAAAACCAGCAAATTCAGTTACTGCTAATAAAAGCAACACCAACGGCCAAGATCATTCCATCCTCCAGAATTAATGCCATTGAAACACTACTACCAGCCAACAAAACCATCAGGCTTCCCTGCTTAATCCATCATAACTTGGTGCTATGCATGATTAGTGTGACATGTATAACTCACATTGTTTTTTGATAAGCAAAAAAATGTATTCAAAAGAGTACAGGGGGTACTCTAACCTATGGTACAATCCATTCTGCAAATTAAGCAAGACACATGACTATACCACCCTTCAATACACTACACTCCTACCGAATAACCTCCTACCCGACTACTAAGAAGAATACTATCTTATTCTTAGCCAGCAGAATAGACCACACCGAAGCTAATCGCCATCTCATTCTAAAAGTGACATGCTACCATCACCTTCGTTTGAGGAACACCCAAAATCCACCCGGAGTCAACCTTCCACCTACAGATATCAGATGATTGCCAATCCTCCTCAACAAAATATGCCACCTGTTTTATAGCTACACATTTTGTTTCCCGAAAGCGCCAGAAAATTTGAATGAGCTCCTTCACCCTCCAAATTTTTGGCACGGAGGCCAGCCCCTTCAGTTATAATGATAAAATCTTTATTTACATGTTTCTTGATCGCCTTCCGAGCCTTGGCCTAACGGTCCCTAGTTTCCATCTCCTTTGTTTTCTTCATGCAGTGCTCAATAGATTTAGTACCAAAAGCCCCCAATTCCCCCTATTGCTCAAAGGTTTATTAGCCTTATTTGAGCTTGTCTCAGAAAAGGTTTGAGCCACAACAGAATTGGGCTTACTAGAAGCACCAACCTTTTCAACAAAATTAGAAGGCCCATACTTCGTACAACCCCCCTTCTCGCTGGACATCCCCATTTGTTAAAAATCCCAAAATTGCCCTCACGTGGAATACGCATGGAAACGCACGCACGTTGGTCTAATGATAGGTTCGGTGGTGATTTTCCAAACCGGTATGAAACTTACGGTCCGTGGCAACAAAAAATACGGGTTTGGTTCAGAATTTCCGAACCAGTTCGCTATTAAACCTCCGAACTGCGAAAGGGGTGTTTGGCCACAAACATAGGTATGGTAATTAACTTCCGAACCGGTTCGGACGTAAAGTTCTGAACCTATCTGTTACTAGACAGAATCTCAAGTTACTGGACAGAAACTCAAGTTGCCAAAAATAAACTAATTCCACCTTTTCAATATAGATACTAGCAATGAATTAACTAATTTTAATGAACTTAAGATCGATTAAATGGGCAAATGATCTTGTCTTAATACATAACCGAATAGAAATTCAAAAACATATTCAAATAACCATCAATCATTTGCTAAGTCTACAATACAAAGGGGTTCTAGATCTTAGTTTAAAGAATTCCACTGTTGCAAGCGTCTCGTGAATGACTTGACCCAATCCTTTGCTATGTCTTCCCTGTGTCTATTCCAGTAATAATCCACTGGGGGTATTGGGCTTCCTTTCTTCAAAACTATTTGTACAAAGTGGTTCTCTGTGAAGCATATGTTGAACACGGGTGCATTCTTGATAGGTTCAACATGAAATGGGAAAACTATGTAGCATGCTTTAACAGACCGGCAAACAAGCACGACCTTGGATCTGTTTACAATCAAATAAGCACATTTTGGGATAGTCATCCAATTCTCCAGTGCTTCCCTATATGTTGGTGCATCAACGACTTCATAACATAGGTGACTTTGCCCATCCTAAAAAAAACTTACAGTACAATTCGAAGTCTCGCTGAACCTCATCCAATAAAACATTCCTCACGGTATTCCTAGCATCCTCACCCCAACCAAGTAATGCAGCAATACACCGATATCCGCAGTTACCGTCACCTTCCACATTCACCATATCTTCAACAAAACGATTCATGACCTCGGGCATACAACTTATGTATGTATTGTATGAAGCTGAACGAATGATTTCAGGGGTAGGGTTTAAGGTAGGATTTGGAATTTGAGTTAGTGCCAGAGTGGGACATGTAGATTGGGTGGGATTGGAACTTGTAGATTGGGTGGGATTGGAACTTGTAGATTGAGTTGGTTTATTGGTTGGTGATTGGGTTGCCTTCTTTGGTAATGGCGGGGTAGGAGTTCCAGTTGTAGTTGGTTTTTATTTCTTTATTTGAAATGGATTAGGGGTGGAACTTCTACTCTGGACTGGAGTTGAGGATTTTGATACCAGCGGAGTAGGTCGTTTGCGAGACTGAGCCGCAGCGGATGTGCCATCTTCATGTGAGTCAAAAATGTCATCTACATGTTCCCAGTATGACTTCTCTCACTTTGTTGAGAACTCATCTTTCATTTTCTTTGCCTTTTTAGGTTCACCCTTTGTAGTGATCTTATCCGGAGGTGGACACACGAAAGTAGTGTCTAGGAATGCCAACTCACATACTTTAGCCTTGATCATAACTCACGTATTTGGGGCTCCTGAAGTTTCTTCCTGATGGGTATCCTTGAAATTAAGTCTCTTCAAGTGATGATGAATTGTGTCCAATGGAAACGGAGTGAGGTTCACCATGTGCCTACAAAATATGTATGATTTTTTTTTATAGCGATAAACTTGAATGATATATAAAAAACTAAAAGAGTCAACACATTCAAAAGAATCAACACCAATCATGTTACACCGCTTCAACTTCATGGCAATATAGTCCATCGCGTTGGAAGTCACTAAACCCTTTAGGTTGTCATATATTCTGCTCCAGGGATCCAATTTGACACTGCTGAGTCTATGCTCAAAACTCCGCTTAAGTTCACTATGGTGTACCCTAAGCATGCCAACAATCGAATCCCAGCACAAACACAAGTCACCCCTACTATCGTGCAATAGTTTCTTTAAACCACTACGAGAAATTCGCGGACTACCGACGAAAAAAATCCGCCGGAAAAGGCCAAAATCCACCGAAAATTGGTCATTAGCGGCGAATTTTTTCCGCCGGAAATTCGTTCGCAAGTAACGGTTTCCGGCGGATTTTTTCCGCCAGAAATGAGCGTTTCCTGCGGAATTTTTAAAAAAAAAAAATTTTTTTAAAAACCCGCCGGTAATTCAAAAAATCCGTTGGAAATGTCGCTGGAAATTTACCGGCGGATTTTTTGAATTACCAGCGAATTTTTTTAAAAAAAAAATTAACTTTTTTTCGAATTTTATATTTTAATTAAATAATTTTTTTTCGAATTTTTTGTCGAACTCAAGGATTGTGGTTAATCATTTAGTTATCAATTTAATTACCAAATTGAACTGTGAATGAGTTAGTTTGTGTTGACAAGAAATTAAATTGAAAAACAATAAAATATTTAGTGAGTTTTTATTTTTAAGAACGAAGAACACAAGTTTGAAGTTGTGAAAATGAAAAGCGTCGAGGAGAAGTTTCAATTGATTTCACCTTTATGAACAGCGAATGCAAGTTCCTCCTATGCATTATGACTAAGTTCTCTTAATTATTCTAATCCTAATTCTTTAAGTGAGGGAACTTTTATCGCTAAAACAAAATCTCTAATTCCTTGGTGACCTTAATTAGAAAATAAGCACCATGAACATAAATTCACATATAACTCTAATATCAATGACTATTTCTTTTTTTTGACTGGATCAATGACTATTTCTAGATAGGGATATAAAGATTTCAACTCTTAAGTTTTTATTTTTAAGAACGAAGAACACAAGTTTGAAGTTGTGAAAATGAAAAGCGTCGAGGAGAAGTTTCAATTGATTTCACCTTTATGAACAGCGAATGCAAGTTCCTCCTATGCATTATGACTAAGTTCTCTTAATTATTCTAATCCTAATTCTTTAAGTGAGGGAACTTTTATCGCTAAAACAAAATCTCTAATTCCTTGGTGACCTTAATTAGAAAATAAGCACCATGAACATAAATTCACATATAACTCTAATATCAATGACTATTTCTTTTTTTTTGACTGGATCAATGACTATTTCTAGATAGGGATATAAAGATTTCAACTCTTAAGCATTTGTAATTCAAACTTCCACTGAAATCACAAATTGTAAATCATCTTAAGAGTGATCAATTCCTAGAAAGTATATATTAAGAACAGAGGTTGAAATATAATCACATAAGAGTCATTCAAATAAAAGAGGTTCAAATCAAATACATAAAAAATTCAATATATACTTACTCATCTCCAACAACGGGAAGTTTAGTCCCCAACAACAGGAAGTTTAGCTAGACATTATAATAAAGAAAACCAAATAGAAATTAAAACTAGGTCAACAAGATGCAAATCC
This sequence comes from Astragalus membranaceus, assembly GCA_039519185.1. Taxonomy (NCBI): domain Eukaryota; kingdom Viridiplantae; phylum Streptophyta; class Magnoliopsida; order Fabales; family Fabaceae; genus Astragalus; species Astragalus membranaceus. Next base: position 25,646,426 of record CM076853.1, read on the forward strand.
TAGCCGTCACGAGGGTCAAAAATGGTTTCTCAATCTTTCTTTGGTCTAGAATGACCTAAAAATCACACATTCACAACCTTAAACACGCGGAATATTAATGAAGTATCGCATAACCAGTAGCTCGGGTTACCTGACGACCTAATACAAAAATAGAAGAATTGAGAGCATCAAATATCCCAAAAATAAAGAATTAAATAACCAAATGAAATCTATGTACTAACAATTGAAACCCATGCTATTCTACTCCTAGATCTAACTATAATGAAAGTAATTAAACGAAAAGCAAATAAAGAGTATCAAAACTATATACATATTGTGGAGCAATCAACATACCATGACTAATATACTTCGATAGCTGAACTCTTCCTGTGATCAAAAGCAATGATTGTTTCCAAGCAGAAAACACATTTATGATACAATTAGTCATGGTATCGAATAGGCAGTTTTCGTTTTGCTTTAAATATGGGGGACTCCAACTCCAAGGTAATTGAAAGGTAAAGCACCACAAGAAAAACCTTGACGTCTGTTGACCTTGAACTTTCTACTATAAGCACTAATGTGAAATCTACTTTAAAAAGAACATTTGGAGTCTTTTGTTTGAATAACTGACTCCATATGTGGACGTGGTGAAAATTTTGCAATTATAGTAAAAATCGGCATCTTTTCTCTTGCTACATTTGGAGTCGGCTGTTCAAAGACTCGACTTCTAATGTGTTTGAAATCACATAGTCGGTTGTTCAAATGACTAACTCCACGTGTGAATTTCAATACACATTTGGACTGAGTCGTTTGAACAATTGACTCCAAATTTTGTTTCACTTAACACAAAACCTCAATCATATCGTCTTCTTTGTCTATTTAGTCGTTCATCTTGTTTTCAAATGCTAACCCTCATTTCTTTCCCTCTCGTTTTCATCCCCATCACCGCCACAACACCACCACTCAACCCCCCATGGCTTCGTTTCTCCCTCAACCACGCTCACCTCCTACTCTTTTGTTTTAGTACTTGGCGTTTATATACCGATGTAGAATTTAAGAACAACAGTGTCTTTGAGAAAATGAGCAACAGATCGACTATGACATCAAGACTCTATTTAAACTTTTTAAGTATTGCCCCGTGTACTTGTGTGTGGTTCAATTATGAAATTAGTTACTAGTGATTGTTAAGTGAGTCACTTAGCAAAGAAGTCATGTTTGGTGAGTTAAGCAAAGGAGTAGATTGGTAGAGTTGTAAGAAGCCATGGATGAGCATCAAAGGTGCTGGTTAAACAACGAAACTAATCTACCATAAAAAAAGACTTATAGAAATTATAATTAATACGCACTAATAACAATAATTTTTAAAGAATATAAACAAGCTAAATATCGTAAATTTCAATGGCACAACAAAGAAATGCAATAAAAGAGGATATCTCATTAACCTAAAAAAATAAATTTCCTTAACAATGCATGACCTTTAATCTGCTAACCATAGAATGAGAGACTAAGTTAAAACAGCCACGGGGCAACTCTCCTTTGGCAAGAAAGTCATTGGTATTGACTTTTGATAGTCAATGTTTACTTGCCAATAGATAGCTGCCCTATTGCTATTTTACTTACTGATGATGAAGTTTTCCACATGAATTGCCTATAATTTGTGTATGACAGATTTTATAAGAAAGAAGATGGAATAAACCATTGAAACATTGGCATATGCTATGGATATCCATAACGAGCGTTTTCTTGTTTGGCTGACATTTGTTAATTTTTAATGCTCATGAATTGCTGAATATATCCTACCATTTTAGATTCTTCTTTACTATAAAGAAAGAGGTGTGGAGAAAAGACGTTGCGAATAAAATCATGGTATTTATATAACTAAAGCTGTTGACTAATCTACGCCGAAGAACCAGACTAGCCACGTGTTTTTTACATATATGGCTTTATCGGTCCGTGTGGTTCTCTCCTTACAGTATAACTTTTGCCACACTCGAGTGTCAAATTCAAAATCTTGGGATTGGATATAAACTCAGTTACCATTCAAAACAAACATTGTTGGTTTTTAGTGCATATATCTTATACTTTTTTTTTTCTTTTATTTGTTTTCTTAAGATATCTTAGTTCAGAAAGTTCTGAAACTTTCACTACTACAAAAAAGGCCTTTTGAATCGGTTATTTGGCACATTTAGAGTCGGTTATTTGCCGATTCTAATACTGCCGATTTTAAAGGTGATAACATTTAGAATCGGTTAAATAACCGATTCCAAATAGGTAATTCCGAATCGGTTGTTGTAAAACCCGATTCCAAAACGTATCTCTGACAACAAAATACGAAGCCAAACAGGGATCTTTTGAATCGGTTATATAAACAACCGATTCAAAATGACTATTTATTTAGACATTTAAAATCGGTTGTTTAAACAACCGATTCAAAATGTCCCTTTTTTTTAAAAAAAAAATTATAAAAACAACCCACCAATTGTTACTAATGTTCTCTACAGATTCAGAGACACCTATTACTAGATACAAAAACAACCCAAAATTGAGTGAATCACAATAAAATGCTTAATTAATGAACCACAAAACAAATCAATGTTCAAAATAAAACACAATATATTGCATAACATTTTCTTCAAATCATGAAGAGAATACTGATTTGATCTAAGATGCTACTAATCTCTAAAATTCAACAAATAAAGGAAATGAAGTACTAAAAGATGTCATAACAGCTTCTAGCTCTTCAAGCCCTTTCTTCTTCAATTCCTTCTTTGAAGCATTGCATTCCTTCACTCACCTCCTTCAGTCACCGCCAGTGCTTCTGTACACAGGAACATTTGTCACGAGCTCCTTGATGTACAATCTTCTGCACAAGGATGCTGCAAAATTCATGTTGTTTTCTATGTGATAATGACACTCCCTAAAACACACAATAAAATAACAGCATTAGAAAGAAATTCGAATACGGAAGCTAATCAATGATATATTGATTTCTAGTTTTATTGCAGGAAAAACAAACAGCTACCAAACAACAGAATGAATCTGTCATCAAATAGGATACAAACATAGAACAATAGGATACAAACATATCACAAGTTTAACTCCTGGATTTCTAGATGAAATACATAAGATCTGGTTATTGATTCATGGGGGAAAAAATAGAACAATAGGATACAAACATATCACAAGTTTAACTCCTGGATTTCTAGATGAAATACATAAGATCTGGATCTCAAAACAGAATTCAATATAAAATTTTCACAAATTTTCAATGCTAGCATCCACTACATCAAATATAGCAGATTTTCACAAGTTTTCAATGCTACCATCCACTACTTCAAATACAGAAGATTCAGTATAAAATTTTCGCAAACTTTCAAGTTTCAATACAGATAATTAATTGATACTCAAAACTCAAGGTAATCAAAACTTGAGATATTCGACATTAATACTCAACATCATGACATCTCTACCATTTATCATAGTCAAAGTAAACTAAAAGAAGTAGTAACAAGTCAAACAAGAATGTCCAAAGACTAAAGAAGTATACCATATGCCATCACAAGCTAGGACTACAAACTCATCTTCATCACAAAGGTCAACCTATGAAAAAATGTCAAAAACAAAACTATCTGTCAACACAACCCTTCAGCATGATTTAGACTATCATTAACTTACAATTGGAGTAACAAGCAATCGGATTTGAATAGTTTACTGTTGCATCAAAAAAATCTGCTACCTTAACAAAATCCTCCTCAACAAATTCCCTTGAAGTAAGTGCAGGAGTTCCTGAAATCCACAAGAGTTATCATGACCAACTATTTGAACAAGAACAAGTCAAAATCAAAATGTAAGCAACGAAAGGTTCTGTACCTATCCGGATGCCACCAGGAACCATAGCAAACACATCTCCTAGAACTGTGTTCTTATTAGCTGCAATATGTCCTAACTCCAACACCTTCTCAACTCTAGAGCCATCAATACCCTGACCAATTTTTTTTGAACAACACTTTGTTACTTTTTAGATGAAAAATTACAGTTTTCAACTTATTATGTGATTAAAATAGCACAATTACTTTCAGTGCAAAATAACTCCAGTGCACAGAAAATAACAGACCTTTAACTCCAGTGCACAGAAAATAACTCCAGTGCAAAATTGTGTAGTTTAACAGACCTTTAATGTTTTCTCACAATAAACTGTCTTTCCTTCCTTGTTCTGACCTTTAAGTGCTCACATTTGGTTGAGTTGAAACTATCAAGGATTACATAGAGGAAATTTTAAAGAAGTTATATATTCTGAAAACAGATAAAGATTGGACAACTATAACTAATTTTTGCAAACAATATCTGTCATTGCCTGAAAAAAAGTAATAATAAATGCCACAAGCATTCTTATAAGGAATTTTTAAAACAAGTAAACAAACTCTTAGAATGGACAAGCTTTAAACTCAAGCATAACATCTAACTAGGGGATTTGCAAAGACGACAAACTGGCTACAAAAAGCCCATCAAAGTACTATCATTTCCATCTAAGTCTTAACACTAGAATTCACACTATGTTTGTGTCTCTAACTCATTATGTAGTATACTGAGCAGAAGACAAAATAACACATGGTCCCAGAATACTGATCTTGATACCTTCTTGTGATCCAACCTGGTCATATGATAGTTTGCATAGAGAAAATAACAGATGAATTGAAATCACATATGCGTAAAAATGTTCACCTTTCATGCCAAGCAAAACTAAATTAATGTTTATGATAGGAAGATGGTAGATGTACCAAGACATCAAGAAATAACCACAGGACAAAACAGAAAGAACAAATATTTAGAAACCTTGTCAGCGTGTCAGGGTCCACATCCCGCCATTCCACATCTTCCATAATTTCCGTAATATGCTCTATCCTCTTCTTAAGCTCTATTGATTCAAGAAGATGCAGATCAACACTCAAAAATGTGCTTTCAACAATAGGATAAGTTACCTATAAAACATAAATGCAAAGGTTAACCTAGGAGGTCTAACAAAGAGATTCTATAACTAATCAGATTTGAATACACACAAACAGAGATTGAGTATATCCTGAAATAACCCAAGGTATTAAGACGGTTTTACCCTTCCATTAGTGAAGACAGCATTAGCACCAGATTCAGACCCTAGTACTGAATTCAAAAACTTCTCCACCTGATAACAAGAAGCCTCATTAATACAAAATTTCACGTAACTGAACAAAAAAAAATGTCGCTGAAAGGCTGAGATTGTGCTTAGATTTGTGAAAACCTCCACTAAATTAATAAATGAAGGGGACTATGAGAGAGGGAAAGCAAGTGAAGCAGAGAATGATTCCTATGAGGTACTACTAGGGTCAAATAAAAACTTGTAAAAGAGGTGTAGGGAGCATTGATGGGTCTGACATGCACCAAAATGTGAATGTTTAAAGGAAGAGCAACCACAAGTACCTCACTCAAATACTTTTTCACTTCATCAGTAGAAAATTCTAAGATGGAAGATCTATATCCCTCAGATGGTAATCCATTAGCCTCAGCAAGCTCGCAGACCTTGCCAATAAATGTTTGGGTGCTACCAACTTCCACAGCTGATGTAAGGATATAATTCTGCTGATAGAGTGAGCAAAGCTGATCCAAAAAATATACTAAGAACAAATGCAAACCTCATCCTAAGACTAACCTGATGTGGATCAAAAAATATACTCATCCTTGCAGAAAAAATAGAACCGAGTTCTTCTCTTACAGAAAGATAAGCAACAACAACGCAAAAAATCTAGCAACAACGCATGGCTTGGGGTTTTCACCTGCAAAGAAAAGCAACGGAGCTAGGTTAGAGGGAACGATAGAGAACACAGATGTGAAGGAAAAAGAGTTCCCCCGAATTACAAAAGTGAAAATGTACACTGATAAGAAAAAAAGATGCAAACAAAACCAGCAAATTCAGTTACTGCTAATAAAAGCAACACCAGCGGTCAAGATCATTCCAGCCTCCAGAATTAATGCCATCGAAACTCTACTACCAGCCAACAAAACCATCAGGTTTCCCTGCTTAATCCATCATAACTTGGTGCCAAGCATGATTAGTGTGACATGTATAACTCACATTGTTTTTTGATAAGCAAAAAATGTATTCAAAAGAGTACAGGGGGTACTCTATCCTATGGTACAATCCATTCTGCAAATTAAGCAAGACACATGACTATACCACCCTTCAATACACTACACTCCTACCGAATAACCTCCTACCCGACTACTAAGAAGAATACTATCTTATTATTAGCCAGCAGAATAGACCACACCGAAGCTAATCGCCATCTCATTCTAAAAGTGACATGCTACCATCACTTTCGTTTGAGGAACACCCAAAATCCACCCGGAGTCAACCTTCCACCTACAGATATCACATGATTGCCAATCCTCCTCAACAAAATATGCCACCTGTTTTATAGCTACACATTTTGTTTCCTGAAAGCGCCAGAAAATTTGAATGAGCTCCTTCACCCTCCTAATTTTTGGCACTGAGGCCAGCCCCTTCAGTTATAATGATAAAATCTTTATTTACATGTTTCTTGATCGCCTTTCGAGCCTTGGCCTAACGGTCCCTAGTTTCCATCTCCTTCGTTTACTTCATGCAGTGCTCAATAGATTTAGTACCAAAAGCCCCCAATTCCCCCTATTGCTCAAAGGTTTATAGCCTTATTTGAGCTCGTCTCGGCAAAGGTTTGAGCCACAATAGAATTGGGCTTACTAGAAGCACCAACCTTTTCAACAAAATTAGAAGGCCCATACTTCGTACAACCCCCTACTCGCTGGACATCCCCATTTTTTAAAAATCCCAAAATTGCCCTCACGTGGAATACGCATGGAAACGCACGCACGCTGGTTTAATGACAGGTTCGGTGGTGATTTTCTAAACCGGTATGAAACTTACGGTCCGTGGCAACAAAATATACGGGTTTGGTTCTGAATTTCCGAACCAGTTCGCTAATAAACCTCCGAACTGCGAAAGGGGTGTTTGGCCACAAACATAGGTACGGTAATTAACTTCCGAACCGGTTCGGACGTAAAGTTCCGAACCTATCTGTTACTAGACAGAATCTCAAGTTACTGGACAAAAACTCAAGTTGCCAAAAATAAACTAATTCCACCTTTTCAATATAGATACTAACAATGAATTAACTAATTTTAATGAACTTAAGATCGATTAAATGTACAAATGATATTGTCTTAATACATAACCGAATCGAAATTCAAAAACATATTCAAATAACCATCAATCATTTGCTAAGTCTACAATACAATGGGGTTCTAGATCTTAGTTTAAAGAATTCCACTGTTGCAAGCGTCTCGTGAATGACTTGACCCAATCCTTTGCTATGTCTTCCCTGTGTCTATTCCAGTAATAATCCATTGGGGGTATTGGGCTTCCTTTCTTCAAAACTATTTGTACAAAGTGGTTCTCTGTGAAGCATATATATGTTGAACACGGGTGCATTATTGATTGGTTCAACTTGAAATGGGAAAACTGTGTAGCATGCTTTAACAGACCAGCAAACAAGCACGACCTTGTATCTGGTTGTAATCAAATAAGCACATTTTGGGATAGTCATCCAATTCTCCAGTGCTTCCCTATATGTTGGTGCATCAACGACTTCATAACATAGGTGACCATCCTAAAAAAAACTTACAGTACAATTCGAAGTCTCGCTGAACCTCTTCCAATAAATCATTACTCACGGTATTCCTAGCATCCTCACCCCTACCAAGTAGTGCAGCAATGCACCGAAATCCATAGTTACCGTCACCTTCCACATTCACTATATCTTCAACAAAACGATGCATGAACTCGGGCATACAACTTATGTATGTATTGTATGCAGCTGAACGAATGATTTCAGGGGTAGGGTTTAAGGTAGGATTTGGAATTTGAGTTAGTGCCAGAGTGGGACATGTAGATTGGGTGGGATTGGAACTTGTAGATTGGGTGGGAATGGAACTTGTAGATTGGGTTGGTTTATTGGTTGGTGATTGGGTTGCCTTCTTTGGTAATGGCGCGGAAGGAGTTCCAGTTGTAATTGGTTTTTGTTTCTTTATTTGAAATGGATTAGGGGTGGAACTTCTACTCTGGACTGGAGTTGAGGATTTTGATACCAGTGGAGTAGGTCGTTTGCGAGACTGAGCCGCAGCGGATGTGCCATCTTAATGTGAGTCAAAAATGTCATCTACATGTTCGCAGTATGACTTCTCTCACTTTGTTGAGAACTCATCTTTCATTTTCTTTGCCTTTTTAGGTGCTCCCTTTGTAGTGATCGTATCCGGAGGTGGACACATGAAAGTAGTGTCTGGGAATGCCAACTCACGTACTTTAGCCTTGATCATAACTCTACCAGCGAGATCACCAGAATCAAACCTTCGTTGTATAACTTCAAATTCAATCTTCAGCTTCAACTCATCATTTGGGGCTCCTGAAGTTTCGTCCTGATGGGTATCCTTGAAATTAAGTCTCTTCTAGTGATGATGAATTGTTTCCAATGGAAACGGAGTGAGGTTCACCATGTGCCTACAAAATATGTATGATTTTTTTATAGCGATCGATAAACTTGAATGATATATAAGAAACTAAAAGAGTCAACACATTTAGAAGAATCAACACCAATCATGTTACATCGTTTCAACTCTTTGGCAATATAGTCCATCGCGTTGGAAGTCACTAAACCCTTTAGGTTGTCATATATTCTGCTCCAGGGATGCAATTTGACACTGCTGAGTCTATGCTCAAAACTCCGCTTAAGTTCACTATGTTGTACCCTAAGCATGCCAGCAATCGAATCCCAGCACAAATACAAGTCACCCCTACTGTCGGGCAATAGTTTCTTTAAACCACTAATAGAAATTCGCAGACTACCGGCAGAAAAAATCCGCCGGAAAAGGCCAAAATCCACCGAAAATTGGTCATTAACGGCGGATTTTTTCCGCCGGAAATTCGTTCGCAAGTAACGGTTTCCGGCGGATTTTTTCCGCCAGAAATGTGCGTTTCCTGCGATAATTCAAAAAATTTACCGGCGGATTTTTTGAATTACCAGCGGATTTTTTTTAAAAAAAATTAATTTTTTTTTTCGAATTTTATATTTTAATTAAATAATTATTTGTCGAACTCAAGGATTGTGGTTAATCATTTAGTTATCAATTTACTTACCAAATTGAACTGTAAATGAGTTAGTTTGTGTTGACAAGAAATTAAATTGAAAAAGAATAAAATATTTAGTGAGTTTTTATTTTTAAGAACGAAGAACACAAGTTTAAAGTTGTGAAAATGAAAAGCGTCGAGGAGGAGTTTCAATTGATTTCACCTTTATGAACAGCAAATGCAAGTTCCTCCTATGCATTATGACTAGTTCTCATAATTATTCTAATCCTAATTCTTTAAGTGAGGGAACTTTTATCGCTAAAACAAAATCTCTAATTCCTTGCTGACCTTAAATAGAAAATAAGCAATGAACATAAATTCACATATAACTCTAATATCAATGACTATTTCTTTTTTTTTTTGACCGGATCAATGACTATTTCTAGATAGGGATATAAAGATTTCAACTCTTAAGCATTTGTAATTCAAACTTCCACTGAAATCACAAATTGTAAATCATCTTAAGAGTGATCAATTCCTAGAAAGTATTAAGAACAGAGGTTGAAATATAATCACATAAGAGTCGTTCAAATAAAAGAGGTTAAAATCAAATACATAAAAGAATCATCAATATATACTTTCTCATCTCCAACAACGGGAAGTTTAGTCCCCAACAATAGGAAGTTTAGCTAGACATTATAATAAAGAAAACCAAATAGAAATTTAAACTAGGTCAACAAGATGCAAATCCTAGCCGTCACGAGGCTCAAAAATGGTTTCTCAATCTTTCTTTGGTCTAGAATGACCTAAAAATCACACGTTCACAACCTTAAACACGCGGAATATTAATGAATTATCGCATAACCAGTAGCTCGGGTTACCCGACGACCTAATACAGAAAATAGAAGAATTGAGAGCATCAAATATCCCAAAAATACAGAATTAAATAACCAAATGAAATCTAGGTACTAACAACACAACCACTTAACCCCCCCCCCCCCCCCCCCCCCCCCATGGCTTTGTTTCTCCCTCAACCACGCTCACCTCCTACTCTTCTGTTTCAGTACTTGGCGTTTATCATACCGAGGTAGAACTTAAGAACAACGGTGTCTTTGAGAAAATGGGAAAATGAGCAACAGATCGACTATGACATGAAAAGCCTTAATTAAATTTCAAGACTCTATTTAAACTTTTTAAGTATTGCCCCGTGTACTTGTGTGTGGTTCAATTATGAAGTTAGTTACCAGTGATTGTTAAGTGAGTCACTTAGCAAAGAAGTCAGGTTTGGTGTGTTAAGCAAAGAAGTAGATTGGTAAAGTTGTAAGAAGCCATTGATGAGCATCAAAGGTGCTGGTTAAACAACGAAACTAATCTACCATAAAAAAAGACTTAAATAAATTATAATTAATACTCACTAATAACAATAATTTTTAAGGAATATAAACAAGCTAAATATCGTAAATTTCAATGGCACAACAAAGAAATGCAATAAAAGAGGATATCTCATTAACCTAAAAAAATATATTTCCTTAACAATGCATGACCTTTAATCTGCTAACCATAGAATGAGAGACTAAGTTAAAACAGCCACGGGGCAACTCTCCTTTGGCAAGAAAGTCATTGGTATTGACTTTTGATAGTCAATGTTTACTTGCCAATAGATAGCTGCCCTATTGCTATTTTACTTACTGATGATGAAGTTTTCCACATGAATTGCCTATAATTTGTGTATGACAGATTTTATAAGAAAGAAGATGGAATAAACCATTGAAACATTGGCATATGCTATGGATATCCATAACGAGCGTTTTCTTGTTTGGCTGACATTTGTTAATTTTTAATGCTCATGAATTGCTGAATATATCCTACCATTTTAGATTCTTCTTTACTATAAAGAAAGAGGTGTGGAGAAAAGACGTTGCGAATAAAATCATGGTATTTATATAACTAAAGCTGTTGACTAATCTACGCCGAAGAACCAGACTAGCCACGTGTTTTTTACATATATGGCTTTATCGGTCCGTGTGGTTCTCTCCTTACAGTATAACTTTTGCCACACTCGAGTGTCAAATTCAAAATCTTGGGATTGGATATAAACTCAGTTACCATTCAAAACAAACATTGTTGGTTTTTAGTACATATATCTTATACTTTCTTTTTTCTTTTATTTGTTTTCTTAAGATATCTTAGTTCAGAAAGTTCTGAAACTTTCATTTTATATTGTCATGAATATATTAAAGCTTCATGGGATACTTACAAATCAGTATATATGTAGAAGCAATAGCATAGACCTTAAAAGTATACTAAGTTTGCTAAAGTGACTAATTAAGGATCAGTGGGAGATCTAGACGCGAGGTCAGAGAGTTAAATTTTTTTTTTAAATCACGTATTACTCAAAATATAATAAAAGTAAAACTTGAATATAATTAAATAAATTAATAAATTACTAATAAATAAATAAAGCTTAAACATACCATAAACTTCATTGTGAAGTTTTTTTTATAAAACCAGATTCTCCAAATTTGGAGGAGGATTTTGGCGTGTTTTGGATTGCTTAAACAAATTCTTCAAACCATTTTTATCCTTTTTTTGGTATATATCAGGGTATCCACAGCCGAACGCAGTGACTAATCCCCTCGCTGGATTGGAGGCACCTCGAAGGGTGGGATAGCTCGCCCAGGGATTTAAAACTGCTCCATACATAACACGAGGATCGAACCCTCAACACTTAGTTAAGGGAGGATGAGCCCCAACCGCTCAACTACACCCCCTGAGTTTCTCATCCTTTTATAATAGCCTTAAAATTAAAAATATATTAATAATTACCATTCTCTTATCGTCGTCAACAAAATTACTCTCTCAATTAAGGTGAAAGATATCTATAAGAGGTAATGAAAACTTATTTTCCAGTGTGATGCAAAATCAAAGGTTTAGGTGCAAAAGTAAAATTCCAGGAGGGGTCAAAATATTTTTTATAGGGTAAAAATGCAAAATTTATTTTTTTCAGGGTGTTCAAATGACCCTGGAGTATATATATATATATATATATATATATATATATATATATAGGTCCGCCACTGCGAAGGATACATTTCCATGTCCTGAGCAAGCTTTAGAAACAATGAAGCCATAGCATATCCTTTGTGAGAAATATCTTAGGAACAACCCAATTTGGCAATGGAAATAGAATAAACCAATGAAGAAATAGCATATCCTTTGTGAGAAATAGAATAAACCTCACTTTTCCACTTTTTACTTCGAATCCTTTACTTTTGTGTTGCATAAGGGGAATTATCCTATTGGAAGAGCTTGGGACGCAGTTTTTCTTTTATTAGTTAATAGTTAGTCATTCAATCTTATATTTGATACTTGAAGAAATTTCAATTCGCTACATTTCCTATTATCACTAGCAGCATGCTTGATCGTGATGGATATCATGTTCGAGTTATGTTCTTGGAGACCAGTGGAAAAGTCTACCAAATTATAGTCAAGAATAGATATAATATTTAAAAATAAAGTAGTAATGAAATAAATATATAGTCCATTAATAAAGTGTGTGTATATATATATATATATATATATATATATATATATATATATATATATTGTTTCTGTATGTTGTTATGAATTGTAATTGGATGCAAATTAACCGATTAAGTGATGAGTATTTTCTTAAATTTACTCAAACACATCTTCCTAATAGTAATAGAATGTTTTAGTGTTCTTGTTGACGAGATTTGTGTACACTCCTAAATTTTGATACCTTATTGTTATTATTATTTTTTCATGTAGGTATTTTCATTTGGAAGTTAAATAGATCTTATTAAGTATCTTTAGATAGAATTAGGGCTTCTAGAATTAGGGCTCCTGCTGACAATAAGAGACACATTGTGTGTTCTGATGAGGCGGTGAAAGCACATGCTTTCACTGAGCGACTAAGACTCGCAAAAAGGTTCATAGATTTACAAACCTATGTTGACTATGGTGACGTGGATCAACGAAAGGCACATATTCAAGGCAGTGAAGAGGGGCAGTGGTGCAGCTTCCCGAGAGCGGGAATATGCCACTGTATCCCTAACGAAATTGGGAGTTTTTCACATATTGACGAATTGTAAGTGTTGTGTTGTTCCTTTGTTGAGGAACCAACCTGTAAAGTAGAAAGAATGTTGCGAAGCTCAGTATCAAGATGCTGAATGACGAGGCCGAAACTTCTAGAAACCTTGTAATCATGGAGCATGGTATAGCAGAAGCACCAATGTGATTCGGTAAGGATCTACTTCTTTGGCAGCGTGGCTCTTTCTATAGTCACTCTCTGTATTTTCTCACTCTCGGTTGTTCTTGGTGAGATCTTGAGATTTTGTTCGAGGTTTGAGATTATTTTACTTGTAGGGATGACCGTGTCCTACTTATAGGCAAAATCACATGAAAGGAATAAAAAGTTTTATCTAGCATCAATATTGCAGCATTAAGCACCTAATTGTCTTCTTTCCTTTGGTCTCTTATTCTGCTATAGTGTAGTTGATCTTTTACAATTTGTTTTCCAATTAAGCAATAACTATCAATTGATGATCAAGTCTTAATCAAGTTATTTGCATTTGTTCACTAAAAAGACAACCGGATTAAGATTGTAGAACCAAAATGGTTGTTAAGCTTCATTTGTCCTATACTTGGTGCTATGTATTTTTTATTTCACTACGCAAGATGTTGAGAAAAAGGGCGCCCTATTGGGCAGCGCTCTTGATGTAAGCGCTACATTTTTTTAAAACGCGCAGGGAATGGGCGCAACGCTCCTGTAAGCACTGTTTTTGGTTAAAATGCGCTGGGGAAATGGGTAGTGCTTTTTAGGGAGCGCTGCCTATAGGAGAACGTGCTGGGCGATGGGCAGCGCTTTTTGGGAAGCGCTGCCTATAGGAGAACGCGCTGTGGCGATGGGCACCGCTTTGGGCAGTGCTTTTTAAAAAGCGCTACCTATTGTTGCGAACAAAAAATAAAAATCTAATTCCTCTGACTCACTCTCAAAATGAAGAGTTGCGAACCAGAAACCCTTACGCCTCCATCTGCTTCCATTTCTGCAGCTTCCTTCACTTCACTTCAGGTTTGTTGATGTTATTTCTTTAAACACTTGTTGATGTTATTTCTTCGTTTTTGTTGATGTTATTTCTTTAAATACTTGTTGATGTTATTTCTTTAACCCCAAATCCAAACACTTGTGTTTTAACTTCGTTTTTGTTGATGTTAGTTGTTTACAGAGGTCATTTCTTTACACCCTCTTCCTATTGTGGATCTTCTTCTTAAGAGCACAGAGGTAATTTCTTTACACCCTCTCCCTATTTTCCCTCTTATTTTTCTGTTTCAGTCACTGAAAATCCACAAACACTTGGTTTCTTTCTTTGCGAGATCCTTCAACCACTTGTTGAAGATACAAGGCACTGAAAGAAAGCAAGGATGCAGAAAGCACACAAGGAAGAAAATGTCACTTAGGGTAAACATATTGTTTAATTAAATATCACAAGGAAGAAAGCAACGATGCAGAAAGTACATTATGTTTAATTAAAAAAACAGAAAAAAGGAAAATAAACAAAAACAAAAAATGAAAATAAACAAAATCAGAAAAAAAAATTATACAATAGGCAACGCTTTTGGCTGTAAGTGCTACCCCTTGGGTTACCCATGAGCAGCGCTTACGCTGAAAAGCGCTACCCATGCCCAAAATGCGCTGGGGCGATGGGCAGCGCTTCTCCCAGGAGCGCTACCTGTAACACCCCAATATTTCTAACATGTAGATACACTGAGATGCACATCTGTGTCAACAATCACAGGACACAATCCCTGTTTAGATATTGAACCTACTAAATTTTTCCAATAATAAAACACAATGTCTCGGATTAACCTGTCTGCAAGTCCATAAAATTTAACTTGATCCTTATCTCAAAAGGGAATACAAATACTATTGTTCAATATCATAACCATAGAAGCGGAATAGGTTTATACAACTCATATCCAATACAAGTTACATAACCATAACAGAAAATAACAAGAGAAGCATAATTGGAAACTCAAGACTACAAGTCTTCGGCATCTCCATAAGCACATCACCTACTCGTGCTGCCTTGTCTTCCTCTTACCCTGTTTCTCTGTAAAAACCACAATAATAATAGGGTGAGATAACATATCTCAGTGAGTTCTACCGTAACCCCTCACCATCACTCGGTTCACGTATAAAACCGTTGCAACCTAGTATATTTATAAACCACTTGCTCATAAAACCGTAGCCCATCGCCGACCGTGCAACAGCCACAATCTCGGCATATGATGTGCTATTTAATTATTTCTAAGCCTTGTAAGTTAATCTATAATTACAAGCTTACCAACTGAAACACCGACCGTGCAACAGCCATACTAGTGGAAAAAGAGGATTCAAAGTCGGATATTTTGGACTTTTAAAGTCGGATGTTGGTCCGACTTCTATTAGGGCGACTTAGAATGTCAGAGAGATTTAAAGTCGGGTTACAGTCCGACTTAAAAAGTCCGATTTTAAGTCGGATCAAACAGCGTCCGACTTTAATAACATGTGTAAAGTCTAATGTAAATCACTTTTAACGTCGGATTGTTAGTTCCACCCGACTTTAAATCTTTCATTTTATTTTTAAAAGAAATCGTTATTTTGTGCTTCCACTGCTCTACAATCTCTAGCTATTATTACCTGTCAATATTGCATTTGATTAATTCTCATAACTAAATAGATAGAATCATATATAGAAAGCAAAGATGTATGTAAAGGGAAATGACATACATACTATATAAGCACCTATTTAACCTGAAGGTAAGCAAACAAATAACAAACTATATAACCATTATAAACTTGCAATCATAAGCAAACAAATAACAAACTATATAACCATTCTAAATTACTTTTTCAATCTCACATATGTATTTAGTGGTTAAAACAAAGTAGTTTCATGCTGACCAGTCAGTGTGTGTCAGTCACTAGAGATAATGAATACAAAAGTAGTCTCCAGCATTTAAATAACATTTGGATAAGTAATTTCCAATTACTCAATATAAATTACAAAAGGCTTGAAAGAAAAAAGTTAAATGGAGTTATCAATTTCGTACCAACGGTAAATGCTTTACCAACTTCAATTTTGAGCTAGTGTCCATGGCTCTTTTTTGAAGGCCAGTTTTGTGTGCTTATAAGCAGCAAAACTGCTCCACTATGCACTCTGCTCTACTATGCTGCTCTACTATGCACTCCGCACAACTTGCCACATATAAGTCTTTGATAAATGACTAAATAAACAAACAAGTAAGTTAACATGGGTGAAAATTCTCTACCTAACTAAACAAATGATCATAAGTAACCATAAGACTTCTTTGTCCAACAGCAGCACAAGCCTTGCCACCCTCTCGTGACATGCATTATGGTAAACTAACCCTTTTTGTTATTATCCAATCATCAAATGCATCTCTAATAATTCTCTACCTATAAATTAGAAAGGTCTTGTGTGACGACCACATGCCCTGCCACATAGAAGTGCATTCCTTGGTACTGGATATTCGTCTCTCCATGAATTCGAAGATGTATATACTCGAAGATAGAACTGCTGTCCCAAATACTGTCTTCCCCAATTCTCAGACCTTATATTCCAAATTCCTACATTGTCAAGTGCCATGTATATTGCTGTCCATGATTTTGGATAAACCTGCGTTAACATAAGACAGAAAAAAACACGTTATAACAGGTTGTGCCTAAGGAATAGGATAGGAAACACGACCATGTTTTTTTATACCTGAGTGGTTCATCTAGCAATTGTGTCTCTCAAATTGTAACGTGTTCTACTATCAGGTGTCCACTGCCCACTACCAAACCTATTCATGTCACAAAATTATGTGTTAAGCTAAAACATAGACAATGATGATTGGTTTCTGAAGTGTTAAGCTAAAACATAGACAAAATTATGTGTTAAGCTAAAACATAGACAATCAGGTGTCCTTGGATTCTGAAGTTGATGGAAGTTGTCAGCCCCACATTTGATATCCTGAATCTATAAGTCTTACCTGAGAATTAAACAGCAAAACAATGATGTAATGAAAGAAGAGTATAATGAAGTTACATGTTCAGTTACATGTGCATTTGATAATTGGATAATAACAAAAAGGGTAGTTTACCATAAGTAAATTCTGCATCAATTAAATCAACAACAATTACCTAACTAAACAAATGATCATAAGTAGCCATAAGACTTCTTTGTCCAACAGCAGCACAAGCCTTTCCATCAAGTTCAACTTGTGGCTTCTGAAGGTCAGCAAAGCTGTAACACTCCCATGTATAAGCAAACTAGATTATTATTTCAATTCAATCACCTCCAAAAAATTGAAAATTATTAAAAAAAAAACTTTTATATACTGAAAGCAACAAAACAAATGTGTTAGACTTAAATTACATCTTACCTGAGATAGCGGCAAGAAGCTCCTGACCCCAAAACTGCTAAAGAGGAATACCGGATAGCGGGATAGCCGTTATTGCGAAGACTAGAAAACAATGTATAACTAAACATAAATACAAACTTCATACACATAAATACTCCAAAAAAGGAAAATACACATAAATACTTGACAATCATAATAAACCTCTGTCATTTGCCACTAACATTACAAAATCAAACCCCAATATAATTTAACTACTAATTAAACTGCTAAAAGTATTCAAACTAATTACAAGTGATTCTTTAAATAGAATCACTATCATATGCAGTTCCAAAAGTCAATTCAATTTGATACATTGTAACAACTTGGCGAACTGGGAATTTCTAATGGAATAACAAATATTATCAAGAACAGTTCTAAATTCCAAGACATTGGGGGAAATTGAGTAAGGAAAAGAATTAAGACTTCCAATGAAATACTGGCTACTTCATAGTAAGTTCAAAATAGAAGGGAAGATACATATCAACGCCTATTTCAACCTACAAATGACTTTTAATTCTGATTATTTTTCTTAAACCCTAAATCCCAAATTAAGTTTTAAAACCTCATAAATCCTAAATCCTCCACCTAAATTTCATACAATCAATAAAAATTAAACACAGTAATAAACCCTAGATAGAAAGATCGATAGAGAGAGCAACAGAGAGAGAGAGAGCGACAGAGAGAGAGGGATGAAATGGATACTTGCCTTACTGTTGCGAAGGTCGGGTAGAGAGCGATGAAGATCGGGTAGAGAGCGATGAAGGTCGGGTAGAGAGCGATGAAGGTCGCGTAGAGAGGCGCTGCGCACGAACTGAGGGAGGGAGAGAACGTGAACTGAGGGAGGGAGAGAACGCGTATGGTTTCTCAAAAGATGTTTTTTTGTTTAAAAAAAAAGGCTTCTACTTTTAAAGGCTTCTACTGTTTTGGTTTTCACGTTTTAAGTCGGATATATTTATACCCGACTTAAAATGATGCGCGCATGCTATTTTTTTCTTATTAATTACAAGTTTGCCACCGCGTCTACTTTTTAAGTCAGATATTTGAACGTCCGACTTTAAAAGTCTAATTCTTTTCCTGATTTTCCACTAGTGCCACAATCTCGGAGAATCTTGAACCTAGCATAACATCGGTTGTGCAACAGCCACAATCCCGATAAACCCCCACTAGTACTTTACCTAACGTCCAGGGCCTAGGGTAGGGGCTCATCACCTTCCCCGCCTAGTATGCTAATCATCGAATCGTCACCCGACATACATATAATTTATATATCATACCCACATTGGGCCGACTCCTATTTTCGATATAGTCTATATATCGTGGTACCAAGACCGATCTAGATGAGATTACAAATATCCCATATCAATTATGATTCGACGACGGAAACCGTTTGGATCGTTTCTTTTTAGAAAACCTTTATTCGCACACGTAAGTTCTAATTCGGTTTTTCAAACGATTACAGTTTTCCAAAATATTTTCCCAAAATCATGTTGATCACCTTCAAAACAATGATTTTATCAAATTAATATCATCACAATTGGTTGGAAGAAAGATTAGAAGAGGTTTGGAATCAAAAGGAGCGACGAAACGAGAAATTTGCACCGCGAGACAGAACCACACGCACGGTCTGTGCCCTAGGGGCACACGACCCGTGCGTGATGCACCATTTTAATTAACCAACCTGTGAAACTGGCGCACGGTGCATGCCACAGGGGCGCACGATCTGTGTGCCCTGTTCTGTAATCCAATTTCATTTCGTTTCGCTTCTCCGTTCGCGTCCAATCCCAATTCCGGTCAAAATCCAACCTCAAAATAGATAATATATGTTGCATTCCAGTCCATAATTCCAGTCCAAACATTTCAATCAACAATCCATATAATACACATATTTTTATAAAAACCGTAAAACGTTATTTTCCGAAAAACGTTTTCGACTCAATAATCTTTCGAAATCCAAATACCGATTTCAACCAATCGTTTCAAAAACAAACATAAAACCCTAAACGTGAGTAAAACTCACCGGTTTGAAGAGTTCATTCGATAAATGAAGTCTTCACGCGAAATAACGGAATGGTGACCACTCGAACAATCCCCGTAATCGTCCAAACCGATTCGAAACGAAACCAAGTCCTTCCAATACTCAAGACCAGTAGCTGAAACACTTCCAATCTCCCTTGAATCAACAATGTAGCTTGCTATTGAACTTCTAGGACCGAACCTTGCAGCTTTGGTACCACCTACAAGCTTCCATTTACAACATGCAAGGTAAAACTTCAAGGTTTGACCATGGTGGAGCTTCAAGCTCGAAAATGGTAGAATGAAAAGGATGAGGAATGAGTTTCTGAAATTGGTGCCAATGGAAAGAGGATTGAAAATGGAGTTGAATGGTACAAGGAACACTTACATGCAAGAAGGGATGAGAAATCACCAAGCCTCTCTTCCTCCTCTTCTTCTTCTTCTTCTCGCCCCTTCTTCTCTCTCTCTCTCTCTCTATTCTTCTATTCTAAAATTTTGGTTTGCTGGATAAAGTGGGAAGAGAGTGGGATATTGTTACCAAGTGGCTTCAGTCTCAAGAGGGGGGGTGAATTGAGATTTAAAACTTTTCAGATCTTTCGAAAACGTTTTTCCCCTTTTTAATGACTTAGATCAATTTTCGCGCAGGTTAAGTGGAAGCGAAGGAATCAGAATATAAAGCAGTAAAGCGGTTTAACAGTAAAGCAGGAAAGCAGTAAAGCACGCAAAGATTTATCCTGGTTCGGTCACCTCCTAGTGACCTACGTCCAGTCCTCACACCCTTGTGAGATTTTCCACTAACCAAAACAACAAGGCTTACAGGTGCCTTGGAAAACCTTTACAGACTCAGGCACTCTCCTCCTAGGATACCCCACCTATGGAGAGCCCTCAAATCTATTACAACAATAACAAGAGATACCCCACCCCTGTTACAATCAGCTGCCCCAGAAAGATACCCCACTTCCTAGTACAAACAGCTACCCTAGAGAGATACCCCACTCCCTAGAACAAATCACAACAATTAAATAATAAACAATTGTAAATACAGAAATACCTCTAATGAAGGCAGATATTACAACTTGAAGAATGCAACCCCAACTAACTTTTAGAAAAAGATCAGCTCTGACAGACCAACGGTGCGACAAGAGCAACGAATAAAATGTAAAGAGTTTTTCAAAGATGTGATAGATCGTAAACTTGGGTTGTGCAAAATGAAGACTATGAAGTGCCTCTTTATAGGCTATGAGAAAATCAAGTTTACGTTGAAAATAATGTAGGAATCGATTCTTTGTTGAAAACATTGGATCTAGGAATCGATTCTTATGTATGACTTCTTTTAAGTGAGAATCGATTTTGCTTTACTTGAGAAAGAGTAACAATCGATTCTTATGCACCTTTTAAAAAACTTTGTGAGTGTGTGAGACTTTGAGATACGAGCTGACCTTTGAAAGAGCTTACACTTTTTCCTAAGACACACCCAAACCCTAAGGACTACCCTTATATTTAAGGACTACCCTTAAACTTGAATCTTCAATTCTTGGCTTGTTTGTCTTGGATTGATTTTGACGTTTAGTCACTTTTATTTGACTTTGACCGTCAATTTTACCTTTGGCTTTTTCATCATCAAAACACATCCTGCAATATTAGTTTACCTGCAACACAAGGTATCCACATTCTCCCCCTTTTTGATGATGACAAAACATTAACTCATCTCAAGGTGGGAGGTTAGTTCAAACAGATAATGTATATGATACTCCCCCTATCATGATGCTCCCCCTGTTTTATTGACTGTATGCAAGTGACAGCAAATGCATGCTGAATATTAAAACTTTATTCTAAATATTAAAACTCTATTCTTAACATATAGATATATCATAGCATTGTCACTATGCATATAGTCAATAAAACAGGGGGAGCATCATGATAGGGGGAGCATCATATATATGCATTATCTGTTTGAACTAACCTCCCACATTGAGATGAGTAAGTGTTTTGTCATCATCAAAAAGGGGGAGAATGTAGATATCTTGTGTTGCAGGCTAAGTTTTGATGATGAAGTGGTTTAGAGGTTTTGATGATGAAAAAGACAAAAGCTAAAGTTGATAATAGTAAAAAGGCCAAAGCCAAAGTTGATGGCCAAAGTTAATGAAAGTGACAAAGTATCAAAGTCACAATCCAAGACAATCAAGCTCAAGAATTGAAGTTTCAAGATATAAGGGTAGTCCTTATAAATAAGGGTAGTCCTTAGGGTTTGGGTGTGTCTTAGGAAAAAGTGTAAGCTCTTTCGAAGGTCAGCTCATCTCTCAAAGTCCCATGATTTTCAAAATGCATGCATGCACACGTAAACACAAGAAGCATTTTTGAAAAGCATAAAATCGATTTTCTCTATTTTATTCTATATATAAAAATCGATTTTCAGGTCAATACAAAAGCTAAAGAATCGATTCATACTAGTTTCACTATGTATGCAAATCGATTCCTAAGTATTTCTAAAAAGGAAGAATCGACTCATACTATTTTATACTAAGCATAAAAATCGATCAAGTGTCTTTAAAAGGAAAGAATCGATTCATATTATTTTTACCAAAGTGCATAATCGATTCACAAGTATTTTTCAAAAAGGAAAGAATCGATTCACACTATCTTTCACTTAGCAAAAGAATCGATTCCTACATGTCTCAGGCAATTCTCACTTACATTCTCTTTTCTCTCACTTTCACTTCTCCAATTTTGTTTCCATATGGTTCCAGCTGAATGATTTAACATCAAGGATCGTTATAATGTTTTAATGGGATGAGGGTTTAAAATGGTTGGAAAGGACCAAAATACCCTTGGCTCATTAATTCATTCTAAACCGTTATTTTTTTTTGCCCAAGTTCTCTCTAACTTGCACCTTAATTTTTATGGTTTATCCACTAAACGCTGCTTTCTCGACTATTCCATATCAATGACATGATTTATCTTTCATTCGAATAATAAATGACTCGTAAATTCCATAAATTGAATTTAACAAAATTAGGGATGTTACACTACCCATGGCTATCAATGAGCATAGCGTTGCCCTTTGTGGGAGTGGAATCAGCAGCCCCAAGTTTAGTAGCGCTCAAAAGCGCTACCCATGGCTTAAAAAAACGCTGCCCATCTCCAAATCTGTTGTAGTGTTTTTTGATAAGCGAAGATTTAATTTATTAACGGGGAGCACAAGGGATACTACAAACCCGTACAATAGAGAGAGGGCATCGTTAAAACCTCCAAGGGCCAAAACCCAATGGGAAAAAGACTCGAGGAGGAAAAAGAGTACCCCCGAATTACAAAAGTGAAAATGTACACTAATAAGGAAAAAAATGCAAACAAAACCAGTAAATTCAGTTATTGCTAATAAAAGCAACACTAGCAGCCATGATTATCCCAGCCTCCATAATTAATGCCATCGAAACACTACTACCAGCCAACAAAACCATCAGGCTTCCCTGCTTAATCCATCATAACTTGGTGCTATGCATGATTAGTGTGACATGTATAACTCACATTGTTTTTTGATAAGCAAAAAATGTATTGAAGAGAGTACAATACCACCCTTCAATACACTACACTCCTACTGAATAACATCCTACCCCACTACTAAGAAGAAAACTATCTTATTCTTAGCCAGCAGAATAGACCACGCCGAAGTTAATCGCCATCTCGTTCTAAAAGTAACATGCTATCATCTCCTTCATTTGAGGAACACCCAAAATCCACCCGCAGACAACCTTCCACCTACAGATATCACATGATCGCCAATCCTCCTCAACAAAATATGCCACCTGTTTTATAGAACTTACGGTGGTCTAATGACAGGTTCGGTGGTGATTTTCAGAACCGGTACAGAACTTACGACCCGTAGCAACAAAAAATACTGGTTCGGTTCTGAATTTCCGAACCAGTTCACTAATAAACCTCTGAACTGCGAAAGGGTGTTTGGCCACAAACATAGGTACGATAAATAACCCCCAAACGGGTTCGGACGTAAAGTTCTGAACCTATCTGCTACTAGACAGAATCTCAAGTTACTGGACAGAAACTCAAGTTGCCAAAAATAAACTAATTCCACCTTTTCAATATACACTACAAGAATATCGCGTATTACCAGCGGATTTTTTCCGCCGGTAAGTTTCCGGCGGATATTTTGCATTTCTGGCGGATTTTTTCCGTCGGTAACTTTCCGGCGGAAAAAATGGTATTTCCGGCGGATTTTGTTCCGTTGGTAACTTTCCGGCGGAAAAAGTGGTATTTCCGGCGGAGTTTTTGAATTTCCGGCGGATTTTTTTGAATATCCGGTTGATTTTCCAAAAAAAAAAATATTTTTTTTAAAACATTCGCCGGAAATGTAGCCGAAAATTTGCCGGCGGATTTTTAATATTTCTGGCGGATTTTGTTTAAAAATAATATTAAAAAATTTCAAAAAATCCGCCGGAAATGTTAAATATCCGTCGGAACATTTTGAAATTCCTATAAATAAAACTTTCTCCTACACTCTTCTCATTCTCTCATTTCACTCTTTATTTCCTTCTCACTTTCTCCTACACTCTTCTACATTTCTTTTCTTCTTCCTTCTCATTCATTCTCACTTATTCATTCTTATTTCTTCTTTCTCATATACTCTTCAAACTTAACTAATTTTCTCTCCATATCTCTTTTCTATATTTCCCATTTCTTATTCCTTCTCACTTCTTCTTATTTCTTCATTCACATACTCTTATTTATTCTTATTCCTTATCACTTATTCATTCTTATTCTCTCCTACTTTATTTTTCCATACACCGGATTCAAATATTCTTATTTTTTTGACACAACTCTCTTTTATTCTAATTTCTCTATTACTTCTCATTCTATTCTATATAATTTTTTTTCTCACATTCTAATTCATTTTTTATTACTTCTTATTTAATTAAAATACAAAAATTCGAAAACAAAATGTAAAAAACATTTTTTAAAAAAATTAAACTTTTTCATTTTTGTAAAATCCGCCGGTAATTCCAATCAAGTAAGCACATTTTGGGATAGTCATCCAATTCTCCAGTGCTTCCCTATATGTTGGTGCATCAACGACTTCATAACATAGATGACTTAGCCCATCCTAAAAAAACTTACAATACAATTCGAAGTCCCGCTGAACCTCTTCCAATAAATCATTCCTCACGGTATTCCTAGCATCCTCACCCTTACCAAGTAGTGCAGCAATGCACCGAAATCCGCAGTTACCGTCACCTTCCACATTCACTATATCTTCAACAAAACGATACATGACCTCGGGCATACAACTTATGTATGTATTGTATGCAGCAGAACGAATGATTTCAGGGGTAGGGTTTAAGCTAGGATTTGGAATTTGAGTTAGTGCCAGAGTGGGACATGTAGATTGGGAGGGATTGGAACTTGTAGATTGGGTTGGTTTATTGGTTGGTGATTGGGTTGCCTTCTTTGGTAATGGCAGGGTAGGAGTTCTAGTTGTAGTTGGTTTTTTGTTTCTTTATTTGAAATGGATTAGGAGTGGAACTTCTACTCTGGGATGGAGTTGAGGATTTTGATATCGGTGGAGTAAGTCGTTTGCGAGACTAAGCCGCAGCGGATGTGCTATCTTCATGTGAGTCAAAAATGTCATCTACATGTTCCCAATATGACTTCTCTCGCTTTGTTGAGAACTCATATTTCATTTTCTTTGCCTTTTTAGGTGCTCCCTTTGTAGTGATCTTATCCGGAGGTGGAAACATGGAAGTAGTGTCTGGGAATGCCAACTCACGTGCTTTAGCCTTGATCATAACTCTACCAGCGAGATCAGCAGAATCAAACCTTCATTGTATAGCTCCAAATTCAATCTTCAGCTTCAACTCATCATTTGGGGCTCCTGAAGTTTCGTCCTAATGGGTAACCATGAAATTAAGTCTCTTCTAGTGATGATGAATTGTTTCCAAAGGAAACGGAGTGAGATTCACCATGTGCCTACAAAATATGTATGATTTTTTTATAGCGGTAAACTTGAATGATATATAAATAACTAAGAGTCTGTTAAATTTTTTATCTAGCAAGCTTATATGCAGATGGTAGACCATGTGTGGTCCTGATCGTGCATCCACATTCAGAAGAATCAACACCAATCATGTTACTCCGCTTCAACTCCTTGGCAATATAGTCCATCGCGTTGGAAGTCACTAAACCCTTTAGGTTGTCATATATTTTGCTCCAGTGATGAAATTTGACTCCGCTGAGTCTATGCTCGAAACTCCGCTTAAGTTCACTATGTTGTACCCTAAGCATGCCAGCAATCGAATCCCAGCACAAACACAAGTCACCCCAACTGTCGTGCAATAGTTTCTTTAAACATGAGTGTGCCGACTCTACTCTTTTGGTGGTAGTGTTTCCCAGGTGCATATGACGATTTATCCATGCATCTACAAACCTCTCTTTATGCAGGGTGAGCCAAGTCTTCTTCACATAAGTAATGAAGTTGTCAAATGGTGCTGAAACACTCTCAAACTTTAGCAAAGCATGCTCATAAACATTCTCTGGCAGCATAGACAACTTTTTGAAATGCTTCCATCACGTTGTCAACTCTGTCCCTTAGATGCTCTTCCTCATCCTTAACCATAGGATGGACGTACACCCTAGCTTTGGCCCTCACATTCTTTTTTATGTGAAATTGGCACAACAAGTTTGTAGTTGTTGGAAATACTAACTCCACATCGTTCATAATAGCAGTGTCCCTGTCAGTAAGTATAACCTGTGGAAAATATTCATGTCTCCTAAATAGGTCCCTCAACTTTTCAAGAATCCATGAAAAGTTATCCAACCTCTCCCAATTGACATAAGCAAATGCAATGGAGAAAGTCATCTCCATTGATGTGACACCGACAATCTCAACCAATAGATACCTATACCGGTTGGTCTTGTACGTGGAATCAATCAACAATACAATGGGAAATGTATTTAGAAGCTCAATCGAGTCTGGATGTGCCCAAAACATGTCTTGGACAATCGAAGTCCCATCTTGGACTCTATGCCAATACACATAACTATCACGCTCCAAATAAGTCATAAACTGTTGGAGATCAGTCCTACCCTGACGTAGACTCGATCGTAACCTTGAACGTGTATTGTGTATTTGTTTAAGACACATGTGGTTGTCTATAAGGTACATACTTTTTACACATAACACTCAAGAATTGAATGGATGACCTTCACCGTAAGACATTAATGCGTGGTTATGTATCCCACACATAACACTCAATATCCATCCTCCAAGCTTTTTGATAAACTTTCCTTTCAGCCTAAACTTGCAGCAACATTTTCTACTCCTGGTTGGAACCAAATGAGCATACTTGTATTTTCCGCTTTTTCACAAACCAAGACTCAATATTCTTTCCCTGACTTCCGTCCGTTGTCAGATCGGGATATGACAATCACCATCCCAAGAGTCTGCGCGATAGAACGTACCCATATCAGTAGGTCGTCACAAGTATCAAACACTTGATCAGTTTTGAAAGAAGTCGTTTGGTCCACAACCATTAAGTCTCCTTCTGCACCATTTTTAGCCATTTTATGACCCTAATAATTAAAAAAAAATCAAAGATAAATGATAAAAACAGGGAATTTGCATAATCTGTAAAACAACATGGTTCGGTTCTCCTCAAACCGGTTACCAATCCACTCATATGCGTCATATATCAACTTCGGAACACCATCATCATCATTCCCTTCCAACAGCTCAATGTTCGATCCAAGAAGAGTTACTTTTACTGAAAAGTAGCCTTAACGGTGGAACTCCTCTTGGATATTATAGGATGATCCAGGGATACGGACCTTACCAACAAAACATTTGTTGAGTTTCTGAATCGTTTCATTCTCCACCTCAAAGTGGAGAGGAGTATCAAGTTTTGAACTATATCTCTGCACCTACCTTTCCTCGTTAGCAAATCTTTCACCCAGTGGAGACCACCAGTTTTACTTTCCATCACGCTGCCTTATGGCTTGCCCATCATCAACATGTTTCATGTTTACTCCTTTAAATCCCACATTGATTTCCTCTTTCACCAGCTCCACCTCACAACATAGCCTTCCTGGTTATGTCCACCTACCAGCAGCTTGGACCCTTCTTTTGAGAGCCTCGCGTTCATATTTTGGATGGTTGACAAAAATCTTGTCACAGCCGTTGAAAATGTTGTCTAATTTTACCCCAAGCCTTCTGGGATCCTCCCTTCCAAATGCACGAGCGAACCCAAATCTCCTACCAATCCTATTTGACCATTGTTGTCACAGTGTTTTCATCTTGCCTACCTACCGATCCCACAGGCACATCTGATTTTTGTCCATGCGTACATCCTACCTTCTTGACTTTTTGCCTTCTTCTCACCACCTTTGAGCATTCGCCTTCTTCACCCCCTGTGATGTGTTCATTCATTGCTATTATTCTGCATACGTATAACTCACCTTTGATCAATTACTAGGTTTTAGGTTTAAATATATTTTGGTTCTGGGAAATATGAAAATATTCGTATTTCGTCTCTGGAAAAAATAAAGTTGGATTACCTCCCTACAAAATCAAAATGCTATCATTTAGGTTCTGGCCTTAATCCTCTATCTTAAAAACATGACATGGAAACAAATAATGACATCAGCGTCACATGTGAAAACCACATTGACACGTCACGTCAGCAACTAAAGGACAAAAAACTTAACAAAAATATTTAAATAGACAAAAAGCAAAAACATATATATTTATAAGAATCAAATTAAAAAGAACAAAAAAAAGGTTTTATTTTCAATTTCAAACTTCAACCATTACATTCACATGTCCATCACCGCTCTATCTATTTTCTCTTCTTTTCTTTCTAAAGTTCTCGTAGATACACATTTCTTCATAAATAAACAAAAAAAAATTGTTTTCTATTATTGTCCTTTGTACAAATTTTTTTAACAAATTTATTATAAAAAACATTGCTCTAATAATTATTAGTAAGATTTTTATATATTTTATTTTTAAGTAATTTGATAAGGTTGGTATTATTATAATAGCATTATTTTAATATATAAAATTAAATTTCCACATAAATATTATGTTGATTATTTTTTTTGGTTACCGTGTTTTTGGTGCGCAGTTTCCACCGGCTTTGTCGGTGACTAATCTACGTCGAGAAACCTGGCTGGCCACGTGTAAACCCGACTTTGCCGATCCGTGTGGTTCTCCCCTCCCAACAGAGTTTTTGCCACACCCAAGATTTGAACCCAAGACTTTGGGGTGGGATCTGAGCCCAGTTACCACTCGGATCAACCCTTGTTTGTAAATATTATGTTGATTATGTGTTTTGCATTTGTATTTCATAAGAATGTGACACATGTTAATTACTTAAATTTATTTCTTTAATTTATTTGTGTGTGTATTTGTCTAACCTATATAGTTCCTCCATATATAAACTAAATTTTGGTGTCCTACTTTTTTAGACCATTTTTTTTAAATCGAATTTTAAAATATTCGTGTTTGTAGAGTACTTGAATTCCTAAATTGGTCTACACATTTATTATAGTATGTAATAGAACTACAAGGAAACGGGAAGTAAATAGACACAATGGTCAAATATGTTTTGGCTGCTATAAAATTGGGACTTTTTTAGGTTCAGTCTTTATTCATTTTTAATAGGAGTTTTAGTCTTCCATATTTGAGCTATTTACAATAACGATCCCTGCACATTAAATTACTGCTGATGAGGAAATCAAAATACCAACACGATATTGCCACGTTCTCCTTTATATTAACATGGCAACCATGTGGTGAGTGACTCATCAAACAAACTTTTTTTCACCAAAAACCTAATTTTTGTCTCGTCCCTTCTCCATTCCAACCAACCAGGACAGTGGGGTCATTTATATTTTAAATGATAAAAGAAAAACGAAAAATAAATAGAAACAAAAAATTGGGGAACCTACACACTATACGGATACACAAAAAAAAACAAATTTCAAACAAAAGAAAAAGAAGCAACCATAGTGAGAATTAATGAGAGGGAGATTTGATAAAGAGAGAGAAGTTGAGAGAGAGAGAGAGAGTGCAAATTTTAGAGCAAGGGGGTCGAAAAGGAAAGGGGACAGCCGTATGTGGTGGCTAGCGGCGACATTTAGGAGAACCAGCAACGACAGGAACCGTCGCGCTGTGGAGGTTGGAGGCATATATGATGTGGTGGTCTAGAAGCTCGCATGGCTTCTTCTAGCCATTTCAGGTTCTGCGATATCGGCGATATCCAACTAAATTATTTTGTAATAATTTAACGAAAACAACAGGGTTGCCACCTCAAAACAAAGACTACGTGGTAACATTCGGTCAACATTTTGTTTCCTCATTAGTAATGATTAAACGGTAGGGACCGTCATTGCAAACAGCTCAAATGTGGAGGACTAAAGCTCCTCAAAATTTAATAGGGGCTAAAACTTAAAAGCTCTCAATTTTATAGTGACCAAAAATATGCTAAACCCTGACGAAAAAAATCTTCAAATATTTTTTAGTACAATATTTATGTGTAGTTGCGGACAAAAAAACATTTAAAACCTTCTATTCCTTAACTCAAAACCCTAGTATAAATTTTCATTTCTTTTTACCTTACTACCAAGCTATTAATTTATCACATGGTATATATACCTTTATAAAACTTGTATAGGATATAGGCAAATGAGAGAAATGTCTAAGCTAAAACACTCAAAGGGCAGCTCACCTTTGGCAAGTCAATGGCAGTTTTGAAAGCTGTAAACTAACTTCAATATATTGCCTTGCATCACTTGCCAAAAGAGAGACGCCCTACAAATGATTTGCTTACTAATAGAATAGTCCTTCTGTATTCCTTCCTCTTGTTCTCTAATTATATTATATGTTTGTGTCTTGTTTTTCAAGTAGTGAACGAAACAATGCCTTCAAGTTATATAGGCACAACACTTCGTACAGCATCATCTGCTAGAAGGTTTACTTATCTAAAAACTAAAAATCTGCTAGAAGGTTTAATGCGTAGGATATACTTGTCT
This sequence comes from Astragalus membranaceus, assembly GCA_039519185.1. Classification (NCBI taxonomy): domain Eukaryota; kingdom Viridiplantae; phylum Streptophyta; class Magnoliopsida; order Fabales; family Fabaceae; genus Astragalus; species Astragalus membranaceus. The sequence continues at coordinate 25,677,057 of CM076853.1, forward strand.
TATTATGCTTGAAGGTTATAAGATGTTGTCATAGACTTGAAATATTGTTCCCTGTAAGATAAGATTCTTTCCTTATATTTTCTGTCCTCTTAACGTTCAACTTTGAAACGAAAATCTTGATATGCTCCACTACAATATTGCTACATGAAGTGGGTATGTTAAGTGACCACAGCCATGGGCATAAGGTTTGTCATCACCACAAAGCAAGTCAATAGTAAAGAGTTTGGCAAAAACAGGAATCTTATATGACTAGCTATTTACATCATAGTGAGTTCATTTAGAATATTTTTAGATGCATAATTTTTTTTGGACGAAAGATTCGGCTTGCTTCAATAAAAACGGGGCTAGGCCCAAACCCGAATTCAACACAACAGGGTTGGACCACACACATCCCAAACCACAATACACCCGATTCCAAATAGGAGACCCAGATCACTAAATGAACTAACCAACATTCAACAACTTACACACAAATAGGTTATATACGAGCAGAGAAAGCAAAAACCTAACCCTAAAAGGAAAAGAGGAAAAGGAAGAAAATGAAACACCATATATAGAAGCAGAATCCCATCAATTTAGATAGAAGTCACGAGCAATTGCTGATAAGTCTATTTTTAGAGTCATTTTAATAATTATTTTATTAAGTCTTTTTAGTATTTTAATTATATTTTTGATCTATTTTACTGCAAATGTTTACTTTTTATCTTCAGGTTTTGTTTTGAAGCAATTTCGACTGCTTCTGTCTCAGCAGGCCAGAATTCGACTGCATCTTCCAGATTTCGACTGCTTCTGTCTGCTTCTGTCTCAGCAGGTCAGAATTCGACTGCATCTTCCAGATTTCAACTGCTTCTGTCTCAGCAGGCCAGAATTCGACTGCATCTTCCAGATTTCGACTGCTTCTGTCTCAGCAGATTTCGACTGCTTCTGCTATCCAGATTTCGACTGTGCAGTCGAAATTGGCTATGCCCACTTGTTGATGGATATTTTTGCCCACTTGAGGAAGGCTTTTTGATGACTGCCTTGGCCAACTTGATTTGCCACTTTTTCCTCTTTTGGACCATTTTGCCCCTCATATTTTCCTATAAATAGAGGCTTGATCCTCACTTGTAACCAAGCTTGAATTTTGTTAGAAAATCAATGACAAGGTTTCCTCTAAGATTCATGACTTCAATTTACTCTTCATGCTTTTTATGATTCTTGTTTATTTACTTTCTTGCCCTTTAAATTCTTGCTATTTATTTTCTTGCCCTTTTATTTTCCAAGTCATTTACTTTCTTGCTCCTTTAATTTCTTGCACCTTTATTTTCCAAGTCATTTACTTTCCTGCTCCTTTAAATTCTTGCACCTTTATTTTCCAAGTCATTTACTTTTCTTGCTATTTAATTTCTTGCACCTTTATTTTCCAAGTCATTTACTTTCTTGCACTTTTATTTTCCAAGTCATTTACTTTCTTGCTCATTTACTTTCCTTGCTCTTTAACTTTCCAAGTCATTTAAATTACTTGCAATTTACTTTCTTGTCATTTACAATTCCGCTATTTATGATTTTGCACTTTACCGCTTTTTTTATTTTCTCGCTATTTAACTTTATGTTTTCTTCTCTTATTTTCTTTTCTCCTCTTTTGTCTACAATGATCATGAGTGAGTAGACTTTACTAAAGCATTTCTTTCTTTCCAAAAACACTTTCTTTTCAGTTAATCAACTTTGAAAAATTAAATTGGTATTCACCTAGGCTCTCCCTGTGGATCGATAACTCTTTTATTACGCGATACGACTCGTGCACTTGCGAGGCTATCAATTGCCAATGCCGGCGATGGAGGAGGGAAGGAGGTCCAGTGTCGAGGGAGAGACGACGCAGCAGCTAAGTGAGCAACAAGATCAGCAACTTCATTCCCACGGCGGTTAGTCTAGAGAACACCCATCGTGGTAAAATTAATCACTCCTGAGAACGTTAATATCCTTGATAATAATCTCAATTTTTTTCCTAATTAAGTTTCCTCTGCACGCTTCAACAAGATCCAGAGAGTTAGATTCAAAAAGCACATGAGGGAACTTCAAATTCACAGCGAAAGAAACTGCTTCTCTCAAAGCATAATTTTAATTAGTTAGACTTTTATTTTTGTTGTTGCTTTAATTGGGCTTTTACCCTTTGGACTTTAAATTCCGTGAACAATATGTTCCGAAAATAAAAAGAATAAAGTGTAAAGTTGACTTCAGTACGTAAAATTGTCTCTGATTATCTAATGTGAAATCCCAACCCTTAAATACTTTATCTCTCCTATTTTAGTTATTTAAACATCACCCACCTTTTTATTGGTGTATGGCCAAGATACCACCGGGCCCTCCGGTCACCAGAAAGGATCCTGTCCCTTTTTATTTCTATTATCCTATATAAAGATTTTTTTCCCGCTTCGCCTATCTTTCCCCACCTCACCTCCTTATATAAATTTTAAAAATACCCCTAACCCCTCAGTTCACCTCACTCCATTTTCGTCTACAAGTTGTAGGCTAACTTGCTCAAACAATGCCGTCACCAACTTGTTTCCAAGTTGCGGAAAATCATAAACTCTAAAAGTAGGAAAAAAATGTCAGGAATGGGACTGCTAGAAAGGAAAAAAATTCATTTTCATAAACAAGGAAATTTCATTTTTATTGTTGCTTTAATTATGTAAGGGGGTCATTTTTTCACGATTTGCCTAGAGCCATAAAATGTCAGGAATGGGACTGCTAGAAAGCCTTTTTCAATCTAACGAATATAGCTACAGAATATTCAATATTATTTTTATACAAATACTAGTTGATAGTTAAAATATTAATTATACTAAATACTTGTTTCACTATTACATGCTAAAGAAGAGGAGATGCTCTCTAGTGCAGAAAAGGCCTACTGAATCAGTTAAATTAATCATTTGGAATCAGTTCAAAGGCCTATCCTTGGATATTATAGGATGATCCAAGAATACAAACCTTACCAACTGTTATGCGAAGTGCAAATGTACGCAATCCCAACAAGTAATATAATGATAAAGTAGAGATCGTACCCACCGGGATTGATGTTAATTTTAAAGTTTAATTAGTTAACACACTAGCTAGTGAAGTGAGACGAATAAAAACAATATGGTTTTGGACATAAAAGTTAAGGAAGTTATGTGAAAACAGTAAAGAAGTTCAAGTATTTGATAAAATGAGTTGGACTGCTCATTGCTAAGTAATTTCTCAAAAGTAAGGTGCTATAATTGGACGCTATAGCGCTAAGTGCTAGAGCATATGATGTTGTGCCTTTCAGTCACTAACACCAGGGTTTGTTACAAGACTCTTATTTCTAAGTTCTAAATAAGTCCACCCCTGTATAATAAAGAATTTACATTGTTCACCTTATGAACTATTGCTCCCCTATGTCTAGAGTTAAGCAAAAGTTGTTTAAATGTCTTTAAACAACCTTTCGTTCATATCAACCTTTGAGTTAGAATCATGGACCATGTCTGTACCCACGAATATACTCATTTCAGTTGGCCAATCCCAAAATAAGTTTGAAAGCATTAAAACACAAAGATTGAAACGCAAACATCACAATATTATATTAACAATACTAAAGAATCATTACAAAGCTCTAAGCAATCCAACTACTAAGTGTTTAGCTCACATTGAGCATCATCAACACAATACAAACCAAAATGTTCATATTACTGAAAATGAAAAGAGAAGACACGGTTGCAAAAGATACACTATGTGAGCTCCTTCTCATGAGAAGGGTAGATGACGCTATAGCAGCTATACAGCATAAGAAATGATGATCTTTATTTGAAAATAAAAGAGCTTGACAATGGGAGATTAATGGAGGAGAATGGTGTCAAGTTTTTTTCCTCTAAAAACTCTCCAAGTCTCGAATGAATCTAGTGGAGTGGAGAAGATGATGGATATATTTCTCTTTCTTCCCATAAAGTAGCTTTTCAAAAATGTGACTTTGACATATCTCACCAACTAAAAGCAATCCTTCAATGATAAATGGACAAGTGTCCATGCTAGCCACTAGGGGGCATCCGCATCAGGCTTTGGAGCAAGGGGAAAGATACACTGACTTGACATAAAGCAGTAGGCGCCAAAATTTAACATTTCTTTTTGATCCTCAACTGGCCACGTCATGTAGCGCTATAGCGCTTAACGCTGTAACACCTAACAAACCATTAAAACACTCACAGGGGCACCAACTGTGCCAAATGATAACAAATTAGCTCCTAACCCTTGTTTTCTCTAAACAACTAATATTTACTAAATAAAACAGGAATATTACTTGAGAACTGGCATTAATTTAAATAATAAGAGCATAAACAACTCATATAAATACGAGTTATCACAAACCAAACTTAAACCATTGCTTGTACTCAAGCAATGACACTTGACTAAGACAAGAAAACAAAAACACATATTTACAGAATTCAACACACAATCAGTTTCTTCTCTAGCCCAAGCAATTTGTCAAGATTACTCTTAAGGGGCTAACCTTTCAGATTCACACTCACACACACACACACACACACACACACACACTATTGCTTTTCACAACATCTTGAATTATTACTGCTCAATTGTGTAGAAGCAGCTATAAGACTAGTCATTAATCAAGCAAGGCTACACTACACTTCACTTAATCATCATTAAAATAAGCCCCAAAAGAATAATTTCTAATATTGCAAGGCTAGAAAAAAAATCAACTGATCATGCGCTTCATTCATAAATGCTCAACAAAATAGCAAAACATGCAAAGGTCCTCCCCCCAACTTAAGACCCACCAGTGTCCCCACTGCTCATACATACTAACGAGAGAGTCCTATGACTAGCACTTAAACAAAATTAAGCTAAAAAGTAAAAAATCCTAAACATGTTGTTAAGTGCAGGAACAGACGCTATAGCACCTAACGGGTTTATTAAAGACAAGAAACAGACAAATAGGCAATTTCTTTTTTTTCTAAAACAGAAGGGTTAGATTACTTCTTTGCTAACCCTGACTTGAGCATGCTGCTTGCTCTGGAGGGTGCGGGGGCTGCTTTGCCAGGATTTGGCTTCTTCTTTGCTGGCTGCTTTGGCTTTTCCACTTCAGCCGCTACAGCGTGAAGCGCTGTAGCATCAACTTGAGTTGCCTCAGCTTCCTTGGAGGCTGCCATCTCAACAAGCTTCTGTGCTGCTGCTTCTACCTTTGCGTCATTCTTGTGAGGCACCTCCTCAGATAAAGTTGTTTCAGCTTGCTGGCCCTTAGGTGCCGTAGCATCAGCCGCTATAGCATCACTCTGCACTCCTTCAACTTCTTCTTCCTCTATGTCTGCCAGCTTGGCACCAGGGTTTCTCCGTGCTTTATGGTAGGTGAGAACCCTTTTCTTAGCTGCAGCTTTAGGATTGTTCACTTTATCTTGTTGGGGTTGTTGTTGTGGTTGCTCTGGCTCTTCAACAGTTTGTTCTTGGTGTGGTGGTGGTGGTTGTTGGGCTTCAGGCATCTCTGGCTCTGGGTCATTTTGTGGTTTTGGGATGAGTGATGAGGTTTTGGGTGCGCTGTTTTGAACTTGGGAGGGTTCCATTGATGGTGAGGTGGGAATGGTGGTGTGATGGGGTGATTGAATGGTGGTGGGGATTGATGGAGGCGTTAGGAATTCGGCTGGGGATTTGTGGGTTTTCTTTGGGCTAGGGGTGGGAACACACTGTATTTCTTCCTCCTCTTCACTCTCCGACTCCTCCTCAGTTGATTCTTCTTCATCCTCCTCACTCACTATCTCCTTCATGATTTGCTTGGTTTCGTCTTTATCACTCTCACTAATGGCTTCCAACTCCTCAAATTCTAAAGTGTCCTCTTCCTCACTGCTCACCTTTTTCTTCTTCTTTGCTGGGCTCCTAGCTCTTTTATTTTGCTGCTTCTTGGGATCTTCTTCCTCCACTTTTTCTCTTGGCTCTTCTTCAATTAGCCAATCTGGGAATTCTGGTGGTTGCACAGTGGATTTGCCCTTTGACAGCTCAGTAAACATGGCTTTTTCCCATTCAAACTTCTCTTTGACAAAGTCACAGAGAGACTGCTGTTGTAGCTTCAAGCGCTGTAGCATCACAGCATCACCTGACGCTATAGCAGCAGGCTTCTTTCTGAGATGATCTTCCCTATATCAATTTGTTCTCCAGCCACGATAGCATTAAGTACTATCAGCCTTTCCTTCTCCACATTAGTGGTGTGTGATGTTGGTAGCAGGGTATGGTTGATGAAATTGAACCACAAGTTGGCTTCCTCGCACAAATACGTCTTCTTCAGCTTGTACTCAGTCCTAAGTTTCTCCCACTTAGATCCTTCTTGATGAGATCTAACATTATCTCCTAAGATTTGGATCTAGAAAAATCACAAAACAAGTTATTTCTCACAAAAACACAAGAACAAGATTAACAAAAACACAACACAAATGACACAACACTTACTTGAAAGGAAGAAAATGCAAATATGGAAGAGATAGAAATAGAAGTGGAGAAGCAAGTCCACCACTTCTTCCTTGGGAAGATGATAAGGACAACACTATCCTTGAGCTCTCCTAGCCTCAAGGTTGTGTGCTCAAGGTTCTCATCTCAAGAAACCTTGGAGAATCAATGATGAACCTTCACTAACATTAGCAACTAGCCACTCACCACTCACTTAGGTATTAGGGAACTCTCATGCTCAAAATGTAAAAGTGAATTTCATTCATCAAAGTTCTAACCTATTACATGGAAAGGAAAAGTATATATAGGTTGGACTCTTGGATCCTAAGCCCAACACTCTCAAGTCCATTAAGGAAACAAATAAGGCCCACGACCTAAACTAAATGGCAACATGGCTCAAAAACAAATGTTCATTACAATTTGAAATTAAATCCAAAATTTATTGAAAAGCACATACAAATAAATAGGAAACACTAGAGTTTGGATATTCTAGTAATTCTCTAAGGTATCCTTAGTCACCTTTAGTGTGTCCTTGTCAATTATCAAGGTGGACACACTATAGTATATTCCCTTTAAATGTTGAATCTCTTTTTGGTCTTTTGAATCTTTATCTTTGTGACCTTCATCCAAGTTCCATGATTAGGCTAGGTATGCATGCGGGCTCACATCATACTCCCCCTCTTAAACTTCACTTGTCCTCAAGTGAACTCCCCTTCTTGGAAACCTACATCAAAGATGGACAAAAATAACTTATTTTGAAAATAAAAGAAAACTAAACTAATGCAAGAATTGCTTAGGCTCCACCGGGATCAAAAGGGAAGTGGGTTACTTCAAATATAAGCCTAATCATGCAAATTATAAGCACTAGTTTCAACACAATCCAAAGCATGGTAAACTTCCAAGCAAAAGAAAAAGACCTGGAGAAAGGAATGGAGAAAAGAGGTAAAATATTTTACCTCTGCAACTTAAAAATATTGAGCAATCAGAAGGATGAGTATGGTATTCTGGGAAGTGTTTGGGTACCCAAATGAATTAAGTGTTTATTCACTAATCAGTTATCATATAAGGACTTTGTGACACTCAATACAAGGGCAATAGAAGGAAAAAGAGTACATTTTTCTATGCACGTGATTCTTGAAAATTGAACAAGGCTTTTTGTAATAGAATTAGGATAAACATTTTTTGTATTTACTTATGTTGTTTAAAATACAATATATTATCGAACCTTATCTCAAATCTTAGTTTATAAACCTTCAGTTTTTTGGTTATGCTATTGATAGCAATGATATCACATCAAAATAGAAAATGGTTCTTTTGATGTCGCCACTAATAGCAACGATTTTTAACAGTTTCCATCAATGGCAACGGTTTCTAACTGTTGCCATCAATGGCAACGGTTTTTAACTACTGCCATATCCTGCAACAGTTTTAGTCTTTTGCCATTTCGTGAAAATGATAACCGTTGCGTTTAAGTTATCAATAGCAACGGTTTTAGGTATGCGTTGCCATTGGTGACAAAAAACCGTTGCCTATAGTTTAGGCAACGCTCGCACACACAACGGTTTCAAAACCGTTGCCGAATGTTTAGGCAACGGTTTTCTGGCTTTATGCAACGGTTTTCGGGCGTTGCCTTTGGGTCAAAATGTTGTAGTGTATATTTCATTACCTCTATGAACTCGTTGCCGAACAATTATCTATGGAGTCGTTCGTTGTGTGGACGACCAATGTTCTATTTGATTTTGTATTGTACGAGGTCGTCACACCAGGTACGGGGGATGATCTTCGGGTTATTTTTCGCGCTGTAGGGTATCATTTAGGTTGTAGGGATTTCAACTAATCCCTTGAACATCTAATTAAATATGCATATGGCCTCATTAAATGATGCCAGCACCTAAGAGATTGTTGTGAAATATTTGATTTATAATTCAATTATTAATAATGAAGGCTGCATTTATGTCGATTATTGATATTGTTTGTACGCGTGTGCTTTTATTGAACTCCTGAGTTGTAGTGTTAATTGAGTATCCTATGTGACATGTCGATATGATACTTATGCGTGATTAAATGTTGTTATTATATTTATAGAAACTGATTAAACTGAATTGTCTTGGTGTGCTTGTCATGTATCGGAATTGAGACTTGAGTCATAAGTTGATATGTTTTGAATGATTGATTTACTATGAATATAAAATAATATTGCCTCTTTAAGGATTCATTAAGAAAACCCAACAAGTAGTGTAATCTTTGATATTTAAAAATACTGTATACTATACTAAAAGTGAAAACGACAGAATTAGAGTTAGTAATTAAATTCTAAATCAATCTGAAATAACAAAAGGGGTAGGTAAAACACGCATGCCGTTGTTACTATATTGATTATACTAAGTGATATATGATAATGACTTGATATCATTGTGATGAGCTACCTAGCCTGTAAAAGGTGAGAATGATGCTCAGGTGATACTGTGATTACACTGTGTTTGTGGTTGTGATATGTGGTTGTGCGTGTTATGATATGGTATCCTTGAGTCTGAGTCACCTAGCATGTGAGAAGCGAGAATAATAATTGAGTCGTGTTATGGCAAACCTAGTATCTTTGAGTCTGAGTTACCAAGTCTGTGAGAGGCAATTCGGTACTCAAGTGATGCCATAGTTGACCTAGTGTGGTTGAGTCTCAGTTAGCTAGCCTGTGAGAAGCGGCCGGTGTCTCCGAGTCTGAGTTACTTAGCCTGTGATGAGAGGCAATAATGGTGTTTAAGTGAAATATAACTCATTTAGTTTCATTGAGTCCGAGCTACCTAGCCCGTGAGAGGTGAAGATGGTGATCAGTTGCTATGGTGTTTGGTTACGTGTCATTGAGTCTGAGTCATCTAGCCCTAGGGTGAGGCAAAAATGGTTCTCTTTTTTCTTCTTCTTGAGTCTAGGGAGAGACATTCTTGTGTAGGCATTATGAGACATGCTGTTGCGTTAAAAACACACTTAGAGCAAGTGTACTCTTTCGCAGAAGTAGTATAAAAGATTATCGTATCCACAGGGACTAATTAACAAGTACCAAACTAATCAAGATTGTCTATTGTTCAGACGGACTAATAATTGAGTTGTAATAAAAACAAGTAAAAAGAAATAAATAACAATAATTAAAATACTAGATTTAATCGATGGAGAGAGGTCTAGGGTCACGGTTTCACTTGCAAGCTTCGATTCCCCTATGTCTAGTTCTACCTGAATTCCTCTACTTTTTTAATTACCAATCCATTTACTAAAGCTATTAATCCATTTGGTCATTCGCGATTAATATTCTTTTTCCTAAACTAACCCTTGTTTGGTCATGCAAGAATTTAAGTTGAGGAAAAGCATAAAGAACGAAAAGGTTGAATGATTGGAAGACTAAATTAAAGTTTGGTCATGCATTAATTATAGCCCCAATTATCCTATAGGTCCACCAATTAATTGCAGTACGGTCGCTGATCAACTAGTTGATTATGAACATGCAAAGGGTGATCAATCCTAAGAACGTGATTAAACTACTAGGACAATATTAATTGAAATAAAAATAGGAATTCAGATTAAAAATTAGAACATAAAAAGGTCTCTAATCAAGCAAGATCCACCTAAGACCCTAGAAGAGGATTTAGCTATCCATAGTGTTCAAGAACAATGAAATAAAATTAGGAGTCATAAATTACAGAGATAAAAATAACCCGGAATAGAGAAATTTCTGATCTTGAGAATTTAGTCTCCTTTTTCTGCTCTGGAGCTCTCTCACAGTGTCAAAAACGGTACCAAATACTCTCCTTTCTCCTTGCCGGTGCTACTGTTGCCGTCAACGTTTGTCCCTTTTCTCCTTTTCTTGTGCGACACTTTCTTCTGTAATATTACGGCCAGCTTCTTTTTATAATAGCTTTAGCTTCTTTTTATAATAGCTTTAACTTTCTTTTGGAATATTATGGCCAACGTTTGTACCAAATAGCTTCATTTGTCATGGGCCTTGAATTCTTTTTGGACCTTCCATTTGATTATGCATTGGACCTTTTCATAATCGAGCAATCCTAGCTAATTCCACTTCATGCACCTGTGCCCAACTCTTTTCCATTTTGTCGTGGACTTCACTCTCAACAATTGGGCCATACATATTGCTTGGCACTTTTTAATTCTCCACAATTCAACAATCAGTCATATACATATATATATATATATATATATATATATATATATATATATATATATATACACACATATATGTATATATATATGAAAGACTTAAAATGGCTTTTAGTTCCCTTTTTATATTTAATTCTTTCCTGTCAAATATAGAACAAATTAAGTCAATAATGTATTCAAGTGATAATTATTGTTCTAAAAAATGACTAAAACATGTCCCTAAAAATACACTAAATTGGAGTTTATCAACTCCCCCACACTTAACATTTGCTTGTCATGAAGCAAATTTTCTGGCTCAATAAAATTTTTCAATTGAATGATAGAGGCAGCCAAATAAGGGACCCAAAACTAGAAGCGCGATGACAAACATTAGACAATATAACACATATGAGGTGTCAAAACGTTGCCCAATTAGAGGCTCATGTCCCTGAAGAATGCATTTCTGTGAATAGAGGCACTCGCTCACAATCTCTCTAAGTGTTTAGGGACTTGGGAAATTTACACTCAAGTTTCCACAAAATGCACATTACCATAAGTTTGTGATTTGACCAAATCTCCACTAAATAGTTCACATGCATTAGTTCACATGCATGCAAAAGATGGGGTTTCATGGGTTGTAATGGGGCCAGGGTGAAGTCATGCAGGGTAGGAAATAAGAATGAATGGATAATCAAAGGGCTACAAAAAAATGAAATAAATAGTAACCTTTGAAACCAAATATGGAGCTCCTATTTATTTTACAAATTTTGTTCAAACTCCAAGTTAATATCACTTTCTTCTTCACATTTTTTTTCTATTAAGTCGACTCTTTTGGATTTGCTCTTTCTCTTGAGTAGACTCTTTTGTTTTTTTTTTGGATTTGCCCTTTGGCTCTTTCATTCTTTTGATGTGTCTTTTCCTCATTCTTGCTTCCCTTTTTTTTAGGAGGAAAAGGTACTTGTAACCACATGAGCCACGCTCTTATTTTATTTTTATGTCCCGATGAGATAGACAATTGAAATAGAGGACAAAATTGTAACTTTCATTAGTTGCTCCAAATTTAATTTCAAATGGTTACCACAAAAAAAAGAAAAATTTATATCTGGGTACCAAAGAAAAAATAACAAATAGGCTCAAATGGGGCAACTAATGGATATATTCAACAAACAACTCTGAGGCTAGAAAAATGACTAAATTCCCCAAATCTTTTAACATGATGCAAATCAATTTTCGCCTTGAAATGGTCAAAAGACAAATTCTAGAATTTAGCAAATTCATACAAAGAAAATGGGTAAAAATTTATGATTGAATATCAATCCCTTATGAAGGCTCAGATCTCACCTATAGAAGCTAGTTCACAAAAAGTACTCAACAGGGACAAATGCTAATTATCAGCTTCCTAAAGACAACCCCACAGTTACAATTAAGCACAAGTCTGTCAAATAAATTAATAATGGGATCCCCTAAAGGCAAAATCTCTATTTTTTTCAGTTTTATATCCAAAACTAGCTAGAAAAAAAATGCTATCAACACATGTAGTGGGTATGTGGATTAATAGAGATCAAGTGACAATACATAATATCCGCCCCCACACTTGCATGAAGCATGCATGGTCCTCAATGCAAAATATTAAATTGGCACAAAAATAAATAAATGAGGGAGAGTAAGAGTGACTTCCCTAAGAGAGTTTGCAGTCTGAGCTTATTCCTAAAAACAAAACAAAACAAAATAAAAATAATTGAAAATGAAACACAGGTTTCCTCCTGCGAAGCGCTTGTTTAACGTCGCGAGCCTGACGATAGTTGGTGCTTAATCAGGGGGCTCTCCAAGAGCAAATTTTACATCTAACGCAGTACACTTTCTTAACTTTCTAACCATGTGGTTCACATTGTTCTTTCTTTTTCCCCGTGGTGGATGAACTTCAAAGGATGGTGAAATTTTTATTTTATCTCCATCCACCATTATGCTAGGATCCTGCAAAATAAGACTTTTTTCCAAAAGGTCCTGCATCTTTAATTCACTAAAAATGTTAGTTTCAACCACATCATCAAAATAAGGAGAAGTTAAAGAAGAGAAAATTTCATTGGAATTTAAAGCTTTAATAACATCATCTTCTTTACCACTCCTCAAAGTTACGTTTCCCCGGTGAACCTCAGTCACAGCATCACCAATGGTTAAAACAATTTGCCCAGAAATGGGCGCTTTCTCCTCTTTCTCCAAATCTAGAACCATGGGATCTTTCTCACTGTCCTCACAAATGCTCCCTTTAGTAGGATCTTTTGTTTCAATATGACTCCCTTCAGTAGGAGCTACTATTTTGATTTGACTCCCTTCAGTAGGAGTCTCCTCATCTTTCTTGAGAGCTTGTTCCTCCAGATTATATTCCATAGAGACACCTTCATCTCTCGAAGGAATACTTTCTTTGTATTGCTCAGCTTCTTCATTTTGGGTAGACTTAGTTTGTGAAGGAGTTTCTTGGGCCTCTTGAGATAAAAAAGCAATGAGAGTTGAGATTTGACCCTCCAAGCTTTCAAATTTGTTGTTCATGGCTCCAATTTGACCCTCCAATCTTTCAAATTTTTCATTTGTCTGCTGCATAAATTTGGCCAAGACCTCATTGACATCCGACTTTTCGTCCTCTTGCCTTTGCACTTGTAGTGACTCATACTTATCCCAGTGGGAGGAATAAGGAGGTGGCTCATAGTCATCCCAATAGTCCGAATAAGGTTCATAAGGAGGAGGATAAATTTGAATCTGGCATTGAGACATTCTCTAAATTTCTTTGTGCCTCTGCCTCTCTAATGTAGTCTCCAAGAGTTTTAACCATGATTTAGACTTTTCTCTGGAAAACAAGGTAAATTGCAGCGGTCTCTTGGGAAAGTATTAGTAACTTCTTTTATTTATTTATATATATATATTTTTTGATAAGATAAAGAAAAAACAAAATTTAAAATTTAAGCAAACAAAATGTCTAAAGCAATAAAAATCTCTTTCGTTTAATATTGCTAAATTAATCCCCGGCAACGGCGCCAAAAGCGTTAAAAACACACTTAGAGCAAGTGTACTCTACCGCAGAAGTAGTATAAAATATTATCGTGTCCACAGGGATTAATTAGCAAGTACCAAACTAATCGAGATTATTTATTATTTAGATGAACAAATATTTGAATTCTAATAGAACAAAATAAAAAAGAAATAAATAACAATAATTAAAATACTAGATTTAATAAATGGAGAGAGGTCTAGGGTCACAGTTTCACTTGCAAGCTTCGATTCCCCTATGTCTAGTTCTACCCGAATTCTTTTATTTTATTTAATTACCAATCCCTTTACTAAAACTATTAATCAGTTTGGTCATTCGCGATTAATATTATTTTTCCTAAATTAACGCTTGTTTGGTCATGCAAGAATTTAAATTTAAGAAAAGCATAAAGAGCAAAAAGGTTGAATGATTGGAAGACTAAATTCAGGTTTGGTCATGCAATAATTATAGCCCCAATTATCCTATAGGTCCACCAACTAATTTCAGTACGGTCGCTGATCAACTAACTGATTATGAACATGCATAGGGTAGCTAATCCTAATAATGTAATAAAAACAATAGGACAATGTTAATTGAAATAAAAATAGGAATTCAAGCCAGAAATTAGAACATAAAAAGGTCTCTAAATATGCAAGATCGACCTAAGACCCTAGAAGAGGATTTAGCTATCCATAGTGTTCGAGAACAATAAAATAAAATTAGGAGTCATAAATTGCAAAGATAAAAATAACCCGGAATAGAGAAATTTCTGATCCTGAAAATTTAGTCTCATTTTTCTGCTCCAGAGCTCTCTCACGGTGTCGAGAACGATACCCAAAACTCTCTCCTCTATTTACCGGCGCTACTGTTGCGTACGGCTTCCTTCCTAATTCACGTGTGCGGCTACTGTTTTTTTTTCTGCGTTGAATTGCCTCCCCCTTTTATATATTCTTAGCCTAGGTTCTGAGTAATTGAATTGCTTTTGGGCTTTGATAATTAGGTTAATGGGCTGATCTTCTTCTTTTTTAACTTAAGCACTCCTATTCTTTTGGGCATTGAAATGTTGTGACCATTTCAAATCATGGGCTGCTCCCATTTGGCACATCCATATATACCATATATATATATATATATATATATATATATATATATATATATATTAAGTCACACTTTTATTCTTTTAATCCATTTCCACCTGCAAAATTTAGAGCAAAATAAATCAGTAATTTATATAATTGATAACGATTGCTCTAAAAAATGACTTAAAAGTATCTCTAAAAATGCGCTAAATTAGAGTTTATCAACTCCCCCACACTTAACTTTTGCTTGTCCTCAAGCAAATTTCCTGTCTCAATAAATTTTTTCAAAAAAGTAACAGAGACAGCCAAATAAGGGATCCAAAATTAAAAGCACAATGACTGACAATAGACAATATAAAACGAATGAGGTGTCAAAAGGTTGCCCAATTAGAGGCTCATGTCCCTGAAGAACACATTTCTGTGAACAAATGCACTCGCTCACAATCTCTCTAAGTGTTTAGGGACTAGTGAAAATATACACTCAAGTTTCAACAAAATGCACATTACCATATGTTTGTAATTTGACCAAATCTCCACTAAATAGTTCACATGCATGCAAAAGATGGGGTGTTATGGGTTGTAATGGGGCTAGGGTGAATTCATGCAGGGTAGGAAATAAGAAAGAAGGGATAATCAAAGGGCTAAAAACAAGAAATGAATAGTAACATTTGAAATCAAATATGGAGCTCCTATCTATTTTACAATTTTTGTCCAAACTCCAAATTAATTTCACTTCCATTCTTCATTCTTCTTTTTCTTTTGAATCGACTCTTTTTTTTTTTGGATTTGCCCTTTGGCTCTTTCATTCTTTTGTTGTGCCTTTTCCTCCTTCTTGCTTTCCTTTGTTCTCTTTTTTTTCTTTCAACTTTTCATTTTTCTATATTTTTCTTAGGAGGAAAAGGTACTTGTAACCACATTAGCCACTCCTATTTTGTTTTTTTTGTCCCGATGAGATAGACAATTGAAATACGGGACAAATTTGTAACTTTCAATAGTTGCTCCAAATTTAATTTCAAATGGTTACCACAAAAGAAAAAAGAAAAAATTATATCTGGGTATCAAAGAAAAAATATAACAAATAGGCTCAAAGAGGGCAACTAATGGATAAATTCAACAAACAACTCTGAGGCCAGAAAAATACCTAAATTCCCCAAATCTTTTGACATGATGCAAATCAGTTTTCGCCTTGAAATGGTCAAAAGACAAATTCTAGAATGTAGCAAATTGGGAAACACACTCATAGAAAGAAAAGGGGTAAAAATTTATGATTTAGTATCAATCCCCTTATGAAGGCTCAAAGCTCACATTTAGAAGCTAGTTCACAAAAAGAACTCAACAGAGACAAATGCTAATTATCAGCTTCCTAAGGACATCCTCACAGTTACAATTAAGCACAAGTCTGTCAAGTTATGGAATCCCCTAAAGGCAAAATCTCTATTTTTTTTTCAACTTGAAGCATAAGTCGCTAAAATAAGCCAGAAAAAATGTTATCAACTTATACAGTGGGTATTGTTGCACCCCGAAAAATCCCCGTTTGGGGTTTCTCAATGTACAACGTGGAATAATTTTTGGAGCCGCCACCAATATTTTAATTTTAAGACCAAAACATTGAAAAAAGGTCTTTTGGACAAGGCGGATGGTCTTTGAAAACTAGAGATATAGGTTCGGGGGTCGATTACGTGCGAGGAAGGTGTTAGCACCGCGCACGTCCTTTCTACCGAAAGGGAACCTCTAATTAAATGTGTGGTTTTAACACTTGATTTGAAAAATACCTAGATTTGCCTATTTATTTCTTGGGAAAACTTAACAAAAATTTTATTTTGGGGGGAAAAAGGTTTTTTAGAAAAAAGTGCTTGACGGGACATGGCCCGCTCCTACGTATCTCCCGGTGCGATGGAGAATTCAAAGCTACGTAGTTCTTGGTTCTTTTTGAAAAGTTTTTGTTTTTTATCTTTTTTAGTGAGTTTTTTGAAATAGGACGAGTATTAGCAAATGATTAAACTAGCAGAGGCTATGATGAATCACTACTAAATACTCAAAAAAGAGAGAGTTGTACCGCTAGTCAAACGAACAAAGGTTCTGATGGACTATTGATAACAACTCGTTTTTATTATCTTTTTGAAAGTGATTTTCGAAAAAGATTGATTTGCACAATGATCAAACTAACAAAGGTTATGATGGACCATCGTTTATTATTCTTATGAGAAAAAGACATTGTCACCAATAGCTAAACGAACAGAGGCTCTGATGAGCTATTAGCAACAATGGGTTGGAAAATGATTCTTTTTGTTTGTTTTTATGAAAATAATTTGTTTATGGGGATGAAAAGAATTTTTATTTGTTGCGCTTGACGAGAACGTGGCTCGCTCCTACGTATCCCAAACGGGAATCAAAGCGACGTAGTTCTAATTAAAAAAATGTTTTTGAAAGGGTTTAAAAGGGGCAAGCTGAATCACCCGAGACCATCTTCACCACTTAGAACATGATGCACTAGGCATAAGTGGAAATCATATGGTTCGTCATCAGCGATGGACGATAATATACAAGAACGAGTAGATAAATGCTATAGCTAAGTTAAATCACATGGATCACAATAACTAAATATTAACAAATGAAAAGACCGAAATACCTCTGATGAAGACAGATATTACAGATCTGAAGAACAAAAATGAAGCGGAGAACTGGAAAATGAGATTTGCGAGAGTTGTCTTCCCAGATCTCGTGAAAATATTTCTGGAGCAATTCTTCTCAGATCTTGTGAAAAAAATGTGTGTAGCAATTCTTCTCTCTGATCTCGTGTGAAGTGTGTGTCAGATCTCGTGAAAAATGTGTGTAGCAATTCTTCTCTCTGATCTTGTGTGAAGTGTCCGTGTGAAAATGTGATTTGAGGCTGCCTATTTATAGGCTTAGGAAAGCGTAGAATTTTTTTAAAACATTTATTGCAAGGATGAATCGATTGTTTGAGCCTTTGGAAATAGCAAAGAATCGATTCTTGGACATCCTAAATGGGTGAAAATCGATTCCATGCTTAGACAAAATAAGGAGGAATCGATTCTTGGCTCTTTAAAGTGGCCTGAAAATCGATTTCATGCCTTGATAGCATAGGGAAGAATCGATTCTTGGCTCCTAAAAGTGGCCTGAAAATCGATTTCATGCCTTGATGGCATAGGTGAGAATTGATTCTTGGCTCCTAAAAGTGGCCTGAAAATCGATTTCATGCCTTGATGGCATAGGGGGAATCGATTCTTGGCTCCTTAACATGGCCTGAAAATCGATTTCATGGTTTAATATTGGATTAAGGAATCGATTTCATGGCCTTTACCAAATAGTATAAATCGATTCTTGGCCCTTGGAACAGAATGGAAATCAATTCTTATTTTCCACAAAAATGTTTTTTTATGTTTTTGCCATGCATGCATAAAATATTTTCCAAAGCTTGCCATGCATGCATAACATATTTTTCAAAACTCTAGTTTCTTAAAAAGTGCATTTTAACCCTAAGAATGATTTCGAAAACTTTGGAGCGGTTTCTAGGATTCAAAATGCATAATTTATTTTTGTGTGGAAAATTAGGGTTTGGACCTAAGCCGGACAAAATTGGGGTATGACAGCTGCCCCTCTTTATCTGAATTTTAACGAGGAATATGAATTGGCCGAAACATATTCCAAGGCAAAATGAAGATAAAGAATTCAGAAATTATACCGATTTTGTCCACTTGGGGAAACCCGAATTTTCCTCTTTTTCTTTTTCTATTTTTTTTTTGAATAGATGGGCTTGAGAACAAACGGGGAACGGTTAACACTTGGCGTATTAACCGAGAGAAAGAAAATGATGGACCACTCGGGATCTGAAGGAGCACTAAGGCTCTGAAGGACCACTTAGGGTCTGAAGGAGCACTAAGGCTCTGAAGGACCACTCAGGGTCTGGAAGGCTGCCTAGGCCTTAATTGAAGGACCATCGTGGTCTGAATGAGCGCTACTAGCTATGGTACTAGTAAAACGGTCTGATGGGGCCTTTCGAGCGGCCATGATGGGTCAAGATCAGCTCCGGAACTGATATGTTGACCATGAAGGACGTCCGTCGTGTCTTAGGCTGACACAACTAGTCTGAAGGACCACTTGGGGTCTGAAGGACTTACCCGCAGCTCGAATACGAGGTGAAGTCTGCTTTTGAAGGGACACTTGGGTCCTGAAGGGATTCACGAATCCTGTTGGTTGATTGATTGAATTGTTCAACTAAAGTAGACAGAAAAGTAAAAAGGGCACTTGGCGTGCAAACAGAAAATAAAGCGGTAAAGAATGCAGTAAAGAAGGAGCACTGAGGGCTCAGGATGAGCGCGGAGGGCTCAGGATGAGCACGGAGGGCTCAGGAGGGAGCACAGAGGGCTCAGGATGAGCACAGAGGGCTCAGGAGGGAGCACGGAGGGCTCAGGATGAGCACAGAGGGCTCAGGATGAGCGCAGAGGGCTCAGGAGGGAGCACAGAGGGCTCAGGATGAGCACAGAGGGCTCAGGAGGGAGCACAGAGGGCTCAGGGGGAGCACAGAGGGCTCAGGACGAGCACAGAGGGCTCAGGGTGAGCACAGAGGGCTCAGGAGGAGCACAGAGGGCTCAGGGGGAGCACAGCGGGCTCAGGATGCTGTTGATTGGTTGATTTGAAATGACCGAGGTTGCTACACTGGATTGAGGTACCTGCATACGTCAGTTGATGGAAGGAATGGTGCATGGAGTATGAGTGCAGGTTATGAGTGCATGTTATGCATGTGCATGCAATGAGTGCATGTTATGAGTGCATGTTATGCATGTGCATGCAATGAGTGCATGTTATGAATGCATGTTATGAGTGTATGTTATGCAAAGGCATGCTATGCATGTGCATGCAATGAGTGCATGTTATGCTATGATTTTGGTGTAATGATGAATGTAATGCATGACTGTGTTTTGTTTATTGCCCTTTTTTTTTTTGCTTATTATTATTTTATTTTATTTTATTTTATTTTTTTTTTGCTGGTTCCGCCAACCCGCGACACTCATGACACGAGACTGAGGAACCTGTTGGACTTGCGGGGCTCATGGGCCGAGTGCATGTTGGTCTTGACTTTGCTGGTTTGAAGCAATCGTGGATGTAGTTGCTCTCTTGCATGATTGACTGATTTTGAGGATGTGCTTTCTCTCAGGACTCTTAAGAATCTCGTAATGATTTGCAATGCTCTATGATGTATGCACATGTTTTACAGTTCAGGACCATCATCATCATAAAACGTTTATTTTGCAGAAAAAGCAGAAAATAAAAGAGTGAACAAATACAAGAAATTTGAACTTTATTAATGTGGAAACCGGTCGCACAAGAAGTTACGCCGATTATTTATTACACTTGAAAGTTTAAACTGTAAAAAGACACGAAAAAGGAGAGAAGCTGAATTCTGACTGTCCGTCTCTGTGGAACAGTGCCAAACATCTATGTCCTTGACCTTGATCACTCCCTCATCCAAGATTGTAGGAGAGTTGTATGCCTTTCTTTACTTTTCATGCCTAAGTTTTCAGACCCTAATTTTTGCCTGGATCGCCCTTTGCGGGTTTTCAATCCACCGGGTCGCTCTGATTTTGCCTAGGTCGCCCTTTGCGGGTTTTCAACCTAGCGAGCTAATTCTTACTTGGCTTGTCTTTCTCTTTTTTCATCTATTTCTTTTAGGCATAATACTTCTCTGAATTGACTGGATTCCTGAGATCTTCGCCGTCTATGTTTATGAGTATCGACGCTCCTCTGGAAAAAGCTTTCTTGACTTCATATGGACCGTCATAAGTGGGTATCAACTTCCCACGGAGTCAGTCTGGATAGGTAGGATCTTTTTGAGTACAAGGTCTCCTTCGCCGAATTCTCGAAGACGGACTTTCCTGCCGAAAGCTGCCTTCATCTTTTGTTGGTACAACTAGCCATGGCGCAGGGCAGCAATTCTTTTCCCCTTAATGAGATTCAGTTGATCTAGACGAGTTTGGATCCATTTTGCTTCTTCTAACCTGGCCTCCATGACTACTCGTAGAGAGGGTGTTTCAACCTTGATGAGAAGAACTGCTTCTGACCCATACACTAGAGAAGAAAGGGGGTTGCCCCTGTATGATTTCAATGAATGTGAGTGCGACAAGGGATGAGATAGGTGTAGGGTCAATTTCCCCAGTTGTAGGAGAGGTGAAGAGCGACAGGATTGCCCCACTTGGCATATTGTAAACAAATGAATTTACTTGTCCTTGAGCTAAGACTTTGAGAAAACAGCAGCAATCAATCATTGATCGGAATGGACTTTTCGGGATTGTGGTGTTTTGTGGAGGAGAGATGAGTAGGCTTAATGAGGTATTTGGGGCTAATGGCAGGATGGTTTTTATTCGGTGTTGGCTGTCGATCGATGATTTATGATGGTTAACTGGCTTGATGAGGTATTAGGAGGTTTTATTCCTGGCTAAGGGTCTATGGGGGGCAGGCTGTCGAGGTCAAAGGAGAGTGTTTGCGGTTTATGAGAGGAGGGGTGTATGGAAATGAGGAAGTGTTTGAAGGTTTATTGAGACAAGGGCCTCTTGGGTTTTGTGGTAACATGTACCAACTCACCACTTACATTTCTTTTGTATTTTTCTTTTGGTTTTGGAATTTTCCTTTTTGAATGATTTTTCCTTCTTTGACTTCTTCTTTTTCTTGAGCTTGGGTGAGCTGATAAAGAACGATGCACTGTTTTTTTTTTGAGGTAGTCCTTGTCTAAGGTGACTTTTGGATTTTTGGCTTTTTCTTGGCTTAAGATGGGTCGGAAAGGATTATGTTTTTCTCTTTGGGATTTTCTTGGCTTACGGTGGGTAGGAGAGGATTTTGTTTTTGGATATGGAATGGTAGTCCGACTTCCTTTCAAATCATGATTGCTTATTTCCTCAAAAATTAACTCCGGGACAATAATTCATTTACTTTCATGCAATTGCCCTTCTTCTTTATTTCCTTTTTGCGCTCTAATTTTCTTTTATTAAAGTACCCATCTTGACCTCTTTCTTGTTCTCAGCGGTCCCCAAGTTGATCACTTCAGTGGATTCCCCGTGATGCTGAATAACCCTTTTTCCTTGCTCCATTAACCTTCTGGAGGATTTTCCCGGTCTTTCTCAACATCCCCCTCTGCTTGATTGATAGGGTGATCAAAGTCAAAATATGGACTGTTGGCACTGTTATTTTGAGAGACAATTGCTATGGATTTGCTTTTTGCCGAGGCGAAAAAGCAGAATGGAAGGTGAGACAAGCAAGCAAAAACAATAAAGAAAAGAAGAGACACATGAAATGAAAAGGAATTGATTTTTATTGATTGGAATTCAAAAACAACGTTTTTATTAATGATGATGATTCTGAAAATAAAAACATGATTGCCCCTAACAACTTGCTCTATGACCTTGGGCAGAGCCACAGAGTTGCATTACAATGATCATATTGAATTAAAAGTCACAGGAAAGGCAGCAGCTTCCCCATTCTTCAACTTTCTCTGGCAAGGCAGCGACGAACCAGACCAGTCTCACTTTCTTCAGCTTCGGATCCATTACCAATGACAGCAATTTGGTTGTATTGTTCCTCTTCCTCATCCCATCCTGTGGGCTGGATGTCTTCCATTCGGATTTGAGCACTCTCGGGAACGTCATACCTGACCAAGTAATCAAACTTTCCACTGGGCTCCCCTAGGGTATCCCAACATTCCTCTTCTGACTTAAGACCATTATTGATGACAGCAATTTGGTCGTATTGTTCCTCTTCCTCATCCCATCCTGTGGGCTGGATGTCTTCTATTCGGATTTGAGCACTCTCGGGAGCGTCATATCTGACCAAGTAGTCAAACTTTCCACTGGACTCCCCTAGGGTATCCCAACATCCCTCTTTCATAGGCACCGCTATTACTTCCTCATTGATTTCTTTTTCATCTTTAATATCATGGGTCCCTATCTGAACCACGCACCGATCTATCAGGTCTTGCAGGACTGACTTGAAAACTTCACAGGCACCCACACATAAAGGATCGGCGCATACACAGCCCTTCTTGATAACACCACGACGACACAACTCAGCATGTATATTTTCCAGAGGAGTCTGGATACACTTAACATCTTTTATTATTGCCTGCCCCACAGAGTCCTCTACTGCATTAGTGGATGGTGTCCCATGTCCCGGTAGGGGGTTTGTAGTTGTACTGGGACTGTTCGGCTTGAAAGAGATCCAGTTGGCGTCAATCAAATCCTGGACTACATATTTGAAAGCCTTGCAGTCCTCCACCGTGTGGCCGACTCCTCCACTATGAAAGCTACAAGTAGCATCAACATTGTACCCCCTAGGAAAGGGAGGTTGTATAGGCTTCATGGGGCGAGTATTGACCAAATTCTTTGAGACAAGATAATTGAACAATTCAGTATAGGTCATCGGGATCGGATCAAAATTAGCACGCCTCTTCTCTTGATAGTTCTGGGCCCTGTAGCCTGAATTAGTTTGCCGCGGAGAGTTGAAAGATGGGCCTCCCCCTGCTGAAATAACATTGGTTTCCCCTTCTTTCTTCTTGGGGAAGTTGGGAAAGGGTTTCTTTTGTCCACTAGAATTGTCAAAACCTCCAGCAATCTTTCCGCTACGCAATCCGTGCTCTAATCGTTCCCCAATGACTACCATATCTGAGAAATTGGACGAAACGCTCCCCACCAACCTATCATAATACAGCCCTGGAAGGGTCTCCATAAACATGTACACCATCTCTTTTTCAGTCAATGGTGGCTTCACCTGAGCAGCTATGCTCCTCCATTTTTGAGCGTATTCTTTGAATGACTCTCTATCTCCTTTGCTCATGTGCTGTAATTGAGACCGGTCTGGAGCAAGGTCCATGTTATACTGGTATTGTTTTAGAAAGGCTTCAGAGAGATCCTTCCAACTGTGGACTTCGGAGGATTGCAGCTGCATGTACCAATCTAGTGATGCCCCAGTCAGACTGTCCTGGAAATAATGAATGAGCACCTTGTCATCATGAGCATAAGCGGCCATTTTTCTAACATACATCGTCAAATGGCTAGATGGACACCCGGTGCCGCGATATTTATCAAAGTCAGGTGTTTTGAATTTAGGGGGTATAACAACATCTGGGACAAGGCACAAATCTCGGGCATCCCTGGCTCTAGTTCCTGATCCTTCCACAGCTCTTAAGCGCTCTTCAAGCGAGTGATATCGATCCCCATGCTGAGTGTTCCCAAACAAATGACCTTGTGGATAGTTCCCCGGACCGTGGTAATAACCCCCATACTGAGCAGGGTTTCCCATATGATGGACAGCGTTCTGAGGGTTCACAGTAACTCCCAGAGTAGGACTAGGTGAACCTCTTGGCAGTACAGTATCAGGACTAGGAGTATGAATTGGTGGTCCCATAGCAGCTCCACCAGGTATAGTCGTGACAGGTTGACTCGACCCCACGGGAATAGCTTCAGCAGCAGGCGGCATATAACCCATTGGCATCCCCCAAGGATATATCGGTGCATTCAGATGACTCTGTCCGCTCGCCTCTGGAGGAAGGGCAAAGTGACTGACCCCCTGTCCATAAGAAGTGTGAGTAGTTGTAACTTCAGCGGACACCGGAGGAGAGACGAAGGTAACAACCCCTTCGGGATTTACAACAGCGGCGGCCCCAGCAGCGGCTCCGCCCCTTAGATTCTGTAGCATACTCATTACTTCGACCATCTGTGCTTCCATGGCCTCCACTTTAGTCTTCAAAGCTTGATTCTCTTGAGCCAGCTGCTCAGGATTAAGAATCTCCACAACCGACTCATCTTGACCCAGGGGGTCCTCATTCTCGAGATGTTGATTGCTAGCCATTAATCTTGCTTGTAGACGAGTGGAGTATCGGTGTTGGCGAACCAGCTTGCCTTTCGTTTCTGTTGGTAGGACATTTTATAAGTACAAGTATGAATGCGTAAATGAATGCAATGCATATGGCTTTATGTTATTTTTGTATTTAGATGCATGAGGAATGCTGTATGAATTTCTCAGAATTTTGCTTATGTAATGCATGCTGTTATGATGTAAAATGCGGGTGATGAGGATGCTTGTTATAAAGACAGATATTTACAGGTGGGGTTTTGAAAAATTAGGGCGGTATACCCTATATGCCACCCCATATAGGTATTTATGAAAGAGAAGGAAAAACCTATTTTTTTTATTTCAAAAAAACGTTGGCGGAAATGAACTAAACTAGATGCAATAATGCACACACAATTTTGGAAAAGCCATTGTGACCTAAAAAAGAGGTAAGACCTATGATCTAGGGCAATTAAAAAGGTAATCCTTCAATGTAGCTCTATTCACTCCCTCACAAGGCCACCAGAGCTACAGTCCCTTTCACAAAAATTCCCCACAAATGCAGCAAACTGCTAGGTGTGAGGCATCATGAAAGAGCACAACTCTGGTTGAAACTTTCGCAAGTAGCCAAACGGACAAAGGTCCTGATGGGCTCTCACTACTCGAATCCACTCTCCTAAGTTTTTGCAGACCTGGGTTATGGTCCCACTCAAAGTACATAGTCACAGGGTATAAGTGTAGGGTGTGTCAAGGGCATTTTCCCTAGTACTACCCCCACCTGAAATGAAAACCAGAGCAGTCCAGACAAAAGCAAGCCATAACAAGTTATCTACCCTAGGGTTCCATACCTAGAATATCTATAAACAAGGATATTGCTCACCTTAGGAAAGGGAGCCAAGAATAGGGGATCATGGGGATTGAGAAAATGCAAGGGCATAAGCGATAAAAGAAAGGGAATAAAAGATAAGAAAGAAAGGCAAACAGGGTTTTAATCAAATCAACAATACATTAAACCACACATTTAAATTAGTTAGGCTTGACCCTCGTCTTTTTTTTTTAAAAAAATGTCCCCAGTGGAGTCGCCAGCTGTTGCACCCCCGAAAAATCCCCGTTTGGGGTTTCTCAATGTACAACGTGGAATAATTTTTGGAGCCGCCACCAATATTTTAATTTTAAGACCAAAACATTGAAAAAAGGTCTTTTGGACAAGGCGGATGGTCTTTGAAAACTAGAGATATAGGTTCGGGGGTCGATTACGTGCGAGGAAGGTGTTAGCACCGCGCACGTCCTTTCTACCGAAAGGGAACCTCTAATTAAATGTGTGGTTTTAACACTTGATTTGAAAAATACCTAGATTTGCCTATTTATTTCTTGGGAAAACTTAACAAAAATTTTATTTTGGGGGGAAAAAGGTTTTTTAGAAAAAAGTGCTTGACGGGACATGGCCCGCTCCTACGTATCTCCCGGTGCGATGGAGAATTCAAAGCTACGTAGTTCTTGGTTCTTTTTGAAAAGTTTTTGTTTTTTATCTTTTTTAGTGAGTTTTTTGAAATAGGACGAGTATTAGCAAATGATTAAACTAGCAGAGGCTATGATGAATCACTACTAAATACTCAAAAAAGAGAGAGTTGTACCGCTAGTCAAACGAACAAAGGTTCTGATGGACTATTGATAACAACTCGTTTTTATTATCTTTTTGAAAGTGATTTTCGAAAAAGATTGATTTGCACAATGATCAAACTAACAAAGGTTATGATGGACCATCGTTTATTATTCTTATGAGAAAAAGACATTGTCACCAATAGCTAAACGAACAGAGGCTCTGATGAGCTATTAGCAACAATGGGTTGGAAAATGATTCTTTTTGTTTGTTTTTATGAAAATAATTTGTTTATGGGGATGAAAAGAATTTTTATTTGTTGCGCTTGACGAGAACGTGGCTCGCTCCTACGTATCCCAAACGGGAATCAAAGCGACGTAGTTCTAATTAAAAAAATGTTTTTGAAAGGGTTTAAAAGGGGCAAGCTGAATCACCCGAGACCATCTTCACCACTTAGAACATGATGCACTAGGCATAAGTGGAAATCATATGGTTCGTCATCAGCGATGGACGATAATATACAAGAACGAGTAGATAAATGCTATAGCTAAGTTAAATCACATGGATCACAATAACTAAATATTAACAAATGAAAAGACCGAAATACCTCTGATGAAGACAGATATTACAGATCTGAAGAACAAAAATGAAGCGGAGAACTGGAAAATGAGATTTGCGAGAGTTGTCTTCCCAGATCTCGTGAAAATATTTCTGGAGCAATTTTTCTCAGATCTTGTGAAAAAAATGTGTGTAGCAATTCTTCTCTCTGATCTCGTGTGAAGTGTGTGTCAGATCTCGTGAAAAATGTGTGTAGCAATTCTTCTCTCTGATCTTGTGTGAAGTGTCCGTGTGAAAATGTGATTTGAGGCTGCCTATTTATAGGCTTAGGAAAGCGTAGAATTTTTTTAAAACATTTATTGCAAGGATGAATCGATTGTTTGAGCCTTTGGAAATAGCAAAGAATCGATTCTTGGACATCCTAAATGGGTGAAAATCGATTCCATGCTTAGACAAAATAAGGAGGAATCGATTCTTGGCTCTTTAAAGTGGCCTGAAAATCGATTTCATGCCTTGATAGCATAGGGAAGAATCGATTCTTGGCTCCTAAAAGTGGCCTGAAAATCGATTTCATGCCTTGATGGCATAGGTGAGAATCGATTCTTGGCTCCTAAAAGTGGCCTGAAAATCGATTTCATGCCTTGATGGCATAGGGGGAATCGATTCTTGGCTCCTTAACATGGCCTGAAAATCGATTTCATGGTTTAATATTGGATTAAGGAATCGATTTCATGGCCTTTACCAAATAGTATAAATCGATTCTTGGCCCTTGGAACAGAATGGAAATCAATTCTTATTTTCCACAAAAATGTTTTTTTATGTTTTTGCCATGCATGCATAAAATATTTTCCAAAGCTTGCCATGCATGCATAACATATTTTTCAAAACTCTAGTTTCTTAAAAAGTGCA
Source organism: Astragalus membranaceus (assembly GCA_039519185.1). NCBI lineage: Eukaryota > Viridiplantae > Streptophyta > Magnoliopsida > Fabales > Fabaceae > Astragalus > Astragalus membranaceus. The sequence continues at coordinate 25,704,646 of CM076853.1, forward strand.
TTTTAACCCTAAGAATGATTTCGAAAACTTTGGAGCGGTTTCTAGGATTCAAAATGCATAATTTATTTTTGTGTGGAAAATTAGGGTTTGGACCTAAGCCGGACAAAATTGGGGTATGACAGCTGCCCCTCTTTATCTGAATTTTAACGAGGAATATGAATTGGCCGAAACATATTCCAAGGCAAAATGAAGATAAAGAATTCAGAAATTATACCGATTTTGTCCACTTGGGGAAACCCGAATTTTCCTCTTTTTCTTTTTCTATTTTTTTTTTGAATAGATGGGCTTGAGAACAAACGGGGAACGGTTAACACTTGGCGTATTAACCGAGAGAAAGAAAATGATGGACCACTCGGGATCTGAAGGAGCACTAAGGCTCTGAAGGACCACTTAGGGTCTGAAGGAGCACTAAGGCTCTGAAGGACCACTCAGGGTCTGGAAGGCTGCCTAGGCCTTAATTGAAGGACCATCGTGGTCTGAAGGAGCGCTACTAGCTATGGTACTAGTAAAACGGTCTGATGGGGCCTTTCGAGCGGCCATGATGGGTCAAGATCAGCTCCGGAACTGATATGTTGACCATGAAGGACGTCCGTCGTGTCTTAGGCTGACACAACTAGTCTGAAGGACCACTTGGGGTCTGAAGGACTTACCCGCAGCTCGAATACGAGGTGAAGTCTGCTTTTGAAGGGACACTTGGGTCCTGAAGGGATTCACGAATCCTGTTGGTTGATTGATTGAATTGTTCAACTAAAGTAGACAGAAAAGTAAAAAGGGCACTTGGCGTGCAAACAGAAAATAAAGCGGTAAAGAATGCAGTAAAGAAGGAGCACTGAGGGATCAGGATGAGCGCGGAGGGCTCAGGATGAGCACGGAGGGCTCAGGAGGGAGCACAGAGGGCTCAGGATGAGCACAGAGGGCTCAGGAGGGAGCACGGAGGGCTCAGGATGAGCACAGAGGGCTCAGGATGAGCGCAGAGGGCTCAGGAGGGAGCACAGAGGGCTCAGGATGAGCACAGAGGGCTCAGGAGGGAGCACAGAGGGCTCAGGGGGAGCACAGAGGGCTCAGGACGAGCACAGAGGGCTCAGGGTGAGCACAGAGGGCTCAGGAGGAGCACAGAGGGCTCAGGGGGAGCACAGCGGGCTCAGGATGCTGTTGATTGGTTGATTTGAAATGACCGAGGTTGCTACACTGGATTGAGGTACCTGCATACGTCAGTTGATGGAAGGAATGGTGCATGGAGTATGAGTGCAGGTTATGAGTGCATGTTATGCATGTGCATGCAATGAGTGCATGTTATGAGTGCATGTTATGCATGTGCATGCAATGAGTGCATGTTATGAATGCATGTTATGAGTGTATGTTATGCAAAGGCATGCTATGCATGTGCATGCAATGAGTGCATGTTATGCTATGATTTTGGTGTAATGATGAATGTAATGCATGACTGTGTTTTGTTTATTGCCCTTTTTTTTTTTGCTTATTATTATTTTATTTTATTTTATTTTATTTTTTTTTTTGCTGGTTCCGCCAACCCGCGACACTCATGACACGAGACTGAGGAACCTGTTGGACTAGCGGGGCTCATGGGCCGAGTGCATGTTGGTCTTGACTTTGCTGGTTTGAAGCAATCGTGGATGTAGTTGCTCTCTTGCATGATTGACTGATTTTGAGGATGTGCTTTCTCTCAGGACTCTTAAGAATCTCGTAATGATTTGCAATGCTCTATGATGTATGCACATGTTTTACAGTTCAGGACCATCATCATCATAAAACGTTTATTTTGCAGAAAAAGCAGAAAATAAAAGAGTGAACAAATACAAGAAATTTGAACTTTATTAATGTGGAAACCGGTCGCACAAGAAGTTACGCCGATTATTTATTACACTTGAAAGTTTAAACTGTAAAAAGACACGAAAAAGGAGAGAAGCTGAATTCTGACTGTCCGTCTCTGTGGAACAGTGCCAAACATCTATGTCCTTGACCTTGATCACTCCCTCATCCAAGATTGTAGGAGAGTTGTATGCCTTTCTTTACTTTTCATGCCTAAGTTTTCAGACCCTAATTTTTGCCTGGATCGCCCTTTGCGGGTTTTCAATCCACCGGGTCGCTCTGATTTTGCCTAGGTCGCCCTTTGCGGGTTTTCAACCTAGCGAGCTAATTCTTACTTGGCTTGTCTTTCTCTTTTTTCATCTATTTCTTTTAGGCATAATACTTCTCTGAATTGACTGGATTCCTGAGATCTTCGCCGTCTATGTTTATGAGTATCGACGCTCCTCTGGAAAAAGCTTTCTTGACTTCATATGGACCGTCATAAGTGGGTATCAACTTCCCACGGAGTCAGTCTGGATAGGTAGGATCTTTTTGAGTACAAGGTCTCCTTCGCCGAATTCTCGAAGACGGACTTTCCTGCCGAAAGCTGCCTTCATCTTTTGTTGGTACAACTGGCCATGGCGCAGGGCACCAATTCTTTTCCCCTTAATGAGATTCAGTTGATCTAGACGAGTTTGGATCCATTTTGCTTCTTCTAACCTGGCCTCCATGACTACTCGTAGAGAGGGTGTTTCAACCTTGATGAGAAGAACTGCTTCTGACCCATACACTAGAGAAGAAATGGGGTTGCCCCTGTATGATTTCAATGAATGTGAGTGCGACAAGGGATGAGATAGGTGTAGGGTCAATTTCCCCAGTTGTAGGAGAGGTGAAGAGCGACAGGATTGCCCCACTTGGCATATTGTAAACAAATGAATTTACTTGTCCTTGAGCTAAGACTTTGAGAAAACAGCAGCAATCAATCATTGATCGGAATGGACTTTTCGGGATTGTGGTGTTTTGTGGAGGAGAGATGAGTAGGCTTAATGAGGTATTTGGGGCTAATGGCAGGATGGTTTTTATTCGGTGTTGGCTGTCGATCGATGATTTATGATGGTTAACTGGCTTGATGAGGTATTAGGAGGTTTTATTCCTGGCTAAGGGTCTATGGGGGGCGGGCTGTCGAGGTCAAAGGAGAGTGTTTGCGGTTTATGAGAGGAGGGGTGTATGGAAATGAGGAAGTGTTTGAAGGTTTATTGAGACAAGGGCCTCTTGGGTTTTGTGGTAACATGTACCAACTCACCACTTACATTTCTTTTGTATTTTTCTTTTGGTTTTGGAATTTTCCTTTTTGAATGATTTTTCCTTCTTTGACTTCTTCTTTTTCTTGAGCTTGGGTGAGCTGATAAAGAACGATGCACTGTTTTTTTTTTGAGGTAGTCCTTGTCTAAGGTGACTTTTGGATTTTTGGCTTTTTCTTGGCTTAAGATGGGTCGGAAAGGATTATGTTTTTCTCTTTGGGATTTTCTTGGCTTACGGTGGGTAGGAGAGGATTTTGTTTTTGGATATGGAATGGTAGTCCGACTTCCTTTCAAATCATGATTGCTTATTTCCTCAAAAATTAACTCCGGGACAATAATTCATTTACTTTCATGCAATTGCCCTTCTTCTTTATTTCCTTTTTGCGCTCTAATTTTCTTTTATTAAAGTACCCATCTTGACCTCTTTCTTGTTCTCAGCGGTCCCCAAGTTGATCACTTCAGTGGATTCCCCGTGATGCTGAATAACCCTTTTTCCTTGCTCCATTAACCTTCTGGAGGATTTTCCCGGTCTTTCTCAACATCCCCCTCTGCTTGATTGATAGGGTGATCAAAGTCAAAATATGGACTGTTGGCACTGTTATTTTGAGAGACAATTGCTATGGATTTGCTTTTTGCCGAGGCGAAAAAGCAGAATGGAAGGTGAGACAAGCAAGCAAAAACAATAAAGAAAAGAAGAGACACATGAAATGAAAAGGAATTGATTTTTATTGATTGGAATTCAAAAACAACGTTTTTATTAATGATGATGATTCTGAAAATAAAAACATGATTGCCCCTAACAACTTGCTCTATGACCTTGGGCAGAGCCACAGAGTTGCATTACAATGATCATATTGAATTAAAAGTCACAGGAAAGGCAGCAGCTTCCCCATTCTTCAACTTTCTCTGGCAAGGCAGCGACGAACCAGACCAGTCTCACTTTCTTCAGCTTCGGATCCATTACCAATGACAGCAATTTGGTTGTATTGTTCCTCTTCCTCATCCCATCCTGTGGGCTGGATGTCTTCCATTCGGATTTGAGCACTCTCGGGAACGTCATACCTGACCAAGTAATCAAACTTTCCACTGGGCTCCCCTAGGGTATCCCAACATTCCTCTTCTGACTTAAGACCATTATTGATGACAGCAATTTGGTCGTATTGTTCCTCTTCCTCATCCCATCCTGTGGGCTGGATGTCTTCTATTCGGATTTGAGCACTCTCGGGAGCGTCATATCTGACCAAGTAGTCAAACTTTCCACTGGACTCCCCTAGGGTATCCCAACATCCCTCTTTCATAGGCACCGCTATTACTTCCTCATTGATTTCTTTTTCATCTTTAATATCATGGGTCCCTATCTGAACCACGCACCGATCTATCAGGTCTTGCAGGACTGACTTGAAAACTTCACAGGCACCCACACATAAAGGATCGGCGCATACACAGCCCTTCTTGATAACACCACGACGACACAACTCAGCATGTATATTTTCCAGAGGAGTCTGGATACACTTAACATCTTTTATTATTGCCTGCCCCACAGAGTCCTCTACTGCATTAGTGGATGGTGTCCCATGTCCCGGTAGGGGGTTTGTAGTTGTACTGGGACTGTTCGGCTTGAAAGAGATCCAGTTGGCGTCAATCAAATCCTGGACTACATATTTGAAAGCCTTGCAGTCCTCCACCGTGTGGCCGACTCCTCCACTATGAAAGCTACAAGTAGCATCAACATTGTACCCCCTAGGAAAGGGAGGTTGTATAGGCTTCATGGGGCGAGTATTGACCAAATTCTTTGAGACAAGATAATTGAACAATTCAGTATAGGTCATCGGGATCGGATCAAAATTAGCACGCCTCTTCTCTTGATAGTTCTGGGCCCTGTAGCCTGAATTAGTTTGCCGCGGAGAGTTGAAAGATGGGCCTCCCCCTGCTGAAATAACATTGGTTTCCCCTTCTTTCTTCTTGGGGAAGTTGGGAAAGGGTTTCTTTTGTCCACTAGAATTGTCAAAACCTCCAGCAATCTTTCCGCTACGCAATCCGTGCTCTAATCGTTCCCCAATGACTACCATATCTGAGAAATTGGACGAAACGCTCCCCACCAACCTATCATAATACAGCCCTGGAAGGGTCTCCATAAACATGTACACCATCTCTTTTTCAGTCAATGGTGGCTTCACCTGAGCAGCTATGCTCCTCCATTTTTGAGCGTATTCTTTGAATGACTCTCTATCTCCTTTGCTCATGTGCTGTAATTGAGACCGGTCTGGAGCAAGGTCCATGTTATACTGGTATTGTTTTAGAAAGGCTTCAGAGAGATCCTTCCAACTGTGGACTTCGGAGGATTGCAGCTGCATGTACCAATCTAGTGATGCCCCAGTCAGACTGTCCTGGAAATAATGAATGAGCACCTTGTCATCATGAGCATAAGCGGCCATTTTTCTAACATACATCGTCAAATGGCTAGATGGACACCCGGTGCCGCGATATTTATCAAAGTCAGGTGTTTTGAATTTAGGGGGTATAACAACATCTGGGACAAGGCACAAATCTCGGGCATCCCTGGCTCTAGTTCCTGATCCTTCCACAGCTCTTAAGCGCTCTTCAAGCGAGTGATATCGATCCCCATGCTGAGTGTTCCCAAACAAATGACCTTGTGGATAGTTCCCCGGACCGTGGTAATAACCCCCATACTGAGCAGGGTTTCCCATATGATGGACAGCGTTCTGAGGGTTCACAGTAACTCCCAGAGTAGGACTAGGTGAACCTCTTGGCAGTACAGTATCAGGACTAGGAGTATGAATTGGTGGTCCCATAGCAGCTCCACCAGGTATAGTCGTGACAGGTTGACTCGACCCCACGGGAATAGCTTCAGCAGCAGGCGGCATATAACCCATTGGCATCCCCCAAGGATATATCGGTGCATTCAGATGACTCTGTCCGCTCGCCTCTGGAGGAAGGGCAAAGTGACTGACCCCCTGTCCATAAGAAGTGTGAGTAGTTGTAACTTCAGCGGACACCGGAGGAGAGACGAAGGTAACAACCCCTTCGGGATTTACAACAGCGGCGGCCCCAGCAGCGGCTCCGCCCCTTAGATTCTGTAGCATACTCATTACTTCGACCATCTGTGCTTCCATGGCCTCCACTTTAGTCTTCAAAGCTTGATTCTCTTGAGCCAGCTGCTCAGGATTAAGAATCTCCACAACCGACTCATCTTGACCCAGGGGGTCCTCATTCTCGAGATGTTGATTGCTAGCCATTAATCTTGCTTGTAGACGAGTGGAGTATCGGTGTTGGCGAACCAGCTTGCCTTTCGTTTCTGTTGGTAGGACATTTTATAAGTACAAGTATGAATGCGTAAATGAATGCAATGCATATGGCTTTATGTTATTTTTGTATTTAGATGCATGAGGAATGCTGTATGAATTTCTCAGAATTTTGCTTATGTAATGCATGCTGTTATGATGTAAAATGCGGGTGATGAGGATGCTTGTTATAAAGACAGATATTTACAGGTGGGGTTTTGAAAAATTAGGGCGGTATACCCTATATGCCACCCCATATAGGTATTTATGAAAGAGAAGGAAAAACCTATTTTTTTTATTTCAAAAAAACGTTGGCGGAAATGAACTAAACTAGATGCAATAATGCACACACAATTTTGGAAAAGCCATTGTGACCTAAAAAAGAGGTAAGACCTATGATCTAGGGCAATTAAAAAGGTAATCCTTCCATGTAGCTCTATTCACTCCCTCACAAGGCCACCAGAGCTACAGTCCCTTTCACAAAAATTCCCCACAAATGCAGCAAACTGCTAGGTGTGAGGCATCATGAAAGAGCACAACTCTGGTTGAAACTTTCGCAAGTAGCCAAACGGACAAAGGTCCTGATGGGCTCTCACTACTCGAATCCACTCTCCTAAGTTTTTGCAGACCTGGGTTATGGTCCCACTCAAAGTACATAGTCACAGGGTATAAGTGTAGGGTGTGTCAAGGGCATTTTCCCTAGTACTACCCCCACCTGAAATGAAAACCAGAGCAGTCCAGACAAAAGCAAGCCATAACAAGTTATCTACCCTAGGGTTCCATACCTAGAATATCTATAAACAAGGATATTGCTCACCTTAGGAAAGGGAGCCAAGAATAGGGGATCATGGGGATTGAGAAAATGCAAGGGCATAAGCGATAAAAGAAAGGGAATAAAAGATAAGAAAGAAAGGCAAACAGGGTTTTAATCAAATCAACAATACATTAAACCACACATTTAAATTAGTTAGGCTTGACCCTCATCTTTTTTTTTTAAAAAAATGTCCCCAGTGGAGTCGCCAGCTGTTGCACCCCGAAAAATCCCCGTTTGGGGTTTCTCAATGTACAACGTGGAATAATTTTTGGAGCCGCCACCAATATTTTAATTTTAAGACCAAAACATTGAAAAAAGGTCTTTTGGACAAGGCGGATGGTCTTTGAAAACTAGAGATATAGGTTCGGGGGTCGATTACGTGCGAGGAAGGTGTTAGCACCGCGCACGTCCTTTCTACCGAAAGGGAACCTCTAATTAAATGTGTGGTTTTAACACTTGATTTGAAAAATACCTAGATTTGCCTATTTATTTCTTGGGAAAACTTAACAAAAATTTTATTTTGGGGGGAAAAAGGTTTTTTAGAAAAAAGTGCTTGACGGGACATGGCCCGCTCCTACGTATCTCCCGGTGCGATGGAGAATTCAAAGCTACGTAGTTCTTGGTTCTTTTTGAAAAGTTTTTGTTTTTTATCTTTTTTAGTGAGTTTTTTGAAATAGGACGAGTATTAGCAAATGATTAAACTAGCAGAGGCTATGATGAATCACTACTAAATACTCAAAAAAGAGAGAGTTGTACCGCTAGTCAAACGAACAAAGGTTCTGATGGACTATTGATAACAACTCGTTTTTATTATCTTTTTGAAAGTGATTTTCGAAAAAGATTGATTTGCACAATGATCAAACTAACAAAGGTTATGATGGACCATCGTTTATTATTCTTATGAGAAAAAGACATTGTCACCAATAGCTAAACGAACAGAGGCTCTGATGAGCTATTAGCAACAATGGGTTGGAAAATGATTCTTTTTGTTTGTTTTTATGAAAATAATTTGTTTATGGGGATGAAAAGAATTTTTATTTGTTGCGCTTGACGAGAACGTGGCTCGCTCCTACGTATCCCAAACGGGAATCAAAGCGACGTAGTTCTAATTAAAAAAATGTTTTTGAAAGGGTTTAAAAGGGGCAAGCTGAATCACCCGAGACCATCTTCACCACTTAGAACATGATGCACTAGGCATAAGTGGAAATCATATGGTTCGTCATCAGCGATGGACGATAATATACAAGAACGAGTAGATAAATGCTATAGCTAAGTTAAATCACATGGATCACAATAACTAAATATTAACAAATGAAAAGACCGAAATACCTCTGATGAAGACAGATATTACAGATCTGAAGAACAAAAATGAAGCGGAGAACTGGAAAATGAGATTTGCGAGAGTTGTCTTCCCAGATCTCGTGAAAATATTTCTGGAGCAATTTTTCTCAGATCTTGTGAAAAAAATGTGTGTAGCAATTCTTCTCTCTGATCTCGTGTGAAGTGTGTGTCAGATCTCGTGAAAAATGTGTGTAGCAATTCTTCTCTCTGATCTTGTGTGAAGTGTCCGTGTGAAAATGTGATTTGAGGCTGCCTATTTATAGGCTTAGGAAAGCGTAGAATTTTTTTAAAACATTTATTGCAAGGATGAATCGATTGTTTGAGCCTTTGGAAATAGCAAAGAATCGATTCTTGGACATCCTAAATGGGTGAAAATCGATTCCATGCTTAGACAAAATAAGGAGGAATCGATTCTTGGCTCTTTAAAGTGGCCTGAAAATCGATTTCATGCCTTGATAGCATAGGGAAGAATCGATTCTTGGCTCCTAAAAGTGGCCTGAAAATCGATTTCATGCCTTGATGGCATAGGTGAGAATCGATTCTTGGCTCCTAAAAGTGGCCTGAAAATCGATTTCATGCCTTGATGGCATAGGGGGAATCGATTCTTGGCTCCTTAACATGGCCTGAAAATCGATTTCATGGTTTAATATTGGATTAAGGAATCGATTTCATGGCCTTTACCAAATAGTATAAATCGATTCTTGGCCCTTGGAACAGAATGGAAATCAATTCTTATTTTCCACAAAAATGTTTTTTTATGTTTTTGCCATGCATGCATAAAATATTTTCCAAAGCTTGCCATGCATGCATAACATATTTTTCAAAACTCTAGTTTCTTAAAAAGTGCATTTTAACCCTAAGAATGATTTCGAAAACTTTGGAGCGGTTTCTAGGATTCAAAATGCATAATTTATTTTTGTGTGGAAAATTAGGGTTTGGACCTAAGCCGGACAAAATTGGGGTATGACAGGTATGTGCATTAATAGAGATGAATTGACAAAGTTAAACTCTCCTCCCCCACACTAGCCTAAAGCATGGTCCTCAACACAAAATATTAATTGGCACAAAAATAAATAAATGAGGGAGAGTAAGAGTGACTTCCCTGAGAGAGCTTGCAGTCTGAGCTTATTCCTAAAAACAAAACAAAACAAAATAAAAATAACTGAAAATAAAACACAGGTTGCCTCCTGCGAAGCGCTTGTTTAATGTCGTGAGCCTGACGATAGTTGGTGCTTAATCAGGTGGCTCTCCAAGAGCAAATTTAACATCTAATGCAGTACACCTTCTTAACCTTCTAACCATGTGGTTCACATTGTTCTTTCTTTTTCCACATGGTGGATGAACTTCAAAGGATGGTGAAATTTTTATTTTATCTCCATCCACCATTATGCTAGGATCCTGCAAAATAAGACTTTTTTCCAAAAGGCCCTGCATCTTTAATTCACTAAAAATGTTAAGTTCAACCACATCATCAAAATAAGGAGAAGTTAAAGAAGAGAAAACTTCATTGGAAATTAAAGCTTTAATAACATCATCTTCTTTACCATTCCTCAAAGTTACCTTTCCCCGGTGAAACTCAATCACAGCATTGTTGCACCCCGAAAAATCCCCGGCTTGGGTTTCTCAATGTACAACGTGGAAAAATTTTGGAGCCGCCACCAATATTTTAATTTTAAGACCAAAACATTGAAAAAAGGTCTTTTGGACAAGGCGGATGGTCTTTGAAAACTAGAGATATAGGTTCGGGGGTCGATTACGCGCGAGGAAGGTGTTAGCACCGCGCACGTCCTTTCTACCGAAAGGGAACCTCTAATTAAATGTGTGGTTTTAACGTTTGATTTGAAAAATACCTAGATTTGCCTATTTATTTCTTGTTTGAAGACGAATGAGAAAACTTACTGGAAATCTTATTTTTGGTGAGAAAGGGGGAAAAAAAAGGGTTTTTAGAAAAAGTGCTTGACGGGACATGGCCCGCTCCTACGTATCCCAAACGGGAATCAAAGCGACGTAGTTCTAAAAAATGTTTTTGAAAGGGTTTGAAAGGGGCAAGCTGAATCACCCGAGACCATCTTCACCACTTAGAACATGATGCACTAGGCATAAGTGGGAATCATATGGTTCGTCATCAGCGATGGACGATAATATACAAGAACGAGTAGATGAACGCTATAGCTAAGTTAAATCACAGGGATCACAATAACTAAATATTAACAAATGAAAAGACTGAAATACCTCTGACGAAGACAGATATTACAGATCTGAAGAACGCAAACCCCGACTAACCCTTGCAGGAGATCAGCTCAGACGGACCAATGGCGCGAATAGAGCAAAAATGAAGCGGAGAACTGGAAAATGAGATTTGCGAGAGTTGTCTTCCCAGATCTCGTGAAATGTCTCTGGAGCAATTCTTCTCAGATTTCGTGAAATGTGTGTGTGTGTTTTCTGATCTTGTCCAATCTCCTCCCTCAAATGTGATTTGAGGCTGCCTATTTATAGGCTTAGGAAAGCGTAGAATTTTTAAAAAAAACATTTATTGCAAGGATGAATCGATTGTTTGAGCCTTTGGAAATATGCAGGAATCGATTCTTTATGTTTGGAAATGATAAGAATCGATTATATGGCCTATGGAAAAAGGTAGGAATCGATTTTCAGGACATTTGGAGATCCTGAAAATCGATTATGTGGCCTTTGGAAATATGTAGGAATCGATTCTTTATTTTTGGAAATGATAAGAATCGATTATATGGCCTATGGAAAAAGGTAGGAATCGATTTTCAGGACATTTGGAGATCCTGAAAATCGATTTCATAGTCTTTTAAAATTTAAGGAAATCGATTCTTAGCTTTTGCATGAGTATGTGTAGAAATCGATTTCATGCTTTAAACATAGGCAAGGGAAATCGATTTTCAGGACATCCTAAAAGGTAGGAATCGATTCTTCACTTAGTTAAAACAATTAGGAATCGATTCATGGCCTATGGAAGAGCCTGAAAATCGATTTCAAGGCCTATGCAATATACCATAGATCGATTCTTGGCCTTTGGAACAAAATAGAAATCAATTCTTGCTTTCCACAAAATGCTTTTAGGTCTTTGCCATGCATAAAATATTTTCCAAAGCTTGCCATGCATGCATAACATATTTTTCAAAAACCCTAATTTGATGCATGAGGCCTATTGCAAAAATTGTTTTTAGAGACCCTTTTGTGAGAAATGACCAAAATGCCCTTTTTGACTCTAACTTCCCAGAACGTGCATTCTAACCCTAAAAATGATGCATAATTTATTTTTGTGTGGAAAATTAGGGCTTGGACCTAAGCCGGACAAAATTGGGGTATGACAGCTGCCCCTCTTTATCTGAATTTTAACGAGCAATATGAATTGGCCGAAACATATTCCAAGGCAAAATGAAGATAAAGAATTTAGAAATTATACCGATTTTGTCCTCTTGGGGAAAACCCGAATTTTCCTCTTTTTTCTTTTTCTATTTTTGAATAGATGGGTTTTGAGAACAAACGGGGAACGGTTAACACTTGGCGCATTAACTGAGAGAGAAAATGACGGACCACTCGGGATCTGAAGGAGCACTAAGGCTCTGAAGGACCACTCAGGGTCTGAAGGAGCACTAAGGCTCTGAAGGACCACTCAGGGTCTGGGAGGCTGAGTAGGCCTTAATTGAAGGACCATCGTGGTCTGAAGGAGCGCTACTAGCTATGGTACTAGTAAAACGGTCTGAGGGGGCCTTTCGAGCGGCCATGATGGGTCAAGATCAGCTGCGGAACTGATATGTTGACCATGAAGGACGTCCGTCGTGTCTTAGGCTGACACAACTAGTCTGAAGGACCACTTGGGGTCTGAAGGACTTACACGCAGCTCGAATACGAGGTGAAGTCTGTTTTTGAAGGGACACTTGGGTCCTGAAGGGATTCACGAATCCTGTTGGTTGATTGATTGAAAAGTTCAACTAAAGCAGACAGAATAGTAAAATGAGCACTTGGCGTGCAAACAGAAAAGTAAATGGGCACTTGGCGTGCAAAAAGCAGGAAATAAAGCGGTAAAGAACGCAGTAAAGAAGGAGCACTGAGGGCTCAGGATGAGCACAGAAGGCTCAGGACGAGCATAGAGGGCTCAGGATGAGCACAGAGGGCTCAGGAGGAGCACAGAGGGCTCAGGGTGAGCACAGAGGGCTCAAGGGGGAGCACAGAGGGCTCAGGACGAGGACAGAGGGCTCAGGATGAGTACAGAGGGCTCAGGGTGAGCACAGAGGGCTCAGGGTGAGCACAGAGGGCTCAGGGGGGAGCACAGAGGGCTCAGGACGAGCACAGAGGGCTCAGGAGGAGCACAGAGGGCTCAGGGTGAGCACAGAGGGCTCAGGGTGAGCACAGAGGGCTCAGGGTGAGCACAGAGGGCTCAGGGGGAGCACAGAGGGCTCAGGACGAGCACAGAGGGCTCAGGGGGAGCACAGAGGGCTCAGGATGAGCACAGAGGGCTCAGGGTGAGCACAGAGGGCTCAGGGTGAGCACAGAGGGCTCAGGGTGAGCACAGAGGGCTCAGGGGGGAGCACAGAGGGCTCAGGGGGGAGCACAGAGGGCTCAGGGGGGAGCACAGAGGGCTCAGGACGAGCACAGAGGGCTCAGGGTGAGCACAGAGGGCTCAGGGGGAGCACAGAGGGCTCAGGGGGAGCACAGAGGGCTCAGGACGAGCACAGAGGGCTCAGGATGAGCACAGAGGGCTCAGGAGGAGCACAGAGGGCTCAGGGGGAGCACAGAGGGCTCAGGACGAGCACAGAGGGCTCAGGGTGAGCACAGAGGGCTCAGGGGGGAGCACAGAGGGCTCAGGACGAGCACAGAGGGCTCAGGATGAGCGCAGAGGGCTCAGGGTGAGCTCAGAGGGCTCAGGAGGAGCACAGAGGGCTCAGGGGGAGCACAGAGGGCTCAGGAGGAGCACAGAGGGCTCAGGATGAGCACAGAGGGCTCAGGAGGAGCACAGAGGGCTCAGGGTGAGCACAGAGGGCTCAGGGGGGAGCACAGAGGGCTCAGGACGAGCACAGAGGGCTCAGGGTGAGCACAGAGGGCTCAGGGTGAGCACAGAGGGCTCAGGGGGAGCACAGAGGGCTCAGGACGAGCACAGAGGGCTCAGGATGAGCACAGAGGGCTCAGGAGGAGCACAGAGGGCTCAGGGGGAGCACAGAGGGCTCAGGACGAGCACAGAGGGCTCAGGATGAGCACAGAGGGCTCAGGAGGAGCACAGAGGGCTCAGGGTGAGCACAGAGGGCTCAGGGGGAGCACAGAGGGCTCAGGACGAGCACAGAGGGCTCACAAATGCTGTTGATAGGTTGATTTGAAATGACCGATGCTGCTGTATTGGATTGAGGTACCTGCATACGTTAATTGATGCAAGAAATGGTGCATGGAGTATGAGTGCATGTTATGCAAGGGCATGTTATGCGGATGCATGCAATGCTCATGATTTTGGTGTGATGATGAATGTGGTGAAACATTCTTGAGGTTTTCCTTTTGATTTGTTTTTTCTTGATCAGCTTTCTTTTTTTGATCAACTGTTTTTTCATTTGCTCTTTTTGCTATGTGAGGATGCAACTGCAATACTTTGATGCATGATATGAAATGGTTGATTGGGAAACATAGGCATATGGGATGAATGCATGAAATGCGAATGAAATGTTTGGATGCTAATGTTATGATGCATAGCGTAATGATATGAAATGGTTGATTGGGAAACATAGGCATTTTGGATGACATGCGATGAATGCATGAAATGTGAATGTGAATATGATGTGAATGAAATGTTTGGATGCAAATGTTATGACACGGGATGACGTGTTTTTGCTTTTATGATGCAATGCTTTGATGCTTGATGGAATGAGATGGAAGATTTTTGCTTTTATCCGTTGCTTTTTTTTTTGTTGCCTTTCATGAAATGATGATGTTGGCACGATGCAAACTATGATAAACAAAATGGAACGCCTAAATGCATGAGGCGAAAAATAGAATGATTAAACATTTTTGTGATGATGAGATGTAAGACTTTGAATGCAAGGAATTGAGATGATTATTAACCACTTTGTTGAGAAAAAAATGGAATTTGATTCAAACTCCGGTGTTCTCAAGATTTTATTTACAAACAAGCTCACTTGTTTTCTCTTCCTTCCAATGACGACTGAATCTTAAGTATCGCATGACTAACTTGTGTTCTCTCTCTTTGAAACATTATCTAGTAAGCATGCATAGGGGTGCAAATGTGAATGAGTGAGTCCGTTAACTTGGAATTGGTTTAGGGCCTGGACTTTTATGGCAAGTGAAGGAATGACCGACATGGCTATTGCCGAAGATTTTGAGGGACCAAGAGATACAAGATTGCCCCAATTCATGTCTTTGATGAGTGAACAGCTTGCCCCTATCTAGTGGTGACAACAACTAGGGGTGTAGAAGATGATGAATTGGGAACGCTTCGGCTCTTGGGATGAAAGCTGGAATGAAAGGGGTTTTGCTTCAACCCACAGAATTTGATGTTGCCCCAGTCATAACAAGGACAAAGCTTCCCCAGTCAGAACGACAAGGTCTTGTTTAGGATAGTGAGTTGAGAAATTGCCCCGGTGAGGTTTCTATGGGAATGAATGAGGTGAAGGAATGGGAATGCACTTGCCCCACTTTGGAATGACATTGACAACTGGAGTGACATGGGATGGGCATTGAACAGACTTTCCCAAGACTAGGGTGTGTGGGTGGTGAAGAGAATGCCCCAACTTTTGGGTCTAAGCGGTATTCTCAGTGCAAATCTTTGGTTCTCTACTGATGTCTTGACTTTTGGTGCGAAAGAATCCTTACCTGGTGATCACTAAACCTTGTTTTAATGCATCTTCAATGTGTTTTGGAGTGCAAGTCCCTCTTTTTTATTTTGTCAGCTTTCTTTTTTCTGACTGTTTGTTTTTGTTTCCTCAGTTCTCTTTTTTCTGGGGGTTCATTCTTTCTTGATCAGCTTTCTTTTTTCTGATCGTTTGTTTTTCTTTTGAGCAAACACATTGTACATAGATAAGCTTGTTCGTCCTAAGATTAGAATTTGAGTGAACAAAAGCAACCGGTCATTGATCAGAATGGACTTTTCGGGATTGTGGTGTTTTGTGGAGGAAGGAGGGTTAGGCTTAATGAAGTGTTTGAGGCTAATGGGAGGATGAGTTTTGTTCGGCGTTGATTGACGGTTGATGGTCTATGAGGAAGATGGTTATTGGGCTTGTTTGGGCTCTGTTAAAGCAAATTCGTATCTCATGGTAGAATGACTAATGGGTTTGATGTTGAGGCCAAATGAAGTGTTTGAAGGTTTATGGAACCAGGTGTTGGAATGATGAAGTGTTTGAAGGTTTATTTAGACAAGGATCTCATGTATTTTGTGGTAACATGTACCAGCTCACCACTTACATTTCTTTTGTATTTTGTTTTGGGATTTTCATTTTTGAAGCCCCCTTTTTTGATTTTTTTTTTTTTTGACTCGGGTGAGCTGATAAAAGTGATGCACTGTTTTTTTTTTTTATTTTTTTTTATTTATTTGGGGTGATCCTTGTCTAGGGTGATTTTTGGATTTTGGTTTTTCTTGGCTCAAGGTGGGTAGGAAAAGGACTTTTTGGGATTTTGGGATTTTTGAGGAGATGGCCAAACTTCATTTCAAATCCCGATTGCTTATTTCTATAAGACTTAACTTTAGAACAATGTGTTTGCTCTTTTATCCTTTTTTGTGCCCTAATTTTTGCCTGGACCGCTCTTTGCGAGTTTTCAGTCCACCGGGCGCTCCTTTTTGCCTAGGCCGCCCTTTGCGGGTTTTCAACCTAGCGAGCTTGTTTTCTTGTTTATTATTATTATTTTTGAGAGACTTGCACTGAAGGAGTATGATATTAATCAAGGGGAATTAATGATCACAGACTTGCCCCAGCATGGAGGACTTGAACCAAAAGTCAAATACGCACTGATGGGGAGAATATGTACTTTATGGGTGGACGGGGCGGGACTTAGACTTGGACGGGAAACTGTGGTAAGGGAGGAAAACCAACGGACTCAAACAAGAGAATGTACTCATAGCATGCATGCTCATTAGAAGAATGCTTCACAGAGAGTTAACATCAGTTAAAAACTTGTTTTTTTTCTTTGACACACTATTTCAGTCTTTTGTCATAGAATGGATGGGATGCAGTGCTTTTGAAAGAAATGCAAATGAGCTATTGATTTGAAAAACTGAGTGCTTTGGAACACCTTGATAAACTTTTTCAAAAAGGATGATTGTTTTGCAAGAACGTCTCGCTTCTCATCACAACTCTTATTTTAGGTAATGAATGAATGCAAGTATGATGCAAATGATTTATTGGAAAAAGGTTTTAGAAAAATGTGCTTGACGGGGTATGGCCCGTTCCTACGTATCCCCATTGTAATGAGGAATCAAAGCTTACGTAGTTCTACTGTGTCTTTTTTGAAATAATGCTTATGCATGGATGCCATGTTTTGGGTGAACTTGACGAGGATTTTTTTGCATGATTATAAATGAAATGTTTATGCTATGCAGATGATAATTGTTTTTTTTTTTGTTTTATCTTTATGTAATGAAAGGGAATGCAATATGAATGGTTTTTTTCAAAATTGGAATTTTATGCAACGCAAATGATGCAATGATGCAGTGATGCAATGATGCGATGATGCAAGGATGTTTCTTTTTTTGTGTTTTTGCAGAAAGAGGATATTTACAGGTGGTGATTTGAAAATTTTCACCCTATATGCCACCTCATATAGGTATTTATTGAAAAGGGAAAGCATATTTTTTTTGATTTTCAAAAATTCTGAAGGAAAAATTGATTGAACTGAATGCAACAATGCAACACACAATTTGGAAAGCCCTTGTGACCTAAAAAGGGGTGAGACCTACGATCTAGGGCAATTTAAAGGGTAATCCTCCCATGTGGCTCTATTCACTCCCTTGCAAAGGCTACCAGAGCTAAATCTCTTTTATGATAACACCCACAACGATGGAATGCCATCTGGTGTGAGGTACCATAAAGAGCATACTCTGGCTGAAACTTTCGTGAGAGCAGAAGGACATCGGTCCAATTGGCAGTCACTACTCGTTTCCACTCTCCTATGGTATCCTAACAGACCTGGGTTATGGTCTCTTCCTCTAATCATATAATCTCGGGGTACAAGTGGTGTGTGCGAAGGGAATTTCCTTAAAAACTACCCCACCTTCAAATGAAAATCCAGACAATCCAGACAATAGAAAGCAATAACATGTCGTCTACCCTAGGGTTTAATACCAATTAAATACAACTAATCTAGGGTGCCAACAACAATGCACTACTTACCTCAAGAAAGGGAGCGAAGAAGAGGGAACAGGATAGAATGGGGAAGAGATGCATGAACTTACCTTTGGAGAAAAGGAGCAAAGAAGAAGGGAACATGGGGGTTGGAAGAATGCATGAGCATAAGCAATAAAAGAAAAGGAGTAGAAGAGGAGATAGGGAACAACAAAGAAGACAAATGCATATGCCTACAATCAATGAAAAGAAAGAAAGGCAAACAAGGTTTTAATCAAATCAACAATACATTAAACCACACATTTTAATTAGTTAGGCTTGACCCTCGTCTTTAAAAAAAAAGTTCCCCAGTGGAGTCGCCAGCTGTTGCAGCCCGAAAAATCCCCGCTTGGGTTTCTCAATGTACAACGTGGAAAAATTTTGGAGCCGCCACCAATATTTTAATTTTAAGACCAAAACATTGAAAAAAGGTCTTTTGGACAAGGCGGATGGTCTTTGAAAACTAGAGATATAGGTTCGGGGGTCGATTACGCGCGAGGAAGGTGTTAGCACCGCGCACGTCCTTTCTACCGAAAGGGAACCTCTAATTAAATGTGTGGTTTTAACGTTTGATTTGAAAAATACCTAGATTTGCGTATTTATTTCTTGTTTGAAGACGAATGAGAAAACTTACTGGAAATCTTATTTTTGGTGAGAAAGGGGGGAAAAAAAGGGTTTTTAGAAAAAGTGCTTGACGGGACATGGCCCGCTCCTACGTATCCCAAACGGGAATCAAAGCGACGTAGTTCTAAAAAATGTTTTTGAAAGGGTTTGAAAGGGGCAAGCTGAATCACCCGAGACCATCTTCACCACTTAGAACATGATGCACTAGGCATAAGTGGGAATCATATGGTTCGTCATCAGCGATGGACGATAATATACAAGAACGAGTAGATGAACGCTATAGCTAAGTTAAATCACAGGGATCACAATAACTAAATATTAACAAATGAAAAGACTGAAATACCTCTGATGAAGACAGATATTACAGATCTGAAGAACGCAAACCCCGACTAACCCTTGCAGGAGATCAGCTCAGACGGACCAATGGCGCGAATAGAGCAAAAATGAAGCGGAGAACTGGAAAATGAGATTTGCGAGAGTTGTCTTCCCAGATCTCGTGAAATGTCTCTGGAGCAATTCTTCTCAGATTTCGTGAAATGTGTGTGTGTGTTTTCTGATCTTGTCCAATCTCCTCCCTCAAATGTGATTTGAGGCTGCCTATTTATAGGCTTAGGAAAGCGTAGAATTTTTAAAAAAAACATTTATTGCAAGGATGAATCGATTGTTTGAGCCTTTGGAAATATGCAGGAATCGATTCTTTATGTTTGGAAATGATAAGAATCGATTATATGGCCTATGGAAAAAGGTAGGAATCGATTTTCAGGACATTTGGAGATCCTGAAAATCGATTATGTGGCCTTTGGAAATATGTAGGAATCGATTCTTTATTTTTGGAAATGATAAGAATCGATTATATGGCCTATGGAAAAAGGTAGGAATCGATTTTCAGGACATTTGGAGATCCTGAAAATCGATTTCATAGTCTTTTAAAATTTAAGGAAATCGATTCTTAGCTTTTGCATGAGTATGTGTAGAAATCGATTTCATGCTTTAAACATAGGCAAGGGAAATCGATTTTCAGGACATCCTAAAAGGTAGGAATCGATTCTTCACTTAGTTAAAACAATTAGGAATCGATTCATGGCCTATGGAAGAGCTTGAAAATCGATTTCAAGGCCTATGCAATATACCATAGATCGATTCTTGGCCTTTGGAACAAAATAGAAATCAATTCTTGCTTTCCACAAAATGCTTTTAGGTCTTTGCCATGCATAAAATATTTTCCAAAGCTTGCCATGCATGCATAACATATTTTTCAAAAACCCTAATTTGATGCATGAGGCCTATTGCAAAAATTGTTTTTAGAGACCCTTTTGTGAGAAATGACCAAAATGCCCTTTTTGACTCTAACTTCCCAGAACGTGCATTCTAACCCTAAAAATGATGCATAATTTATTTTTGTGTGGAGAATTAGGGCTTGGACCTAAGCCGGACAAAATTGGGGTATGACAAGCATCACCAATGGTTAAAAGAATTTGCCCAAAATTTTTGGCTTTCTCCTCTTTCTTCAAATCAAGAACCAATGGATCTTTCTCATTCTCCTCACAACCGCTCTCATTAATAGGATCTTTTGTTTCAATATGACTCCCTTTAGTAGGAGCTACTATTTTGATTTGACTCCCTTCAGTAAGAGTCTCCTCATCTTTCTTGAGAGCTTCTTCCTCCAAATTATATTCCATGGAGACAACTTCATCTCTCGTAGGAATAATTTCTTTGTATTGCTCAGCTTCTTTATTTTGGGTAGACTTAGTTTGTGAATAAAGAGTTTCTTGAGCCAATTGAGTTGCTACCATATCAACAATCTTTGACAATTGATTCTCCAAGCATTCAAAATTTCCATTTGTCTGCTGCATAAATTTGGCCAAGACCTCATTGACATCCGACTTTTCCTCCTCTTGCCTTTGCACTTGTAGTGACTCATAATTATCCCAGTGGGAGGAATAAGGAGGTGGCTCATAGTCATCCCAATAGTCCGAATAAGGTTCATAAGGAGGAGGATAAATTTGAATCTGGCATTGAGACATTCTCTAAATTTCTTTGTGCCTCTGCCTCTCTAATGTAGTCTCCAAGAGTTTTAACCATGATTTAGACTTTTCTCTGGAAAACAAGGTAAATTGCAGCGGTCTCTTGGGAAAGTATTAGTAACTTCTTTTATTTGTTTATATATATATATATATATATATATATATATTTTTTGATAAGATAAAGAAAAAACAAAATTTAAAATTTAAGCAAAAAAAATGTCTAAAGCAATAAAAATCTCTTTCGTTTAATATTGCTAAATTAATCCCCGGCAACGGCGCCAAAAGCGTTAAAAACACACTTAGAGCAAGTGTACTCTACCGCAGAAGTAGTATAAAATATTATCGTGTCCACAGGGATTAATTAGCAAGTACCAAACTAATCGAGATTATTTATTATTTAGATGAACAAATATTTGAATTCTAATAGAACAAAATAAAAAAGAAATAAATAACAATAATTAAAATACTAGATTTAATAAATGGAGAGAGGTCTAGGGTCACAGTTTCACTTGCAAGCTTCGATTCCCCTATGTCTAGTTCTACCCGAATTCTTTTATTTTATTTAATTACCAATCCCTTTACTAAAACTATTAATCAGTTTGGTCATTCGCGATTAATATTATTTTTCCTAAATTAACGCTTGTTTGGTCATGCAAGAATTTAAATTTAAGAAAAGCATAAAGAGCAAAAAGGTTGAATGATTGGAAGACTAAATTCAGGTTTGGTCATGCAATAATTATAGCCCCAATTATCCTATAGGTCCACCAACTAATTTCAGTACGGTCGCTGATCAACTAACTGATTATGAACATGCATAGGGTAGCTAATCCTAATAATGTAATAAAAACAATAGGACAATGTTAATTGAAATAAAAATAGGAATTCAAGCCAGAAATTAGAACATAAAAAGGTCTCTAAATATGCAAGATCGACCTAAGACCCTAGAAGAGGATTTAGCTATCCATAGTGTTCGAGAACAATAAAATAAAATTAGGAGTCATAAATTGCAAAGATAAAAATAACCCGGAATAGAGAAATTTCTGATCCTGAAAATTTAGTCTCATTTTTCTGCTCCAGAGCTCTCTCACGGTGTCGAGAACGATACCCAAAACTCTCTCCTCTATTTACCGGCGCTACTGTTGCGTACGGCTTCCTTCCTAATTCACGTGTGCGGCTACTGTTTTTTTTTCTGCGTTGAATTGCCTCCCCCTTTTATATATTCTTAGCCTAGGTTTTGAGTAATTGAATTGCTTTTGGGCTTTGACAATTAGGTTAATGGGCTGATCTTCTTCTTTTTTAACTTAAGCACTCCTATTCTTTTGGGCATTGAAATGTTGTGACCATTTCAAATCATGGGCTGCTCCCATTTGGCACATCCATATATACCATATATATATATATATATATATATATATATATATATATATATATATATATATTAAGTCACACTTTTATTCTTTTAATCCATTTCCACCTGCAAAATTTAGAGCAAAATAAATCAGTAATTTATATAATTGATAACGATTGCTCTAAAAAATGACTTAAAAGTATCTCTAAAAATGCGCTAAATTAGAGTTTATCAACTCCCCCACACTTAACTTTTGCTTGTCCTCAAGCAAATTTCCTGTCTCAATAAATTTTTTCAAAAAAGTAACAGAGACAGCCAAATAAGAGATCCAAAATTAAAAGCACAATGACTGACAATAGACAATATAAAAAAATGAGGTGTCAAAAGGTTGCCCAATTAGAGGCTCATGTCCCTGAAGAACACATTTCTGTGAACAAATGCACTCGCTCACAATCTCTCTAAGTGTTTAGGGACTAGTGAAAATATACACTCAAGTTTCAACAAAATGCACATTACCATATGTTTGTAATTTGACCAAATCTCCACTAAATAGTTCACATGCATGCAAAAGATGGGGTGTTATGGGTTGTAATGGGGCTAGGGTGAATTCATGCAGGGTAGGAAATAAGAAAGAAGGGATAATCAAAGGGCTAAAAACAAGAAATGAATAGTAACATTTGAAATCAAATATGGAGCTCCTATCTATTTTACAATTTTTGTCCAAACTCCAAATTAATTTCACTTCCATTCTTCATTCTTCTTTTTCTTTTGAATCGACTCTTTTTTTTTTGGATTTGCCCTTTGGCTCTTTCATTCTTTTGTTGTGCCTTTTCCTCCTTCTTGCTTTCCTTTGTTCTCTTTTTTTTCTTTCAACTTTTCATTTTTCTATATTTTTCTTAGGAGGAAAAGGTACTTGTAACCACATTAGCCACTCCTATTTTGTTTTTTTTGTCCCGATGAGATAGACAATTGAAATACGGGACAAATTTGTAACTTTCAATAGTTGCTCCAAATTTAATTTCAAATGGTTACCACAAAAGAAAAAAGAAAAAATTATATCTGGGTATCAAAGAAAAAATATAACAAATAGGCTCAAAGAGGGCAACTAATGGATAAATTCAACAAACAACTCTGAGGCCAGAAAAATACCTAAATTCCCCAAATCTTTTGACATGATGCAAATCAATTTTCGCCTTGAAATGGTCAAAAGACAAATTCTAGAATGTAGCAAATTGGGAAACACACTCATAGAAAGAAAAGGGGTAAAAATTTATGATTTAGTATCAATCCCCTTATGAAGGCTCAAAGGTCACATTTAGAAGCTAGTTCACAAAAAGAACTCAACAGAGACAAATGCTAATTATCAGCTTCCTAAGGACATCCTCACAGTTACAATTAAGCACAAGTCTGTCAAGTTATGGAATCCCCTAAAGGCAAAATCTCTATTTTTTTTTTCAACTTGAAGCATAAGTCGCTAAAATAAGCCAGAAAAAATGTTATCAACTTATACAGTGGGTATGTGCATTAATAGAGATGAATTGACAAAGTTAAACTCTCCTCCCCCACACTAGCCTAAAGCATGGTCCTCAACACAAAATATTAATTGGCACAAAAATAAATAAATGAGGGAGAGTAAGAGTGACTTCCCTGAGAGAGCTTGCAGTCTGAGCTTATTCCTAAAAACAAAACAAAACAAAATAAAAATAACTGAAAATAAAACACAGGTTGCCTCCTGCGAAGCGCTTGTTTAATGTCGTGAGCCTGACGATAGTTGGTGCTTAATCAGGTGGCTCTCCAAGAGCAAATTTAACATCTAATGCAGTACACCTTCTTAACCTTCTAACCATGTGGTTCACATTGTTCTTTCTTTTTCCACATGGTGGATGAACTTCAAAGGATGGTGAAATTTTTATTTTATCTCCATCCACCATTATGCTAGGATCCTGCAAAATAAGACTTTTTTCCAAAAGGCCCTGCATCTTTAATTCACTAAAAATGTTAAGTTCAACCACATCATCAAAATAATGAGAAGTTAAAGAAGAGAAAACTTCATTGGAATTTAAAGCTTTAATAACATCATCTTCTTTACCATTCCTCAAAGTTACCTTTCCCCGGTGAAACTCAATCACGGCATCACCAATGGTTAAAAGAATTTGCCCAAAATTTTTGGCTTTCTCCTCTTTCTTCAAATCAAGAACCAATGGATCTTTCTCATTCTCCTCACAACCGCTCTCATTAATAGGATCTTTTGTTTCAATATGACTCCCTTTAGTAGGAGCTACTATTTTGATTTGACTCCCTTCAGTAAGAGTCTCCTCATCTTTCTTGAGAGCTTCTTCCTCCAAATTATATTCCATGGAGACAACTTCATCTCTCGTAGGAATAATTTCTTTGTATTGCTCAGCTTCTTTATTTTGGGTAGACTTAGTTTGTGAATAAAGAGTTTCTTGAGCCAATTGAGTTGCTACCATATCAACAATCTTTGACAATTGATTCTCCAAGCATTCAAAATTTCCATTTGTCTGCTGCATAAATTTGGCCAAGACCTCATTGACATCCGACTTTTCCTCCTCTTGCCTATGCAGTTGTAGTGACTCATAATTATCCCAGTGGGAGGAATAAGGAGGTGGCTCATAGTCATCCCAATAGCCTGAATAAGGTTCATAAAGAGGAGGAGAAACTTGAGTCTGGCATTGAGACATATACCAATATGACTTCTTTAAATTTCTTTGTGCCTCTGCCTCTCTAATGTAGTCTCCAAGACTTTTAACCATGATTTAGACTTTTCTCTGCAAAACAAGGTGAACTGCAGCGGTCTCTTGGGGAAGTATTAGTAACTTCTTCTTTTTTATATATATATTTTTTTTGATAAGATAAAAAAAAACAAAAATAAAATTAAAGCATAAAATAAAGTCTAAAGCAATAAAAATATTTTTCGTTTAATATTGCTAAATTAATCCCCGGCAACGGCGCCAAAAACTTGTTGCGTTAAAAACACACTTAGAGCAAGTGTACTTTACCGCAGAAGTAGTTTAAAAGATTATCATGTCCACATGGATTAATTAGCAAGTACCAAACTAATCGAGATTATTTATTATTTAGATGAACAAATATTTGAATTGTAATGGAACAAAATAAAAAAAAAATAAATAAAAATAATTAAAATACTAGATTTAATAAATAGAGAGAGGTCTAGGGTCACGGTTTCACTTGCAAGCTTCGAATCCCCTATGTTTAATTCTACCCGAATTCTTTTATTTTATTTAATTACCAATCCCTTTACTAAAACTATTAATCCGTTTGGTCATTCGCGATTAATATTCTTTTTCCTAAATTAACCCTTGTTTGGTCATGCAAGAATTTAAATTTAAGAAAAGCATAAAGAGCGAAAAAGTTGAATGATTGGAAGACTAAATTAAGGTTTGGTCATGCAATAATTATAGCCCCAATTATCCTATAGGTCCACCAACTAATTTCAGTACGGTCGCTGATCAACTAATTGATTATGAACATGCATAGGGTAGCTAATCCTAATAATGTAATAAAAACAATAGGACAATCACTAGTGCAAAAAAGGGATTTAAAGTCAGGCGAAAAAGGGGTTTAAAGTCAGGCGCAAGCTTGACTTTTATTAAGTAGACTTTGTATGTCAGGCGTTTTAAAGTCAAGCGATAGCCTGACTTCGTAAGTCTGTTTTAAAGTCAAGCATATATGGCCTGACTTCTGTCATACCCTAATTTTGTCCGGCTTAGGTCAAAACCCTAATTTTCCACAAAAAATAAATAAATTGAAGAATGAAGAGAATCATGCATTGCATTTTGGGTACTAGAAGTCATTCCAAGGTCTTTAAAGTCATTTTTAGGGTTGGAATGCACTTTTTAGGCAAATTAGGGTTTTAGGGTCAAAAAAGACATTTTGGTCATTTTTCGCAAAAAGATGATTTTCTCGCCAAAAATGCACATCCACAAAAAGTACATTTTTATTCTATCAAGGATAATTTTTGTACAATTTTTTAGAAAGAAAACCCTAGTCAAAAATAATTAAAAATGTATTTTCCATTTTTAGTGCATAGAAAAATAAAAAAGGACCATTAAATATTCCTCAATTCTTAAGTGACAATTTTTATTGTCATGGGTGACTAGAGGGAATATTTTATGGTGCCCAAAAAACATGTAACACATTTTCAATAGTTGCATTCCCATTATTTCCCATGCCCAAAAAATTCAAATTCAAAAAGCAAAATAAGGAAGTGTCCTCAATAAGACAAAAGACCAAAAACAAGTTTTTTTTCCTCTCTCTCTCTCTCTCTCTCCCCCCA
The DNA here is from genome assembly GCA_039519185.1 of Astragalus membranaceus. Classification (NCBI taxonomy): domain Eukaryota; kingdom Viridiplantae; phylum Streptophyta; class Magnoliopsida; order Fabales; family Fabaceae; genus Astragalus; species Astragalus membranaceus. Next base: position 25,730,871 of record CM076853.1, read on the forward strand.
CAATTTCGAAATTCTCTCTCTCTCTCTCTCCCCCCCACAATTTCGAAATCCCCTCTCTCTCTCTCCCTCTCACAAAATTCTTCCACACTCTTCTATTGTACTATTATTACTTATCTTGAAGGAATATGCCTTGTACCATCCTTAAACCTTCTCCTTTGGTGCATATCACCAATTCTCACTCACTCTCATGAAGATTCATGCCCTCTTTGGTAAATAACCTCACCCTCTCCCACTAACCTCTTCATAAGGAAACACCAATTTTCCTCTTTGGTAACATTCCATCCCAATCATACCCCTAACCCTATTTTTGCCTCACATTATTCCTAAAATAAGACAAGTTTTTTTTACAAAAACTCTCACTCCCTTCCCTCATTTTCGCCCCCACTCTCTCACTCTCACCTTTTGTGTTTTCTCAATACCCTCAATCCAAGTGACCTTTAATCCTAACCCTCCATTTAATTTTAAAACTCAATCCTAGAGCACTTAGTAAGGCCAATGACCCAATTGCCCCTAAACCTAAAATAACTCTATAAATACTCCCTCATTCCCACACCTAAGGATCCTTTGGCCTCTCATTCTCCTACACTAAAACCCTAGCACACCAAAAATACCTCCTCTCCCTCTCCATCCTCACCCCAAAACCGTAGCCTCTTCCCCTCTCTTCCATATATTTTCTTCAATTTTTCACCATCAAATCTTCCATTTCTTGTTAGATCATCATCATTCCTTCCATTCTCTTCAAGGTTGCATCATCAAATTGCTAAGAGCTAGTAATCTTTGTGTTCATATCATCTGCTTCTTCATTTCTTTGTGATTTTAAGGTAAGCTTTGAAACTTTGCATCTCATATTTAGTTCTTCTTGCATAATCTCTCTTCTACTCCCAACTCCTTCTTGATTGCTTGTTGTTGTTGCTTTGAGGATCCATTTCAAACATTTTAAGAAGGACTTAGGGAGCCTTGGGTGTTTGAGAAGGGTCTTTGGCCTTGAAGGATTTGTTCTTTGCTTGATGATGTTTAATCTTGTTGTTAATATTTTATTTTAGTGTTAGATGTTATTTTTTGTTGTTGGTTGATGATCTAGCAATATGATTCCCACTAGTGCCTAGTGCACCTTGACCTAAGTGGTGAAGATTGCTAGAAATGACTCAATTTAGTTTGTGTGTCCACTTATTCTTGTGTCTTAGTTTGCTTATTGTAAATTGTTGATGATAGGCAAGTTGATTCTCACTAGTGCCTAGTGCACTTTTCTCAAAGTGAGAGGATTGCTCTATGTGATTCAACTTGGTTTTAGTGTTTATTTACTTTTTACCATTTTACTTTACAACTTCATTAATTTTTTTTACTAAAACATAAAAAGATTTTACCACTTCCCATTTACCTCATGCATTTTTACTTTACCATCTCATTAAATAATTACCATTTACTTCATGCATTTTTACTTTACTTTTCACTAACTTCTTACTTAAAGTTTTACAACTTATCAACTTGCAAAAATACCCAAAACATTTTCACATTCATGCATCTTCATTCATACTTAGTTTATGTGACACTCTCACGCATCCTCATATGCTTATATCTCTTGCATCCTCTTATGCATCCTTGTATGCCATCCATTCATAAATAATGTGCTATGCATCCATTCCTTGTACACTCATGCACTTACATGCTTACCTAATCATGCATCCTTGCTTACATATTCAATCATTTAACTTAGAATACTCTATGTTTACAATCAATTGTATTCGCTTGTTCTTGATGCCATGTAAATGTCTTGACTTGATTGTGTGCCCTCCTCTCCACTTGTATGACCTCCTAATGGAGACGTAAGTCTCATGCATGTTGTAACATAGAGCCATTAGGGTAAATACAATCCTTCTTGCACACACACAATTACTTTGAGAACTTTGTTTTGCATCTTTAATAATTGAATCCTTTGATTGTATGGGCATGTTTAATCTTGGTTAATGAATGATATGTTCATGATTGCTTGATTGTTGAAGTATGAGTATTATTCATTCATTTGCATTTGGTTATGGATTTAGAACTGACTTGAAATATTCTACTCCTTTTCTAAAACCCATTTCCTAAAATCATTTCAAAACAAAAAGAAACTTTTACTTTCAAAACAAAAATAAACCAATTGTCATTAAACACCAATCGCGCCGTTGCCGATTAGGTTGTTAATGATGATGTTGTTTTCAAAAGGAGTTAGTAGCGAGACCATTCTAACCGTTGTTGTTCGGTCTTCGCAAAAGCTCTATCCCATTTTCGAAAACTTATTCATTTCTCAAAAATAAACCAAATGTCATTAAACACCAATCGCGCCGTTGCCGATTAGGTCATTAATGATGATGTTGTTTTCAAAAGGAGTTAGTAGCGAGACCATTCTAACTGTTGTTGTTCGGTCTTCGCGAAAGCTCAATCCTTTTTCAAAACCAAAAACCGAGAACTACGTAGCTTTGATCCCTCTTCATGTGAGGGTACGTAGGAGCGGGGTCCTGTCCCGTCAAGCACACTCTTAAAAAATCTTTGTTTTGTCCTGATTTTCAAAGATAACCCCGAGAACTACGTAGCTTTGATCCCTATTGTAACATCCGCAAAAAAATTAACCGAATTATTTGTATGTTAACCCAATTAAATTAATTTAGTACTTGACTGGTAAATTTATTGAGTGCTAAAATTAATTATTGGTTGTCATCGGATCGTTAACCGGATAATACGGATCACAGAAGTTTTGGAATCGAAATAAGAGATTTAGATCAATATGGTAATTGGACCACGTTACCGCGTATATATTAATAAATATATATGTGTAACCGTGTGTGTGTAAAAGAAAAGAAAAGAATTGAAAGAAAGAAAAGAAAGAAAACGCAAGAGAGAGAAAAAGAAGCAGAGGAGAAAAAGAGAGAAAAGGAGAGAAAAGGAGAGAGATTGGCGTGAGGGAGAAGAGAAGAGGGAGAGAGAAGACTTCACCGAAACGACTTCCTTCCAACACGAAAAATGTTCAGCCTTACTTCCTCTTCGATTTGGTACCAAGATCATCATCATCAACTCACTCTACTCCAATCCACCATTTTCGAATATTGAAGGTTTTGGGGAAGGATTTCGGTTTGTGGATGATTGTGATGGTTTAGGGATGATTAGAAGGCAACCCGATGAAGGTGGAAAGCGGATTGAAGTTCGATTGGAAGGTTGGAAGAGTTAGGGTTTGAGAATCCAAATTTGGGGTTTATGTGTGAATAGTGGGTTGAGGTTGAAGATGATGAATAGTGTCATGGAGGTTAGGGGTTGAAGACTTCGAGGAATTCGGTATTTCGGTCAAAAAGAGGTTTCGTGATCGAGTGGAGAGCTTTGGAAGCGGATTGGGTGCCGCCGGAGCGGGGAGCGTTCGTGTGGTTACTCGGTGGTTTCGGCTCGCTCGTGGCTCACGCTTCAAGGGTGAGTTTTACTCACGCTTAGGATGTTTTTGTGTCTCGATAAATTTTATGGGATTTGATTCCGAGAGATTTTAACTTGAAAACCGCTATTTGGAAAAATATGTCGTTTTTGATAAAATTCGTTCTGATTGAATTGATTGATTGTGTGGTATTGGTTGGGTTTGTTTTGTTGGTTGTTAAATCTGTTTTCAGTCGGAACGAGAATCGGAATTGAGCGGAATAGCGAATTTCGCAAGAAAACGGAAAAACTGCACTTTTCTGCAGAGGGTCGCGTCGCGACCCGTTCCCATCGCGTCGCGACCTGGCCCAGTTTTATCACGCAAAAAGTTTCTGTCGTTTTTCGCGTCGCGACGGTAGCAGTTCGCGTCGCGACGCTTTGCAGATTTTCAGCAACTGTACACTGTTTTTGTTTTCGCGATATCTTTTGATCCGGGAACCCGATTGAGGTGTTCTAAGATGCGTTGAAAAGCTTATTCAGAGGCCTAACTGAATATTATATTTTTAAGGTAAAATGAACTGTTTTTGAAGTTGAAATTGTTTCGAAAAGCCAAACAATAGTACACGTGTGCGGATATGTTTTATTAATAATAAAACGGACTATGAGTCCTACGTGGTATGGTATAACTGACACGGGATGATTATTATTTAAATCATCTAAAACGGTCTATGATTTACGATATATAAATTATATCGAATATAGGAGTTAGCCCAAATGTGGGTGGATATATATATATATATATATATATATATATATATATATATACTAGATCGAGTTTGGGTGACGACCCATGAGGTTGACATACTAGGCGGGGAAGTCATGATCCCTTACCCTAGGCCCGTATGCCATTAGGGAAAGTACTATTGGTGAGGGGGTTCACCGGGATTACCAAAGCTGGGGTCGGTGTTATGTCACAGTTATAAAACAGTTCACCGGGATTACCAAAGCTGGGGTCGGTGCTGTAATAAAGTTATGAAGCGGGTTACCGGGATTACCAAAGCGGGGGCCGGTACCGTGTTAAAGTTAGAAAGAATGGTCACCGGGATTACCAAAGCTGGGGTCGGTGTCATTCTAAAGATATCAATAGTATGGTTACCGGGATTACCAAAGCTGGGGCTGGTATCATACTATGTTGACTAGTACGAGTCACCGGGATTACCAAAGCTGGGGTCGGTGTCGTGCTAAACTAAAAGAATGTAATTTATAAAGTAAACTACGAATGTATGAGAATTCATAAATGAACCGAGAGCGTAGTTAGGGGTCTCGGTAGAACTCACTGAGATTGTATCTCACTGTTTAAATGTTGTTGTTTTATAGAGAAACAGGGAAGGAAAGGACCACAGAGGCACGAGTAGGTTGAGCTCGGACTGGTTGCAGACAACTTAGCATTAGGCTTAAGTTTACATTTCCTTTTGTTGTATATGTACCGCAACAATATGACTTTAGTGTAATATCATTTTATTTCCGCTTTCTTGTGCGATATTGAACACTGTATTTCACTGATGGTTTATGGTCTTATTTATGTTTAAGACTGTTCTGTTGTTATTCAGTGAAAAGTTTAAAGTGGTGTTCAGTATTTAGACAGGAAAAATATCTCTGATGTTTTAGGAATGGTACACTTGGGTATTTTTACTCGATAAAAATACCGGGGTGTTACAGTTGGTATCAGAGCGGTTCGACCTAGTCGGACTTAGCTTTTAGGGTCTTTGCTTTCTCCAGTCGTGATTTTCTTAGTATGCTATTAGACATTGAGCTTGATCAACTTAATACTTTGTGCATATTTCGCAGAATCATGGCCAGAAGAAGTAGAGGCGTCCCTCCTCCTGTTGATCCACAATTCGAATGGATGCAGAATGTCATTGAGAATCAGCAGAAGATGATGCAGGATATGTTGCAAATGCAGCATGGCCAAATGGGTCTGTGTAACACCCCGTTAATTTCTATCTTGTAGAAATTACCGAAGCGCACTACTGGCATACATCAGAGTGACTTTCCTTTTAACATATTGAACACATACTAAACTTCGATGAATCACTCATCAAACATGCTTAAAATAACTGCACTGTTTATAAATAAAGTCGGTCCTTACACCCTCAACTAGTGTTCAATACTCAAAACCGAAAGTCTGCGGAAGCGATTCACAACTTGAAATACATAAGTCGTACAATCGAGTAGTCTTAAGGTACTGAATACAAAATACAGAAATACAAAGGAAACTGAAATACAAGACATAAAGGGATAAAGATCGCGGCTGCTCCTCAAGCATCTTCATAGCCGTGCCTCACGGTCTTCAACTTTCCCTGCTTAACTGAAAAACAACAACAATGGATTGGGTGAGACAACATCTCTCAGTGAGTTCTATCGCGACCCCTTACTAATTCTCTCGGTTCAATTATGCTTGATTCATTATCTAAAACTCATAGTCCTCAAAGTTGACTATGTGGCTGAACTATGCTCAATCACTGAGCCTAACAATGAACTATGCTCAATCACTGAGCCTAACAATGATTCTTAGCGTGTCACCGGTCACTTGGCATAATAAGCTTCCGGTGAACCCGTCCCCACTAATCACTAGTGGGTCCCTAATGGAGCCTAGGTTCATAAGGATCATGACTTCCTCTCCCCCAGCACACTAATCTGAAATAGGGTCGTCACCCTAACAATGAACTATGCTCAATCACTGAGCCTAAACAATGATGCATATACAATATACAATAACAATGAACAATGAAGACTGCTCAAACACTGAGCCTAACCTGAAAACATACTCATTCACTGAGCTTCATCATGACCTAATCTTATTCTTAACATTAGGTGATCTAGTTATTAACTTAACCTTATAATTTAGTGATCTCACAGGGATTACTAATGTTTGCTAACTTAACTTAATAACCTTACTCAATGAGTCAGTCTAACACATATATCAATCACACAGTCATAACATGAAGCCAATGGTCAATCACATGAGCATTCACTGCACCTGAACATAATCCAAACATAACCAATCACATGACACTAATATAACCTGGATCCAATCACAGTCAATTACCACTCAGTTCAAAGTAATTCAATTATAGAAACATTGGGGAAGGTGGAAGGAGGGATTAGAAAGCAATTGGAATCGTTCGGAATGATTTAAAACACTTTTTAAAATAGGCAACCCGAAGACCACGCACGACTCGTGCGCCCATACACACGATCCGTGCGTGACAATCATTTATCGTATCATTCCGTTCCGATCCCTAATTACTTCCCGATCGACACTACCACTTCCGTCATAGCCACAACAAGATAATAGCACTACTTTTATTACACATTCAGTTAGGCCTTTTTATTATCTTTCCATCGCATCTGAGAACACTGAAATCGGACCATCGGGTCAAAAGTTATCGCGAAACAAAAAACAGTGTTTGGTTGCTGAAAATCTGCAAAGTGGCGCGCGAGTGGCGCGTGGCGCGCAAGTGGCGCGTGAGCTGACAGTAAGCAGAATTTGGCGGTTTCGTGCGAAAACCGCGATTCCGCTTAATTCCGATTCTCGTTCCGATTGAAACTTCCACTTTACCAGCCCATAAAACACAGTCAAACAAGTCAACAATCAACACACATCAATCAATAATCATGATATGCAAATTCATAAGTTTCAGTCCAACAATTCATCAACCTTATGATTCCAACGATATTTTCGCAAAACGGTTTCGCACCGGATTTTTATAAACGCGAGACTCGATCCAGAATTCACAACACACACAATTTTAATCCTAGTGAGTATAGAACTCACCTTTTCGTGACGACGATACACCCGACACCGAAACTTCGCGAATACGGACGAACGGAGAGTCACGAATCCGCTCCAACTACTTCCAGCAACAAACCACCAATTTGCAACGAGCGTAACTCACTCAAATCTCAACCAAACTTAGCAAAACAAGAGCCTATGGTGAAGGGATGTTTCTCTAGTTTCTGAAGGTGGAGGTTTCAAACACATGCATCCTATATCCAGAGAGTTACAATCGAAACAATGAAGCTGGGTCAAGACTGAAGCTGATTCTGGAAACGAAACTTAGGAAGGTGATATCTCCCTACATTCTCAGTGAAATCAGATGATTCTTGGGTCTAAACTGGAGCATTTTCTGTCTAGTTTCCAAATAAATAAAAATCAACTGAATCAGAGGTCAGTACAGGGAGATACGAACGAAACACTGAAGGTAGGTAAAACGGGTTTTACCCAGAATTTTCTGTTGAACCCTTCTTCTCCCTCAAACTCGAATTTGCATGGCTGGGTGAAGTGAGATGATCAGGGCTGAACCTGTGTGTGAAAGAGGCATCAATGGAAAGGGGAAGCTAAGCTGAACACCTTGGTGGCAAGTGATTGCACATGCATGAATCTTTTGAGAAGTTCTCTCCTCTTTCTCCCTTCTTCCTCACGCCCCCTCCCTCTCTATTGTTGCTGTTTTGGTGTTTCAGATTTCACACAAGGAAATGTTTGTGTTGTTTGTTGTTTCAGCTGGAAGTAGAGCTTATATAGGGTAAGGTACAAGGACGAAAATACCCCTCACTTACTAACTCTATTCCATATGACTCCTCTCACTCCTAATAAACTAATATGATGCAATTAACTAAATTTGTCACACAATTAAATTAATTGTCAATCCAAGCAAATTATTTTTCAAGAAACTCGTTTAAATTAATAAAAAAAATCATTTCACGTCAAATAATTTAAATAGCGAAAATTGGGGGTATTACAATCACCCCAACTTTTAAAAAAATTTTGTCCTCAAAATTGGACCAATCAAAACAATTAGCACACGATATACCTTTCGACGATCCGGCATCAGCTTCGCCTTTCTGAGCGTCCAACACAAAGACCTTTCCGCTTGCGGAGTTAGAATTCCCTTCTCGATTCCTCTTCTTCACCGGGCATTCGTTAGCATAATGCCCTTCTTCCTTGTAGTAGTAACACATCGTTGATCCCTGGCGACATTCTCCAGTGTGAGGCTTTCCACATTTCGGACACTTACCGGACCTTAGTAGTTCGGATGCTGTAGGTTGCTTCCCTTTGTTGTAGGTACTCCTCGGTTCATCACTTGGGGATGACAATTCCAAGGTTTTCCTCTTCTCTTTCCGATACGCTTTCCTTTCCTCATACATCTTGTTGAGATCTGCCTCTGCAACATAAGCTTGTTGCACCAATCCAGCATAACTGGTCATAGCATAAGAGCTAAGACCTTGGGCCACATCTGCACGAAGACCTGCTTTGTACATCTGCATCTTCCACTCATCATTAGGAGCATGCTTTGCTAATTGATAAAACTGCAACAACCTTTCGAACTTGGCGGTGAACTCACTCACTGACATCTCACCTTGCCTCAAGTTGACAAACTCGGCTTGCTTGCTTAACTTCATCACCGGAGGGAAGAAGTGACCAGAAAACATTTCTTTGAAGTTGGCCCAGGTAACCGGAGTTCCCTGATTCACCATTAATTCATGAGCATTGGTCCACCAGGTTTGAGCATCTTCCTCGAGCATATGGGCGGCAAAGAAAACCTTCTCTTCTTCGCTGCATTGAAGAGTCCTAAAAATCTTCTCCATCGAATCCAACCAGAAATGTGATACCATTACCTCAGGTTCTCCTTTGAAACTTTGGGGATTCATTTTCTGGAAACGAAAGTAAGCCCTATTCGGATCTTCCAGAGGAGGTTGTTGAACATTTGGTTGCTGTTGATTCATCATCTCATGATGCATTTGGGCCATTTGAGCCATCTGCTGCTGCTGCATCTGCATCATGTGATTCATCATCTTTTGTTGCGTCTCGATGACATTCTGCATCCATTCGGTATTTGGATCAACAGGGACGCTTCTCCTACTTCCACCCGCCATGATTCTGCAAAATATGCACAAAGTGTTTAGTTGATCAGGCTAAACGTCTAATAGCATACTAAGAGGAATCACACTTAGAGGACTTAAGAGACTCATGATTCTAAGTCCGACTAGGTCGAACTACTCTGATACCAATTGTAACACCCCGTTAATTTCTATCTTGTAGAAATTACCGAAGCGCACTACTGGCATACATCAAAGTGACTTTCCTTTTAACATATTGAACACATACTAAACTTCGATGAATCACTCATCAAACGTGCTTAAAATAACTGAACTGTTTATAAATAAAGTCGGTCCTTACACCCTCAACTAGTGTTCAATACTCAAAACCGAAAGTCTGCGGAAGCGATTCACAACTTGAAATACATAAGTCGTACAATCGAGTAGTCTTAAGGTACTGAATACAAAATACAGAAATACAAAGGAAACTGAAATACAAGACATAAAGGGATAAAGATCGCGGCTGCTCCTCAAGCATCTTCATAGCCGTGCCTCACGGTCTTCAACTTTCCCTGCTTAACTGAAAAACAACAACAATGGATTGGGTGAGACAACATGTCTCAGTGAGTTCTATCGCGACCCCTTACTAATTCTCTCGGTTCAATTATGCTTGATTCATTATCTAAAACTCATAGTCCTCAAAGTTGACTATGTGGCTGAACTATGCTCAATCACTGAGCCTAACAATGAACTATGTTCAATCACTGAGCCTAACAATGATTCTTAGCGTGTCACCGGTCACTTGGCATAATAAGCTTCCGGTGAACCCGTCCCCACTAATCACTAGTGGGTCCCTAATGGAGCCTAGGTTCATAAGGATCATGACTTCCTCTCCCCCAGCACACTAATCTGAAATAGGGTCGTCACCCTAACAATGAACTATGCTCAATCACTGAGCCTAAACAATGATGCATATACAATATACAATAACAATGAACAATGAAGACTGCTCAATCACTGAGCCTAACCTGAAAACATACTCATTCACTGAGCTTCATCATGACCTAATCTTATTCTTAACATTAGGTGATCTAGTTATTAACTTAACCTTATAATTTAGTGATCTCACACAGATTACTAATGTTTGCTAACTTAACTTAATAACCTTACTCAATGAGTCAGTCTAACACATATATCAATCACACAGTCATAACATGAAGCCAATGGTCAATCACATGAGCATTCACTGCACCTGAACATAATCCAAACATAACCAATCACATGACACTAATATAACCTGGATCCAATCACAGTCAATTACCACTCAGTTCAGGGCAATTCAATTATAGAAACATTGGGGAAGGTGGAAGGAGGGATTAGAAAGCAATTGGAATCGTTCGGAATGATTTAAAACACTTTTTAAAATAGGCAACCCGAAGACCACGCACGACTCGTGCGCCCATACACACGATCCGTGCGTGACTATCATTTATCGTATCATTCCGTTCCGATCCCTAATTACTTCCCGATCGACACTACCACTTCAGTCATAGCCACAACAAGATAATAGCACTACTTTCATTACACATTCAGTTAGGCCTTTTTATTATCTTTCCAACGCATCTGAGAACACTGAAATCGGACCATCGGGTCAAAAGTTATCGCGAAACGAAAAACAGTGTTTGGTTGCTGAAAATCTGCAAAGTGGCGCGCGAGTGGCGCGTGGCGCGCAAGTGGCGCGTGAGCTGACAGTAAGCAGAATTTGGCGGTTTCGTGCGAAAACCGCGATTCCGCTTAATTCCGATTCTCGTTCCGATTGAAACTTCCACTTTACCAGCCCATAAAACACAGTCAAACAAGTCAACAATCAACACACATCAATCAATAATCATGATATGCAAATTCATAAGTTTCAGTCCAACAATTCATCAACCTTATGATTCCAACGATATTTTCGCAAAACGGTTTCGCACCGGATTTTTATAAACGCGAGACTCGATCCAGAATTCACAACACACACAATTTTAATCCTAGTGAGTATAGAACTCACCTTTTCGTGACGACGATACACCCGACACCGAAACTTCGCAAATACGGACGAACGGAGAGTCACGAATCCGCTCCAGCTACTTCCAGCAACAAACCACCAATTTGCAACGAGCGTAACTCACTCAAATCTCAACCAAACTTAGCAAAACGAGAGCCTATGGTGAAGGGATTTTTCTCTAGTTTCTGAAGGTGGAGGTTTCAAACACATGCATCCTATATCCAGAGAGTTACAACCGAAACAATGAAGCTGGGTCAAGACTGAAGCTGATTCTGGAAACGAAACTTAGGAAGGTGATATCTCCCTACATTCTCAGTGAAATCAGATGATTCTTGGGTCTAAACTGGAGAATTTTCTGTCTAGTTTCCAAATAAATAAAAATCAACTGAATCAGAGGTCAGTACAGGGAGATACGAACGAAACACTGAAGTTAGGTAAAACGGGTTTTACCCAGAATTTTCTGTTGAACCCTTCTTCTCCCTCAAACTCGAATTTGCATGGCTGGGTGAAGTGAGATGATCAGGGCTGAACCTGTGTGTGAAAGAGGCATCAATGGAAAGGGGAAGCTAAGCTGAACACCTTGGTGGCAAGTGATTGTACATGCATGAATCTTTTGAGAAGTTCTCTCCTCTTTCTCCCTTCTTCCTCACGCCCCCTCCCTCTCTATTGTTGCTGTTTTGGTGTTTCAGATTTCACACAAGGAAATGTTTGTGTTGTTTGTTGTTTCAGCTGGAAGTAGAGCTTATATAGGGTAAGGTACAAGGACGAAAATACCCCTCACTTACTAACTCTATTCCATATGACTCCTCTCACTCCTAATAAACTAATATGATGCAATTAACTAAATTTGTCACACAATTAAATTAATTGTCAATCCAAGCAAATTATTTTTCAAGCAACTCGTTTAAATTAATAAAAAAAATCATTTCACGCCAAATAATTTAAATAGCGAAAATTGGGGGTATTACAGTCTGCAACAGCCCAATTTCCAACCTCATCAAGAAGATCCCAACCGGACATATTTTCGATTTCAAAAGATGAAGCCCCCGACTTACAAGGGTGGACCGGATCCAATGACTGCCTATTATTGGATAGACTCAATGGAGAAGATCTTTCACACCCTCCAATGTGGAGAAGAAGAGAAGGTATTATGTGCGGCCAATGTGCTCAATGAAGATGCCCACACCTGGTGGTGTAATGCAAGGCAAATGATGGAACTCCAAGGAACTCCCCTCACTTGGGACAACTTCAAGGAATTGCTTCTGAAGCAATATTTCGCTTCAGTGAAGAAACTAAGCAAGCAAGCAGAGTTTGTGAATCTCAAACAAGGTGATTTGTCAGTTGGGGAATATGCTGCGAAATTTGAAAGACTGTCTCAGTTCTATGAGTTGGGGAGGTATGCCCCAAATGATATGTGGAAGATGCAAATGTTCAAAGAAGGTCTCCGAGCTGATGTAAGTCAAGGACTCAGTTCTTACACTCTGGTTAATTATCCTGCCTTAGTGCAACAAGCCTATGTGGCTGAGGAGGATTTGAGGAAAATGTATGCTGAAAGAAAAGATTATTGGAAGGGTAAAAAGAAAGTTGCCGAATCTTCTACTCCAAGCAGACAATTCACGGAAGATGATTATAAGGGGAAGCAGGTGCAATCGTTTGATTCTTCAAAGGTCCGTAGGTGTGGCAACTGTGGAAAACGTCATCAAGGCGATTGTTGGCAAAAGCCAAACCGGTGCTATCATTGTAATGAAGAGGGCCACTATGCAAATGAGTGCCCAACAAAGAAGAGTTTACAAGGAACACCAAATGCTCCTAGGCAGGGACGAATCAACACTTTGAATGCTCAAACAATCACACCTAAGGACAATCTACTGAGAGGTATGAGATCTCTTTTCGATAACTCTGTCAGTATATTATATGATTCGAGTGCAACCCATTGTTTTATAGCTCAAGCATAATGTCGAAAATTATCTACTTGTCATACAAAATAGAAATTTTGTGGTAGAATCTATTTGTTTGCCTAAGAGAAGTATGAACATCTTTCCGTATTTAGGGTTGTCGTCTATTCAACTGGTGAATGAATTTCTGTATGTTATAAAGGATGAAGTTTCTTCCGTACTTCCATAGTGAGAGGTAGAGTTCTCAATAGCATGGATTCCGAGTGTCGGGTCAATCTCTATAGTTCCTTGTCGAATGTCTCCCTTAGAATTAAAGGAATTGAAATCCCAACTTAAAGAATTGATATCAAAGAAGTTCATTCGACCGGGTACGTTTACATGGGATGCCGATTGAGAGGAGTGTTTTCATGAGTTGAAAGTTAGGTTAACCTCTGCTCCGATCCTGATTCTTCCGGATCCGCCTTTGGAATTCCAAATATACAGCGATGCTTCAGGGAAGGGTTTAGGAGGTGTTCTTGTGCAGAATCAACAAGAGGTAGCTTATGCATTCAGGAAATTGAAGGCTCATAAGGAGAATTATCCAACTCATGAATTGGAGTTAATACCTATTGTGTATGCACTGAAGGTTTGAAGACATTACCTGTATGGGTCTCGTTTCGAAGTCTTTAGTGGTCACAAGAGTTTAAGGTATCGGTTTGAACAGAAAGGACTAAATAACAGGCAGAGAAGTGTGTTGAATTTCTGGAGGATTATAAATTCGTGTTGATGTAGCCTTCAAGAAAGGCCAGTGTTGTAACTGATGCACTGAGTAGGAAGTCCATCCACATGGCTGAGTTTATTGATGGATGAGATGGAATTATCAGAGTCTTTTAGAGACTTAAATCTGAATTCAAGATCAAGGAAGAACCTGTTAGTGTTGAGCCATATGAGGATCTCTAGTTCCCTTAGGGATTCTATACGCTTAGCAGAGGAAGTTGATGAGAAGCTACAATCACAAAAGGTATTACCAGATTTCACCATGGATAGTGATGGAGTCAGTTGTTTCAACGGTAGAATCTGTGCGCCCGATGATGAGAACAATAAAAGGCAAGTGTTAGAGGAAGAACACCGAAGTTTATATTCTGTACACCCTGGATCCACCAAGATGTACAGAGATGTTAAGCAAATGTATGAGTGGCGAAGTATTAGTCTGTTAACCCCTCCTTTGTGAAAGTTGACAATGAGATAGTATTATGAGATTCCGTTTGACAAGTCGAACGTGAATACGAATATGTAAGCGAGGTAACTGCTGACTATTTTCACGTTGTGAATGGCCATCAAAGGATTGATTGATGGATCTGCTTGCAAGTGAGCGAAATTTCCGGAACGAAGCTTGGTGTGCGGCGTGATAGTTTTGAAAAATCATTTTTGTGAAAACCCGCATGCTAAAGTTAATTTTGGGAATGAATCAAGAGGATTACTTAGGTTGGGGGAAAACTCTCAACGCTATTGACTAATTTGGAAAGGAATGGGGTGCGTCGTTGGTAAAAACCTCGTGATGAAGTTGCAACAGAGGAAAAAGAGCTCTGAGTTCTGTTCTGATAGTTGTTGGTAGAACAACAGAGGTGATTTTCATTACTTCGAATTTATTTGTTGTCCCCACGGTTTATTTCTACGTTTAAGATAAACGTTTCTGGTAAATCTGCATTTCATCTTCTTTTGAAAAGTATTATCTCGAAATCTTAGGGGCGAGTCAAGAAGTTTCACAAATGACTTTCCGTCACATTTGTCAATGTGTACGAGAACTGTTATGGATTTTAGAAGATTTGTCGAAAACGTGTTTACACCCTTCGAGGAAATCGTGTTTGTTTTTACCTCTACCGAGGAGTACCAGTTTGTGGATCTCATTTCAACCTGTATGTCTATCAAGTGTCTTATATTACACCCTTTGATTTAGATTAATCAAAGTTGGGGAGTAAACGAGGATAATTGGAATGAAGCTTCGGAAGTGTTTTCAAACGCGGTGCCGAGCCGATGTAGGCGAATGATGAGTTTCTCGTGTAGATGCGTGACCAGAGAGTTCGTATCAAGGTAGTAGTGGATCATTTTGGGAAGAGTTCCTACCCTCATTTCGTTAATTCAAGATTGTGCTCCAGCAATTTAAGACCTTTCTGAGGATATCGATCCTCGGTTAGTCGGATGAAAGACTTGACGAAATTTTGAGGACAAAATTCTTTTAAGTTGGGGAGAATGTAACATCCGCAAAATGATTAACCGAATTATTTGTATGTTAACCCAATTAAATTAATTTAGTACTTGACTTGTAAATTTATTGAGTGCTAAAATTAATTATTGGTTGTCATCGGATCGTTAACCGGATAATACGGATCACGGAAGTTTTGGAATCGAAATAAGAGATTTAGATCAATATGGTAATTGGACCACGTTACCGCGTATATATTAATAAATATATATGTGTAACCGTGTGTGTGTAAAAGAAAAGAAAAGAATTGAAAGAAAGAAAAGAAAGAAAACGCAAGAGAGAGAAAAAGAAGCAGAGGAGAAAAAGAGAGAAAAGGAGAGAAAAGGAGAGAGATTGGCGTGAGGGAGAAGAGAAGAGGGAGAGAGAAGACTTCACCGAAACGACTTCCTTCCAACACGAAAAATGTTCAGCCTTACTTCCTCTTCGATTTGGTACCAAGATCATCATCATCAACTCACTCTACTCCAATCCACCATTTTCGAATATTGAAGGTTTTGGGGAAGGATTTCGGTTTGTGGATGATTGTGATGGTTTAGGGATGATTAGAAGGCAACCCGATGAAGGTGGAAAGCGGATTGAAGTTCGATTGGAAGGTTGGAAGAGTTAGGGTTTGAGAATCCAAATTTGGGGTTTATGTGTGAATAGTGGGTTGAGGTTGAAGATGATGAATAGTGTCATGGAGGTTAGGGGTTGAAGACTTCGAGGAATTCGGTATTTCGGTCAAAAAGAGGTTTCGTGATCGAGTGGAGAGCTTTGGAAGCGGATTGGGTGTCGCCGGAGCGGGGAGCGTTCGTGTGGTTACTCGGTGGTTTCGGCTCGCTCGTGGCTCACGCTTCAAGGGTGAGTTTTACTCACACTTAGGATGTTTTTGTGTCTCGATAAATTTTATGGGATTTGATTCCGAGAGATTTTAACTTGAAAACCGCTATTTGGAAAAATATGTCGTTTTTGATAAAATTCGTTCTGATTGAATTGATTGATTGTGTGGTATTGGTTGGGTTTGTTTTGTTGGTTGTTAAATCTGTTTTCAGTCGGAACGAGAATCGGAATTGAGCGGAATAGCGAATTTCGCAAGAAAAAGGAAAAACTGCACTTTTCTGCAGAGGGTCACGTCGCGACCCGTTCCCATCGCGTCGCGACCTGGCCCAGTTTTATCACGCAAAAAGTTTCTGTCGTTTTTCGCGTCGCGACGGTAGCAGTTCGCGTCGCGACGCTTTGCAGATTTTCAGCAACTGTACACTGTTTTTGTTTTCGCGATATCTTTTGATCCGGGAACCCGATTGAGGTGTTCTAAGATGCGTTGAAAAGCTTATTCAGAGGCCTAACTGAATATTATATTTTTAAGGTAAAATGAACTGTTTTTGAAGTTGAAATTGTTTCGAAAAGCCAAACAATAGTACACGTGTGCGGATATGTTTTATTAATAATAAAACGGACTATGAGTCCTACGTGGTATGGTATAACTGACACGGGATGATTATTATTTAAATCATCTAAAACGGTCTATGATTTACGATATATAAATTATATCGAATATAGGAGTTAGCCCAAATGTGGGTGGATATATATATATATATATATATATATATATATATATATATATATATATATATATATATATATATACTAGATCGAGTTTGGGTGACGACCCATGAGGTTGACATACTAGGCGGGGAAGTCATGATCCCTTACCCTAGGCCCGTATGCCATTAGGGAAAGTACTATTGGTGAGGGGGTTCACCGGGATTACCAAAGCTGGGGTCGGTGTTATGTCACAGTTATAAAACAGTTCACCGGGATTACCAAAGCTGGGGTCGGTGCTGTAATAAAGTTATGAAGCGGGTTACCGGGATTACCAAAGCTGGGGCCGGTACCGTGTTAAAGTTAGAAAGAATGGTCACCGGGATTACCAAAGCTGGGGTCGGTGTCATTCTAAAGATATCAATAGTATGGTTACCGGGATTACCAAAGCTGGGTCTGGTATCATACTATGTTGACTAGTACGAGTCACCGGGATTACCAAAGCTGGGGTCGGTGTCGTGCTAAACTAAAAGAATGTAATTTATAAAGTAAACTACGAATGTATGAGAATTCATAAATGAACCGAGAGCGTAGTTAGGGGTCTCGGTAGAACTCACTGAGATTGTATCTCACTGTTTAAATGTTGTTGTTTTACAGAGAAACAGGGAAGGAAAGGACCACAGAGGCACGAGTAGGTTGAGCTCGGACTGGTTGCAGACAACTTAGCATTAGGCTTAAGTTTACATTTCCTTTTGTTGTATATGTACCGCAACAATATGACTTTAGCGTAATATCATTTTATTTCCGCTTTCTTGTGCGATATTGAACACTGTATTTCACTGATGGTTTATGGTCTTATTTATGTTTAAGACTGTTCTGTTGTTATTCAGTGAAAAGTTTACAGTGGTGTTCAGTATTTAGACAGGAAAAATATCTCTGATGTTTTAGGAATGGTACACTTGGGTATTTTTACTCGATAAAAATACCGGGGTGTTACACCTATTCCAGTGAGGGTACGTAGGAGCGGGGTCCTGTCCCGTCAAGGACACTTTTAAAAAATCCCGAGAACTACGTAGCTTTGAATTCTCAATCGCACCGGGAGATACGTAGGAGCGGGGTCCTGTCCCGTCAAGCACACTCTTAAAAAAATCTTTGTTTTGTCCTGATTTTCAAAGATAACCAAAAATATTCTTCTTCCCTCCTGTTTTCAATAAAACAAACCTTAAAGAAAAGAAAAGAAAAGAAGTAGAATAAATTGCTTTCAACTCGAACTTTTGTCTAAACCACACATCAAGTTAATGGTTCCCTTTCGGTAGAAAGGAGGTGCGGGGTGCTAATACCTTCCCCGTACCTAACCGACCCCCGAACCTACATCTCTAAGTTTTCAAAAGACCATCCGCCTTTTCAAAGACTTTTTTTCAATGTTTTGGTCTTAAAATTAAAATATTGGTGGCGGCTCCAAACTTTTTCCACGTTGTCAAACGAAAAGTCCCAAACCGGATTTTTCGGGCGCAACAGCCGGCGACTCCGCTGGGGACCATTTTTTTTTTAAAAAGACGAGGGTCAAGCCTAGTTAACTTTGATGTGTGGTTTTAAAATTAATTGAGTCGAAAGCTTTGTTTTACTCCCTTTTCTATTTGTTCACAATGCCGTGTTCATGCATTCCTCAATTCCCATGTCCCCTATTCTCTGCTCCCTTTCTTAAGGTAAAAACATGCATTTCCTCCCATTCTATTATGATCCGTTCTTCTCCGCTCCCTTTCTTGAGGTAAGCAGTGCATATGACTGTTGCTGAAACCTAGGTTGGATTATTGGTGTTGTGATATTGAACCCTAGGGTAGACGACATCTTATTGCCTGCTATTGTTTGGACTGTTCTGGGTTTACCTTTGCAGGTGGGGTATATGTGGGTAGTTTTAGGCGGTATGCCCTTGCTGCACACACTCACACCTTATGCTTACTATGCTTTGAGAGGGGCCTAAAACCCAAGGTCTGACAAAACTTAGGAGAGTGGAAACGAGTAATGACTGGCAATTGGACTGTTGTCCTTCCGACTCTCACGAAAGTTTCAGCTAGAGTATGCTCTTTCATGAGGCCTCACACCAGATGGTGTTCCATCGTTGTGGGCGCTATTGTGAAAGAGAATTAGCTCTGGTAACCTGGTGAGGAAGTGACTAGAACCCACATGGGAGGAACATTTGAGTTGTCCTAGAGCTTAGGTCCCCACCGTCGTAGGACACAAGGGGCATACCAAATTGTGTGCTGCATTGTAATCTAGGCATGTTTTCAAAAAAGGAGAAGGGAATTTTTCCAAAGAAATAAAAAAAGAAAGTAGAGAAAGAGCTGCCGTTGTAGCCTTTATTTTGTCGGTCCGTACGAGGCAGTATGTGGTCCACTTTATTTTCAAAAAAAAAAGAGGGAAAGAGTTGCCGTTGTAGCCTTTCTCTTACTTGGTCCATATGAAACCACGTACGGCCCGCATTTTTCAAAAAAAAAAAGAAAAAAACTTGAACTAATGCCAATAAAGGTTTTGCCCTAATCTGCATATGCATAAAACATCATCATCATTTTGCATGCATCCTCGCATTGCATCCAACATAAGCTTTTACAGCTCATGCATGCATCCTTGCATTTCATCAAAGTTTGTTTGCCGAGAAGCCCAAAGTGACAAAGAATCTTGTCATAGGCACGGTGTGGAATCAAAAGTGAAACGGCGTACACTCCGAGGTGTTTGTTTAAGTTGGAATGCATGGAATGTGCTTTGTTTCGCTTATTGATTCTAACCTTGTTGTGTTTCAAAGAAAAAAAAATCAAAATCCACCGTTAAATCTATGGCAAGATATGACACGTTGGGGTTCACGGCATAAGACAAACTAAAACTAACACTCATCTGCATTGCACGCATTGCATTCATTAATTTGCTCCTTCACTTAATAAAAATGTTCTACCAACAGAAGCGAAAGGCAAGCTGGTTCTCCGCTACCGATACTTCACCCGATTACAAGCAAAGCTGATGGCTGATCCTCAAGGGCATCCAGAGATTGAAACTGAAAGTAATCCAGAACATGAAGATTTGGGCGTACAAATTCTGAATCCTGAGCACCTGGCTCAGGAGAACCAAGTGCTTAAGGATAAGGTTGGGGCAATGGAGGTCCAGATGCTGAATCCTGATCCTGAATTCTGCAAAGTTTAAAGAGTGGGACAGCTGCTGAAGGTGTCGCCGTCGTGGGTCCAGATGGTGTCACTTCTTTCGTTCCTCCTCCAACATCAGCCACAGTTCCTCCGGGATCCAGGGTCAGCCATCCTGTCTTTGCTTCAGGAATGAATGGGCCGAATCAATACACTTCACAAAGATATCATTGGGGTATGCCTGCTGGGTACATGCCGCGAACTGTTGGACCTATCCCCGTCAGTATGGTTTCGTCTAATCAGGTCACTGCCGCCGTGTCCAGGGGAGCTGCCGGAGGACCGCAGATCCAAACTCCTAGTCCTCATGCTTTGCTCAGTCCTACTCCGGGGCTTGCAGCACACCCTCACAATGTTCCTCAGCCTGGAGGGTATTATTACAGTATGGGGAGTCACCCCCAAGGACATATGTTTGAGGGATCACAGCCAAATGACCCGATTCGTGCACTTGAAGAAAGAGTAAAGGCAATGGAGGGTGTTGGTGTCAGAGCCAAGGAAGCTCGTGAGCTGTGTTTAGTCCCAGACTTGGTTTTGCCACCAAAGTTCAAAGCTCCCGAAGTGGACAAATACAGAGGAACAGGCTGTCCGGAGAGCCATGTTACGATGTTTGTCCGAAAAATGGGTCCTTACGCCAATGATGACAAACTGCTGATTTACTGCTTTCAAAACAGTTTGGCTGGAGCTCCTCTAGATTGGTACATGAAACTGCAATCCTCTGAAATTCGTTGTTGGAAAGATTTGTGCGAAGCATTCATGAGACAATATAAGTATAACATGGACATGGCTCCGGACAGGTCGCAATTGCAACACATGAGTAAGGGCGAAAGGGAGACTTTCAAAGAATATGCCCAGAAATGGCGAAGCCTAGCCGCCCAGGTCCAACCTCCATTGACTGAAAAAGAAATGGTGTACACGTTCTTGGAAACTCTGCCAGCAATTTACTATGACCGGCTGATTACAAGTGTTTCAACTAGCTTCTCCGATATGATAGTCTTCGGGGAAAGACTTGCGCATGGTCTCCGAAGTGGGAGGACTTCGAATCACCTCAGTAATGCAGGAAGCTCTGGTGGTTCAAGCAATCAGAAGAAGCCTCACTCCCATTTTCAGAAGAAGAAGGAAGGGGAAACAAATGTAATCTCGGGAGGAAGTTCATCCTTTGGTACCCCTCCACCACAAACTGTTCCATTTTCTGCTCCTGTGCCATCCCAGCAAGGCAGTGACAGTCACAGGGCTCAGGGTTATCAGTACAAGAAACGGACCAGTTTTGATCCAATACCAATGACATACACTGAATTATTTGATCACTTGACTTCCAAGAAATTGATCAACACTCGGCCAATGAAGGCCCTGCAGCCGCCATTTCCCAGAAGTTACAACGCTAATGCTACCTGCAGTTTCCACGAAAACGGGGTCGGTCATACTGTGGAGGAATGTAAAGCCTTCAAGAATGTGGTGCAAGACCTAGTAGATGCTGGGTGGATCTCGTTCAAGCAGAGCAGCCCGAATACAACAACTAATCCATTGCCAGGTCATTAGAGGCCAGCTACCAATGCTATAGAAAGTTCCGTTGGGCAATTGGTAAAGGATGTGCAGAAGATCAAGACCATGTTGGGTGTTATCTACTCTGAGTTATGCCATGTTGGGGTGGTTAAGAAGGGGTGTTGCCATGAAGAGGGGTGTGCTGACTCCACGTGCGTGGGGAATTGTGAAAGCTTTGGGATGATCCTGCAGGACCTGATGGATCGGTGTGTGGTCCAGATAGGAACCCATGATGTTGAAGAAGAAGTGTTGACTCTACATTCTGATAAAAGTAGAGGACCCATATTTGAGAGGACCAAGGAGGAGGAGATGGTTGCTAAGATCATGTTAGCCCAAGGATATAAGGTTGGTTCTGGCTTGGGAAAGTTTGGTCAGGGAATTCTAGCTCCCATTCAACTGAAGGAAAACAAGGACCGTTGCGGGCTGGGATACACCCCGAGTGAGGAAGAAAGAAGAAAAATGGCAGATGAACGAAGGGGCAGATGGTTGGCCAAGTCCAAAGGCCAGGATCCATGGCCCTAGAGGATTCCAATTTGCGACATCAGTCAAAGTTTTGTGAGTGCTAGTTTGTTAGATCCCAATCAAGTTGCTGTCATCAAGGATGGTTCTGAGTCTGAAGAGGGTGGTGGAAGTTTGGTTCGATGCTGCGGTGCCAGTGAAAAATTAAAGAATTGGAAGGCTGCTGATCTTCCTGTGACTTTTAATTTAAAGTAATCATTTGTAATGCAACCCTGTGGCTCTGCCCAAGGCCATAGGACAAGTTGTTAGGGGCGAGCATGTTTTTATTTTCAGAATCATCATCATTAATAAAAACATTGTTTTTGAATTTCAATCAATAAAAATCAATCCTTTTCATTTCATGTGTCTTTTCCTCGCTTTATTATTGTTTGCTTGCTTGTCTCGCCTTTCATTCTGCTTTTTCGCTTCGGCAAAATGCAGATCCACAGCAATTGTCTCCCAAAATAACAGTGCCAACAGTCCATATTTTGACTTTGATCACCCTATTAATCAAGCTGAGGGGGATGTTGAGGAAGACTGGGAAGCTCCTCCAGAACTCATGAGGTTAATGAAACAGGAAAAAAGGGTAATTCAGCCACACGGAGAATCTACTGAAGTGATCAACTTAGGTACAGCTGAGAGCAAGAAAGAGGTCAAAGTGGGTACCGCCATGAATGACGAGGATCGCATGAAGTGGTTCAGCTGTTGCACGATTATATGGATGTGTTTGCATGGTCCTACCAAGATATGCCTGGGTTGGATACTGACATTGTGATGCATAAGTTGCCAGTCAAACCTGAATGCCCGCCTGTGAAGCAGAAACTTAGAAGGATGAAGCCTGAGATGTCCCTAAAGATTAGGGATGAGGTAAAAAAGCAGTTTGACGTCGGATTCCTAGCGGTGGCCAAATACCCACAGTGGGTTGCCAATATTGTCCCGGTTCCAAAGAAGGACGGGAAGGTCAGAATGTGTGTTGACTACCGAGATCTGAATCGTGTTAGTCCTAAAGACGATTTTCCTTTGCCCCACATTGATGTCTTAGTGGATAGTACAGCTCAACACTCGTTATTCTCCTTCATGGATGGATATTCGGGATATAATCAGATCAAGATGGACCCCGAAGATATGGAAAAGACAACTTTCATAACGCTTTGGGGAACGTTTTGTTACAAGGTCATGCCATTCAGGTTAAAGAACGCTGGTGCAACCTACCAAAGGGCCATGGTCACGCTGTTTCACGACATGATGCATAAGGAGATTGAGGTTTATGTGGATGACATGATCGCAAAATCTAAAACCGACGAGGAGCATATTGTCAATCTGCAGAAGCTCTTTGAACGGTTGAGGAAATATAAACTCAAGTTAAACCCGGCCAAGTGCACGTTTGGGGTGAGATCAGGGAAGTTGTTAGGCTTCATTGTCAGCCAGAAGGGAATCGAGGAGGATCCAGACAAAGTAAAAGCCATCCTCGAGATGCCAGTGCCCAAAACAGAGAAAGATGTCTGTGGTTTCCTCAGAAGGTTGAATTACATCTCCCGATTCATCTTCCAGTTGACTGCTACTTGTGAGCCGATCTTCAAACTGCTGTGCAAAAATCAAGAGTTGAAGTGGAATGACCAGTGTCAAGCTGCCTTTGAAAAGATCAAGGTGTACTTGCAGAATCCACCAGTCTTAATGCCACCTGTGTCAGGCAGGCCTCTCATCTTATACCTTACAGTGCTAGATAATTCAATGGGCTGTGTGTTGGGGCAGCATGACGAATCCGGGAAAAAGGAGCATGCCATATACTATCTTAGCAAAAAGTTCACCGATTGTGAGACAAGATATTCTATGCTGGAAAAGACTTGGTGTGCTCTAGTTTGGGCTGCTCACCGTTTTAGGCAGTACATGCTGAGTCACACCACTTGGTTGGTGTCAAAAAATGATCCAATCAAGTACATATTTGAGAAGCCAGCTCTTACAGGACGAATTGCTCGTTGACAGATGCAATTATCAGAATACGATATCCTGTTTGTCACACAAAAAGCAGTTAAAGGTAGTGCACTTGCTGAGTATTTGGCATGTCAGCCGATTCCAGACTACCAACCAATGTAGCATGATTTTCTTGATGAAGATATCATGGCACTGTTTGATGAGGGGAAGTCCCAAGAAAGTGAAAGGTGGAGAATGATCTTCGACGGTGCGTCCAATGTATGGGGGCATGGGGAAGGTGCTGTGTTAATATCTCCTGACAATCGCTTCGTTCCTGTCACTGCAAGGTTGAGCTTCTATGTCACAAACAACATAGCAGAGTATGAAGCGTGCATCTTGGGTATTCAAGCAGCCCTAGAATGGAAAGTTAAAAGGCTAGATGTGTATGGAGATTCAGCCCTGGTTATTCATCAAGTAAGAGGCGATTGGGAGACCAGAGATCCCAAACTGATTCCTTATTGTGTTTATGTGCAAGAGTTGATGGAGTCTTTTGACGAAATCACTTTCAAACACATCCCTCGAAGCGAAAACCAGCTGGCTGATGCATTGGCAACTTTATCATCCATGTTCAATATCAATTGTGATAAAAGCTTGACTCATGTCACAATCCAGCACCGGAGTCTACCTGCGAATCACTACTGCACAGCCATAGATGAAGAGCCGGATGACAAGCCTTGGTATCATGATATCAAACAGTACATCATCAGCAGAGAATACCCTCCTGGGGTATCTGAAAATGACAAGAGAACTCTTCGGCGACTGTCAAGGAATTTCTTCCTCAGCGGTGAGGTTCTCTACAAAAGGAATTATGACATGGTCCTCTTAAGGTGTGTTGCTAAAGAAGAAGCTGAAAGAATCATGAGAGATGTACACGAGGGCTCATTCGGAACTCATTCCAGTGCGCATACTATGGCTAGAAAGATTTTAAGGGCGGGCTATTACTGGTTGCAGATGGAAGGTGACTGCTACAGCTTTGTCCGAAAGTGCCACAAGTGCCAAATCTACGCTGACCACATTCATGTGCCGCCTGCCAAATTGAATGTTCTGACTGCATCCTGGCCGTTTTCAATGTGGGGAATGGATGTCATCGGTCCCATTGAACCCAAAGCATCAAATGGGCATCGCTTCATCTTGGTCGCCATTGATTATTTCACGAAGTGGGTTGAAGCTGCCTCATACTCCAGTGTAACCAGTTCAGTGGTTGCCAAATTTGTGAAGAAGGATCTGATTTGCCGTCATGGTCTTCCTAACAAGATCATCATTGATAACGGCAGCAATCTAAATAGTAAAATGATGAAGGACCTGTGCGTACAGTTCAAAATTCAGCATCATAATTCTTCCCCCTATCGGCCCAAGATGAATGGAGCAGTGGAGGCAGCTAACAAGAACATCAAAAAGATTGTGCAAAAAAAGGTGGTCACATACATGGATTGGCAAGAAATGCTTCCCTTTGCTTTGCATGGCTATCGTACTTCAGTGCGTACCTCAACTGGGGCAACTCCTTTCTCTCTGGTATACAGGTCAGAGGCAGTCCTCCCAATCGAGGTTGAGATACCATCCCTACGGGTACTGTAACAGCCCAGGTCCAACGCATTGGCCACCCCGGCACTAAGTGTTTAACTTGCACTTATGCCTCAGGTGCAAGGTTCGATTCCCACGGAAGGCAAAAATTCTACAAGGGGGTAGAGAAGACCGTGAGGTAATAGTGCCGGGGTGGCCAATGCGTTGGACCTGGGCTGTTACAGGTATTCAGGGAAGCTAAACTGGAAGAAGCAGAGTGGGTGCAGGCTCGTCTAGATCAGCTAAACCTCATTGAGGAAAAAAGAATTGCAGCTTTGTGTCATGGGCAGCTGTACCAACAGAGAATGAGAACAGCTTTTGACAAGAAAGTCCGGCACCGTAAATTCAAGCAGGGAGATTTGGTGCTTAAGAAGATCTTTCCCATCCAGACTGATCCCCGAGGGAAATGGACACCCACTTATGACGGCCCGTATGTGGTCAAGAAAGCCTTTTCTGGAGGAGCACTGATACTCACGAACATGGACGGAGAGGATTTAAGGAACCCAGTCAATTCCGATCAAGTGAAGAAATATTATGCCTGAAAGAAATAGACGAAAAAAGAGAAAGACAAGCCAAGTAAGAGTTAGCTCCCTAGGTTGAAAACCCGAAAGGGCGGCCTAGGCAAAATCAGAGCGACCCGGTGGATTGAAAACCCGCAAAGGGCGATCCAGGCAAAAATTAGGGTCAGAAAACTTGGGCATGAAAAGTAAAGAAAGGCATACAACTCCTCTGAAGACTTGGATGAGGGAGTGATCAAGGTCAAGGACATAAATGTTTAGCACTGTTCCACAGAGACGGACAGTCAGAATTTAACTTCTCTCTTTTTTCGTGTCTTTTTATAGTTTAAACTTTCAAGTTTAATAAACAATCGGCGTAACTTCTTGTGCGACCGGTTTCCACATTAATAAAGTTCAACTTTCTCATATCTGTTCACTCTTTTATTTTCTGCTTTTTTTGCTCAAAATAAACGTTTTATAATGATGGTGATGATGACCTGTAAAACATGTGCATAAATCATGGAGCATTACAATTATTGCAAAGTCCCTAAAGGTCGCGGAAAAAAGCAGTTCCCCAAAACCAGTTAATCATGCAAGAGAAAACGATTGCACTCACGATTGCTTCAAACGGCGAAGTCAAAGCCAACATCCACTCGGCCCATGAGCCCCGCAATTCCAGTGGGTTCCTCAGTCTCGTGCCATGAGTGTCGCGGGCTGGCTGAACCAGCAAAAATAAGCCAAAAGAGCAAAAGAGCAAAAGAAAAAACAAACGATCAGAAAAAGAAAGCTGATCAAAGAATGAAAAGCCAAGAAAAAACAAACAGTCAGAAAAAAGAAAGCTGACAAAAGAAACGAAGAATCAAGAATGGCATCCCATTGCATTCATCATTCCACTAAATCATCACATCGCATGCACTCACATGACATGCATTCGCATAACGGACTTTGCATAGCATGCATTCATATTCCATGCACCATGTCTTGCATCTGCTAACGTGTGCAGGTGTCCTGGATCAGTGCAATGGCATTGATCATCAATCAGAGCAAGCTGAAGAAAGGTTCGCTAACCTGAGCAGACATCCTGGATCAGTGCAATGGCATTGATCATCAATCAGAGCAAGCTGAAGAAAGGTCCGCTAACCTGAGCAGACATCCTGGATCAGTGCAATGGCACTGATCATCAATCAGAGCAAGCTGAAGAAAGGTCTGCTAGCCTGAGCAGACATCCTGGATCAGTGCAATGGTATTGATCATCAATCAAGAGAAAGCTGAAGAAAAGTCCGCTAACCTGGGCAGGCATCCTGGATCGGTGTGGAAGCATTGACCGACTAAAGGAAACCAACTGGATTTTGGAATCCCCTCTAGACCCACGTGTCCCCAGTAAGATTGACTTCACCTTGTATTCGAGCTGCAGGTAAGTCCCCCTGACCTCAATAGGTCCAGTCGAAGAGGATAGCTGTGTTAGCCTAAAACATGGCGCAGTCCTAGGGAAATATCGAGATCCAGACTTGATATAGTACCCTCCCCTGGTCGCTCGCAAGACCACCCCTTAGGAGTCCACGTGCTCCCAGGCCCAAGTGCAAGCTCGGATCATTCGCGATTCGTTAAAAGGCTTTAGGCAGCCTTCGTCGCCGGCTTAACGAGGGCCGGCACCCTTTTTGCTTCCCTTTTTATTGCTTTCCGCTAGCTTATTGAGGGTTGGCACCATTTAGTTTCCTGCTTACTGAGAGTTGACGATTCATCCATTGCATTCACCTCGGGCTAACACCCAATAAAAATAGAAAAAGAAAAAAGAGGAAAATTCGGGTTTCCCTAAGTAGACAAAATCGGTATAATTTCTGAATTCTTTATCTTCAATTTGCCTTGGAATATGTTTCGGCCAATTCATATTCCTCGTTAAAGTTCAGATAAAGAGGGGCAGCTGTCATACCCTAATTTTGTCCGACTTAGGTCAAAACCCTAATTTTCCACAAAAAATAAATAAATTGAAGAATGAAGAGCATCATGCATTGCATTTTGGGTCCTAGAAGTCATTCCAAGATCTTTAAAGTCATTTTTAGGGTTGGAATGCACTTTTTAGGCAAATTAGGGTTTTAGGGTCAAAAAGGAGATTTTGGTCATTTTTCGCAAAAAGATGATTTTCTCGCCAAAAATGCACATCCACAAAAAGTACATTTTTATTCTATCAAGGATAATTTTTGTACAATTTTTTAGAAAGAAAACCCTAGTAAAAAATAATTAAAAATGTATTTTTCCATTTTTAGTGCATAGAAAAATAAAAAAGGACCATTAAATATTCCTCAATTCTTAAGTGACAATTTTTATTGTCATGGGTGACTAGAGGGAATATTTTATGGTGCCCAAAAAACATGTAACACATTTTCAATAGTTGCATTCCCATTATTTCCCATGCCCAAAAATTTCAAATTCAAAAAGCAAAATAAGGAAGTGTCCTCAATAAGACAAAAGACCAAAAACAAGTTTTTTTTTCCTCTCTCTCTCTCTCCCCCCACAATTTCGAAATTCTCTCTCTCTCTCCCCCCCACAATTTCGAAATCCCCTCTCTCTCTTTCCCTCTCACAAAATTCTTCCACACTCTTCTATTGTACTATTATTCCTTATCTTGAAGGAATATGCCTTGTACCATCCTTAAACCTTCTCCTTTGGTGCATATCACCAATTCTCACTCACTCTCATGAAGATTCATGCCCTCTTTGGTAAATAACCTCACCCTCTCCCACTAACCTCTTCATAAGGAAACACCAATTTTCCTCTTTGGTAACATTCCATCTCAATCATACCCCTAACCCTATTTTTGCCTCACATTATTCCTAAAATAAGACAAGTTTTTTTTACAAAAACTCTCACTCCCTTCCCTCATTTTCGCCCCCACTCTCTCACTCTCACCTTTTGTGTTTTCTCAATACCCTCAATCCAAGTGACCTTTAATCCTAACCCTCCATTTAATTTTAAAACTCAATCCTAGAGCACTTAGTAAGGCCAATGACCCAATTGCCCCTAAACCTAAAATAACTCTATAAATACTCCCTCATTCCCACACCTAAGGATCCTTTGGCCTCTAATTCTCCTACACTAAAACCCTAGCACACCAAAAAACACCTCCTCTCCCTCTCCTTTCTCACCCCAAAACCGTAGCCTCTTCCCCTCTCTTCCATATATTTTCTTCAATTTTTCACCATCAAATCTTCCATTTCTTGTTAGAGCATCATCATTCCTTCCATTCTCTTCAAGGTTGTATCATCAAATTTCTAAGAGCTAGCAATCTTTGTGTTCATATCATCTCCTTCTTAATTTCTTTGTGATTTTAAGGTAAGCTTTGAAACTTTGCATCTCATATTTAGTTCTTCTTGCATAATCTCTCTTCTACTCCCAACTCCTTCTTGATTGCTTGTTGTTGTTGCTTTGAGGATCCATTTCAAACATTTTGACAAGGACTTAGGGAGCCTTGGGTGTTTGAGATGGGTCCTTGGCCTTGAAGGATTTGTTCTTGTGCTTGAATGATTTCCCTTGCATCTCTAAACATTTTGCACTAAATTTCATGAAATAAGAGTTGTTTTATGGCATTGTTCATTTCGCATGCTTGTAGAAAACTTAGGGTTCATGTGAGTTTTATGCCATCCTTTGCTTAATCATGTGAATCCTTTGCAAAAATGGATCTATGTTGCTTTATGTTAACTTTTGTGTTTTTTTTAATAAAAGTGTGGATCTATGTTCCCTTTGGGTTCGCATGCTTATGTTTAAAAACATTTTGAAATTGATTTTGTTGTTGTTCTTTGCTTGATGATGTTTAATCTTGTTGTTAATATTTTATTTTAGTGTTAGATGTTATTTTTTGCTGTTGGTTGATGATCTAGCAATATGATTCCCACTAGTGCCTAGTGCACCTTGACCTAAGTGGTGAAGATTGCTAGAAATGACTCAATTTAGTTTGTGTGTCCACTTATTCTCGTGTCTTAGTTTGCTTATTGTAAATTGTTGATGATAGGCAAGTTGATTCTCACTAGTGCCTAGTGCACTTTTCTCAAAGTGAGAGGATTGCTCTATGTGATTCAACTTGGTTTTAGTGTTTATTTACTTTTTACCCTTTTACTTTACAACTTCATTAATTTTTTTTACTAAAACATAAAAAGATTTTACCACTTCCCATTTACCTCATGCATTTTTACTTTACCATCTCATTAAATAATTACCATTTACTTCATGCATTTTTACTTTACTTTTCACTAACTTCTTACTTAAAGTTTTACAACTTATCAACTTGCAAAAATACCCAAAACATTTTCACATTCATGCATCTTCATTCATACTTAGTTTATGTGACACTCTCATGCATCCTCATATGCTTATATCTCTTGCATCCTCTTATGCATCCTTGTATGCCATCCATTCATAAATAAAGTGCTATGCATCCATTCCTTGTACACTCATGCACTTACATGCTTACCTAATCATGCATCCTTGCTTACATATTCAATCATTTAACTTAGAATACTCTATGTTTACAATCAATTGTATTCGCTTGTTCTTGATGCCATGTAAATGTCTTGACTTGATTGCGTGCCCTCCTCTCCACTTGTATGACCTCCTAATGGAGACGTAAGTCTACATGCATGTTTTAGCATAGAGCCATTAGGGTAAATACAATCCTTCTTGCACACACACAATTACTTTGAGAACTTTGTTTTGCATCTTTAATAATTGAATCCTTTGATTGTATGGGCATGTTTAATCTTGGTTAATGAATGATATGTTCATGATTGCTTGATTGTTGAAGTATGAGTATTATTCATTCATTTGCATTTGGTTATGGATTTAGAATTGACTTGAAATATTCTACTCCTTTTCTAAAACCCATTTCCTAAAATCATTTCAAAACAAAAAGAAACTTTTACTTTCAAAACAAAAATAAACCAATTGTCATTAAACACCAATCGCGCCGTTGCCGATTAGGTTGTTAATGATGATGTTGTTTTCAAAAGGAGTTAGTAGCGAGACCATTCTAACCGTTGTTGTTCGGTCTTCGCAAAAGCTCTATCCCATTTTCGAAAACTTATTCATTTCTCAAAAATAAACCAATTGTCATTAAACACCAATCGCGCCGTTGCCGATTAGGTCATTAATGATGATGTTGTTTTCAAAAGGAGTTAGTAGCGAGACTATTCTAACCGTTGTTGTTTGGTCTTCGCGAAAGCTCAATCCTTTTTCAAAACCAAAAACCGAGAACTACGTAGCTTTGATCCCTCTTCCTGTGAGGGTACGTAGGAGCGGGGTCCTGTCCCGTCAAGCACACTTTTAAAAAATCTTTGTTTTGTCCTGATTTTCAAAGATAACCCCGAGAACTACGTAGCTTTGATCCCTATTCCAGTGAGGGTACGTAGGAGCGGGGTCCTGTCCCGTCAAGCACACTCTTAAAAAATCTTTGTTTTGTCCTGATTTTCAAAGATAACCCGAGAACTACGTAGCTTTGATCCCTCTTCCAGTGAGGGTACGTAGGAGCGGGGTCCTGTCCCGTCAAGCACACTCTTAAAAAAATCTTTGTTTTGTCCTGATTTTCAAAGATAACCAAAAATATTCTTCTTTCCTCCTGTTTTCAATAAAACAAACCTTAAAGAAAAGAAAAGAAAAGAAGTAGAATAAATTGCTTTCAACTCGAACTTTTGTCTAAACCACACATCAAGTTAATGGTTCCCTTTCGGTAGAAAGGAGGTGCTGGGTGCTAATACCTTCCCCGTACCTAACCAACCCCTAAACCTACATCTCTAAGTTTTAAAAAGACCATCCGCCTTTTCAAAGACTTTTTTTCAATGTTTTGGTCTTAAAATTAAAATATTGGTGGCGGCTCCAAACTTTTTCCACGTTGTCAAACGAAAAGTCCCAAACCGGATTTTTCGGGCGCAACAACTTTGTAAGTCTGTTTTAAAGTCTAGCCTGAGCCTGAGCCTGACTTCGTAAGTCTGTTTTAAAGTCAAGCATATATGGCCTGACTTCGTAAGTCTGTTTTAAAGTCAAGCATTTATGGCATGACTTCGTAAGTATGTTTTAAAGTCAAGCCTGAGCCTGACTTCGTAAGTCTGTTTTAAAGTCAGGCATTATTGCGCCTGACTTTAAATGTCGTTTTTTAAGTCAGGCTTACGCCTGACTTTAAAAGTTTTTTTTTCTAATTTAAGTCAGGCTTAAATATGCCTGACTTTAAAAGTATTTTATTTTTTTCTCAAATTTTGGTTTTATACGCCTACATAGACCCTGGTTATACGAATTTTGGTCATTTTCCCTGTATATATACCAGCAAAACCAGCAGACAGAAGTACAAAAGTACAAAAGGTTGCACTTAAAGTTGCAGAAGTACATCCATTAAGGTTTTCAAAAGGTTACACATCATAAACAACATATATAACCGTAATGTGTTGAGTTGTGTATGAAGACATATATTATTCTAATAAAATTTCTAATACACATCAAAGAGCAAAACAACTCCTTAAAAAATACACCAGTAACACAATGAGCAGGGTTCATTTTCATAACTTGCCTAGCACTCATAGGTGAATAAAATCTCTCTGTTTTTCCACTTGGATGTTGTATCACTAGCGTTGCTGCATCAATTGCTTGACAATTTCCCGTCTCCTTCTTCTCTTCTCCCTAATACAACACCAACAAGAGGAAAGTTTACAAATTAAGAGAATGTTGAAAAACTTGTACTCACTAGAGTCTTTATAGCACCCCCACTAATTTATAAGACCCAAATGATATTATTAATTTATTACCTTAAAATATGGAGAGTAGAAATTAAGAAACAGAGCAAATGGAATTTGTAACTGAAAGGGTGTGTCAATTTCCAATGAGCTAAAATATAAATCAGAGAGGGAATTATAAAAGATGAAGGTAAATTTTTTGATGTTCATAACTTCATGTTGTTTGACATGCCAAACACAGTGTTTGGGTTTATAAGTACAGAATATAAGTCTCACTTCTTGCAGAATTGTAAAGAAGAAAATAAAAAGAAAGAATTCTGAAACTGGGTACATTAGTACAGACTAAAGAATGACGTCTATCTATACCATGATTAGGAAAAATATGTGAGCTTCCAGCCTGCCACAATACATAGCTCATATTTAGCAAACAATGAAGAGAAGGAAAAAAATTGGTCAACTATATCAAAGAGCTTAATAAGTGTAAGTAGCTGATATACATTGTGGGTACGTAGGTGCGGATTGGGCAAGTTCTCCTAGGGATAGAAAATCAACTTCTAGGTATTGTGAGAAATGCAATGCATTTGCAAGATCAAGTACAAAAGCAGAGTTTCGAGTGTTCTAAAGAGTTCATGTTACAAAATTTAAAAAGTTATCAAATTCCACTCTAAAAATAGAAAATGTCACATAGCATGCATGTAAATAAGCAATATGCACCTTATGCAGTCATTGAAAAACAAGTACATGCCTGAATAGTGTGATCCATAATGGAATTCGTGGATGACTGAATCATCAGAGAAGATGTCAGCTAGATGCATTGCATTAAGCTGTAAAAGCCCCATTGGGTATCACCTGTCAGTAGTAGTAAGATTCCCGGGATTTCTTCCAAAAGCAGTCTTCAATAAGTGAAAAACCTATATCATGAAAACAATACTAGAATTCAGAACCTGATTGTAAAAACATTGGTATGTTTAATGCATAAAAAAGGAGATGTCCCAAGCCAGCAGCATGTATACCCAGAAAGACCATGTGCAAGTGGCAAAAACGAATACTACAGAACCACCATATCATGAATATCAATTTAAAAATAGGGTTAAAGGTATGTTTCGTCCCTGCAAATATCACAATAATCCAGTTTCGTCCCTGTAAAAAAAAAGTTTTAAAACAGCCCTTGCAATTACCAAACGCTTCTAGTTTCGTCCCTGCTGTTAACTTTCCATCCAAAAAACTAACAGTTGCCACGTCATCAACCCTTGCCCAAAAAAAAGTTTTAAAACAACCCTTGCAACACTACAACAAAACTGTAAATAAAGGACGCACCCTTTAGGGGCGCTTTTTAAAAAGCGTCCCTGAATCTCAAATACGCAGGGCCTTTAGGGGCGCTTGTTACAAAGCGCCCCTAAAGGCCCTGCGTATTTTGAGCATCAGGGGCGCTTTTTAAAAAGCGCCTCTCATGCTCAACATACGCAGGGCCTTTAGGGGCGCTTTTTAACAAGCGCCCCTGATTCCTAAAACCGGATCCACCAACAGGGGCGCTTTTTACGAGCGCCCCCAATTCCCTGTTTTTAATTTACGCATGCACCTACAGGGGCGCGTTCCACGAGCGCCCCCAATTCCCTGTTTCTAATTTTCGCGTGCACCTACAGGGGCGCTTTCCACGAGCGCCCCCAATTCCCTGTTTCTAATTTTCGCCTTATTCAGTATCGCCTCCACACAAACAGCGCATCATCGCATATCTCTTTCCCCAAAGTAACCGCGGCGCACAGCTCCATCACCACCACCATCTGCGAACCCCTCTCTCCCCAAACGGCCATCTCTCCCCACCACCATCTGCGAAACCTTCTCACCCAAACGGCGCAATCTCTTTCCCCAAACGGCGTGCCTCCCCTTTCTCAGCTCTCAGACGCGGCGGCCACCACCTCTGTTCGCTGTTCGCTGTCTCTGTTCGCTGTCAAACGCGCAATCTCTGTTCGCTGTCGCAGCCCAGCCTAAGGTTCCTTTTCCTTTCTCCTTTCGCAGCCCACATTACGAATTTTTTGTCTTGTTTTTTGAGTTCCTGGGTATACGGGGTGCGTATTGCGCCCACAGCTTCTCCTATCTCAATCTCATGTTCTTCTCTTCCTCGTGGAATTTCCTTTTCTCAAATATTTAATCACAAAAAAAAAACAATATTTGAGTTGACAAATGAGGCACAGCACATACAAAGACTTTCTGTGAGTGAGAGACACCCACAGAGAGGGAAGGGTAGGTGTCAGTAATTGCCTTTGTGCTTGATTCCTCATTTGTAAAGATAACAAAATTATCAGGTTAGTTACCATTTTCTACATTCAGATCTTGCAATTTCGATTATTGGGTATTTGTTCATTCTCTCAAGTTTTTAGCTTCTTCTGCTTTCTTTCATTTTCAGATCTTCAAATTACGCTACTTGTTCATATCCTCATAACCATCTTTATTGGGATATATATAAATAAATAAAAATGACAACTTTAGAGCTCTTATTGCTATTTTAATCCATTTTAGTTTACTTGGTATCATTGATTTTTCATTTTTATGCAGTATATATATCTTGGGATTGATCTAATAGACAATAGAAATGTTGGGTCGGTCTGCATTTTCCAGACCTGGAGGTTTCAGGCCAGAGAATTTAGGGAAAAATACCTTAGCCATGATTGGGAATGTTTGCTTCTCTGTATTTGTTATTGGGGTATTGGTATTTACAATTATGGCTGCTACTTATGAACCAGAAGATCCCTTATTTCACCCTTCAACTAAGATCACCACATTCCTTACTTCCAAATCCAATGCAACTTTTGAGTCTGATAATAGTGTTGTTAGAACTGGTGAGGATTTTATGGCTGCTAATGAGACTGCATTTGGCTCTATTATTAACATGGCTGATGTTGATAACTCTGTTAGTGCTGAATCTGGTGAATCTGAGGTTACTCAATGTGAGGGGAAGGAGGGTCCTATTGATTGTAGAGACCCTGAGGTGCGTATTGCGCCCACAGCTTCTCCTATCTCAATCTCATGTTCTTCTCTTCCTCGTGGAATTTCCTTTTCTCAAATATTTAATCACAAAAAAAAAACAATATTTGAGTTGACAAATGAGGCACAGCACATACAATGATTATATTTTGTTGCAGGTGAGATGACTTCCCACAGTGATGATAGTGCACATGACAGTGGTCATGAGAGTCATGATAACGCACAAAAAAAGTTCAATCACCGTGGAATGACAGTTAAGAAAAATATCATCAATCGGGGGAACAAAGGGCTTCCTAAACTTTCAGTAAGATACTTACTAAATAACTAACTTTGTTACATACTTTTACCTGTTTATTATCTAATTTACCCAATTAATAATGCAGGTCAAATGGAATGCTAAACACCAACCGATTGGTGAGAATGGTAGAGAGTTGCAAAGCTTCATTGGTGCGAGAGCAAGGCAGGATATACCAATAACAATCATAAGTTGGAATAATAAAAATGATGCCTCTTTAGAGAAATCTAAAGAGGAGCTATGGCACTTGATAGAGGTATGGGTCTTATTTTGACTATACAGTTATTTTATAATCTGGTAAGCATATTTATAATCATTTTGTTGAATGTAAGCAGAAATACTTTGATGTGGATGACTCTCGAAAAGACTATTGTCTTATGAAAGCTGGAAAGGCGCATAGAAGATTCAGATCAACTCTAACAAAGTGGGTGAAAGATAAAGAGGGGAACATCAGAAACCATCCTCCACCACGGTTTGATGGGATTATTCCATTAGAGGATTGGAGTGCATTTATATCATCACGCGAAGATGAGGAATTCCAGGTTTGTACAATTACTTATCATACATATAACTATATTTGACAATTATAAAGTATTAATGTAAAAATATGTGTCTTTATAGAGATTAAGCATTGAAAATCGCCAGAGAGCGGAAAGTCCTGAATACCCTTATAGAGCTGGTGTTAAGGGTTATCACGAGATTGAAGAACAATTGGTAGGCACATTATCTTTTATTTTATCTTTCGTTTACTAAATTAATCTTTTGATTTATTTACTAATAAATGGTAAATTTTAATAGCTGCGGGAGACCGGAAAAGATCCTACTCAGGAATCTATTGACCGACATGTTTTGTGGTTAGAAGCCCGACATAACAAAGATGGTGTCGTTGATGACCCAAAAACGAGAGAGGTGTTTCAAAGAATTGTAAGTATGATAAAATTATATTACTTATAATGTTTATTAAATTTGTTGTACTTATGTACTTATGAACTTAACAAAGATGAGTCATTACTTATGAACTTACTATTAATAATGTCTAATAATTTTGGTGAATCAGGAATCCATATCACAATCAGTATCACAAGGAGAGATTACTGAT
Source organism: Astragalus membranaceus (assembly GCA_039519185.1). Classification (NCBI taxonomy): domain Eukaryota; kingdom Viridiplantae; phylum Streptophyta; class Magnoliopsida; order Fabales; family Fabaceae; genus Astragalus; species Astragalus membranaceus. The sequence goes on from CM076853.1 coordinate 25,768,167, forward strand.
TGTGATGGTCCGAATGACATCCTTGGTCGTGCATTGGCAACTGAAGAGTATTCAGGACGTCTACGGGGTTTGGGATTTGGGATTTCTCCAACCACTTTTTGGGGTTCAAAGAGGCAAAAAAAAGATATGGGAAAAGAAAGTAGACAAAGGCAGTTGGAGGCCATGGTATTGATGCTACACAAAGAACTTAATGAATTAAAAGAAAAAGTTTGTCCAAGGACTGATGATGTACCATCTCCTAACCCAAATAGCTTCAGGGATAGTTGCAATATTGCGTCCAATGAGGTAATTATCGTTGGTCTTTTAATTTGGTTATCATTTACATTAACTTATAGGTATTAATATTTGGTTATCATTTAATTTAGGGTAACAATAACAACTGTGAATTATATACATCAAACCCGCTTACATTGGTCGCAAAGGGCTTTGTTTGTAACAATGAGGACTCCACCTTGCACAATCAACCCATTCCTCCAAATCACGCAAGAGTCAGAGTTGAATTTGTTGTTGTGGATGAAGCATTATTGCCGGTACCAATTGACACTGATTGTGTGACTTTGGTCACTGTGAATGATGCACTTGGCACCCTTGTGGCATGGCCAACAAATCTTATCAATGTATGGAGCAATTAATATATTTGTTAATAATTCATTCGCTTATTGTCATATATTAATAACTAATTATATTTCTAATATAGGTAAAGAAAGCAAGATCTCGGATTTCTGGGCATGTTGACAAATCCCAACCCTCCCCTTCTATTGGTTGCAAGAAACATGTGTCTAGGAGAGAATCTAGCGGGAATGTGATTCAATCCCAACACACCCCCCCTTCTATTGCTAGCAAGAAATCAGTGTCTCGACAAGTAGATAAAGGGAAACAGATTCAATTCCAACCCCCCCCTTCTAAGGAATTTATCGGCTATCTAAAGGTTCATGCCTCAACAATGATGGGTGGAGATTTGATAATTGCATCGCTTGATCCAGACATCTTGGGATATAGCAACGAAATCTGTCTTTCAAAGGTGGAACTGAAGGAGGTATATGATCACTTGTGGGCATCTGCAACTTCTATTACAATATACATCAGGTATTATTATTATTATTATTATTATTATTATTATTATTATTATTATTATTATTATTTGTTAATTTATTTGTATACATCTTAACTATAGGTATTTGTACCATGAGATTATGATCCCCATGGAACAAACACAAAGATTTATATTCTTGTGCCCCGCAAATACCTTTCTACGCAACGTATGCATTGAAAAAGGCATGTCAAAAGATGTTGTTAAAGAGGTGAAGCAAGCAGTTAAAGCAAATAATGAATCTGTAAAAGCCTATGTCAATAGACGCTTGGCTTTGGCACATGAAAGCAGCTGTGATAGCTTATTTTTGGCACCCATCAACTTAGGGTAATTTAATCTCTCTCTCTCTCTCTCTCTCTCTCTCTCTCTCTCTCTCTCTCTATATATATATATATATATATATATATATATATATATATATATATATAACGTGTTTTTGAAATATCTGTTATTTATTTGGTTATTCAATTTTTTTGTAGGATACATTGGGTATTGTTGGTAGTTGATCCCAAAAGAAATACAATTTTCTATTTGGATTCGTGTCATGGTCATTATAGCAACCACGTCAAGTTGAAAGGAATGTTTGAAAGGTGTGTATTTAGATACATCGCATGTTTTATCATCTAAATTATGTATGTATTTCGATTAATTAATATAGTTATATGTATGATGTTTCAGTTGTTTGATGACTTATTGGGGATCGACTGAGGTCAGGGCTAGAGTTGGGCATGTGAAAACAAAATGGATAGGAATAACGGTAAGTTTATAATCAACATTCTTATCCATGTAAATATTGCTCGCATTTTAATAATTAATTGTTATTTTGATTTCTAGTGTCCCAGGCAACCAAACAATGATGATTGCGGGTATTACGTTATGAAGTTTATGAAGGACATAATCACTCACAATCAAATAGAAATTCCAGAATTTGTATGTATAGTTTGTTTTTTGACCACTTAATTCCATATCTAGCACTTAATCACTTAATTCTAAGTTTATTTTATTTTATTTTATTTTTGTAGTATTTTCCTGAACACGAGGTTGGAGCTCCATTTTCTGGTGACCAACTTGATGAGGTCAAGGGAGAGTGGTGTCATCATGTTGCCAGATTGATTAATGAAAATCGAAATTCATGTAATTAGTTTGGTTAGCTGGTTTTTGGTTTCTCATTGTATGTCATCATGTTTGTCACTTTGTTGTCTATGTTGGCATTTAGAATTTGGTTAATGATTTATGTATGTATATAATAGATGGGTATATTGGTTGGTTGATTTGAAATTGGTTAGTTGATTTATGGAATTTAATTTGTAATTGGTTAGTTCATTTGAAATTTATTTGGTTGTTGAGTTGATATTGATTGTTATTGGTTCTGGTTCTGTTTCTGTTTCTGGTTTATGCAGATTATGATATTGGCAGTTGTTGGTTGATGCAAAATATTGGATATACGAGAAACAGAAAATAATATTTAAAAAAAAAAACATAGAATCAGGGGCGCTTGCAGCTAAAAGCGCCCCTGTTGGTCTTGGCGCGTTTGAGAATCAGGGGCGCTTGCAGCTAAAAGCGCCCCTGTTGGTCTGACCAACAGGGGCGCTTTTAGCTGCAAGCGCCCCTGATTCTCAAACGCGCCAAGACCAACAGGGGCGCTTTTAGCTGCAAGCGCCCCTGATTCTCAAACGCGCCAAGACCAACAGGGGCGCTTTTAGCTTCGAGCGCCCCTGTTGCCTAATAATTAGAGGCGCTTGTTGGGCGCTCCTGTAGAAGGTTTAGCAACAGCAGCGCCAGATTTAGGGGCGCCCGAAAGCGCCCCTAATGGGTTAAAAAAAGCGCCCCTGATGCCTTTTACTGTTGTAGTGCAATTACCAAACGCTTCTAGTTTCGTCCCTGCTATTAACTATTCATCATCTTCAACCTCTTGATTGTCTTCTTCAAACCCAAATCCCATCAAATCTCCTTAAAACAACCCTTGCCCAGAAAATAGGGTATATGATGAGGGAGAGATGGGACCACAAATGTCCACATGGATGAGATCAAGCTTTGATTTTAAATAAAAAAAAGCTTTGATTTTAAATAAAAAAGTTGAGTTCAGGATCTGTTTCCTCTCATTCTGAGAGGTATTCAGATGAACAACAGGTATGATTATTATGAATGATTAAATAAAACTGTCTTCAATCAATAGCAAAATGGGGTGCATTATTTAAGCAATTGGTTCCTTCCTAATTGAAATACCTGATCCTAATGTCTTTTTGATATCTCATAAATAAGCACTAGTCACAAGACTTGAATTACAATTTGTCTCCTTTACTTGTATTGGAAATGTGAGATTTCTTTCTCATCAGAGGATGAATTAACTGTTCACTTTATGGCAGGCTGATATTGTTTTCGCTTTTCTTTACCTCCACTCCTGTTTTCTGTATTTTGATGTCCTAAATGATATGAATATATACACACATGAAGTTGTGCTCATAAGCATCCTTTTGAACATAATTTCCGATTCCTCTCAATAACTCAGCTACCGAATTCACCATCTCGCGTACAATATACCAGATTCACATTAAAGAAAGTTTTAGCCATCTCCAGTGGGGTTCTTACTTCAGGCTTCAGCAACATGTTTTAGCCACAAATGTCCACAAATGACCACAAAAGCTTTTTTTTATTTAAAATCAAAGCTTGATCTCATCCATGTGGACATTTGTGGTCCCATCTCTCCCTCATCATATACCCTATTTTCTGGGCAAGGGTTGTTTTAAGGAGATTTGATGGGATTTGGGTTTGAAGAAGACAATCAAGAGGTTGAAGATGATGAATAGTTAATAGCAGGGACGAAACTAGAAGCGTTTGGTAATTGCAAGGGTTGTTTTAAAACTTTTTTTTGGGCAAGGGTTGATGACGTGGCAACTGTTAGTTTTTTGGATGGAAAGTTAACAGCAGGGACGAAACTAGAAGCGTTTGGTAATTGCAAGGGCTGTTTTAAAACTTTTTTTTTACAGGGACGAAACTGGATTATTGTGATATTTGCAGGGACGAAACATACCTTTAACCCTTTAAAAATATTCCTGAAGAACTTGTATTCTACTAGAAGATCCTTAGTTTCTTATTCATGTAATACTCGGAAATCCACCCTCAGTTGATAGGTCCCATCCCCACATTCAAAGATGGAAATGAAATGATGGAAGTGGTCAAAAAGTCATTACAATCAAAGTTAAGCCATTTCAGGCAATAATTTCCATCAACCAATTATCAGCAAAAGTCCACAAACACTGGAGACTGTGATCCTCAACATGTTTGCATCATAATAAGCTATATGTTGAAAACTAACCTCCAATGCAACAGATTTAGCCAAATCTAAACTTTGTGATGAGTTGGCTACTTCATCAAGATAAGAAAGGCTTTCTGCTTCACACAAACACAGAAGCTGCATAAAGAAAGTAGTGATGGTGTTATTCATTCATAATATGCAGAATTTTAGAAAAGATAAAGAAACAGGCTGCCTACAGCACAAAGTTCCCCATATCATGATGGCTGGGGACGGTCAAACACACACAGCCTCACCCCCACGACAGATAGACTGTTTCCATAACTCGAATCTGTGACCACCAGGTCATATGGCGACAACCTAACGGTGGTGCCAACAATTACCATCTAATTTGCACAAATTATCAAGCAGATTAAATTCAAAAGCAGGCATTTATAGTAGATTTTGTCATAGGACTCACAATGGAGAGTATTTTGGCTTTTATCCTTGAAATTTCAGCCACAATCCTAGTTGGAAAGGATGATTGAATGTTCAACTTCAAGATAGACCGAGCAAGGAAAAGAATGCTTCCCTTTCTACAAAGTTCCTGCAATTAAACAAAAAACATGGCTGTGATCTGACAGTATATTGTTTCATAAATTTTTTTTTAGATAAGCAACATAACTTTTTTTTAAATATCATAAGGAAAAAAGGACGCACAAAAGAACAGAGGAGGAGGAATCCCCTTCAGAAAACCTAAGGGGAAAACCAACAACCAAATACAAGAAACCTATCAATAAAAGAGCCTTCCTGTTCCACTGTAAATCTACCAAAGAAACACCTCAAAAATATGCTGTATACCAGAGTCATAGAAATTAGAAACCAAACTAGATATACTGCTCCATTCTTGGCAATTTGACCATTAAGGGTGAAAGAAAATGATTTGGCTCCTCTAAAGTGATTAAAGGATGAAGTGAGAAAATCAAGGTTGTTATTTTAAGTTTTAACAATTGTGATCTGTTATAATGTGCTTGTAATATTAACCATTGGTTTATCTATTGATGGTTGTTATTACTTATTACTTACTTTATGCTCTAAAGTGTATTGTTCACTATAGAAAAGCTGAATACAAAAGAAAAAAATGATAGCTTGAAAGGACTGTAAACAGTAAACAAATAAACATATCATGACTTCCTTTCTTGAGACAATGTTCATTTGCATCACTTCTGCTTCAGGAGGAATTTGTCATGAAATATCAATGGAGCAACTGGATTTGAATATATTATATTGTAAATCTTTGATTGGGGGAAAGTCAAAGGAAGCAATTGGGGTTTCTAAGGATCAATGTGATAACAACTTTCAATCAAAAAGTAGATTTCATGAGATGATCATCCCCATGAAAAGTTATTTGGTAGTGTAAGATTAATTTTGATTTACATCAGTATGTTACTCCAACTTTGGTTACACAAATTTAGGAAGATATAGTCACTTCCTGATGTGTTAAATTGTCAAAGTTTAGTTTGGAAAACCTTATTCTTAAGCAGGCGCTCCTTAAACAATTTCTGCTGGAACAATAACTAAAGAAACTGTGGAGAAGCCTCACACTGCTGGCAGAGATAATAAACTACTTGTTCATCCGAAAGATTTGATTCCAAGGAGAATACGGGTATGTCTAATGAAAAATAACAGAATACAGGTTTTAACTCTAGCAAGAAGAAAGTAGAGGTGACAAGTCTTTCTTCATACCTGAATGCAAGAAGAAAGTAGAGGTGACAAGTCTTTCTTTATATTTTCTCGAACGATTCCATAAAATAAATGGAGGTACCATATGTCATACCCTATTTTTGTCCGGCTTAGGTCAAAACCCTAATTTTCCACAAAAATAAATAAATTGAAGAGTGAAGAGCATTATGCATTGCATTTTGGGTCCTAGAAGTCATTCCAAGGTCTTTAAAATCAATTTTAGGGTTGGAATACACTTTTTAGGCAAACTAGGGTTTTAGGGTCAAAAAGGACATTTTGGTCATTTTTCGCAAAAAAGATGATTTTTTCGCCAAAAATGCACATCCACAAAAAGTACATTTTTATTCTATCAAGGATAATTTTTGTACAATTTTTTAGAAAGAAAACCCTAGTCAAAAATAATTAAAAATGTATTTTTCCATTTTTAGTGCATAGGAAAAATAAAAAAGGACCATTAAATATTCCTCAATTCTTAAGTGACAATTTTTATTGTCATGGGTGACTAGAGGGAATATTTTATGGTGCCTAAAAACATGTAACACATTTCCAATAGGTGCACTTTTATTCCCATGACCAAAATTCAAACTCAAGATAAGGAAGTGTCTTCAAATAAGACAAAAGACCAAAAACAAGTTTTTTTCCTCTCTCTCTCTCTCTCCCCCCACAATTTCGAAATTCTCTCTCTCTCTCTCCCTCTCACAAAATTCTTCCACACTCTTCTATTGTACTATTATTCCTTATCTTGAAGGAATATGCCTTGTACCATCCTTAAACCTTCTCCTTTGGTGCATATCACCAATTCTCACTCACTCTCATGAAGATCCATGCCCTCTTTGGTAAATAACCCCACCCTCTCACACTCACCTCTTCACAAAAAATACAAAATTTTCCTCTTTGGTAACATTCCATCCCAATCATACCCCTAACCCTATTTTTGCCTCACATTTTTCCTAAAATAAGACAAGTTTTTTTTTTTACAAAAACTCTCATTCCCTTCCCTCATTTTCGCCCCCACTCTCTCACTCTCACCTTTTGTGTTTTCTTCCTACCCTCAATCCATGTGAGGATCAATCCTAACCCTCCATTTAATTTTAAGACTCAATCCTAGAGCACATCAAAACCATAAAGACCCAATTGCCCCTAAACCTAAAATAACTCTATAAATACTCCCTCATTCCCACACCTAAGGATCTTTTGGCCTCTCATTAAAACCCTAGCACACCAAAAACACCTCCTCTTCCTCTCTTCCACGAAATCTCTCTCACTCCCTCACTTCATTCTTTTCATCTTTCACCATCAAATCTTCCATTTTTTGCTAGATCATCATCATCCCTTCCATTCTCTTCAAGGTTGCATCATCAAATTGCTAAGAGCTTGCAATCTTTGTGTTCATATCATCTCCTTCTTCATTTCTTTGTGATTTTGAGGTAAGCTTTGAAACTTTGCATCTCATATTTAGTTCTTCTTGCATAATTTCTCTTCTACTCCCAACTCCTTCTTGATTGCTTGTTGTTGTTGCTTTGAGGATCCATTTCAAACATTTTGACAAGGACTTAGGGAGCCTTGGGTGTTTGAGATGGGTCCTTGGCCTTGAAGGAGTTGTTCTTGTGCTTGAATGATTTCCCTTGCATCTCTAAACATTTTGCACTAAATTTCATGAAATAAGAGTTGTTTTATGGCATTGTTCATTTCGCATGCTTGTAGAAAACTTAGGGTTCATGTGAGTTTTATGCCATCCTTTGCTTAATCATGTGAATCCTTTGCAAAAATGGATCTATGTTTCTTTATGTTAACTTTTGTGTTTTTTTTTTAAATAAAAGTGTGGATCTATGTTCCCTTTGGGTTCGCATGCTTATGTTCAAAAACATTTTCAAATTGATTTTGTTGTTGTTCTTTGCTTGATGATGTTTAATCTTGTTGTTAGTATTTTATTTTAGTGTTAGATGTTATTTTTTGTTGTTGGTTGATGATCTAGCAATATGATTCCCACTAGTGCCTAGTGCACCTTGACCCAAGTGGTGAAGATTGCTAGAAATGACTCAATTTAGTTTGTGTGTCCACTTATTCTTGTGTCTTAGTTTGCTTATTGTAAATTGTTGATGATAGGCAAGTTGATTCTCACTAGTGCCTAGTGCACTTTTCTCAAAGTGAGAGGATTGCTCTATGTGATTCAATTTGGTTTTAGTGTTTATTTACTTTTTACCATTTTACTTTACCATTCATTAACTTTTTACCAAAACATAAAACTATTTTACTACATTGGTTTTGACCACTTCATTAATTTTTTACTAAAACATAAAAAGATTTTACCACTTCCCATTTACCTCATGCATTTTTACTTTACCATCTCAATAAATAATTACCATTTACTTCATGCATTTTTACTTTACTTTTCACTAACTTCTTACTTAAAGTTTTACAACTTATCAACTTGCAAAAATACCCAAAACATTTTCACATTCATGCATCTTCATTCATACTTAGTTTATGTGACACTCTCATGCATCCTCATATGCTTATATCTCTTGCATCCTCTTATGCATCCTTGTATGCCATCCATTCATAAATAAAGTGCTATGCATCCATTCCTTGTACACTCATGCACTTACATGTTTACCTAATCATGCATCCTTGCTTACATATTCAATCATTTAACTTAGAATACTCTATGTTTACAATCAATTGTATTCACTTGTTCTTGATGCCATGTAAATGTCTTGACTTGATTGTGTGCCCTCCTCTCCACTTGTATGACCTCCTAATGGAGACGTAAGTCTACATGCATGTTGTAGCATAGAGCCATTAGGGTAAATACAATCCTTCTTGCACACACACAATTACTTTGAGAACTTTGTTTTGCATCTTTAATAATTGAATCCTTTGATTGTATGGGCATGTTTAATCTTGGTTAATGAATGATATGTTCATGTTTGCTTGAGCATTATTCATTCATTTGCATTTGGTTATGCATTTAGAATTGACTTGAAATGTTCTACTCCTTTTCTAAAACCCATTTCCTAAAATCATTTCAAAACAAAAAGAAACTTTTACTTTCAAAACAAAAATAAACCAATCGTCATTAAACACCAATCGCGCCGTTTCCGATTAGGTTGTTAATGATGATATTGTTTTCAAAAGGAGTTAGAAGCGAGACCATTCTAACCATTGTTGTTCGGTCTTCGCAAAAGCTCTATCCCATTTTCGAAAACTTATTCATTTCTCAAAAATAAACCAATTGTCATTAAACACCAATCGCGCCGTTGCGGATTAGGTCATTAATGATGATTTCATTTTCAAAAGGAGTTAGTAGCGAGACCATTCTAACCGTTGTTGTTCGGTCTTCGCGAAAGCTCAATCCTTTTTCAAAACCAAAAACCCGAGAACTACGTAGCTTTGATCCCTCTTCCAGTGAGGGTACGTAGGAGCGGGGTCCTGTCCCGTCAAGCACACTTTCAAAAAAAACTTTGTTTTGTTCCGCTTTTCAAAGATACCCGAGAACTACGTAGCTTTGATCCCTCTTCTAGTGAGGGTACGTAGGAGCGGGGTCCTGTCCCGTCAAGCACACTTTCACAAAAAACTTTGTTTTGTTCCGCTTTTCAAAGATACCCGAGAACTACGTAGCTTTGATCCCTCTTCCAGTGAGGGTACGTAGGAGCGGGGTCCTGTCCCGTCAAGCACACTCTTAAAAAATCTTTGTTTTGTCCTGATTTTCAAAGATAGCCAAAAATATTCTTCTTCCCTCCTGTTTTCAATAAAACAAACCTTAAAGAAAAGAAAAGAAAAGAAGTAGAATAAATTGCTTTCAACTCGAACTTTTGTCCAAACCACACATCAAGTTAATGGTTCCCTTTCGGTAGAAAGGAGGTGCAGGGTGCTAATACGTTCCCCGTACCTAACCGACCCCTGAACCTACATCTCTACGTTTTCAAAAGACCATCCGCCTTGTTTAAAAGACCTTTTTTCAATGTTTTGGTCTTAAAATTAAAATATTGGTGGCGACTCCAAACTTTTTCCACGTTGTCAAACGAAAAGTCCCAAACCGGATTTTTCGGGCGCAACAGCTGGCGACTCCACTGGGGACCATTTTTTTAAAAAAAAAAGACGAGGGTCAGGCCTAGTTAACTTGTTGTGTGGTTTAAAATTAATTGAGTTGAAAGCTTTGTTTTACTCCTTTTCTATTTGTTCACAATGCCGTGTTCATGCATTCCTCAATTCCCATGTCCCCTATTCTCTGCTCCCTTTCTTGAGGTAAGCAGTGCATATGACGGTTGCTAAAACCTAGGTTGGATTATTGGTATTGTGATATTGAACCCTAGGGTAGACGACATGTTATTTCCTGCTATTGTTTGGACTGTTCTGGGTTTGCTTTGCAGGTGGGGTATATGTGGGTAGTTTTAGGCGGTATGCCCTTGCTGCACACACTCACACCTTATGCTTACTATGCTTTGAGAGGGGCCTAAAACCCAAGGTCTGACAAAACTTAGGAGAGTGGAAACGAGTAGTTACTGGCAATTGGACTGTTGTCCTTCCGACTCTCACGAAAGTTTCAGCCAGAGTATGCTCTTTCATGAGGCCTCACACCAGATGGCGTTCCATCGTTGTGGGTGCTATTGTGAGAAAGAATTAGCTCTAGTAACCTGGTGAGGAAGTGACTAGAACCCACATGGGAGGAACATTTGAGTTGTCCTAGAACTTAGGTCCCCACCTTCGTAGGACACAAGGGGCATACCAAATTGTGTGTTGCATGGTAATATAGACATGTTTTCAAAAAGAGTAGGAGGTTTTTCAAATAAAAAGTAGAGAGAGAGCTGCCGTTGTAGCCTTTCTTCTGCCAGTCCGTACGAAGAGACATATGGCCCACTCTTTTCAAAAAAAGAGAGAACGAGCTGCCGTTGTAGCCTTTCTCTTACTTGGCCCATATGAAACCACGTACGGCCCGCATTTTTCAAAAAAAAAAAGAAAAAAAAACATGAACTAATGCCAATAAAGGTTTTGCCCTAATCTGCATATGCATAAAACATCATCATCATTTTGCATGCATCCTCGCATTGCATCCAACATAAGCTTTTACAGTTCATGCATGCATCCTTGCAATTCATCAAAGTTTGTTTGCTTAGAATCCCAAAGTGACAAAGAATCTTGCCCTAGGTACAGTATGGAATCAAAAAGTGAAACAGCGTACACTCCGAGGTGTTTATTTAAGTTTGAATGCATGGAATGTGCTTTATTTCGCTTATTGATTCTAACCTTGTTGTGTTTCAAAGAAAAAATAATCAAAATTCACTGTTAAATCAATGGCAAGATATGACACGTTGGGGTTCACGGCATAAGACAAACTAAAACTAACACTCATCTGCATTGCACGCATTGCATTCATTAATTTGCTCCTTCACTTAATAAAAATGTTCTACCAACAGAAGCGAGAGGCAAGCTGGTTCTCCACCACCGATACTTCACCCGGTTACAAGCAAAGCTGATGGCTGATTCTCAAGGGCATCCAGAGATTGAAACTGAAAGTAATCCAGAACATGAAGATTTGGGCGTACAAATTCTGAATCCTGAGCAGCTGGCTCAGGAGAACCAAGTGCTTAAGGATAAGGTTGGGGCAATGGAGGCCCAGGTGCATGAGATGATGGTCATGCTGCAAAGTTTAAAGAGTGGGACAGCTGCTGAAGGTGTCGCCGTCGTGGGTCCAGATGGTGTCACTTCTTTCGTTCCTCCTCCAATATCAGCCACAGTTCCTCCGGGATCCGGGGTCGGTCATCCCGTCTTTGCTTCAGGAATGAATGGGCCGAATCAATACACTTCACAAAGATATCCTTGAGGTATGCCTGCTGGGTACATGCCGCGAACTGTTGGACCTATCCCCGTCAGTATGGTTGCGCCTAATCAGGTCACTGCCGCCATGTCCGAGGGAGCTGCCGGAGGACCGCAGATCCAAACTCCTAGTCCTCATGCTGTGCTCAGTCCTACTCCGGGGCTAGCAGCACACCCTCACAATGTTCCTCAGCCTGGAGGGTATTATTACAGTATGGGGAGTCACCCCCAAGGACATATGTTTGAGGGATCACAGCCAAATGACCCGATTCGTGCACTTGAAGAAAGAGTAAAGGCAATGGAGGGTGTTGGTGTCCGAGCCAAGGAAGCTCGTGAGCTGTGTTTAGTCCCAGATTTGGTTTTGCCACCAAAGTTCAAAGCTCCCGAGGTGGACAAATACAGAGGAACAGGCTGTCCGGAGAGCCATGTTACGATGTTTGTCCGAAAAATGGGTCCTTACGCCAATGATGACAAACTACTGTTTACTGCTTTCAAAACAGTTTGGCTGGAGCTCCTCTAGATTGGTAAATGAAACTGCAATCCTCTGAAATTCGTTGTTGGAAAGATTTGTGCGAAGCATTCATGAGACAATATAGGTATAACATGGACATGGCTCCGGACAGGTCGCAATTGCAACACATGAGTAAGGGCGAAAGGGAGACTTTCAAAGAATATGCCCAAAAATGGCGAAGCCTAGCCGCCCAGGTCCAACCTCCTTTGACTGAAAAAGAAATGGTGTACACGTTCTTGGAAACTCTGCCAGCAATTTACTATGACCGGCTGATTACAAGTGTTTCAACTAGCTTCTCTGATATGATAGTTTTCGGGGAAAGACTTGAGCATGGTCTCCGAAGTGGGAAGATTTCGAATCACCTTAGTAATGCAGGAAGCTCTGGTGGTTCAAGCAATCAGAAGAAGCCTCACTCCCATTTCCCGAAGAAGAAGGAAGGGGAAACAAATGTAATCTCGGGAGGAAGTTCATCCTTTGGTACCCCTCCACCACAAACTGTTCCATTTTCTGCTCCTGTGCCATCCCAGCAAGGCAGTGACAGTCACGGGGCTCAGGGTTATCAGTACAAGAAACAGACCAGTTTTGATCCAATACCAATGACATACACTGAATTGTTTGATCATTTGACTTCCAAGAACTTGATCAACACTCGGCCAATGAAGGCCCTGCAGCCGCCATTTCCCAGAAGTTACAACGCTAATGCTACCTGCAGTTTCCACGAAAACGGGGTCGGTCATACTGTGGAGGAATATAAAGCCTTCAAGCATGTGGTGCAAGACCTAGTAGATGCTGGGTGGATCTCGTTCAAGCAGAGCAGCCCGAATACAACAACTAATCCATTGCCAGGTCATCAGAGGCCAGCTACCAATGCTATAGAAAGTTCCGTTGGGCAATTGGTAAAGGATGTGCAAAAGATCAAGACCCCGTTGGGTGTTATCTACTCTGAGTTATGCCATGTTGGGGTGGTTAAGAAGGGGTGTTGCCATGAAGAGGGGTGTGCTGACTCCACGTGCGTGGGGAATTGTGAAAGCTTTGAGATGATCCTGCAGGACCTGATGGATCGGTGTGTAGTCCAGATAGGAACTCATGATGTTGAAGAAGAAGTGTTGACTCTACATTCTGATAAAAGTAGAGGACCCAGAAGACCTGTCGAAATTCCTTACAATTACAATCCCAGATTGGTGCGGGCAAACGCCCAACCAATAGTGAGTGAAGTTCCGGCTCCTTTTCCCTATAAGTCGGACAAGGCAGTTCCGTGGAAGTACACTGCACTATCTACAGTCGAATGCTCCCCAAGTGCTCCTACCGTAACCAACATAGGGGGATCAAGTGGGATCACAAGAAGCGGAAGAGTATATGCTCCTGAGACTCTCCAAGCTGAAACTTCCAAGGAGGCCGAACAGAGGGGCCGTAAGGAAAAAGGAAAAGAGCCAGAGGTTTCTCAAGAGAAAGTGACGGAAAAAGAAGCAGATGAATTCTTGAAGATCGTCCGGCAGAGTGATTATCGAGTGGTTGATCAGTTAAAGCAAACTCCATCCAAGATATCCATGCTATCATTGTTGCTTAGCTCGGAAGCACACAGAACAGCTTTGATGAAAGTGCTCAACGAGGCTCATGTTGCAGAGGATATCACAGTGAATCAGTTTGATGGGATTGTGGGGAATATAGTGGCTGCAAATCACCTAACATTTGCCGATGATGAGTTGCCTTCAAGCGGAAAAGAACACAATCAAGCTCTGCACATCTCGGTAAAGTGTGGAGACTATGTGCTGGCCAGAGTACTAATTGACAATGGGTCTTCATTGAACGTGATGCCGAAGTCAACTATGGATAAGTTAGACGTTGATTGCTCCTACATGAAGCCGAGTTCGACACTGGTGCGGGCCTTTGATGGGTCCAAAAAAGAAGGTTCTGGGGGAAATGGAATTTCCCATCCAGATTGGTCCCAAAGTTTTCTACATCAATTTCCAAATCATGGATATTACGTCCTCATACAGTTGTTTGCTGGGCCGACCATGGATCCATATGGCTGGAGCAATCCCTTCTTCTTTACACCAGCGGGTCAAATTCGTGGTTGACGGCCAGATCGTGGTAGTGTTTGGGGAGGAAGAGACTCTGGTTAATAAGCCATCAGAGTTCAAATATGTGGAAGCTGCCGAAGAGTCTTTGGAAACAGCCTTTCAGTCTTTGGAGATCGCCAATGTAGTATTTGAGAGGACCAAGGAGGAGGAGATGGTTGCTAAGATCATGTTAGCCTAAGGATATAAGGTTGGTTCTGGCTTGGGAAAGTTTGGTCAGGGAATTCTAGCTCCCATTCAACTGAAGGAAAACAAGGACCGTTGCGGGCTGGGATACACCCCAAGTGAGGAAGAAAGAAGAAAAATGGCAGATGAACGAAGGGGCAAATGGTTGGCCAAGTCCAAAGGCCAGGATCCATGGCCCCAGAGGATTCCAATTTGCGACATCAGTCAAAGTTTTGTGAGTGCTGGTTTGTTGGATCCCAATCAAGTTGTTGTCATCAAGGATGGTTCTGAGTCTGAAGAGGGTGGTGCAAGTTTGGTTCGACGCTGCGGTGCCAGTGAGAAATTAAAGAATTGGAAGGCTGCTGATCTTCCTGTGACTTTTAATTTAAAGTAATCATTTGTAATGCAGCCCTGTGGCCCTGCCCAAGGCCATAGGACAAGTTGTTAGGGGCGAGCATGTTTTTATTTTCAGAATCATCATCATTAATAAAAACGTTGTTTTTGAATTTCAATCAATAAAAATCAATCCTTTTCATTTCATGTGTCTTTTCATCGCTTTATTATTGTTTGCTTGCTTGTCTCGCCTTTCATTCTGCTTTTTCGCTTCGGCAAAATGCAGATCCACAGCAATTGTCTCCCAAAATAATAGTGCCAACAGTCCATATTTTGACTTTGATCACCCTATTAATCAAGCTGAGGGGGATGTTGAGGAAGACTGGGAAGCTCCTCCAGAACTCATGAGGTTAATGAAACAGGAAGAAAGGGTAATTCAGCCACACGGAGAATCTACTGAAGTGATCAACTTGGGTACAGCTGAGAGCAAGAAAGAGGTCAAAGTGGGTACCGCCATGAATGACGAGGATCGCATGAAGTTGGTTCAGCTGTTGCACGATTATATGGATGTGTTTGCATGGTCCTACCAAGATATGCCTGGGTTGGATACTGACATTGTGATGCATAAGTTGCCAGTCAAACCTGAATGCCCGCCTGTGAAGCAGAAACTTAGAAGGATGAAGCCTGAGATGTCCCTAAAGATTAGGGATGAGGTAAAAAACCAGTTTGACGCCGGATTCCTAGCGGTGGCCAAATACCCACAGTGGGTTGCCAATATTGTCTCGGTTCCGAAGCAGGACGGGAAGGTCAGAATGTGCGTTGTTTACCGAGATCTGAATCGTGCTAGTCCTAAAGACGATTTTCCTTTGCCCTACATTGATGTCTTAGTGGATAGTACAGCTCAACACTCGTTATTCTCCTTCATGGATGGATATTCAGGATATAATCAGATCAAGATGGACCCCGAAGATATGGAAAAGACAACTTTCATAACGCTTTGGGGAACGTTCTGTTACAAGGTCATGCCATTCGGGTTAAAGAACGCTGGTGCAACCTACCAAAGGGCCATGGTCACGCTGTTTCACGACATGATGCATAAGGAGATTGAAGTTTATGTGGATGACATCATCGCAAAATCTAAAACCGACGAGGAGCATATTGTCAATCTGCAGAAGCTCTTTGAACGGTTGAGGAAATAAAAACTCAAGTTAAACCCGGCCAAGTGCACGTTTGGGGTGAGATCAGGGAAGTTGTTAGGCTTCATTGTCAGCCAGAAGGGAATCGAGGTGGATCCAGACAAAGTAAAAGCCATCCTCGAGATGCCGGTGCCCAAAACAGAGAAAGAAGTCCGTGGTTTCCTCGGAAGGTTGAATTACATCTCCCGATTCATCTTCCAGTTGACTGCTACTTGTGAGCCGATCTTCAAACTGCTGTGCACAAATCAAGAGTTGAAGTGGAATGACCAGTGTCAAGCTGCCTTTGAAAAAATCAAGGTGTACTTGCAGAATCCACCAGTCTTAATGCCACCTGTGTCAGGCAGGCCTCTCATCTTATACCTTACAGTGCTAGATAATTCAATGGGTTGTGTGTTGGGGCAGCATGATGAATCCGGGAAAAAGGAGCATGCCATATACTATCTTAGCAAAAAGTTCACCGATTGTGAGACAAGATATTCTATGCTGGAAAATACTTGTTGTGCTCTAGTTTGGGCTGCTCACCGTTTTAGGCAGTACATGCTGAGTCACACCACTTGGTTGGTGTCAAAAATGGATCCAATCAAGTACATATTTGAGAAGCCAGCTCTTACAGGACGAATTGCCCGTTGGCAGATGCAATTATCAGAATACGATATCCTGTATGTCACACAAAAAGCAGTTAAAGGTAGTGCACTTGCTGAGTATTTGGCATGTCAGCCGATTCCAGACTACCAACCAATGCAGCATGATTTTCCTGATGATGATATCATGGCACTGTTTGATGAGGGGAAGTCCCAAGAAAGTGGAAGGTGGAGAATGATCTTCGACGGTGCGTCAAATGTGTGGGGGCATGGGGCAGGTGCTGTGTTAATATCTCCTGACAATCGCTTCGTTCCTGTCACTGCAAGGTTGAGCTTCTATGTCACAAACAACATAGCAGAGTATGAAGCGTGCATCTTGGGTATTAAAGCAGCCCTAGAATGGAAAGTTAAAAGGCTAGATGTGTATGGAGATTCAGCCCTGGTTATTCATCAAGTAAGAGGCGATTGGGAGGCCAGAGATCCCAAACTGATTCCTTATTGTGTTCATGTGCAAGAGTTGATGGAGTCTTTTGACGAAATCACTTTCAAACACATCCCTCGAAGCGAAAACCAGCTGGCTGATGCATTGGCAACTTTATCATCCATGTTCAATGTCAATTGTGATAAAAGATTGACTCATGTCACAATCCAGCACCGGAGTCTACCTGCGCATCACTACTGCAAGCCATAGATGAAGAGCCGGATGACAAGCCTTGGTATCATGATATCAAACAGTACATCATCAGCAGAGAATACCCTCCTGGGGCATCTGAAAATGACAAGAGAACTCTTCGGCGACTGTCAAGGAATTTCTTCCTCAGCGGTGAGGTTCTCTACAAAAGGAATTATGACACGGTCCTCTTAAGGTGTGTTGCTAAAGAAGAAGCTGAAAGAATCATGAAAGATGTACACGAGGGCTCATTTGGAACTCATTCCAGTGCGCATACTATGGCTAGACAGATTTTAAGGGCGGGCTATTACTGGTTGCAGAGGGAAGGTGACTGCTACAGCTTTGTCCGAAAGTGCCACAAGTGCCAAATCTACGCTGACCACATTCATGTGCCGCCTGCCAAATTGAATGTTCTGACTGCATCCTGGCCGTTTTCAATGTGGGGAATGGATGTCATCGGTCCCATTGAACCCAAAGCATCAAATGGGCATCGCTTCATCTTGGTCGCCATTGACTATTTCACGAAGTGGGTTGAAGCTGCCTCATACTCCAGTGTAACCAGTTCAGTGGTTGCCAAATTTGTGAAGAAGGATCTGATTTGCCATTATGGTCTTCCTAACAAGATCATCACTGATAACGGCAGCAATATGAATAGCAAAATGATGAAGGACCTGTGTGCAGCATTCAAAATTCAGCATCATAATTCTTCCCCCTATCGGCCCAAGATGAATGGAGCAGTGGAGGCAGCTAACAAGAACATCAAAAAGATTGTGCAAAAAATGGCGGTCACATACAAGGATTGGCATGAAATGCTTCCCTTTGCTTTGCGTGGCTATCATACTTCGGTGCGTACCTCAACTGGGGCAACTCCTTTCTCTCTGGTATACGAGTCAGAGGCGGTCCTCCCAATCGAGGTTGAGATACCATCCCTACGGGTACTCATGGAAGCTAAACTGGAAGAAGCAGAGTGGGTGCAGGCTCGTCTGGATCAGCTAAACCTCATTGAGGAAAAAAGAATTGCAGCTTTGTGTCATGGGCAGCTGTACCAACAGAGAATGAGAATGGCTTTTGACAAGAAAGTCCGGCACCGTGAATTCAAGCAGGGAGATTTGGTGCTTAAGAAGATCTTGCCCATCCGAACTGATCCCCGAGGGAAGTGGAGACCCACTTATGACGGCCCGTATGTGGTCAAGAAAACCTTTTCTGGAGGAGCACTGATACTCACGAACATGGACGGAGAGGATTTAAAGAACCCAGTCAATTCCGATCAAGTGAAGAAGTATTATGCCTGAAAGAAATAGACGAAAAAATAGAAAGACAAGCCAAGTAAGAGTTAGGTCGCTAGGTTGAAAACCCGAAAGGGGGGGCCTAGGCAAAATCAGAGCGACCCGGTGGATTGAAAACCCGCAAAGGGCGATCCAGGCAAAAATTAGGGTCAGAAAACTTGGGCATGAAAAGTACAGAAAGGCATATAACTCCCCTGAGCAGACATCCTGGATCAGTGCAATGGCATTGATCATCAATCAGAGCAAGCTGAAGAAAGGTCCGCTAACCTGAGCAGACATCCTGGATCAGTGCAATGGCACTGATCATCAATCAGAGCAAGCTGAAGAAAGGTCCGCTAACCTGAGCAGACATCCTAGATCAGTGCAATGGTATTGATCATCAATCAAGAGAAAGCTGAAGAAAAGTCCGCTAACCTGAGCAGACATCCTGGATCGGTCTGGAAGCATTGACCGACTAAAGGAAACCAACTGGATTTCGGAATCCCCTCTGGACCCACGTGTCCCCAGCAAGATTGACTTCACCTTGTATTCGAGCTGCAGGTAAGTCCCCCTGACCTCAATAGGTCCAGTCGAAGAGGATAGCTGTATTAGCCTAAAACATGGCGCAGTCCTAGGGAAATATCGAGATCTAGACTTGATATAGTACCCTCCCCTGGTCGCTCGCAAGACCACCCCTTTGGAGCCCAGGTGCTCCCAGGCCCAAGTGCAAGCTCGGATCATTCGCGATTCGTTAAAAGGCTTTAGGCAGCCTCCGTCGCCGGCTTAACGAGGGTCGGCACCCTTTTTGCTTCCCTTTTTATTGCTTTCTTTATGGCTTTCCGCTATCTTATTGAGGGTTGGCACCATTTAGTTTCCTGCTTACTGAGAGTTGACGATTCATCCATTGCATTCACCTCGGGCTAACACCCAATAAAAATAGAAAAAGAAAAAAAGAGGAAAATTCGGGTTTCCCTAAGTAGACAAAATCGGTATAATTTCTGAATTCTTTATCTTCATTTTGCCTTGGAATATATTTCGGTCAATTCATATTCCTCGTTAAAATTCAGATAAAGAGGGGCAGCTGTCATAGGAATTTTGTCCGGCTTAGGTCAAAACCCTAATTTTCCACAAAAATAAATAAATTAAAGAGTGAAGAGCATTATGCATTGCATTTTGGGTCCTAGAAGTCATTCCAAGGTCTTTAAAATCATTTTTAGGGTTGGAATACAGTTTTTAGGCAAACTAGGGTTTTAGGGTCAAAAAGGACATTTTGGTCATTTTTCGCAAAAAAGATGATTTTTTTCGCCAAAAATGCACATCCACAAAAAGTACATTTTTATTCTATCAAGGATCATTTTTGTACAATTTTTTAGAAAGAAAACCCTAGTCAAAAATAATTAAAAATGTCTTTTTCCATTTTAAGTGCATAGGAAAAATAAAAAAGGACCATTAAATATTCTTCAATTCTTAAGTGACAATTTTTATTGTCATGGTGACTAGAGGGAATATTTTATGGTGCCCAAAAACATGTAACACATTTCCAATAGGTGCACTTTTATTCCCATGACCAAAATTCAAACTCAAAATAAGGAAGTGTCTTCAAATAAGACAAAAGACCAAAAATAAGTTTTTTTCCTCTCTCTCTCTCTCTCTCTCCCCCCACAATTTCGAAATTCTCTCTCTCTCTCTCCCCCTCATAATTTCGAAATCCCCTCTCTCTCTCTCCCTCTCACAAAATTCTTCCACACTCTTCTATTGTACTATTATTCCTTATTTTGAAGGAATATGCCTTGTACCATCCTTAAACCTTCTCCTTTGGTGCATATCACCAATTCTCACTCACTCTCATGAAGATCCATGCCCTCTTTGGTAAATAACCCCACCCTCTCACACTCACCTCTTCACAAAAAATACAAAATTTTCCTCTTTGGTAACATTCCATCCCAATCATACCCCTAACCCTATTTTTGCCTCACATTTTTCCTAAAATAAGACAAGTTTTTTTTTTACAAAAACTCTCATTCCCTTCCCTCATTTTCCCCCCCACTCTCTCACTCTCACCTTTTGTGTTTTCTTCCTACCCTCAATCCATGTGAGGATCAATCCTAACCCTCCATTTAATTTTAAGACTCAATCCTAGAGCACATCAAAACCATAAATGTTGAAATTGGTAATCTTTCAAACCCAAATTAGTCTAAACAGCTAGTCTCTTTAAATATAGCTGTTACAGCCAGCTGTTCACATACAACCTATAACTACTTTTAAACTAGTTACACATAGTTTAAAAGAAAGAAAGTTTGTTATGTAAAATAGCCTATGTGGTTTATTCAGTTAGGAGTTTGTTAGGCCTAACTAACTAACTCCTCCTAACTGACTTGTCCACTTTGTGCTCTATGTGTACCTATAAATATCTATGTACATTGTGTAAATAAACACATTCAGAAAATAAAGTTTTTACAAATTTACATTCAACTCTTTCGTTCTCCAGTCTCCTCTCTTTCTTAAAAATCAGTTTGCTCCATTAGGCATCCTTCAAGATTCTGAAGTGTGTGGTACAGAAATTAGGTGAATTTAGGTACCTACAAGAGAAAGAAAGTGAAGGGTTAGTAGTGATTAAGGTGAATCAAGACTAACCAAGTGCAGAAAGGAGAAACAGTGTCAAGCAAGAGAAGGGAGAAGAAGAAATTACCTTCTGAGTGTTTTGTTCTTGTGGTGTTCAAAGGTGTTGAACATTGCAAGATCCATTCCAACATCAGTCTTATTGCACAGAACAGATAACAGAGAAGTTAGAGTTTGTGTGAATAAAGGCTAAGAGTGAAACAAGAAGAGAGTGAAGGGTTTCATCACCTTCATTCAAGAAGTCTTGTAGAAAGAGTGATTTCACGAAGTGAAATCACCAAGATCAGTTACCCAGCAAACAAATAAGTCAGTACATGAAAAGAAAAACAGAGATCAGATATGTTTTGTATATCATTCACAGTGAAATCAGAAAGTAAACCTGAAATCAGTTGTTTCACCTTTGTGAAGTACTGCGAGCCAAAACCCTAGCATCAGATACCTGAAAATCACAATAAACAGAAAGTTAGGGTTTCTATTTGGGAAGAAACACAAACTGGTAACAGAAAGATTACTAGTTTACGAAGTAATACCTGTTTGGGTGAGTTTGAAGTAAGTCAAGCTCACGGTAACAGAGATTGCAAGTCTAGAACAAGTTACAGTGTGTGTTGATCTCAGATTTAGAGGCTCAGTCTTGCAAATAGTTGGTTTGCAAGATTCATCATCACCATAATCATCATCGACCAGAAACAAGGTGTTTCATCGCTTCCATCACTCAGTTTAAGTGAGAGCAACGAAACCCTAAAGTGTACGGGCCTGAGAGAAGAAGAGAGAAGAAGAAGAGGCACAGCGAAGAAGAACAGTGAAACTGAGTAGGGTTTCACTGCAGCGACACATTTATATTCCGGGTCAGCAAGGATCCGCGTGTCTCTGTTGTTTCGGATCGTGGGTGCCGCAAGACCCATCTGGGTCTCACTGTCTGAAAGAAGAGAAAAGAAGTGGACTGGGCCAAGAACAAAGTGGGCTGTGTGTTTACCACACCTCCTGCACTTCTTAATACACCTGCAAAGGAAAATTGAGAAAATTTAACATGGTATAATCAGAGCTTCAGCAACTATCCAGGGCAATTCTACTCTTTACTCTAGTTTCTTTTAAATCTTTACAAATCTTTTAAGTTCTTTTTCTCTATCTTGTTTTAACTACACAGTTGTAAACTGTGTAGAATCCTTGTTACTAATAGTATTGTGTGAAGTGTGTGCAGATGGCAAACAAAGATATACATTCTAATCCCAGTTTTGGCACACAAGTCCCCATTCTGACAGGGACAAATTGGGACAGGTGGAGCCATCAGATGAAGGCTGTGTTTGGGTGCCAAGGAGTGCTCAAAATTGTAAAAGAAGGAGTAACACCCCTAACAGAAGATGCCACTGCAGCACAAGAGAAGCAGTTTGAACAAGATGAGATGAAAGACTATAAAGCTCTCCATCTTATTCAGATTGGTCTAGATGATGCTAATTTTGATAGGATAAGGGATGTTGAAAGTGCCAAGAAGGCTTGGGATACCCTAGATGCCTATTACAATGGGGCTGCAGAAACAAAAAAAGAAAAGCTTCAGGCCCTCAGATGCCATTATGAGGCCCTGAAGATGAAAAATGATGAAAACATTGTCACCTTCTTTGGAAGGGTTAAGAAAATCACAAATGCAATGCACCTGAATGGTGAAACTCTATCAGATGAGAGTATCTGCAGAAAAATACTCAGATCACTGACAAAAAAGTTTTATGTTGCAGTCAGTAGCATAGAGGACACCTGCAAAGTGGAGGATCTCAAAGTTGAACAACTCCAGAGCAGGCTGGAGGCAAAAGAGATCAGATTGGACCTGATGAATGAAGACAGTGATGAGGATCATGCTCTGTTCACAGGCTACAAGGGTAAGAAAGGCCCTAAAGGTAATAAAAGTAAACCTAACCATCCTAAAGGTAAAGGAGGTAAGGGAGGTAAGTCAAAACCTAAGGGTGAATCATCCAAAAAGGTATCTAACTTGGCTAGTAGCGCTAAGAAAGATAAGAGTCACATCCAATGCTACAGATGTGATAAGTTCGGGCATTATGCCACAGAATGCTGGTCCAAGCCTAAGAAGAAAGACTCTGAAGTTGAGGCTAAGGTAGCCAAAGAAGACTCAGAGTCTGACTCAGACCATGTAGTGTTTAGTACTCTTATAGAGGACAATGATATAACTGAAACTAATAACTATATGCCTGAAAATTATGATTTCAAATTAGATATTGATGAAGAATATGTTGTGTTAGTTGTAACTACTAATGATGGCAGGGTTATTTCTGAGATTTGGTATTTGGACTCTGGTTGCTCAAACCATATGACAAGTCATAAGGAATGGCTGGTAAATTTTAATCCTAACATCAAGACTACAATTAAGTGTGCAAGTAATAGTTCAATTACAGCTCAAGGTATGGGGAATATTGAATTTCACAAGGAAGATGGCCAGGTAGTCTCTATCCAAAATGTCTTTTATGTTCCTGGTATTAGCTGTAACTTGATTAGTTTAGGTCAACTAGTTGAGAAAGGGTTTTCAATAGTTATGAAAGATCTAAAACTGAGTTTGTTTGATAATCTAGAGAGACTAGTGCTAACTACACCTCTGGCTAAGAATAGGACTTTTAGAACCAGTATCTGCACTACACAAGCAGAATGCTTAAGTGCAGTGACTGATTCTGAGGGTGTTCTTTGGCACAAGAGGTTTGGCCATTTAAACTTTGGAAGCCTAACTAACCTAAGCATTAAAGGTCTAGTTAAGGGGCTGCCTAAGTTTGAAATGTCCAATGGGACATGTACTACATCCCTAGTAGGTAAGCAGCCAAGAAAGAAGTTCAAGTCTAACCTAGGAATCAAGGCTAAAGATCTATTACAGATTGTGTACTCTGATATATGTGGTCCTTTTGATGAATTGTCACTTGGTAACAACAAATATTTTATCACCTTTTTAGATGATTTCTCAAGAAAGCTATGGACTTACTTGATAAAGACTAAAGGTGAAGCACTGGAACAGTTCAAAAGGTTTCATGCTATGGCTGAAAGACAGTCTGGAAAGCAACTAAAGATCCTAAGAACAGATGGAGGTGGAGAATACACCTCAACAGAATTCAGAAACTATTGTAATGCTAAGGGGATCCTACATGAAGTTACCTCACCTTATACCCCTCAACACAATGGGGTAGCTGAGAGAAAGAATAGAAGTTTACTTGACATGGCTAGATCTATGATCAAGCTTAAGAATCTTCCTAACAGTTTCTGGGGAGAAGCTGTTACTACTGCCACCTACCTATTGAATAGATGTCCTACAAAGAAAATTGAGGGCAAAGTGTCAGAAGAGGTATGGAGTGGAGAAAAGCCCAGTGTGGGCCATCTCAAGGTCTTTGGGTCCTTAGCTTACTGTCATGTTCCAGATCAAAGAAGGAAGAAGTTGGAGGATAAAAGCAAACCTATGATCCTAATAGGATACCATCCTACTGGGGCCTATAGACTCTATGATCCTACAACCAAGAAAATTACTATATCTAGGGATGTAAACTTCCTAGAAGACAAGTGCTGGGATTGGGAAATCTCTGAGCAGCCTAGCTTGGATATCTCTACAAATCCAGAAGAGTCTACAACTATATCTGATACACCTCATCAAGAGGATGAAGGCATACCAGATACAGAACAAATGGAACAACAGTTTGAAGATCAAGTCCCTCAGGTTGAGGAACCTGTTGTAACAGAAAATATTGCTAATCAGCAAGTCCTACCTAGGGCACAAAGGCAAAGGAAAATTCCCAGAAACTTAGAAGACTATGAACTGGCCACTGATGGTGAAGTGAATGAGGAAGGTGATCTCATCCACTATGCCATGGTGGCTGGTGCTGAACCTATCAATCATACAGAGGCTCTAAAGAGTAAAAATTGGAAGCAAGCTATGATTGAAGAATTACAATCTATTGAGAAAAATAGCACTTGGTCCTTAGTGCAGTTACCTAAAGGGAAGAGACCTATAAGTGTAAAATGGGTTTTCAAATTGAAACTAGACCCTAAAGGTAACATAGTGAAATATAAGGCAAGGTTGGTTGCTAGAGGTTTCCAACAGAAAGAGGGGGTGGATTATACAGAAGTATTTTCACCAGTAGCTAGGCATGAGACAATACGCCTAGTTACTGCCCTTGCTGTGAGCAGGGGTTGGGAATTATTCCATATGGATGTTAAATCAGCCTTTCTTAATGGTCCTTTGGAAGAAACAGTGTACATTTCTCAACCTCCTGGTTTTGAAAGTAAGGGTAAGGAAGAACATGTGTATTTGTTACACAAGGCCCTGTATGGGCTCAAACAAGCCCCAAGGGCATGGAATAAGAGAATTGACTCTTTCTTCAATGAACTTGGGTTCTCTAAATGCACTAGTGAATTTGGGGTCTACACTAAAGGAAGTATTGATACCTATCTTCTAATTGTGTGTCTGTATGTGGATGATATGTTGGTCACTGGGAGTAATCCTAGTGAGATTGAAAAATTCAAAGTGTCTATGCATAGTGAGTTTGAAATGACAGATCTTGGCAGATTGTCATACTTTTTGGGTCTTGAGTTTCTAAGAGTATCAGAGGGTATTATCTTACATCAGGCCAAATATGCTACTGAAATTCTCACTAAGTTTGATCTATTGGGCTGTAATTCAGCAAGTAATCTTGCAGAATCCAATCTCAGTAAGGAGAACTGTGACAGAGATACTAAGGTGGATGCTACCCTATACAGACAAATAATAGGGTCCCTAAGGTATCTTTGTCATAGTAGGCCTGATATACTATTTGCAACAGGCATGACAAGCAGATTCATGAATGAGCCAAAACAGGTACACTTGAATGCCACTAAGAGAATCCTACGTTATATTTCTGGTTCTACTAACTATGGGATATTCTTTCCTAAGGGCTCTAACTTAGGGAAAAATATCCTCCTAGGTTTCTCTGACTCTGATTGGTGTGGTGACCAATTGGATAGGAGAAGCACCTCTGGTTTTTTGTTTAAGTTTCAAGGAGCCCCAATTTCATGGAGCTCCAAGAAACAAAATGTTGTTGCTCTGTCCTCCTGTGAGGCAGAATATATTGCAGGTTGTGGAGCTGCTACTCAAGCTGCTTGGCTAGAGACCTTGCTTAAGGAACTACAAGTGGATCTTACTCAACCTCCTACTCTAATGATAGACAACAAATCAGCCCTGAATCTAGCTAAAAATCCTGGCTCTCATGGAAGGACTAAGCACATAGAGGCTAGATATCACTACTTAAGAGAGCAAGTATCTAAAGGCAAGTTAAACGTTGAGTACTGCTCAACACAAAGTCAACTGGCTGACATTTTTACTAAGGTTCTCAAAGGAGATAATTTCCTAAGGCTTAGGAGAGAGTTAGGTGTGGTGGCTTTTGACTAAAGAGCACCATCTAAAGTCATCCTTAGAGGCTTGTTCTAAGGGTTTGTTTAAATAGTCTTAACAGAGGCTTGTTCTGTACTTAGAGTTCTCTCTGCCTAAGCTATCCTAAGCTGCTTACTAAGGCTGACTTAGGGTTTTCTAGACTAAGAGGGGGTGTTGAAACTGGTAATCTTTCAAACCCAAATTAGCCTAAACAGCTAGTCTCTTTAAATATAGCTGTTACAGCCAGCTGTTCACATACAACCTATAACTACTTTTAAACTAGTTACACATAGTTTAAAAGAAAGAAAGTTTGTTATGTAAAATAGCCTATGTGGTTTATTCTGTTAGGAGTTTGTTAGGCCTAACTAACTAACTCCTCCTAACTGACTTGTCCACTTTGTGCTCTATGTGTACCTATAAATATCTATGTACATTGTGTAAATAAACACATTCAGAAAATAAAGTTTTTACAAATTTACATTCAACTCTTTCGTTCTCCAGTCTCCTCTCTTTCTTAAAAATCAGTTTGCTCCATTAGGCATTCTTCAAGATTCTGAAGTGTGTGGTACAGAAATTAGGTGAATTTAGGTACCTACAAGAGAAAGAAAGTGAAGGGTTAGTAGTGATTAAGGTGAATCAAGACTAACCAAGTGCAGAAAGGAGAAACAGTGTCAAGCAAGAGAAGGGAGAAGAAGAAATTACCTTCTGAGTGTTTTGTTCTTGTGGTGTTCAAAGGTGTTGAACATTGCAAGATCCATTCCAACATCAGTCTTATTGCACAGAACAGATAACAGAGAAGTTAGAGTTTGTGTGAATAAAGGCTAAGAGTGAAACAAGAAGAGAGTGAAGGGTTTCATCACCTTCATTCAAGAAGTCTTGTAGAAAGAGTGATTTCACGAAGTGAAATCACCAAGATCAGTTACCCAGCAAACAAATAAGTCAGTACATGAAAAGAAAAACAGAGATCAGATATGTTTTGTATATCATTCACAGTGAAATCAGAAAGTAAACCTGAAATCAGTTGTTTCACCTTTGTGAAGTACTGCGAGCCAAAACCCTAGCATCAGATACCTGAAAATCACAATAAACAGAAAGTTAGGGTTTCTATTTGGGAAGAAACACAAACTGGTAACAGAAAGATTACTAGTTTACGAAGTAATACCTGTTTGGGTGAGTTTGAAGTAAGTCAAGCTCACGGTAACAGAGATTGCAAGTCTAGAACAAGTTACAGTGTGTGTTGATCTCAGATTTAGAGGCTCAGTCTTGCAAACAGTTGGTTTGCAAGATTCATCATCACCATAATCATCATCGACCAGAAACAAGGTGTTTCATCGCTTCCATCACTCAGTTTAAGTGAGAGCAGCGAAACCCTAAAGTGTACGGGCCTGAGAGAAGAAGAGAGAAGAAGAAGAGGCACAGCGAAGAAGAACAGTGAAACTGAGTAGGGTTTCACTGCAGCGACACATTTATATTCCAGGTCAGCAAGGATCCGCGTGTCTCTGTTGTTTCGGATCGTGGGTGCTGCAAGACCCATCTGGGTCTCACTGTCTGAAAGAAGAGAAAAGAAGTGGACTGGGCCAAGAACAAAGTGGGCTGTGTGTTTACCACACCTCCTGCACTTCTTAATACACCTGCAAAGGAAAATTGAGAAAATTTAACAATAAAGACCCAATTGCCCCTAAACCTAAAACAACTCTATAAATACTCCCTCATTCCCACACCTAAGGATCTTTTGGCCTCTCATTAAAACCCTAGCACACCAAAAACACCTCCTCTTCCTCTCTTCCACGAAATCTCTCTCACTCCCTCACTTCATTCTTTTCATCTTTCACCATCAAATCTTCCATTTCTTGCTAGATCATCATCATCCCTTCCATTCTCTTCAAGGTTGCATCATCAAATTGCTAAGAGCTTGCAATCTTTGTGTTCATATCATCTCCTTCTTCATTTCTTTGTGATTTTGAGGTAAGCTTTGAAACTTTGCATCTCATATTTAGTTCTTCTTGCATAATTTCTCTTCTACTCCCAACTCCTTCTTGATTGCTTGTTGTTGTTGCTTTGAGGATCCATTTCAAACATTTTGACAAGGACTTAGGGAGCCTTGGGTGTTTGAGATGGGTCCTTGGCCTTGAAGGAGTTGTTCTTGTGCTTGAATGATTTCCCTTGCATCTCTAAACATTTTGCACTAAATTTCATGAAATAAGAGTTGTTTTATGGCATTGTTCATTTCGCATGCTTGTAGAAAACTTAGGGTTCATGTGAGTTTTATGCCATCCTTTGCTTAATCATGTGAATCCTTTGCAAAAATGGATCTATGTTGCTTTATGTTAACTTTTGTGTTTTTTTTTTAAATAGAAGTGTGGATCTATGTTCCCTTTGGGTTCGCATGCTTATGTTCAAAAACATTTTCAAATTGATTTTGTTGTTGTTCTTTGCTTGATGATGTTTAATCTTGTTGTTAGTATTTTATTTTAGTGTTAGATGTTATTTTTTGTTGTTGGTTGATGATCTAGCAATATGATTCCCACTAGTGCCTAGTGCACCTTGACTCAAGTGGTGAAGATTGCTAGAAATGACTCAATTTAGTTTGTGTGTCCACTTATTCTTGTGTCTTAGTTTGCTTATTGTAAATTGTTGATGATAGGCAAGTTGATTCTCACTAGTGCCCAGTGCACTTTTCTCAAAGTGAGAGGATTGCTCTATGTGATTCAATTTGGTTTTAGTGTTTATTTACTTTTTACCATTTTACTTTACCATTCATTAACTTTTTACCAAAACATAAAAATATTTTACTACTTTGGTTTTGACCACTTCATTAATTTTTTACTAAAACATAAAAAGATTTTACCACTTCCTATTTACCTCATGCATTTTTACTTTACCATCTCATTAAATAATTACCATTTACTTCATGCATTTTTACTTTACTTTTCACTAACTTCTTACTTAAAGTTTTACAACTTATCAACTTGCAAAAATACCCAAAACATTTTCACATTCATGCATCTTCATTCATACTTAGTTTATGTGACACTCTCATGCATCCTAATATGCTTATATCTCTTGCATCCTCTTATGCATCCTTGTATGCCATCCATTCATAAATAAAGTGCTATGCATCCATTCCTTGTACACTCATGCACTTACATGTTTACCTAATCATGCATCCTTGCTTACATATTCAATCATTTAACTTAGAATACTCTATGTTTACAATCAATTGTATTCACTTGTTCTTGATGCCATGTAAATGTCTTGACTTGACTGTGTGGCCTCCTCTCCACTTGTATGACCTCCTAATGGAGACGTAAGTCTACATGCATGTTGTAGCATAGAGCCATTAGGGTAAATACAATCCTTCTTGCACACACACAATTACTTTGAGAACTTTGTTTTGCATCTTTAATAATTGAATCCTTTGATTGTATGGGCATGTTTAATCTTGGTTAATGAATGATATGTTCATGTTTGCTTGAGCATTATTCATTCATTTGCATTTGTTCCGCTTGGGCATATGTTCCCGTCAAGCACACTTTCAAAAAAAACTTTGTTTTGTTCCGCTTTTCAAAGATACTCGAGAACTACGTAGTTTTGATCCCTCTTCCAGTGAGGGTACGTAGGAGCGGGGTCCTGTCCCGTCAAGCACACTCTCAAAAAAAACTTTGTTTTGTTCCGCTTTTCAAAGATACCCGAGAACTACGTAGCTTTGATCCCTCTTCCAGTGAGGGTACGTAGGAGCGGGGTCTTGTCCCGTCAAGCACACTCTTAAAAAATCTTTGTTTTGTCCTGATTTTCAATGATAGCCAAAAATATTCTTCTTCCCTCCTGTTTTCAATAAAACAAACCTTAAAGAAAAGAAAAGAAGTAGAATAAATTGCTTTCAACTCGAACTTTTGTCCAAACCACACATCAAGTTAATGGTTCCCTTTCGGTAGAAAGGAGGTGCGGGGTGCTAATACCTTCCCCGTACCTAACCGACCCCCGAACCTACATCTCTACGTTTTCAAAAGACCATCCGCCTTGTTTAAAAGACCTTTTTTCAATGTTTTGGTCTTAAAATTAAAATATTGGTGGCGGCTCCAAACTTTTTCCACGTTGTCAAACGAAAAGACTCAAACCGGATTTTTCGGGCGCAACACCATACATTTAGGGGTGGAAGGAAGTGAACAAGCAATGAATAAGTAAATTTACATCAATTCACTTTGAAGATACGACATTTGGTGGAGCATCAGTACCATCCAAAACAAAGACAAACCATTTATCTTTTGCAGCCTCCCAGCAATGAAGTATCTTAATGTGTTAAACAACAACAAAAACATGGAGAAGAATTAGCAACTTAGAATGGTAACAGTTAAAAACAAAACTCAAATATTATAAAAAGCTAACATATTTTTACTCATTTATACAAGGGTCGTCAAAACTCATACATACAAAAATCAGAACTACAATACAACGGAATTACCTTGCATGCCAAATTAAATTGACCTTCCTTGATTTCTCTGAACATTGGAAATCACTTGAATCTACACAACATATAAAAAACCTTAATTCACACATCAAAATTTATCATCAAAGTAGCAAACTAGATTATGAAGTAACCAATAAACCAGAATAGTAACAGGATGATAATAGTAAAACAAACTAAATGAGTTTTTCTACCGCAAATCACAAGCAGCTGTTTTTATGTATGCATTAGCATATTAAGTTTAGATTGGAATATATAAATAAAATAAAATAAAATAAATTTGAGTTATATTAAATGCTATAATCCTAGAATACCTTCATGAGCTGAAAATTGACCAGCCATTTTCTAAGTTTGTCTATGAACATTTTGTCCAAATCTCTGGGGCGAAAGTTTGAATAAACTTGATAAGGAACAAAATCATCATTATCCTTCCCTTTATATAACAGCAAAGGAGGAAAATGACTTATTGAAAACAACAATTACTTCTGTTGACCAAGTGACTTCAAACACAAGAGGGGGGTGAATTGTGTTATAAAAAATTTCGATTAAAAATAAAGTTTTTAAAAGATTTTGATCAAAAAGATGCTTGAATTTAAATACCTGTGATAAAGCAATAAAATAACTTGTAAGTAAAATAAAGGAGATGAAGGGAAGAAGATGACACAAAGAGATTTATACTGGTTCGGCCAAACCACAGGCCTACGTCCAGTCCCCGAGGAATGCTCCAAGGGATTTCAACTAATCACTAGCTTTTAAAACAGGTTCAGCTAGAAACCTTTACAATCAAGAACTTACAACACCGGGATATCACCTCCCTGAGAAAAACCTTCAAGAACCAAGAGATTTGATAGCACACTCAATAGTGTGGATAAAACAAGTTGAAGCACAGATTACACAATATCAAACTATGTGAATTATAAAGCTCTCAAAAATAAAATATTAGCAAGTGAAAGAGTAGTAAGAGAGTGTTAGAGAAGAGTGTGAAATGCGTATGAAATTGTGTGAAAAGAGTGGAGAATGAGACTCCTATTTATAGGCTTAGGAGAGATCTAGATTTGGAGCTATGAGATAATCGATTATGTGATGGATGCTCTGGAGATGATAATCGATTAGGAGCCTTCCTTAATTGGTATTAATCGATTATGAGCTATGTTAAAAGTATGGCATAATCGATTAGGTGCTTCCTTAGATCTTACTAATCGATTATGTGCTTCAATGAAACAAGGAGGTAATCGATTAGTGGCTTTAAAAAATGAGAGAAGAGTAATTGATTATAGGCTTGAAGAAATGAAGTGAGTAATCGATTATTGGCTTCCTAAAACATAGGAATCGATTATTGCCTTATAGGAAAAAGGAAAGAAATCGATTATGAAGTAGAATGAAAGAGAGAATGAATCGATTATTAGCTTGAATTTAGGATATGTTGAAATCGATTTTTTTGCTTGAATATACTAGGGAGGAAATCGATTTCTTCTAATTTTTTTTTGGAAGCAATGTGAATCAAATATAGTCTTTGTAAAATCGATTTTATGCTTCTAAAAAATATTTTCACAAGTTTTGTGCTTGTCCTATTTAATCTTGCATGCATGAGGTTTGTTTAAAAAATATTTTCATGCAAAATTATTTTTATGAAAAACATTTGTGAGTGTGTGATTTATTTTTAATTTGAGAGCTTTATTTTCACTTACAATATCCTAAACACACACAACAGTAAAAAAATTCTTGACTGTCGCTTGATTGCATTTTTCCGCTTTTTGCAGTCTTGACCTTTTTTTCCTTCTTTTGTCAATCATCAAAACCTGATTATTCCTGTCAAGGCATATATTCACATTCTCCCCCTTTTTGATGATGACAAATATCATTAGGAGGTATTTGCTCAATGAAGGGGTTAGATAAGTATATTTCATAACAATGTATATCAGAGATAAGCGCAGATTATACTCCCCCTTTCTATATGCAAACATTTAAGAAAATACCCCCCCTGAAATATGCAAATCAAGTGACTCTCCCCCTTTTGGCATTATCAAAAAGCGAAAAATAATCAAGTATAGGCAGTCTAAGGCATATATTCACTCAATGCATTATTGATTTAGAATTCCCAATTCGGTTCTTATAAAAGAGAAACTTTCTTTTGACAAAGGTTTAGTAAAAATATCTGCAAGTTGGTTAGATGTTTCCACAAACTCAATTACGCAATCACCTTTTTGAACATGATCTCTGATAAAATGGTGCCTAATCTCAATGTGTTTTGTCCGTGAGTGATAAACCGGATTTTTTGTAAGATTTATGGCACTGGTGTTGTCGCATTTAATCGGGACTGTTTTGAGATCCATACCGAAATCATTTAATTGTTGTTTCATCCAAATTATTTGCGCACAACAACTACCTGCAGCAACGTATTCCGCTTCGGCGGTGGATAGCGCTACACTTGCTTGTTTCTTACTGTGCCAAGACACTAAGGCATTTCCAAGCAAGTGACACGTTCCACTGGTACTCTTTCTATCCATTTTACAACCTGCAAAGTCAGAATCAGAGTACCCAACCAAAGTGCAATCCGTCCCTTTAGGATACCATAAACCCATGTTTTGTGTGCCAATGAGGTATCTCATAATGCGTTTGACAGCAGAGAGATGAGATTCTTTCGGATTAGCTTGAAAACGTGCACACATACAAACACTAAACATAATATCAGGACGACTAGCAGTGAGATAGAGAAGAGAGCCAATCATACCTCTAGACTTACTTACCTCTACCGACTTACCTTTCTCGTCTTTGTCTAAAGAGCAAGATGTACTCATGGGAGTTGAGATTTCTTTGGCATTGTGCATACCAAATTTCTTAAGAAGCTCTTTACAGTACTTGGATTGATTTATAAAGATACCTTCCTTAGTTTGATGGATTTGTAATCCAAGAAAGTATCGAAGCTCACCCATCATGGACATTTCAAATTCACTTTGCATGATGTTAGAAAATTCTTCACAAAGAGTTTCATTAGTAGCTCCAAAGATAATGTCATCAACGTAAATTTGAACAAGCAAAATGTCATGATTTGAATGTTTGATGAAAAGTGTTGTATCAACTTTGCCTCTTTCAAAACCCTTTTCAAGTAAAAATTTACTTAAGCGATCATACCAAGCTCGAGGTGCTTGTTTCAACCCATACAATGCCTTTTTCAATTTAAAAACGTGATCGGGAAACTCAAAATTTGTGAAACCCGGGGGTTGATCAACATATACCTCTTCTTGAATATACCCATTTAAAAACGCACTTTTTACGTCCATTTGAAAAAGTTTAAAATCCATGATGCAAGAAAAAGCAAGAAGCATGCGAATGGATTCTAGCCTAGCCACGGGGGCATAGGTTTCATCAAAATCTATACCCTCTTGTTGATTGTAACCTTTGGCAACAAGTCTTGCTTTATTTCTAATAATAATGCCGTTTTCATCAAGCTTGTTCCGAAAAACCCATTTGGTTTCAATCACAAGATGGTCTTTAGGTTTAGGAACGAGTTCCCAAACACAGTTTCCTTCAAATTGATTTAATTCCTCTTGCATGGCAAGGGTCCAATGTTCGTCAAAAATAGCTTCGTCAATGTTGTTTGGTTCAATTTGAGAAACAAAAGCCATATGGTTACATGCATTCTTTAAAGAGTTTCGAGGAGTTACCCCTTTTGTGATATCACCTATCACTTTGTCAAGAGGATGGTCCTTTTGCATTCTCCATTCTTTAGGTAGATCTTGATGAGGTGATTGATCTTCAACTTCCTTATTTTTGTCATGTTCTTATAGAAGACTGTTTCCCAAAATTTCTGCAAGATCATCAACATTCTTTTCTACTACAAGTTTGGGGTTAGTTTCATCAAAAGTGACATGCACTGATTCTTCTATAGACAAGGTTCTTTTATTATAAATTCTAAAAGCTTTACTAGAGTTGGAATATCCAAGAAAAATTCCCTCATCAGCTTTAGCATCAAACTTACCAAGATTGTCCTTCCCATTGTTCAAAACAAAGCACTTACATTCGAATACGTGAAAGTGGGAGATATTTGGCTTCCTTCCTTTGTAAATTTCACAGGGCGTTTGTTTTAGAATAGGCCTTATGAGGACTCTATTCATTACATAGCATGCGGTGCTTACCGCGCCTGCCCAGAAATACTTAGGAAGGTTAGTTTCATTGAGCATCGTCCTCGCTAGCTCTTCAAGGGGCCTATTTTTCCTTTCCACTACTCCATTTTGTTGAGGAGTTCGTGGGGAGGAAAATGTGTGGTCAATACCATTTTCATTGTAAAAGTTTTCAAAAGCCTCATTTTGAAACTCACCACCGTGATCACTTCGGATAGATGCTATAGTTAAACCTTTTTCGTTTTGAATAATCTTAGCAAGTTTTCGAAAAGCGTCAAAAGCGTCATTTTTATGAGAAATGAACAAGGTCCAAGTATAGCGAGAGTAGTCATCCACAATAACAAGTGCATAGTAATTGCCACCAAGACTCATAGTTCTAGATGGGCCAAATAAATCCATGTGTAAAAGTTGTAAAGGTCGGTTTGTAGAAATAACATTTTTGGTTTAAAAGAGACCTTTACTTGTTTTCCTTTTTGGCACGCATCGCATAATTTATCTTTTTCAAAATGTAGCTTTGGTAGGCCAATTACTAATTCCTTACGAGCAAGTTTATTTAAAAGATCCATGTGGATGTGGGCTGCTCTCTTATGCCATAGCCAAGTTTCATCCTCTTTACTAATAAGACAGCATGCATCATTTGAGGGTAGATCATTTAGATCAACAGTGTAAGTGTTTCCAACTCTTTCACCAGTAAAAAGGATTTGCTTGTCCACAGTATTTTTTACCTTGCAAATAGAAGAATTAAACACAACTTTATTACCATTGTCGCACAGTTGACTAATACTTAGCAAGTTATGTTTCAAGCCATCCACTAATAAAACATTTTCAATCACTGGGTTTGGTTTCTTACCGACAGTGCCGACACCAATTATTTTACCTTTTGTGTTGTCACCATAAGACACAAAACCATTACTTTTAGGAGTCAAGTGAGAGAACTTTTCTTTGTCCCCTGTCATGTGCTTTGAACAGCCGCTGTCAAGATACCACTTTGAGCTCTTGGCTTTCAAGCACACCTGCAACACAACCTCAAGTTTTAATTTTTGGTACCCAAATCATTTTGGGTCCTTTTGGGTTAGTCTTGGGAATAGTGCCCTTTGGAATCCACTTCCATTTGTCATTCATAGCAATATTCTTTCTAGCATTACAAATAGAAGATGTATGACCCTTTCTACCACAATAATAACATTTTGTAAAAGGGCTACTAGAAGTTATGTTGGGACTAAAAAACTTTTTGAAAGATTTTTCATGATTCTTTGGTTGATAGCCCAAACCGGCTTTATCATAAGTTCCCCTTTGATTTCCCAAAATGATATTAAGATTGTCTCTTCCCATGGTGAATTTTGCAAGAGTGTTGTGCAAATCATCAATTTTCTTTTCCAAAACGTTGCACTCTTCACATTTGAGAGTACTCTCCTTTTTATTTTCATAAGAGTTGCAAGAGGAGATCTTACTTACAAAAATTTGTTTTTCTTTAAGAATGTCTATTTCCTTGTTTAAAATTTCGATTTTAGAGTGAAGAGTGGAAATAGTTTTCTTAGAAGTGGAAACAATCTTTCTAAGTTTGGTTGATTCATTATTCAGTTCTTCACAAATACTAAGCAGTTCATTATAAGTTAAATCATACTCAGTTTCAATAAAGTTTACCTCATATTCCTCATGCTCCGCCATGAGACATAGTTTTGCTTCCTCTTCTTCAGATTCATCGGATGACTCCATGTCATTTTCTTCCCAAGTGATGTATGCCCTTCTTCCTCTTGATTCCCATTGGGGTTTTCTGTCCGGTTTCTCATATTTTTTATTTTGAGGGCAGTTTGGCTTTATGTGCCCCTTCTTACCACATTTGTAGCATGTTGGATTGAAGGAGGTTCCTTCCTCATTCTTCTCTTGAGGATTAGCCCATTGTTTTGATTTTCCTTTGCGCTTCATGAAGTTGTTGAATCTTCGCACCATTAGGCTCATGTCTTCATCATTGCTGTCGTACTCTTCCGTGTCACTTTCTTTGGCACATGCTTTTAGAGCAAGTCATTTCTTTTTCTTTTCACCTTCCTCGCTTTCAGTTAGTCGATTCAGTTCGAGCTCGTGCTCCTACAATTTTCCAAACAGAGTAGTTAAGTCCATAGAGGATATGTCTCTTGATTCCGAGATAGCCGTCACTTTGGGTTGCCAATTTCTATTTAGGCATCGTAGCACTTTATTGGTCAAATCCGCATTTTCGAAGGATTTTCCGAGGCCTCTGAGATGGTTAACTATGTGGATGAAACGTTTGTTTAGTTCTTGGATGGTTTCACCCGGTTTCATCTTAAATAGTTCATACTCATGAGTTAATGTGTTCATTCTAGCCCTTTTGACCTCGGTAGTACCTTCATGGGTCACTTGAAGGGCGTCCCACATTTCCTTGGCGGTTTTACAATTTGATACGCGATAGAACTCATCGATGCTTAAAGCAGTTGTGATGATGTTCTTAGCTTTCAAATTGTATTGAACCTTTTCTTTTTCCTCTTTGGTCCAAAGAGATCTAGGTTTGTTCACCATTTCATCATTAACAAGATGAGTGGGAACAAATGGACCATTTATGACAGCATCCCAAATATCACAATCTACTCCCTCAATGAAAATTTTCATTCTTGTTTTCCAATAATCATACCCTTCACCATTGAAAGATGAGGGTCTGTTTAAGGAGTCATTTGAAGTCATCTTGCCTCTTGAGACAGTTAGTCTTGACCAAGAGTCTAGCTCTGGTACCACTTGTTGACCAAGTGACTTCAAACACAAGAGGGGGGGTGAATTGTGTTATAAAAAAATGCGATTAAAAATAAAGTTTTTAAAAGATTTTGATCAAAAAGATGCTTGAATTTAAATACCTGTGATAAAGCAATAAAATAACTTGTAAGTAAAATAAAGGAGATGAAGGGAAGAAGATGACACAAAGAGATTTATACTGGTTCGGCCAAACCACAGGCCTACGTCCAGTCCCCGAGGAATGCTCCAAGGGATTTCAACTAATCACTAGCTTTTAAAACAGGTTCAGCTAGACACCTTTACAATCAAGAACTTACAACACCGGGATATCACCTCCCTGAGAAAAACCTTCAAGAACCAAGAGATTTGATAGCACACTCAATAGTGTGGATAAAACAAGTTGAAGCACAGATTACACAATATCAAACTATGTGAATTATAAAGCTCTCAAAAATAAAATATTAGCAAGTGAAAGAGTAGTATGAGAGTGTTAGAGAAGAGTGTGAAATGCGTATGAAATTGTGTGAAAAGAGTGGAGAATGAGACTCCTATTTATAGGCTTAGGAGAGATCTAGATTTGGAGCTATGAGATAATCGATTATGTGATGGATGCTTTGGAGATGATAATCGATTAGGAGCCTTCCTTAATTGGTATTAATCGATTATGAGCTATGTTAAAAATATGGCATAATCGATTAGGTGCTTCCTTAGATCTTACTAATCGATTATGTGCTTCAATGAAACAAGGAGGTAATCGATTAGTGGCTTTAAAAAATGAGAGAAGAGTAATCGATTATAGGCTTGAAGAAATGAAGTGAGTAATCGATTATTGGCTTCCTAAAACATAGGAATCGATTATTGCCTTATAGGAAAAAGGAAAGAAATCGATTATGAAGTAGAATGAAAGAGAGAATGAATCGATTATTAGCTTGAATTTAGGATATGTTGAAATCGATTTTTTTGCTTGAATATACTAGGGAGGAAATCGATTTCTTCTAATTTTTTTTGGAAGCAATGTGAATCAAATATAGTCTTTGTAAAATCGATTTTATGCTTCTAAAAAATATTTTCACAATTTTTTGTGCTTGTCCTATTTAATCTTTCACAATTTATGAAAAACATTTGTGAGTGTGTGATTTCTTTTATATTTGAGAGCTTTATTTTCACTTACAATATCCTAAACACACACAACAGTAAAAAAAATCTTGACTGTCGCTTGATTGCATTTTTCCGCTTTTTGCAGTCTTGACCTTTTTTTCCTTCTTTTGTCAATCATCAAAACCTGATTATTCTTGTCAAGGCATATATTCACAACTTCCCCATCATGTGTCTTCACCTGTACAAGACTAAAAAAAGTTAATCTTAAAAAGCTCATTTGAATGTACTTTCAGTTGATAAATACAATACAAGGTTAAAATGATTTTGTAAAATCATGAGTACTTGTCCATTCACGAATGCATATATTTATTGAATGATCAAGGTAATCCTAGAAAACCAAAACTCAACTCAACACACAGAGGATAGTATTGGGGAATACAACAACATTGCAAAGCTGAATTATATCTCCAGGAGCAGCAACACGAATTTTTGAGTCCAAAACATGAAAACAGTGAGTAAACTGACTCAGAACACACATTTTTCAGTCTATTGAAAAGAAACCCTAGCAAAGAACAGAATAAAAATTGAAAAATAAAAATAAATTAAAAGGAAAATCAAACTAATTGAGGAACCTGCTCGTCGTCGTCGTCAGGGTCACCACCACGTTCGCTGTCACCTGCTTCTTCTTCATCTTCTTCATCGTCCTTATCATCGTTGCCGCCTTCAGGAGCATCTTCGTCATCCTCATCTTCTTCATCGTCATCTTCATCGTCACCATCGTCTCCATCGTCTACTACTTCGTCGGCGAAATCCTCTTCAGTATCCTCACTGAAAACGATGACTTCGTTTTCCTCAACTTGTTCTTTTGATTCCGCAACGGTGAGAGGTGAGGGGGAGGAGAAACGCGAGTGAGCGCGATGACTGATGAGGGAGTTAGAGGTGCATGAGATCTGACGACGGTGAGAGGTTAGGGGGAGGAGAAACGTGACGGTGAGAGGTGAGGGGGAGGAGAAACGCGGCGGTGAGACAAGTACCACGGCGAACGACGAACTGGGGAGAGAGCGGAAGGGTCTGAGAGTGAGAGTGAGAAGCTTAGGGTTCGCATAAGTAAGAAGGAGAGAAGAGCTTAACGATTCTGAGAGTGAGAAGGGTGTTCGCGTAAGTGAAATTATTTTGTTTCTATTTTGGTACTTTAGAAGTCAGGCGTGATACACGCCTGACTTCTAAAGTACCAAAATAGAAACAAAATAATTTCACCCTTAAATAAAAGTTTGCCACCGCGTCAACATATAAAGTCAGGCATCTGAGGGCCTGACTTTAAATGCCTAATTCTTTTCTTGATTTTGCACTAGTGAATGTTAATTGAAATAAAAATAGGAATTCAAACCAGAAACTAGAACATAAAAAGGTCTCTAAACATGCAAGATCGACCTAAGACCCTAGAAGAGGATTTAGCTATCCATAGTGTTCGAGAACAATAAAATAAAATTAGGAGTCATAAATTACAGAGATAAAAATAACCCGGAATAGAGAAATTTCTGATCCTGAAAATTTAGTCTCATTTTTCTGGTCCGGAGCTCTCTCATGGTGTCGAGAACGGTACCCAAAACTCTCTCCTCTATTTGCCGGCGCTACTGTTGTGTACGGCTTCCTTCCTAATTCACGTGTGCGGCTACTGTTTTTTTTTCCTGCGTTGAATTGCCTCCCCCTTTTATATTCTTAGCCTAGGTTTGAGTAACTAAATTGCTTTTGGGCTTTGACAATTGGGTTAATGGGCTGATCTTCTTCTTTTTTAATTTAAGCACTCCTATTCTTTGTTGTGACCAATTCAAATCATGGGCTGCTCTCATTTGGCACATCCATATATACCATATATGTATATATATATATATATATATATATATATATATATATATATATATATATATATATATATTAAGTCACACTTTTATTCTTTTAATCCATTTCCACCTGTAAAATATAGAGCTAAATAAATCAGTAATTTATATAATTGATAACGAATGCTCTAAAAAATGACTTAAAAGTATCTCTAAAAATGGGCTAAATTAGAGTTAATCAGCGCCAAAAACTTGTTGCGTTAAAAACACACTTAGAGCAAGTGTACTCTTTCGCAGAAGTAGTATAACAGATTATCGTATCCACAGGGACTAATTAACAAGTACCAAACTAATCAAGATTTTCTATTGTTCAGACGGACTAATAATTGAGTTGTAATAAAAACAAGTAAAAAGAAATAAATAACAATAATTAAAATACTAGATTTAATCGATGGAGAGAGGTCTAGGGTCACGGTTTCACTTGCAAGCTTCGATTCCCCTATGTCTAATTCTACCTAAATTCCTTTATTTTATTTACTTACCAATCCCTTTACTAAAGCTATTAATCCGTTTGGTCATTCGCGATTAATATTCTTTTTCCTAAACTCACCCTTGTTTGGTCATGCAAGAATTTAAGTTGAGGAAAAGCATAAAGAACGAAAAGGTTGAATGATTGGAAGACTAAATTAAAGTTTGGTCATGCATTAGTTATAGCCCCAATTATCCTATAGGTCCACCAACTAATTGCAGTATGGTCGCTGATCAACTAGTTGATTATGAACATGCAAAGGGTGATTAATCCAAAGAACGTGATTAAATTACTAGGACAATATTAATTGAAATAAAAATAGGAATTCAGATTAAAAATTAGAACATAAAAAGGTCTCTAATCAAGCAAGATCCACCTAAGACCCTAGAAGAGGATTTAGCTATCCATAGTGTTCAAGAACAATGAAATAAAATTAGGGGTCATAAATTACAGAGATAAAAATAACCCGGAATAGACAAATTTCTGATCTTGAGAATTTAGTCTCCTTTTTCTGCTCCAGAGCTCTCTCACAGTGTCAAAAACGGTACCAAATACTCTCGTTTCTCCTTGCGGGTGCTACTGTTGCTGTCAACGTCTGTCCATTTTCTCCTTTTCTTGTAAGGCACTTTCTTCTTAAATGTTACGGCTTGCTTCTTTTTATTATAGCTTTAGCTTGTGAGTCTAACCTAAGCTTCATTTATCATGGGCCTTGAATTCTTTTTGGGCCTTCCATTTGATTATGCATTGGACCTTTTCATAATCCAGCAATCCTAGCTAATTCCACTTCATGCACCTGAGCCCAACTCTTTTCTATTTTGTCGTGGACTTCACTCTCAGCAATTGGGCCATACATATTGCTTGGCACTTTTTAATTCTCCACAATTCAACAATCAGCCATATACATACATACATACATACATACATACATACATACATATATATATATATATATATATATATGAAAGACTTAAAATGGCTTTTAGTTCCCTTTTTATATTTAATAATTCTTTCCTGTCAAATATAGAACAAATTAAGTCAACAATGTATTCAAGTGATAATTATTGTTCTAAAAAATGACTAAAACATGTCTCTAAAAATACACTAAATTGGAGTTTATCACATGCATATCATACATTTGTGACACATGATGATTTATGGCTTATGGCGATTGAGGACTCGTGATTATCTCTGAAAAATTGATGTTTGTATATTGACTTGCTGGATTTACTTTATATAAGGGTTTATCAATTTCAACCGTTTACATTTTCCTGAAAAGAATGTGTATCCTATATGTATTTCAAAATACTTGTTGTTTCACAGTATGTTAGTCAATTAATTTATTGTTGTACTTAAATTAAATGAAACTAGTGTCCGCCTTGATGTTTATCTTATAGTCTTAATATGGATCGAATGTCACTAGTGGAAAAATGGGATTCAAAGTCGGACCTTTCGGACATTTAAAGTCGGACCTTCACCCGACTTCTATTAAGGCGACTTAGAAAGTATGTGTTTTTAAAGTCGGACCAAGGTCCGACTTAAAAAGAACGTTTTTAAGTCGGATATTTAGTCCGTCCGACGTTAAAAGTGTTTTTTTAACGTCGGGTATTTTATTAACTCTGACTTGAAAAGTATTATTTTAAAGTCAGATGACATAGACGTCCGACTTTAAAAGTGTTTATTTTTTTTTTTTGATGGTTTCAATTTTTTTGATTCTCCTTATAGGTACCAATATTTTCTATACAGTTTTAGCAGCATTTTCAGCACAGTTTCAGCACACATACATACACGGCTAATAAAAATTCTACACTTAAATATCGTGTTAAACTCTTCGATTTCATACCAAAATGTATGTAAATGTACTACACTTTTATCTATGCAAAAAAACAAGGTACGTACGCTAATCTACTACAACTTCTTGATATTAGAATATTAGGCATCATGGGCGCTTTTTAAAAGCGCCTCTAAAGCCCTCCGAATTTTGGGCATTAGGGGTGCTTTTTAAAAAGCGCGCTGATAGCGCTGATGCCGCCCAAAATACGGGGGGCCTTTAGAGGCGCTTTTAAAAAGCGCCCATGATGCCTAATATTCTAATATCCCCACCTCCCTCTCATTAGTTCAGTCTCTCACTTCCCCTCAACGTTTCTCCCTCAACGTTCTCACTCATTTGCGAA
The DNA here is from genome assembly GCA_039519185.1 of Astragalus membranaceus. Classification (NCBI taxonomy): domain Eukaryota; kingdom Viridiplantae; phylum Streptophyta; class Magnoliopsida; order Fabales; family Fabaceae; genus Astragalus; species Astragalus membranaceus. The sequence continues at coordinate 25,811,811 of CM076853.1, forward strand.
ACCCAAACCCTACTCTCTCAACGTTCTCACTCTCTCTCCCTCAACGTTATGATTTTGTCCATTTGCGAGTTTTGAGTTCGTCTCTCTAGTTTCTTCGCGCGGCCGTTCCTTGCAGTCGCAAGTAAGTTACATTTTCTTTCTTCATCATATCATATTATTCCCGTTTCTCGTTTCTTCCTTTGCACACAAGATGCTTGATGAAATGTAAGCTCCATATTTAAGGGGGTCGAAAAGGAAAGGGGACAGCCGTATGTGCTGGCTAGCGGCGACATTTAGGAGAACTAGCAATGACAGGAACCGTCGCGATGTGGAGGTTGGAGGCATATATGATGTAGTGGTCTAGAAGCTCGCATGGCTTCCTCTAGCCGTTCCAGGTTCTGCGATATCGGCGATATCCAAAAATAAATTATTTTGTAATAATTTAACGAAAACAACATGGTTGCCACCTCAAAACAAAGACTACGTGGCAACATTCGGTCAACATTTTGTTTCCTCATCATTTATGATTAAACGGTAGGGACCGTCATTGCAAACAACTCAAATGTGGTGGACTAAACCTCCTCAAAATTTAATAGAGGCTAAAACTTAAAAGCTCTCAATTTTATAGAGATCAAAAATATGTACCTGTAGTTGCAGACAAAAAACATTTAAAACCTTCTATTCCTTAACTCAAAACCCTGGTATAAATTTTCATTTTTTTTACCTTACTACCAAGCTATAAATTCTTCACATGGTATATATACCTTTATACATCTTGCATAGGATATAGGCAAATGAGAGAAATGTCTAAGCTAAAACACTCATAGGGCAGCTCACCTTTGGCAAGTCAATGGCAGTTTTTGAAAGCTGTAAACTAACTTCAGGATATTGCCTTGCATCACTTGCCAAAAGAGAGACGCCCTACAAATGATTTGCTTACTAATAGAATAGTCCTTCTGTCTTCCTTCCTCTTGTTCTCTAATTATATTATATGTTTGTGTCTTGTTTTTCAAGTAGTGAACGAAACAATCCCTACAAGTTACATAGGCACAACACTTCGTACAGCATCATCTGCTAGAAGATTTACTTATCTAAAAAACAAAAATCTGCTAGAAGGTTTAATGCCTAGGATATACTTGTCTTAATATGCTTGAAGGTTATAAGATGTTGTCATAGTCTTGAAATATTGTTCCCTGTAAGATAAGATTCTGTCGTTATATTTTCTGTCCCCTTAACGTTCAATTTTGAAACGAAAATCTTGATATGCTCCACTACAATGCTACATGAAGTGGGTATGTTAAGTGACCACAGCCATGGGCATTAGGTTTGTCATCACCACAAAGCAAGTCAATAGTAAAGATTTGGTTCCTTATATCCCGTGAATCTTTTTTTTTTGGCAAAAACAGAAATCTATGACTAGCTATTTACATCATAGTGAGTTCATTTAGAATATTTTTAGATGCATAATTTTTTTTTGGACGAAAGATTCGGCTTGCTTCATTAAAAATGGGGCTAGGCCCAAACCCGAATACAACACAACAGGGTTGGACCACACACAGCCCAAACCACAATACACCCGATTCCAAATAGGAGACCCAGATCACTAAATGAACTAACCAACATTCAACTTACACACAAATAGGTGATACAATCAATACACAAGCAGAGAAAGCAAAAATCTAACCCTAAAAGGAAAATAGGAAAAGGAAGCAAACGAAACACCATATATAGAAGCAGAATCCCATCAATTCTGAGAGAAGTCACGAGCAATTGCCAATGCCGGCGATGGAGGAGGGAAGGAGGTCCAGTTTCGAGTGAGAGACGACGCAGTAGCTAAGTGAGCAACAAGATCAGCAACTTCATTCCCATGTCGGTTAGTCCAGAGAACACCCATCGTGGTAAAATCACTCCTGAGATCGTTTATATCCTTGATAATAATCTCGATTTCTCTCCTAATTAAGTTTCCTCTGCACGCTTCAGGAAGATCTAGAGTGTTAGATTCAAAAAGCACATGAGGGAACTTCAAATTCACAGGGAAAGAAACTGCTTCTCTCAAAGCATACTTTTAATTAGTTAGACTTTTATTTTTGTTGTTGCTTTAATTGGGCTTTTACCCTTTAGGCTTTTAATTTCGTGAACGATATGTTCCGAAAATAAAAAGCGTAAAGTGTAGTTGACTTCAGTAGAATTGTCTCTGATTATCTGACGTGAGAGAATCCCAACCCTTAAATACTTTATCTCTCCTATTATAGTTATTTAAACATCACCCACCTTTTTATTGGTGTATGGCCAAGATACCTCTGGCCCTCCGGTCACCAGAAATGATCCTGTCCTTTTTTATTTCTATTATCCTATATGAAGATATTTTTCCCGCTTAGCCTATGTTTCCCCACCTCACCTCCCTATATAAATTTTAAAAATACCCTTAACCCCTCAGTTCACCTCACTTCATTTTCGTCTACAAGTTGTAAGCTAACTTGCTCAAACAATACCGTCACCAACATGTTTCCAAGTTGCAGAAAATCATGAACTCGAAAGTCTTTCTTGTTTGTATCAAATTTTAATCATACACATTTTATCGAGCGGAAAGGAAAAAAATCATTTTCATAAACAAGGAAATTTCATTTTTATTGTTGCTTTAATTATGTAAAGGGGGTCATTTTTTCACGATTTTGCCTAGGGCCATTAAATGTCAGGAACGGGACTGCTAGAAAGCCTTTTTCAATCTTACGAATATAGCTACAGAATATGCAATATTATTTTTATACAAATACTAGTTGATAGTTAAAATATTAATTATACTAAATACTTGTTTCACTATTACATGCTAAAGAAGCGGAGATGCTTTCTAGTGCAGAAAGGGCTATTGAATCAGTTAAATTAAACATTTTGAATCAGTTCAAAGGCCTATTCTTGTGAAAACATGTTTTGGGCTATTGAATCAGTTAAATTAAACATTTTGAATCAGTTCAAAGGCCTACACATTTACTATAATATGTAATAGAACTACAATGAAGCGGGAAGTAAATAGACACAATGGTCAAATATGTTTTGGCTGCTATAAAATTGGGACTTTTTTAAGTTTAGTCTTTATTCATTTTTAATAGGAGTTTTAGTCTTCCATATTTGAGCTATTTACAATAACTATCCCTGCACATTAAATTATTGTTGATGAGGAAATCAAAATGCCAACTAGATATTGCCACGTTCTCGTTTATATTAACATGGCAACCATGTGGTGAGTGACTGATTAAATAAACTTTTTTTCACCAAAACCCTATAATTTTTGTCTCGTGCCTTCTCCATTCCAACCAACTAGGACAGTGGGATGATTTTTATTTTAAATGAAAAAAGAAAAACGAAAAATAAATAGAAGCAACAAAGTGGATACCAAAGTGAGAATTAATGAGAGGGAGATTTGATAAAGAGAGAGAAGTTGAGAGAGAGAGAGAGAGAGGGCAAGCTTTAGAGCAAGGGGGTCGAAAAGGAAAGGGGACAGCCGTATGTGGTGGCTAGCGGCGACATTTAGGAGAACCGGCAACGACAGGAACCGTCGTGCTGTGGAGTTTGGAGGCATATATGATGTGGTGGTCTAGAAGCTCGCATGGCTTCTTCTAGCTGTTCCAGGTTCTGCGATATCCAAAAAAAAATTATTTTGTAATAATTTAACGAAAACAACATGGTTGCCACCTCAAAACAAAGACTACGTGGCAACATTCGGTCAACATTTTGTTTCCTCATCAGTTATGATTAAACGGTAGGGACTGTCATTGCAAACAGCTCAAATGTGGAGGACTAAATTAAAGCTCCTTAAAATTTAATAGGGGCTAAAACTTAAAAGCTCTCTTTCCTAATCCTTAACTCAAAACCCTAGTATAAATTTTCATTTCTTTTGACCTTACTACAAAGCTATAAATTAATATGTATCTGTAGTTGCGGACAAAAAAACATTTAAAACCTTCTAATCCTTAACTCAAAACCCTAGTATAAATTTTCATTTCTTTTGACCTTACTACAAAGCTATTAATTCTTCACATGCTATATATAACTTTATAAAACTTGTATAGGATATAGGAAAATGAGAGAAAGGTCTAAGCTAAAACACTCAAAGGGCAGCTCACCTTTGGCAAGTCAATGGCAGTTTTGAAAGCTGTAAACTAACTTCAATATATTGCCTTGCATCACTTGCCAAAAGAGAGACGCCCTACAAATGATTTGCTTACTAATAGAATAGTCCTTCTGTATTCCTTCCTCTTGTTCTCTAATTATATTATATGTTTGTGTCTTGTTTTTCAAGTAGTGAACGAAACAATCCCTACAAGTTATATAGGCACAACACTTCGTACAGCATCATCTGCTAGAAGGTTTACTTATCTAAAAAACAAAAATCTGCTAGAAGGTTTAATGCCTAGGATATACTTGTCTTAATATGCTTGAAGGTTATAAGATGTTGTCATAGACTTGAAATATTGTTCCCTGTAAGATAAGATTCTTTCCTTATATTTTCTGTCCCCTTAACGTTCAATTTTGAAACGAAAACCTTGATATGCTCCACTACAATGCTACATGAAGTGGGTATGTTAAGTGCACAGCCATGGGCATAAGGTTTGTCATCACCACAAAGCAAGTGTGAATCTTGTTTTTTTGGCAAAAACAGGAATCTATGACTAGCTAGTTACATCATAGTGAGTTCATTTAGAATATTTTTAGATGCATAAATTTTTTTTGGACGAAAGATTCAGCTTGCTTCATTAAAAACGGGGCTAGGCCCAAACCCGAATACAACACAACAGGGTTGGACCACACACAGCCCAAACCACAATACACCCGATTCCAAATAGGAGACCCAGATCACTAAATGAACTAGCAAACATTCAACAACTTACACACAAATAGGTTATACAATCAATACACGAGCAGAGAAAGCAAAAATCTAACCCTAAAAGGAAAAGAGGAAAAGGAAGCAAACGAAACACCATATATAGAAGCAGAATCCCATCAATTCTGAGAGAAGTCACGAGCAATTGCAACCGCCGGCGATGGAGGAGGGAAGGAGGTCCAGTTTCGAGGGAGAGACGACGCAGTAGCTAAGTGAGCAACAAGATCAGCAACTTCATTCCCATGGCGGTTAATCCAGAGAACACCTATCGTGGTAAAAACACTCCTGTGAACGTTAATATCCTTGATAATAATCTCGATTTCTTTCCTAATTAAGTTTCCTCTGCACGCTTCGAGAAGATCTAGAATGTTAGATTCAAAAAGCACATGAGAGAACTTCAAATTCACAGCGAAAGAAACCACTTCTCTCAAAGCATACTTTTAATTAGTTAGACTTTTATTTTTGTTGTTGCTTTAATTGGGCTTTTACGCTTTAGGCTTTTAATTTCGTGAACAATATGTTCCGAAAATAAAAAGCGTAAAGTGTAAAGTTGACTTCAGTAGAATTGTCTCTGATTATCTAATGTGAGAGAATCCCAACCCTTAAATACTTTATCTCTCCTATTTTAGTTATTTAAACATCACCCACCTTTTTATTGGTGTATGGCCAGAAAGGATCCTGTCCTTTTTTATTTCTATTATCCTATATGTAGATTTTTTTCCCGCTTCGCCTATCTTTCCCCACCTCACCTCCCTATATAAATTTTAAAAATACCCTTAACCCCTCAGTTCACCTCACTCCATTTTCGTCTACAAGTTGTAGGCTAACTTGCTCAAACAATACCATCACCAACATGTTTCCAAGTTGCGGAAAATCATGAACTCGAAAGTCTTCTTGTTTGTATCAAGTTTTAATCATAGACATTTTATCGAGCGTAATGGAAAAAAAATCATTTTCATAAACAAGGAAATTTCTTTTTTATTGTTGCTTTAATTATGTAAAGGGTGTCATTTTTTCACGATTTTGCCTAGGGCCATTAAATGTCAGGAACGGGACTGCTAGAAAGCCGCTTTCAATCTTACGAATATAGCTACAGAATATGCAATATTATTTTTATACAAATACTAGTTGATAGTTAAAATATTAATTATACTAAATACTTGTTTCACTTTTACATGCTAAAGAAGTGGAGATGATTCTAGTGCAGAAAAGGCCTATTGAATCAGTTAAATTAATCATTTTGAATCAGTTCAAAGGCCTATCCTTGGATATTATAGGATGATCCAGGGAGAATTATTTAAATGACTCCATAATTTTTAAGTGCTTCAAGAATAATTCTATTGAATTTTTCAAATAATCTGAAATGAGATTTCTATTTTCCTTGGGCTCTCACTATTGTTCACTCCATACCCTTTTTATTCTACAAACCTAATTTCCTTCGTAGCCATAGCCGCCATCCCTTGTTCAGTTGTTCTCATCGAAATTCACTTTCTCTCATTACTGCTTACCTTTCTTCTCTTCCTATGAGTAGTATTAGCTTTTCACTTTAACATATCAAAGTTCACGCCAATAGCACTACACATGGTCATCGACACATTTAGGCCATTAATGAGTGATTGTGGAAGTTCAAGATTTTTAGTAATGGACCTATATTGTTTCACCCGATGTTTATCATTCTGGAGACACTAGTGGAAAAAAGATATTTAGCGTCGGTTAAATTGGACATTTAGAATAACCGACGCTAAATGTCACATTTAGCGTCGGGTGTTCAGATAACCGATGCTAAATGCCCATTTCATCACTGTTTTTGCTGTCTGAAAATGACATTTAGCATCCGTTATTTGAAACAACCGATGCTAAATGTCCTGAAAAATGACATTTAGCATCGAGTGTTTGAAACAACCGATGCTAAATGTCCTGAAAGTGACATTTAGCATCGGTTGTTCCAAATAACTGATGCTAAAAGTCATTTTTGATAAAAAAAATGACATTTAGCATCGGGTGTTTAAATAACCGATGCTAAATGTCCTGAAAGTGACATTTAGCATCGGTTGTTCCAAATAACAGATGCTAAAAGTCATTTTTGATAAAAAAAATGACATTTAGCATCGGGTGTTTGAAACAACCGATGCTAAATGTCATTTATTGATACATTTAGCATCGGCTGTTCAAACAACCGATGCTAAATGTCATTTTCTTGATAAAAAAAGACATTTAACATCGCTTGTTTGAAACAAGCGATGCTAAATGTCGAGTTTCTTTTTATACATGCCTCACAAACATCACTTACAACATCAAGTCATACAAGAAGAGAATAATATTCAAGAACTATGGTAATTACATTGAGTCAGAGTGGAGTCAACATTTTTTTCAGCTACACACATTAAGTCAGAGTCATCAACCTCACGGCTTAATTAATTTCATGAAAGTATTGAGATTGGTAATCAATTTCACCAATGTTAATTAAAGCCTATTCAGTTTTGTTATTAAAAAATAAACTGTTAACAGTTTGTTTCTCAAAAAAAAAACTGTTAAGTTGGTTTTGAAAAAATAACTAACTAAACAGTTTGTTATTATAACAAACTGAGTTGGCTGTTTCTAAACAACCAAAAGCCTAACAGCTATATCCATACATCCTGTATATATATACACACACAGTCTTATGAAAAAAACTCAATCAATAAAGAATCAGTTTTGATACAACAGTTCTGTATGAAAGAAAATTTTATTAAAAGTTTTTATACCCTAAGTTCTGTTGCTTCCAGTTTCTTCTTCTGCATAATCATCATTCTGTTCAGTGTGTGTGAGCCATCTTCCTTCAGCAAGTGGCTGTTCTCATTCTCACATACAAAGAAAAAGAACACAGTGGTTAGTATAGATTTTTTCAGTGACTGAAAAATCTCAGAAAAGAAAACAAAGAGAGAGTGAGGGTGAGAAAGTACCTTTGTTTCTCAGTGTGAGAATCAAACTGTTGATGATCTTCAAAGCGTGAAGATCCAGTACATGTAAAACGCAAGATTCAGAAGGTTAATACTGTTCAGCACAACAAAAACTCAGTAAACAAGAAAAGATCAGAGGAGTGTTCTTTACCTCTTGTTGAAGATCTACGCAACAGATCTGCAGCCCGGAAACAGTTTCAGAGTTAGGATTTTGTGATTAGTAACAAAACCTAGAAAAACAAGAAACTGAAACAGCAAGGTAAAGTCAGTGTTCTACTTTACTATGTGTAGATCCTTGTGCGTAGCAGCAAGATCCGTGAGGATCAAAACCAGAAACAGAAGAGAAAAGAAGTAAGTCGGAGTTTGAGAACTAGGGTTTCAAACCGAAGAGAAGAGAGAAGAATCTTAGAGAAAAGAAAGCAGACACTACAAGAAAATCGACGATTTCCGACGGCAATTTTCGTCGAAATGCAGCAATTTTCGTCGGAAACTCTGACACATTTTCGTCGCAAATCCGTCGGAAATCCGTCGGAAATTTAAGAAAAATAAAAAAAAAATTTAAATTATACATACTAATCAGTACTAATACATACTATTTAATAATCCTTAAACCTTTCCTAGTTTCCATTGATTGAAAATGATTTACTCTTAACTGTTTCAGTTAGAATCTAATTGAATTGTTTCTATTTTATTGAATTTTCTGAATGAGTACATAGAGACTATTTATACAGCATTGCTACTGAGCTTACAACAGGAGGCAGAGTCACTGCAGAGAACTATACTGCAGTGACTATTTTACAGTGCTTGTAATTACAGAATAGTAAACCTATTTTACAGAATAGTAAATCTATTTTACATATTTTACATACTCTAACACGCAGGGCCAGAATCACCGCAAATACAGTTCCTCCAAGTGTGCAGATGACCTACAATTCATAGACCAAAAATACACATTACATTGCATTAAAAGAGGACTGCTGCAAAGTACAAGCACACACTGGCATAATTCAACAAATATGAGGCATTCATAAAAGGTTCAAAATGCAGGGCATATCTAAAGCACCTAGAACAGAGGAATTAACAATCACTACTAGAAAAGTGGTATTTAATGAGGGATTTTTGAGATGGATATGTATCCCTCACTAATACTGAGGGATTTAGCTACGAAAATAATCAATCAATCTTGATTTACGTTTGTGACGAATTTAGAGACGGAAAATATCTCTCTCTAAACATTCCGTCTCTAAATTCGTCACAAAATATCAAAAAGCCGTTTAGAGACGGATTTAGAGATGGAAAGGCACCCCTGGCTAATAGCGAGGAAGCAATAATCCGTCACTAAACGTTTAAAAGACGTTTAGAGAGGGATTTTGAGAAGGAAATGAATCCCTCATTGATAGCGAGGAAAGGAATCCCTCACTAATAGCGAGGAATTCCTGATCCGTCGCTGACCAAAAATTTGCCTTCCCAACAAGCGCCCTTTTGTTTTCACTTCCCTCCCATTAACGCCTCAATATCACTCACACAACACTCCCACGCTCAATTTTCTCTCTCCTCATTTTCAAACAAAAAAAACTTTTCTCTTTCCTCGCGTTCTTTCTCCCTCTCGTTCCTCTTCTCTGTTCCTTCAACAATCAAGCTCAGAGCTCTCAACTCTCAAGCCCTCCTCCTCCTTCCCCTCCGTCGCAAGCTCCCTTCCATCACACCAGCAGCTTTCGTTCGTGACGCCAGCAGCTTCGCGAAATCGGTTTCTTCCTTCCGTTCGAACTTCGCCGCCGTTCGTTCACCGTGGGCGCCCCTTCCCTCCGTCTGTTCGCCGTGGCGCCTCTTCCCTCCGTCCAGTTCGCCGCCTCTGCCATTGCTGGTAGCTTTAAGGTCGGAAATTGATTATCACTCAAAGCCCTAAATCCCTATTTCATATTCTGTTGATTTTGAATCTGTTGATATTTAATCTCTTATGGTTTTCCCCCAATTTTCCCAATGTTGAATCTGTTGACGTTGATGTTGTGATTTTCCCCAATTTTTCCAATTTTGATTTTACCTAAATGTTCAATCTATTGAATCCCTTGATGTTGATGTTGTGATTTTCCCAATTCTGATTTTCCCTAATTTTCTCTAGTTTCCTGAATCTATTGATTTTCCCAAAAGGTTGATTTCTCATATTATTTTAACTGTTATTGATTTTTGACTTTCCAATACTTCGAATCTGAACCGTATATCATTGCTTCTTGTTTGTGTATGCAGCCAAGTATTTGCTAGTGGAAAGGAAAGGATCCATTGATGTTATTGTTCATAAAGATTCAAGTGCTACCGATGTCGTAAAGTCATTGGTGAAAAATCAGTTATATTCAACAACAGTCATTGGTGCCACTTTTCAGGTATAAATTAGTTATATTCTACATTATTCTGTATTTACTTGAGAAATGACTGAACTGAAGTTTTTAGGGTAGGTTTGTTTTTTTGGTTTATTGCTTTTAGTGTTTCTTAGGTGCAATGTTTTGACAATTAAACATTGAAACTATTTTCAGTGGTTTTTGAGGGACCTAACTGGCATGCTTGGAGGAATCTTATTCACATTCAATCAGGTATGCATCTCTCATGAGTTATATTCATTCATTCTTACTAATTTAGAACTGAGATATGCAGCAATGAATGTATGTAGACCATTCTATATTTTGGTTGGCATATATGCTGGTTCAATTCACTCAAATGATTCCAAAATCATGTCTTTTAACTATGATTTTATTTATCCCATGTGCTGCAGGGATCAAATCTTGATAGCAATGCAAAAATGTGGCGTTTGGTTGTAGATCTCATGAATGATCTAGGTAGATTATTTCAACTTCTACTTTTTATAATAGAAATTTGGACAACCACATTTTCTTTATTCAGTTTTCTCAAAAGAATATTCTTTATTCAATTTCTATCCAAAGTGTAGACATATAGGCCAATAATAGTTCAACTCGCGGACTCTTCCAAAGCCATTGACTTTGTTGAATATAAATTTTTTGCTTTCAACTCATATGAATACTACTGATGCAGGTTTGATTTAATTTAAAATTTTGAGTTTGCATATTGTATGGAGAGTTCTTGATATGCCCATCTTGGTGTACTAAAAATATATAAGACTATCGGAAGAGGAGAAACTCTAATTGGAATGCTTTACTTGGCCACTAATGTCTAAATCTGTTTCTTGTTTGTTTTGTTTGAAATATAAAAGCAAGTCATCAGTATATATTTCATTAAGTTCCATCAATTCTATAAGTTCCATCAATTCTATAAAAGTAAGTCACACTACAACATTTTTGGCTTTAGGCCACGCCAACCATTGCCACGGCTAAAAAAGCGTGGCTTAAAACTGGAAGAGGCCATAGTTATAAAAGCGTGGCAATAAGATAGACAATAAGCGACATTTGCCTTGAGTTGACATCAGGCCACACTTTGAAAGTAGATAGGCCACGATTAGAAAACCGTAGATATATAATACCACAATTTTTCAAACGTGGCCTTTGAAAATTTAATAGAAACGTCGCCTAAACTTTAGTCAATTTTTTTTTAACTACGTTGCCTTAATTACCTTTGCCTTCCGTATACGTGATTTTTTTGTCAACAAAAACTTAAGAAAATATAGAAGTACTGTATGTACAGCGCGCTAGGGTAAACAATTCGTCGATCAGAGATCTCCCCTACCCCTTCGTCTCTGTCTAGCTTCCATCTTCGCGCGCGCTCCATCTCCGCGCGATCAGAAAATTTCACAACAAATTAGATGGATTCAATGGGTAAAGGGTAACAGTGCCTTCGTCATCCTCCCTACCCCTCTCACTTCTCTCAACAAGAAATCCCTAATTTCAAGCATCGCCAACGCTGCCGTGGTAAGCATCGCCTGCCGTCGTGGAGCGTCGTACAACGATCATCTGTCGTGGTAAGTACACCAGCCACCGTCGCCGGTGGTTTCTCTCCTTTTCCTCTTATTGATTCGTTGTTCTGTTCTTCCCCCTTTCCCCCTTTCTTCTCATTTTCTGTTCTTCCCTTTCTTCTCATTGTTCTGTTCTACTTGCTTTTTATCATCATTCGATTCATCTTTAATCTTGTTTTATCCTCACGCGAATGATTACACTTCTTAAAACCCTAGATTCTGCTTTCTATTACAATATAGGCTAGTTCTCACGCTATGTTTGGTAACTGAGAATCTAGAGGAATCTGAAATATGGATGGTTTAGGATCTTTGGTTGATTTTTGTTGTTGTAATTTGTGATGTTTGGAATGGAGTTTGAAGTCTCTGGGAATAATTTAATACTTAGAAGCAGTTTCTTTCGGTACTAACAACGTAGGAGAAAGTTGACAGGAAGAAAAATAGTACTTTTAGTTAAACTTTATTGTTATTTTGGTAATTGTAGTGAAGTTATTGCATTGAGTTTCAGACTTTTGAGACTTCAGACTTTTGAGTTATTGAAAGTTTGAGTTGATTGCATTGAAGTTATGTCAAATGGATTAGGGCTGGTAAAAAATGGTGCTTCAGACTTTTGAGTTATTGAAAATTCAATGTGTGTGCGCGGACTAACTGACTCAATCGATCACTTGGCCCTGGTTTGAATAGTGAAAATAAATCTTGGTAATAGTTATTGCCAACTTATAGGAGAGTAGATAAGATGGAGGGTAGTGAGTAGTTAGAGGCAGAGGAAGACCAAGAAAAACTATAGCAAAACTATGAAGAAAGACTGAGAGACCTACAGTTTCATTATGCACGTGGTTCATGATAGATCATTATGGCGTCGGGTGATCCATGTAGCCAACCCCATGTAGTGGAACAAGACTTGTTGTTGTTTGCTTGTTTGTTTAGTTATTGCCTTCTTCAAGGATTAAAACTGAAAAAAATAAAGATTGTTGCAGTGGGTTTTTTCTTGCTCCAATTGTTTCCCTATAATAGATTATCTTTTCAAATTTAGTTTTCTCTATGCAAAAATGTCCAGTGGTTCCTGACAAGCTTATGTAACTAGAATTTGATTAATTATTGTTAGGACATTTATGTGAGGGAAATTATATCTGTTGGAATCTGAGAATCTAGTGGAATCTGAAATATGGATGGTTTAGGATCTTTGGTTGATTTTTTTGTTGTAATTTGTGATGTTTGGAATGGAGTTTGAAGTCTCTGGGAATAATTTGATACTTAGAAGCAGTTTCTCTCCTTTGTAATTTGTGTCGCCGGTGGTTTCTCTCCTTTTCCTCTTATTGATTCGTTGTTCTGTTCTTCCCCCTTTCCCCCTTTCTTCTCATTTTCTGTTCTTCCCTTTCTTCTCATTGTTCTGTTCTTCTCACTGTTTTAGGGTTCATTTATTGCTGTTGCTGTGTTCATTTAACTGATACTCACGCCAACTCCAACCAAGCATCGCCAACGCTCACTCTCGCGGAAGGTTTGATACTCACTCCCTTTTTTTTCTTTCAATTTGGTGTTCATTTATTGCTGTTGCTGTGTTCAGTAATGATTTAATTGATTTGAGTAAAGAAATTGATTTGAAAAAATTTCAGTTGTGAATCCTTTCATTTTAGGGTTTATACATTCATTTTTATTTGATTTGATTGAAAATGCTTCTTGCTGTGTTCTGTTTTTCCCTTTCATTTTAGGGTTCATACATTCATTTTTATTTGATTTGATTGAAAATGCTTCTTGCTGTGTTCTGTTCTTCCCTTTCATTTTAGGGTTCATACATTCATTTTAGGGTTCATACATTCATTTTTAGTAGAAATTAGTAAATGCTTCTTGCTGTGTTAGTTAGTAAATGCTTCTTGGATCAATAGTGCATTTTTACATGTTGTTATAGTATCTATATATCATCATTTCTATTGTGAATAATTTAATTATTATTTTTCATATATTAGATTTAAGGTCATGGACAAAGGCTGGACTAATCTCCCAAGATATAGTAGAGAGTATAAGAAGGGCGTTAAGTCATTTTTAAATTTTGCATATACTGAAGGAAAGCCTCAAGGACGTGAGATTTTATGTCCTTGTGCTGAGTGTAGAAATGATTCTTGGTTTAGAAGAAAAGTGGTATACGATCATTTAATTGGTAATGGTTTTCTAAAAGGCTACACCGTTTGGGTAAACCATGGGGAGAATATACCATCGCCTGTGAGAACCGACAATGTGACAGATGATCAAGAGGGCTCACATGATGACATTGATGGCTTATTGCACGACACATTTAGAAATGTCGCAGAAGCAGTAACGGGTAGTGAGGGTCCCAATGAGGATGCTAGAAAGTTCTACAACTTGATTAACGAGGCTAAACAAGAACTATACCCAGGATGCAAAGACTTCTCTACTCTATCATTCATTATTCGACTTTACTTGTTGAAGTGTCTACATGGATGGAGCAATGCATCGTTCACCGCCCTTTTAGAATTATTGAAGGAAGCGATGCCGAATTTAAACATACCGGGATCTTTTAACAAATCAAAGGCCATGATTAGTGATTTGGGCCTTGATTATAAAAAAATTCATGCATGTCCAAGTGATTGCATGCTATATTGGAAAGAGCATGAGAATGACACCTCTTGTAGTGTTTGTAAATTGTCACGATGGAAGGAATTCCCTCAGGTAGAAGGTGAGTTGGAGCAAGCAAAAGACGAACATAAAGTGCCCGCAAAGATTTTGAGACACTTTCCCTTGATTCCTCGACTTCAACGGCTATTTATGTGTTCAAATACAGCGGAGTCAATGAGATGGCATGAAGAAGAACGCTCAAAGGATGGGAAATTGAGGCATCCTGCTGATGGCCAAGCATGGAAGGATTTTGATAAACTTCATCCAGAGTTTGCTTTAGAGCCTCGTAATGTAAGACTTGGCTTAGCGAGTGATGGCTTCAATCCATTCCGGACCATGAGCATATCACATAGTACGTGGCCTGTCGTGATGGTAGTATACAACTATCCACCTTGGTTGTCCATGAAGTCTGAAAGTACATTGTTGTCATTGTTGATTCCTGGACCAACATCACCGGGGAACAATATTGATGTGTATCTTCAACCGTTAATTGAGGAGTTGAAGGAGTTATGGGAATTAGGAGTTGAGACATATGATGCCTCAAGAAATCAAACCTTTAAAATTCGTGCAGCTCTCCTATGGACTATAAGTGACTACCCTGGGTATGCTATGTTGTCAGGTTGGAGCACCAAAGGAAAGTTGGCATGTGCATGCTGTAATTATAACACTAATTCATCCTACTTGAAACACAGTCACAAGATGTGTTACATGGATCACCGTGTCTTTTTACCAACGAGTCATGCTTGGAGAGCTAACAAAAGGTCCTTTAATGGAAAAAAAGAGCTTAGGTCAGCACCACCTTTGTTAAAAGGGGCAGAAATTCTAGAATCCTTAAGATCTTTCAAGAATGAATTTGGAAAGAAGAAAAAGAGGAAAGTTGATGGTCCCTGGAAGAAGAGATCGATTTTTTTTGAGTTGCCTTATTGGGCTGGAAATACATTGCGTCATAATCTTGATGTAATGCACATTGAGAAAAACATATATGATAATATTATAGTGACTCTCTTGGATATGGCTGGGAAGTCAAAAGATCATCTTAATGCTCGTTATGATTTGCAAGATATGGGAATTAGAAAGAAACTTCATCCAAGGGAGATTGGTGGTGGCCGCACAGAGTTTGCAAAAGCTTGTTTCCCAATGAATTCCCATGAAAAGTCTATTTTCTGTAGTGTTTTTAAGGGTGCTAAATTACCAGACGGGACTGCATCAAATATATCTAGGTGTGTGCAAGTTGGTGATAAGAAAATATCAGGCTACAAGAGCCATGATGCACATTTCATGCTACATTACTTATTACAAGTAGCAGTAAGAAGCACCATGCCTGATGCGGTGGCTGAGCCTCTGATTCACCTTGGGTCCTTTTTTCGCTCTCTATGTATGAAAGCTATTCAAGTGCAGGATTTGGATGTCTTAGAAGCGGATATTGCAAAAACACTTTGTCAATTGGAGATGATTTTTCCTCCTAGTTTCTTTGACATAATGGTTCACTTGCCTATTCATTTGTCCAATGAAGTGAGATTAGGTGGTCCTGTTCAATTTCGATGGATGTATCCCATCGAAAGATACTTGTGTAAACTTAAAAGTTATGTCCGTAACAAAGCACATCCAGAAGGTTCTATTGCTGAGGGGTATTTGGCTGAAGAGGCTTTGACTCTTTGCTCAAGATATCTGCATAAAAATGTGGACACGAGGCTAAATAGAAAAAGTCGGAATCATGACAACAATGACTTATGTGAAGTAGATCTAGCCGATTACTTTTCATATATTGGTCGTCCTTTAGGGGGGAAGAAAAATGGTGACCCATTTTCTCTAGATTCAACAACAAAAGCTGTAGCTCATCGATACATCTTATTCAATTGTGATGATGTTCAAATATACATCAGGTCAGCTATATCGTTAATTGTTCTTACTCATATAAAACCTATTTTAGATTTAATCTAACAAATAACAATGTTGTCTTTGTAGAGAGCATGATGATATTGTTAATAGCCACACTAAGAAAAGAAAGTGGATCAAGGCCAAAACCCAATGCCAAGATTTTAGTGAATGGTTTAAAACTCGAGCCTTGGAAGATGATGTATCAGGTCAGCTAAAGGAATTATCTAGAGGTCCAAGTGATGTTGCAAAAAGGTTTTCGGGTTATCTTATCAATGGATATAGATTCCATACTAAGAAACGAGATGCAAGACGAAAAAGCCAAAGTTCTGGTGTCACTTTGGTTTCATTGACTCCAAGTTTTGCAAGCTCTAAGGATGGAAATCCTACGACAGCAGCCATCACATATTATGGAGCAATCTGTGATATAATTGAGCTAGATTATTATGGTCACTTCAAATTTGTGTTGTTTAAGTGTGATTGGTTTGAGGTTGAACAAGACAAGTTTGGGCTTACTTGTGTAAAGTTCAATAAAAAGTGTTCCCAAAATGATCCATTCGTTTTGCCTTCTCAAGTCCATCAATGTTTCTATGTGCAAGATCCTCTTGATCCAAATAGGCATTATGCTATGAAAACAGTTCCTAGAGATTTATTTAGCATGGGTGACCAATCAAATCTAACAGCCCAAGAAGCTTATCAAAATGACGATGAAATCAATTGGGCTAGGGAAGATATGCCTGCAACAATAATTGAGAATCCTTTAGATGTTATGCAAGAAGCTGAAAATGAAGATTACTCCGATGAGAACTAACATTAAGTAGACTGTTTTTGTTGTCTTTATTATTTTTGAGTTGAATTTGTAAGCTTAGATTTGTAAGCCTCATTTGAATATATTGTTTATGCTACTGGAAATTTAGTAGACTTTTTTGGTTGTCTTTATGCTACTGGAAATTCAGTAGCAATTCAGTTTAATGCAATTCAGTAGCATTTTGAATGCAATTCAGTAGCATTCAGTAGCCTCATTTGAATGCAATTCAGTAGCATTCAGTAGCATTTTGAATGCAATTCAGTAGCATTTAGTAGCATTCAGTAGCATTCAGTAGCAATTCAGTTTAATTCAGTAGCATTTTGATTAATTAATTCATTCATTCAGTAGCACAAGTTATGAGAGCACAAGTTTCTGCATAAATATTTAGTTTTATGAGAGCAAAAGTTGAAAGCAAGTTTCTGTTGTGAGAGAAATTAAATTTGAAACATGTTGTTTAGTTAGGTTCAGTGATGAAAAAAAAATCAATTAATTTGTTTTAGAAGACAAGCAAGACAGTATCATTGTATACTGTCTTTACTGTTTTACTGAAAATCTCATTGAACAAAACCCCCCACCCTACTGCTTCATTGTATACTGTTTTACTGTTTTACTGAAAATCTCATTGAACAAAACCCCCCACCCTACTGCTTCATTGTATACTGTTTTACTGTTTTACTGAAAATCTCATATGCTACTGAAAATCTCATTTTGATTAACCAAAACTGTGTGCTTGAACTTTTCAGAACAAATGCAAAACGAAGCAACCTTCAAGAGAAATATGAACTCTCAAGAGAGGGGTCAAAGAAGTACTTCCAATATTGATCTAGGTCACTATAGATCCAGCCATGAACTGCTGAGAGTATTCAAAATCAAGCGTGAACAAGTATTAAAAAATATTGGAGGATCTAACAAACAAAAGAAGCCACCAACCACTAAAGAAGTGAGTTCCCAAGCTATCAAAGTGACTAAACAATTCAATTCTCAAGCCAAAGAAGTTGCACAATTCAAGTTGTCTGACTTTGCAGCAGCTGGCCAAAGAATTTTGGATTCAACTAGGGAGCTTGTACCTACAAAAAAAATTTCAGATAGTGCAAGTAACACTCAACCTAAGATTCCAAGTCAAAGGAGAACAACAATTGAAGCATCCATGGCTAGAGACAAAGGATCCAAACTAATCCAAGATCCAAAAAGTAAAATATTGGCTCAAGTTGAAGGACTTATACAAAGTCAAGATTCAAAAAGGCAAGTAATGAGGAAGAGAGTGGTTGAAGATGATGGATCAAGGGATAGACAACAACTTATAGAAAAGGAGAAGCCTAAGAAAAGGGTGATATCTGAAAATCATACTTCAAGGGAAAAGGAGCAGCCTAAGAAAATGGTGGTTGAAAATGATGGAAGTGTTGGAAATGTCCTTTCAAAACAAAAGCATCAACAACAAAAAAGGGCAATATCTGAAAATCATACTTCAAGGGAAAAGGAGCAGCCTAAGAAAAGGGTGGTTGAAAATGATGGAAGTGTTGGAAATGTCCTTTCAAAACAAAAGCATCAACAACAAAAAAGGGCAATATCTGAAAATCATACTTCAAGGGAAAAGGAGCAACCTAAGAAAAGGGTGGTTGAAGATGAGTCAAGGGCAAGGCAGGAAAATGCAGGCAAGAAGCCAAAAAGGATCCCATTGTGTCCGTCAATGACAATCGATGAGTTTCTTAAAGAAAATAGAGAAGTAAATGAAGAGTTTGAAAATGAAAGTGATGATGAAGAATATGATGTTATGGAAGAAGAAGAAGAAGAAGAAGAAGAAGAAGAGGAAGAAGAGGAAGAAGAAGGCAATGCACACAAAGGTAGCAATTGTGAAACTAATGGCAATGAAATTGAAGGTAAAGATTCCAGTTTATATACAATGTGTAATGATTAATTAATTTTTTTTCATTTGATACATGTATGTCATAGTGAGAGTGATTATTATTATTATTATGTCACTTCACAACTTTAATGTCAAAATAGGGACAAAAAAGAAAAGAACGAGGGGACCAACAAGGTGTTTAAAAATACATGCAAGAACTAGCGAAGATCGTCAAGAAGTTACTTTAGATGAGGATGGAGAACCAATTGGACCCAATGACAAAACTGTATCAGACTTGAGCTATTTCCTTGGATCCATAGCAAGGAATGCAGAGTTTTGTCCCTTGATCTACACAAACTTCAAAGCTTTGCTCAAAGATCACGGGGATCGTTTATGGAAATATGTCAATGTATGAGAATTAAAGTTTCATATTTGTTTGAAATGATCAAATACTTGTCAAAGGTTGATGACACTATTGTTTTTTTGTAGGATAAGTACATTATTTCTGATAGGGGATGGAAAGCAGTGTTTTCCCGCATAAATGATGCTTGGAGACGCTACAAAAGCAAGATAAAGAGAAAGCATTTTTTGAAGTACAATAGTATGAAGGAAAGGTTAAAACACCGTCCCAAGAACATATTCGAGTCTCATTTCAAAAAACTAGTGGCATATTGGACAAATGACACCATTGAAGTAAGATAGTAGCATTGCTTATTAATTTAAATTTATATTTCATTTTCAGATTTTAATTTCTTTCTCCATGCAGAAAATTAGCCAAAGAAATGCAGAAAACAGGGCTAAGCAAAAGTACATGCATCGTGTGGGACCAGTAAATTTTGCAAGAGTTCGTGCAAAATTGGTATGGTAATCATGTGCTTTTATGTATCATTTTCTTTATGTAAATAAAGTAGTTTTTTAATTGTTTGTTTTTTTCAATTTTTATTAAATATAGCTTGGTGAGAAAGAGGATGGAGAAGAAGTTACCCAGGCTGAAATGTTTATCTATACGCGCAAAAGCCATAAAGGAAAAGCAGTGGATGATCAAACACGAAATGCAATTGTAAGTACCAGAGGCAAACCTGTTCCAGCAAACCAGTTTTGTATTCTGAATTTTGGTCTTAAGATGAAACACGAAATGCAATTGAGTTTCTAACTTGATTTTGGTCTTTAAGATGTTTTGTATTCTGAATCTCTGAATGCATATATTATACTAGAATTCAGATTAAATTGCTTAGGATTGTTGTGACCATGACTCTGTTTGTGTATTTTGTGACCATGACTCCAGCTTTGTATTTTGTGTAGTTTGTGACTGCTATTCATATGAACCTATCCTTTGCCTGCCCTCAAATTACAAAATGGAAAAAACCTGAAATACAAGTACTAGGATATCAAACAATTTATTGCATAATTTGAGTATTATAGTTAGGATCAGCCACATTAGTCAGCCACATTAGTCAGATCAGCCACATTAGCCACATTAGGATATCAAACCTGAAACCTGTAGTGTTTCAGTATCTGTTTTGCTGGAAGCATGAATAGGTGTTTCAGTATCTGTTTCAGTATAGTGAACCTGTAGTGTTTCAGTATCTGTTTTGCTGGAAGCATGAATAGGTGTTTCAGTATCTGTTTAGTGAACCTGTAGTGTTTCAGTATCTGTTTTGCTGGAAGCCTTGTTTGCTGTTTTCCTGGAAGCCTGTTTGCTGTTTTGCTGTTTGTTTTAGTATCAGTATCAGTATAGTGAACCTGCTGTTTGGTGTTTCAGTATCAGTTTGGTGTTTCAGTATCAGTATAGTGAACTTGCAGTTTGGTGTTTCAGTATCAGTTTGGTCTTAAGATGAAACACGAAATGCAATTGAGTTTCTAACTTGATTTTGGTCTTAAGATGTTTTGTATTCTGAATCTCTGAATGCATATATTATACTAGAATTTAGATTAAATTGCTTAGGATTGTTGTGACCATGACTCTGTTTGTGTATTTTGTGACCATGACTCCAGCTTTGTATTTTGTGTAGTTTGTGACTGCTATTCATATGAACCTATCCTTTGCCTGCCCTCAAATTACAAAATGGAAAAAACCTGAAATACAAGTACTAGGATATCAAACAATTTATTGCATAATTTGAGTATTATAGTTAGGATCAGCCACATTAGTCAGCCACATTAGTCAGATCAGCCACATTAGCCACATTAGGATATCAAACCTGAAACCTGTAGTGTTTCAGTATCTGTTTTGCTGGAAGCATGAATAGGTGTTTCAGTATCTGTTTCAGTATAGTGAACCTGTAGTGTTTCGGTATCTGTTTTGCTGGAAGCATGAATAGGTGTTTCAGTATCTGTTTAGTGAACCTGTAGTGTTTCAGTATCTGTTTTGCTGGAAGCCTTGTTTGCTGTTTTCCTGGAAGCCTGTTTGCTGTTTTGCTGTTTGTTTTAGTATCAGTATATAGTGAACCTGCTGTTTGGTGTTTCAGTATCAGTTTGGTGTTTCAGTATCAGTATAGTGAACCTGCTGTTTTGCTGAAACCAATAAATGTTGTAATTCTTTTGTATTAGGATACTCTTCAAGAATCAGTTGAAAATTCAAGTGAAGATGCAAAAAAAGCATTCCAATTATTGCTTGGCAAAGAAAGGCATGGTAGAACGCGTTGTTATGGAAGAACTATGACGCCATCAATAATGAAGAAAAATGAAGAAATTGCTTCTGTAAAAAAGCAATATCTAGTAAAATTACAGTCTTGGAAAAGAAGATGCAAACATATGATGCTCTTTTAAAATGTGTGTTGATGCAACAAAATCCAAATTTAAGTGAAGAGGATGTAAACAACTTAATGCAGCGTACTTTTGAAAATGACAGTAGTGAAGCAACACACAATTTGGCACCACGTTCTTCTACATCAGCTAATGCTCCTCCTATTGAAAAGGTATATGATCTTGTGAAGGTGTTTTACAATGTTTGTAATGTCCTTGAGTGTCATGGATATATAGATAATTTTTGTAATGTTTTATGGTTATAGGTTGGAAATGATTTTGAAGAAGATCTTGAAGATGATCTTGAAGGTTTTGAAGAGTGATGTGATACAAGTGGAAAAGCAATGTGCTACAAATTAATATGGTTGTAGATTATTTTGTGGATTTTATTTTAATTAATGAACATGTAGATGTGCTACAAACATGGTTGTAGACTATTTTGTTTATATTTTTTGGATTTAGTTTATGTGTCTATATTTTGAGTATTAGTGACAATTGACATGTAGATGATGAATGTTGTTTAATGCATATTACTAAAAATTTAAAAAATTGATGTCTATTTTTTGTTAGTGTTACTATCTTATCTTATCCTTTTTATGTCCGGTGCTTTAAATAATTAGGTTTAGTTTTAATTCTTCTTAGTTTCTAATCACGAGTAACCCTATCAAATAATTGATAACAATTAAATAAAAGTAGTAAAAAAGTTATTTAACTAATAGCAACAAGGCAATAGTTTGCTTATAAAAAAAAATAAAAAACAAAAAGGCAACAGTTTTTAAACCGTGGTTTAAACGTTTAGGCCACACTTATTTATGCGTGGCAAATAGAAAACCGTGGCCGGAAACCAGACTGATAAACCGTCGCCTATTTTATAGATCTGGCCACGGTTTCCATAATTCGTGGCCTAATGTTAAAAAACCGTCGCCTAAACGAATAGGCAACGGCCACCTACCCCACGCCTCCAAAACCGTGGCCTCAGGTTTAGGCCACGTTTTTTTCACTTCTGGCCACGGTTTTTGGCCGTTGCGTAAACCTCTTTTTGTTGTAGTGTCATCATTTCACCATTGTTTCCATCAGCTTTTGTTTTTGTTGTCTGCTTAGGAAGCATATCAAGATCTTTCAGTAAGTTCCATCAATTCTATAAGTTCGAAAATAGATTAGTAACATAATTCAAAGTTAATTACCAACTATAATTTTTCCTCTCTGGTTTTCTTGTAGGTAATCTCGATCTCGCCATGAAAATATACTTAGGATTGTCATTCAAAAATTTATTACTTAGACTATCAATTTGTTCTAAGTTCGTAAGTTTGAGCTATTAATTTATTTCCAGGAAGTTTTGTGTTGACAGGTTTGGTTGAGGCAACTGGAGCTGGTGCGTTCCATTAGAGGTACCTTAGCAGTGTTGTTTTTGTGAAAACATAGGCACACAAATGACTTCTTCTAACTTTATATCTTTGTGAAGCATGGATGGATAAAAGCTTTTGGAATCTTCTAGTCTTTCTGATATAATAATGTTACCACTTTCAGTATTTCAAAACAATACCTTATGCATGTGATCCATCAAGCTTACCTGTGTATCCACCTAGCAAGGAGATTGATGCAAAACAAAAGGAGGAATCTAAAAGGTGAACATCATCTTCACTGTGGATTTTATACTGTTTTATTGGCTAAGAAAGGTTTAGATTGTCTTAGTCCAACCAGTGTTTGTAGCAATAGATTATCTATCTCTTTTCATGAGATCATATATGATGATGAACTTTCAGGAAAAAGATCAGTGGACAAGTTTTTCGGAAGAATGGTGTTTCAAGTGAAATGTATGTGATGCAAGTTTTTTTCTTTCCATGCTCAAGGATGGTAGAGAGGGTGACAGGAATCTGGATGATGATAACTTTATAGATGACACTGCAGCGGATCCTGGTTTTTTTGATCGTTATGATGAACCACATTCTCCTGGTTCTGCTCCCCAGGTTGATAATTTATTCTCTTACCTTTGTTTCTCTAAAATTTTCCTAAAATCTTATCCACTGGGTTTAATAACCTTATCTTTACAAAAGGTCTTCAAAACTAGCAGTAGAATGTTGGAAATTGAAATTAGTAATGAGTGCTTTTTCAATTTCAGTTCTAGCTTTCATGTCATCTCAAGCTATTTTGTCTTGGTTATTGTAGACAATTTTCTGTAAGAAGTCAAATATAGGGTTTCTTGCATTGTTTATGAAAAGCTTTTCTGATCGCAATGCCTGTTATGTGAATTTTCTAGGCAGAGGAAGGTGAAGAGAATGACGAAATTAACGATCTTTTCAAGATAAAGAAAAGAAAGAAGAACGAGAGAAGTCCTGCAGAAATAGCTTTATTAGTAGAGAATGTCATGGCTGAGCTTGAGGTTACAGCAGAAGAGGATGCTAGGCAAAACCTGCTATTAATAAACTCAAGAAGTTGCCTCTTCTACAAGAAGTCCTCTCAAAGTAAGCTTTTGATTTCCTGCTACGTCAGACCGATGTTTTGTTAATCTTTTTATTTCAATATTGATATTGTCTTGCTTAGAGTGCCCTTTCATAGAAACTTGATTTTCCTTTGATTTTTTGTTTGAATACAGGCCTGAAAAAGATCGAGTCTCTTAATATTGGATGCTGTAAATGTGTTATGGATTCAGACATGAAAGCTATCTAAGGTATTGATCATAAGATAGTTATTTTTTTCATTATAGTTATTTTTTGAATTCTCATTTAGATCTGCAATCTTAATAAGTTGCACAGGTTTACAGTTAATTAATTTTTTGTACTTTTCAACTAATATTTAATGAATGAACTAGCTATTTATGACGTTATTCCTTATCATTCTATTCTTTCTCTTTTCTTGCAACTTGTTTATATACGTAAAAAATATTGGATTCACTGGGGTTTTCAGGTTGATCTTTAAACCATTAGTAAATGACTTCCCTGGTTTTGGAGCTGTCTGCTTTTCCTTGAGAGAAAAGGTGAGTGTTATCGAGTAAAATTGATTTTGCCTCAGAATTGATTCTAATTTGAAATTAGGATTTATAGCTTTTGCTCAGTGGCACTTTAGATGCCTTTTGTTGTTTGCATATGCCAATGCATGCTTTAGCTAATGTTTGTCTTAGAAGTTCACATCATGTGCAAATCTGTAGATTAAGTCAAATGATGTTTAATTTGATAGTTATTTCATCATATTCAATATTAAATATGTGGAAGGCTGGGATATTTACACCAGTTTCATTAATGTAGTTATGGGTAAAGTAGAGGGGCAAGGAGAATCTTGGCATGGTCATGTAACTGCAGTGACTGTCGCTCCGGAGTATCGCAGGCAGCAGTTAGCCAAGAAACTGATGAATCTACTGGAAGACATCAGTGACAATATGTAAGGCATGCATGTCTTTTATTTGTAAACTTAATTTTCTGAAACATTCCCCTGTAACCGTTTCAGGATTTTTTTGGATTTTCTTTTCCCAGTAGTTTTTTGGAAAATCATATCTTCTGCACTTTATGATTTTTTGCTACATGAATTCTTTTGATTGAAATTGACTGAGTTATTCTAATTTTCCATAATTTAAATAGGATTAAGTGGAGCAGGAGATTAAATATGTTAATTTTATTTTGGGGGGTGGGGGATGGATTTGTAGTGAGATCCTTGAATTTGTTACCAGTAGCCTAACGACTTTGTGTATGTAGAAGCCTTCTTATAAGTTAGAATTGGATTTTGCAGTTATAAAGGTTATGAGGGGCTGATGCTGGCCAAGTCTCAAGGATATAAGCAGCTTATTGTTGAGACTTGACTCTGCTGAAATCGTGACAAATCTGTAGAAAGGAGTGCTGGGCAGCAGTGAGAGCTGGAATATGATGAGAAGAATCACTAAGGAAATCAAATCAAGCAATTGGAATGTCCAATTTCAGCATTGTTTCAAAGAAGCCAATAGGAGTGTTCACTGTTTTACTTACTTTTAGTTTACTGCTTGTAGAGGAATGTTGGCTATATAAATGCTACTACTTGTAGTTTACTGCTTGTAATTGTTATTTTTATTAAGTACTTGTGGCATACCATTAAGCAAATAATAATTCAATTTCAAAGATGAGAAACATATACTTTCTTTGTGTTATTTAAGATATGTGTGCTATTAAAAAAAATCTAATTTTTATTCTTAGATTTAGTAGAATGTTTTATTTTAAAGAGTGTATAAAATCTATAACAAATATGCTCTTATATTAAATTCTAATGAGTCCCTAATTAAAAATGATTATTAGATGGATAAAATCCCTCGCTAATAGAGAGGGATTTAGTCTCCCTCGCTAATAGAGAGGGATTTAGTCTCCCTCGCTAATAGAGAGGGATTTAGTCTCCCTCTCTATTAGCGACGGATTTAATCCCTCTCTATTAGTGACGGATTTAGTCTTCCTCAAAAATAGCGACGGAAATACACTTTTCATCATCAATTTCGAACTATTTGTTAGTGACAGATTTCATATGTTTGTGAGGGAATTTTCCATCGCTATTAGCGACGGATTTCAAAATCCCTCACTAAAAATTTAGTGACGCCAAAATTAGTTACGAATTTGGGTTTGTCACAAATTCCGTCGCTAAAATCGTTAGTGACGGATTTTTGATGGTTTAGTGACGGATTTGTTCCCTCTCTAATTTTGATTTTTCTAGTAGTGAATCAGCCATTACTGTTTTGCTCACAATCAATTAAAAGCATCCTAGCCAGTCTGCCAGAAAGTAACCAAGACCCACTGGAAAAAGACAAAATGATGTAATCTCATATCTTATAAAATAAACCAGTAACAATAAGCCACCGTTAGAGTACATGACCAGCAGAAAAAGCATAACAAAAGGTGATGTCATAAGATAACAGATAATGGGATTAAAATGACCCTTTTCTTTTTAACTGAGCACACAATTCAAAATGAATTTCGTGAAGATAGTATGTTTCCTAAAGTCTAGCAGAGTCCATACCCCATACTTGGCTCAGTCAGGCTTGCAATGATAAAGCCAGAAAAGGCTCATGTATCAGAGCTTAGCAAAACAGAATATCCTAACAGTGAATAGCAAAGCAGAATTATAGTTCCTATTCCAATATACTGATATAGCCATTTTCCTATTGGGCTGTTTTCTATTGGGCTTACAGAATAACCAAACTGAATCAGACAATTAGTTTTAACAACAACCAAAAACAACAACATGCAGAAGAAGCTGTACCCAATTCTAAAGAACACATACCTAATACCAATATTCTGCATTTAGGTATCAGAGAAACACATCCAAATCCAGAAGATAAGCAAAATTTAAGCAAAGATTATAAAATTCAGACAATTGTTATCACAAATAGCATTTCAAGAAACAAGCAAAGAAGAAAGCCAAATATCTTTCTAGCAACTAAAACATCTAAGTAAAGAATATTCATTTATTTTAAGCTTTCTTTACTAATCCTCAATAATGATAATAAAGTAGTTTCCCAAATATATCCATTCTGAAGTAAAAACAGACATTCTTTACTAAGTAAAAACATACTTTACTAAGTAAAAACATATTGTTGCTGTAGATGAAAAAAGGGGATTTTGATTTGGCAGATATTGTTGCTGAATTTGAGGAGGCTGCATTTAGTGCACCTTTAAACAAGGGGATTTAGTGAAAATGCACTTGCTTTTTAGAACAAATGGAGTCATTGACAAATAACTCACATGTGACTAGTACACTGAACTAGAGGTGTATTTATAGCTTTGCCTGATGATGATACAACTGAAGCTAAATGTGGAGAGTCTCTTCTGTAAGAACAAAAATTCAGAAAATTATTCACATAATTACGAAAATGGCGAAAAAATGGTATGAAACATTCTATGGAGACTTACTCTACACAGCCTCCATGATCTGTTTTGTTTTGGCAGCCACAGGTACAAGTTGGACAGTTTACTACTGTGTCATTATAGAAGGATGAGAGAGAAACACAACATGTTGGTGTTTTTTGAGCCAGGAATTGAGAATATGTGCATGTAACATTCCATGTCACTGCCACAAAATATGAGGATCATGTTAAGAAAAACCTTAAATTTGGTTTTCATATTCATAAAGTGAAGAGATATTTTACTATTTCAATATTTCAATAACCAATTTTTCATAACCAATTTCACTATTTCAATACATATAAAAAATATGTTCAACTTCTAAACCAAAGCTTGTAAACCAAATGTTACCATTTTCATCATCGCCTTGTGACTCGTGAATTGCAAAATCACTGAATTCTTCTTTGTCATCTTCCTCTAGTTCATCATAACCTTCCACATATTCTATTTCTGCTTCCTGTTCAATTTGAATAAACAAAATTAAACGGTGCCAACGCACTGCGAAGATAAATTTCTACCAACTTTGATCAAAACACAATTCACAGCAGAAATGGATTGGTAAATATGTACCTCTTCATTCTCTTCATCGACCTCATTAAGTTCCTCCATATCAATTACCTTATTGTACGCTTCGATAGGATAATTGTAAATATCAGCTTGTTGATAGACTCCTTTCTTAATGCGTTCTAATAGCTCTTTTTCAATAGACTGAGTAATATTCAAAAGCAATAATGAGGAAAGCAAAAGTTACATATAATTTAATGTTCATGGATAACATTAGGATTAACTATAACCTTTTCTAGCACAGCTTTTTCAGCCTTCTCTTCTCTCCTAGCTTCTCTCTTTTTCTCTTTCCTTGGAGCGGTCACTATTTTCTCCCTGAAAAACAACCACAATAAGCAATATGATCAATCAGGCTGCATTTATGGAGAATTTTATAATTAGTGAGAACACTAAATGAAAACAAAAAACGTTTTCTTTACATAGGTCGTTATATCACACTCACATGCAATTGCATTTTCAATTGTTCACAATCAACATGCAGGGATCAATAATATGCATTTTATAGCATCTACTGCACAAGCTGCTTCAAGAGAAATTAGGCACTTCTTAACATGACAAAACAAGATGCAAATGATAATTTAATTTCAAACCTTGTCTTCAAAGCAAATTTTCTCATACGTATCCGCATCTGAGTCATTTTGGTCAATCGTTGTTTTATCTTGTGTATAAGAAGTTTGGGCCAGTATATCTGTCAATGGAGAAGGTCGGGCAAACAATAAACAAAGACAATTATTTACAAGTAAAACATCAAATATATAAAGCCTGCAAAGACATATGCAGTACCAGAATATATCCTTAAAATATATTCATTTATTTTAAGCCAGACATTCTTTACTCAGTAAAAACATATATCCATTCTGAAGATGAATGAATGAATTCAAAGGCTTTTCTAAAAATCCTATTCCAAACTTGGACTGTTATAGCAGGAAATTATTCAAAGAGTACTTTCAATTTTCATCAACTAACAACTTCTAACATGAACAGATATTTCAGACAAGAATAAAGAATTATACTCAACCCAATTTAGAGAACAGTAAGAAATTCAGAACATATGTCTAGTTCGCCAGATATCTAGTAATGACATTGACATTTTTTGCGAGAAAACTGTTCTTACCATAACATATGTATCCTTTTAAGGATCTAATTTGGTAGATATTTCAGGCCCCCCGGGTTCCAAATTGTCGGAGAGGTAGCACCGTAAATCTTGGCAAAGATGCTTTTCCCTGTATATGATGAGAGTATCGTTTAAATATATGGCAACCAAAATTAGATACAGAAGTAAGCATCAGCAATACAAAAGGACGAATTAAAAAACTAAAGAGCAAGCAAAAAATAAATGCATATAAGTGTATGCTATTAAATGAATATCCCATACAATCAACCAAAAGATGTCCTACTATGAAGCATCGACACAGACACGAACTCTAAACACGACACTAACATGTAGACAGCCTAAAGTGTCTGTGCTACAAAGTGTCCTAGTTTATGAGATGTGAAAAGAGCTTTAACATTGAAATGCTCTCAAAACTATCTATTGGAGTGGATTAGTTTGATATCTTCTCTTTTGTCTAAGCATATTGCCTTTTGAACTTATCGTCACTCATTCGGCCTACTAACAATATTAAACTAAATGAAAATCATACAAGAATGCATTTCAATGATTTCCAAAACTAACTAAAGTTTAAGAAAATAGGAGCATACACTTCTTCAGGCTCTCGAACATCAACTAACTGTGCTTCCTCCAAAAAGTTGGAATCTTGAAATTTCACATGCAGCTCATCAGGTTGAATGTCTTGAAGTACTGATTCTTCCCTGATAGTTAAAGGAGCAAATTTACAAACCATAAGAACACTCATTGAATAAACAACATTCAATTAGGATTTATTTAACACCAAATTTTCAATAAATTTTTCAATGGGAAGTTTCACACAAAATACATTTTACTATCCAACATAGAAAAGATATGGCTCGAAGTACCTTTCAGATAAAACCTGCAGCAAGTGCCAACCAAAGTTTGTTTTGCACCTTACAACTTTGTTTAAAGGTGCACTAAATGCAGCCTCTTCAAATTCAGGAACCTATGAGCATTTTCACCATCAGAGAATGTCCAACCACCTCAAAAATCAGCTCTAAGGCTATTAATCCCCTTTTCAACCATCTCTGCAAAAATCATGAGAAAGATGAGCACCCTAACACCACCCAAATGGTTTTCCCGTTCTTCCTCCATCAAAATGAACCTGTAATCAAAAGCAAAACTTTATTAGATGAAGCAGAAATGAAATCCCTAAATATAAACTCGTAAAAATGAAATCCTAAACCCTAACATCAAACAAACACAAAACAAATCATAAACAAATCTTAATTCCTAAACAAAATCGCATACCCCAAAGATCAAACAAACACCCATTGTTAGGGTTGATTAAACGGATTACGAATTTGACCTAGACATAAACAATGAGAGAAATTGATTTCTCACCACTTGTATTCCAGTTTGCTTCTATTCCTTCCTCGTTTTCAGTCAGCGAAATAGGGGCTGGATTTTGCCCTAGGATTTCAATCGAAAGGGGAAAACGGCGTTAGGGTTTTGAATGAACCAAAATTTGTGGCTTTTCAGTGAAAAAGAAGAAAATCGTACTTACCCTTTAAGAAGAAGAAGAGAGGAGAGGCGAGAGGCGACTGAGAGAAGGAGAACCGCGATGGAGAGGCACGGGAAGAGGGAGAGGGAGAGTGGAAGGCAGGGGAAGAGGGAGAGAGAAAGACTGTCTTCGTAGCCTTGGAGCACGTTCGCGATGGAGGAGGGCGGAGGAAGGCGGTGGAGGGCTGGAGGGTGGAGGAGAGTGACGGAGAGAACAACAGAGGAGAGGGGAGAGAACGACAGAGGAGAGTGACGGAGAGAACGAATGAGGAGAGTGACTGCTTCGAGGGAATACTCTCACTTTTAGTTGGGTTATTTAGTTTGCGACGACATTTTAGCGTTTTCCGACGGACATAGTCGTCGCAAATTTGAGACGAAACACGTTTTCGTCGGAAACGTAAGCGGGAAAGTAAGCGCCTTTTTTCCTGAACATTTGCGACGACCTTTTTGGTCGGAAATCCGTCGGAAATTGCGACGAATAAGAGTTCGTCGGAAAGTTTCGCAGGAAACGGGGCTTATTCTTGTAGTGAGATACCTGTTCGTTATAGTGAAGCGAGGCTTCGCTGAGTTTCTGGGCGTGATTCCATCAAGCAATCTTCAAGAATCAAGAAACCCAGTTGGGTTTGAGTGGAGACGACGAAGAGAACCAGAGCATCGTCCAAGAAGAGAGAGAGAATTTCTTTGGAAAAATGAGCTAGGTTTTCCAGAAAAGGCTTTTATAGTGATCCAGTTCGTGACCCGTTTCCAAGATTCGCGTGTAGCAACAGTACACGCCCGCTGGGTTCCGCACGGGTTCTCACAAGTTGCGCTGGGCCATTTACTATTTGCAACCCTGTGTTTTGTTAATATAGCCTGCAAGAAAAGAAAGTGTTAAAATTGAAAAAAACCAATATGGTATATTCAGAACAATAAACGATCCAGGGCAAAAACTACTCTACTCTACTGTTTTCTTTCGATTGTTCTTTAATTTTTTCTCTCTAAAACACTTACACAGTGAGAAATTGTGTAAGTGTGTGTTTACTAATCTTTCAGCTTGTGTTCTAAGTGTATTACAGGATGGCTAATACAGGAGGACAAGACAGCTATGTTCCCAAACTCAATGGGAAAGACTATGAGACTTGGCCTATTCAGATGAGATCTGTTCTTGGTGCTCAAGGGTGTCTGCATGTGGTAAGACATGGCCTTACACCTCTAACAGGAACTGAAAATGCTGCTCAAAGGAAAGAATATCTAGAGAATGAGATAAAAGACTTCAAAGGTCTGTCCCTCATTCATAGAGCCTGTGGAGAGGCTGATTTTGAAAGAGTAAGGGGCTGTGAATCATCTAAGGCTGGGATGCTCTAGCAGCTTACTATACTGGGAATGCTCCAATTAAGGAAGAAAAACTTCAAGCTTTGAGAGCTCAGTATGAAAGCCTCAAGATGAAAAAGGAAGAAAAAGTTACTGATTTCTTCAACAGAGTGAAGAAGATCAAAAATGAAATGGCCCTTCAAGGAGAAAAGCTTGAAGAAACTGCCCTATGCAAGAAGATACTAAGGTCAATGCCTAAGAAGTGGTATGTGGTAACTAACACTATTGAGGAAACTACAAAGAGTGAAGACCTGAAGTTAGAAGAACTTCAGGGCAAACTAGAGGCCAAGGAAATAAGAATGGAGATCCTTAATGAAGACTCTGAAGAGGAAGATCAAGCCATGTATGCAGCTAACTCCAAGCACAAGAAAGGTAAAAAAGGAGGTAACAACAAACAGACCAAGGGGTCTAAGGGAAAGGCAGGTAAGCCTAAACATAAGTCTAAATCTGAATCATCTGAAAGTAACACTACACCTAAGAAAAAGGATAAGTCTAAGGTTCAGTGTTACAGGTGTGACAAGATGGGGCATTATGCCATTGAATGTCCCACCAGAAAAGGTACTAATCCTAAAGGTTCAGTTTCTGAAGCCAATGTGGCTAAGGAGGATTCTGAATCTGACTCAGATGAATCAGATAAAGTTGCCTATAGTATACTGTGTAAGGAACCTAAATTAGCTGAACATAGGAAGATCAAAACTATTTTGAAAAAGGCTGAGGAATATGTTGTTTTAGTAGTAACTGGAAGTGATGGTAAAACCGTCACTGAGATCTGGTATTTAGACTCAGCATGTTCTAATCATATGACTAGTAATAAAAGTTGGCTTATTAACTTTGATCCCACAGTTAGGACTTCTATTAGGTGTGCTGATGGAAAAACTATAGTTTCTAAGGGTAAGGGAAACCTAGAATTAACAAGGGTTGATGGGAAAAAGGTTATAGTCTATGATGTGTTGTATGTGCCTGAAATTAGTTGTAATCTAATAAGCCTAGGACAGCTTGTTGAAAAAGGCTTTTCAGTTCTTATGAAAAATGCTAAGTTGAAACTGTTTGATAAGAATGATCACCTAGTTTTAACTACTCAACTAGCAAGTAATAGGACTTTTAAGGCCAGCATAAGTAAAACTGATGCACTATGTTTAAGTGCTACTGCTGACAGTGATACTAAGCTATGGTATAAAAGGTTTGGTCATCTTCATTACAAGGCCCTAGATAACCTAAGTACAAACAAACTTGTAAAGGGGTTACCTAAGATAGTTGACACTAAAGATAAGTGTACTACATGCTTAATGAGTAAACAACCTAGGAAGAACTTTAAAAAACAGATTGAACACAGATCTAAGGACTTATTGGAAGTTGTGTATTCTGACTTGTGTGGTCCTATGGGTACTATATCTATGGGAGGGAACAAGTACTTTGCTACTTTTGTAGATGAATACTCAAATAAAATTTGGGTATATCTACTTAAGGCCAAAAGTGATACTTTCAGTGTGTTTAAGAAGTTTAAGGCCATGGTTGAGACTCAAAGTGGTAAAAGGCTGAAAGTGCTAAGGACTGATGGTGGTGGTGGGTATACTTCAAAAGAGTTTGAAGAATACTGCCCCACCAGTGGTGTTGTTCATGAGGTGACTCCACCATATACCCCACAACACAATGGGGTAGCTGAAACAAGGAATAGGACCATCCTAGAGATGGCCAGAAGTATGACAAAAACAAAGGGACTACCTAAACAGCTATGGGCAGAAGCAGTAGTGACTGCAGTCTATATCTTGAATAGGTGTCCTACAAGAGGTTTGGAGGGAAACGTGCCTAAAACTGTTTGGAGTGGTGAAATACCATCCATTTCTCACTTGAAGGTATTTGGCTCTATGGTTTACAGTCATATACCTAATAGTAAGAGAACTAAGCTTGAGGATAAGAGTAAGCCTCTAATTCTTGTGGGATATCACCCTACAGGAGGTTACGAGTTACTAGATCCTAAGACTAGTAAAACTGAGGTATCTAGGGATGTGGTTGTGATTGAGGACAAGCAATGGGATTGGATCAAGGCTGAACAAGTGGGTTCAGTGGACTCTGTAGCTACTGATGATGCCCTTGACACTGAACCAGATCCTAATGATATGAGTTCTGATGAGGAAGGTTCTGTTCAACCTAATGATGACCCTATTTTACCTAATGAGGACCAAGGTTCACATGAAGAGGTAAATGGGGAGGCTGAACAGGAACCTGAGCAAGCTGTACAGGCTCCTCTTAGGCCTCAAAGAGAAAGGAGACCACCTAAGAGGATGCTAGACTTTGATATGACTATGGACAATCAGGTTACTAATGATGGTGACATGGTTCACTTTGCAATGGTGGCAGATATGGAACCTTTATACTATGAGGAAGCTCTAAAGTCTAAAGATTGGAAGAAAGCTATGGAAGAGGAACTTGCCTCTATTGAGAAAAATGGAACTTGGACTTTGACTAAGTTACCTAAATGAAAGAGAGCTATTAGTGTTAAATGGGTATTTAAACTAAAGCTTGACCCTAAGGGTAATGTAGTTAAGTACAAGGCTAGATTAGTGGCAAGAGGTTTCCAACAGAAACAAGGGATTGACTTCACTGAAGTCTTTGCCCCAGTTGCAAGACATGAGACTATAAGACTAGTGACTGCACTAGCCTGTGGTAAGGGCTGGAACATGTATCATATGGATGTGAAATATGCCTTCCTAAATGGAACTTTGGAGGAAGTGGTTTACTTAAACCAACCTCCTGGTTTTATTGAAGAAGGAAAGGAAGATCATGTTCTATACCTGCATAAGGCCTTGTATGGTCTTAAACAGGCACCTAGGGCCTGGAACAAAAGGATTGATGCCTTCTTTGTTCAGAAGGGTGTCTCTAGATGCACTACTGAATATGGAGTTTATGTTA
Organism: Astragalus membranaceus; assembly: GCA_039519185.1. NCBI lineage: Eukaryota > Viridiplantae > Streptophyta > Magnoliopsida > Fabales > Fabaceae > Astragalus > Astragalus membranaceus. The sequence goes on from CM076853.1 coordinate 25,846,731, forward strand.
AAGGTGCATAAACTCATATTTGCTGATTGTATGTTTATATATGGACGACCTACTTGTGACTGGTAGCTGTCCTAAAGAAATTGTTAATTTCAAACAGTCTACGAAAGATGAATTTGAGATGACTGATCTTGGAAAACTAACCTACTTCCTAGGGTTAGAGTTCCTAAGGGTCAAAGAAGGAATTATTTTGCATCAGCAAAAGTATGCAAAAGAAATTCTGAAAAGGTTTGAGCTGGACAATTGCAATTCTGCAATCAACCCAGCCGAGGGTAACTTAACTAAAAAGGAAGAAGAAGAGGGCACTAAAGTAGATGCTACCTACTTTAGACAAATTGTTGGGTCTCTAAGATATTTATGTCATAGCAGACCTGACATATTGTATGCTACTGGTGTGACCACCAGATTCATGAACTGCCCTATGCAGATTCATTTGAATGCTGCCAAACGTATCCTAAGATATATTAAAGGCACTACTAACTATGGTCTATTTTTTCCTAATGACAGGGCTAAAGGGAAGAACAACCTGGTTGGCTATTGTGACTCAGATTGGTGTGGAGACAAGTTGGACAGGAGAAGCACTAGTGGATATGTCTTCTTATTTCAAGGGGCTGCTATCTCTTGGAGTTCTAAGAAACAGGCCACTGTGGCACTGTCCTCATGTGAAGCAGAATATATTTCTGCTTGCCATGCTGCTACCCAAGCAGCTTGGCTTGAGACTCTACTCAAAGAAATTTGTGTTAACTTAACTAATCCTGTTAAACTGTTTATGGATAATAAATCAGCTATATGTCTTGCTAAAAACCCTATTTCTCATGGCAGGACTAAACACATTGAAACTAAGTTCCACTACCTAAGGGAACAGGTTGCTAAAGGCTGCTTGGTACTAGACTTTTGCTCTACAAAGGACCAGGTTGCTGACATTTTTACAAAAGCCTTAAAGGGAGAAGTGTTCTCTAAGCTAAGAAGGCAACTCAATGTTATTTCTTTCTAAGTCTCTAAGAAGGAAATAACCTAAGTCACTGTCTAGGGGCTTGTCCTAGACCAACATTCTAAGATCACCTACCAGGGGGTTGTCCTGTGTTTTATGTTGCCTACTGTCTGATCTCCTAGCTTAGAGCTAGCTTAGTTTAAGGTAAGGTTGTTAATCCTAAAAGGTTCTTTGATTAAGGTAGGGTATTGAGATTGGTAATCAATTTCACCTATGTTAATTAAAGCCTATTCAGTTTTGTTATTAAAAAATAAACTGTTAACAGTTTGTTTCTTAAAAAAAAAAACTGTTAAGTTGGTTTTGAAAAAATAACTAACTAAACAGTTTGTTATTATAACAAACTGAGTTGGCTGTTTCTAAACAACCAAAAGCCTAACAGCTATATCCAAACATCTTGTATATATATACACACACAGTCTTATGAAAAAAACTCAATCAATAAAGAATCAGTTTTGACACAACAGTTCTGTGTGAAAGAAAATTTTATTAAAAGTTTTTATACCCTAAGTTCTGTTGCTTCCAGTTTCTTCTTCTGCATAATCATCATTCTGTTCAGTGTGTGTGAGCCATCTTCCTTCAACAAGTGGATGTTCTCAGTCTCACATACAAAGAAAAAGAACACATTGGTTAGTATAGATTTTTTCAGTGACTGAAAAATCTCAGAAAAGAAAACAAAGAGAGAGTGAGGGTGAGAAAGTACCTTTGTTTCTCAGTGTGAGAATCAAACCGTTGATGATCTTCAAAGCGTGAAGATCCAGTACATGTAAAACACAAGATTCAGAAGGTTAATACTGTTCAGCACAACAACAACTCAGTAAACAAGAAAAGATCAGAGGAGTGTTCTTTACCTCTTGTTGAAGATCTACGCAACAGATCTGCAACCGCGAAACAGTTTCAGAGTTACGGTTTTGTGATTAGTAACAAAACCTAGAAACAAGAAACTGAAACAGCAAGGTAAAGTCAGTGTTCTACCTTTCTGTGTGTAGATCCTTGTGCGTAGAAGCAAGATCCGTGAGGATCAAAACCAGAAACAGAAGAGAAAAGAAGTAAGTCAGAGTTTGAGAACTAGGGTTTCAAACCGAAGAGAAGAGAGAAGAATCTTAGAGAAAAGAAAGCAGACACCTTTTCGTTGTAGTGAAGCGAGGCTTCGCTGAGTTTTTGGGCGTGATTCCATCAAGCAATCTTCAAGAATCAAGAAACCCAGTTGGGTTTGAGTGGAGACGACGAAGAGAACCAGAGCATCGTCCAAGAAGAGAGAGAGAATTTCTTTGGAAAAATGAGCTAGGTTTTCCAGAAAAGGCTTTTATAGTGATCCAGTTCGTGACCCGTTTCCAAGATCCGCGTGTAGCAACAGTACACGCCCGCTGGGTTCCGCACGGGTTCTCACAAGTTGGGCTGGGCCATTTACTATTTGCAACCCTGTGTTTTGTTAATACAGCCTGCAAGAAAAGAAAGTGTTAAAATTGAAAAAAACCAATAGAAAGCTGATGTTCAAACGCGTATATTAGTGAGCTCTCGTAGTCCCTTAACTTTTATTGGTCATGGAATTCATATTAAGCCGTAATTTTGATTTGAGCAAGCACTTTATTTTCCTTCGGAGAATTAATACACATCCTGATGTCCTTGCGAATCACGATTCTGACCCCCATGATCCTCATTCCGGATAATGAATGTTGTTTTGGATTGCTGGCAAAGTTGACGTCACTCTGCTATATTTCATTATTACCAATATTACCTCTATGAACTCGTTGCCGAACAATTATATATGGAGTCGTTCGTTGTGTGGACGACCAATGTTCTATTTGATTTTGTATCGTACAAGGTCGTCACACCAGGTACGGGGGATGATCTTCGGGTTATATTCGGGCTGTAGGGTATCATTTAGGTTGTAGGGATTTCAACTAATCCCTTGAACACCTAATTAAATATGCATATGGCCTCATAAAATGATGCCAGCACCTAAGAGATTGTTGTGAAATATTTGATTTATAATTCAATTATTAATAATGAAGGTTGCATTTATGTCTATTATTGATATTGTTTGTACGCGTGTGCTTTTATTGAACTCCTGAGTTGTAGTGTTAATTGAGTATCCTATGTGACATGTCGATGTGATACTTATGTGTGATTAAATGTTGTTATTATATTTGTAGAAACTGATTAAACTGAATTGTCTTGGTGTGCTTGTCATGTATCTGAATTGAGACTAGAGTCATAAGTTGATATGTTTTGAATGATTGATTTACTATGAATATAAAATAATATTGCTTCTTTAAGGATTGATTAAAAAAAGCCAACAAGTAGTGTAATCTTTGATATTTAAAAATACTGTATACTATACTAAAAGAGAAAACGACAGAATTAGAGTTAGTAATTAAATTCTAAATCAATTTGAAATAACAAAAGGTGTAGGTAAAACACGCATGCCGTTGTTACTATTTTGATTATACTAAGTGATATATGATAATGACTTGATATCATTGTGATGAGCTACCTAGCCTGTAAAAGGTGAGAATGGTGCTCAGGTGATACTGTGATTACACTGTGTTTGTGGTTGTGATATGTGGTTGTGCGTGTTGTGATATGGTATCCTTGAGTCTGAGTCACCTAGCATGTGAGAAGCGAGAATAATAATCGAGTCGTGTTATGGCAAACCTAGTATCTTTGAGTCTGAGTTACCAAGTCTATGAGAGGCGATTCGGTACTCAAGTGATGCCATAGTTGACCTAGTGTGGTTGAGTCTCAGTTAGCTAGCCTGTGAGAAGCGACCGGTGTCTCCTAGTCTGAGTTACTTAGCCTGTGATGAGAGGCAATAATGGTGTTTAAGTGAAATATAACTCACTTAGTTTCATTGAGTCCGAGCTACCTAGCCTGTGAGAGGTGAAGATGGTGCTCAGTTGCTATGGTGTTTGGTTACGTGTCATTGAGTCCGAGTCATCTGGCCCTAGGGTGAGGCAAAAATGGTTCTCCTTTTGTTTTCTTCTTGAGTCTAGGGAGAGACAGTCTTGTGTTGGCATTAGGAGACATGCATATCATACATTTGTGACACGTGATGATTTATGACTTATGGCGATTTAAGACTCGTGATTATCTCTGAAAAATTGATGTTGGTAATGACTTGTTGGATTTACTTTATATAAGGGTTTATCAATTTCAACCTTTTACATTTTCCTGAAAAGAATGTGTATCCTATATGTATTTCAAAATACTTGTTGTTTCGCAGTATGTTAGTCAATTAATTTATTGTTGTACTTAAATTAAATGAGACTAGCTAGTGTCCGTCTTGATGTTTATCTTATAGTCTTAATATGACTCGAATGTGATTCTAACCATACAACCACATTTTTCAGATATGTTGTGTCGAGGTACGTGCTTTAGCTGGAAGTCCAGTTCTATGGGACATTCTTGGATGTGTGACTCTAGTCCTCATGTCCTCCTAGTTATATTGTGTTAGGCTCTGACTAGGTGTAATGTCGGGATGGTGGATATTTTTTTTAAATGTATTTTTATTTAAGCTGAATTTATTTTAAGTCTCTGTAAATGTAAAAGAAGAATGATGCATGTGGTGCCTTTTTCCCGTGATTAAAATTAGTCAAACCCAAGAAGTAAGTCTTTTAAAGTTTTATTTTCGCGTTATTTTATTTTATTTTATTTTAAGAAGGTCCTCATATTTTTCGTAAATTCTTTATTTAATTGTTTGTAGGAAAGGGGTGTCATCAACCCAAATCTCCTGCCAATCTATTCCTCTTTGTTGGTATAACAACTTCCGAAAACTTTCCATAATGTTGAAAGATCCTCGGCATCTCTTTTGCTCCAAAATCCTTTGGGAAGTTGGTGAAAAAGAACGTCACAGTGTTTTCATCTTGCCTACCTACCGAGTTTTATGGTTTAAATATATTTTGGTTTTCCGCAAATATGAAAATATTCGTAATTCGTTTCTATAAAAAATAAAGTTGGACTACCTCCCTACAAAATCAAAATGCTATCATTTTGGTTCTGGTCTTAATCCTCTATCTTAAAAACATGACATTTCAACAAATAATGACATCAGCGTCACATGTGAAAACGACATTCACATGTCACGTCAGCAACTAAAGGATGAAAAACTGAACAAAAATATTTACAGAGACAAAAAGTAAAAACATATATATTTATAAGGATCAAATTAAAAAGAACTAAAAAAGCTTTATTTTCAATTTCAAACTTCAACCATTACATTCACATGTCTATCACCGCTCTAAAATAATCAAATTTGTATCTCTTTTCTTTCTAAAGTTCTCGTAGATACACATTTCTTCATAAATAAACAAAAAAAAATTATTTGTATCGTACTCGAATTATTCTCCTAGATACACATTTTTTAAAATCCAATTTTAAAATATTCGTTTTTGTAGCGTACTTGAATTTCTAAACTGGTCTACACATTTACTATAATATGTAATAGAACTACAAGGAAGCGGGAAGTAAATAGACACAATGGTCAAATATGGGACTTTTTTAAGTTTAGTCTTTATTCATTTTTAATAGGAGTTTTAGTCTTCCATATTTGAGCTATTTACAATAACTATCCTTGCACATTAAATTATTGTTGATGAGGAAATCAAAATGCCAACTAGATATTGCCACGTTCTCCTTTATATTAACATGGCAACCATGTGGTGAGTGACTCATTAAATAAATTTTTTTTCACCAAAGCCCTATAATTTTTGTCTCGTCCCTTCTCCATTCCAACCAACTAGGACAGTGGGGTGATTTTGATTTTAAATGAAAAAAGAAAAACGAAAAATAAATAGAAACAAAGAGATCGGGGAACCTAAACACTACACTGATACACAAAAAATACAAATTTCAAAAAAAAAAAAAATAGAAGCAACAAAGTGGATACCAAAGTGAGAATTAATGAGAGGGAGATTTGATAAAGAGAGAGAAGTTGGAGAGAGAGAGAGAGAGTGCAAACTTTAGAGCAAGGGGGTCGAAAAGGAAAGGGGACAGCCGTATGTGGTGGCTAGCGGCGACATTTAGGAGAACCAGCAACGACAGGAACCGTCGCGATGTGGAGGTTGGAGGCATATATGATGTGTTGGTCTAGAAGCTCGCATGCCTTCTTCTAGCTGTTCCAGGTTCTGCGATATCCAAAAAAAATTATTTTGTAATAATTTAACGAAAACAACATGGTTGCCACCTCAAAACAAAGACTACGTGGCAACATTCGGTCAACTATTTGTTTCCTCATCAGTTATGATTAAACGGTAGGGACAGTCATTGCAAACAGCTCAAATGTGGAGGACTAAAGCTCCTTAAAATTTACTAGGGGCAAAAACTTAAAATCTCTCAATTTTATAGAGCTCAAAAACATGCTAAACCCTAACAAAAAAAATCTTCAAATTTTTCTTAGTACAATATGTATATGTAGTTGCGGACAAAAAAACATTTAAAACATTCTAATCCTTAACTTAAAACCCTAGTATAAATTTTCATTTCTTTTTACCTTACTACAAAGCTATTAATTCTTCACATGGTATATATGCCTTTATAAAACTTGTATAGGATATAGGAAAATGAGAGAAATGTCTAAGCTAAAACACTCAAAGGGCAGCTCACCTTTGGCAAGTCAATGGCAGTTTTGAAAGCTGTAAACTAACTTCAATATATTGCCTTGCATCACTTGCCAAAAGAGAGACGCCCTACAAATGATTTGCTTACTAATAGAATAGTCCTTCTGTCTTCCTTCCTCTTGTTCTCTAATTATTTTATATGTTTGTGTCTTGTTTTTCAAGTAGTGAACGAAACAATCCCTACAAGTTATATATATAGGCACAACACTTCGTACAGCATCATCTGCTAGAAGGTTTACTTATCTAAAAAACAAAAATCTGCTAGAAGGTTTAATGCCTAGGATATACTTGTCTTAATATGCTTGAAGGTTATAAGATGTTGTCATAGACTTGAAATATTGTTCCCTCTAAGATAAGATTCTTTCCTTATATTTTCTGTCCCCATAACGTTCAACTTTAAAACGAAAATCTTGATATGCTCGACTATAATGCTACATGAAGTGGCACTACAAAAAAAGCGGTGATTAGCCACGGTCAAAACCGTGGCAAACAGACCCTAACACCGTGGCAAACACACTTAGCCACGGTTGCGCTAGCCGTAGAAACAAAGGGCGTCGCAAATAATTAGCCACGGCCAAAATTGACTTTAGCCACGCCCAAATTGACAGTCGCAAATAAACAACCACACAAACATAATTCAAGTTTTCTCTCTCAGTGCCATGCAAGTTTTCAGCCTGATGACTTCTAAGGTGATGTTGAACACATTAAAATTGAGAGGATCTTCTTTTAAGCTTTCTCTCTCAGTGATGCAAATAAGAATAATGAAAATAACCAAGTAAGATAGCTGAGAGAATATAAGACATTCCACTAAGCAATTAGATGTAAATAAGGAATTAATGAATTTGACTATCATTAGTACTCAATAACAAAAGCAAATTGTTAATTTTAGTTTTGAAAGGAAAATTACTTAGCATAAATTCCTTCTTCCCACTTACCCCGATAACAGGATTTAAATAGCGTATGAGAGGTATATATCTATATAATAATTTGTTATTCAAGAATCAAATCAATTAATTGCACCTGTTAAAAATACAGGCAACAACACAATAATTATGTGGAGAATTTTTTTTTATGTGGGTATCACTTAATTTGAATTTTCTTTTCTTATCAGATATCTCCCAGCATACACTACATATTTACCTATAAGGGACCACAAAAATGATGTGAAGAGAGAAGGAAATTCTTATACACTACATACATACAGGTCTTCCTAATTTTAGCTCCTAACATCATTAATAAAATACAACTAGTTATCTTATACTAAAACTTATTTTACTATGAGATAGAAATTCTTTAAAACAACATACCATCTGACGAGCCATTCTTGCATTGCTCTTACTACCACCAGCATGTGAGACTTTAAGCTTCCCACGATTTGTTGTATTTTGCTGACTTAGTTTCTACAATTTTTAACTAAGATAGTCAATATGTCTCCAAAGTTCTCACTTTATTTCAAACAAGAATAGAAAATAATAAGATAAGTTTTTATAGAATACTTATACCTTCATCTCGTCAGTTTGATAGTAATGCACAAATGCAGCCCACTCAACGGGATTAACACCTGGAGGAGGATTGGCAAGTATTGCGGCCTTACTTTTGTTCGGGTAGAAGTATTGACACCTTATCTTATATTTATGGGCCTTCCATCTATCTCCTAAGGTACTCATCACCCATTTAATACCAGCAGCATAATCAAACTCAAAATGATCCTTGAAATGTTATATTTATAGGTCAATATTCATTTATAAAAGTCACAATAAAAGAATAAAAGTGTTAAGAGTTTGGATAGTAACCTCAATACACTTCCATTGCTGCATGCTATTGTCCCCTGACATCAAATCCCATCTTGTAACTGATAAAGGACAGAAGGCAGACCTTTCAGCGACTTGGCCAAGAAACCTCACAAGTAAGTTTGACCCACTATCATTTCCTTGTCCATTACCATTGATTTCCACAAGTACTTTTTTGGTTTTTTCCAAATGCCAAACCTGACTTGCTACCATTTTTCGAGTAATAGTTTCTCCGGTACAGGTATCTACCATTACATAGAAAAACTATAGTTACGTAATATTTTTCTACTAAAAAAATCAGTGAATAAGATTATCAATGATATGTTATTTTTACCTTTGACTATGACAAGTAGAGGGCCCTCCTCTTTCTCTTGTGGTTGAACCTCATTTGGACTTAAGGAAGCGTCAAATGAATCATCATAAGATGAACTATTAGTTATGTCTACATTTTGAAATTGATCATCAAATTGGTTGTTGAAATCGCAACACATCTTCTCCTGAAAGCTTTCGCTTTTGCCTCATCTCAAATAAAACATCTGCATGATTTGCAAAAAAGCTAACATGTTAGGAACTGAATATTCGAAAACTGAAGAAAGGGACGATGTGTCACGAAGGAGAATACTCCTTTCACAAAAGAAAAACTTCCAGTCACTAACTATTTAAAATACATGTCTCACCTATACATAGATATCTTCCTTATTACAAGTCCTAGCATACACCATAGATAAAAAAATGTGTCTTAAATAAATCATAAAGTGGTCATGTCATTACAAAAGCTGAAAAAGGATAAACTTCTTAAACAACAAATGAATTGAAAAGTACAAAATGAATTGTGGCTGAATTACAAAGCTCATAATCAAACTAATCTTACATCATGTTATCATCTCCTCACTAGAGCTATTGTGATCTTCATCAAAATTTGATTCATCGCGTTCTTGTCCTTGTTCTCGTTCATTGTCATCATCTTGCACTAATTGTAATTCTTCAATGTTCTGCACATTTTGCTCGCAAAAAGGTATGTCTTCCATTAGGATCTCTTCTGAATCCATCAAGTTCACATCTCCCATGTCATATATGTCTCTAGGCTTCATATGACATACACAAGACCAGCCTTCATCAAATGGATCATCAACATAATATACCATTCTAGCATCGGTTGCAAGGATGAACGGTTCATCTACTTCATTCACACTAGTATGCATCAAGCGAGAAAAATATGCCAAATGACTGAACAACAGGTAATTTGTTTCTTATACAGTGACCAGTTTACCTATTTGGACCATGTGCAATCATTTGGTAGATTAGTAATGAGCAGGTAGTTTAACTGCTATTGAACTGTTCTTTTGTTCAGTTCGTGATTTAATATTAGGAAAAATGGAAGAATTCGCAGAAGGAAAAGATATGTTACAAAAACAGCTTACACACATTTTCTCTTTTATTGTTGAAACAATTTAGACATAAGCTCTCATATAAGCCCTTATTGAAAGTGTTTAATTAGATTGGTTATCCAAGCACCCCGTATATCACAGTAATTAAAATCCTAGAAATAACTAAAAATAAAGATTAATCCACATAAATAAGTGCAACAGAGACCAAATAATCAAATGAACTTTATATCTAAACACATAAACTTGAACTCTCCATTGACTTAGAAACATCAAAAGGAAAAACGGAAGATGCTTACCTTGATTGAAATGTCCCCCTTATGCCTTTTCAGAATGTCTAACAGAACCCCGTAGAACCCTTATCTTAAACCTCAAAGACGAAGAACACACCTTCGCAGTGCTTGCAACTGAGATCGATGAAAACGCTGCGTAGTAAGTAGGAAAAGACGGTGCTTGCAACTATGAATGGAGCAAACAAGAAAACATAATGAAAAAATCAAGAAAGGGGGAAACCATCAAGAAAGAAGGAAAAGACGAGAGGAGCTGACGAGACAGAGAGCTTTCACCTTTAGAGGAACTGACAAGAGAGTTTTCACCGAGAGAGGAACGAAGGGATGATCAATTGGAAGCTAGGTTTCATCGATCAATTGAAGAGCTATCACTTTGAGAGGAACTGACGAGAGAGCGACGAGAGAGCTTCTCACCGAGAGGAACCGACGAGAGAGATTCTCACCGAGAGAGGAACGAAGGAATGATCATGGAGGCTAGGTTTCGTAGAGATCTTTCTATTTGAGGCGGTTCTGATTCACAAATTAATTAAGGAGGGAGTGAATTAAAAATAAGAGGGAGAAAAATGAATTTTTTTTCAACACTTCCCGGTTACTTACCCACAGGTATTAGCGTGGCTCACCTATGATTTACCCACATCTAAATAAAGCGTGCTTATTTTTGTGTGGCAAAAAGCCGCTATTTTGGTAGTGTGGGTATGTTAAGTGACCACAGCCATGGGCATATAAGGTTAGTCATCACCACAAAGCAAGTTGTTGCGCTAAAAACACACTTAGAGCAACTGTATTCTATCGCAGAAGTAGTATAAAAAATATCGTCTCCACAGAGATTAATTAATAAGTACCAAACTACTCGAGATTAATTATTATTTAGACTAACAAATATTGGTGATTGTAGAAACTAAAATAAGGAAAAGTAAAAAGGAGAAACTCAAATTGTAAAGTTTAACCAATGGAGAGAAGTCCAGGGTCACGGTTTCACTTGCAAGTTTCGATTCCTCTATGTCTAATTCTACCTGAATCCCCTTATTTTATTCAATTACCAATCCCTTTACTAAAGCTATTAACCCGTTTGGTCATTCGCGATTAATATTCTTTTCCCTAAATTAAACCTAGTTTGGTCATGCTAGAATTTAAATTGAAGGAAAGCATAAGGTACAAAAAGGTTGAATGGTTGGAAGACTAAATTAAAGTTTGGTCATTCATTAATTATAGTCTCAATTATCCTATAGGTCCACCAACTAATTGCAGTACGGTCGCTGATCAACTAATTGATTATGAACATGCAAAGGGTTGTCAATCCTAATTATGTGATAAAGCAATAGGATAATATTAAATGGAATTAAAATTAGGGACTCAAAGTATAAATTAAAACATAAAAAGGTCTCTAATCAAACAAGATCCACCTAGACCCTAGAAGAGGATTTAGAGTCATAAATTATAGAGATAAAAATAACCCGGATTAGAGAAAATCTTTATCTTGAATTTTCTGTCTCTTTTTTCTGCTCCGGAGCTCTCTCACGGTGTCAAGAATAGTACCCAAAACTTGCTACTCACTCTCTCCGTACGTTGTCGGCGCTAATGTTTCCTTGTGTATGTGGATTTCTATCCTTTGAATTCCAAACGTGCGGCTACTCTCCTTCTTTTCTCCTTTGTGCGGCACCTTTTGTTAAATATTCACTACAACAGAATAAATTAAAAAGATCGCTGAATGAGGAGCGCTTTTATGTTGAGCACTCCATATTTCTAACACGAAAGCCAAATGAGGAGCGCTTTTGTATCGGGCGCTCCCTATAACTTGAAGAAAACTCAATGAGGAGCGTTTTTTTGCTGAGCGCTCCCTATGTCTTACGCGTCCTCCACAATGAGTAGAGCTTCGTGGTTTAAGCGCTCCCTATGTCTTACCCGTCATCCACAATAAGTAGCGCTTTGTTTTGCGAGCGCTCCCTATGTCTAAAATATAATTCCTTTCCTCCTTATTTTTCCTCCTTCCCGTTGAAACCTAATTTCATTGTTCACTGTTCACTCCCTATGTCTAAAATATAATTCCTTTCCTCCTTATTTTTCCTTCTTCCCGTTGAAACCTAATTCCTCACTTGTTCTCGTTTGCTGCTACGGTTTCTCGTTGAACGTCGCGCGCCTCCCTCCTCTGTTCGCACACTCTCATCGCCTCCTCTTCGCCGCCGTCAACAGCGTCGTCGACCAAGCCAACGACGCCTCCTCCCCAGTTCACTCACTCTGTCTCGTTTGCTGCTTCTGTTTCTCCTTGAACAACGCAGGAAGCCAACGGCGCCCCTTGCCGCACCTTCGCGCCTAGCTCGTCCTCCCTTGCTGTCTCGTAAGTTACTCTTAGCTTTCACATTATTTTGATAATTTTTCTTTTATTTTCTGAGTGCAACTGTAATGTGTGCAAACTGCAAGGTGGTTTTTGTGATTGAGGGCTGGGGATGTTAGCATTTTCTGGTTTTAAAAACATTTTACTAGTCATTGTTTTTGTTTGTTGTGATTGGGGGATATGAGTTTATAGTAAATATGCAATATAATATCTATTTCTGTCATGTTTGCATTACAAAATCGTGTACTGCAGTTTTTTTTATATTAATATGTATCGTACATCAGATGAGAAGCTAGGCCGAGATGCTCACCAAATTGAGAAGCTAAATTACTTATTTTAAAAGTTTTCATAATTGGTGTATTTGTGTGCTTTGTATTGATAGAATGTTTTTTTTTTGCTTGGATATTGGTATATAAAAGTTGAAGTTAGTATTTGAATTTAGTATATATCTAAGTATTTGAATTTTGATACATGTTTGTTCGTATTAGGAAGTTCTCTTAGACGATAATATTGGTTAAATATGGATCGAAAGTGGATGTCTGCAAATCATTTTTCGAAGGAATATGTCGATGGAGTAGAATATTTTGTTAACTTTGCTGTTCGACGATTGGGAACTTCTATGAATATCAAATGTCCATGTTTACAGTGTTGTTATGTAAACTCAGTTACCGCAGTTGAGCTTGCAGGACATTTAAGGGCCTACGGGATCGATCAAAGTTATACTTGTTGGACAATACACGGTGAGGAAAGAGGTGAATCTTCGAAGATGAATAATAATTCCGAGAGATGTGCGCCGGTTGACACCGAAAAATATAGATTTGATGGCGACCAACTTGAAGAGATGACAAAGGCGGTTGAAGATGATCTTAATGATTCCCCTCAAAAGTTTGAGAAGTTGATAACCGATGCATAGACACCTTTGTATGCGGGTTGTACTGAGTTCACAAAATTATTGGCGGTGATAAAGTTGTATAACTTGAAAACTTGCCACGGATGGACGGATAAGAGCTTTACTGAATTACTCGCACTATTGAAAGATATGTTGCCGAAGGATAATGTGCTCCCTTCTCGGACGTATGATGCAAGACAAATGTTAGGGTCAATTGGCTTGAATTATGAGAAGATACACGCTTGTCCCAATGACTGCATATTATTTCGGAATGAACATTCCTTGTTAAAGTCGTGTCCTAAATGTAATGCATCGCGGTATAAGAAGAAAGAATCTGCTCCAGAAAAGGTGTTGTGGTATTTTCCTATAATTCCTAGATTTAGGCGCATGTACCGTAATTCAGAAGATGCAAAACACTTGACTTGGCATGAGGATGAAAGGATTAAAGATGGCTTGCTACGACATCCGGCGGATTCTCCGCAATGGAAAAAAATTGATATTGATTATCCTGATTTCGGGGAGGAACCAAGAAACCTTCGACTTGCATTGTCTGCTGATGGATTTAACCCACACGGTATACAGAGTAGCTCTCACAGTACATGGCCCGTGATTTTGGCGGTTTATAACTTACCTCCATGGCTTTGTATGAAACGCAAGTATATGATGTTGTCTTTGTTAATTTCTGGGCCTAAACAACCGGGAAATGATATTGATGTATACTTGGCTCCTTTGATTGAAGACTTGAAGCTAATGTGGGAGACTGGCGTAGAGGTGTATGATGGGTTCAGAGAAGAGAGTTTCACCCTAAGGGCTATGATTTTTGGCACAATTAATGACTTTCCAGCATATGGCAATTTATCTGGTTACAGTAACAAAGGTCAGTGTGCCTGCCCTATATGTGAAGATAATACAGATTGGATGTGGTTGGAACATGGTAAGAAGAATATCTACCTTGGTCATCGTAGATTTTTGCTTCCAACTCATCAGTATCGACTGTGGAGAAAGGCATTCAATGGGAATTCAGAAACCCGTAAAGCCCCCCCACCTTTGACAGGTGAACAACTTTTTGAAAAGGTGAAAGATTTGAACATTAAATTTGGGAAGCCTTTTGCAGGAGAGCTTGCCAAACGAGGGTGGAAGAAAAAGTCGATTTTCTTTGAGTTGCCATACTGGAAGTCATTACATGTAAGACATTTCATTGATGTGATGCATGTTGAAAAAAATGTCTTCGAAAGTGTCATTGGTACCTTACTCAATATGCCAGGAAAGACTAAAGATACCATCAATGCAAGGTTGGACTTAGTTAGTATGGGGTTGAGACCCGAATTGGGTCCGATAAAGAAGGGTACACGTACATATCTACCTCCGGCAGCTTATACTCTATCTAAGAAGGAGAAAATCATCTTTTGTAAGTTTCTTCATGAAGTTAAAGTTCCAGAGGGGTACTCTTCAAATGTTACAAACCTTGTATCGATGAAAGACCTCAAGTTGAAGTCTCTAAAGTCCCATGATTTTCATGTTCTCATGGAGAATTTGTTACCCATTGGTATACGATCCATTTTGCCCAACAAAGTGCGTCAGGCCATAACTAATCTTTGTTTCTTCTTTAAGGCGATTTGTAGTAGAGTGATTGACCCTGGAAAGTTGCCAGCGTTGCAAAGATCAATTACTGTCACATTATGTGAACTTGAGATGTTTTTCCCACCTTCATTCTTTGACATAATGATTCATCTAACAGTTCATCTGGTTAGAGAGACACATAGTCGAAGAAGCTATTGAGTTCTGCACCGACTATCTATCTAGTGTTGAATATTCTGTGGGGCTACCAAGAGAGCGTCACACAAGAAGCGTTTGTAAAGGAATGACAGGAAGCAAACTAGTGATGGTCTCAAGGAGGATTCTGGAGCAAGCACACTTATATGTTCTGCACAATGACAGTGAGGTTGATTCATATGTTGCAACGCATATGGACATGCTTAAGAGTGATTACCCAAGTAAAGGTGAAGTTTGGCTAAGAAAAGAACACAATAGGAGTTTCATAGTGTGGCTAAGAAATCACATTTCTTTAGAGTTTGCTTCGAATCCTACCTTGATTTCTGATAGATTGAGATGGTTAGCAAAAGGTCCAAATATACATGTTTTCTCTTTCACCAGCTATTTACAAAACGGGTACACATTCTATACAAAAAACCAAGATGATCAAAGTAAAATGCAAAATAGTGGGGTGACTCTTGTAGCTCAATCTATGCATACATCAAGTGCCAAAGACAAAAATCCCATTTATGCGAATATGTCATACTTTGGAGTTATTGAACAAATATGGGAGTTGGATTACAATATTTTTCGTGAGCCTGTGTTCCAATGTAAGTGGGCTGACAATAATAATGGTGTACAGATTGATGAGTCGGGGTTCATGCGAGTGAATTTCAACAAGTCAGGGTATAAAGATGAGCCTTTTATTTTAGCCTCGCAAGCTCAACCACCGATCCAGTTGATATCAATTGGTCCATTGTTCTATTGACAAACAAAAAACTATTGGTTAATGATATTGGTGATAAAGCACCCGAAGATGTTGATATTGAGGATGACCCTTTCTTTGGGACATCACAACCAATACTAGGGGAAACTACTTCAAAAGAGGATGTTGTGTATATTAGAAAAGATCATAGTGATGGAATCACGCTTCGTCGAAAACAAAGTACCAAGAAGCGAAAAGAAAAATATCATAGGAATAAACAAATTGTAAATAAAACTGTATTGAGGAAAAGGAAAAGGTAATCTAACTTACTTTTAGACTTATTTTGCTTGTCTCTTCTTTATTCATCTTCAAATTGTATATATTAAGTTACTTTTTCATTAATATATCGCAGATCAGATGACATTGCATAGCCATGATAGTGGGCATGATAGTGCTGATGCGAGTGATCATGAGCCCCCAAAAAAGGCCACTCGCCGTGGAATTAATGACCGTAAAAAAGAATATCATCAACCGGCAAAGTAAAGGACTTCCAAAACTTCCGGTAAGATATATACTAATTAACTAAATTAATAACTTAGTTTAAACTATTTGTTATCTAATTTACATAAGTAATAATGTAGGTCCAATGGAATGTTAAAGGCCAACCAATTGGTCGAAATGGTAAACAGTTGAGTACTTTCATTGGTACTAAAGTGAAGCAAACGGTACCGATTACAATCAATACATGGAATGATAAACGTAATCTCGCTTTGGAAAGACTCAAAGAGGAGCTATGGTGTATGATTCAGATATATAATTTTGAATATATATAGTTATCTTCTTATATAATTATGTAACCATATATTGATAATATTTTCATTGTTGTGTGTAAGCAGACTTATTTTGATGTTGATGAGTCTCGGAAAGGATTCTGTCTTATGAAAGCTGGAAAGTTACATAGAAAGTTCAGAACTACTCTAAAGAATAAATGGATGACAGATGATGAAGGGAACCTCTTACACCATCCCCCACCACTATATAGTGAGATTATAAATCAGGAGGATTGGAATGTCTTTATAACCAAACGCACCGAAGATGAAGACTTCTTGGTTTGTACAATTACCTTTTAACTTAACTATATTTGACAATTATTATGCATTAATTAATGTATATTTATGTGTCTATACAGACATTATGCAATGAAAATCGAGAGAGAGCAAAAAGTCCTGATTACCCTTATAGAGGCGGTGTTAAGGGTTATCAAGACATTGAAGAAAGAATGGTAAGGACAACATCCTTTATTTCAACTTTTACTATTATTAATCAATCTTTTGATATATTTATTAACAATTGGTAAATTTTAACAGCTAGTGGAGGTGGGGAAAGATCCAACTGAAGAATCCGTTGACCGGCATGTTTTGTGGCTAGAAGCCCGAGTAAGCAAAGATGGTGTGATTAAAGATCCAAAAACGAAAGAGGTGTCTCAAAGAATTGTAAGTACGATAAAATTAAAATTGTTTCGTAATTTTGATTATAGTTATAATGTCTAATAATGTTTAATACTTATTGTGAATTAGGAGACCATATCACAATCAGTAGAACAATGACAAACAACTGATTTTGATGGTGGGAATGACATCCTTAGCCGTGCTTTGGAACTTGAAGAGTATTCGGGTCGTGTGATGGGTATTGGATTTGGTGTTACTCCGACATCTTTTTGGGGTCCAAATAGGCCTAAAAAAAAGAAACTAAAGAAAGACAGTTGGAGCAATTGGTGTTCAAGCTAAAGGATGAAGTTGCCGATTTAAGAGATAGAGTTGGACCAAGGATTGATCAACCATCCCCTAAGCTAGATAGCTTCAGAGATAGTTGTACCATTGCGTCTAATGAGGTATTTATCTTTAAATTCTCTTTTCTTTGTACATATTACATCAATTTATTCATATTCTAATTTTTGTTTATATATCATTGATTTAGGGTAACAATAATGATTGTAAACTATATATATCAAACCCTCCTAAATTAGTTGCAAGGGGTTTAATTTGTAATGAACTGGGCACCTTATTGCACAATCTACCCATTCCCGAAAATCATGTAAGAGTCAGAGTTGACGTTGCAATTGTGGGGGATGCAAACTTGCCTGTACCAGTAAACAGTATAGGGATCATGACTGTGGATGATGCAATTGGTACTTTTGTGGCATGGCCAGTAAACCTCATTAATGTAAGTGACAGTATATTTGTTAGTAATTTATTAACAAATATATTTATTTCCAACTATACTTGTTACTAAATAGTTGTTTTTTCAAAAATATAGGTATCTCAACGGACAAAATCTAAAGTTAGTGGGAATGTTGAAAGATCTCGACCTTCTAATGCTGGCAAGTCAAAAGTTAGTGGGAATGTTGGCAAATCTAAAGCTTCTGGGAAAGAGATTGAATCCCGACATTCCCAGTCTATTGCTGGCAGATCTTCTAGCAATGCCATGGACTTTATCAGTTACTTAAAAATTCATGCGTTAAACCACTTGGATAGTGACGCCATGATCGAGGCATTTATGGATAGAGAGATTTTTGGAGAGGAGCAAGTGTTAACTTTGAATCAAGAGGAACTCAAGGCGGTATATGATCATGAGTGTGCAAGTGCGACTAGTTTTAGAGCATATATCAGGTACTTATCTATTGATGTTTTTATTGTTATTATTATTATTATTATTATTATTATTATTATTATTATTATTATAATTTGTATACATTTTTATTAAAGGTATTTGTACTATGAGATATTGGTCCCAACGGAACAAACACAAAGATATGTGTTCATATGCCCTGAGACTACTTTTCTACTTAACATCCCTCTGGATAAAACAATGCCACAAGACTATATAGACAAGTGCAAGGAACAAATGGAAAGAAACAAGGTAGAAGTGAAAGCCAATATCGATCGACGCTTGGCGCTATCGCATGAATTAAACTGTGATTCTTTGTTTTTTGCACCCATAAACTTAGGGTGAGTGATTTAATCTATATCAGTAGTATATAATATGTATTTGTGAAATAATCCTTGTTATTAATTTGATTATTCAAAAATTTTATAGGAATCATTGGATATTGTTGGTGATTGATCCCAAAAAAGACTTGATTTGCTATTTGGATTCACTGCTGGGACATTACAACAACTACCCCAAGTTGGTGGGAGTATTTAATAGGTTTGTTATTAGATCTTTTGCATATTTCATATTTTAGTTTATCTATGTATTTCGATTAATATAGTTATATATATATATATATATATATATATATATATGATGTTGTTTCAGTGCTTTAGCAACTTATTGGGGATTGCGTAATGTCAGGACTTCGTACAGAAAATCAACATCTTCTACAAAATGGAAAGCAATAAGAGTAAGTTTATAATTAATATTCTTATGCATATGTTATTTAATTAAATTCAATAACTAATGTTTTGTTTCATAGGGTCCCAAACAATCAAATGGCGATGATTGCGGGTACCATGTAATGAAATTTATGAAGGATATCATCACTCGCCAACAAATGACAATCCCAAACAATGTATGTAATTTGATAATTTGTTTTTTAACAAGTAATTAAATATTTAATTGATATTTAACTAATTTTAAGTTTATTTTCTTTTTTCAGTATTTTCCTGAATATGTGTCTAGAGCTCCAATGTCTGATGAGGAAATCACCGAGGTCAGAGGAGAGTGGTGTCGTCATGTTATCAATTTGATTCATGCAAATCGAAATTGATGTAAATTTTATAGTACCTCATTGGATATGTTGTAAATTTTGTTGATATTTTGGTACATGAGCATTTTGTTGAATTTTGGTACTTGACATCCCTTCTTTATAGAATTTGGTTTGGAACATATGTTGGATAGATATCTGTATGCTAGAAAACTGGTTGCTGGTTGCAGGGAAGCTGAGAATTGGTAATTGGTGTAAATTTTATAGTACCTCATTGGATATGTTGTAAATTTTGTTGATATTTTGGTACATGAGCATTTTGTTGAATTTTGGTACTTGACATCCCTTCTTTATAGAATTTGATTTGAAACATATGTTGGATAGATATCTGTATGCTGGAAAATTGGTTGCTGGTTGCAGGGAAGCTGAGAATTGGTAATTGGTAATACTGGCAATAGAAGAAACAAGCAAAACGTTTTTGAAAAAAACTTAGGAATAAGGGGCGCTTTAAGAGAATAAGCGCTACTTATTTGAAACAAAATTAGGAATAGGGAGCGCTTTAGTTACATAAGCGCTACTTATTTAAAATGAATGAGGCGCGCTTCTTAAATAAAGCGCTACTGATATTCCTCAGCGCCCAGGCATGAGGAGCGCTTTGTATAAAAAGCGCTACTCATGCGTAATTTTCAGGAGCGCTTCCTGAGCGCTACCAAAGAGAAACAACCAAGAGTAGCGCTAACATCAGTAGCTCCCGAAAGCGCTACTTATGGGGAAAAAAAGCGCTACTTATTAAGAAATCTGTTGTAGTGATTACGGCTTCTCCAATTAAATCATGTGGACCTAGGTTACGTCCTCTCCAATTAAATCATGGGCTTGTCTCTTTAATTGATGCATGGGCCTTATGCTTATTTCCATGTATTGTCTTTCAACTTAATTGCTAGCCCATACATACAAATACGTATATATATATATATATATATATATATATATATATATATATATATATATTATCTTGACTTTAAATTGGACTTTCATTCTTTTTATGCATTTTCTTCTTTTCTGCAAAATATAGAGTAAATTAAGTTAGTGATTTACATTAATAATAATAATAACAAGTCTAAAAATGGCTCAAAAGTATCTCTAAAAATACATTAAATTAGAGTTTATCACAAGTCAACAGTAAAGAGTTTGGTTCCTTATGTCATGTGATTCTTTTTTTTAAGGCAAAAACAGGAATCTCAATCTATGAATGGTTACATCATAGAGAGTTCATTTAAGATGCATAATTTTAACTAGTTAGACTTTTTTTAGTGTTGTTTTAATTGGGCTTTTATTTTTAGAATTATTTAATTATTTTAGATGCATAGTTTTATCAATTAGAATTTAAGGGTGTGTTTGATTTTCTTAAAGTAAAAGACTGGACTGTACAACTCCAGTTGTATCCTATTTGAAATGGAAATCATGTACTAGACAAAACTGAGGGCCGGCAACCCAAGATGCAACTCACAGCACTCAAGCTACAGGCGCTGAACAAGGCGCCAATGACACTATCTCTAGTGATAAGTCACATCAGTGCAGTCAGCTAGGTTCTAATGTTAGTGCTGACTCACTGCCAGCTAAGATTAGTTGATACTCTTAGTATTATTCTATTACATTAAAGTGTTGATGTGGAACATTTTGTTGTATTTTAACCGTGTATATAAACACATTGTATCAACTGTAGCAATTCAATGAAGATAATGAGATTTTATTCTGTACACTCCAAGTAGTTTGGTTTCACTCCAAGTAGATGTGATCCCTCACTGTTCCTGTACACTTCACTTGGTGTTCAATTATTTGCTCTTGTGTATGTGGATGATATTCTGATCACAGGCTCAGCCACTCCTCTTATCACTGATCTCATCTGAAAACTTCATGCAACCTTTGCTCTTAAGCATTTGGGCAAGCCAAATTACTTTCTTGACCTTGAGGTCAAGTATCAAGCAAATGGGTTTGTTATCCTCACGCAGGACAAGTATATCAGAGATCTGCTAAGTAAAGCTTCCATGATTGACTGCAAAAGCATTGCCACACCTATGGCTTCCACCACCAAATTGAGTAAGTTTGGGGCTGACAAGGTTGCTGATCCTCACACTTACAAGTCCATTTTTGGTGCCTTACAATATGTCACTCTCACAAGGCCTGAAATAGCTTACTCTGTCGACAAAGTATGCCAATTTCTCTCTGAACCTCTGGAATCTCCCTCAAGAGCCGTCAAACGGATTCTTAGGTATCTAAGTGGCACCATCAACCAAGGCCTGCACTTGCAACGAGCATCTACAGATCAAATTCTCACTCTGCGAGCATATAGTGATACTGACTGGGGGAGTGATCCTGATGATCGCAGGTCTACATCAGGTTCCTGTGATTATTTGGGACCAAATCTCATTTCTTGGACCTCCAAGGAGCAAACATTAGTGGCCAGGTCTAGTGTTAAAGCTGAATACTGTGGTCTAGCAATGCAACAACAGAGCTTCTTTGGATTCAATCCTTACTTTGTGAGCTCAACGTCAAGCATCATGCACCTGTTCTCGTACAAAGCACCTGGAGCTTGACATACATTTTGTTCGTGAGAAATTCATTGCCAAACCACTCAAGATAGTCCATGTTCCTGCAACAAATCAAATTGCGGATGTGATTACTGATAACTCACAAAAGTGTGAGTTATTATGCCAAAACAAATGAGAATTATCTTGATCCAAGAGTAATTTATGTGAATAAATGTGGCAATTGTACATAGTTAGATACAAGTGTATTTAGTTGTGAAAATTATAGTTTGGGCACGCAAGTGCCATTTTGTGGGATTTAACTTGTGTGCTAGTGTGCAGGATTTTTAGTTGAATTAGTGTCGTGGTTAGTGCTATGGTAGCATCGTGGCAGACAGCTGGTGAAAGGAACAAAATTAAAGGCATCTCAGGTGGTATAAGTAAGAAAGATGTGTTTTGTCCTTAGTGGAAAAGGCATCTTGGAATCTGCGCATTTAGTGGGTTGCTAAAAGACAAAATGTCCTTGCAATTAAGGTTGGCAGCATTTGGCAGCTTTGCACGAAAAGAAAGGCCCAATCGTACTTGGAGAGAGAAACGGGTATAAATAGGTACTTTACCCTAAAAGTGCACACAATTCAGTCTCCACTGTTCCCTAGGTTAGAGAGTACAATTCCACCTTCCATTCCACTATTCCATCGTCTTCCCGAACTGTCTTTACACCATTTTCAGTGTTGAAACTCCATTGTTGAACGCTGGAAACTCAGAACCAGCAACACAAATCTTCATTCGCACAGCACAGAAGCTCTGGAGCAGATCTACAGCATCTGAAGCTTACTTTGAGCTTCATTTTGTTTGTATAATTTTGCATTCTTCTGTATACTCTGTTTTCAGTGCTGTTACTGTTTTGATGGCTTCATTTATGGTAGTTAGGTTCTATTTTATCATGTCTAAGCTCATTATGAGCTAGATCTCTTTATAGTCAAGACTATGGTGATGTAATTAGAATCTATTGATGTTTAATGTGATTATTGCTTGACGCTTCATTAATTTGCGTGAGTAAATGCTATACATCCTTTTTAAACTTGATCAATTTAATTTGGATAATGTGCTTCTATTTTTGGAAAGAAATTTAAGTGTTGATTTCGCAAATTAACATAGTTTGAAGAGTAATAGGAATATTATCATTTCCTAGTGAATAATAGGAATATAAAGCCAGGGCTATGGTGTGAACTGAAACATGCTTTTCAACCTACGAATGAACCTCATGGGAGATTAGGAATAAGGAAACCTTGACAACATTTCGTTTCACTGAGATAGGAATATCCATATTTATTCTGCACACTGAGTGCTGTCACAGCATTGCATCAATAGTGATTAATTACAGATCATTGTCTTGGCTATACTCATCTCTCTGATTTTACTCCCATATATTACTGTTTTATTGTCCTCAACCATTTACTTTAACATTACACAACAATGGATTTTTACCATGCTTTTATTTTTACTTTTCACTCATTAATTCAAGTGCTATCAAGTAGAGTTAGTTATTAAACATTAATCCTCTTGGGAACGATCTTTCTTATCACTTTATTACTTGTTTGACTGTGTATACTTGCACACGTTTTTGCACAACAATTACTAAGCCATTACCTGCTCCTCAGTTTCAGGTGTTGAAAACCAAACTAAAGGTGATCCCTGTCAATCCCCTTCAGTTTGAGGGGGGAGTAATAGGGAACACTCAGAGTGCTCCTCTCAAGCATGACAGGGGGCCTACGGCAACCCAAGATGCAACTCACTGCACTCAAGCTACAGGCGCTGAACAAGGCGCTAATGACACTATCTCTAGTGATAAGTCACATTAGTGCAGTCAGCTAGGTTCTAGTGTTAGTGCTGACTCACTGCCAGCAAACATTAGTTGATACTCTCTGTATTATTCTATTACACTGAAGTGCTGATGTGGCACATTATGTTGTATTGTAACCGTGTATATAAAAATCTGAATTCTTGTCCCTTACAAAACTACATTACAACTTTTTGTCCCTTGGTACAACTTCCTGATTACCCAAAAAAATACCAAACTATTATTTTTATTTTCTACTCAATAATTCTCTCTCTCTCTCTCCTCTATTATTTCTCTATCTCATTCTTCTCTCTCCTTTCTCTCTCCCGCTATCCACCTCTCTCCTATCACCTCTCTTATATCTTCTCATTTCATGACCTTTGTCCCTCTTCTTTCTCTCACACTCTCCATTTATCCTCTCATCTCACTTATATCTTCTCATCTCATGACCCCTCTCCCTCATCTCTCTCCTTCTCTCTCTCCCTTTTATCTTCTCCATCACACATTTTTTTTATAATTTTTTAATTATATTATGATTATGTTATATAAAATCATTATAAACATTAGAAAGTAAATTATAGTAAATCTTTTATTTTTTATGCGTGTACTGTCCTTGTTCACCAAACAGTGAATGAGATAAAAAGTTGTCCAGTACTGTCCTGTCCAATACTTACCTGTTTGCAAATCAAAGAGACCCTATGAGTCAAATGACTACTCCGTATTCACGTTATACCAATCTACTACTCCGTATTCATGTGATAGGTATGCCCCAATTTAAGGCACATACATGACTTCAAATCAGTGTTTTAAAAACCGGCTCGGCCCGGCCGGTCGAACCGGTCGAACCGGGGGGGTAACCGAGCTGGGCAAGGTTTTGGATCGGCCATGCAGTAAACCGGTGGGAACCGGTGTGACTCGGCCGATTTTTGGAAAAACCGGTGACCCGGTGACCCGGCTCGAACCGGACCGGGTTGTGCATTTTTTTTTATCAAATCTTTGAACTGTAATTGGGAGGGGCCGCGCGAACGCAGGCCCCCACTAGTGATTGCCATCTAGGTAAGTATGTTTCCCATTGACATATGCCTTGCTTTTATATCCCATTCTCCTCCCTGTTCCGTTCATTCTATCCGATGTGGGACTATTTGTAAACTACTTAAAACAAAAGTGACTAAAAAAAACCCTCAACAAAATGCCATTAGTGGGGTTTGAACCCCTGACCTATTGAAAGCAAATGCTGAGTGCTACCATGAGGCTACCAATCTTATTGAGGATATTATTCATTTCAAATATATATAATTGGTACCTCTTTTCCAAAAAGTCAAGTACGCTCATCCTCATGGCATTAGCTTGTAATATTAATATTATGTTTCAACAAACTTATTTAATATTAAGTATTTTTTTAAAGATTTATTTAATATTAAGTTGTTAACTTATGAAATTTGTTCTAAATATTTATTGAAGCATGATATGAACTTTTAAAATTTATTTAATATATACCAAGCAAATAAAAATAAAATAGGCATGATGTGTAATTTTAGCAAATTAAGTTTTACAAGTATGAAATATATAGGTTTTGAAAATTTGGGAATTTTTTATATTTTAGTAGATATAAAATAAACATAGTTATTAATTTTACAGGGACGAAATTTATATTATATACTATATAGGTATTGAAAATTCTCGAAATAGAGACCGGGTCCGAGTCATCCGGTCCCGGTTTTGGTCATGCGGTTCAACTGTCGACCCCTCGATCCGACCATTGACCCAGTGACCCGGTACCTTCACCGAGTCGGTCACCGGTCCGAGTTTTAAAAGATTGCTTCAAATCGTCGAGGGCTAGAAACTCAGCTACTTAACTTGCTAGGCTAAGGTAACGCCACAAATGCTCTCACTCCTAATCTCGTCATTGTTAATTTGAAAATTGTTTCTCTCAAACCAATGAGGTCTCGTCATGTTTCTTCCAGGTCATACAAGACCCTACTTAAATTTCATAGTATCCCATGTCCCATAGTGGCTACCATCTAATATAATTTTATATAATTACTACTCCACTAAAAATTTCTATTTGCCTATTTGGGAAAATCGACATTGACAAAATTGAGGGTTGTTCTGGACTGGGCCGAGGGCCCAATCCTTGCGATAGGCCCAAATCTAATCCAGGGCACTATAGCAGAGAAAGAAGGGCACGCCTAGAATGAGCTCAGGGTGCCCCAACGGCTGAGATCAATCCGCATGATCTGACGGCTAGGAAGCGCCGCTGAATTCTATAAATAGACGTCAACCCATCACAAAAACATACACACATTCTATCCCATCTCATATTCTCTGCTTTGACTCTTTCCCCCTGACTTGGGCATCAGACTGTCTTTGCAGGTACACCCGCCGGCTCTGCTCGCGACCTCATCGTCCCACCAGGGCGATCCACATCAACCCGTTCTAACCCCTGGGCAACCAAGGTACAGATCATTGGCGACCATAGTGGGAGCCCACGCGCTGTCCCACCTCATCAACAGTCATGTCCTCTTATGGCTTCCCAAAGTAAGCGGCTCGGTGAGTGGCCTCCACACTCTCCGCATCGAACCGAAACTCGTAACCGAACGCCCCCTCAAGAACACCCGGAAGCAATGGTGATCACGGGCAGATACACTTTAGAAGAAGGCAAAACTAGCAAATCAACGAAAAGGCGGTGGAAGGAAGTCCTGGTCGCGACCACGACATCCGGCCCGAAGCCAGACACCATCAGGCTCGCCCTGACCTTTAGAGACAACGACCTACCCGGCGGAAGACGTAACGAGTCAGTTCCTTTCCTGATATCAGTAATCATGGCCAACGTGGAAGTAAAGAGAATCCTGGTCGACCAGGGAAGCTCCGTCGATCTCATATTCAAAGACCTATTGGATGTATTGAAAATCTCCCGGGATTGCCTCGGGCCCTACAGAGGCAGCTACCTCTACGGGTTCAACGGTTCAGCTACCACACCCCTGGGACGTCTAGATCTGATGGTCACTTTCAGCGATCACGATTCAGAAAATGCTCGGCCAGACTGTAGCGATCTCCTTTTTGATCCTTCCATGCAAATCGATCTATCAAGGCATCATAGGTCGCCCCGCCCTCGCAAAGGTCGGGGTCGTTGCCTCCACAGCACACCTCAAGATGAGATTCTACTCAAACGACAATGAGATCGTCACAATACATGCCGATATTTGAGCAGCCAGACGATGCCACTTCATGGGTATGAAGCAGCTAAGGGAAGCTGAGTCAAGAAGAGAATGCGCAAGCACAACCCCCGAAAGCAACCAGGTAGGTGCGGCCGACCTGGATGCCCGCTACGACCCTGACAGTGAAGACAAAGAAGGGGACGATCCTTTGACTCGAGAGTTGAAGAAACGGATCAGAAGGCCAGAGCCCGACTGCGAGTTCGTCCAGGTCCAGTTAGGTGAAGACCCGTCGAAAACGGTCAACATCGGGGCCGACCTGCCTGAGGAGATAAAAGAGGAGTTGGTTCACTATCTAATAGGCATGCCGACCTATTCGCCTGGAGCGCGGCGACATGTCGGGGATACCACACCGGAGGTAGCATGCCATCACTTAGCAGTGAACCCACAAGTCAAATGGGTCGCTCAGAGGTGACAGGTACAAAGGGAAGACAAAGCCCAAGTCGCTGAAAAAGCGGTCGAAGATTTCATCAAAGCCGGGTTTGTGAAAGAAATAAAGTACACTACCTGGCTATCCAACGTCGTCTTGGTAAAGAAAGCAAACGGTAAATGGCGAGTGTGCGGCGATTACACGGACTTAAATCGGGCTTGCCCAAAAGACGCCTTCCCGGTCCCCCACATCGACAAGTTGGTTGACAATGCGCCCGGGTATCGCTTGATGTCCTTCCTAGACGCCTATTCTGGATACAACCAGATCACAATGTATCCACCCGATCAAGAGACGACGACATTTATGACACCAAAAGGAAACTATTGTTACCGGCTGATGCCGTTTGGGCTAAAGAACACTGAGCGACATATCCTAGAATGATGAACAAAAGTGTTCCAGGCTCAAATAGGGCGAATCGCCGAGGTCTACTTGGACGACATGATTGTGAAAAGTAAAGCAGACGTAGACCATATAGCCGATTTACGGGAAGTGTTCGCTGAGGTTTGAAAGAATTCCCTCAAGCTCAACCCAGAGAAGTGCACTTTTGGGGTAAGGGCTGGCAAATTCCTAGGGTTCTACCTTACCGAGAAAGGCATCGAGGCCAACCCAGAGAAATGTAGAGCGGTCACGGAGATGAGACCACCCACGACGAAGAAAGAGATACAAAAGCTCACCGGGATGATTGCAGCCTTATCCCGCTTCATTTCAATGTCCGCAAATAAATCTCTCCTGCTATTCAAGCTGCTAAAGAAGGGCGTCCAATTCGAGTGGCGCCCGAGTGCGAGCTCGCACAGGACCAGCTCAAGGCGGTTCTCCTGCAACCGCCAACTTTTACGAGACTGGAACCCGGGGAATCACTATATCTGTACTTGGCAATAGCCGATAAGGCGCTCAGCGGAGTCCTCGTCCGACAAGATAGCTCGAAGCAGAATCCCATCTACTTCGTCAGCAAAGCCTTACAAGGGCCCGAGTTGAGATATCAGAAAGTGGAGAAGCTCGCCCTGGCACTGGTAATCGCAGCACGACGACTAAGGCCCTACCTCGTCGCCCACCAAATAATAATCAGAACAGATCAGTCGATTAGGCAAATTCTACACCGGCCCGACCTAGTGGGAAGGATGATCAAGTGGGCGGTCGAGCTCTCCGAATTTGGAATCAAGTACGAAGCTAGGTCGGCTGCGAAGGCTCAGGTCCTGGCAGACTTCATTGCAGAAATGACCCCGACTCCAGAAGCAAGCACTCAGTCCGTCTAGACCTTGCATGTCGATGTCTCTTCCAACAGTAAAGGGTGCGGGGCCGGTCTAATTGTTGAAAATTCTGAAGGCTTAACTGTGGAAGTGTCGCTTACTTTCTCTTTCTCCACCTCAAACAACCAGGCCGAGTACGAAGCGTGCAATGTCGGGCTGCGACACGCCCGAGAATTCAATGTAGCCAGGGTCGAACTCCACCCCGACTCTCTCCTGATGGTTTCTCGGATCAAAGAAGCTTTTGACGCAAAGGACATGGTCGTTCAGAAGTATTTAGCAAAGGTAAGGGAACTACTAAAAACATTCGAACAAGCGGAGGTCAAGCATGTCCTGAGAACAGAGAACGTACGGGCCGACATCTTCTTAAAACTGGCCAGTACCAAGAATCCAGGGAACCACCGAAGCGTTATCCAGGAAACATTGTCTCAGCCCAGCGTACACTTGGCACCGATGTTTGTGTGGTCAACCCAAGAGAAAGTTGGATCGACCCCATCCTCAAGTATATTCAAGATGGGGAAGAATCTCAAGACCCCAAGAAGGTTTCTCTAACCAGGAGAAGAGCGTCATCGTGCTCCGTCATTGAAGGAAAGCTCTTCCGCAGGGGGTACTCCATGCCACTACTGAAATTCTTGCCGCCAGATGAGGCCGACTTTGTGCTGCGAGAGATACACGAAGGCATATGCGGGAACCACCTGGGTAGCCGATCGCTTGCGAAGAAGGCACTCAGGGCGGAATACTATTGGCCCACCATGGACGAAGACGTAAAGAGGCTGGTCAAGAAGTGCGACAAGTGCCAGCAGAACCCCGAGGTCCATATCGCTCCTCCTACAGAGTTGAATAGCATGACCCCCCCATGGCCATTCGCGTGGTGGGGGATCGACCTGTTGGGCCCATTCCCGGTAACACCGGGTCAATTCAAATACCTAATCGTTGCGGTCGAATACTTCACGAAGTGGGTAGAGACAGAGCCCTTGGCTACGATAACCGCCAGAAATTGCATGAAATTCTTCAAAAAGAACATTATGGTGCGGTTCGGTGAGCTAGAAGTCGTGATCACAGATAACGGGACCCAATTCACCGATAAGGGATTTAGGAAGACAATGACCGACCTTGGAATCAAGTAATGATTCACTTCGGTAGAACACCCTCAAACCAATGGTCAAGCAGAGGCCGCCAATAGAGTAATTCTTCGCGGATTAAGAAGGCGACTTGACGAGCAAAAGGAAACTGGGTGGAAGAGCTACCATACGTACTATGGGCGTATCGAACGACCCCTCAATCCACTACTGAAGAACCCCTGTTCAAGCTAGTGTACGGTACAGAGGCAGTCATCCCTGTGGATATCCGAAAACTAAGCTGGAGAACTACGAACCCGAAAGCGGCGCCAGAGAATAATCAAGCCATCAGAGAGGAGCTCGACCTCATCGAAGAGGTCAACACGAAAGCCTCCCCGAGGGAGACCCTAATCAAGCAAAGAATAGCAACCAGATACAATGCGAAAGTCTTCCCAAGAGAATTCGCCATTGGCCAGCTCGTTCTTCGACGGGCCGATGTCGGGCAGAAAAATGCGGCTCAAGGAAAGCTCGTCCCCAACTGGGAGGGCCCCTACCGCGTGGTTTCGAAAACCGGAAAGGGAGCATACCAACTCGTGACAATGGCCGGAGCAGCGGTCCCTCGAACTTGGAATGCCACGAAGTTAAGAAGATACAACACCTAGAAGATGTAACCAATTACTATAAGAACAATTGTAAAAACCGGGTCGGGCACTCTTTTTCCTCGCGGGGTTTTTTAATGAGGCCGGTCCGTCTGTCGTAAATAATAGGAGGCAAATTTTAAACATAATAATCGATTGATCGTTTCTTTTCCAAGGCAGGCGCAAAGATAGGCCCAGATCGGTTCCCTTCCTCCAGTCAACCTACTAGGCGAGTTAAGTCCGAGCCGAGTCTCGGTAAACTGTCTACTAGACTGGGTTGACAATCCACCCATCAAAATATATCGAAGCGACCACACGAAGTGAGTCGCCCCTCCCTTTGAGCGAGTTCAATCTGGATCGAGATATCTGGTAAACTGCTCACAAGGGCAAGTAAAATGATCAAGCCACGTAATGGCCAGCGCGGTCAGACATACCCACCCGATTGCGAGTACGGGGAAGATAGAACCAGCGTAGAACCGACGTACACTCACCTTCAACTTGAGAAACAAGGGGATCATCTGTGATTTTTGGCAGATCTCTAACTCTATACCAAAACCTGGTCTGGAGTCAACCTAGGGGCGCCCCATCCTTTTCAACTACCTTCTTCTTAAATGGGTTCTTGTTCATTCAAAATGTATGATCGTGTGGTAAAAACCAACGACGCGATTCAAACTAAGAACTCTTAGCCCTGTGTTCCAAGGTAAATGCCTTTGTATGCTCCATACAATGTGCACATGCTAAATTACCATGAGTTTGCCAACTAGACAACATGCCATAAGCAAGGAAGTCATTAATGGTCCACATCAAAGCGCCTCTCATCATAAAATTCTACTTCCATGCGGGATCGTAAGTCAAGACACCATCCCACAACCTCTTCAAATCATCAATTAGTGACTCTAAATAGATATCAATGCATGATTTTGGATTTTCTGGGCCAGGTATGAGAAAAGTCAAAAACATGTAAAGTTTGGTCATACACATCTCGGGGGAATGTTGTATGAGGTAACAATAATGGGCCAGCAAGAATATGGTGAAGTCGATGCTTTGATATATGGTGTAAAACCATCGGAGCATAACCCAAGCTGTACGTTGCGTGGATTCGCAGAAAAATCAGGTTGTAGCCGATCAAAGTGTTTCCATGCTTCACCATCAGATGGATGGTGCAACACGCATGAACTTCTATTCTCATAATGCCACACCCTTGGAATTATTGGCAAGTACAACATTGACTTCATTGGAACTATGAATTTAAGTAGCGCACCATCAATTTTCCCAAACTCATTATCATAATACAACATGTGACCTTTTGCACAACAGTCGACCCTTTTAGATTTCAATCTCAACTTATAAACTAAGACACCCATTCCTACCTCAGAAGTATTACTCAACAATTTGAGAGCTAAAAGCTTCGCACACATCGATAACTAGGGATTGTTTGCATCTAACAACATATTATAAAATCTATGTGCTTGCAAACTCAGAAGCTCATCCATGTTATCATACTAATGCTCCTCGAATGACACATTCACCCCAAGACCATCACAAACTATGTTCTGCGTCAAGTCAAGTTGTTCACCATATCCTATATCGGCAGAATTACTTGAAGCATCTCTACAGTTTTCGCCACCCACTAGAACAACATCAATCCCTTCTTCACCATTACTCGTCTGAATCCAATAATTAGGTCTGGACGCATCTCTCTTCAAGTCATCAATGACCTCAGTTGGACTCTTAATCCTTCTACATTTTCATTTGGCGCACGAACATCGAATCCCCCCTTCAACTTTAAATTGTTATTGTCCTGTTGCAAAAAGAACAAACACCCATACACCATCTACAAAAGATTGTTTCAAATCCTCTCTCTTTGGAAACAACCTATCATACATCCAAATGTGGTGTGAAGGAGGAAATTTAATTCTGCACATTTAAAATTGCAGATATATCAAAGTCAAGCTAAAGTGATACGATGGATGTTCATCGATAGAGAATGAGACAAGATACATTTCGTATGATATTTGTTTGGTAATTTTCACTATGTACAAAAGCTACATGTAAATGCAAACTTTATAACAAAATCTTCTTTGTCTCATATTCTGTTCCTTTTGATCGAATACGTACTTAACTTTAATAGTCACTGAAAACTTCAAATTGTGAACCATATAGATAATGCCTCGAAACTTTCAAAGCGAACACAATGGCAGCCAATTCCAAATCATTAGTGGGATAATTTTCTTCATGTGGATTAAGTTGTCGAGAAGCATAAGCTACCACCTGTTGGTTTTGCATAAGAACACAGCCTAAGACCTTCCTTGAAGCATCACTATATATCTGGAACTCCAAAGCTGGATCAGGGAGTCTTTAATTTTAAAAAGCATTCCTCATAAGCTACCACCTGGTGTTATTTAGTAAATCATCAATTCTTGGCAAATGATACCTTTTCTTCACGGTCACCTTGTTAAGTTGTCTGTAGTCGATACACAACCTCATACTACCATCTTTCTTCTTAACTAATAACACCAGAGCACCTCAAGGTGAAGCACTAGGCCGAATGAACTTCTTTGTAATGAGCTCTTCAAGTTGGGTTTTGAGTTCCTTCAATTCTAAAGGAGACATCCTATAGGGAGCAATAGAAATTGGTCAAGTACCCGAAACCAACTCTATGGAAATCTCTACCTCATGATCCGGAGGTAAAGATGCAACTTCTTTCTGAGGCTGGAGACAACATCCAGACATAGGCCTCCGATCCTTGAAACAGACACTGACTGGCAGATGAATAAGAGATTAAGGAATCTGAACCAACTTTAGATAATTCTATTGATTCAGAAGCAAAGTTGACCATCTGATTGAAACAATCCAACGTAACATGATTAGCAGAGAGCCAATCCATTCTCAAGATAACATCCATACCCTTTAATGGTAGACATACAAAAAACCACAACAAACGATCTATCCCCTATGGAAAGCAAACAACTTTCACAGATTGACTCTGTTGAACACTACCCTCAACAGGAGTATAAATAAGGATATGATGAGGTAAAGGCGTTAAACTTAAACATAAGCGGTCGACACACATTTGACAGATGAAAGAATGAGTTGCACCCGAATCAAACAAGATATTAGTAGGATTATGAAAGAGAAATTCCGTACCCTTCAACAGATTATCATTGCCCTTGACTTTCTGCATCCAGAGTGTAGACCCTTCCTTGAGTTGGAGTAGCTAGTTCATATTGTGATTTCTTCTTCCCTTTAGGACAATCTTTCGCATAATGGTCGTACACCTTGCAATAGAAACACTGAGATGGACCGAAACGACAATCCCTTTAATGGAACCTTCCACCTTTGTTACAAGCCCCAAACTTTGGGGAATCCGCCTTCTGCACTTGCTTTCCCTTGTTAATATTCCTTTTATATCTCAAGTTTGGAGTCGAAGATCCGGCGCCCCTCTTATTTTACTCAAGATCCTTCCTCTCTTAATATAATCTCTTCAAATCTCCTTCCATCACATATGCTTGTTGAACCAATGCAGCATAAGTGGTACATACAAAAGAACTCAAACTCTGAGCAATATCCACACACAGCCCCTTTTTGCATCTTTGAATCTTCCGTTGATCATTGGGAGCATATCTGGCCAACTGGTAAAACTGGGCCAATTCTTAGCTATATACTGACCCACATACATATTACCCTACTTGAAAGTTAAGAACTCCTCCTCCTTCTCCAACTTCATCACTGAAGGGAAAATATTGTTCAAGGAACATTCTGCCGAAATTTTCCTAATTCAGCGGGGTCCCTTGAGCCACCAGAGATGCATTAGCATTTCTCAACCAGATTTCAGCTTCTTCTTTCAACATATGTGAAGCAAATAACACCTTCTCTTCATCGGTACATCGGAGAGTCCAGAAAATCTTTTCCATAGCGTCGACCAGATACTGAGCCTTCACAACATCTGAACCACCCTTGAAATCTGGAGGGTTCATTTTCTGAAATCGAAAGTAAGCCCGGTGTGGATTCTCTGGCTGCAACTACATAGGAGGTTCTTGAGGTGGATTTTGTTGAACTTGAAGCATTTGTTGCATCATCTGATGGTGCATAGCCTGCTGCTGTTGCATGGTCTCCATCATATGATGCATCCATTCGAAATATGGATCCACCGGCACATTACCCGTTGACCCTCCAGCCATAATTCTCCAAACAATGCACCAAGTATTGATCGAGTTGATCAAGATCAATGTCTCTTAGCATAATAAGAACTATAACTAAAAGATAAAAGGAATATTACATAACAACTAAACAACTAAGTCCGACAGGGTCGAACTGCTCTGATACCAAAATGTAACATCCTAATATTTCAATTAACAAAGAAATATATAGAACCTAACATTTTAAAACAATCAGAGGGTACAAAACAATAGATTTGAATTTCTAAATAAATGGAAGTTACACAACCGAAATGGCTCCAAAAGGTTACAATAACCGTGATGTCTAAACCTCAAGCCATAGCTTAAAAATGTTATACATGAGTCAATCTACAAACTGAAATCTAAATCCAAGTTGTAAACTTCCTAGTACATCGACTTTGATACCATAATTGGTAATAAAGTTACTAGTACATGACGGTACTTCATCACAAAATAAAGACAACTAAACAATGCTAGATGATCTTTAGAAGATCTCCCCATCTAGAGAACTAGCACAGCTCCTTACTTCCCATCATTCGGCTTGGACTTACTCTTTGTTTCTAAAAAACACAACAATGAAATAGTGAGATCTACAGTCTCAATGAGTCCTTCTGCGACACCTCACCATATATCTCTCAGTGTCTTTTATCTTTACATATGTTACTCACTAGCATAATCCAAGAAAACATGATGATTACAAGTAATATCAGTTTCAGCGGACAACTACCACTCCACAACTTATGACGAGCGCACGTATGGCCCTTGGACTTAGGATCACGACTTCCCCTTCCAAGTATGCTAATTATTCTTGTGATGTTGCATAGTGTATGTATAAACCATATTGTTATACTTCTCACATGTTGAAAACATTCAATACGAATCTGGTACCAATCATAATACGTAATAAGAAATCACAAGTGATATTCACATTATTCCATATCAAGAGTATCAATCAAGAATAATAGTGTTAAGGCAAGTACAATTACATAAAAATAGGATACAATTATTGGAATCAAGTTGAGTTTAGGATTTAAGTTGAGTTAGAACCCAAAATAAGGAGAAACTCTAATTTTGATGGAAAAGAATGAACTAGCAAATGTTTAGCTTCTAGGATTTGCAATAATGAAGGGAGGTGTCCAACGGCTCCCTCATCTCTCTCTCTCTCTCTCTCTCTCTCTCTCTCTCTCTCTCTCTCTCTCTCCCTCCCTCCCTCCCTCCCTCCCTCCCTCCCTCTCTCTCTCT
Source organism: Astragalus membranaceus (assembly GCA_039519185.1). Taxonomy (NCBI): domain Eukaryota; kingdom Viridiplantae; phylum Streptophyta; class Magnoliopsida; order Fabales; family Fabaceae; genus Astragalus; species Astragalus membranaceus. Next base: position 25,882,554 of record CM076853.1, read on the forward strand.
CTCTCTCTCTCTCTCTCCCTCTCTCTCTCTCTCTCTCTCTCTCTCTCTCTCTCTCTCTCTCAAACTCAAGCTCTCCTCTCACTCCCTCAAGCTCTACTCTCTCTTTTCCCTTTTTTTTAGAAAATTGCACTTGTGTTTGAAAAAATTAAAATGAAGAGGGAAGTCTTTTTTTTGTTGGACAAGTCGTAACCGGATTTCATTAAACAAATGGGCGAAGCCCAACCAAATACATCATAACAATAACTAAAACACACAAAGGCCCAACCCGGCCTAATTACAGACACTGAAAACCAACACACGTACAACCACTAACACGAAAAGGGAAAAGATATTAACGCATTGCAAACAGCAGATAGAAAAGAACCCTAATTCAGCAAAGAAAACTTACCCTTCCACCCGGTTCAATTTCCACCATTATTGCTCAATGAATCTGTGAGAAGTAAAGCTCGAAGCACCATAGGAGGAGCCACTGCCCAGTTGCGAGGAAGGGACACTACAAGAAAATGGACAATTTCCGACGGCATTTTTCGTCGCAAATGCAGCAATTTTCGTCGCAAATTGACGTTTCCGACGAACTTTATGATGGACAAAAAGCCGTCGCAAATCGTTTCTGACGGATTTTTTCGTCGCAAATGACTCCGTCGCAAAGTCGTCGCAAATTCGTCGCAAATCCGCCACAAATGTTCGTCGCAAATTCGTCGCCAAAAACCATTTCCGATGAAAATTTTCGTCGGAAATCCGCCGGAAATGTTAAAAAAATGAATAAAAAAAATAAAATCTTCTGAAATTGTACAACAATAGCCATTTGAATAGAACATCAGTTCCTAAATGGCTTCCTACTCTCAAAAGTTTCCACATTAACAAACATCTTGTTTTGTTTTCATCTATGAAGAGATGAAAATCAATCACTAACTAACCATTGCAAGCAAATGAAAAATGAAAAAAAAATCAGCTTTGAGTTGAGGACTGTTTTATTAAAGGTTCTGAACTCTTCCCCATTTCCTCGGGCTGACTCTTCACTTCCATTAGTAATGCAACAACTTCCTTCATAGTAGGACGTTCTGATGGAGAAGAGTTAACACAAAACATAGCAATTCCAAGTGTTTGAAGCATCTCTTGCACCATTTGATCTGGTAGACTTTGAAGCTTTGCATCTAGTATTGATATTGCTGGCTCAAAGCTTCCCATTTTCCTCTTCACCCACTCAACTATGTGTTGTCCATCTCCAACATTGGATTCAACAGAACTTCTCCCACTTAGTATCTCTAACAAAACAACATCAATTCCTCCATTTTAATCTGCAAGGGAATCATAAGCTTGGATACAAACTCATTGCTGAAACTGCATAAACATAAAGATAAGAATTGGAGAAGCAGCACACATGTATAAGTTTGACATTTTAGGATTGGAGAAACCAAACATATCAGGCCCAGATCATAGGCACTTAAAAGATATTCTCTCTGTTTACACAAGCCAGACTTAAAAAAACATGAATCATTTGCAAATATTTATTAAGTTATGTGTGCTCAAATCTATGCAACTAGGAGAAAGTGGAAAAGCATCAGTACTTCAGTATTATTGTTATTAGTATATCATAAAAAATAGTATACTTGACAAAGTACTTCAAATGCATTGCATACTTCAGATGCATTCAGAACCAAGGCAAGGCAAACATGCTGCTACTGGAACCGGAAGACTGCGAGGATTTAGCAGCTTTCATCTTCTTCAAGACTTTCATATGCTCTATCCTCGCACGCTTTAAATCAGGAACTGATTGTGCTCCATTGACTACATTCAAGACAAAATCATCAGTTAATGAGATGGATTATATGCATTCAAGACAAAACCAGGTTGTTAAATAGAAACATGCAAAATACCTGTTGGGTAATCAACGAAAGAAGTGTTAAGTGGAGAATCATCATATGTGTTTTGAACATTGCTAGGGTGGACAGGATCAACAACTACATCAAGAGGCAATAATATGTACAATATCAATTGAAGCGGAAAAGTGTTTTAGAGAGAGAGAGAGAGAGAGATTATGATCAACAAAACAGATTAAACTGTTCAATAGTTCAAAAATCCATGCATTAAGAACAACAGACGACGGCTACCTACAAAATTGTGTGCATGTTGCACATCCTATCACTTGTAGCAATGAGTATACATGTTTTGTAAGAAATGTCTTAAAGTATCTCCAGAAAATGAAACAAACAATATCAATATGATCATCTAGAAAATAAAAAAGGCACAAAATTGCACAGATCAACCACTCAACATCTCTTTTCTACCATCTCTTTGACTCAACGTACAGAAGTAAGCTATGAAGCAGAAACTCAAAATTTGTTTTCTACCATGTCTTTGACTTTCTTCCCTCACCACTCACCTGCCAAATTCAAACTTACAAAAAGCCACATGATTTTAGCACTAAGAACATATCAGTCAATTTGATTGTTACATAATCAAATCATAAATAGTGCCAAATTAACACAAATTAGAAAGGCGGTTTGTAAATTTGATTGACATCAAATTCAACAGTTTTTCTCTCCCCACTTATATCTAAACCAACCTCAACCTCTATACTAAAAACTAAATCCCCTACACATTTGACTGTAGTTGCAGTGCTAAAAAGTAAAGTATAGAAACATGACATTAAAGCAATGCTTATTGATGATAACAATGACTTCTCAATAGGTCAAAATAAAGCATAAAGTAATGCATGGATTATAGAGAAATTGACCTTCCTAAGTAATCGGTAGTGAAATGGCCTTTCTAGAGCAATATAAATTTTAAATTTTCATCTTCAAACCTTTTATTACTTCTTTTGAGTTTACTTGCAGTCTGTCATAGAGTGAATTCAAGAGAAAAACCCCCTCTCCAATGCTATCAATATATGAACTAGTAACCAATACAGACTACAGTCGTTCAATATAAAAACACATACATCATAATATTTCGAAGAAAGAAGAATGAAAAATAAGGTTGAATACACAATATACACATTAGTCATGCATTTTTGTTCAACAAAAATCAACCTTAAACAAACTAATTACCTGTTCAAAAAGTGAATGTTTGGTCTGATCTTTATACCCTCATATTGAATATGTTCTAAATCACCATTTAATTATTGATTGAAGCTGCAAAACAAAACAATCAACCACAACCCAGGCTAGTCATACTAACATAAACAGGTTTCAAACCAAAAGAAAGAAAACCTTTGCCATGGAATCTATAAGAAAGACAAAATAATCAAAAAAGTGTAGAAACAATAGAAAAGAGACACAAAAACTCCACCTGAAATCAATTCAATGACTACAAATAGAAGCCCAATTCAATGACTCATTTGTACATCAATTATAATACTTGAAAACAACATTAGCATTAAAGAGGTGGTCTACAACTTGAGTTTACAGTTTCAAATCCCTGTCAATTCGAATCTGAAGCTTTGTAGAAGGTTAATCAAATAAAAATCTCAAGCAAATGCAGACATTCAAGTTTGGAGCATGAGCAGAAGGTTAAGCAAATAAAAGGTTAAGCATGAGCATTTTCAGAAGACTTGCACGTCTGAATCTGAAGCTACAGGTTTAACATCGTGAGTTTGATTAAGTGATGTTCATAAAGGCTACTGGTTTAAATAAAGTTTAGGCAATACCTTGTAAGATAGCTCCAATTTGTCTTTGTACTTTGAATTATAAAGATCTTCACTTATTGCCAATTCACTTTCAACCACATAATCAATCTCAAACTACATAAATGAGCGAACAATGCTAGGATCAGAAGGAAGCAAACATGTATTACTTAATGAAACCAGTGTTGCATTTGAAGAAGCAAAATGAAACCCACAGACATGTGAACGACAGACAAATTAATTAGAGAGCATGCTGAGAGTGTACAGAAAATTAAAAAAGAAAAGCCAAATGAAGACCCATATCTTCATCTGTAATTGTACTGTCCTTGGAACTAAAAACCATTTCGGCACCAAATCTAACCATCTGAAGCAATTCATCTTTATTTACAGCTGCATACATAACAAATTACACCATATTATACAATGAATTTCTTGCAAGAAAGAAATAAAAATCACCCTGATAATCCTTACTCTTCTGCTCAGCTAAACGCCCTTGCTGAATCACCAGAGCATCAAGTGCAAGCTTTTTGTAAGCCCTTTTGATGACTTTTTCCTCAATTGTATACTGTGCAATTAAATTAAAGTATTTGAGATATTGGCCCAAACAGAAAATAGGAACTAGGAAGCACCAACACTTTGAAATGGTCACTCTAATTCTTGTTCTTGCATCTCACGCAATTCTTTTTGCAACTATCCAAGATAATTTAAAATTATAACTATTCATTCAAATGCATGTATTAGAAATTCTAAATGATATGAAAATAAATTCTTCCATATATTCTGATTTCTTTAAACTAAATTAAGTTTCTTAAATCTACTCAAAGACAATTAGTATCAAACTTCAACCTTGCCAAGCCAAAGCGAAGTAAATAAATCTTACCATCAACAATCAATAATAGGCATAATGGTTTAGTTTGGTGTTTGTTGCACAAACTTCGTACCATACTACATTATGCATTACAAGCGTAGACTTACTTGGTTAACATTTTTTTAATATTCTTCAACAAGTTTTGATAAATTTTGAATGCGTTTCTCGTGTAACTCTGCATTAGGAGGCTTAGAATTATTAGAAATATCCCCATTCAAAGAACTGCCACCACTAGAAGATCGTGCTTTAGAATAGCGGCGCAACATCACATCATTTATATGTGTTTGAAGAGCTATGCAAATTTCTTCTCCCTACAACAAAGTTATGCAATGGTAGTGAGGAAAAATAATTTCAAAATAATAAGGGCTAGTGTGGCACTAACAATAACAAAGGTGTCATACCTGCTTGGTTTCAAACTGAAATATATGAAGAACGCCAGCTACCCGCATTTTAAAAAAGACTGATGTATTGCTTCTTCCAAATTGCATTATGTCTCTTAACTCAGCTGAATGCAAGTATTCCTTAGGAACTGGACGAAAGAAATGAATCTATAGACAATAGAATAAGAAAAAGCACACAATTAAAAGCTCAAATTATTTTTTAATCTTAAAAAATGATATAACTTGACCAGTTAATTATTCTATTGAATCATACCCCTCTTTTATTGATTCCCAATATTATTCGTCCAGGCAAGAGCCCAATAGGATCATCAATCTTGCGAACAATGAAGAAAACGAAATTTCCAAAAGGAAGTGCTCTCAATATGCGCAAAAATTGTTGTCTCGCATCATCTTTTGTCAGATGCATCTATTAAAAGGGAAGAAAACCTTATATCAAAGGGGAAAAAAGGAATCCAAAAGTATATAGTCATCAATTATAAAGCATGTGCTAGAAGCAAATATTGACTGTCGAATTTTAAACCAACATGAAAGTCAAAAGAATGACCAAAGTTACGTGTGCAATGAAGGAATTGAACATAATTAGCTCAAATTTTGCTTAGATGTCACTAATTAACTCAAATAGATGGCCTTCCCATACCAATGAATGATATCGAGAAATAATATCAAGCTCCCATTCACGTTTTGCTCGTTCCATTGAAATTTTCCTAGGAAGGACTTGCTCCAGAAGTGAATTCCAGTTACTGAGAATTACAAAATCTCAACGTAAGTCACAAGGGTATAAGAAGTTGAAATAGAAAAGTTAACTCGGGTCAAAAATTGAACATTAAAAAATCACTTACGTGCATGATTCAGGTGTGCTAACAGATCCAATCTTGGCCAAGATTTGTAATGCAGAAAGCTGAGCAGCATCATCCCTTCCAACAGGATAATTACCCAAAATATAATCATGTTGCAACTGTAACAACACATCCAGCATCAACAAGTCAGACTTGAAGGTAATTGTAGCACCAACTCAATAGCTTGAAGGTAATTGTAGCTTCATGCAAACCAAGTATGCTTCAAATATTTTTGTAAATTTTCAAAATTAAAAGGTAGACTTGTATATAGAAATCGCAACTATACCAACATATTCAAGATCAATAAGTCTGTGAAGGTAATTGCAGCTTAATACATAAACTAAAAATGCTTTCAATAATTTTTTAGTTTTCATAATAAAGAGGCATACTTGTACATAGTACAACTGCACAAACATTGGATCTGTCACAGCTTCATCTGACTCACGAAATAACTTTTTCTTGAATATCAATTTGGAGTGCAAGACTTCTCCCTTGCTACGATCTTTTTCTGCTTTAAATTCCGCCAGGAGATCCCCAATATATTTTTTATCATCTAACCCAATGTACTCCTCTGAGCAACAATAAAATAATCCATTAGAATTATAAATTTAGCTAGGATATAGCATAACAATCGAGCAGAGGGAAAAAGACATACCATTTCCAGGATCATGTGAGCTAGAGAGATCCTAGTTCACTTTGATTCAGTGATGGACTTCTAAGGGAAACATGTGAACCTCGAGCGATAGAGAGATTGTGGAGCGAGAGAGCGAATGGACTTCTCAAAGGTTAGGGTTTTTGATTCAGAAATCGTGGTGAGCGAGAGAGCGAATCAGAGATTCAAAAGATTCAACATTGGGGATTTAGGGTTTTGGGGGAAATCAATTTCTCACCTAAAAGCAACAAAAAATGGCAAACTCGAAGGAGGGAGGCATGGAGAAGAAAGTAACGCTCACCAGAAGGTAGAGGCGTGGAGCGGAGACGGAGGATGGCGTGGAGCAGAGACGGAGGATGGCGTGGGCAACAGCGAACAGCGTAGAGATGAAGAGGGAAGAGAACAGCGAACACTCAAAGGAGGCATGAAGAGGTTGGGTCGTAGAGATGAAGAGGGAGCGTGGAGCGTGGAGCAGAGACGGAGGTTGGAGCGTGGAGCGCGGAGCAGAGACTGAATGGAGTGCAGATGGAAGAGAACAGCGTTTAGTGAAAAGAAGAGGAAGAAGCGCATTCGATTGAATGGAGAAGAATAGGTTTACTCAGCATCGCGTATGAGAAATGCATATTAAAATTTTAATTGAGATTTTCGACGGACTACCGACGAAACTAGCCGTCGCAAATTACCGACGGAACCAAATTTCGTCGGAAACGAAGCGGGAAAAGCCTTAAAATATGTGCACATATTTACCGATGAACAATTCGTCGGAAATCCGTCGGAAATTCTGGTGGGGAAACAAAGGTTTTCTTGTAGTGGGAGTTTGAAGAGTTCAACTTAGCGATACAATCAGCAACACTGTTACTACTCCGATTAGCCCAGAGGAATCCACACGAGGTAAAGTTCTTCTTCAGTTCAATAATGTCCTTCACAACTTGTTCAATTTCTCTTCTGACTTTCTCACCTCTACACATATCGATCAAAACGAGGCAATCGGACTCAAGGAGAATAGACAGGGTCTGAAGGCTTGACTTAAAGATGATTGCTTCCCTCAAAGCACTAGTGGAAAAAAAGACATTTAGCGTCTTAAATTGGACATTTAGCGTCGGTTATTGCCCGACGCTAAATCGACCAATGCTAAATGTCAGACATTTAGTATCGGTTATTTAACCGACGCTTAATGTCACATTTAGCATCGAATGTTCAGAAAACCGATGCTAAATGTCACATTAAAAACTGTTCCAGATGGCTAAAAATGACATTTAGCGTCGGTTGTTTGAAACAACCGATGCTAAATGTATCAAAGGGGACTTTTAGCGTCGGTTGTTTGAAACAACCGATGCTAAAACTCTCCAAAACTGACATTTAGCATCGGTTGTTTGAAACAACCGACGCTAAAAGACCCATTTGAGACATTTTCTGATGACGTTGAGGGACATTTAGCATCGGTTGTTTCAAACAACCGACGCTAAATGTCTCTCAACGTCATCAGAAAATGACATTTAGCATCGGTTGTTTTAAACAACCGACGCTAAATGTCTCTACACGTCATTTGAAAATGACATTTAGCATCGGTTGTTTCAAACAACCGATGCTAAATGTCATTTTACACATTTTAGTTTCTTCATTTTTGATCCATACGAACCCTGCTGTATCCCAGAAATGACCAATTCACAGACAACATTTAGCATCCCATAAACAGCAACCATACAAATGACCAATTCACAGAAATGACCAATATACAAATGTTATTTCCATGAATGTTGTCCTTCAAAACCTTCAAGAGAAATTGATGACCACCACTAAGGCAGTATATATTGTTCCATTTTGCCATAGGTACGTAACAACAAAATATTCCAACTAATTGGTGATTCATGCATTTTTCTTTGTGTGTTGCTTAATTTTAAGTTTATCAATGTTGCAGCGGACATTGACAACTAATTATCTTAATCCCAAATCAAAATACTGTGGTCTGGATGTGTTCCTTAGGCCGCAAACTAAACAAAGAAATCAAAGCCATGTTTAGCAAGTAAGTTTTTATTTTTTATCATGGTTTAGATTGTAGTATTTGAACTTAAGTTGGATTGAAATTTTATAAATACTTTTATATATTATGTTATTAGAGCTGTCAAAGGTTATTCTACATCTGCCCCCACGTGGTTGTACCCTACAGTAAGTAATTTAAAATATTGAGTTGATTTAATTTGGAGTGAATTCATATATATATAGAATTTCAATCCAACTTAAGTTCAAATACTACAATCTAAACCATGATAAAAAATAAAAACTTACTTGCTAAACATGCCTTTGATTTCTTTGTTTAGTTTGCGGCCTAAGGAACACATCCAGACCACAGTATTTTGATTTGGGATTAAGATAATTAGTTGTCAATGTCCGCTGCAACATTGATAAACTTAAAATTAAGCAACACACAAAGAAAAATGCATGAATCACCAATTAGTTGGAGTATTTTGTTGTTACGTACCTATGGCAAAATGGAACAATATATACTGCCTTAGTGGTGGTCATCAATTTCTCTTGAAGGTTTTGAAGGACAACATTCATGGAGATATGCTTCAAGTTAAGCTTGTATGGACACACAAATCCATATAAGTCCTCAATACCTCTTTCAAGACATTGACGGTGCAAATATCTAGTGGCAAGTAAGAAAAACTATCAAATCGATTAATATATGTAAAAATGTGAGAAATTTATATAATGAAATAGACTTTACTACTTACGTGGACCATACAGCCAAATGGCTCAATTCAAGCCACTCTTCACCAGAAACCATGTCCAGGATCTCTTTGAAGGAGACAAAGCACTCATGAACTTCGTGCTCCAACCTTATCCTGGCATGTCTCTTATCGGCATACCCCGCCACAAGCATCGCTTTCATCCAATCAATATTGACCTCCTCCTCCGCATGAGATGGTGAGTGGCTTGCCTTATATCCAACCGTTGTCATTGGAGAGGGAACCTGAACACCCGCATTTTGAAGACCTCCACATGAGATGGTGTGCTGAAAAATTAAAACATACATATAAATTAAGCTATTATTTATGAATTGATTCAAATAATAAAACAAATCTAGTAATATAAACATATACCTCTGCCAACGCTTTGCGAACTCGGTCTTGCACCATCAGTTCCACGTCCTCCATAATATCTTTCATCAACTCCGCTTTGTCAACTTGTGAGCTACCCCGGCCAGAATGTGTCAAACCTCCAAAGTATCTCTTTATCCCGACACCTTTTCCAACTCCCGAACATGACCAGGATGCTCAGGTGTTCCAATGGCAACAGTCAAAATATCATTCTTTCCTTGAGGAACGAAAGACCCTTGGCTACTCATAACCGCAAGTTCATCCTGCAACAAAAGCGTGTTCAAATGTTACAATTTAACAAATTAAACAAAACATACTTTCTTCAACTTAGATCCACACACAATGTCTTAGAAACACCACACAATATTTTACTTACAATCTTAGATCCAACTGATTCTGACGACTCGCATACATAAGATCCAGACTTGGTTTTGCGGCCAGCCTTCCACAGCTCATGACGCTCTGGAGATGTAGGCTCCGCCTCCAAATCAGGATCACCAGACTCCTCCTGGATTTTTTGATTTGTTCTTCTTTCAAATCCTTCTTCAACTTTTTATAACCACCTGGCCCCATTGTGTGGTTGTATTTATTATTTTTTTGAATATTCTTGGCAGCTTCTCTCTTAGCCTGTTACAAAGAACAAACACCACCATATTTACAACATATCATTAATGTTTAAGAAACTAAAATAGTTATAGTTAAAACAATATCACAAACTCCTCAGTAATGCGACTGTTATAAAATGTGGCCCATGTCTCGAGAGATATGCTGCTGTACTTGTGACATGGATTTTTTTTACCTTCATTATCCCCACTACCAAAGACATATGTTCTGGTGAGAGTTGTCTTGAACTGTCTCCAACAAAGATTGATTTGAGACATCCAAGTCTTCTCGAGTTCATTACTCTCGGGAACATCAAATGTTAGCTTTACATCATCCCAAGCAATCTTTTTTGTCACCTCATCAACATCACATCACTTCATTGGCAATATGCTTATCTTTGTTCGTGCAACCACCCCTAAATAGGTCTTGAATTTGTTAGCATACGGACCAATAAGATCGCCTTTACTATCAATTTCCAATCTGTATTTTTGACCATCTGGGCACCTAGAAGTGAACTTTTTTAATGAAGTTGGACGTCTGGTATTCTTTTTTGAAGACATGATAGCTGAACTTAAACAAAGACAACTAAAATATATCAGTCATATTTATATATTTGAACTAAACATAGAATCATACTTGAACTTATGAAAAAGACAACTAAAATAATCAATAATAGGCTAAATTAGAGAGGGAAAAACAATCCTTCACTCAATATGAACTATGAAAACATACTTCTCTAAGTTACAAAATCTATCACTTGCTCAAAAGGAAATAATAGAAACAAACCATCATTGTCACTAAGGTCAAAATTACAATTTCATAGGTTAAAAAAAAACAAATCTAAACTCGTTCGTATAAAATTCCTTCATTATGATCATTGCGAGTGGCATGTTCATCGTCAACTTCATTGTCATCAACTGAAGTAGGCACTTGTGTTAACAAACAAGGTGTTTCGGGAACATCACTCTTGCGAAGATTTGCTTGAGCAAAGTTTATAAACTCTTCGACTCCTTCCGCATACTCATCACTCAGACGATTACTTTGTATCCAACTACGATCCATGGCTACGCTCCAAAGAATCAACCAAGTATTAATTGTTAAAAAAAAATCAAACTATCACATCAAACCAAGATAGTAAAACTAAATTCATAAATCAAAACAAGTAAAAATATAGCTCATTAAGAAATGGTCCAGTAAAAAGGTTTCCAATTAAGTATCTAAGTAAAACAATAAAGAGAAGTAAATTTATAGAACTCGTCATTCATTGATGATTAATCAAAATCACAAATTATAGTAATCAAAATCCCATCTCACATAACTTGAATGTTCCCCAGGAATCCTTTTAACGAAGGGGAATGAAATGAACAAAAGTAGTTTACAAAGAAATCAATTTGATGACTCTTACACACGTGTGTGTATCTAAGAATCAATGTATTATGAAATTATAAAAAAAGTTACCATTTTGGGGAAATCATAAAATCACATTAGTTAGAAATAAAGAATATTGCTGAAAGAGTTTAGATGAAGACTTACTGTGATGTCGAGACTAGGACTCCAAATCTGTTACTATGTATCAAAGAAATCAACTATAAAGCAAGGAGACCAATATGAAGTCAGGTGCACCTGAAATAGTATTCATTCATCTTAGTTAAAAAAACTCTAACAGTCATAGACCAATAGGGCCAATGCAAGAAGTAAATTGTGAATATTATCAAAATATTGTCAATGCCACAAGTTCAAAATCCTAATTAGCAAAGACGACATATAAATATAATCTAAGACTGAGAGTGTATATATAAATCTTACGAAGTTATGGAATGAACATCATCATCTTCTTTATTCAGTTTTTCAGTTTTTGCAGGGCTTGATATCTGATCAACAAGTCTGCAATAATGTAAAAAAGGATCAAAACATCTGAAAATAAAACCCTAAATCTCACAGATCTAAACATACAGGAACACAAACAATGCAAGAGAGACTTGCTACATTTCAGATGAAGCATAGGGAAACAAAATGAATGAAATTGCACAGAAACAAAATCAAATCGAAACGAAGGAACAGAAACATAAAATGAAATGAAACAAGCCAGAATCGAACAATGTCAAAAACTAAGAACTGTTAGAAACACAGAACTGTGGGTACCTGAACTGAAGGCGACGACGACGACGACGATGAAGAGCAAGCTACGGCGAGCAAGCAACGGCGAGGGCGACAGGGAGCAACCAACGGCGAGGGCGAGCAACTTAGGGTTTCGAAAATTTCTCTGCACTGAAGGCGATGGCGAACAAGGCGGTGGCGAGATAGGCGACAACGACCGAGAAACGACAACGGCAAGAAGAACTTATGGTTCTCTGCGAAGCTCGAAGGTTCCCTGCGAGTGAGAACGCGACGGAAGAGATGAGAGTTCAGAAGGCGACGGTGACAGTGACGGCGACGGAAGAGATGAGAGTTTAGAGAGAACGCAAGTGAGACGAAAGAGATGAGAGTTGAGAGAGAACGAAAGTGAGACGAAAGAGATGAGAGTTGAGAGAGAACTGAGATTCAGAGAGAAGAGAGTATGAGAGAACGCGAGCGAATAGAAAAAATTGGACATTTAGTATCGGGTGTATTAAAACCCGATGCTAAATGTGTTTGACACGCACATTTACCATCGGTTATTACAACAACCGATACTAAAGGTCCGTCACAATGCACATTTAGCATCGGTTGTTTAAACAACCGATGTTAAATATAGGCGTGAATACAGAAAACTTGCATTTAATTGCAAAATTGCCACCGGTCACACATTTAGCATCGGGTTTTCAAACAACCGATGCTAAATGATGCTTAATAATGTCTTTTTTCAACTAGTGAAGAGATCGCTTCAACTACCAATGGAGAAGCTGCAAAAAACTTTGAGGTACTCCCCGCTACCATTTTCCCTAAATAATTTCTCGCAACAATACCTGAACACCCTTTTCCAGAACCCAAATCAAATTGGGCATCTGAGTTAAGTTTAGCCACAGAACTCCTCGGTGTGTTGATACTCACCAATCTAGGGTTAGGGATTAGTTTAGGGATAATAAGAGTACTACCATTGATCTTGATAGATTGAAGGACCTCAATAGGGTTAGGATTTTTGTCCTCAAACACCTTGCCATTACGAGCTTTCCATTTATACCAAAGAGCAACCATGACAAAAGAGATCACTTTTTCATTCCTTACACACCAAGATGCTTCCAATAAAGAATCAAACCAGCCTCCAAAGTGGAAAGCATTCTCCCGATTAGGCACAGAACACAATTGGAGGCCAAACCACACTGGGGTAGTCCAAGAACAAAGAAGAACAGGTGCTCAAAAGTTTCCTCCTTCCCACAACAAATAGGACAAATAGGATCCCTTGAAATTTCCTTCTAACAATATTCTTTCTAGTAGCAACAACATTATGTTTGAGTCTCCACACAAACTATTTGATCCTACCAGGAACTCTAGCATTCCAAATCTTTTGTCAAGCAACCTCTGAGTGAGTGTAGGAAGAAGAGGGAGCCATTACACACGAGCCCGGACCCACACTCAGACATTTATATCCCAATCTAACACTATAGATACCCTATTGAGTATGAGGAAAGTATAGCCTATCCTCAGGGTCACTAAAACCAATAGGAGTCTTAATAGCCTCAATAGCACTCTCGGGAAGGAGGTAAGAATTCAAAGTAATCACATTGCATGGAGGCTAATTGCACCATTCTGGTAATGTCTTCTCAAGACCTCTTCATAAGGGATTTCTTCCTCAGTAGGAGGAGTAGGAACTGAGTCTTCATGTCTTCTTTGGTCCCTATTCAGAAAGTCAATAGACCTAGGAGCACCAACAGTTAGTTCAGACCCATATTTGGGGATACTTGAGTTGAAAGTTCCCATAGCCAAAGGTTTCTTACATATCTTCTGATCATGCCCTATCATACCACACCTATAACACAGACTGCAACCTCTCATACTTATAGACAACCCATAAGTTAGGAAGATTTCTCCTAGGAACCCAACACCCTGCAGGAAAGGCTTTCTCCAGATCCAATAAAACCCTACCCCGAATAAAGGTGCAGAGGATCCCCCCCCCCCCCCCCCCACAACAGGGTTTTCTATCTCTAAAACTTCACCCACCTTATTCAACAACTTCAAAGCATTTCTCACATTAAGATTAGCAAGAGGGAGATGATGAATCTGTATCCAAAATGGGGCTTTGTTGAAAGTAATTTTTTTGCAAGAGATTTGCGGATGCCAATGTTCCAAACACAGTAAATGATTCATAACGAACCAAGGAGCTCTCCTCATAATTTCAACAGCTTCTGATTTATGAGGGAAACAAAATAGAAACATGTTTTCACCTAACTCAGTTATGTGCACTAGGCCTGGACACGGTTCGGGTTCGGTCGGATTCGGACTGAAAACCTCAGATCCGACCAAACCGACGGTTGAGAGTAAATCACCCATTCCCGACCATTTCTTCATTTGGATTCCACGGGTGACGGTTTAATCAGATTTGCGGGTTCACAGGTCGGATTAACACGGTTAGGAGATCTAGAAATGAAGAAGGCGCCAAGGAAGATAAATGAAGAAGGCGCCATGCTCAGATATGGAAATGAAGAAGAAAATGCTTGAAACATGAACAGGTTGAGAGAGGAAGAAATACTTCTCCTACGTTTCTTCAATTTCGAATAAAGAAAGAATTTTTAATTTAAAAGTAGTAATTTTTAGTATAGTCTAATTTAGTGATTGGCATTTCTGAAAAGTAGTGAAGACTCATTGGAAATAGAAAAGGTAATAAATGAGAATCAGAAAATGAGATAACAAGTTAATATAATATTAATGTTTGAAGAAAAACGAAAACATCTCAGTCAGTCACTTTGTAGCCATGTCACTGATCTTTGTATTATTGAAAATCTAACCGTGCAAATTGAAAGACCGTTTCTTGGTCGGGTGCGGATTCCAACGGTCCTATTATCAATATCCGCTGCCGACCATTCCAATCCAAATGAAACCGAAATGTCAACCCGAGGACCCGATAATCCGACACCACCCCACCCGTTAACATATTTATTGCTGCGGGTTTTGCGGTTTGGGTCGGTTGTGCATATTTTGTCCAGCCCTTGGGCATAGCAGGGGAGGAAGACCAAACTTTTGCTACTATATCTTTTACAACTTTAACATTGAAAACTTATAAAGCTCTTGTTTTACCCACTAACGCCTTTTCTGCTAAATCTTCATTGTTCAGGTTGTCATTTGATAGCTCCTCAAGGAGCATTTTTGGGTTTTCCTGAGAAGAGACATAAGAGCTTGACGAGCTAGCCATCATGAGACAACACAACAGAAGCTTCAGATCGGTTGATAATACACCAGAGAGCGACACACAACAGGACTCAAGACTCAAGACAAGACACAGACAGAGACACTGCCAACACAGACCAACCAACAGGATGTTCCAGACACAACACAGAGCAACCTAAGACCCACTCACAAACTAAAGTGGGAAAGACAATATCTATTTTTAAGTGTAGGAAAAACTGGTGACGAAGGAAACTTATGTAATGAGACTCTGAGTAGACTCTAAAGAGGTGAACTGACTAATACCACTAACAGGGACAACAAATGATAGATTTGACAAACTCTAAAGATAAAGGAAAAGAAGACCACGCTATGAAGACATGACAGAGTGAATATCAAAGTAACCAACGAGTAAAAAGAAACACCAAAGCTAATGTAACTATTCGAACATCCATATCTACGGATACACGATAATAATAGATCTAGAAAGAAACCTTTGGCTAATACCAGGCATTAACAAAGACCAACTAGCAACTAGAACCCACCCTAAGGACCAAACCCTAGCGGACAAACCCTAAGGAACTTGGATTTAGAGGGAAGTCTTATTGAGTGAATGTTCAGCTGATCTCTCAACAAAGGTGGGCTAACTTATAGTTTGGAGTTCCATTAAATAAAAATTTGTTTACCCCCCCCCCCCCCCCCCCCACTATTCTATCATACCCAACGACATTTTAACAAAATCAACACACAAGTACTCAACACTAAATCAATAAGTTATTTAAGCACATGTCAAGTAATTAAATAGCAAGCAATAATATCCAAAGTAATACAAAATATCGAAGTTATTTCATGTGCCAGACTAGTTGTGGTTTGAAAGTTTGTTGCTAACTGCCTAAATAAAAATTGAAAACATATGAATGTATTTTATTAGTTGAATAAATTTGAATAAAACTTTGAAAAATTCCCAAAAATAATTTGTTTAATTTGTTGTTATAAATATTTATATTAAATTTCTATTCTCTAAACCACTTGGCCATCACTGGACCATAAGTCTTCCTTTATGAAGTCTACGTCCTTATTTTATCAAATGTGTTGTCCCAAAGCTAAACCATAAATCACGCAAGACTTTTATTTATTGAACTCCTCGTCGATACTTTATCTAATGTGGAATTCTAAGAGTAATCCAAAAGCACAAGTGACAAGACTAAATGTATAGGTTGTTGAAACAAGTTGTTAGTGTTCCTCACATTCCAAGATCCATACGAATTTTATTTAATCATAAAGAGTGTTTGAATGAAGAATTTTAAAGAGATGCTAAGAGCTCTTCATTTTACATATAGTAAATATATATTCGTGTATCTTGTTTACTGAGGCATTATGATGAAATTTTGACAACTATATGGTATTCCTCTTAAAAATCAACTATATACAATACTCAATACTGGTTAATAAGATAAGTAATTAATCATAATTTGGTCATTATGAAAAAACAAATAATGGTAATTTGGTGGTAAAATTTAACTTATTTGAGGCCAACCTTTCTTTTTTTGAAGAAATTAAGTTTGAGGGCAACATTTTGTGTTTGATGGAATTATTTTTTTGGGGAAGTCTTCCCTTACAAAAACAAAATTAACAGATAAAAGTTTAGAGAACCAAAATATAATTTGAAGTATATTTTATTCTGACCCTTAATTACTTTTTATTATGTTTTTACTAAAAAGTAAAAATCCATCTACACATTTTGAGAGAGAGAGAGAGAGAGAGAGAGAGAGAGAGAGAGATATGTGTGAATTTTAATGTAAGAGAATATGTAATTATAGGGTCAGTTTGATGGTGAAGATAAAGAGACATGATATAATAAGTCTATACTAGTGTTATCATTTCCTCCTCATATCGTATCTCTATCATGATTCTTATCATAATTTGTCTCCATATTATCTTGACCATCAAACCGACCTCTTAAAGGCTAAATTGAGTATTTTCTAAAATAAAGAAAACATACTGGCCCATTAATTCTAGCGTGGTCTACGATTGAAGTGACATTGTACATTAGATTAACATACAACTGAAAATGAATGATATTAAAGAAAAATGACAAAACAAAGTCAATGCAGTAATGTAATGTGCGACAACGATATTAAAATAGAAGATAATATTAATTAAATTCCTAAAAAATCAATGCTAATTCAAAAATAAGTGACAATGGAATTTAATTGTGAAAATAAAAATAAAAGGCACCACATCAATTATAGAAATAAAAATTCATAAAATTAAAGAAAAGAGATGAAGCCAATATAATACACAATACAGTGCACAACAACAAGTATCTAAATATGGGGAACCATTTAACATATAGAATCAACAACTACATATGGAAAACTTGTTTTCCTATCCCAAATCCTCATTGTGACCATGAAGATTTCCAGTCTTTTATTTCACCTTTTTTTTTTTTGATAAGTCAAAGATTTTATTAGCTTGGGGCACTAGGGGTGCCTCAACCCAAATACAATTAGCTTACACGGTTCAAACAATTTATTGGGTCTCTATTCCAATCCTCGAAAGCCAAGTGGCTTTGAGATCCCAATCTATTTACTACCCACCCCCACGATAAACCTTTTACATGGTTTAGCATTTGTGTTGTACATGGTATTTCTCCTCGAAAAATAACTCTATTCCGGTTGATCCATATAACCCATGTAACAGCTACCCATACAAGGAATCTGACTCTCCTTTTTTTCTTTCCTCCAGCCGAAATTCTGTGATGCCACAGATGATCCCCCATCGAATTGCATGCCTTGTTTGTGATGCCAAGCCATTCCCAGACCTTCAGCCACAACTGTACCGAAACAGTACAGTGACAGAATAGATGTGCTATGTCCTCTTCATGCGCAAGGCAAAACACGCAGCTGATTCCTTCGTTACTATTTAATACTCCACGCTGCGCAAGAGCTGATCTTGTTGGCAAGCGATTGATCAATATTCTCCAGCCATGTACCAGGAACTTAGAAGGAACTGAAGTGCACCAGAGTTTCTGCAGCAGAGTCTTCTCACCATCGGACAGCAGCTGTGAATCAGTGCTGCTGTCAATCAGCCTGCTGTAAGCCGATTTTACAGTGTAGTGCTGTAACGCAGAAGCTTTCCAGTACCACCGGTCTTCACGATACCTATCCAAAGTAATTGGCCGAAGGATTTCTTGCAGTTCTCCAACCTGTTCAGCTGCTTCCTCCGTCATATCCTCTCTCCATCGAAGCTGCCATATCCATTCTTCGCCCCTCCAGAAACCGAATTCTGCTACACGACCATCTTCCGCTGATGAAATTACATGTAACCGTGGATATAGCTCGGCAAACGATATCGGGCTACACCACTTATCGTTCCAAAATTTTGCCTTATCGCCTCGTCCCAGTTTTATCCTTATCATGTCTCCGAACCAATTGCTATCTTCATTTGGGTCTTTATCAATTCCTTGTAAGTCTTTCCACCACACCGATGCTTGAGCGTTGTTTAAAATACCATCCTCGCCATATAATGCATCAACCAGCCCCCTCCATGAGTTCTCTTGCTCCACTAGTATTCTCCATCTCCATTTCCCCAAAAGTGCTTTATTGAAGGCTTCCATATTCCTTATACCAAGCCCCCCTTTATTCTTGGGTAGGCAAATCCTACTCCACTTCACCCACGCCATCTTCTTGACTTCGCCACTACCCCCCCAAAGAAAGTTTCTTTGAATTGCCACCATTTCTTTAATTACCTTCTTTGGGGCTTTGAAAAAAGAAAAGGAATAGAGTGGTAAACTTGCTAGCACCGAGTTAATCAAAGTCACCCTCCCTCCCAAAGACAATTGTCTACACCTCTAAGTTGATAATTTATCCCTCATTTTCTTGATCACCACCGGCTTCCAAGTGTTGTACAATCTAGGATTAGCCCCCACCAACACTCCTAGGAATCTAAAAGGAGTACTCCCCACTTTACAATACAAAAATTTAGCCCCAATATTTAGTTCCTCCTCTTCCACATTTAAACCAATCAAACAACTCTTGTGGAAATTCACGCGAAGCCCCGATACAAGTTCAAATATTCTCATTACCGCTTTTAGACACCATAGGTTCTCCTTTGATTTTGTGCCCATAAACAATGTGTCATCCGCAAATTGTAGAATCGGAAAAGATACTCCTTCTCTTACCATAAAAGCCTCGAAGAAACCTTGATGAACACAATTTTTCATTAGCCCCGATAGACCCTCCGCCACCAAAAGAAAGAGAAATGGTGCTAGAGGATCCCCTTGTCTTAATCCATGTTCCATTTCAAATTCTCCGGTTGGACTTCCATTGACCAACACCGATACATTACCCGTATATATACACGCTTTCATCCACCCCCTCCAAATTTCACAAAATCCCATTCTTGCCATCATGTAGTCCAAAAAGCTCCAAGCCACCGAATCGTACGCTTTCTCAAAATCTATTTTAAACATCATCAACGGTTTTTTCTTCTTCTTTGCCAAGTTTAATATCTCATTTGCTATCAACACTCCATCTAAAATTTGCCTTCCCTTTAAGAAAGCCGTTTGTGTCTCCGTTATAACCTCGGGTAGCACTTCTTTGATTCTCCTTGCTAGCACCTTGGAAATGATCTTGTACATGCATCCTATAAGGGAAATAGGTCTAAAATCTCCTAGTTCTTGTGGATTCTTCTTCTTCCCGATAAGTGCAACAAATGATGAGGTGAACGCCTTAGGAAGCCTAGCATTAGAGTGAAATTGATTCAAGACCCCCATAACCTCCCCTTTGATTGTGTCCCAACATGATTTAATGTAGTTGAAATTAAAGCCGTCGGGTCCCGGGCTTTTATTTCCTTCACAACTCCAAATAGCTTCCTCTACCTCTTCAATAGTGAATGGAGACACCAATTGGGGGGCCGCATCCGAAGAGATTCTCTTAAAATTGATGCCTTCTAGAGTCGGTCTCAAATGAGACCTTTCGGTGTATTGATTTTGGAAATGCCTTTTGACTTCTTCTTTGATCTCCCCTACCTCTTGTAGCCATACTTCCCCTACCTTAAGCATTTCAATTTGGTTTCTCCTCGTCCTAGCCTTGATTGCTTGATGAAAGAACCTTTTATTACCATCCCCTTGTTGAATCCAATCCACTCTAGCTTTTTGAGCTAGAATAGATTCCTTGTGGTGCAACTCGGACCAAAATTCTTCATTTAGAGACTTCCATTTCTCTCCATCCCAATCTTCCTCATATACCTCCTCTTGTTCCATCAAGTTCATATCCTTCACTATTTCCTCAATTCGGAGATCCTTAACCCCATAAACCTCCTTGTTCCATACCTTCAATTGTTCTTTTACATATTTGAGTTTCTCCTTTACAATGTGTGCCATCCACCCTTCTACCTCTAATTCCTTCCATTTATCCTCCATGAACTTCTTCCCATCTTTATGCTCTAGCCACCCATTAAAGAACCTAAAAGGTTTAGGTCCCCAATTCTTATTTGATGAAAGGATCCATACCGGGCAATGGTCTGATATATCCCTCTCCCCTATCCATTGAGCTTTTATACCCCATTCTTCTATTAACTCTTGTGATAACAAAATCCTATCGATTCTACTTGCCGCCGGCCCATTAGATTGGAACCAAGTGTATTTCTTTCCCAAGACAACCGGTTCCACCACCCCCATTTCTTCCAAGAAGAATTTGAAATCTTGACTCTCCCTTTCACTAACTCTTATATTCCTACCCTTTCTTTCGGACCTACTCACAACCGTATTAAAATCCCCCCCTAAGACCCACCTCCCATCACTCAAATTCTCCTTTTCCCTCAACAATCTAGCCCACATGTCCCTTTTCCTTCTAGAAGAGCACCCCGAATACACATTAACGAAGTAACACACACTATTACCTATTTGAGCACCAACACCCACGAAACCATCTTGAGAGAAGGTATGGAGAACGATAAACAATCCTCTACGCCAAAGAGAAAGAATTCCACCGGATTGACCATTGGACGGCCGAAAACACCACTCCACATCATCACCACCCCACAATCTTGAGACCAGAGAATCATCAATTTCCTCCCTTTTAGTTTCTTGTATGAAGCATAAGTCGAATTTTTCTCTAATAATAAGGCTTCTCACCCTCCTTTGATTGGCTTTACTGCCAATCCCTCGAATATTAAAAGACATAATCTTCATTGAAGATCGGTGAGGTTCTCCATCTTCCTTTTTGCTTCCTTATCCCTACCTTCCATTTCTTTAATCTTCCTGATGAAAAGTTGGTCATTATCATTACCGTTTACCCCAATCTTTGTGGCCAGCAGCCAAATTTTCTCCTCTTTAGAGAGGGACGGGTCAGCCCAAAATGATTCAGGATTGATCTCGCCTAGCCCAACGCACGACGAAGACCCTCCACCCTCAGACCCAGAGATAGAAGACTCATTAGATTGGTTCACAACAATAGTAGGTTGGGCTTCACTAGGTAAAGGAGGGATACAAGGTAAAGGAGGTAGATCAATTGATAAGGGGATGGGTAAAAGGTCATTGGGACAGCTAGAAGGGACAGGCAAAGGAGCGTCAGGAGGGGACGAACGGACGGGAGTGGGAGCCATTGGTGGAGAGCAGCTCACAGGTTGATAAGGGAAAGGATCATCCAAGAGGGGCAACGAAGGAAAGAGGAAGGGTGGCGAAAAGTGAAGAGAAGAGGAGGGGGAGGTGACAATGGGCTCCATCACGTTAACAGGTTCAAAAGGGAGAGAATCATTATTTGGGTCATTTGAAGTTAACTGGGCTTCGATTGTTGGGCCAGAGTCTGTGTGTAAAATGGGCTGAGGGAAAGAAAAGGAAGAGTTGGACATACTATCCCCTTCGGTAACTTTTTTTGAGTTACAATTATCTTCCTTCGTAGAAGACTTTTGCAATTCTCCATTATTCAAGTTGTTGGTGAATTCCGCTGATGTCATCATTAGGCTATTCTTGGGGTCAGCAAGTGTTGCTTCTTCATGATCCTCATGCGCCGACTTACTGCCCTCCTGGCCAATGAGATTATTTGAAATATGCATGCACCAGTTATTCATCTAAACTTGGTAGAAGGAAGGTAGCGATGAAACAGTACCGATCATTTTGAGATTGTTAACATTTCATTTTGATATATGCATGCACCAGTTATTCATCTAAACTTGGTTGCATTCCAAGGGAATGTGAAGCTCTTTTGAATTTCAAAAGCCATCTCATTGATCCTTCTAACAGGCTTTCCTCTTGGAGTGCTTCCAGTCCCAATTGCTGTGAGTGGGTTGGAGCAAGGTTTCAAATTGCGGACCGCAACAGGTGTTGCGGCCGCAATATTGCGGTTGCGGGAGCCGCCTCAACGGCATCCCACTGCAATTGCGATGTGATCCTAAATCACCCATTTTCCCGCAACACAACCGCAACGAAACCGCAACGAAACCGCAACAGACCCGTTTTCACCACAACAGCATATAAGTAGTACTCTGTTAACAGTACAATTGAAAAAAGCAAATTTGGTAGAGTCAAAGAGATTCTCTTTACCTTTTTACTATTCTTTACTTCACTTTACAGATTACTTTAGACATTTTGAAGAAAAATTGGATCTAGATGTTCCTCTCAAGTCTCATCTGCTTTCCTTTCCTCTAATCTTCAACACTACCACTTCAACGGTTCCAGCCCATCTCTCTCTCCCTGTTTCTGTTTCTGGTAATATTTCTCTCTTTGATCTTGTTTTGTTTTCTTCTAATTTCCTTGCTTCTCCACCATGATTTGTTGCCTAAGTTCTATGTAAATTTTTGAATTCTTCTAATCTTATTCTTCACCTTTGTTATGTGCTGTCTGCTGTTGCCATGGGGTTGTTTGTGGGGTTTGGGTTGTGATTGAGGCAATGAGTGAGTCATGGTGTGTCACGTGTGTGTGTTGTGTGAGGTGTGTATGAGTGGGGTTTCACTTTGAGCTGTGGATACGTCACTGTGTGTGGGATTTGTGGGTAGTGTGTTGTAATTTGTGTGAGTGGGATGGGTGGTTGAGAATTGAAAGGGGTTTGAAGGGATTGTGGCGTGTGTGTGGGATCAGGGATGTATGTGGTTGAGAATTGAAAGGGGTTTGAAGGGAATTAGGAGATTTGGTTGTGTGTGGTAGTGAATAACTGAATACTGGCAGTGGGTGGGTTTGTGGGTTGTGTTTAGTCAATTAGTCTTATTTGTGTGTGGGATGAGTGGGCTGCGTTGGCCAACAGCCCAACAATTTTTTGGACAATTTGTTTTTTTATCAATTAATACTTATTTGAATGATTTGTATTGATATTTGAATATGTGTGTCTTGTGTGATTTGTACTAAACTTTAAATGTTTGATAATATTATAGTAGTAAGTAATTACTAATTTGTTTGCTTGTTTGTGTTCAGATAATCATTAATTCATGGATGATTTAGGTGAAGAACCATTTCCAACAGAAAGATTAGAGAATGCTCCAAGTGAAGATATTGGATGGCATTTTGGAAAGCCAGTATCTGGAAATCGGAATAACATTAAATGCAAACTTTGTCACAAAGTAATAAAAGGTGGCATTACTAGACTGAAGCAACATCTAGCACACATGAAAGGACAAGTCGCAGGTTGTACTAGAGTGAATACTATGGTGAGGGAAAATATGATGAAACTCTTACTTGATGGGAAAGTAAAGAAAAATGATTCTAAAAAAAGAAAAGAAGAATTTGAAGCACGTCTGAGAGGAGAAAATGAAGAAGACATAGATGATCTTCTTGATGATCAAATAAGACTTGCTACACAAGAAAGCATTAAACCACACCATGCATGGGAACATAGGCAACGATTCAGACGGGAAACAGGAGGGCATGGAAATCTCTATGAAGAAGGTGGAAGCTCGCGTGCGAGTGTTAGTGGAGTTGAAAGGCCAGAAGATATTGCTTTTTCTTTGAGATCTACTGACATTGACCTTATGAGGAGCAAAAGTAGTAAGAAACCAAGAATTGATAAGGCCTTCCTGAAATCAATGAAGAAGAAGCTTGGAGAAGCGGTAAGCAAATTTTTAATTTATGAGCGATTACCTATGAATTTAGCCAAGTCTCCTTGGTTGCACAATTTGATTTATATTGCTTCTGAGGTGGGAAAAGCTCCATTCCCAACTCCTTATGAAGTCTCAGATATATACTTAGAGAAAGAATACCAAAGCATGTTGAAATGGGTTGATAGTATGAAAAAAGTTGTTCAACATAGAGGGGTAACAATAATGTGCGATGGTTGGACAGACAGTATCAATCATACTCACATTATGAATTTTTTGGTGTATTGTTATAAAGGAACAATTTTTTGGAAATCCGTTGATGCATCCGGTGTTGATAGTAGAAATACTGACTACTATTTCAAATTATTGGATGATGTTGTGGAAGAAGTGGGTGAAGAATTTGTTGTTCATGTTGTCACTGATAATGAGGCAGCATTAAAAGCAGCCGGGCATAAACTAATGGAGAAGAGACCACATTTGTACTGGTCTTCTTGTGCAGCTCATTGTTTGGATCTTTGCTTGGAGGATATAGGAAAAAATAAAAATGTAGAAAAGTTGTTGGGTGATGCAAGAATCGTGACAACCTTCATCTATAACCACATATATATTGTCAATCTCATGAAAAAGTATACTGGAAATAGAGAAATTATCCGTCCCGCTGTTACCCGGCTTGCAACACAATTCCTACAACTTCAAGCAATTGTGAAGCAAAAACAAGGTTTGGAAAAAATGTTCAAATCTGAAGAGTTTGCGAAAACAAAATTTGCTAAAGACAAGAAAGGACTGGGATATGAAGCAAAGAAAATTGTTTTGAATAAGGAATTTTGGAGTAAGGCTAGAGATATATTGAAAGTGTTTGAGCCTCTTGTCAAAGTTTTGAGGTTGGTCGATGGTGACGAGAAACCAACAATGGGATTTTTATATGAAGCAATTGATCGTGCTAAACAAGCAATTCAACAAAACTCTCGTTATCATTCCACCTATAATGAGATAATTGACAAGCGTTGGAGTTACATGCATTCTGATCTTCATTCTGCAGGTATGTCAATTTATTTTATAATTATAACTTCATCATATGTAATTTTAAATTTATAACATCATGATAGTATTCTCAATAAATAATTTTTTTAGGCTATTTTCTTAATCCACAATTTCAATATGGAGTTGAGCATGGAGCTGATGTTTATAAAGAAACATTTGAAGGAACAACTAGAGTTATCAGCAGAATAGAAAGAAACATGGAGGATCAAATCAAAGCCATAAACCAAGTTAGTAATGAATATTTATATTTTAATCTTGTAAAGAACTTATCATCAAAACATGTTTACGTATTGATATATGTTGTTATGAACTTATGTTACCTAGTTGATGCTATATAAAGAAAAGGGTGAAACATTTGGTACGCCTCTCGCCCAAAACTCTTGGTCTAAGATGAAAACAGGTAAAAAAACTAATTTTTTTTGTAAGTGTGTCTGTTTAACTTGATTTCTTAATATGGCTAATAATTGATTTAATTTTGTTTCTCCATTACAAAGCTGAATGGTGGGAGGTCTATGGTTCATGTGCTCCTGAACTTCAACGTGTAGCTATGAAAGTTGTCAGTCAAACAACTTCTGCCACAAATTGTGAGAGGAATTGGAGTACATTTAGTTATATCCACACAAAAGTAAGGAATAGACTCAAGTATAAAAAGTTGCAAAAGCTTGTCTTCGTACACTACAACATGAAGTTGAAAATGAGGTATCAAAAGAGAAATAGTCAAGAAGAAATTGAAGAAAGTTTTAATCCTATTAATCTTGACTACATATTTCAAGAAGATGATCCATTATCTCCATGGATGGAAGAGAGAGAAGATCCATTATTGGATGGAGTACAAAATTCTGAATGGTTGCCTATAGTGGATACAGATGATGAAGAGGTTATAGTTCTTGATGATAATGATGGAAATAGTGGCGGTTTAAGTCCACCAAGTGATAATAGTGGTGATGGGGGAGGTAATGAAGAAGCCGGAGAAGGTGATGGTGATGGTGAGGGTAGAGGGTATGAAGAAGAAGTTGATGAGCAAACTCAAAATGATCCATATGGGGAATCACCAAATAATAGACGTTATAGGAGCTTGACTGACATGGCTCCTTCTGATAGTTCACTACCTAGTGGAAGAAGAGAAGGCTCAAAGTCTAGAAAAAAAGGAAAAAGAAAACAAAATGTTTCACTTGAAGATTCTTCCTCTTCTAGTATTGCACAAAGTTTTGGTGACTTTGGAATTGGTGATTCTTCTCAAAGCAGTCAAATATCTTATCCACCTGTTTATCAGTATCCTTCTTTCAACCCATATAACCAATATGCAAGTGATGAAGCTTCATCATACTCCCAACAATCAATGACTTATGAAGATCCTTATCATCAACAATCAAGTAGTGGAGTTTATGGTTATATCTTTGGGCAAGGAGCTACACAAGATGATAGTCAAAGTGAAAGTAGAGGTTATGATCCTCCGCGTCATTCCACCATGTGGTAGCACGTATCATTAAAACCATTTGTGACTTGGTTTGTATTATGTATTATATATTATATACTATGGAGTTCTTACTTCTTTATGCCATGCTTATATTTGCTTAATAATAGAATTTAAAAAGTTTATTATTTACATCATGTTCGTTTCGCAACAATTAATGATCTAATGTCTTAAAAACGAATGAAAGTTTATAAAATAACTATAAATAAAAGATATATAAAGAATTACAATTATTATAGGATTTTTTTAAATTTTTTGTGTGAATATAAAATTATTTCACGCCGCATCGACCGCAATACGCATTGCAGCGACCGCAATGGCCGTAACCGCAACTGCCGCAACCGCAACCGCGACCGCAACCGCAATTTGAAACCCTGGGTTGGAGTTTTCTGTAGTGACATAACAACCAATGTCCTTAAGCTTCACCTCACCTCTTCACCACCCATTGATGATGACTATCATTTTTATGAATATCAAGAAGCTGTTGAAGTTTATCAGAGCTCGTGGTTTGGTGGTGAGATCAATGAGTCTTTGATTGAGTTGAAGCATTTGACTCACTTGGATTTAAGCAATAATGATTTTGGAGACATGCAAATTCCTAGTTTCATTTGGGAAATGACCTCATTGACTTACCTGAACCTCACTAGTCACTAATGCGGGATTCAATGGAATCATTCCTCCTCGTATTTGCTAAAAGCCTGCTTTCAAGTCTGTCCCAACTTCAGTATCTTAAATTGGAAAATTCAAACCTTTCCAATTCACTTGATTGGCTACAGACTTTGCAAGCTCTTCCTTCTCTTATGGACTTACGCTTGTCAGCATGCATGCTTCCCACTCATTATAACCAACCATCCTTGCTTAACTTTTCTTCTCTCCTCACTCTTGATCTTTCCGATAACAAGTTTTCTTTTATCCCTAAGTGGGTATTTGATCTAAAGAAACTTGTTTCTCTTGAATTACAAGATAATCATATGCAAGGTTTGATTCCCGATGGGTATTTGAGATTGCTGCACCACTCTCTAAATTGACATATCTTGCAATTCATGATAACCTGTTTGAAGGAGTTGTCACTGAAGATGATCTTTGCAATTTTACAAGCTTGAAAGTGTTTTCAGCCTCCGCTAACAATTTAACTTTAGA
The DNA here is from genome assembly GCA_039519185.1 of Astragalus membranaceus. Lineage (NCBI taxonomy): Eukaryota > Viridiplantae > Streptophyta > Magnoliopsida > Fabales > Fabaceae > Astragalus > Astragalus membranaceus. The sequence goes on from CM076853.1 coordinate 25,910,623, forward strand.
AGTGGGTCCCAATTGGCATCCTAACTTCCAGCTATATGAACTGCAAATGAGATTTTGGAAATTAGGTCATGGATTCAGTCACAAAAGGGTATCAAGGATTTGGAAATGTTTAACACAGGGATATCAGATTCTATCCCCCCTTGGTTTTGGGAAATATTTTCTGAAGCTAATTATTTAAACCTCTCTCATAATCATATCCACGGTGAGCTTTCATTTACATCAATGAAGTCGATATTTATCCATGTTGTTGATCTAAGCTCGAATCTCTTAAGTGGAAAGTTACCCTATCTGTTTAATGATTTCCTGTCTTGGTTAGATCTTTCAAGAAATTCATTCTCTGGATTCATGACTGATTTTCTTTGCAAAAAACAAGACAACACAATGATGTTGGCATTTCTCAATTTGGAATCAAATAATTTATCAGGTGAAATACCTGATTGCTGGGAAATGTGGCCAAATCTAGTGAGTTTAAATTTACAAAACAATCACCTTATTGGGAACTTACCCCCTTCCATGGGCTCCTTACCTTCCCTACAGGTTTTGCAAATTCGTAACAACTCGATCTCGGGAACATTTCCTACTTTTCTGAAGAAGAATAACAACTTGATTTTCTTGGACTTTGGGGAGAACGGACTTACAGGAACTATTCCAACATGGGTTCGAGAAAGGCTCTCAAACTTGAAAATTCTTAGTCTTAGTCTTCGATCAAATGAATTTTCGAGTCATATTCCTAAAGAAATTTGTGATATTATTTTTCTACAGTATTTGGACCTTGCTGAAAACAAATTTTCTGGAAACATACCAAATTGTTTCAACAACTTGACTGCCATGATGCTAAGGAATACAAGTAAATCTTCAAGCATCAATTCCAACTTACCTCTTGTAACGTGGACAGGACCAAGTACAATCAGTGCAACCCTATGGGTAAAAGGAACAGGTATCGAGTACAAAAGTTTTCTTGGCTTGGTGACAAGTGTTGATCTTTCTGATAATAATTTATCTGGAGAGATACCTCAAGAAATCATAAATCTAGATGGACTGATTTATCTAAATTTTTCCAAGAATCAACTGGGTGGTCAAATCCCACAATATATTGGCAATATGAGATTATTGGAATCCATTGATTTTTCATGGAAAAACTTTCAGGAGAAATCCCTGCAACCCTATCAAAGTTAAGCTTTCTCAACAAACTTGACTTGTCTCATAATCATTTGAAAGGGAAAATTCCAGCAGGCCCAATTGCAAACCTTTGAAGCATCAAGCTTTATTGACAACAATCTGTGTGGCCCGCCATTACCCGTTAACTGCAGTTCCCATAAGAAAATTCCTAATGATGATCATAATGATAAGGAGAATGTTGCACATGGAGTTAACTGGTTCTTTGTGACCATGGCGTTGGGATTTATTATGGGATTCTGGGGAGTGGTTGCTCCTTTGTTCATTTCTAGATCATGGAGGGATACCTATTATCGTTTCCTAGATGACATGTGGTACAAAATGCAGTCTTGTTGGTGAATAAGAAATCTGTATTTTATAGCATTACTACCATTTTATATGATGTGGTAAATAAAGTTATAGTATAATATTAGCGTTGGATAATTAAACTATTATTCTATTTTCTTTGAATGTTTGAAAGAGGGCGAAAGAGAAAGAAAAGGTTGAATAATTGTGAAATGAATTTCAATTTTTCAAAAGCAAGAGAAAATAATGCACACTACACAATTATAGTGTATCTCATGTCTACAAACAACACATATGAGGCCAGAAAGTTGGGTTTATCTCATCAGTTAATGTATATTTTCATTTGCATTTAGGAGGGCTTTTTTCATACACCCCTTTCAATTGCATTTCTAGGTTGACTTGCAATAATTAAAGTCATCAACCTAGAAATGCAATTGAAAGGGGTGTATGAAAAAAGGAATTTGAACAAAACTTTGAATTTGAACAAAACTTTGAAAAATTCCCAAAATTAATTTATGTGATTTACCAAACAAAAAAGAATATTTTCGAATAACTTAATTTATTCCTATATAAACATATTATACTTTTAATTTTGTAATCCTTAATAATCTTCTGTATATGTCATTATATAGGCCCATTCCAGTAAAGCCCATGGTCCAAACAAACTAACACTGAGATTTGGCACTTCTTCATCAAACGGATAGGGTCCTCTACATGAAGACCTATCAAAACATGACACGTATGGGCACTATTCCCTATAAAAGCAAGGTCCCATCAGACTGTCAGGTATGAACATTTATTACCTTACATCACTAATTCCCTATGCTGACTTAAGCATCAGAGTGTGTGCAGGTACCACCCCCCGCCGGATCAACGCGAGTTGGAGCATCTCGACATCGATCTACTTGGAGCGAGCTCGTTAGCTACTCAGCTTGGTGAGCATCTCCGCCCTCAGCACGACCGAGATCTGCAGCCAGCACTACAGTTCAATAAGATTAGTATTTTTTTGATCAGTCAATAAGATTAGTAATTAATGACATACTTATAAAATATCAGATAAGTATCTTGTTAAAAAAAATATCAGATAAGTAATATTTATGTACATATTTAAAATACTAAAAAATTCATTTGATTATATAAGGCTGCAAAAATTATATGATATTACCTTTAATAATCATATAAAAAAAAGGTTTCGATAAAAAGATATAATTTTAAAATGTGTAAATTATTCGCTACATAAAAATTTAGTTCAAAATATACTATACAATATTGAAAGTGTAACAGCAATGATATTTATTATTATTATTAAAAATAATATCTAAATAATGTGTATATATACACATATATAACATCTATATCGATTTATATTTTAAAAATATTTTAATATAATATAAAAACATTTGTGTAATCATTTATAAAAGACCACCGTATACCCTAATTTCATTCACTCGTGGAAAGAGTGTTGGAGAAAGAGTGTTGCTAATACTTATATATATATATATATATTGTCTATGATGTCCTGGGTTCGAACTCGAGATCTCATAGTTATGTGTATAAACCAAAATAAATTATAGTAAAAATAGTATGTAAATATTATCACACTTCAATATTGATAATAGAGATGGTTGTTTTTATCATATAGTTACTTACATTACTTTGTTACAACATCCAATTTATTTCATGCATTTATTGCATGTACCAGATTAGCACTGGATTGAAAGTTTGTTGCAAGCTATTTTGATAAAAAAAATCTATATATATGAATATGTTGATTTCCTAAATTGGTTGAAGGAATTTAAATAAAACCAACTTTGGAAAAATTCCCAAAATATATCAGGTAAATAATTTATTTGTTAGAAACATTTATATTAATTTCTATCATCTAAACCATTATATAATCTATCACTGGACCATAAGTTTTCCTTTACGAAGTCTTGGTCCTTTGTTTTATCTAATGTGTTATCAAAAAGATCAACCACAAATCATGCAAGACTTTTGGTTTTTCTAGTCTTCAAACAATTCTTCTAAGGCTTTCTGTGCTCTGTAGTTTTCTTTAATCTTTACCCATTCTTCTTTCTTCTTTCTTCAACAAGTTGGTTGAAGATCTCGCACAAAGGAAAAATTAAACAGAGTCAGTGTTTGTTCTTCAGTGTGTGAACAGTATAATAGGGTGAACAGTAAGAAAAGAAAAGAAGGATTTACCTGGTAGCAAGTACTGCTACTGTTCTTGCATTATCAAGTACATTCATTCATAGAAATCTACAGAGTGTGTGTTTACAACAGGAAAACATACAAGAGTCAGATTTCTACATGTCAGAAAGGTAAAAATTCAAATAAATCACTAAGAGAGTGATCTATACCTGTGAAACTGTTGTTCCAGTCCCTTCCAACCTACGTTATTCGTTATTTCAACCAGCGGGTTGATAAGCCGCAAGTATACAGTATATTGCGTAATAAGAATATCGATCCCCGGAGAGTTAAGCGTGATTACTAATCAATCTAATTTTTAGTGGTGATTAGCTGAAAGGGAATGATTTAGTAGAAAAGTATGTTTGGTTTAAATTCAGAAATGATAAAAAGCGCCTTGGGATCATGGTTAAATCACAATGAAGGTATGAAAGTAACCCCTAACTATCCCCTAAAGTTTGTTTTTAAGGACAAGGCATTCTTTTGGTGTAATTCAAGTTTCCTTTCGGAAAACAAGAACGTGTCTCGAAAAAATGATCAAGCCTATTTTCATGGTTGATAATTGTCGAAACCCATTAAGCACCGCCTTATTGTCCCAAGGTTATCACCGCTACTTTCATGCTTTGATCGACCTTGTCTAATTTTATTTGTTCCAATGTCAAGCTTCACCTTTCGGTCCTTCACTTGACATTTGAGTTATACAATTTGCATGATGAAATTAGATTAAAACCCAAACTCAAATAAAATAGGGTTTAGTCTTGGAGTTATTTAGGGACCCATCATTGGATTGTTTCCCATAATCCCAAGACTAGAGAAGTCTACTCACACGTGATCATAGTAGACAAAGGAGTAGAAGAGAATGACATAATTTAAATAGCGGAATGTAATAGCAAGGAAATAAAAGTGCTAGAAAATAAATGACAGAAAGTAAAGTTGCAAGAATTGTAGGAGAAAAATAACAATAGAATAAAACCTTAAGAAAATGCAAGAACTTTAGATTAAACTTTGGAGTGAAACTACAATGGTCAGTCCTCCCTATGAAGCTACATTGAGGCCCTTTTTTATAGGCTAAGATCATCAGACAAACGACTAAATACCAATTACAAACCATAAAGATGGAATGAGAAGAGTTGTAACACTTTTTGGCAACACAAGGGACGCACGGACCGTGCCTCCCAGGCGCACGGATCGTGCTTCATGTAAACAGCTTGGAATTCTGATCGACACAGGGCGCACAGACCGTGCTTGACAGGCGCACGGATCGTGCGTAGTTGAACTTTTGATCTTCTGCAACTGCGAAAGGGCTCGCACGGACCGTGCCTCCCAGGCGTACGGACCGTGCCTCCCAGGCGCACGGACCGTGCGGCTCTTTTTCTTCAATTTCTTCATTTTCTGCGAACCACACGCACAGACCATGCTTAATCACGCACGGACCGTGCGTCTAAACCTGATATTTGCACCCTCTATTGCTTATTCTTCTCCCTAACCTTTTGTCTCTTGATCCTTTGCTCTTTAAGCACTAAAACTCCTCATTTGCTTCAATATTGACCTTGAGAATGAAAACCAACAACAGGCAGTAAAATAGTTCTAAACTAGGATTAAAACATCAAATAAACTACTTAAATTAAATACTAAAAACACACTAAAATATGACTTATCAAACTCCCCAATGATTAAATCTTTGCTTGTCCTCAAGCAAAACCATAGAACTCATTGGGCCAATTTTTGGAAAAAACTCTGAATCCTTACAAAACTTCAAGTGGACTGGGTTAAATTTTTGCACTTCTTTGACTTGAGACTTACTACTTTGGGCTTTTTGTGATTTGTGAGATAAGCTTGAGGTACTAGCACAATAGGAAGGATGTCAATGTCAGCATAGAACTAGTTCCCCAGCATTCTTAAGCTTGGGTCTTCCATTCACTAGACCGGGTCTCAAAGGAGAGTCTTTATACGTTGGGCATTCAAGCAATCTTTCTTTTTCTTTTCCTTTTCCTTTTTCTTTAATTTGGGCCAACCACTTGTAAATAACAAAATTTTTCTTTTTCTTTTTGAACTAAAGTGGTCAGCCTTTTTTTTTTGCTTGATTTTTCTTTTCTTTTTCTTTTCTTTCTTTTTGCTTGATACCCCAACTTAGACGTTTTTCTCCAGTAACCATGCATCCAGTGAATGTCACCAAGAGAACTAAGTTTCTAGTTTCTTTTCTAACCCTCCTAAAGGTACCAATAGCCAGAAACAAATCTCAAGTGTGTGTGTGAAACCCAAAGAGCAGTATTTAAACTTTATTTTTGCCAGTCGGTCCACCTAGATGAATATTATGAATTTCAAAAATTTAATCCAAAAAGAGGCCCTTACCAAATAAAATATGCTTTCAACACTCACAAAGACTTAAAACAAGGGAAGATGATAAAAATAAACTAGAAATGAAAACTAAAAAATGAAAAACAAGAAAATAGTTAAAAGGGCAAGATACCCCTCCATACTTGGACCAGACATTGTCCTCAATGATTTAATAATAAAGAATAACATGAAGGGGTAAGAGAAAGCTCACAAGATTTACTGCTGATCAGGCGGAGGTGCCTGATGAATGTTGAAGTGCTGCATCATAGAGCGAAGCATATCTGACATTTGTTCCATTTGCTTGCTATGATGCAATTGATCCTCCCTGATCAGCTACAGCTCCGCACCCTGCCTCTGCTGCTCAGTTTCTATTCTGCCACACCATGCCTCCAGATTGAAAGTTTGGGCATTTTGGTCATTTTGCCTGGCCATCTCTTCCTCTACCTCTTGGACTGGCACCTCCTGGGGTATGTCACCTGCAGCATTGAGATACAGCCAGTTTTCTGGGTTTCTTGTGTCTGTCCTTACCGGGTTTGGTAGAAGGATAGACTTCTGCTTGTCAACCAGCAGATGGAACCTTGTTCTTGCACTGTTCATAGCACTGACTAGGAACATGCTCTCGCATATGTCCAAGTCAATGTAGGTGTTACCATCCAGGACATCATAATTTATAAACCTGTCACCCAGTCCCAACTTTGTAGCAATAAAGGTAACCATCCCACCTATCACTATGTCACCCTTTGGTTGTTCAGAAACGTGAAAAAAGTTCCTAGTGATATAGTGATAGGTTTTTACCGGCATTTGATGGATCATCGCCCATAACAGAAAGAGCTCCCCAGTTCTAATCCCTCCCATCTCTCCTCTCCCTAACACCGTATAGGCCATAATTCTAGCAAGATACCGGAAAACCGGGTTATGAATCGAGCTAGCCTTGGCGGTCCTAGCTTCATACTGACCCCTCCCAGTGATCTGGGTTCAGAAGGCAGGAGGGTTGTACCCTTGCGGCCTGAAGGCGGGGTCTCTGGAATCATGAATCATACCTATGTTGGGAAACCCCAGCCTTTCCCCAAGTTCATCTAGAGTCATTTCAAAATCCTCGTAAAAAAGCCTAAATGATATTTTATCATCAGCACGACTCAATGAACTGAGGAACTCTAGGGTAATCCCTTCATAGGTGCCCCTAGGGGGCCTCAAAAAATTTAACCAACCCAGATTATTAAGCAACATAGTAACATTGTCTTCTAAGCCTAAGGTGCTAATAGTGAGAATGAAGTCAGGATACCTGGTAGCGACAACCTTTCTTTTGCACAGCAGTTCATACTTTTCTCTTTGGGCAGTGTCTTTGAAAGTGATTCCGAATGGGTTGTTTGCAGCAGCCCCGCTCCTTTTTCGTCCCTCCCCAGTGCTTGGACCCGCAGCATCACCAATCCGTGCCTTTTTTGAAGCCATTTCGAATTTATCCAAGTTTTGGGTTTTTGGGATTTTTTGGAAAATTTGGGGGTTTGGTGAAATGGTAGGTTAATGTGGTGTTTTTGGTAGTGGGTTTAATGTATGGGTGGTGTTTTTGAGGTTTGGGTGGTGTTTTGAGGTTTGTTAATGGAGTTTTGGGTTATGGGTTGGGTGGAATTCGAATTTGGGATTTTTGTGGAAAGTGAGTGTATGGTGATTTTGATGGTTGGGTTTTGTAGGGTAGTTGATTTGTGGAGTTTTTATGGAGGTTTGGGTGGGTTTTGGTTGTTTTTGAAGGTTTGGAGGGTTTGGTTATGGAGGGGTTTGAGTGGGAGAGGAGAGGAAGAAGAAGAAGGAGGTTGGGAAATGAGAAAATTCGAAACTTACTTGGGAGAAGAGAAGACACGGAGTGACTTTTCAGGGGCGCACGGATCGTGCCATGAGCGCACGGACCGGGCGTGACTTTCGCACTTTTTCTTGGAAATTTTTTTAACGTCACTAGCTTGACCCGGACCTTCTTCTTAATTGGGATTTTGTAGAACCAAAGTGGTTCCTTTTCCAATCTCATCACCAATCAAATAAGTTTTCAACCTTTGTCCGTTCACTTTGAATGAACCGGTCTTTTCACTCCATATATCAACAGCTCCGAAAGGATATACCTTACGGACTTGAAATTGACCGGACCATTTTGACCTTAATTTTCCTGGAAAAAGTTTCAGCCTTGAGTTGAAGAGCAATACAAGATCGCCTTCTTTGAATTCTCTTCGGGCGATACGCTTATCATGCCATTTCTTTGTTCTTTCTTTGTAAATTCGGGCATTTTCATAAGCGTCCATCCTCAGTTCTTCCAACTCATTTAACTGAAATTTTCTTTTAACACCAGCTAACTTTGTATCCAAGTTGAGAGTTTTTATTGCCCAATAAGTCTTGTGCTCTAGCTCAACCGGAAGATGACAAGACTTTCCATAAAGCAATTTAAAAGGGGTCATCCCAATAGGAGTCTTGTACGCTGTCCGATAAGCCCAGAGAGCATCATCAAGCTTAATTGACCAATCTTTTCTAGAAGGAGAGACCATTTTTTCTAAAATACTTTTTATCTCTCTATTGGAGACTTCAACTTGGCCACTAGTTTGGGGGTGGTAAGGTGTTGCGATTTTGTGCTTCACCCCAAACTTTTGTATGATCTTTTCAAAATGTTTGGAGATAAAATGGGATCCTCCATCACTAATTACTACTCTTGGTACTCCAAATCTTGGAAAAATGATTTTCTTGAAAAGCTTGATTACGACTTGTGCATCATTTGTTGGAGAAGGAATGGCTTCAATCCACTTTGAAACATAGTCAACTGTGACTAGAATGTATTGATTTCCAAAAGAAGACGGAAATAGCCCCATGAAGTCAATTCCCAAGACGTCGAAAATTTCAACTTCTAGAATACTGTTCAGAGGCATTTCGTTTCTTCTGGAAATACTCCCAGTGCGTTGACATTGATCGCATTTAGAAACAAAATGATGCACATCTTTAAAGAGTGATGGCCAGAAAAAACCAGATTGAAGAATTTTGAAAGTAGTCTTTTTAGAACTGGCTTGGCCATCATAAGAAGAAGAATGACAATGAATAAGAATGTTACTTACTTCTTCTTCTGGGATGCATCTTCTGAAAACACCATCTGCCCCCCTCTTGAAAAGGAGAGGTTCATCCCAATAGTACTGTTTTACATCAGAGAGGAATTTCTTCCTCTGTTGGTAGCTCTGGTCCGGAGGCAGCACTCCAGCTGCAAGATAGTTCACATAGTCTGCATAGCATGGTGCTTCAGTTTGCACCAAAGAGAATAGCTGATCATCCAGAAAGGAATCATCAAGCGGCAGCTCATTCTCATTGTTCTCTTGCAACCTTGACAAGTGATCAGCCACAACATTTTCTGTACCTTTTTTATCTCTTATCTCTAAGTCAAATTCCTGGAGGAGCAAAATCCATCGGATCAACCTCGGCTTAGCATATTTTTTGTTCAACAAATATTTTATTGCCGGGTGATCCGTATAGATGATGATTTTGGACCCCACCAAGTATGACCTGAATTTATCTATGGCAAAGACCACTGCCAATAGCTCTTTTTCTGTTGTGGCATAATTCACTTGGGCATCATCCAAGGTTCTACTAGCATAGTAGATAGCATGCATCTTCTTATCCTTCTTTTGACCCAGGACTGCCCCAACCGGATAGTTACTTGCATCACACATTATCTCGAATGGAAGATTCCAATTCGGTGGTTGCATGATTGGGGAAGTGGTCAAAGCTTCTTTTAACCTGCAAAATGCTTCATGACAAAGATCATCAAAAACAAAAGCTGCATCCTTAAGGAGCAAGCTTGTTAGTGGCTTAGTAATCTTGGAAAAATCTTTTATAAACCGACGGTAAAAATCCGCATGACCCAAGAAACTTCTTACCTCTTTGACCGAGGTAGGAGGTGACATTTTTTCAATGATTTCAATTTTAGCCTTGTCAACCTCAATACCTCGTTCAGAAACCAAATGCCCAAGTACAATACCTTCCCTTACCATAAAGTGGCATTTTTCCCAGTTCAAAACAAGATTTACCTTTTCACACCTTTCAAGAACTTTTTCAAGGTTAGCCAAACAGTTATCAAAACTTGATCCATGTACCGAGAAATCGTCCATAAAAGCTTCCATTATATTTTCAACAAAATCTGAAAAGATGGACATCATACAGCGTTGAAAAGTAGCAGGAGCATTACACAGACCAAAAGGCATTCTTCTATAAGCATAAGTTCCATAAGGACAGGTAAAAGTTGTTTTTTCTTGGTCGCTAGGGTGAATGGGTATTTGAAAAAATCTGGAATACCCATCCAAATAGCAGAAGTGTGAATGCTTTGCTAACCTTTCTAGCATTTGATCAATAAAAGGGAGGGGAAAGTGATCTTTACGGGTTGCTTTATTAAGCTTCCTATAACTGTAAGGCCTCCCTTTTTAGGTACTACTTGAACAGGACTAACCCATTTGCTGTCTGAAATTGGATATATAACCCCAGCATCAAGGAGTTTAAGTACTTCTTTTTTCACAACTTCTTTCATGTTAGGATTCAATCTCCTTTGATGCTCAATGGTGGGTTTATAATCCTCTTCAAGTAGTATCCTATGCATACATAATGAGGGATTTATTCCCTTAATATCCTCAATAGTATATCCTATAGCTTTAGGGTATTTCTTGAGAATATTAAGTAATTTCTTTGTTTCCACCTCATTTAAGTTTGCATTCACAATAACAGGAAAAGTAGAATTTAGGCCCAGAAATTCATACCTTAGAGATGTAGGGAGAGGCTTTAGCTCCACCTTTGGAGCTCCTTTTGGAAGATGATCAGATTTCTGCTCAACCAAGTCTTCAATGCCCAAGCCTTTTATAGGAGGATTTTCGTCCAGCAATTTGGCATAGACTTGGGCTTCTTCAGCCATTTCTTTATCTATGCTGCCTGTTAGACATGTTTCTAAACCATCGTGTGAAGATGTAGCTAAAGTGCAGTCTTCCACGCAATGGTCAACAATATCAACTCTACAACAAGAGTCCTTAATGGAAGGACTTTTCATAAGATTAGGAAACTCAGACTCTATCTTTTCTTCACCCACATTGAATGCCAACTTACCATTTTTGACATCTATTATAGCCCCTGCAGTGGCAAGAAAAGGTCTTCCCAATTGTTCTGGACTGGGCCGCATCCTACGAAGGATACTGGGCCGGGTGGAGGGACCAATAATCAGCCAGCATTTCACGTCGATTTGGATCGGGTCGTGACCTGTAAAGAATCATGGGCCTGTGCGAGCAGCCCAATACCGACACGACACCATCTAATGCCCATGATGGGAAGATCAACGGCAAAGAGGGATCCTTGCAGAATCCGATGGTCGCCTGCAGCACCCCTGGTACTATATAAAGAATCCATGACATCACCTGACAGGTACGTTTTTCACATACCGTTACTATACTCGAATACCACCCCACTGACTTGGGCGTTGGAGTGCCATCGCAAGTACACCCCGCGGGAGCTCTGAACGCGACCAACCCATAAAAACGAGTGACTTCAACACCTCGCCCGAGTCTCCAGATCAGCATCAGCACAGATATATTGACTACATCAAAGGGACCGATCACTCAGCGAAGAGTCCGGTTCATTGGCGACCACAGTGGTAGGGTGCCCCACGGAAGGGGGAGAAACGAATAAGTCATTGAAAAGGCGATGGAAAGAGATAATGAACATCGCCTCGACCTCTGCGCCCAGACTCCCCTCAAATAGGCCACCCTTAGCATTTGGCGACGACGACTTGCTCGATGGGAAACCAAACAAGTATGTCCCGCTGATCGTCACCGCGGTAATGGCTAATGTCGAGGTCAGAAGAATCCTGGTCGACCAGGGAAGCTCGGCGGATATCTTCTTCGAAGACCTCCTCGACGTCTTGAGAATACCCCGGAGCGATCTGACGGCCTACCGGGGATCCGACCTGATAGGTTTCAACAGATCATCCACCACACCCCTCGGGATGGTGGAATTCATGGTAACGTTTGGGGACGACAGCGGGGAGAAACCCAAATGTAGAACCCTGAAAGTGAACTTCTTGGTGTTACCATGTAAGTCGGTATACCAATGCATCATCGGTCGTCCCACTTTGGGAAAGTTAGAGGCCGTGACCTCGACCGTCCATTTGAAAATGAAATTTTATTCGGACAGCAATGACGTGGTCACCGTTCCGGCGGATCTACAAGCTGCTTGACGATGCCATTTCATGAGCATGAAGGAACAAGGAGAGTATGAAACAAGAAAGACGATCGCCGTGAGTAAGGGCGGGAGTCTAGTCAATGTGGCCGATCTAGATTCCCGCTACGACCCGAACAGTGACGAAGAAGAAGGAGATGATGATCTAACCCGAGAACTCAAGAAGAGAATTAAAAGACCAGAGCCGGACGGCGAACTCGTCCAAATACAACTAGGGAACGACTCAGAGAAGACAGTTGTAACACCCCATTTATACCCGGCAAAATAATGCAAAAATATCAGAGTTCATAAAAATCTTTTTCAACAAACAATGGAGTGCCACATTTACTTCGTGAAAACAACGAGTTAATTCGCTTTTGAAAACAGTTATATAACACGTTTGGATGAACCGATAAAACAACCATTTTAATCCTCAGAAATAATTCATCTTTAAAAACTACGCAGCGGATTCACAACAAGTCAAATTAAATAATCGTTGCGTCTTAACAACTCAAGGCAGCTCAGAAAACATCAAAATAGCAACATAACAGCTTAAAGCTCCAACAATGAAATAACAAGGCAAACAGTATTAAAACGCGTGTTCATTCCCCCCGAGTGTTACATATCAGAGGGACGACACCGACTCGATCAAACGAAGGTGAACTGCCTTCATTCGGGATTACCTGCACGTTACCAACATTGGGGTAACATTCAAACAGAAGGGGTGAGATATCGCACTATATAATCGGATACATGAAAAACAATATATAATCCAGTTCAATTCATCACTTAACAGGAGTCAAAATCATCTCAATTACATAAGTATGCACATAATGCGAAATGTGACTCAACTCAGGGCCACCGCTCTATAATGCATGTGGTACCATAATTCAAGCCCGTAAATAGGGGCATCAACATCGCAACATCGTCGTCGTGGTTTGCCAATCCAGGCCATCGTGGTTTGAGCATAGCTCCATCGTAAAAATATGCTATGCATACGACGCTACGTAAATGCACAAACAAATAACAACGGTTACATAGCAACGCAATAACATCGGAAAGCCACATTGGCCGTAGGCCTACAACACATCACCTGCCAATGAATAGAGGCAAATTCGTCTTCGTACAACCTTCGTCGTCAACAATTTACAACTTAGCAATTTTCAACATTTTGGCAACATCGCAATAATTTAGCAACTTTCAACATTTTGGCAACATCGCAATAATTTAGCAACTTTCAACATTTTGGCAACATTGGGCCAATCACATATTCAACATCATTTTAAATAACAATCGCGAAATTCACATTTGGGCAGCCACACTTGGCGCCCTTGGCGCCCACTGCGCCAAGCAACACAATTGGCAGCCAAACTGGCGCCCATGGCGCCCAGCAGCACAACGGGCATCCAAACTGGCGCCCTTGGCGCCCATGGCGCCCAGCAACGCAACACAGCACAAGGCAGCCTGATTTAGGCGCCCATGGCGCCCCTGCGCCAGACACAGCAGGCAACAACAGCACCGGGCAGCCAAATCTTGGCACCCTTGGCGCCCATGCGCCAGGAGACACAGCAGCATCACAATCGGGCAGCCAATACTTGGCGCCCTTGCGCCAGGAAAACGCAGCAACCTCAAAATAGGGCAGCCAAGACTTGGCGCCCTTGCCCCAGGAAAACATCAACCAGTCCCCATGGCGCCCAGGAACAGCAACAACGGGAAACCAGGATTAGGCGCCCTTGGCGCCCTTTGCGCCAGGTACCTGCAAGACCGCAACATGACACAACAGGGTGGCGCCCTTGGCGCCCAGCAACATTTTCAGGAATGGCGCCCATGGCGCCCAGACCACAACACACGCACAGAACGGCGCCCAGGAGGGCACCCAGCGACATAGACAGGGGTGGCGCCCATGGCGCCCAGACAGCAACATCAAAAACGGCGCCCATGGCGCCCATGACCAGAATTTTGATTCCAAAACATCATCAAACACGTTCAATCATCATCAATCATGTTCAATCATCATCAACCATGTTCAATCATCATATAAAAATTCAATACCTACAACTAGGGTCTTCAAACTTAATCACACCTAGGGTTCCATTAACCTTTCTACATAGAGCCCTTCATACACCCAATTATAGAGATAGAACCCCACCCTTACCTTAGCCTTTGGAGAACTCGAAGCCTTGCCCTAGCTCTCTCTCCTCTTCGCCGCGCCTCTTCTCTCTTCTCTTCTCTCCAATTCTATTTTTTTTATCCTTCTAAATGAGCAAAACCCTAACCTAATCCCTTATATGCTCATTTAGTCCTATGGGCTTTTCCTTAGCTTATGCGACTTAATCATGGGCCTCACTAGTACTTCTCATTTTAATAATCCCAACCCCAACAATAGGTCCACATATACTAGCATTATTATTATTTTATTATTTTTCTACCAATTAAATTCCCAAACAATTCAATTAAATAATTAATTAAATTTTTAGGGCGTTACAATAGCAGCGGTGGGAAGTGACCTTCCCCCAGAGGTACGAGATCAGTTGATCCAGTGCTTGAGAGAACACGCTGATGTATTCGCTTGGAGTGCTACTGACATGCCAGGCGTTCCACCAGAGGTGGCTTGTCACCACCTGGCCGTTAACCCCACTGCGAAATGGGTCGCCCAAAGAAGAAGGGTGTAGAGTGAGGAGAAAGGACAAGCGGCCAGTAAAGAAGTCAATGATTTGCTGGAAGCCGGGTTCATCAAAGAAATCAAGTATACGACGTGGCTATCCAACGTCGTTCTGGTCAAGAATGCCAATGGGAAATGGCGCATGTGCGTCGACTATACTGATCTTAATCGGGCATGCCCTAAAGACGCGTTTCTGATGCCTAGTGTGGACCGGTTGGTAAACAGCGCAAGCGGGTTTCGATTACTCTCATTTTTAGATGCTTACTCGGGTTAGAACCAGATCGCAATGCACCCACCCGATCAGGAAAAGACGGCCTTCATGACAGCAAGAGGGAACTACTGTTACCTAGTCATGCCCTTCAGATTGAAGAATGCGGGGGCTACTTACCAGAGAATGATGAGTAGGGTTTTTCGAGCACAGATCGACAGAACGGTTGAAGTATACTTAGACGACATGATCATTAAAAGAAAACAAGACATTGATCATATGGCCGATCTAAAAGACATTAAGAAGGAGGCAAAGTTCGAGTGGTCGCCCGAGTGTGACCAAGCTCTAGATCAGTTGAAAGAAGCTCTGTTGCAACCGCCCATCTTGACTACTCCAGAGCCCGGGGAGACGTTATATCTGTATCTCTCCATCAGTGACGAAGCCCTCGTAGCCGTGTTAGTACGGGAAGACAAGGAAAAACAAAATCCAATATATTTTGTGAGTAAAGCACTCCAGGGACCGGAGCTCAGGTACCAAAGGATTGAGAAGCTAGCCCTGGCACTGATCCTGGCAGCCCGAAGGCTGAGATCGTATTTCGACAGATCTTCCATCGACCCGACCTAGTAGGAAGAATGATTAAGTGGGCAGTGGAGCTCTCAGAGTTCGGCGTCAAATATGAAACAAGAACGGCCACAAAAGCACAAATTCTAGCAGACTTCATAGCAGAGATGACCCCGATCTAGGAAGAGGGGCCTGAACCGACCTGGACGCTGTATGTGGACGGCTCCTCAAACAGTAAAGGGAGCGGGGCTGGTTTGATTCTAGAGAGCCCAGAAGGGACGACGGTAGAGGTCTCGTTAACATTTTCCTTTTCCACTTCAAATAACCAGGCAGAGTACGAAGCGTGCATTGCAGGACTAATGCTCGCTAGAGAATTCAAAGCACAACGGGTCGAGCTTCGCTCTGACTCTCTGTTAGTAGTGTCCCAGATTGGAGAGGCATATGATGCCAAAGATGAAGTTTTGCAGAGGTACCTCACTAAGGTACGAGAACAGCTCAAGCAGTTCAAGTCCGACACATCCCTAGATCAGAAAATGCAAGGGCGGACGTGCTTTAGAAACTGGCAAGCACAAAGACCCCAGGGAACCACAGGAGCGTGATCCAGAAAATACTCCCTCAACCCAGCGTCCGGTTAGAAACAATCCCAATCACAGATGTCTGCACGATCGATCAGGGGGAGACGTGGATCGATCCCATCCTAAAGTACATCGTGCAGGGGGGAGCAGGACGATCCAAAGAAGTCGGCTCTCACGCGTAGACGGGCATCGTCCTACTCAGTAATTGAAGGCAAATTGTTTCGCAGAGGATTCTCGATACCACTATTGAAGTGTCTGACGCCACATGAGGCCGACTACGTGTTGAGAGAGATCCATGAAGGAATATGTGGAAATCACTTGGGGGCACGAGCACTAGCTAAGAAGGCGCTTAGAGCTGGATACTATTGGCCCACGATGGAGGGCGATGCAAGCGAGCTACTTAAAAGATGTGATAAGTGCCAAAGGCACGCAGATGTGCACATCGCCCCTCCAGTCGAACTAAACTCAATGACCGCGCCATGGCCGTTCGCATGGTTGGGAATCGATCTGTTGGGTCCGTTTTCAGTAGCCCCTGGACAGCTGAAGTACTTAATCGTGGCAGTGGACTACTTCACCAAGTGGGTCGAGGCCGAGCCCTTAGCGACCATCACCTCCAGAAACTGCTTGAAGTTCTTTAAGAAGAATATACTAGTTCGATTCGGAGTCCCTGAGATCGTAGTCTCGGACAATGGGACCCAGTTCACGGAGAAAAACTTCTAAGAGTACATGTAAGATCTGGGAATCAAGCAGCGCTTCACCTCGGTCGAGCACCCACAGACTAACGGGAAAGCAGAGGCCGCCAACCGAGTGATCCTGCACGGGTTGAAAAGAAGGCTGGATGAATCCAAAGGCAAGTGGGCAGAAGAACTTCCCTTTGTGTTATGGGCTTATCGGACTACCCCGCACTCCACCACGGGCGAACCCCCGTTCAAGATGGTATACGGGGTAGACGCACTCATCCCGGTAGAAATTGGAGAGCTCAGTTGGAGAACTGCAAATCCCAAGACCCCTGATGAGAACGATCAAGGACTCAGGGAGGAGCTCGACTTGGTTGAAGAGCTCCGCACCAAAGCATCATTGAAAGAAGCACTTGTGAAACAAGGGATGGCGACAAGATACAACTCAAAGGTCGTCCCTAGAGAATTCACCATTGGCCAGCTCGTCCTCAGAAGAGTGACGATAGGACAGAGGTTCGCAGCTCAAGGAAAACTCGCCCCGAACTGGGAAGGGCCCTACCGAGTCGTCTCGAGGACGGGGAAGGACGCCTACCAGCTTCAAACCATGGGAGGCGGAGCAGTGCCGAGGACATGGAATGCGGCCAACCTCAGGCGATACTTCATTTAAATTTTGTGCCTAAATTCAAATTGTAACAGTGACACTTTTTTGAAGCTCGAATAAAGTAAGTACACCGGGCGGGACACTCTTTTCCCACTGGGTTTTTATTGAGGCCAGTCCGGCCATCAGCGTAGATGGAATATTTTTATATGTTGTCTCGTCCTTTTATGTTTTTCATAAAGATTCATCAATCGCCAGGCGGGTCAAAATCAAACCGAGTTTCATAAGCCACTAAGCGGGTTCGAAGGTGCTTAGTCGATCTAAGTCACACACAAAGCGACCACGATTAATAGTCGCAACCCCTAGGGCGAGTTAAATCTGGGCACAAAGCCTAGTAAACTGCCCGAAGGCTAAAACACGAATTAAAACACAACGAAGCGACCACAATCGATAGTGACACCCCCTAGGGCGAGTTCAATCTGGGCACGAGGCCTAGTAAGCTGCCCAAAGGCTAACAAAAATCTTATGTCAAAAATCAAGCACGATAAATAACGATAGAGAAAATATGGATTAATCAGATCATCAAGTACATATTACAAAGACAAGGGCGACATCGATCATCGGCCGCCCCAAAATAAGTACAAACCCACAACGGGGAAACTAAACAAAGATTTCAAGTAATGATCAAGCAGGTCGCTTATAAACCACGATCTCAGGCTGAACCAAGGTACCATCCTCGTCCCTCTCAGCTGCAATAACGATGCGACCTCCTCAGAGGGAGTGGGCACTACTGATAATGTTGGGGTTGCTCTCAAATTCAGGGTGGACATATCTAACTTGTGCCAGGGCATCATCAAATCGCTCCTGGCACAAAGTCACCGTAGAGTCAATCAACTGATCATATGCCTCCTGAATGTCATCCCGCTCTTTCTCCACAACCTCGACGTTCCTCCGAAGGACGACAACCTCCTCTTCCAGCTCCTTAACCTTGCTCGACAAGCCCCCAAGTTTCAGCTCCCCAGATTTTACTTTTTCATCCGCCTCAGCTTTGGCGGTCTCCAAATCATCCCGTTCCTTTCTTACCCAGGAGAGTGTCGTCTTAGTCTCGTCAAGAGCTGCAGCGATTGGCTTCAGGGAGGACTCTTTTTCCAGCAGTTTTTGTTTCGTGGACTCCAGTTCCGCTCATAACTCTGAAATATATGTGTAAGCACGAGTTAGCTTATCAGTTTTATCTAAGTTATCCCCCCCAACCATAAGTTCTGGGCAAGAAGGCGCTTACCCGCAGTCCGATCCGCCTCCCCCTGCTTCAGCTCGACCAGCAGGCGTGCCCCCGCCTTGGTCACGTCAGCCGCAAAGAGGAGGGGATTCTGACGACAGCGATCTAAGTCCGATTCAGATAAATTCTCCAGGTCAAGTTTAGAGGACGACCTCTTCTGCACATCTTTCTCTTTGGAGGGTCTTGATTTCTTGGGTGGCGGGCCGACCTCAACACCCTGTCCGCTTGTACCCGCAGCCTCCACCCCAGAATGACCCATTTTCTTGTGAGCGGGCGAGGAGAAGCCTCCGCCCCCATCCACTCCCGTGGTGGTTCCACCCTCACCCAGAGGGGGGAACGGTGACAACTAGGGTGGACGGGGGTGGAACCATCTTCCCTTTTTTAGCCCTCCTCATCATCTCCTCGAACCCAACACCAGCCATGCTACCTACAAAAGACATAATGAGAAATCAATTAGAAAGATGAGCGAGTAAATAAAAAAAAAGACTAGAGCCCGAGGAGCACTCGCACCAAGAACGGCCCTAAACTCATCGTCACTCTGAGCACGGGCCAGCTGATAACACTTGAATTAACCGTCATTTAGCCAAGAGGCCAGGTTTCCAAGCAGCTCCAAAGTTCCCAAGTCGGTCTCAGAAAGATGGGCTCGAGTCCTGTACGTGGCCGGGCTGCGACGGTAATGAGCATCCCCACGGGAAATTTAAAGCCGGCCACCCTTCCCCGATGGTCCAAAGAGGCAATCGCCCGGCAGGCCTCGTCTCCCACCGGGACGACCCATAAGAAAGAATGCTTCCACAGCTTCAAAGAGTCGGAATAAGGTTTGAAAAGTTTAAAGTCCTGATGACCGTTAAGACTCAAATGTTCCCACCTAGTCCTGTTGCTGTTGGCTTCGGGCCGTCTACTTAGTTCAAAAATCCTGAAGAAAAGATAGCGAGAACAATCGCACCCAATCACCCTCAATAACTGCTCGAACACCTTGACTAACGCCCAAGTGTTAGGGTGAAGCTGAGACGGGGCGACCCCCAGATAGCGCAAGACCTGATGCTGAAAAATAGTGAAAGGAGGGCGAATTCCCACATCACGGAGGACATTCGTGTACATAGTGAATTTAAGGGTCGCGGGGATGATAGCCACGTGTTCAGTCTCAGCAACACCTTCAACCCTTTACCGTTGACCAGGATCGCCCACCATCCTCTCGTAGTAACTGAGCAACTCGTCCCCTGGCTTGATCAGTGAGGGCACCATTTCAATGACACCTAGAGAAACCCACGATCAATATTCACCTATGGAGTTTCCCCAGTCCGGTTCTTCCGGATCGACTTGGGCAGCTGGGACAACGGGCCCAGCCGGCGTCGTGTCGTTTGGCCGACGCCCTGATCATAAGCGGCTACATCGATAGTCGGAGTGGAAAAGTTCTCGGATGCAGGAGAGACCGACTGACCGGTTGAAGGAGAAGGAGCTGAGTCTACTGGGGAAGAGCTTTGATCGGACAGGTCCAAAGAGGGAGGGTCACTGGACGACCTCGATATATTCATGGGAGAAGGACAAGAACTGTCTTCAGATGAAAACCCACTCATCGCTTCATAAGCGGCCGGTAGAGTTACTTGCTCGGCCAAATGAATGGGAGGCTCACCGGAGGTACGAGCGGTTTGCTTCGTACGCGCCAGATTAATCGCCTGCGAGGAGGGGGCATAAAAGTCAGGACCCCTGGAATATGACTAACGGAAGGGGCGACAAGGTCGACCCCGAGCCCGACACCCCCTCCTCGGTAAAATAGAATTGGAATGAAAAAGGGGAAAGTAAATACCTGAAATTGGAGAGACCACCCAAAAGTAACTAGGTAAGCAGGGACGGATCCACTCATACGAAATTGGGGGCATTTGCCCCCACTTGAAAAATTATTTTGGTTAGAAAAATATATAACAAATTTAGTTTGGCCCCACAAAAAAATAAGGGTTGACCCCATAAGATTATTTTTTAAAATTAAATATAGAAATTTACAAGAGATAAATAAAAAAAGAATAAACTGATACTAATTTTACCTTTTTAACTGTATAAGTTCTGGAAATTTAGATGTTTAAAGATTATTTTTAAATGAAGTTATGTATTTTTTAAAAAAATTACGATATTTTTTAAGAAAATATTAGGCTATTTTTTCCCCCACTATTACAAATTTCTGGATCCGTCACTGTTGGTAAGGACGGGTTGAAGTAGAGACCGCTAGCCGGAAATAGAGACCGCTCGCCGGAGATAGTGGCCGCTTGTCGGAAGAATGATAACCGCTCGCCAGAGAGATGGAGGCCACCCTCAGAGCAAACTCACTGAAAATGTAAAGTAGGAATGAGGATAGGAAGGCCTCATATATATATATATATATATATATATATATATATATATATATATATATATATATATATATATATATATATATATATATATATATATATATATATATATATATATATATGAAGGGAACAGGCAGGGAGGTGAAGGGACGCGACCCATCACCTCCCCCTGCAGAAGCGCACCTGAGAAATTGAACCATCGCATCATTACTCGTCATCATTGTCTTCGAAAGACGTAACGTCATATCAGTCAGAATCCAATTGCCACGTCATCCAAAGGACGCGACATTTTCTGTCGAGCAGAAACGAGCTCAAGACGCCTCAGCGAAGGTGATCAGGTAAGGACACAAGATCCTATCGAACGGGCATAAAGCTCAGATCGCCTCAGCGCAGGCGGTTAGGTGAACGAAAATCGCCCGTCTACCCTCTCAGGCCTGAACCCGTCCCAAAGAACGACTTCGGCCTGGGGGGCAACTGTTCTGGACTGGGCCGCAGCCCACGAAGGATACTGGGCCGGGTCGAGCGGCCAATAATCAGCCAGCATTTCACGTCGAGTTGGATCGGGTCGCGACCCGTAAAGAATCTTGGGCCTGTGCGAGCGGCCCAATATCGACACGACGCCATCTAATGGCCACGACGGGAAGATCAACGGCGAAGAAGGA
Source organism: Astragalus membranaceus (assembly GCA_039519185.1). Taxonomy (NCBI): domain Eukaryota; kingdom Viridiplantae; phylum Streptophyta; class Magnoliopsida; order Fabales; family Fabaceae; genus Astragalus; species Astragalus membranaceus. Next base: position 25,932,379 of record CM076853.1, read on the forward strand.
TCCTCGCAGGATCCGATGGTCGCCTGCAGCACCCCTGGTACTATATAAAGAATCCATGACATCACCTGACAGGTACGTTTTTACACATACCGTTACTATACTGGAATATCACCCCACTGACTTGGGCGTTGGAGTGCCATCGTAGGTACACCCCGCGGGAGCTCTGAATGCGACCAACCCATAAAAAGGAGCGACTTCAACACCTCGCCCGAGTCTCCAGATCAGCTTCAGCACAGATATATTGACTGCATCAAAGGGACCGATCGCTCAGCGAAGAGTCCAGTTCATTGGCGACCATAGTAGTAGGGTGCCCCACGGAAGGGGGAGAAACGAATAAGTCATTGAAAAGGCGATGGAAAGAGATAATGAACGTCGCCTCGACCTCCGCGCCCAAACTCCCCTCAAATAGGCCGCCCTTGGCATTTGGCGACGACGACTTGCTTGATGGGAAACAAAACAAGTACGTCCCGCTGATCGTCACCGCGTTAATGGCTAATGTTGAGGTCAGAAGAATCCTGGTCGACCAGGGAAGCTCGGCGGATATCATCTTCGAAGACCTCCTCGACGTCTTCAGAATACCCCAGAGCGATCTGACGGCCTACCGGGAATCCGACCTAATAGGTTTCAACGGATCATCCACCACACCCCCCGGGATGGTGGAATTCATAGTAACGTTTGGGGACGACAGCGGGGAAAACATCCTCTATCTCCATCACAAAATTGGAACTTGGGAATCCTCCTCTATCTCCATCACAACAAAATCAGCCGGTATAAAAATTTGTCCTACCTTAATAGGAACATCCTCTAAAATTCTGGTTGGATATTTAATGGAGCGGTCAGCCAACTGTATAGTCATTTTGGTGGGTTTTAACTCTCCTAGGCCTAGCCTCTTAAAAAGGGATAATGACATTAAACTCACATTGGCTCCTAAATCACACATGACTTTGTTTATGGTTTCACTTCCTACATTCTTCAGTTAGAGCCACTGTCTCATTGTCATCTATTTTTCTTTTCTTAGACAGAATTTCTTTCAAAAATTTTGCATAAGATGGCATTTGAGACAGTGCATCTGTAAAAGGAATGTTTATGTAGAGCTTATTCAAAAGATCAACAAATTTCTTAAACTGGTCATCAAGTTTTGTTTTTGCAAACCTTTGTGGGAAGGGAATGGTGGGCTTGTATGGTGGAGGTGACACATATGGTGTTTCTTTTTCTTTCTTTTTCCTCTAACTCCTCACTTTGTGGATTCTCTTTTTCACTCTCATTATTAGTACCCTTTGGTTCCTCTAAATGTTTCCCACTCCTTAAGGTGACAACATTAATTTGGGCTTTGGGATTTGGCTCTGGCTGTCCAGGAAATATTCCGGAAGATTTAGAGGATGAAGCTACTTGTTGAGCCACTTGAGAAATTTGGATTTCCAGCATTTTGTTGTGAGTAGTGATAGAGTCTACTTTTGATGTTAACTTTATAAGAGTATCATTCAAAAATGAGTTTTGGTTTTTGAACTCTTCATTTTGTTTGGATTGAGTTAACACAAAAGTTTCCAACAAAGTTTCCAAATTGGATTTTTGAGGGTTCCTTTGATTTTAAAAACCGGGAGGTGTTCTAGCTGCTGGTTGGTTTGATGGAGGATTTTTATATGAAAAATTTGGATGATTCCTCCATCCGGGATTATATGTGTTTGAAAAAGGGTCTCCCTTTTGAGCAAAATTACCTTGCTCAGAACCAGCAGTAGATGCCCCTAGTTGGCATTCTGTACCAATGTGGCCAACTACGCCACAAATTTCACAAGAAGAAGAAGTAGTAGGAGAAGGTGAAACAGCGTTTACACTCAGCTTATCAAATTTGGCAAATAATGCATCTACTTTAGAAGCTATATGATCAAGGGCAGATACTTCGTACTTACCTGGATCTTTATTTTGTGAAGATGGAGCAGTGATAGCTCTCTCGCTTGTCCATTGGTAGTGATTTTGCGCCATGTCCTCAATCAGCGCATAAGCTTCTTCAATATTCTTGTTCATTAGAGCACCACCAGCAGCTGCATCAACAGTCATTTTTGTGGTATACAGCAAACAATTATAAAAAGTGTGGATGATCAACCATTTATCTAGTCCATGATGGAGGCAAAGCCTTAGCATTTCCTTGAAACGTTCCCATGCATCATAAAGAGACTCCCCATCATTCTGAGTGAATCTTGAAATTTGATTCCTCAATTGAGCAGTTTTGCTTGGGGGAAAGAATCTGGCAAGGAATGCCTGCCTTAGTTGATCCCAAGTTGTGAAAGACTCATTAGGTAGTGAGTGAAACCAAGCCCTGGCTTTATCCCATAATGAGAAAGGAAAAAGTTTCAGCCTTATGGCTTCAGGAGTAACTCCATTCAATTTTAGAGTGTCACAGTACTCAAGAAAAATAGATAGATGGAGATGAGGATCATCAGTGGCTGATCCAGAAAATTGATCCTGTTGGACCGTAGAAAGTAAAGATGGCTTAAGTTCAAAATTATTAGCGTCAACATTAGGATGCACAATAACACCATGGGGTTCAGCCGTAGAAGGCGTAGCATACTCTTTGAGAGTACGATTTTGATTTTTCGCCATTTATTGGTTATTGCGCAATTCTCTTCTTCTTCTATGTAGAAATCTTTCAATCTCAGGAATTGGTTGAACAATTTCTCCGAGACTTCGGACTCTTCGCATTCAAAGAAGAAGGGAATAAGAAAAAGAAAAATAAAAATTCAGTCTAACTGGTACCAAAAAGTTGATTAATATCACTAACTCCCCTGCAACGGCGCCAAAAACTTGATAAGCCGCAAGTATACGGTATATCGCGTAATAAGAATATCGATCCACAGGGAGTTAAGTGTGATTACCAATCTAATTTTTAGTGGTGATTAGCTGAAAGGGAATGATTTAGTAGAAAAATATGTTTGGTTTAAATTCAGAAATGATAAAAAGCACCTTGGGATCATGGTTAAATCACAATGAAGGTATGAAAGTAACCCCTTAACTATCCCCTATCTTATTATAAAGTTTGTTTTTAAGGGCAAGGCATTATTTTGGTGTAATTCAAGTTTCCTTTCGGAAAACAAGAACGTGTCTCGAAACAATGATCAAGCCTATATTCATGGTTGATCGTTGCCGAAACCCATTAAGCACCGCCTTATTGTCCCAAGGTTATCACCGCTATTTTCATGCTTTTATTGACCTTGTCTAATTTCATTTTTTCCAATGTCAAGCTTCACCTTTCGGTCCTTCACTTGACATTTGAGTTATACAATTTGCATGATGAAATTAGATTAAAACCCAAACTCAAATAAAATAGGGTTTAGTCTTGGAGTTATTTAGGGACCCATCATTGGATTGTTTCCCATAATCCCAAGACTAGAGAAGTCTACTCACACATGATCATAGTAGACAAAGGAGTAGAAGAGAATGACATAATTTAAATAGCGGAATGTAATAGCAAGGAAATAAAAGTGCTAGAAAATAAATGACAGAAAGTAAAGTTGCAAGAATTGTAGGAGCAAAATAACAGTAGAATAAATCTTTAGGAAAATGCAAGAACTTTAGATTAAACTTTGGAGTGAAACTACAATGGTCAGTCCTCCCTATGAAGCTACATTGAGGCGATTTTTTATAGGCTAAGATCATCAGACAAATGACTAAATACCAATTACAAACCATAAAGATGGAATGAGAAGAGTTGTAACACTTTTTGGCAACAGAAGGGACACACGGACCGTGCCTCCCAGGCGCACGGATCGTGCTTCATGTGAACAGCTTTGAATTCTGATCGACACAGGGCGCACGAACCGTGCTTGACAGGCGCACGGATTGTGCGCAGTTGAACTTTTGATCTTCTGCAATTGCGAACGGCTCGCATGGACCGTGCCTCCCAGGCGCACGGACCGTGCGTCTCTTTTTCTTCAATTTCTTCATTTTCTCCGAACCACACGCATGGGCCATGCTTAATCACGCACGGACCGTGCGTCTAAACCTGATATTTGCACATTCTATTGCTGATTCTTCTCCCCAACCTTTTGTCTCTTGATCCTATGTTCTTTAAGCACTAAAACTCCTCATTTGCTTCAATATTGACCTTGAGAATGAAAACCAACAACAGGAAGTAAAATAGTTCTAAACTAGGATCAAAACATCAAATAAACTACTTAAATTAAATACTAAAAACACAGTAAAATATGACTTATCACAGGTGTGTTCTCAGTTCGAATACAACACATACAATCACAAAACACAGCACCAAATTAGGGTTGGTGTTTGAAAATAACAAAGAAGAACATAATTAGAGAAATAGTAAGGTCTTTACCTTAGTTTGGTTGTCCGATTACAACCCTAAGTATCAGATCTACAACATCACATGTGTGTGTTTTTTAGGGTTTCAGAAATTGTGCAACAACAACGCAAAATCAAAGGGGGTTTGCGTGATTCGGTTTGCTGACATATGCAAGGAGAAGATTGAAGCAGTTGCTGGCTCTGATCTGTGAGAATCAGTGAACAAGAAGGAACCTTAGCAGAGAGTGATTTGGAGAATAACAGAGAACCGTAGGAGAAGAGAGAGAAGAAAAGGTGTGAAACTGAAGCTACAGTTAGGGTTCTGGTTCTTTTGTCAAATTGAACCGGGTTGAACCCGTATCCGTTGCAGATCCTCGTGTATGAACAGTAGCTGCTCCAGTGGGTTCCGCGTAACCCGTTTTGGTGATCAAGTGGATCACCTCTGGTTTTTTTGAAGCCGTGGGCTGGATCAGTGGCCTGGACAATTGCTATTTGCACCCCTGCTGTTTCATTTTGGCAACCTGCAAGCAAATCAATATATGGTTAACACATTTTAACAATGAGAACACCATATGGGCTGGACTAGAAACTACAAACTTGAAAATATAAATACATAATAGAACATCACGCAGCAGTAGTGCATAGACATCACTACCCAAGTTTACCATTCCATGAGAAGGATCCAACAAAGGCAACTCAAAGCCACAACCACTCCCGAGGCATCCAAGAAAGAAAAGCATCCTCCACCTCAATAATTGAAAGCAAACAATGATAAAAGTGTTACCATTCCATGAGAAGGATTTAACGAAGGCAACTCAAAGCCACAAGAACTCTTGAGGCATCCAAGAAAGAAAGCATCCTCCACCTCAATAACTGAAAGCAATCAATGATAAAAGTATCCTTAGCAACATTCTAGAAGCAATCAAAGATACCAATCAAAGGCTACCCTTAGCAGATAAAAGTAATTTGGAGCCCACTCTTCCTTTGTTATTTCATAATCCCTTTGATTTGCAGCATCAAGGAAGGACCCCAAGATGCCAAATCTGCACACCAGAAGGTAATTAAGGGGATTTGATAAACCCCAAAGAAATAGCTCCACTATAATAAAATAAGGGTACAAGAGAGTTTCAACAAGGTGCACAAACCGTGTCAGCAACTAGCCAAAACAACAAAGCACAAAAGCTTACAAATTGAGAACAAGAAGATGAAAATACCCAAAACTGCAGCTTCAGTGCGAAACCAATATCTCTCTCCTCAGCATTCGTTTCGATGATCCGAACGATGAATGTGTAGAACTATGTCTCACGAACTTCTGTCCAATTTTAAAGACGATCCAACGGTTAACGAATCCGCAATCGTTGTTTTACGGTGACAGGTTTGAGAAAAACGGGAATGGCTTTCTCTCTTCTTTTCTCTCTATTGGTGGCTATGCTCTAATCCGAAAATCTCTCTTCTTCAACCCTAATTTAACCCCCTCTACTTATAACAAGTGAGAAACATAATGGGCTAAAATATTTGGGCATTTCTCCACATAGGAAATGAGGCCAATACCCAACTATTATAGCTTTATTAAGAGTTCAAGATTAGCACAACGGTATGTAAAAATAATTTTTTAATTCCAAGAGAAGGGGCGGACTTAAATATTGGTCAGGGTGTGTAGCTGCATGCTTATCCTCTAATTTAAAAATTTGCATAAATACCCTTATAAAAAATATATTTAGACACTTCTAGTTTTATTTTTTACACATCCTGCTACTATTTTTCTCTATCCATACCTAGCTACTCCAGGAGTGCATGGTAGTGTAACTAAGGGTAGTTTTAGCTACCACAATAATATATTATTTAGCTACTCCAACTAAGTTTATTTGTCTAAGGATATAAAAAGAACAATAACAAAATACCGCCAATAATAATTAATTAATAAAAGGTAACAAGTAGAAAATGAAGCCTTTAAGAAAATTTAAAGCAACGATTCTCAACTGTTCCTATTAAAATTTATGGGAACATTTATTAACAGCTGTCAATAAATTGATTTGGTTACATGTTGAAAATGTAGTTATATAGTTTTTAGGGAACACTTACTCAGTGTTATAAAAATGATGTTGTGTAAAACAATCAATTTATGGCAACAGTTGTAGAGTGCTGTCTAATAACTCAAAAGCAACAATTTTAACCTGTTGGGAAAACATGTGATGCCAAAGACCAAAAGTGTTGTAGTGTCCATTAGTTTAATTATTCTCATTTGATCTAAAATAGTCTATTATTATTACAAACAAATATGGTGATTTTTGTTAACTTGGTGATTTTAGGCTCTTTATATTACATTTGACAATTTTGGTCCTCATTTTTCTTAATTCCTCAATTTTTTCCCTCAAAATCATATTAGGTTTACAATACTAAGCAATTTGCTTAGTTATTGTTACTAAATTAATTTCAGCCACTGGATCCTTTTTTTATTAATCTAATTTGATCTAACGGTTGATTATGAATAAGGGAGCATTGTCTCTTCTTCACGCATCGTTTCACGTGTCACCTCCTCCTCTCTTCTTCACGCATCGTTTCTTCTGTTCATCTTCATCTGTTCATCTCCATCGCGTGTTTCTTCTGTTCATCGTTTCACGCATCGTCGTATCGTCTCTTCTTCATCGCATTGTTTCTTCTGTTCATTGTTTCATGCGTTTCTTCTGTTCATCTCCATCGCGCCTGCGTTTTTCGATTTCAAAACCGAATCGGAGAATCAGACTTGATTGCCACGAAAAAATACAAATCAAAGTTGCGAAACTGAATTGCGAAGACAAATCGAGGTCGAAACAGAGAATATCAGACCTGAATCGAAGCAAAGATCTGAATTGTTGCTGAAACCGAAATCGTCTCTTTTTATGAATTTGTTTGTTGAACGAATTGTTGCTTGTCCTTGCGTTGAAGCATTCAACCTATTTGATGAAATGCCTCAGAGCTATCATGTAATGCAACCTATTCTCTAACCATTGTAATGCAAATCTATAGTTAGTGGCATCTAACCATAGTTATGCATATCTGTGGTTAGTTGCATCTAACCGTTGGCATCTAACCACAGCTATGCATATATGTGGTTACTTGCCACTAACCATTGCTATGGACATTTGTGGTTAGTGACATCTAACCATTGACATCTAACCACAGTTATGCATATCTGTGGTTAGTGGCCACTAACCACTGCTATGCACATTTGTGGTTAGTGACATCTAACCATTGGCATCTAACCACAGTTAAGCATATCTGTGGTTAGTGGCCACTAACCATTGCTATGCACATTTGTGGTTAGTGGCATCTAACCATTGTGGTACAAATCCTTGGTTAATGAACGAAGTTTTTTTTTTGGTGTGAAAAAAAAACGCCCAGAATTTTTATTTTATTTTTTTTAGGTAAATGACCCTTTTACCCTTTTAGTAACAAATACTAAACAATGCACATCCTTCCGAGTGGCTTGGTTTAATCTCCGGTAGTCAATGCACATCCTCCACCCTGTGACTGTGCGAGTGGGAATTAGCTCATTCCTCTCATTTTTAACAACTCTCATACCACCCTTCTTGGGAACCACATGAACCGGACTCACCCACGAGCTGTCAGAAATGGGATAAATCATCCCCGCATCTAAGAGCTTCAAGACTTCCTTCCTCACCACATCTTTCATGGTAGGATTTAATCTTCGCTGTGGTTGAATCACCGGTTTGAATTCTTTCTCGAGCTTGATCTTATGCATGCAAAAAGCCGGACTAATCCCCTTAAGGTCGGATATAGTCCAACCTAAAGCAGTTTTGTTACTTCTCAACACCCGCATCAGTTTTTCCTCTTCCAATTTGGTCAAAGAACTACTGATGATAGCTGGATATCGATCATCACTCCCAAGGAATACGTACTTCAAATGGGAGGGGAGTTGTTTCAATTATGGAGTTCCTTTTTCTGGACTCTCCCCCCTACTCAACTCTTCTTTTTTCTTGAAGACCATTTCTACTTGGGAAGCTTCGAACTGTAGAATGCAGTCTTCTATTTCACTGCCCAAGTTTTCATCTAACCCCTCAATAGAGTTCACAATTACCTTCTCTAATGGAGGAGAGGGTGAATTATGTCTAAAGGTTTCTTGCCCTGACTCTTCAATCACATCCACCCTAAAACATTTACCTTGGTCATCCGGGTGGCGCATAGCTTCAAAAAACATTAAAAGTCGCCTTCTCATCTTGGAACCTTAGAATTAGTTTACCCTGTTGTACATCTATCAAGGCTCGCCCAATGGCTAAAAATGATCAACCAATGAGGAGTGGTACCTCTGCATCTTCCTCCATGTCAAGAATCACAAAATCAACAGGAAATAAAAATTTATCAACTCTTACCAGAACATCTTCCAAGACTCCATAAGGGTGCTTTATAGATCTATCAGCAAGTTGCGAAGACATCCTCGTTGGTTTCACCTCACCTCCTCCCAGTTTCTTCAACATAGAAAAGAGCATTAGATTAATGCTTGCTCCCAAATCACAAAGAGCCTTGCCTATTGTCAAGTTACCAATTGTGCAAGGTATGGTGAAACTTCCGGGATCTTTCAACTTTGGAGGAAGCTTCCTTTGGATAATGGCACTACACTCTTCGGTTAGAGCCACCGTTTCATTTTCCTTGAATCTCCTCTTCTTGGTCAACAATTCCTTCATAAACTTTGCATAAATGGGCATTTGCTCTAAAGCTTCTGCAAAAGGAATGTTGATTTGGAGACGGGAAAAGATCTCCATGAACTTAGTGAATTGCTCCTCTTTCTCTCTTTCTTCTTATTAAAAGTTGGGTGGGTCTTCTCTCTCATCTCACTTTTATGTTTTTCACTCTGTTTTTCTTTTTCTTTTTCACTCAACTCATTTTCAACCTCTTCATGTTTCTTTTTCAACTCCTCCCTCAACATCTCAGTTTCACTACTCTCCTCTCTAGGCTTGGTTTGGGTTACTTCAACGGGGTTCAAATCCTTATCACTCCTCAATGAAATAGCTTTGTAACTCTCATTCTTAGGGTTATCAATAGTGCTAGCAGGAAAGCCACTATTAGAAGTTTCAGTAAGTTGCTTCGACAATTGACCAATTTGAATCTCCAAGTTCTTCATTGAAGCCTCATGGTTTTTCTCCATATTCTTCATAGCTTGTTCTTGGGATTGGAAAGTGTTCTTGGTCATTTGCATGAACTGTGTCAAAGCATCTTCCAAACGGGAAGGGTTCTTTTGTTGTTGAGCAGGTGCTTGAGACCGTTGTTGGTTGGAACCCGAGGCCTCATTGTTATTCTTCCAAGAGAAGTTGGGATGATTCTTCCACCCAGGATTATAGGTGTTAGAAAACGGGTTCCCACCTTGTTTTTGAAAGTTTCCCATATAACTGGTCTGCTCAATAGTTTCTCCATGAGTTGCACAATCACCCTCGTGGGGTTCTCTACCACAATAGTTGCACCCACCCGTTTGCACTGCTTGAGTGGTTGCTTGAGTTTTTGAACTAACTTCACAAGCTGTAGTTAATTTCTTAGTAAGAGCTTCAATCTGCATAGACATCAGCTTTTGTTGGGCCAACACAGCACTGTTAGAGTCCAACTCCAACATACCCTTTTTACCTACGGCTCCACGATCATTTTGAATCCTGTACTCATTCGAAGACGTATCCGTTACCAGCTGTTTTGCTTCCTCCCAAGTTTTAGTACCTAAAGACCCTCCTGCTGAGGCATCTAACATCATCCTAGTCTGAGGTCGCAATCCATGACAAAAAGTTTGCAACTGCAGAAAATCATCAATGCCATGCCCTGGACATTTTTTAATAATAATTTAAATCTTTCCCAGGAATCATATAGGGATTCCGAATCCCCTTGTTCAAAATTTCAGATTTCTGCCCTTTTCTTGATGAACTTTGAGATTGGGAAGAAGCTTTCCAAGAACTTATTTTCAAGATTGCTCCAAGTATTGACAACTCCTGCTGGGATCATGTTTAACCAATCCTTTGCCCGACCCGTTAAGGTGAATTGAAACAGTCGCATTTTCTTGGAGTTTTCATCAACTCCCTCAGGGTGTGTGGTTCCACAAATCTCATAGAACTGGAACAAGTGTTGGTTGGGGTCTTCTGCATCTGACCCTAAAAACTGCTCTGATTTCAAGGCAGTGGGAACAGAAGACTTGATGTCAAATGAAACAGCTTCCACTGGTTGAAGGTGTAGGCTTGAGCGCCCTGATTTCTTCTCCCAAAGTCCGCGAGAGTGCGCCTTGGAGGAATTGGTGGTGGATTTTCAGCCATTACTACCTCTTGTGTTGGGGAATCTTCCGGAATAGAGTTTGAAACTGAGTGGCCCCGCGACTCTCTCTGAGCTTGTTGCTTTGCTAGCTTAGTTTTCTTCCGGTTTGCCTTTGCTGACTTTTGAATCTCTGGGTCAAACAACAAATCTTGTGAATTCTTGCCCCGCATAAACCAATCTATAAAGTCACTGGGTAGCAGAATTAAAATAATAGAAACGAAAATACTAAACCAAAATCGCTAAGAATTAACTCCTTTGCCTTGTTGATAATGAAATCAACAATCCCCGGCAACGACGCCAAAAACTTGTTAGGATTTCGGCAAGTTACCGAATCGTTGCAAGTAATAGTAAATTAGTAAGGACCACTAGTCGTATCCACAGGGATTGAGAGTTATTATCCATTAAGCGAGTGTGGTAATTCTTAGGCGTGAAGCGAATTAACAAGTTTGTAATTTATAGTAACCGAGACAGAATATTGGTAAATAAAATCTGAGAGTAAAACGATTAGGAATAGAGTCCTCTCTCCTACGCTATCATGTACTAAACCTTCGATCAATTTCAATATAATTACCCAATTTCACAGATTCAATTCAATTATCAGATTAAGGACAATCCCTTGCCTCGAAACCCCTTTTCTCTAATGTGAAACCCTAATTCCTTAAGTGAATCACTAATTCCTTAAGTGAATCACCAATAGACAAAGCATTGAACACGAGAATTAACGAATTCACAAACACAATCTCATATTCCTATGATCATCACATTTGTGACCTAAAACCCCAAGATCAGACGAACATACCCATTTTCCAATGGTGAACATAAACCCTAAATCAGTACAACAACAGATGTTATTGTAAAGCGGTAAGAACGGAGGTAAAGACAATTGTTAAACTGAATAATACTCTAATTGATCATAGCAAGGGTACACAAAGAGGAATACATTGGATCCTTCAATTCCTTGTTCCCAAGTGTAGAGAAGCTCCCATTCTTGCCCTTGTTCGCAGCTCCAAAACCCTACTTTCGCATCCCAGAAGCAGTCCTCAGAAAACTCTGCAATTTCGCTTAAAACGCCAAGCTTTCTGTCATCCGTCGCGACGCGATGGTGCTGAAAAATGCTGCTTCGCGACGCGAAGCCTGTTGGTCACGACGCGAAGAATGGCAGAAACTTTTCCTTCTTTTCTCTGTTGCATCACTAGGCAAGTGTCTGGTTCGCTAGTTGACGCCACATCAAATAGAAGGTCTTCCATTGCAATTGGCACTAGGGATGAGGAAAATAGCTTACAATTCAACCCTAATACATCATTCTAAATCTACGCTAATTTCCATGACAATTGACTGAAATACAATTAATTAGCAGCAATTTTGGCTTATAAACTGAACAATAATATACATATGACGATGAGTCAACACCCTAGTCTCCAAATTGATCAACCCTAGCCCTAAATTGAACATCCCTAAATTTTTCTCACTGCAATTTTGTCAAATCGCTTCTACGACTCACTTTATTCAGAAGGTCAGTTCGTATATGTTTGCAGCTACGTGTTTTATTCAATTATTATTATTATTATTATTATTATTATTATTATTATTATTATTATTATTATTATTATTATTTTGCTCTGCTTGTTTAAGTAATTTTGTGATTTGTGATTTCCACTGGGGAGTGAATGGATTTGCTGTGCTTGGTGTTTTTCATCCCCAAATTACAGATAAGATTTGTTTGGTCAATGCAAGGTTCATGTTTCTCCACATTTAAGTTGAGTTTTTGAGAATTTACTGATTATCAAGCGTAATGTATGAAATTGTTTTTGGTTCCTTGAAGTGATGCAAGACAATAAAACTACTTCTTTTGTGGAAGCTTTGAACCATAACTATGGGAAGCCTCCTGATGAAACTAAGTATCTTTTCTGACCTCTCAATACATATTATTAGCTGCTTTTATAAATTGTAAAATGCAAGAATCACACTTCCTTATTGAAATTGCAAAATGCACTATTTAAGTTGGTGTATTAGTGTATATATATACTATTAGAAGTTAGAGTCAGCTAAAGTTAGTGAGAACTATTAAAACTCATTGACTTAGTTTGTTTGTTAGTTTTGTTAGTTTTCAATTGCTTCCAATTGCAACTACTTTGTAACTAATCAGGAGTTAAGCTCCTCAGCTTGTGTATATAAGACACACTTGTGTCCTTGCAGTAAAATTGCTACGCCACTTTTGCAATCTCCTAGTCCAGCAAATGCAGAAAAGGAAGCCTCTGGTGGGAAAAACAAATTATTCTTAGCAAGGTGGTTTGGTTTTGGTTCAAAATGAACTCTTCAGTCTATGCCAATGGGAGAAGTAATATACAACACACCATTTCTAATGTGGGCACAGATTTGATGGAAAGAGTAATCTTCTTTGTGCTGATTAAATTATATTTTTTGTATTATTTTTAATCTTGGGATTTGATGGAAATCATTATGTTAGATATTAGTATTTTTTTCTTACTTTTTGGGTTATAATTATCTAGGTGACTTATTAAATTTAAGCTTTTAATAATTGACATAAAGTTTTCTATTAAGAGAGTATTTAAGTTAGAGTTGGAGTTGCACTTTACACCTAGAGGAGTGCATGCCTGTTGGCATACATTTGTTTCTTCCCTCTGTTATATAGGCTATATTTCATGACTTAAACATATGTGTATGTTCGCCCTGTATAATCATTTTTTACTCAATTGCTTTCCCCATATTTATTGCTGATGTGTTTATTGAAATGTTAATAGGATCAACAAAGTAGGGAGCTTTCTCAACGCCATGTATCTAAACCCGCTAAGAAGCTGAGAGTGAAGGTATGACTGGTGCACTAGAATTTTTTAGGTTCTTCCTATGGTTGGTTGTTGGATGATGACGATGAGTTTCATCTTCTAGAAGTAAGTTCACCAAAGATCACCAAAGATCATAATACCAAAGATCACCTAGTCTAAGTGCTTTGTAGCTCACCAAAGATCATACTTTCTTGTCTCTCTTTAACTTACTACCAATGTTGAAGAAGTTAAGTTTATTTTGCCTCTCTTTAAGTTAGACTATACTTTCTTGGCTTGTGTTTATTTGATCTAAAAAGTGTCTGATTTTAATTGCAGAAATTTGATGCCACTAAACCAACTTTCATTCTTCACCACAAAACAAGGTATGATAGTCATCTTTCATTATTTACTTTCATTTAATTTTCACCTAACCATGCAATAGGTTGCTTAATAAGGATACTGGAATGTGATTCAAGTTTCAGGTTAATGCTTGACAATGTGAACCAGATCATTTCATCTACTCAACTTGGAGACCATGTTCCTTATTAAGTGGTTGGGCTTATGCTTTACTATATTTTCAATGTTTTGCTGTTGGACAATTACAAGATTTATGATTTTGGTATATTTTGATTTTTGTGCAGTTGGACAATTGGATCTATTTTGTGTATGTGTTTTTATTTGCATAGATGAAAGTGTAGTACATTAAATTACATTTGGGTCACTAGTGCAGAAAAGACATTTAGTGTCGGTTATTTTGGACATTTAGCGTCGGTTATCGCCCGATGTTAAATGTCGCGATGTTAAAAGTGAGACATTTAGCGTCAGTTATTTACCCGACGCTAAATGACATTTTTAGCATCGGATTTTCAAAAAACCGATGCTAAATATGTCCCTTTCATCACATTTTCGTAGTCTGGAAATTGATATTTAGCATCGGTTATTTGAAACAACCGATGCTAAATGTATCAATAAATGACATTTAGCATCGGTTGTTTCAGATAAGCGATGCTAAATGTCATTTTTGGATACCAAAAATGATATTTAGCATCGGTTATATCGAACAATCGATGCTAAATGTATCAATAATCATAATAAAATTTCAACCCAAAGTTCAAATACTACTATCTAAACCATAATAAAAAATTTAAAAACTTACTTGCAAAACATGTATTTGATTTGTTTGTTTGGTTGGTTGGTGGCATAAGGAACACATCCAGACCACAATAAAAAATATAAAAATTTATGACTTTTTTTTTGACTCAATATTTTTTGTTAAATGATTTTTATATTTTAAAACTATTAATGGATGGATTAAATATCCATCTATTAAAAAGTTGTTAACAGATGGATTGGATGGACTTTTTTAGTCAATGGATGGATTTGATTGAATTTGTTTGGTACAATCCTAATGAATATATATTTTTAAATAGATTTCTCTATTCCATCCATTATTATAATTCAAATCCATATCTATCCAAACCGTCCATTCCGACACCCCTAGTTTTAGATATACAATCAAATTTGTTTCAAATGAGTAAAGAATATCAGTCGTGGTTCAGCTTAGCTTTGGTGTGCTTTGAATGTTCATAGTATGTGCAACAGTAATATTCACCGATGCACTAGTACAAAAATTGGAAAAGAATTAGAATTTTTAAGTCGGATGCCCAAATATCCGACTTAAAAACTAGACGCGGTGGCAATTTTGTAAATAACATGAATAAAAAATCTGGCGCTCGCCTTTCAAAGTCAGTTATTTCTAATGTCTGACTTTAAATGTTTAACATTTGCGCAAAACCAAACACCGAAACCCTCGTGCTCGTAACTCAGTTGTCTCCTCCCAAAACAGAAATAAACCTCAACACACAAAATGAAACCCTACACGATTCCATCGCTCTTCCCCTTGCTCTCTCCACCAAAGCTCGCTCTCTCCACCAGCTTGTCGTCGTCCTCCCTCACTCTCTCCTCTCTGCCGCCGTCTCCATCTCTCTCGTCGTCGTCTCTCTCCCTGTCATCGTCACCATCTTTGCTGCCCTGGAGGAAGAAGGGGAAAGGTACAAACTTTTTCACTTTTTCTTATTTATCTTCCTTTCTTAGATGGTTGTGGAGAAATTCCTTTCAAGATTGTTGTGTAAAAATGTCTTTGTGGTCTGTTTGGTTCGGAGACAAGGTAGGTTCTATTGAACGTCGATTTGATTTTTTAAATTGGTTTTGCTTCTTTACGAAATTGTTCAATTAGGGATATCGTTTTCATGGTTTTGGGATTAATGACATTAATGTGTTTCTATTTTGTTCCAATTCTTTCATTGGTGATTCAGGCTTTCGTTGGTCTATAGTGTACTTTTTTGTTTTTCTGCTAGGGATAGAAAGAAGAAGATAGCGTGTATTTTGATTTTTTCCTTTACCCAGTAAACTACTTTGCATCTGACCCGTGGGTTCTTTCTTTTTCCATTTGTCTTTGTTTTACAATTTTATCCTTTTCTTTAATTGAAGAGCAACACAAACATATCACTTGATCACTTTGTGGATCACTTGGAACCAACAACATGTGCAAGAGTCGCACAGAAAAAACCACCTTATCAGATACTTAGAACTCACTCACACCGCTCTCTTACCAACTGCCTCATGTCTTGGTAATCCAATTCCAAAGAATATCCCCAATGCACATTCTCGTATACCTCACATGTCCTGCTCCCATGACCCATTAGATTCCCATATAGGCTCTTGTAATAGGAGGATATCTATTAGATTCCTTTTTCCAGGATTTTATGGTGCTAAAGGGTTCGTGTGAATATTTTCAAGGAATGAAAGGATTTAGTCTCTGTTGTTAAATGCTTTATTATACTTATAGTATGCATTAACTTTTACACAATAGAATTTTCACTCATGCATGGTTTGTGCCTGTGTTTTGAAAATATTTATTTAACAATTACAGATTCATGGATTGTTGTGACCCCATTGGTTTGGGAGATGATCTTGTGAGTTAGTTTGGTGATGGTGTTGTTTAATGGTGGTGGGTTTGTGGGGTCTGGATGCTTTCCTTTGTGGTAGATAGAGACAATCATGATTATTCCCATTTTAGCTACATTCCTTATAGAATTTCTAGTTGCGTGAATTCTATAGATTGCTTTGAGCTGATGTTGATGTGTATAAATGTTTAATTATTATGTGATGATTAGTTGAAGCCTCCCAGTTAGAATTTCTGGTTATGCTCACACATTGTTGCTCCAATCAACTGAAAAATGCAGGGAGCTTGTTGGCGAGAAGGCGTCGTCTAAAAGTGGCAAGTTTACATTCTTAAATTGCTTTGATACGGGTACTGGAACTTTAGCATCTGGCGTGGAGGAAGGTGTGAAGCTCTATTTTTACAATATTAAAGCTTCTCATGTTGAAAGGCAAGATATGATGCAATTCAAGCTGCCCTTGTTGATCCTGCATCAGAGGGTATGTCACCAATTGATTCACATAAACATGCTCAGACACAAGGTGCAAAGGCAGCAAAATTGGCTACCCATAAGGCCAAGCGCATCATAGGTCCTCAAATATGTAGGCTTGTGCATGTTTGGAACCTAGTTACCAACCTGCAGTAACGTTTCTTGTGGTTCAAAAACGGCATCACACTAGACTCTTCTCAAACAATCACAACGACAGACTCATAATGCATAAGAGTGGAAATATCTTGCCAGGTGAAAGCCTCTTAACTTTATAACTTCTATCATCTGCTTTTATTATTAGTCCTGGAGTTTAAACAGGTTTAATTGGTTATTGTAGCTACTATTGTGGATTCAAAGATTTGCCATCCTTTCTTAGTCTCTTTCTAGTGCTACTAAAGGTAATCCATCATTCCATCTTAATGGCTGCTTTTAAGATAGTTCTTTCAACCTTCTGCTAGCCTTCAAACTTTTAAGCATGTTCTGGTCAAATGATTGAGTAATGCCACTTTATAGGTAGTAGACAAGTAGTAGATATCTTTCAGCTTCACTTTGTTGAACATTGTTATTGTTATGTTATTAAGGGGTGCAAGTGACATCGTTTGAGATCTCTTTGTGTTTCAAATTGAAAGGTTACTAATTTGTTTTGCATATTGTTGTATGTACGTTTGTCTTTGGAAGAAATCACTGTAAAAAGCATTGTTGGTTGGTATGGTAGTAGGCGTGAAGCAGCGCCTTTCTGCTTCACTTTGTTTTTGTCGGTATATATATAACCTGTTGAGACACAGATTCACATGATAATTGTAGCATGAATCATACTTTACCAAAAGGAAAGTAAAGTAGAAAGTGTGGACAAGATTTCTTCCTGAAGGATCCAAATATACTCCGCCACATCCATCATGTGAGTTCAAGTGGAAGGACTATTGCCCAGTAGTTTTTAGGTAGGCCATAGTACTACTTATTCTATTGTTTCTACTATTTTTTCATATGATAAGGTTTCTATTGTTTCTACTAAAGCTATAGTAAAACTAAGATTTATACATGTAATAATTGATCAACTTTTGTATCCACATTACCCTCAGAACTCTTAGGAGGCTATTCAAGGTGGATGCAGCTGATTACATGTTATCCATATGTGGAAATGATGCTCTGCGCGAACTTTCCTCTCCCGGACAAAGTGGCAGCTACTTTTACTTGACCAATGATGATCGTTACATGATTAAAACAATGAAAAAAGTAGAAGCCAAAGTGTGTGTCATTCTTATCTTTCCCTCCATTTGAGATATCTTAGAAATCAAGGTACATTCTTATACTGATTTGACTATGATGGATTTATGTTGTAGGCTCTCTTGAGAATGCTTCCAGCTTATTACAATCATTTTCGAGCATTTGAAAATGCACCTGTGACAAAATTTTATGGCCTGCATTGTGTGAAGTTAACTGGACCTGCTCAGAAGAAGGTATACCTATAAGATCATAGGAATTGCTAAATGGAACATTTGGCTAGAGGTTGATATAATAGATGTATGAAATATGAAATAATAATCTTTATAACATTTGGCTAAATGGAACAGTCAAATGTTGATACCCCTCTTTGCTATATTATTATTTGTTACTCTCAAACTCTTTGAAACCTGTAATTGATTAGTGATTAGAAATTGCAGAATTTGTTTATTTATTTATTGTTCAAGGGCTACCATCAAAAGAGTTTATGTTCATTTCGAAATTTTCCTTATACATGTTTGTATATGGTGTTCAAATCTCTCTCTCTCTCTCTCTCTCTCTCTCTCTCTCTCTCTCTCTCTCTCTCTCTCTCTCTCTCTCATAAATTAGCATTATTCATCCATTTTGATACATATGTAATTCTTAATTTGCATGTGATCGTGATTTGTAATATTTCTTGGAATTTTATGGAATTGTATGTCTACTGGTTATTTTCTTCTTTCCCCATTTAAGAGGTAATAAGAACCTCAAATGTCATGACTTTTATCTTGTTGGAATTAATGCTGATTTTTCTACTTGTTTAAAGATTTGGGAATTATTTGTGGATGGAGGTTTGGATTGTGATTGCAACTTCAAGTGTAAGAAGGGGTTTTAGTAACTAATGCATCCATGCTGTAGGAAAATAATATATTCTACAATTCAGGGGAAGCACCAAATAAAGTTTTTTTTTAAAAAAAGGAACTTTTAAAGTCGGGCGCAACTAACGTCCGACTTTAAAAGGTTTTCGACAGCCATAATCAAAGTCAGAGTTCAGAAAAAACCCGACGTTAAAGGTTTTCCACAGGCCATAAATAAAGTCGGACGCACTAATAATCCGACTTAAAAACGTACTTTTTAAGTCGGACCTTAATCCGACTTTAAAAAAACATACTTTCTAAGTCGCTTTGATAGAGGTCGGGTGAATGTCCGACTTTAAATGTCCAAAAGGTCCGACTTTGAATCCCATTTTTCCACTAGTGATGGTTTGCTTTGTTGAGTAGACGTGAAAGGTTCCTCTTTTTTTAGAAATTATGGTTATGCTGCCCTAATTCTCTAGAATATGCACTCACATTTAAATGCCCCTACAATTGCCCCCGTTTCAATAAAAATTTCAGCGGCATTGGAACGCCCTGTATGCTTTGAATGTTTATAAACAGAATTTGATTACACCCTTTTTTTACAAAAGATTTTGAATACTAACTTCGTTTATATAAGAAAAAGGAACATTAACGGTTGTCTTCAAATTTGTTTTTTTTTTTTGACAAAATTCTCTCAAATTTGTTAAGTCGATATACATGATAATAGGAGACGATTACGGAAATGATACCAAAATAAAAGAGGATAATTCAATTTGTTTCACTAACAAAATGAAGAGATAGAGTTGCTTCCTAATTGGTTGGAATCCATGAATTTCTCCTAGTTGGTTGCATGATGAAAATGTGGATTGGATGTGGGAAAACATAATTTTTGATTCATTGAAGCATTTGATGATGGCGATTGGAATACTATTTCTGGATATACTATATGCGCAATTTAGATGTATAGAATTGAGATAGCGTTCTAACGGTGTAACGAAATTCTAAAGGAAAATGATAAATCGTACTACCTTTAGTTCTATTTATAAGCAAAAAATTTTTTTTTAGTTTATTGAATAATTTATGTATTTGGACAATAATACAATCTAGAATAGAAACATTAGTTATTCAATGATCTAAAATGTGTTTTTTTACTTATAAATAAGTTTAAAGTAGTATTAGAGATCGATACGGAAATTGGAAATTATTAACGAGGTTCAACGAATGGTGACTACGTCTCAGGAGCTAAAACCGTTGTTTCTCATATTATTCAAATTACTAAACTAGGGTTACATTATCTAATGTTTTATACTACGGTACAAACGACACAAAGTCATACAGATAGTAATCGAGAATGTTAAAGTGGACTCGAGAATGAATATGGAAAATGTTGTCTTTGATGATCAAGAAGATAAAAAATAGGACTGAAAAATTCATGCATAATTAAATGATAAAAAGTATATATAGTTGCAACGTGCAACATAAAACATCCTAAGAAATTCAAAGTCATTGAATAGGTTCTAATCTTAGTACAACACCGGGAAATATATCATCCGGATCTTGAATAAAAGGATTTCTCAACAAAATAAATGAGTCGTTACACTTCTCAACAATACTATAGAAGGATTCTCCTTCTCCAACAACATAAAATTCATCACAAGGTTTCTTCAAAGAAACATTCTCTACCTCAATGTGTTGAGCCTCATCAAACTCATCAAAACTGGAATTGGGAGCATAACAACTCCTTTCCATGTTGGTAACAAGTAGCATAGCTGCTGCTAACATTATTGCTGACTTTACGAATATTGCTGAAAAATTTAAAGTAAATGGAAATCAATAAACCGTAATATAATAATATCATAATGATCAAAGAAACATAATAGTGTGACATACTTGGCATCATAATATAGAAATATTATTGCTGGGTAGAACTCGAAGCTTTTAATGGCAAGCGATTAAAGTTTTTTTAAATGAGATATGGAACTATCACTTCTTTGAAAGTGTTTTAATTCCTTTATGTAGTTGAGAGCTAGAGAGATATATATATATAACCAACCATGGCGGCTGAATCCTAGTCTAATTAGAATTTAAAATTGTAGTAGTTTGTTACTGAAACTTTTTAACGGTCATTCTCCTAAGTTTTCTCCTTCTTTTTAGTAATCCGTAATTTACTCTAACCTATCTTGTCAGTTTATATCACTTTTAGGGTTTTATTTCTTTTTGGCTAAATAGCACTTTTGGTCATTTATCTTTTTTTGGTCTGTTTTGGTCCCTCATGTTTCAATTTCGTTTCATTTTGGTCCCTCAACTTAGTTTTGACTAAAATTAATATTATTTAATTCAATTAAAACATTAAAACAATTAATCAATTATTAAATATATATTTTTGGTTCCCCCCACCGTGAAATTACTCCCCCCCACCGTGAACCCCTCCCCCCTCTCTGGTTCGCTCTCCCCTTCCCCCTCTTCTCACCGATCCTCCCCCCTCTCTGGTTCGCTCTCCCCTCCCCCCTCTCTGGTTCGCTCTCCCCTCCCTCTTCTCACTGTCGCAACCCCCTCTCTCGCCGTTCTCTCTCTCGTCGCTCTCCCTCTTCGCATCTCCCCCCGCCTCGCCATTCTCACTCTCTTCGCATCCCCCCCGTTGTTTTCCCTCTCCTGAATCGCAGATTCAGATCCAGATCCAGATCGCAGATGAGGGTGGTGGATGTGGGTGGTGACGGTGGGAGAGAGAGACAGACAGACAGATTGTGAGGTGGGTGGTGGCTGTGGGTAGGTGGTGACGGAGAGAGAGAGAGACAGAGACAGAGAGAGAGACAGATTGGGTGGTGGGTGGTGGTTGTTGGTGGCTGACGGTGGCTGACGGTGGTTGTTGGTGGCTGACGGTTGTTGGTTCTTTTTCTAATTTTGTTTTAATTGAATTAATTGTTTTAATTGTTTTAATGTTTTAAATGAATTAAACAATATTAATTTTAGTCAAAACTAAGGTGAGGGACCAAAATGAAACGAAAATGAAACATGAGGGACCAAAGTGGACCAAAAATAAGATAAAGGACCAAAGTGAAATCTGGAGCAAAGATAAAGGACCAAAAGTGCTATTTAGCCTTTCTTTTTCTAACAAAACACGATGACAAAAATTCTCATGTATCTGTATATGTTTAGGGATTGATTCAATCAATTTTTCGGTTTGCGTATGTGTGCTTTTATGTAATTAAACAATTGCATTTCTTGATTTTCGAGTTTCTTTTTTTTTTTGGTACATAAAAACCAAAGAAAAACTATCTGGAGGTCTCTATTCTCTAGACGGTCTATGCAAAACTTGCACTTCATATGAGCTAATGTTCAGGCCGTTGTTCGCAAGCCAGTCCGCACACCGGTTACCCTCGCACCATACATTTGCCACACGCACTTCCCAATTCTGCTGGAGAGCTTTGCGGATCCGCCTGATAAGATTATGAGAAGCATTGTCCGCGTTGTCCCTTGAGTTGACCATGTCTACCAAAATCTTAGAGTCACTTTTAGCAAGAAGTTTAGTAATATCTTGCTGCCAAGAAAATCGAAATCCCTCTAGAATTCCCCACATCTCAACTTTTATAGTGTCACAGTTGCCAAGCTTGCGCGAGTAGCCAACCATCCACTGCTCATTAGTATCTTACAGGAGTCCACCACACCCAGCTAGCTCTGTGTGAGACTTGAAGGCCCCATCACAATTAAACTTCGTCCAACCATGTTTTGGAGGTCTCGACGCTATATGCAGTGTATGAACCTCGTATCTTCGTCCATTTACAGCCAATTTGAAAGATGTATCAATATCCCACGACAAATGCAAAATTGGGTAAACAGGATTGGGTGGTTTGGTGAACCCTTCCTCAAATATGGATTGATTTCTCGACTTCCACAAAGACCATGTTGTTGTCATAAATATTGTGTTCCTGGGGATATTATAAATCCCACATGCGTTGTCTTTCACATTAGAGAATATCCAGTCTTTGCAATTGTGGGAAAAAAACATACAATATGATTCGATGGGACTAGTCGAAGCCAAATCTGGGTCACAAATGTGCAGTCACGCAGCACATGAATAAGAGTTTCTACTTCCTGTCTACATCAGGGGAATTTGGGGGAGATTGTTGCATTCCAGTTGTGTCTCTTCATATTAGTGAGTCTTCATATTAGTGAGTAATCAGCCATGAGCTGCTAGCCAAAAGAAACTTTGAATTATGTGGGTGCCTTTCCAGCTCCAAATTTGTTTCCACTCTCCATCACACACCTGGCCCGTCAAGTGAAGGAATTTATATGCACTATTAACAGTGAATTGACCGTTGTTAGTCCCCCATACTATAAGGTCTTCATCGTCCTCCATGGTAGGAGGAGCCATTGAGATGCCTTTGCTAAACTGCTGATGATTCAGATTATTTTGGAAGAAAACTACAGGGAGGAAATGCCTATACAATAGGCCTGCTCTGGAAGCTTCTGCAAGAAGGAGTAGATCATCAGCAAACAACAAGTGAGATATTTGAGGGCCAATTCAACCTGCCTTCATTGGGGTCCAATATCCAACTTTAACTTGATCAGCAATAATATGAGATAGTCTTTCCATGCATATAACAAAGAGATAGGGAGATAGGGGATCTCCCTGTCGACTAATACCACACCCAGGAGTAAAAGAATCTGTCTTATGACCATTCCAATGCAATTTGAAAGAGGAAGTAGACACACAATGTTTGATGATGCTAATCATTTGCTCAGGTAAATGATAATCAATAAGACATTGCATAAGAAAATTCGTTGACAATGATCTTTGTAAGTAGCTTATAGGCCACATTACAAAGAGCAATGGGGAGAAATTGTGTAACTCGTTCTGGTTTGTAAACCTTGTTAATTAACACAATCATAGTATTACTCACAGCTTCGATACTAGCAGGATTATCCCAAACCTCATCTATGAATTGCATCAACGTAGGGCTTACCACATCCTAGCTATTTTGAAAGAAAAGAGCCAAAAATCCATCTTCACCAGGCACCTTGAGTGTTCCCTTGTCGAATAAGGAAATTTTGACTTCTAGAAGAGATGCTTTAACTCCGAATGTCGCGACATAAGTAGTTAGAATATCTGAATAATGAGTCATGGAAATCAGGCCCTCCCTATCCTACTGATCCTCCCAGAATAAATCAACAATGTAGTTTCTCACCACCTCTTTCAATCTCTCCGGATCCTCCACACATTCATTGGCCCTATTTTTTAGGCAAAGAATTTTATTCCTTCTTCTTCTGACAATTGATTTAGAATGGTAGTACTTTGTGTTTCTATCCCCATAAACAATCCACTTCCCTCTAGATTTTTGATGCCAAAAGCATTCCTCCTGATAAAGTGATGTCGCTAGTTGCTCTTGGAGATCATTTTCAAGGGTATCAAGGAACGTGTTGTAACCATAGCTCTGCCTATTTTGGATTCCCTGTATTCTGGCCAACAATCCCCTTTTTATTTTGAAGATTTTGCCAAACGTGTCATTGTTCCAGGTTTTCAACTCATTGGTTAGTGACGATAAATTCTGCCCAAGGTTGTGTTGCTGATGCCATTCAGAGTGGACAAGTCTCTCAAAATCATTATGAGAGATCCATGCTGCTTCAAAACGAAGGGGCCTATTGTTGCCCTGGATCCCCCCCCCCCCGAGAAAATCACTAAGGGGTAATGGTTCGGTTGAATTCTGGGTAGTGGGTAGGACTCTAAAGAAACCTTACTGAAATTATATTCTCCACTCTACATTACCAAGAGCCCAGTCAAGCTGGTGTGTGAAAATATGTGCAAGTATACACAGTCACAAACAAATAATATAGTGATGAGAAAGGTCGAACCCACAGGGATTGGTTAAACTTTTGTATGTTTAGAAAGCATATAAATTAGTGCTACTACACTACTCACAATTTTTGGGGTTTTAATGTCAAGTGAAAACAGAATGAAAATATGTAAAAGTATATGAAGGAAATCAGTTGAGAATGATAGTTGAGATGTCTTCACTAAATAATTCACTTTTGAGAGTTTTGGGCTTTTATGTGGTGCAGATGCACCAAGGTGCAGATGCATTGAGTGCAGTTGCATGAGTATGTGTCTTTCAGCTACTTTCTTCAGAGTTTCGTTACAAGCTTCCTATGTCTAGGCGTGCTAAATAAGTTCACTCCTGCCTTTGAAGTAGCCACTATTTCACCCTAAGGACTATGTTATCCTATGTCTAGTACTTAACATGGTTTTGACAAAGTTTTATTTATTACACAAGTTAACAAAGCCTTAATTAAAACACTCACCCTTATTAGTCTTGATTTCTAGTTATAAACCATGTCTGTGAATATAACTTTACTAATTCTAAGCGATCAACCTCACAATAAGATGGATATAGTATAACATAAGACCCAAAATACATGCAACACTTAAAGGCACAATAACTTACTCAAAAGCTCATTATAAAGTTAGAACATCTCAACCAAAAAGGGTTTAGCTCATAATATGCATTGCAAGGCAAAGATAGATGAAATAAAACATATTAATATAAATGAAAGTACAAGAGATATCAATAGGGTAGAGATTACATTGATTGAAGTACTCTTGCATAAATTTGCCCAACAGTGCAGAAGCACTGACTTCCTGGTGCAGTTGCACCTAACTAAGTTGATGAAGAAGTGAAGGAAGAAGTCGTCGGTTCTTTCCTTACCTTCTTGCCAACTAACTACTACTAAAAACTATAAGGAATGAAACTACTAAATTACAAGTGAAGTGTATGATCTATATCTTATGATGTGATATGATATGATTCAAGTGAGAAGTGGACAACTTTATATAGCCTTGGAGGTTTCCTTCAAGTGAGGTTTTGCTTGGAGATCAACCTGACCAAAGATGGCTTAACCATGGTTACTTTTCAGAGTTTTGATTGAGAAGATTGAGTCCAAAAGGGGAGGTCCAATTGTGGAAAGCCATGTGTTCTAGATGCGTAGCCTTTCATGATGATTTTCCATTGTGGGCGCTTCCTCTTGTATGTTGGCATGTGCCTCCATGTGACTTATGACTAAGCATGATGTCATAGAAGTTTATGCATTGGTATGAATTGAGGTGCTTCCAAGGTGGGGTTAAATCTGCCTTCAGCGCAGGATGGTGCAGATGCACCTAAGTGCAGTTGCACTGCTGTAAGTGTAGTTTAGTGCAGATGCATTTGCTATTTCCCTGGTGTATTTGCACCTAACTGCAAGTGCACTGAACAAACATCTCAAACATACCAATATATATAAAATGCTTAAATCATTACATAATCCTCTTTAAAACATAGAATGTTGTTATTTTACTCATACTACTATATTTAACAGATATTATACTTGGTTTCAACCAATTAGTTATGTTTAGATACATAAAAGAACTCTATATAAAATAGAGTTATCACACCCCAAAACTTAAACCATTGCTTGTCCTCAAGTAATGACATAGAGAAAACACAAGTAGGTTTTTCAATTTAAAGAAGAACATATCAGCTCATGTCCTTTCAAAGAAATGATTTTGCATTTGATGAACTTCATTTTTCAGAACATTTTGTCTTTGTGCCTTTGAATTACCAAACATCCAAAGTTTATTAAAACTTATTTATGTGAGTGTGTGCCCCACTGAGATCCAATCAGTTCCAAAACTAAGTAAAAAGTTTCTCTTTCACGTTTGGAAAATTTTAGATCACGTTTGGTCAAAACAAAGGTGTTTCAAAATATAGACTAGACTAACAACGTATCCTCAAGACTTGGGGGGGCTTTTAGTACAACTAAGGACTTTGATTGAGTATTTCAAAACTGGTGAGTCAATGCACTATTCTTATTTTTTGTGGTTCTTTTCTTTGGTGCAGATGCACCTTGGTGAAGTTGCACTGAATGTTTTTGTGAAGTGCAGAAGCACTGAACTTTTTGTAATGGTGCAACTGCATTTGATACTACATTTCAATAGTTGTAGCATATATTTCCCTCCTCACTGACCTCCTTATGCATACTTTTTTCATTGGTTTGATTTTCTTTTCTTCTTTTTCTTTCTTTTCTTTTGCATTTTGATGCTTTTCTTTTTTTTTTCAAACCAAATGCAATATTAGAACAGGTTCAGTTAATGACTTGGGCAAATATAACATTTTGAATTCTTTTGTAGTGATTTTGGTAACCTATTGTATTGACTACTCTAAGTTTCTCATACTCAGCCTTAGTATTCATGGAGATTCCCCCAAACTTATTTTTTTATGCTCTTCTATATTTTTAGTGAAAATTTGTTTTTGACCTTGGTTTTCTAAAAATCCTCTTGCATCAGGTAGTTTTTCAAATAGCAATGTTTTTTTTAAAACTCAGTTTTGATTTGTCAAATTAATAAAAAATTGGTCATTTGGGGAAAACAATGCTTCTTTTCTTTTTCTTTCTTTCATCATTAAAAATCAGGTCAAAGAATGCATTTGGCTAAGTTTGGTAAAAAAGAATTTAAGCTGATCATGCTTCAAAAACTCACAAATCCTACTTTGAACATAGAAACAATTTGATGCACCTCAAACTAAAACTAATGTTTTTGTAAAACAGTTTTCTGAATTTTCAAAAAGGAGTTTTGTTGATTGCATCATAAATTTTGAAATTAACACTCATATAGGTAAACAAAACATAAAAAACAGACATACATACTTACTAAAACATATAAGCACATGCATAGAATATTTTAAAGTGCTTCCCCCCCCCCCCCCCCAACTTAAAGATGAGCAGTGTCCCCACTGCTCTAAGTTGAGATTATAAAGTAATTGTGCATCAAAATGGGGAGAGTGGTTAATACATATAATTGTGCATCAAAATGGGCCTAGCAACAAAACATATAAGTATATTTAAAAATAACAACATTAAAGCTTTACTCTTTCTTTGATCCACTCTTGATCCTTGAGCTTGACCTTACAGTTGTATGTTTTACCTTCTGCTTTGTGGTTTTTGGTTTGAGTGCAGCTGTAGGTGGTGCAGATGCACCAGGCTCTTCTGTTGGTGATTTTGCAGGTGCAGATGCACCAGGTGCATCTGCACTGACTTGTGCAGCAACAGTTGTATCTTCTTTTCGTTCTTTCTCCTTTGGTGGGTCCTCCTTAGTTTCTTCCTCCTTTTCAAAATCTTCTCCTTGTTTCTTGCTTTGTTCTACACCTTCTAGTCCTTGAATCTCCTTCACACTGGTTTCATCTGCTTTCTTGAAAAATTTCTAGGTGTTGCCCAGTTCTTCTCTTCTCTTTTGTGCCAGCTCTTCCAGCACCAATTTGACAGTATCCTCTTTGTTCTTTGGTATGACTGTTATAACTGGAATACCTTGAGATGCATCTACACTAGGTGCAGAAGCATCTGCTGCTGGTATATCTAGATCTGCACTTTCTTCCTCAGAACTTGTTTTTTCTCCTCTTCAAGAGGGTCTTCCTGAATAACCGGCAGAGATTGTTTCTCAAAAATAATGTTAGTAGTTTGATGGCTTTGCTCCATGGTTTGTGGTGGAGTCTTCTCTTGAGAAGGAATGGGTGCTGGTTGTTTGGTTGGTTTTTTTTAGGATGGATTTCTTGGTTAATGGGTGGTGGTGATGATGACTGTGGAATTGGTGATGGTGATTTAGAGGTTGGTGGAGTAGGTGTCTTCCCTGTGGATGGTGATGTTGATTTTTTTGGCTGGGGGTGGGTTGGTGGAGTAACTTGGGTGAGAATTGGTTCTGCTTGGGATCCAGCCTCTTGTTTCTTTCTTCCCCACTCTTGCCATTACTGTCAGTGGTGGTATCATCATCCTCCTCATCTTCATTCCTCTCCATTTGCTTCACCATTCTTGTCAATGTTTCATCCCCATCAGTATCAGCTAACTCTTTACTCAGTAATTCTTCCTCAATTTTTTTCTTCTTCTCTTGCTGTTTCTTTTTAGTCTCCCTCTTCCTTTTCAGGACCTTTTTCTTCTTAGTTTCCTTTTAACTCTCTTCTTTTTCCTCCTCTTCTTTTTCTTCTTTTTCTTCCTCTTCCTTTTCTTCCCCTTTTTCCTCTCCTTCCTCATTCTGAATTGGTACCTGTGACATCTCCATCAACCTAAGTTGTAGCCAATCATGCTGCTCTTGCTGGAATTTCCATACTGCCTGGTGCTTCTGCACTAAGTGCTGCTGCACCAGGTTATTGGGTTCAGCATTTATCTTGGTTCTCTCTTTCATTTCAGCCGTTAATGAGCCTGGAGGGTACTTTCTCTGTTGATGCTCATTAGAACTAATTTCTACCCCTTGTTTCATGCATAACTCAGTGATCAAGCATGGAAAGAATAAAAATCCTTCTGATTTAGTTGCACAATCTAGAATCTCTTTGTTAATGATTCTTCCTATGTCCACATTGTCATTGGTCAAGATTGCATCCAAGAGGATCAATCTATCTTTAGAGAGTGTATATGTGTGTGATGTAGGGAAGATTGAGCAATCAATAAACAAGTACCAATTTCCTAACTCAGGGATCAAATATCTATTCTTAAGCTTAAATTCAGTGTTGGTGATTTTATCCCATTTTGAGTTTTTCACAGAAATTCTAGACCTGACTCTTTCCATCTCTTTCTTTCCATACTCTTCTATTTTCTCTTCAAAATCAGAACCAGAGTAGACTAGGTTGTAATGGTTGTTAATTCTATCAGCATCAAAGTAAACCTTCCTACCCCTAATTATAGAATGGTCCAGAGTTTTACCTTTGTTGTTGTCCTG
The DNA here is from genome assembly GCA_039519185.1 of Astragalus membranaceus. Taxonomy (NCBI): domain Eukaryota; kingdom Viridiplantae; phylum Streptophyta; class Magnoliopsida; order Fabales; family Fabaceae; genus Astragalus; species Astragalus membranaceus. The sequence continues at coordinate 25,961,954 of CM076853.1, forward strand.
AATTCCAGAATATAACTCTCTTACTACTTGCTCCAAGTAGAATGCTCTGTGTTGCACATACAGATCTCAATGAAGACTTGAGATTATTGACATGAAGCTTAGGTGTGCCTTCATCAAACTGTAACCTCTTTCTGGTAGGAATTTAATTTCCTAGAAATGCACATGATCAGCATCAATTGGTACTGGACTAGGTGCAGTTGCACCAACTTTCTTCTTTTGGGGTTGTTTTGATGTTGATCTTCTGCCTGTGATGTTCTTCCCTGATGTTTTCATGACACTTAGCTTGCGAACCATTTTCTTTGAATAGAGATTGAAGATGGTGTTTACAGAAAAAATTGGGGATTTGCGAGGGAGAGAAAGTGATTGGGGGTGTTGTACGGTTTTGTGAGAGAGGGGGTTACTGTGGGTGAATAAACGGTAGCTATGGGGAGTTGGGTCGGTTTAAAGAGCAAATGAGTTTAGTGGTTGGTTGACTTGATGTGGGTTATAGTCGTTAGGCTTATGTAGATGCACATGCAATGAGACACGTGTGTCTTTAGGTGGGACAACACAACAATTGATTATGATTACTTGTTTTTTGTGCTGGCATTTTTGAAGTTTTTCGCCCAAGTGAAATTTTTGAATTTGGTTGGTACAGTGGCACTGAGAGATTCTGAGGTGCAGATGCACCTTGGTGCAGATGCACTTAGGTGCAGATGCACCAAAAACCTGTGTTCCTACAAAAAACTTGAAAACATCAAATTGAACAAAAATTGCAAAACTAAATATTTAATAACATGGGTTGCCTCCCATAAGCACTTGTTTTAAGAGTCTTTCAGCCTGACTATCACTTTACCTTAGAGATTTTGAAAATGTGTGGTGAATTTATCCCTCACCACATGTTCACCATAGTACATTTTTACTTTTTGGCCATTTACCTTGAAAGTGGTATTTGTGGCTGCATCATATATATCAACTGCACCATGGGGGTAAATCTTGACTAGTTTGAATGGTCCTGACCATCTTGATTTAAGTTTTCCAGGAAATAATTTCAACCTGGAATTGTATAACAAGACCATTCCTCCTTCTCTAAGTTCTCTTTTTTGGATTCTGTTGTCATGTCAAGCTTTGGTTTTTGTCTTGTAAATTTTTGCATTCGCATAAGAGAATTGCCTAAATTCTTCCAATTCATTCAACTCTAAAAACCTTTGTGCTCCTGCCTTGTTAAACTCAAAATTTAACTTTTTCATAGCCCAATAAGATTTGTTTTCCAATTCAACAGGCAGATGACATGCTTTGCAAAAGACTAGCCTAAAGGGGGACATACCTAATGGTGTTTTAAATGCAGTTCTGTATGCCCATAATGCCTCATCTAAATGTAGAGACCAATCTTTTCTTGATGGTCCAACCATTTTCTCAAGCATTCTTTTAATTTCCCTATTTGATATCTCAGTCTGCCCACTTGTTTGTGGGTGGTAGGCTGTAGCAATTTTATGCTTAATCTCATATTTTGCAAGAAGATTTTCAATGAGTTTATTGCAAAAATGCGAGTCTTCATCATTGATGATTGCCCTTGTGGTGTCAAACCTTGTAAAAATGTTTTTCAGAAGGAATTTGCTAACAGATTTGGCATCATTATTAGGCAATGCTACTGCCTCTACCCATTTGGACACATAATTAACAGCTACCAAGATATATTGTTTGGCAAAAGAAGGTGGGAAAGGACCCATGAAATCCATGCCCCATACATCAAAAAGTTCAATTTCTAATATATTGGTTCTAGGCATTTCATGTTTTTCAGAAATATTACCTGCTCTTTGACATTTGTCACAAGTTTTGACCATTGAATATGAATCTTTAAATAAAGTGGGCCAATAATAACCAGATGTAATACCTTAGCTGATGTTCCGTGGCTTCCAAAGTGACCTCCATATGGTGCAGCATGTGCAGAAGCACTGCTTGCTGTTCTTCTTGTGGGATGCATTTCCTCATTAACTGATCTAGGCACATTTTATAGAGAAATGGATCATCCCAATGATACTGTTTGACTATGTGAAAAAATCTCCTTCGTTGTTGATAAGTCATATCCACTGGGACTACCTTGCTCACCAGAAAATTAACTATGTCAGCAAACCATGGTGCAGCTGCACTAGGTGCAGAAGCACTGAATGTTACTACACTAATTGCTAATAGTTTTTCATCAGGAAAACTTTCCCTGATCTCTCCCTTCTGTGTACCTGTTCTTTCACCTTCAAGTCTAGATAAATGGCCAACAACTTGGTTCTCCACCCCCTTTTTATCTCTAATTTCATGATCAAGTCTAGACAAATTCTCCACCCCCTTTTTAACCTTGGTTTTGCATCCTTTTTTGAAATTAAATACTTGATGGCAGCATGATCAGTATAAACAATAACTTTGGTGCCAACCAATTTAGATCTAAATTTATCAAATGCAAAAACCACTGCTAATAAGTAATAACTCCTTTTCTGTTACAGTATAGTTCATTTGTGCTTCAATTAATGTCTTACTAGGATAATAAATGGAATGAAAGATTTTGTCATACCTTTTCCCTAAGACAGCCCCTACAGCAAAGTCACTAGCATTACACATTAATTCAAAAGGCCTGATCCAATCTGGTGTAACAGTCACTGGTGCAGTCACCAATGCTCTTTTGAGTTTTTGGAATGCTTCTATACATGGTTCATCAAAGTTGAAAGGTGCATCAATTTGCAGGAGTGTACATAATGGCTTGGATGTCCTTGAAAAATCTTTGATAAATCTTCTATAGAAGCCTGCATGGCCTAAGAAGCTTCTGATTCCTTAAACATTTGTTGGAGGTGGCAGTTTTTCAATGACCTCAATCTTGGCTTGATCCACTTCCAGACCTTTCTTTGACACTTTATGACCTAACACAATGCCTTCTTGTACCATGAAATGGCACTTCTCCCAATTAAGCACTAAATTTGTTTCCTCACATCTTTGGAGAATTTTCTCTAAATTTGATAAACATGACTGGAATGTGTCTCCAAAAACTGAGAAATCATCCATGAATACTTCCATTGATTGCTCAATGAAGTCAGATAAAATGGACATCATGCACATTTGGAATGTTGCAGGTGCATTACAGAGTCCAAAGGGCATTCTTCTAAATGCAAAGGTTCCATAGGGACATGTAAAGGTAGTTTTTTGTTGGTCCTCAGGTTCTATTGCAATTTGATTGTATCCTGAATAACCATCTAAGAAACAATAAAACTCTTTACCTGCTAACCTATCTAACATTTGGTCAATGAAAGGTAAAGGGAAGTGGTCTTTCTTTGTGGCCTTATTGAGTTTTCTATAGTTCACACATATTCTCCAACCTGTAACAGTTCTTGTAGGTATATAACTCACTCTTTTTATTGGTTATTACTGTTACACCCCCTTCTTTGGAACACACTATATAGGGCTTACCCATGTACTATCTGATATGGGTATATGATTCCAGCATATAGCCACCTAATGATTTCCTTCTTTACAACCTCTTTCATTATAGGATTTAGCCTTATTTGCCCTTCTATATAATTTTTAGAATTATCTTCTAAAATTATCTTATGCATGCATATAGAAGGGCTAATTCCTTTTATGTCTGCCATTTGCCAGCCTATAGCTTTTGTATGCTTTCTTAAGGTACAAACGAGACCATGCTCCTGCTCTATTTACCAGTCAGAGGCAATGATCACTGGAAGTGCATCACCTCCCCCTAAGAAAGCATATTTCAAATGTTTGGGCAGTTATTTTAATTCTAATTTTGGAGATTGTTCAATTGTGGGTAAATTCTTTTTAAAGTTAGGGTCTTCTAAATTAAGAGATTCAAAAGTTCTAGAACATACCTTTTGTGCTTGTGCTTCTCTTGGCAGAATGTCTTTTTCCAAGATTTCTTCTTCAAGTGGTGTAGCTGCATCAGGTGCAAGTGCACTGGTGAGATAATCATACTGCTTATGGAATTGCTTCTGCACCAGATGGTCAAGAGAAATGATTGCTGAACATTCTTCACTCTCCTCTACAGGATATTTCAGAGCATTCATCACATTGAATTTCACCTCTTCACCATGGTTACTTTTCAGAGTTTTGATTGAGAAAATTGAGTCCAAAAGGGGAGATCCAATGGTTGAAAGCCATGTGTTCTAGATGCGTAGCCTTTCATGATAATTTTCTATTGTGGGCGCCTCCTCCTGTATGTTGGCATGTGCCTCCATGTGACTTATGACTATGCATGATGTCATAGAAGTTTATGCATTGGTATGAATTGATGTGCTTCCAAGGTGGGGTTAAATCTTCCTTCAGCGCAGGATGGTGCAGATGCACCTAAGTGCAGTTGCACCTAAGTGCAGTTGCACTGCTGTAAGTGTAGTTTAGTGCAGATGCATTTGCTGTTTCCCTGGTGTATTTGCATCTAACTGCAAGTACACTGAACAAACATCTCAAACATACCAATATATATATATATATATATATATATATATATATATATATATATATATATATATATATATATATATATAATGCTTAAATCATTACATAATGCTCTTTAAAACATAGAATGTTGTTATTTTACTTATACTCCTATTTTTAACAGATATTATACTTGGTTTCAAGCAATTAGTTATGTTTAGATGCATAAATAACTCTATATAAAATAGAGTTATCACAAGCCTCTGAAAAACTCTATCTCTGCCATCCCACTTTGGTCCTCTCCAAGTGTACCTCGAGCCAAAAGTAGTGACCTGCATCAGGTTGCAGTTATGAATCCAATTTGAGAACTCACGACACTTGTTGATGTCAGGAGGAGAACCTCCTTTCTGCTCCTCAGGTGACCCAATTGCATTAAAGTCACCGAGGATCAGCCAAGGAAGTTGTATAGAGCTTGCGAGATTACGAAGTTGCTCCCAAGTTTCTCCTCTTTCCCTCTCTGGGGCTTGCATAAACCATTGTTAGAAACCAACTAGTCATAATATCAACTGTAAGCTTGACATGGAGGAAATGAAAATATTCTTGTAACACCTCAACCTGAATATCATCTCTATTCCACATCAACCAAATACCACCCGAGAACCCACGTGCCTCAATAAAACTTATAATGACGAAATCCCAATCCTCTAATCGTGTTACGGGCTATACCGTAGCACCGTTAAGAAAATTTCATAGCTGTCTCCTGCATCTTCAAAGACCTCTTCAACACCCACATGATTCATATATCTGACACTGTTATAGCCACATCACCCACATAACGTGACTCATATATCTGACACATTATACCTCTGGTGCATTTTTTCCTTTTTTTAATTATTGATAATCAAATTTGTTGAAGGGATAAATTTCAATAGTTTTCGCAAAGCAATATAAAATTTGAATAGTCATGAAAGCATTTAGTTATTTTCTTGTCAAAATGACAATTTACAATGGTCAATTAATATATATCATGATTATTATTATTTTAAGAAAACCCATATATTATTTCATTGATTTTCTTAGAAACAAGTTACACATTAAGAGTACTATTCTCTGCTATTATAGCCTTCGGATTCCAGTAATAGCATTCATAATGATCCACAAAAGGCTTACATGGTCCCGATTCCTTTATTTCATAGACACATATCTTCTCACAACTCCACTGATCTCTATTTTGAACATAAACATCATAATAGTGAGAAGCACCATCCCACTGAAATAAACACCAATAATCCACGTTTCGTAGAAAAGCACTTGGTTTCACAGTGAAACGATAAGTTCCTCCTGAAGCTATTGTTTGAAAGCCAAGATCATGATTCTTGTCTTTGCAGTGAATACCCAAACTAAGATTCCCTGATAAATAGTTTTCAAGGATAATATTTACAGGGGAAGGAATTAAGAAGAAGCCGTTACTACTCTTGAACTGATTCAAAGTAATGAGTACAGTTAGTAACACTGATAAGACAATTTTGGAGATTGAAACCATCTTGCTCAAATAATAGATTGATACATTAAACATACAAGTGTCTAGTTATTATATACTATAGTCTATCGTTGACCAATATTTAAAGTATTGCATTCATCAAAGAATTTAGTACTCCCTCCCTTCCTATTTACTTGCCGTTTTTTGAATTTTTACACATACCAATAAAATCAATAAATTTTGTTACACAGTTGGGAGTATTATATAAATCCATAAATTTAATGTTTTGGTCAAATTAACAATTATTGTTTTGACTAAGTTTCATATTTGGAATCATTTAGGAATTTAATATTTTGGTCAAATTAACAATTATTGTTTTGACTAAGTTTCCCCGCCAAAATGGACGGTATTTTTGTAATTTATTTTTTCGATATTAATTGTCTTTCCATTATAAATAATCGCATCAATAACTTATCAAATTCTCAATGAACACATTAATTATGGTGTAGGCACATGGGGAATATAAAGTGGCATTAGCATTGAACATGGAATTCAAATGGTGTTGAATTTGAATGGTGTAGGCGCATGGAGAATATAAAAAATGTATTAGCATTCAATTTTTTGGAGTAATTATCACATGGAGAACATTAATATATAGGTGTTGATAATTAAGATTCATTAATTAAAAACGTTAATCATTGAACCTTTGAAGAACTCATAAGGCATGGAATTCGAATTGTCCAATTGATGTAGGCGCATGGGGAAAATAAAGAGGCATTAAACATGAAATTCGAATGGTGCATGGCACGTAGGTTTTCAACATTCAATTTTATGGGGAAGATATTTATGTGTTGATAATTGGGATTCCTTAATTCAAATGTTAATCATTACACATTGGATAACACATGAGCCATTGAATTCGAATGGTGCAATGGATTTAGGCGCATTGAGAATATAAAGACTCATTTTGAATTAAGCATATGGAGAATATAAAGAGGTGCATGGAGAATATTAAGAGACATGGAGTATTAACATTAATGTGGACTAATTCATGAAATTAAAATCGAATTTATTTATCAATGAATAATGGTGATTTTTTTGGGAATTGAAATGTGATATAATTGATAAATATAGAGGGAATTGAAGAGGCAACAAATGTGGTGTCAAAGGGCTGAAACCTGATTATAATTAGTAGCTCAGTGCTATGCAGCAAGAATATTCTGAAGTAACAAGAATAGGTTTCATACTTTTTCTTTCTGCACCTTCCTCATCACTATTTATGTTTTGTGTGATGTATGTTGTGACCTTATAAATACTTTGATTGTTTAACCATTTAGATGGTAGCAATGACTTCTCTTGAATGATGTTGTCTATGGCTCTGTTGAATGCTTGCTTGATTCTTGGGAATTTTCAGAGGTATGCTCTTGAATGGTGCACAAGTCTTAAATAATGAGTCTCTATGTTTGTCAATTTATGTCCACCATTTGAAGTTCATTCAGGGGAAAATGGAATAAAGGGTCAAAAGAATCTAAGAAGAAATTGATAATGCTCATCATGAATAAAGTGAATTGAGCATATTTTTGTAAGTGGAACAATGTCCAACAATTAATTAGTGTATTCTTCCTAAATTATAAGTAGTAGTCAGTGTTACAAGACTATTGTAATTATTGTCTTTGTTTTCCCTCTGAAATAAAAAGTAGATTGAGGGTAGTTTATCCTGCTCTTTGTGTAATTATGAATGCAGATCATATTTGCAATGTGCTTTAGTTGTTGGTTTTTATGCAGTTGTTTAGTCTTCCATGCTTTCATTTCAATTAGAGCAAAAACTGACCCCATTTCCAATAAATTCTCTTTGCCTCTTTAGGTTCTCTCAAATTGGAAATTGGAAGCCTTAAATGTAAATCGATAAATCCCATATTTGGGCAATAATTTTCCGTTCACTATGCAGCATTCAAGATTCAAAGCTAACCATTAATGCTTCGTATGAGAGGGTAGACGAAGGAAATGGGATTTTTTCAGGCAGTTGGAGGGTGGGTTTCTCCTTAAAATTCATTGTCTTCCCCCTTCAATTTTCGAGTTTTTGTTGTCCAGTTCGATTGATGTTCATCTTGGAACAAATTTGTAAATTTTGCTTCAATCTTTCGGAATTTCCTTTGCACCTAAAGAAAATTTGTAAATCTTTTTAAATTTATCTTACCCATGTCCAACAAATTTGTAAATTTGTAAATTTTTTGTATTCTTAATGTCTATTTAGTTTTCCTATGTGATATTTTAACCCGTGCAACGCGACACAAATTGGGCGACACGGATGAGTCGGGTCATCGGGTTAAGCATCAACCCGATCGGGTTGCATGGGTTAATTGAATGTACGATCCGAATAGCAACTTGAATCAGTCTTGGTCTGACTGGTCCGACCGATCGGGTCGGTTCGGGTTATCCATATTAGTCATGCAAATGAATTGCAATATTGCCCCGTGCATTGCATAGGTAATGGTCTACTTTTTAAAAAAAAAAAACTAATTTCAAAATATATAATCTTTAATATATTGTGATTTGATTAAAATAATATTTGATAAGTTATATTTTGTGTGTGTATATTCTATAAAGACCTACCTTTTCACTTGAAAGCAATTTAGTGTGATGAACATAAATGTAATTTAATATTTTATTTTTTTTAATTTTTTTTGGTCTGAACCAGGTTTCTTCTGCGCGCAATTATAGAGACTAATCATCCCTCGAGCCGGGTAGAACAATAATGAGCGGTAAATCATTCCCTCAATAGACTTAACGCTGCTACATTCCCTCCACTTCCATTTATTGTATTGTTTTTTAATTTGAAAGTTCTATTAAAATTTAATGTTTTTTTAACCCTAAACATATTACGCTTTCTTCTTTAAATATCATAAATAGTGCTAATTAATGTACTCCCTCTAGTACTTATTATTTACCAGATACATCAGTTAGTCAATAAACTTAAAACGGTAAAATTTTCTTATAATAAGGACCAAAGGGAGTAACATTTTAGGCCCCTGCAATAGCAGAGTTTGAATCCTGACAAGTATTTGTGGGACAAGTTATGAGAGAGATGATACATATTATATAATAATAAATGCAATAAATGTAAATATTTTTTTGTTTATGTCACTCTCTCGATCCCTATGAAGTCTCGTCCCCTTCTGTGAGGGCTGAGAGAGTGGTCTGCCGATGAGTAACTCTTGGAGTGACTGAAGGTGGAGCTGCTGTTGGAAGAGTGGCTTAGGCTTGGCGACTGAGCCCTTCGCCTCTTGTCTCCATGACGCCTACTCATGTTCCTACTTGGTCGTAGGAGCGGAGGTTCTTGGGAAGTGCCTTATTGCAATGTCTTCTCTTGCTAGATGATGGCGCTGACGCAATGCTTCAGGGTTTCGTTCTCCACCTTCAAATTCTGAGAGAGGTCCCCGCTACCGTGACGCTCACTTGGATCTCCACTCTTCATTCCCTCGGTTCTGGATAAATGCTGGCACGTAGGTTCTCAGCATTCAATTTTATGGGGAAGATATTTATGTGTTGATAATTGGGATTCCTTAATTCAAAATGTTAATCATTACACATTGGATAACACATGAGCCATTGAATTCGAATGGTGCAATGGATGTAGGCGCATTGAGAATATAAAGACTCATTTTGAATTAAGCATATGGAGAATATAAAGAGGTGCATGGAGAATATTAAGAGACATGGAGTATTAACATTAATGTGGACTAATTCATGAAATTAAAATCGAATTTATTTATCAATGAATAATGGTGATTTTTTTGGGAATTGAAATGTGATATAATTGATAAATATAGAGGGAATTGAAGAGGCAACAAATGTGGTGGCAAAGGGCTGAAACCTGATTATAAGTAGCTCCGTGCTATGCAGCAAGAATATTCTGAAGTAACAAGAATAGGTTTCATACTTTTTCTCTCTGCACCTTCCTCATCACTATTTATGTTTTGTGTGATGTATGTTGTGACCTTATAAATACTTTGATTGTTTAACCATCTAGATGGTAGCAATGACTTCTCTTGAATGATGTTGTCTATGGCTCTGTTGAATGCTTGCTTGATTCTTTAATTTGGAATTTTCATTTTTATGCTCTTGAATGGTGCACAAGTCTTAAATAATGAGTCTCTATGTTTGTCAATTTATGTCCACCATTTGAAGTTCATTCAGGGGAAAATGGAATAAAGGGTCAAAAGAATCTAAGAAGAAATTGATAATGCTCATCATGAATAAAGTGAATTGAGCATATCTTTGTAAGTGGAACAATGTGCAACAATTAATTAGTGTATTCTTCCTAAATTATAAGTAGTAGTCAGTGTTACAAGACTATTGTAATTATTTTCTTTGTTTTCCCTCTGAAATAAAAAGTAAATTTAGGGTAGTTTATCCTGCACTTTGTGTAATTATGAATGCAGATCATATTTGCAATGTGCTTTAGTTGTTGGTTTTTATGCAGTTGTTTAGTCTTCCATGCTTTCATTTCAATTAGAGCAAAAACTGACCCCATTTCCAATAAATTCTCTTTGCCTCTTTAGGTTCTCTCAAATTGGAAATTGGAAGCCTTAAATGTAAATCGATAAATCCCATATTTGGGCAATAATTTTCCGTTCACTATGCAGCATTCAAGATTCAAAGCTAACCATTAATGCTTCGTATGAGAGGGTAGACGAAGGAAATGGGATTTTTTCAGGCAGTTGGAGGGTGGGTTTCTCCTTAAAATTCATTGTATTCCCCCTTCTATTTTCGAGTTTTTGTTGTCTAGTTCGATTGATGTTCATCTTGGAACAAATTTGTAAATTTTGCTTCAATCTTTCGGAATTTCCTTTGCACCTAAAGAAAATTTGTAAATCTTTTTAAATTTATCTTACCCATGTCCAACAAATTTGTAAATTTGTAAATTTTTTGTATTCTTAATGTCTATTTAGTTTTCCTATGTGATATTTTAACCCGTGCAACGCGAGACAAATTGGGCGACACGGATGAGTCGGGTCATCGGGTTAAGCATCAACCCGATCGGGTTGCATGGGTTAGTTGAATGTACGATCCGAATAGCAACTTGAATCAGTCTTGGCAACGAGTCTTGGTCTGACTGGACCAACCGATCGGGTCGGTTCGGGTTATCCATATTAGTCATGCAAATGAATTGCAATATTGCCCCGTGCATTGCATAGGTAATGGTCTACTTTTAAAAAAAAAAAACTAATTTCAAAATATATAATCTTTAATATATTGTGATTTGATTAAAATAATATTTGATAAGTTATATTTTTGGTGTGTATATTCTATAAAGACCTACCTTTTCACTTGAAAGCAATTTAGTGTGATGAACATAAATGTAATTTAATATTTTATTTTTTTTAATTTTTTTTGGTCTGAACCAGGTTTCCTCTGCGCGCAATTATAGAGACTAATCATCCCTCGAGCCGAGTAGAACAATAATGAGCGGTAAATCATTCCCTCAATAGACTTAACGTTGCTACATTCCCTCCACTTCCATTTATTGTATTGTTTTTTAATTTGAAAGTTCTATTAAAATTTAATGTTTTTTTAACCCTAAACATATTACTCTTTCTTCTTTAAATATCATAAATAGTGCTAATTAATGTACTCCCTCTAGTACTTATTATTTACCAGATACATCTGTTAGTCAATAAACTTAAAACGGTAAAATTTTCTTATAATAAGGACCAAAGGGAGTAACATTTTAGGCCCCTGCAATAGCAGAGTTTGAATCCTGACAAGTATTTGTGGGACAAGTTATGAGAGAGATGATACATATTATATAATAATAAATGCAATAAATGTAAATATTTTTTTTGTTTATGTCACTCTCTCGATCCCTATGAAGTCTCGTCCCCTTCTGTGAGGGCTGAGAGAGTGGTCTGCCGATGATTAACTCTTGGAGTGACTGAAGGTGGAGCTGCTGTTGGAAGAGTGGCTCAGGCTTGGCGACTGAGCTCTTCGCCTCTTGTCTCCATGACGCCTACTCATGTTCCTACTTGGTCGTAGGAGCGGAGGTTCTTGGGAAGTGCCTTATTGCAATGTCTTCTCCTGCTAGATGATGGCGCTGACGCAATGCTTCAGGGTTTCGTTCTCCACCTTCAAATTCTGAGAGAGGTCCCCGCTACCGTGACGCTCGCTTGGATCTCCACTCTTCATTCCCTCGGTTCTGCATAAACGCTAACTGGAGGGTTCAGAGGAGGACCTTGAGCTGGGTTCGACGGTGGAGGAGGTCCTACGGGAGGATTCAGTGGTGGAGCAGGATTATCCCCTTCCTGGAGAAGAGTATCTCCTCGTATTGTTTCTTATAGTAACCATCTGAACGGTCCTAGAGAGAGAATATGGTGGTCCGAGAATGTTTTGCCAGAGCCCCACGATGGGAGCCAAATGTTGATGGTGAAATCTACACAACGGTGGTTGATGGCTTCAAATCTCTGCGTCGGGAGGTGTCCCTGCAAAGACACTCTAATGCCTAAGTTAGTCTTAGGACATTAGTCAAGCTGAAAAGCTTAGCAAAACTGTGGGTTGAACCAATTTATCGAATACTGCCCAGAAGGCCTAGGAGCATAGAGGAAGACCCTAGTCGTTGTTATACCCTAATTTTGTCCGGCTGTTTTTTTAATAAAGGAAAACAACATCGAATTTTTTGGTGTTGTAGAGACCTTTTTTTTAATCATTATTTTCTTTTGTGTTTTTTCATGAAAATCCCAAAAATATGTTTTGTTGTGCACGCGCATTATTTTTAGTCGCGTACGCGAGTTAGTTTTGACAATCTTGTACCATTGTGTACGCATGTTATTTCTAACCGCATACGCGTGTTATTTTTGATCGTGTGTGCCTTTTTTTCTCGTTTGTGCACGCGTGTCACTCGTCGTCATGTACGCATGTTTATTTTGGCACTCGTCATTTATTGTTTTTATTGATTATTATTAGTAAGTTTTCCTCCCTCATTGTCACCGGCGCCACACCACGGCTTTCCCTCCGGCGACGACCTCCCTTCCCTTCACTGTTTCTGACCATGAAAACCCCACTCCGTCACACTCCCTTTCGCTCTCCACCGTCGTCAACGCTCATCCCCGTCACCGTCCCCTTCTCTCTCCTCACCACATCTCTCTCACCACCGTACAAAAATCATCTCTGTCACGCTCTCTCACTTCACGAACCCCCACTGCCAACGTCGTCACTCTCTCCCTCGCCGTTGCAACGCCGTAGCCACACCATGTCTGTCTCTCTCCCACGCCGGAATCCTCTCTCTCATCTCACCGTTCCTCTTCACTCACCACCCTCCGTCGCACTCCCCTCTTCTTTCTCTCTCTTTCTTCATTCTCTCTCTCCTCAGAACTTGTCTCGATGATCCGAACGGTGAAAGTGAAGATATATGTCGCACGAAGACGATCCAACGTTTAACGAATCCGAAATCGCACTTTCAAGGTGGCTGGTTTGAGAAAAAACGGGATTTGTTTTCAACTACTTTGCGAATGTAATTTCTCTCTTCTCAGACCTCGACTCGACGATCCAAACGGTGAATGTGAAGATATATGTCGCACGAACCTGCTGTCAAAAAATAGAGACGATCCAACGGTTAACGAATCCAGAATCGCACCGTGAAGATGGCTGATTTGAGAAAAAACGGGATTTGTTTTCAGTTACTTTGCAAACTCAATTTCTCTCTTCTCAGATCTCTTTTCGACGATCCGAACGGTGAAAGTGAAGATATATGTCTCACCAACCGGATGTCATAAAATGAAGACGATCCAACGGTTAACGACTCTGGAATCGCACTTTTATGGGGGCTGGTCTGGGAAAAACGGAAATTGCTCCCTCTATCTTGAGGTTAGTTTTGTATTTATTTATGTACATATTTATTATTTATTTATTTATGTACATATTTATTTATTGTTTATTTATTCATTCATTTATGCACATATTTATTTATTGTTTATTTATTTATGCTTATTTTAAGTACACATTTACACACAATTATGAGTACGGCCCTATACCCGGGTCTGTTTTGAAATTTAGGACGAGTGGAGATTATTAGTGATAGTTATTCTGGATTTCTGTCTGACTATCATGAGAATCTCATTCAAAGTGTGCTCTTTCGTGATATTCCACACCAGATAGTAACCTATCGTTGTGGGTAATATTATTAAAGAGACTTTAGCTCTGGAGGCCTTTCGTGAGAAAGTGATTAGAGCTACCAAAAGAATATTCGCAGTGTGATCTTTAAATCACTAGGATTTAATAAAAAAGCAAATAGGGGGCCGGACAGACGGGTTAGCCATTGTTTTGGGATAAATGAGTTGTACGGCTCAAGAGTCCTAAAATACCTATTCAAATAATCTCAAATCCTTTTTAAAGAGTCATGTTTGCAAACAAACATATTCAAATAATCAAACACTCAGTCACAAATCAGTTATTTACAAAGGTCACTCTGAGGTTAACTCGTTTGAACATTGTGAATACCTTCCTTTTCAAATGGGCCGTTAGTGGTGACCACTCTAGATTTATCTGTTTGGTCACTTCGAACGTCTTTCAAATTTCAAAAATATTCAAATAATAAAAAACACCAACACACAAACATTTTCTACCAAGAACTACGTGTGATTTGATTCTCTACCAGGAGATACGTAGGAGCAGAGGGAGGCTGACCTCTGTCAATGGCATTAGTAAAAGCCCTTTTTTAGTCCTTTTATAAATTTCTTATTTCTTATTTTTTCAAAAACAAACAAAAATAATTAAATGTCCTCCTTCCAAGTCCTTTTTCTTTTAATTTGTAAATTAGGGTAAAAATAATTTTTTAAATTAATAATTTTTTTTCTACACATTTAGTTAAATGGTAACCTTCCTTAGGAAGGATGTCGTAGGTTGCTAATACCTTCCCTACGCATAAACGACTCCCAAGCCTCAACCTGGTCCGCAAAACCCCCTTATCCACTCAATAGGGATTTCCAATGTTTGCCCTTAAACTAAACTTTGGTGGCGGCTTCATTTCAAAAACTTCGAAGAATCCCTCCTCCGGATTTTTCAGTCGCTACAGCTGGCGACTTCACTGGCGACTAATTAAGAGAGTCAAGCCTAATTAACTAAATGTGTAAGTATTTGTTAATTTTATATTTTGTTTTTGCCCTTATGCTTATTTTATTTATTTATTAACATTTCTTTATATTATTGAATTTTAGGGTAGACGACTTTTTTGTTATTGTTGTTGTATATCTTGTCCAGCTTGGTTAGTTTAGGTATTTTACCCTCATCACACACCTCACTTACACTTTTGCACACACTTTTGAGTGGGGCCCTATACCCGGGTCTGAAAACAACCTAGGACGAGTGGAGATTATTAGTGATAGTCATTCTGGATTTATCTGTCTGACTATCATGAAAGTCTCAGCCAGAGTACGCTCTTTTATGGTATCCCACACCTGGTGAGCAAGAGAAGGATGTTTACAAAAGATGCACCATATGGTGCATCTTTTGTAAACATCCCACATATGGTGCATCTTTTGTAAACATCCTTCTCTTGCTCATATTCAATGTTCATTACAAACATGAGAACAATCCAACCACAAAAGTTTAGCTCATGACAAGCTTCATCAAAACAAGGTCACCGTGATATTATATATTCATTCATTATTTCATTATTCCCTCTTCATGCATTATATAAAAAAAAGGTCATTTATTTCTTTCACATCCATTTAAATGCATTATTCCCTCTTCATGCTTTATATAAAAAAATGGGGTCATTTATTTCTTTCACATCCACTTCAAATGCATTACTCCCATGCATCATAGAAAACAAAAGTAAAAATTTTTTCTCTTACATGCATCTCATATTCCTACATAACCTCCCACATGCATCAAAATAAAAATCAGGAATTGCTTCATTTTCTTTTATTATTGCATCATTCATCACCCAATAGCCTTTTGTTCGCTTCTTATTCTAGTTGAGGCATAAAAAAAGGGGGTAAACCATACCCTTTTAAGGTATCCTTCTATCACATTCAAAAATCATCACGCATTTCATTCATCTCCATTGTTGCTCATGTACAACAAACATCCAAATGTTCATGCATTATACTTTATTCAAAGAAAACATAAAAAAAATCACCATGCATTCATACTAAAATCATTCTTCCATAAGCATTTCATTGTTATCGCACCATCACGCATCTCATCATATAAAAAATAACAAAGATATAATTTTTTTTTATTTTTTTTATCAAAATTGCATTCATCTTGCATATCCGTACACAAAAAATATTACCCCCATATTATATAAAAGTTATGTTCATTCATTTTTTTTCTTCATTACTCCTTTTCATGCTTCATAAAAAACAAAAACAAAAGTTCCTAGTCATCCAGCATGCATCAAAACAAAATTAGGAATTGCTTCATTTTCTTCTATTCTTGTATAATTCATCATCCAATAGTTTTTTTGTTAGTATCTTACTCTAGTTGAAATGTAAAAAAAAATCATACACTTGTTTAAGGTATCATTACGTATTTCATTCATTTGGATTGTTGTCCATGTACAGCAACACCCATATGTTCATGCATTATATTATAAAATAAAAAACTCATGAAAATATTTTTTTTTTTGTTTTGTGGAAGCACTCTTTGATGAGGAACAATAAATGCTTGCAAAATATATTTGAATTGATTCTTCTCCCTTAGAAAAAGTTCTCACATCCTTTGAGTAAATACCTAACTTGATTCACCAACATCAAGTTCTTCACTCTTCATCCCATACACACCCGCTCTACGCTTATCACATTTGTGGAAACCATCCACCCACTTAACCGCCATGTAATCACCTTCATGGGATCCGTCCTTCTAACCCCGGTGTTATTCTCTTTAAAGGCATTTACCAATCACTCACCTACCATCAAACTCACTTAGCATTGATTAGACCACTTCAACCCTTCCCCCTGGAGGCCTGACCCTAAACCTCAAAGACGTGCCTCACCAAAGGCATAAGCCAACATTAGTTTTGCACATCTTTAAACCCTTTCTCCTGTAGGCTTGACCCTTAGTCTCAAAGGCGTGTCTCACCAAGGGCATCAGCCAACATATGTCTCACCCTCATGTGATGAAAGACCCAAATGTCTACATTGTTAACTTATGTGGTCTTGTCAATTAAGATTGTTCTATTTTAACCGGTGTCAACTCTCTATGAGGCATTTTTCAAAATAAACTAACATGACATGTGTGTTTGCTCTTGTTTGAGTCAGTTATACTATTCCCATCTTTCCATTTATCCTTATCCTTCACTTTCAAAACCAGATCCAACCATCCATAAATTGCCCAGTCCCCACAAGAGTATTTCATTCACTATCCCCCAGTGATGAAATTTCACGAATAACAGTTTGAAAGCTCCATACTGGGGCAGAGTAATGATCACTAAGATTTCCTGCTGGCATTCTAAACACTCGTGCAAATCCGTTGAGTAAAAAAAATCCAAAAAAGAAAAGCTCGTTAGGTTGAAAACTCATAAGAGCAACCTAAGCAAAAATTAGGGCTTAAAAAAGAAAAAAAATAAGGAAAAAGCAAATATCTTAAAATGAAGTTTTGTCCTATAGTTACAATTTCAATAAAATAAGCAATCATGATTTGAAGTGAAGTTTGGCCACTTACTCATATCCTGAAAAGAGAAATACCCTTTGCTACCCACTTTGAGCCAAAAATCAAAAAATCCTTCAATCACCCTAAACAAGGATCAATTCCATATCTGAAAATGGTGTATCACTTTATCAACTCGCTCAGCTCAAAAGAAAAAGAAAATTCACAAAAAAAGAAAGTGAAATTCAAAAAAGAAGAGAATTGAAAAATCCTGAAAGAAGAAAAAACAAAAGCGGTAGAAATTGTGAGCTGATACTTCACACCATCAAACGCATAAAAGATCATTGTCTGAAATAAACCCTCAAACACTTCCTTTGGCTTAAATATCCTATCGTCCATAAACCCTTGGCTGCGTTACAACCCTAAACAGGTTCATTCTACCATGAAGCACATAAAAGATTCTTTGTCTCAACCAACCCCCAAAACACTTCTATGGGCAAAGTAATCATTTCCTTCATAAATCATTAACCATTGGCCATGTTACAATTCTAAGGCCTATTCTGATCAATGATTGATTGCCTCCATTTTTCTCAAAGCTTATATTCTAGGACAAAATAATCAGAATAATTTATTAGCTCAAAAAAGAAAAAATATTATTACAAAAAATAGATTTAGAAAGGAAAACAACTCAAAAAGGCTTGCACGCTAAAAATTCATACAAGAGATAATGATTTTAGGCAAAAATTTAGTGATCATCAACAAAGTGAAATTTCATCGAATCAAAAGCTCTTGACTGTCATAGTTTGTGGAATCCTTCCCAAAGAAAACCACAAATCCCTACTAAGGCATTTACTTGACTTACCATCTCAAATTGTGGTGCATTACCCCCACCCTTCATTCCTCTCAAACTCGGGTAAACTTTTCAACATCCCCAAAATACCCTCACCTTTCATCCCGTTCTTATACTACACCCATATAGCCGTACCAGACAAATTTCCAAACCATTATTTTGACTTTGCACCCTGTCACAATCTCACTCGAGATGGGGCAACCTTTATCTTTCACGGATTGGGGCAACCTTTATCTTTCACGGATTGGGGCAACCTTGTCCTTTTATAGACCGGGGCATCATATCCCTTGTGCCAAAAGAATTATTCTCACTAGTGGAAAAATGGGATTCAAAGTCGGACCTTTCGGACATTTAAAGTCGGACATTCACCCGACTTCTATCAAAGCGACTTAGAAAGTATGTTTTTTTAAAGTCGGATTAAGGTCCGACTTAAAAAGTACGTTTTTAAGTCGGATTATTAGTGCATGCGACTTTAATTATGGCCTGTGGAAAACCTTTAACGTCGGGTTTTTTCTGAACTCCGACTTTAATTATGGCCTGTGGAAAACCTTTTAAAGTCGGACGTTAGTTGCGCCCGACTTTAAATGTTCCTTTTTTTAAAAAAAAAAAACTTTTCTACAGAACTGAGGAAAGAAAAGGAAACAACAATGAAAAAAAATGCTAAAAGATGATGCCAGATTGCCAAGCATCATTAAATCACTCAAGCCTAATGTGTGTTAAGGCCGTATCATATCCCAAGGCAAAAACCAAAAATGAAAAAATAACAACAAAAACAAAATCTAAATGTAAAACCATTTTCTACAAATCATACATGTCAGTTGCACTATCTATAGATTCTTCTAGCTAATCAACATCAATTGCAACTTCATCTGTTGTAGCTGAAAGGGGTTTTTTGTGATGATTCTTTTGGTGCCTTGATTTAAGAATCCGCGTCAAAACTTGGACTATGTCTCTCATCGAAGGTCGCTTTCTCGGGGCATGGTTGATGCATTTGTAGGCAAGTGCTGCCACTTCATTCAGCTCTTGGAAATCACATTTTCCCTCAAGCTTAGAATCAACAATCTCTTCCCAGCCAACTTTCCCCTCAGTGTTCATTGCTGCCTAATCTTCCATCAGTATCATTCATTAGAACAAATAAAAAACTAAGTATTTTATTAAGAGTTACATACTCTACCTATGAATTGAATATGAATATGAATATCATTCAAATGAAAGTAAATACCAAAACTCAACTAACTAACTAACTATGAAAATTTGTTACAACTGAAGAACTAATTTTAACTAACTTTCTAATACATTTTAATGGAACAATGCCATCAAAGATTCATTAACCAAGTGCTTAGTAATAACTTGTTTTGATTTGTCTTATATGTCATGAAAAAATCACGAAATACGTTTTATCTTTGTCGGTGCTTGGAGAGAGGGGGGAGAGAGAGAGAGAGATCTTACAAGCTCAACATATTCCGTAAGACCCTGCTGAGGATTTCGGCTAGCTATAAGTTCAAAGAGCAACACGCCAAAACTGTATACATCACTTTTTTTGGTGAATGTCCCTGAAGATATGTACTCAGGGTCAAGATAGCCAAAGGTACCACGAATAGCTGCATGTTTATCCACCATCTCTTCTCTTGAAAGTCCAAAATCAGCAACCTGTTTGATTCACAACATCAAAAGCTACAACATAAGAATCATGCTAACCAACAAAAAATAAAAGGGTCGGCGAGGTGTAAAGGCGATGATTAACAAGAACATACCCTGGCTCGCATAGACTGGTCTAAGAGTATATTGTTCGATTTGATATCTCGATGAATTACCAGAGGAACTGCCTGAAATGACAATTCATACAGTTATAACTAAGTATACAAAGCAGAACTATGATCAGTGTAGATCATATGGTAACTTACCACATCATGAAGATACTCCAAGCCTCTTGCTACTTCTAAAGCTATATGAACCCTCATATCCCAGTCCAGCGTCCTGTTCTCTTCGCCTAAATATAGACACAAGTATACATGCTTTCATTTATTATTGCTTATGCAACTTGAATTTGAAAGAAATTTCCAAAAAAGATAGATAGTTGACTTACTATACATTACAGAAGATGGCGCAGCGGCTCAAAATGCTTGAACAACAAGTGCACACAATCCATCTTCATTTCCTGAAGGATCACTTGAAAAACCTGGTACTTGCCTCTTCACTGATTGAGTAGTTGGACTCAGATGCATGTTGAATCATGAAATTACACTTTGTTCAGCCAATTTCTTGGAGTGTCCAAGTAAGGATGACACTAGCTAAATTTCCTTCGATGGACTCTTTGTCAGTGGTAGTAATACTGATTGAGTTCTAAACTTTACTATTGAGTGTTGACCTCTTTTTTTGTGGTTTATACAACTATATTTACTACCATTGTTAGAGGATTGGTCTTCTCAATTCATTAGTCTCGGCTCTTTGATCATGCAAATAATAGTTTTTTAATGACTGAATACTAATGTTTGGAAGTACATGTCCTATTGATCGTTGCCTATATTTGTCTGGACTCTGGACATGGATCCTATCAGTAATGCTTGCAATATTGCAAGATCTTGCCACGCCACACTAATTGCATGTTAATACAAGAATGAATCTTTTTGCTGATTTCTTGAGTCCAACTCAATTCAGAACTTCCATGTTATCTTTGGTTGCTCAATTTTTGTGTTAGGAATTTCTTTTACCTTTTAAAATATCTAGGTGGGAATGAAAGAAAGAAAGAAAGAAAGAAAGAAAAGACTACAATATTGATGCAAGTTTGTTTCTTTTTCTAATGGCAGAGCAAGGAGAACTTGGAAACCTAATGACCAATAGTCACAGAATGCAAAACCCATATAATGTATTTGTCTTTTTAGAATTTTATGAACCCTTGCAACTGAACCCTTTTGCTGAATGTATGTTCATTCCCGTGTTGTTGTTGAAATGGTTGAAATGCTTTATTATATTTAGTGCATGATGGCTTATGATGTAAACATTGATTGTATATGTAAATAATTGAATTGACGTTAAAAAGAAAAAGAATTGAATTCGAATGAAATGTATTTAATTTTGTATAATTTAATTTTTTAATTATTTTTTTTAATATTTCCGACGGATTTGCGACGAAAATGTGTCAGCGTTTGCGACGATTTTGCCACGGATATTTGCGACGAGTTTCCGATGACTTGGCAACGGACAAATTTGCGACGAAAAACTTCGTCGAAAAAAAAAATTGCGACGAGCGATTTTGCGACGACTTTTTGTCCGTCGGAAAGTTCGCCGGAAACGTCAATTTCCGACGAAAATCGCTGCATTTGCGACGGAAATTGCGGTCGAAAATCATCGATTTTCTTGTAGTGTCTATCTGGAGATACGTAGGAGCGGAGGGTGGGCCCACCTCTGTCAAGTGGGAAAAAAATCTTTTTTAGTCTTTTCCTAAATAATTGCTTTCTCAACTCACAAAAAATAACTATTTTTATTAAGTATTTTTTTTAATTCACAATAAAATGGTAAAATAAGCATTTTTAAAATTAACATAACTTTTGCACAACTAATTAGAAGGTAACTTTCCTTAGGAAAAATGTCGTGGGGTGCTAACACCTTCCCGACGCATATCCGACTCCTAAACTCGAATCTGGTCTCAAGGACCCTTATCCAAACCCAAGGGATTTACTAATATTTTCCCTTATAATTAAACGTTCGTCGAAGCTTATTCAAAAATTTCAAAAAATTCTTTCCCGGATTTTTTGGTCGCTACAAAGACTAATGGTGGTACTACTACAGTTGCTGACGTGTTTCAAAGCAATTCCCGAGTATTTGCCAAAGGAAGAAGTGTGGGAGGCCACAGAGAAGAGATTCCTCAATTGGTGGCAGGAGCTTGAGGCTTGAGATGCCCGTGTATCTCCAAAACATTCTTCACTTGGTATCTGACAACTCTCCTTATTTTATTAAGAGTGGTATTTTTTATAAGCCATAGATAATGGCATACAATTTTGAGATCTAGTGGTGAATCAACAATGCTTAAGCTCCGAAAATATGCAAGAAAATCGAGCTTTTAGGTTGACATTGGTATTTTTGAATGTGGAAATGTGAGAAACTTGGACCATTCTATTTGTTTGGTAAGGCACATGAAGCTTGAATTTACCATATGTGTTTTGGTAGACGAGAAATCAAACTTGTGGAGAAGGGTTTTGAAAATAAGGGTGAAAACAGAAACACCCAAAAAATTATGGTTATGATTTAAATGGTGAAAATAAGGGTTAAAGGGTTAAAGCAGAAACACCCCAAAATTCAAGGGTTTACTATTATAAATATGTTAGCATCAATAGGGAACAAAAGTTTCTTTCACTTCTTACTCCAATACTCTTGGACCATATGGAAGTGGTTCTACATATTTTGCAAGAGAAGACAGGCCCACAACATTGAGAGCTAACTAGAACTTCCTCTAGTTACAAATTTATATTACGAAATCACATGTACAACTTTTATTTTTGCTAATTTAATTTTTTATTAGACCCTTGTTTCTTATCTTGTATTAATTCATAATGGATCAAGCATTCTTCAAATTATGGTTTTTCTTGATGGATTGAACTTGTATTGTGTTCCTTTGAAATTGATTAATATTTTGGTTTAATATATATATATATATATATATATATATGTGTGTGTGTGTGTGTGTGTGTGTGTGTGTGTGTGTGTGTGTGTGTGTGTGTGTGTGTTCATCAATTAGTTAAATTTTGTTATGATAAAAACATTAGCGGTAATAAAAAAGCACGCAATTAGTTAAATCACTTTTTTAGTTTTCCTATGTGTGCTTTTATACAAATAGAAATAATTTTCCTTACGAAACGAAAAGTATGGCTCAATTATAATGATTCAGGTGGTTGGATGTATTGTTATTAAAAAATATATTTATATGTGAATTTCTTACATTTTGTACTTGTTGAAAATAAAATAGAATCATGTATATAATGATAGAATATCATGTAATTAATGGGTAGGATATCCTGTTATTAATTATTTCGGTCATTATTTGTATTTATTTCTTTGAGACTATATAAAATTGACTCTGCTGTGTAGTTCAGACACACGGTATTCAGCATATGTCTCTATATTTTCTCTCTTAACATGGTATCAGTGTTGTTTCTCAATTGGTACCTAACCTCTCTAAATTATCTAGTTTACAATGTGAGTCATGTCAACTAGGTAAACACACTCGTTGTCAGTTCCCAAATCAAGTTAATAGACGAGTTCCACTCCCACTCCTTTGCTTTAGTTCACTGTGATGTTTGGGGTCCTTCTCGCTCTCCTTCTACTTTAGGGTGCAAATATTTTGTTGTTTTTATTGATGATTTTTTCCATTGTACCTAGTTGTTTTTTTATGAAAAATAGGTCTGAGTTATTCTCTATTTTTGAACAATTTTATCAAGAGATCGAAACGCAATTTGGTTTTTCGTCCATTTGGTCTTTGCGTAGTGATAATGCCCGTGAATATTTATCACACCTTTTTTAGAAATTTATGGAATCTAATGGCATTCTTCACCTAACTTCTTGTGCTCATAAACCTCGACAAAATGGGGTCACCGAACGCAAGAATCAACACCTTATTGAAACCGCTCAGACCCTTCTTCTTCACAGTAATGTCTCGTCTCGGTTTTGGAGGGATGTTGTTTTATTGGCATGTTATCTAATAAATCACAGATCCTATTATGTCTTTGATGGAAAAATACCTCATTCAGTCCTTTTTCCTAATACTCCTTTACACTCACTTCAGCCATATGTAGGTGTTGAAATTGGTATCAAATTGAAGAAGAGAAGGTAAGGATCACAATGGTGTAAAAATATTAGACATGCATCCAGGAATGGAGTTTGGCTCTCCTCTTTTCCTCTCCTTCACCCTCGTGAACTCTCTCTTCGCTCAAGCTCTCAGTTTCTGGTTTTTTTAAAAAATACCGAAAGTGTATGTTGTGTTTGGCATGTGAGTGAGTGTTAGTGTGAGTGACTCAGCTGGGTGTTTGGTAAAAGCCTTAGGAAAGACTGTTTTGCCCTTACTACTAATTCCCCACTTAAACTCCACTTAATCCATTCCTAATCACCCAATTATCCCACAACTCTCCTAACTATTATATTTTAGCAAACAAGCACACAATAAATCATTTAATCAATGACAAGATATCTCATAATAATTAAAATATACTAAACTACTCAATTTAGCTTATTAATTTAATTATGACCTCATGCTAACTTCTAATAAGGAAATTAGCCAAATTGGGGATGTTACAAGTAGTACTTCGACTTGAAGTCACTATGATCCTGTTAACCTGCATTTCTTCTTAAATGCAGTCAATAATGCTGATTTTTTGTTTGAAAGAAGAGATGTTGATATTTGACATTGAGAAAGGTGTTGTGAAGAGTAATTTCGACTATGCCTAAGGCTTGATGAAACTGAGTTTAAAGACAATGCTTTCGACAGGAAAGACATTAAAGAGTTTAGTCGAAGACAGGGTGATATTGTTGTTGAAAACACGGGCATTTACATGTCAATAAGGTTTGATTCGTTGCATTCAGGGAGAATCAGCATAGCACATAACTTAGCGAAAATTGGAAAGCTGAAGTTAGTAGTTTCGACAGAGAAATGAACAACATTCAGATAACAGGTTAAGTCAAAAAATGCTGGTAGAAGAGGACAGCAGTGATGTGGTCGAAAGATGGAGCAGTTATCTGATCTTATCTAGTCGAAATAGCAGTTATTTTGTTTAGAAAAACTGCTAAACGGTTATTGTTTTTCTTTTACTATAAATAGGAGTTTTCTTGTAGAAAAAAAGGTCGCACAATTCACTTCTACATAAACTTCCGCAAAACTCTTACTTCCGCATCAGCGAAAACAGAGTCAAAGGAATTCAATGTATGAATCTGCGTACCAACCTTTAAATTCAGCAATGTATTTATCATTCCTTTAAAGATTTCTGCAGTTTATTTGCTTTCTTTTACGAATTCCTGCATTTTACTGCTTTCAATCTTCTTTTCTTTATCTGCACTTTCCTGCACTTCACTTCATTTCTGCATTTCTTCTTAAACACATGCATTTCTTCATTGTTTTATTCCATTAAAACAGTTATCATCATAAACATCAATAATTTTAATAAAACTTTAATTCACAAATGTTCTGAGATGTTTCTAGTTGATCTCGCAAGCAACACGCACGTGTAACTAGCGGTGTTTACCAAAAACCACGGTAAACAGATCCCTATGTAACACCCCATTTCCACCCGGCAATTTAAAATAAAAATATCAGAGTATAAAAATTATTTTTCAATTCATCCAAACGGGATGCTACATTTACTTCAATTTCAACATACACAAATTTATGATAAATTCATCATTTTCAAAAAAAACATAATACGCAGCTCCTCAATAAATGGGGCGAACCCTCAAGTAACTCAAAAGTCTACAAAGAATAGTTCATCATCACGCAGCGGAATAAAAAGAAATAGTTTCTTAACATCATTGTAACAACATCGACACAACATCCAACAATGTCACATAAAATAAGACTAAAATAACTAATATTCGTCCCCCAGGTGCTACGTATTAGAGCAAGACCGACTCGAGGAATGAAGGGTTAAAAGCCTTCACGTACGGTTACCTGTAGAGTAATAATCAACATAAGGGGTGAGTCTCAAACCGTATAATAAAGCTTATAATAAGCAATATATCAGAGTATTGAACTATACCAAATCACAGCAATACATATATATATATATATATATATATATATATATATATATATAACAACTTCTACAATTTATATATATGTAACAACTATAGTAATATATATATACAGTAACTAACAACAATCTACATATATATACATACATACAGCAACTATAACAACAAATATATATATATATATATATATATATATATATATATATATATATATATATACATATCAACCAAAACATTAATCATCAATGGTAAGGATGAATGTATGAAGTGCAACATGCATGTGGTACCATCATCGTCAATAATTTTGCCAATTGGGCACATCATCAATATTTGAGCCTTATCATCGTCAATAGCTCGAGGCCGAAGCCTTACATCGTCAATATATGCATATGTAATGCATGTGACTCATGAACAACCAGCAGATCATAATCATCACAACAACAACATCGTCCATATCATCATCATTAATTGGCCATTAGACCCATCATCATTAATAACATCATTATCATTTGGTCATTAGACCCATCGTCATTAACATCAACATGGCAACACAAGATTGGCGTCCAGAAACTATCAGAAAAATAATCATTCTTCACCTTAAAGTAGAATATACATATAGAGGACTGAATAAGCTTCGCAACGCACTTTGAAGCACTTAAAACGGACACCCGAGTAAAAAGATATGTCAAAAACAAAATAGGAACAAAACTGAGACACATGCTGAAAATGGCGCCTAGGCACTGGGCGCCTAGCAGGGAACAGCGGCACACAAAACTGGCGCTGGCCAGCAACACTGGCACCCAGGCGCCCCCCTGCGCCAACATCCTGGCGCAACACAAAAACTGGCGCAGCCACAGAAAACTAGCGCAGTAACACAAACTGGCGCCCTGAAGCAACCTGCGCCACTCTGGGCGCAACACAGACAGCAACACAGACAGCAAAAACTGGCGCAGAGGCAACCTGTGCCACATCTGGGCGCAACACAGACAGCAAAAACTGGCGCAGAGGCAACCTGCGCCACATCTGGGCGCAACACAGACAGCAACACAGACAACAAAAACTGGCGCAGAGGCAACCTGCGCCACATCTGGGCGCAACACAGACAGCAAAAACTGGCGCCAGGAGGCAACATTGGCGCCAACACTTAGACAGGAACAGCAACACAAAAACTGGCGCAGGCAGCAACATTGGCGCCAGCACTTAGACAGGGACAGCAACACAACAACACAAAATGGCGCCCTTGGCGCCTAGGCTCCTCCTAAATCCAATTTTTCTAGATTTTCACGTGTTCAACCATCAACAATAATTACAAACACCACATATTCATCCTAACATCATCAAATACACAATTTATCAAGCACCTAACGTGCTCTCTAATCACCTTATACAACTAACAAGTCAAATACCTTTCAACAAGCACCTAGCATGCATCAAATCATCATCAATACATTCTTACATAACAAACAACATCAATTCACTCGAAAATCACAACCAAGAGTGACATAGATCCTAACCCCGCATACATCCCATTATAAACCCTATTATAAAGCAAGACCCACCCTTACCTTATATTAGGCGAGCACCACTTCCCTTGAGAAAGTCACCTACAGAACCTCAGTAACAAAGGCGCCTCTTCTCTTCTCCTTGATTCGCGAACTCTCCTCCTCTCCTCTTCTCCCTTGTGCGCGCCGTACCCTTCCCTCTTCTCCTCCCTCTATTCGCCGCCCCTCCTTCTCTCTTTCTCTCCTCCTCGCAATTTCTTTCTTTTTCTTCTCCTATGCGAAATGCCTTCACCTCACTAACACTCCCTCATGCGCCTACACCTTGGGCTTGGATCGCGGGCTTCCTCCAACTTAAGCCCGGTCACTAGCACCACCCCCCCGATTTAATAAAATACCATTTTATTATTTCTAATATTTTTCCACAACCTAATTCCCAATAATTAATTAAATAAATAGCCAATTATTTTTGGGGCGTTACAACTCTCCCCCACTTAGAATATTTCCTCCTCGAAATTTACCGGCCCAAAACTAAACACCCTCCACTAACAAACTACAGCCATCTAGACAACTAGTGTCGTCTATTCTGCTGATTATCATTTCATTGATTACCGGCGGGAAGTGATTGGGCGGCTGTCCCTCCTACTTATTCAGCCAGGTAATCCAAGAAATAATAACCAGACTCGTTCATACAATCCTAACTTAAGCGATGACTACGCCACCTCCCCATCGGACTCAACAGGCTACAAAGAACAACAACACCAACAACAACGGAAAGGGCCGGATACCCTGCCCTAACAGGATACCTTGCCCGATAATGCCTTATTGACAACAACAACGATTGCAACCACAAGGTACAGCAACAATCGAAAGGACACTGTGAGGAATGAACCTAATCGAACGCAGTGTCTATCAACCACATCAACAACATCAACAACCGCAACAACTTTAGTACCTTTTGAACAAGATTTTAACGACAACAGCAACGAAGACGACGACGACAACAACCACATCAGAGTCCCCAAGCTCAATTAATCGTTCACAACCACATACTGTTCGGCATAAAATCAATTCATCAACTGTATCATTAGATTATTCTCATGATCATACACAACACGTTTATGAGCAAATCACTTCCATCGTCACAGCACACCAAACAAATCATCAATCGATCACAATTATATTTAACTACGTCATCATTGAAACATGCACCTGATCAACTTACCATAAGGAACTAATCATTTACATTTATTTCATTGCTCCTACAATGAATACAGATTGGGACTCAAACCACAATTTACAACTTCACCATTGCTCATACAATGGTTCTCACATAACACATAACACATAAACACAAATCGGGGTCACCGGGTACCCTAACGAGGGGTCACTCTCCGTAGTCAAGACGATGAAGCATCTTAACACAAGTAGCAAGATTAGTCCACAAGGCACTTAGCATACAACATTAATACGCAATCAAGAACATGTTACACTAAAAATTCATATTATGCTTTATACTATGCTTTCGCTAATTCATAAAGTCAAGGTAATAACATTAAATTAACCACATAATAAGTTCATGCGAGCTTCCAACTATAAAACTAATTCAGCAAAAACTCACAAAACACGCAAAAATATCGTTCACAAAATCTAATGTCTTAGAAAAATTAGCATGTAGGCATTGTGGTCACTCTTATTAAGCTAGCATGTACTTCTAATACAACTAACATGTTATTTCACTAAGTTTTTCTGAAAGGAGTAGAACATATAATCTTACCAAGACAAATTATTTGCATGATATCAATTATAATCGAATCAAAACATGTGTGGAAACATTCCTAAAGTCTAGCTTTAGTAGTTTTATACATAAACTTGAGCCCCGGTAAAACTAGGGCATCATATCTAGAGTTTAACTACAAGGATAGGAAATAAATAACCCGTCGCACAAGTTAAGAAGGTAATTCATCTAGGCGCATAGGCATAATTACATTATCAAGATAACATGGAAAATACTATAGTACCAAACCCAAACCAATCAACAGTCACACAATCGGACTTAACTAGTTACTATGGAGCAACTATAAACTCGCTACCAAAACAAAATGCCAAGAAAGTAACAGTTACACGAGCACAACAACCACGTTACACATATACAGTTCACAGTCATAAACAAACATTACGAAAATAAAGAGTTCGCACCAAGAAAACACAATACAGCAAACAATACCAGCAGGGTATCTCCCCCACTAGTCCTCTTACCATCAGCAGTCTTCGGTTTGCCCTTTTACCTGCAAGAGCGCCACTTACTACACAAAAAATGGTTAGAACTAAAAGACAACACTCTATTGTCAATCGACACAACGACTTGACGACTTGGTCGGACGGACCAACCATTGCTCTGATACCACTAATGTAACACCCCATTTCTACCCGGCAATTTAAAATAAAAATATCAGAGTATAAAATTTTTTTTTCAATTCATCCAAACGGGATGCTACATTTACTTCAATTTCAACATACACAAATTTCTGATAAATTCATCATTTCAAAGAAAAACATAATACGTAGCTCCTCAATAAATTGGGCAAACCCTCAAGTACTCAAAAGTCTACAACAAATAGTTCATCAACACGCAGCGGGTTAAAAGAAATAGTTTCCAAACATAGTTGTAATAACATCAATACAAATCCATCATTGTCACATAAAATAAAACAAAAGTAACATTTATTCGCCCCCCAGGTGCTACGTATCAGAGCATGACCGACTCGAGGGATGAAGGGTTAAAAGCTTTCACTCACGGTTACCTGTAGTAATAATCAACATAAGGGGTGAGTCTAAACCGTATAATAAAGCTTATAATAAGCAGTCTGCCAGAGTACAGAACTATACCAATCACAGCAATACATATATATACACTTATATATATATATATATATATATATAACAATTTCTTACAATTTAAATATATATGTAACAACTATAGTAATACATTTATAAACAGCAGCCACCCCAATATATATATAACAACTTTTTAATATATTTATAACAACTATAATAACATATATACATATATATGTATATATATATATATATATATATATATATTGTTCTGGAGTGGGCTCGAAGGCCAATTTCGTACAACAGGCCCATCGCGGCCCAATATCTGACTTGCTCCTCAAGATGCGGCCGGCCCCGCAAAAGGCGCAACGGCTAGAACGCCAACAGTATATATACCACACCTGCAAGTGGCTTCAGGTATGTTTTACTCACCTTGTGACCCTGCCCGTTGAAGCACCTCTGACTTGAGCGTTGGAGTGCCTTTGCAGGTACCACCCGCGTGCGGCTCAGAACTCGGTCCTTCATCCCAACGACCGAGCAACACCATCAGGCAGCAACTACTCATCGTATTGATCAGGTACGATCAATTGGCGACCACAGTGGGAGGCCCGAGCGCTATTCCACATCAAACCATGCCGCCACGCCAGAAACGCACTTCTTCCAGGCTCAACACCTCTGGACAGAACCGACCTCAACGGACCCCAGAGGGCATGCCTGTGACCGTTCATGAATCACAAGATGAGCCTCGCCAAGAACCCTCAGTACAGGGCGGCCGCGGGCCAGTTATCCAACCGGTCCAGCAACTACCGGCCGAGCTGGCCGAAGCTGGAATCCCAGAAGCATTGCCAGAGCATGTGACCCAGGCACTTATACAAATTCTGGAGCAAAAGAATCAAGTGATTGCTGATCGAGACGAGCTGATCGAACGCTATGAGAGAGGCTCGATCTCAATCCTCCCGCGTGCGGACAGCGGTCACCGAGGGCAACCATCCCGGCCCCATCGTTCACCACCACGAAGAGAAGCTCCTCCTCGTCGAGGCGTATCCCAACGCAATCCTTCAAGAAGGGCGATCGTTCACAGGTCGCCCCCTCATCGAAGAAGTCGCCACCGTCGTTCCCCTGAGGAAGATTACGACTATGCTGACTCAAGCTACCGACCAGAGTCAGAAGGGTCGCCAACAAGATACTCGTCCAACGAGTCCTCAGGATCCCGCCGATCAAGAAGCAGGTCGTGGGATTCGTATGAGGAGTTTGACGACTACCGTAACGGGGAGATTAGAGATGTCTCCCGTGCCATCAGCCGACCGAGAAGGAACCATTCAGAGCGGCCTAGAAGACGGTCGTCGCCACATGCTCCACAATACCATGGACCCCCTCCAATTGCTGACAGACTCCTTGGTCAGCCGGTCGGCCTTTACGGTTTGCCCGTCGACCAAGCTTATGCCACCATGCAGCCATACGGGCAGAATCCCATCCCGACCGGACAAGGGCCTTTCACCAGCGAAATTAGGCGATATCGCATCCCAATGGACCTGAGGAAGCCCCCAAACCTAAATAAGTTTAACGGCCTTGGGGATCCAGATAAGCACCTCATGTACTTTAACAATTACTGTAGCTACAGAGAGCTAGGCCGGACGATGAAGTGCAGACTATTCCCTCAGTCACTCGAAGGCCGGGCGTTAGAATGGTGGGAATCCCTGCGTCCTAACTGCGTCTCTTCTTGGGAAGGTCTTGTGGCAATGTTCTTACCCAATTATACAGCCAACCGTTGTCAGTATCGCTATGAAGAGCACTTGGACTCGGTCGTCCAAGGAGAGAATGAATCGTTAAGGGAGTTTATCGACCGGTTCATGACAGAGGCTGACACAGTCCGCAACCTATCAGACACGGACAAGCTGAAGTATCTCAAGCGTGGTATAAGAAAGAACCACAGATTTGCTGAAGAGTTCTCTTTGAACCGCTATTACGACCTCAGCCTGTTCCTTAGAAGGGCCAACGACCATATGGGCTATGAAGAGCAATTGGCCGCTGATAAGGGCGCCCGCGCGCGTCCCAAGGAAGAGAACGGCAGGCCGGCCAAGGGGCAAGACAGTAGGCCCGAGTACCGGCCTAAGAAGTACGAGCATCGTACAAAGTTGAACACTCCGATCGCCCAGATCTTCACGGAGTGCCAGAACAACGAATTCACTGGTGTGAGGCGACCTGATCCCCTAGTGCTAAAGAAAGGAGGTCGGCCCACCAAGAAATACTGCAGATACCACAAGAGCAAGGGGCATGACACCAATGACTGCATGGCCCTAAAAGATGACATAGAAGATCTCATACAGAAGGGAAAGTTGAGGCAATATGTCAAAGATGAAGGTAACGATCGCCCTGATCAAAGAGTTGTTGGCCAACCCGCCAATGACAAGGGTAAAGCGATCGTTAACTCAACGATCGAGCAAGCGCGTAACAGTTCAGAGGAAGAACGCGACCCCAGACAGTCGAAGGGCCGCAATGTAGCCATGGTCATCCATGGAGGTAATCCGTTGGACATCAGAGAATCCAACAAGGCGATGAAGAGGAAGTGGAACGAACTCATGATGGTCGGTTCAACTTCAACCCCACGGCCGGCCTCGAATAGGCCGCCCATTTCCTTTGGGGACGCAGACTTGCTTGATGGTAAAGTTAATAATTATGTCCCTTTGGTAGTATCGGCCGTAATGGCCAACACTGAGGTCAGAAGAATACTGGTCGACCAAGGTAGCTCGGCCGACATCATGTTCGAAGAATTGATTGACAAGTTAAATGTGGATAGGAGCGAGATCATTCCGCAAGCCATCCCAACCCCATTGACCGGGTTCAATGGGGCGACCACCTACCCACTGGGGACGATAGAACTACTTGTTACCTTTGGAGATGATACGAGCGGCAGCACGTCTTACAGGACGGTCAGAACGACGTTCTTAGTTCTGCCAATCAAATCGTGTTACCACTGCATCATTGGCCGCCCAACACTGGGAAAATTGGAGGCCGTAGCCTCAACTGTACACCTGAAGATGAAGTTTTACAGTAAAAACGACCAAGTTGTGACAGTGATGGCCGACATGGAGGCGGCCATGAGGAGCCATTTCCTCTATCAAGAGATTTGTGATATGGAGGCGGTGAGTGCTAAACCGCAGAATCTCGGCGAGGGGCATCAGGTAAATGTGGCCGACCTGGATGCCCGATACGACCCAGATAGCGACCCTGAGGAAGACGACGACGATTTAGCCCGCGAGCTAAAGAATAAACTCAAGAGGCCTGAGCCCCACGGGGAATTGATCGATGTTCAGTTAATGGACGACCCAACTAAGACAGTTAAGTTGGGGAGCGACCTACCTGAAGAAGACAAGCAAGAGCTCATCACCTGCCTCAGGGAGTACGCAGACCTTTTTGCATGGCAGGCATCAGACATGCCCGGGATCCCAATTGAAATTGCCTGCCACCAACTGTCTGTTGATGAGACAGCAAGGCCGGTCGCACAAAAGAGGCGAACTCAGCGAAGAGAAAGCATTGGCGGCCGCCCAGGCAGTTGACGACCTCATCAAGGCCAATTTCATTGAGGAAATTAAGTATACAACATGGCTTTCCAACGTCGTTTTGGTAAAAAAGAAAAATGGTAAGTGGCGCATGTGCGTCGACTATACCGACCTGAATAAGGCATGCCCGAAGGACGCCTTTCCCCTGCCAAACATTGACAAATTGGTCGACGGGGCTGCGGGCTATAAACTTCTGTCTTTTCTAGACGCCTATTCAGGATACAATCAAATCACCATGTACCCACCCGATCGGCATAAGACCGCGTTCATGACCGATCGTGGAAATTTCCAATATAAGGTAATGCCCTTTGGTCTGAAGAACGCCGGAGCGACCTACCAGAGGATGATGAACAAAGTCTTCAGGCGGCAGATCGGTCGAATATTAGAGGTCTACTTGGATGATATGATCATCAAAAGCAAAACCGATCAAGACCACAGTAACGACCTAAGGGAAATCTTTGAGGAAGCAAGGAAGAATTCTTTGAGGTTGAATCCAGAGAAGTGCACCTTCGGGGTAAGGGCGGGCAAGTTCCTGGGCTTCCACTTAACAGAGAGAGGGATTGAAGCGAACCCTGATAAGTGTAGGGCGGTCGCCGACATGAGGCCGCCCACTACGAAAAAAGAGATCCAGCAATTGAATTGCATGGTCGCTGCCCTGTCACGATTTATACCTAAATCAGCATGCAAATCACTTCCACTGTTCAAGCTCTTGAAGAAGGAGGTCGAGTTTGAATGGACTGACCAATGCCAGCGAGCATTGGACGAGCTGAAGGCGGCACTGACCAACCCGCTCATCATGACCAAGCCACAACCGGGTGAGACACTTTACTTATACTTGGCCATAACGGACGAAGCCCTGAGCGCCCTGAAGCAGAATCCGGTTTACTTCATAAGCAAGGTATTTCAAGGCCCGGAGATCAGATATCAGAAGATCGAGAAGCTAGCCTTAGCGTTACTTGTGGCCACCCGTAGATTGCGCCCTTATTTCGTGGCCCATCAGGTCGTGGTAAGGACCGACCAGCCTATTAGGCAAATCCTTCACCGACCTGACCTTGCAGGGCGTATGATCAAGTGGGCTGTGGAACTCAGTGAGTTTGGGATCAAGTTCGAGGCTAGATCGGCCGCTAAGGCACAAGTGTTGGCCGACTTCATCGCTGAAATGACTCCAATACCCAACGATCAGACCATCACGACCTGGACTTTACACGTCGACGGGTCCTCCAACAGCAAAGGAAGTGGGGCCGGTTTGATACTTGAGAACTCAGAAGGACTTACTGTTGAAGTCTCATTGACTTTTGCATTTCACACTTCAAACAATCAGGCCGAGTATGAAGCGTGCATTGCCGGGCTGCAGCTAGCCAAAGAGTTCAATGTCGACCGTGTCGAACTTCACTCTGACTCTCTACTGGTAGTATCCCAAATTCAGGACCTATATGTAACACCCCAAAAATAACAGATTAATTTATTTAATTAGTTAAAAGAAATTGAGTGGTAGAAATAATAATATAATTATTATTACTTATTAAAATGAGTATAAGGTGTTTTAAATAAAATAAGGAGCAGTATTGTAATCGGATAAGGTGTTGTAATTAAATTGGGCTTAAGCTGCGGGGAAGCCCGCAATCCAAGCCCGACAACCTAAGCGCATATAAAAGCTGAGATTTTAAGGTTTTGGTTCATTTTGAGAAAAAGAAAGGAAAAATGCGAATAGAGAGAGTGGGAAGGGAAGGAGGGCGCGGCGCCCATGAGGAGAGGAGGAGAGGTGAAGTGCGCCAATCTCAAGGAGAAAAAGGAGAAGGGTCGTGTTGCGGGTTCTTTGGAGCTTACGTATGGAGTTATCGTGTTCGTCATAATCTAAGGTAAGGGTGGGTCTCATCTTCTCTATAATTGGGAATTATGATGGGTTTTTATGTTTGGGTAAGGTTCTAAGTTAATTGTTAAATTGATTGTGTAATTAATTTCATGATTGTTGTGATAATATTTTGAATTGGGTGATTTATGGTGTCTTGGTGTCAAAAAAATTGATTATGTGACTAGGTTTGCCTCTAGAATGTTTGATATGTTGACTCAATGAGAAAGTATGTGAATTATGATGAATAATTGATGTTTGTTGATATGTGTGATTGAGACATGAATTTAATTGGTGATTGGTGACAATGATTATTCATGAATTGGTGTTGAATTGGTGATTTGAACATAAGGTGTCTATGTCTCAATGTCATAATTGTTGCGGTCATTGGCGTGGCATGACGTGGCCTTAAACCCGAATCGGGACGCCTTATATTTTGGAGTTTATGTTGGTATTCGCGTGGCATGACGTGGCCTTAAACCCGAATTGGGAGCGTGACAAGTTTCAGGGTCAAAAATTGATGTGTCGTGTTGTGTATTTTCTGAACACTGTTTCGTGTTTTCGTAAACTGGCACTGTTTGGTCGACTCAAAAAATTGGTGGCTGATTTCGTTAGAAAGTAGACTTAACGCCGGTCGTTTTGGCACTGGTTTCGTTTAAATCGGAGTTGTGTAGCTCAAGTTATAAGTCTCCAAAGTCGGGTCACAAAATTCTGTCCGAATTGGTACCTCTCTGTAGTAATTTGAAAAACTGTACCAGTTGGATACTTATTTTGAAAAATGAAAATCACAGGCTGAAACTACACTCAAAGAGCTTTCCAATGAGTGGTCTTTTGTTGAAATCCGTTATCGTTTACTATTTTAATTAATTCGCCGAAGTAGGCGCACTGCTGCAGGAAAAATCTGCACAGTTGCTGTGTGTTGCTTGCTGTGTTGCTGTTCTGCTGCAGTGTTGCTGGCAGAACAGTGACAAATGTGTTTTTCGTCAAAAACTCGATTTTCTAACCACTTTTTCCCTAGCCAAATTTTGTATTGACCGAGCAACTTTTTATTGTGAACGTTTTGGCTCGAGCGGATTTTCTGTAGCACTCACCATTTGGGAGATGTGCGCAAGTTTTGGTTTATGTGTGTGTTGCACAGTGACAGTGTTGCTGCCACTGTGCAGTGTTGCTGTCAAGACTGTTAAAAAATGGTTTTTTGTGGAAAACTCGATTTTCTGAGCACTTTTTCCCTAGCCAAATTTTGTATTGACCGAGCAACTTTTTATTGTGAACGTTTTGGCTAGAGAGATTTCATTTTATCCCGTGTCGTTTGTGAGTTGTCCCGGTGATGTCT
Organism: Astragalus membranaceus; assembly: GCA_039519185.1. Classification (NCBI taxonomy): domain Eukaryota; kingdom Viridiplantae; phylum Streptophyta; class Magnoliopsida; order Fabales; family Fabaceae; genus Astragalus; species Astragalus membranaceus. The sequence goes on from CM076853.1 coordinate 25,999,093, forward strand.
AGGTGCGTCTAGGTGCGTCTAGGTGCGTCTAGGTGTGTCTAGGTGTGTTGCCTGGGCACAGGGCTCCGGAGCCCTGTGCAACATTTTTCCTCTGTTTAGCGTGCTGTTTTGGTCCCTATGTGCTGTTGTGGTCTAAAATGACTGTTTTGCCCCTAGTGGCCAAAGTTGATGGTAATGATGTGTAAATGACGAGGATGCCCTTGGTGGCTAGTCAAATGACTGTTTTGCCCCTAGTGGCCAAAGTTGATGGTAATGATGTGTAAATGACGATGATGCCCTTGGTGGCTATTATTATCTATTGTGACGTGTAAAAGACTGTTTTGCCCTTAGTGGCTATTAGTACTTATAAGGACGTGTAAATGACCGTTTTGCCCTTAGTGGCTATTGTTAATTTTAGTGATGTGTAAATGACTGTTTTGCCCTTAGTGGCTACTATTATTTATAGTGACGTGCAAATGACGTTTTTGCCCTCAGTGGCTATTGTTTGAGTTGATTGATATTTATGTGACGATGAAAACTCAGTGACGTTTGAGGCCCGAAGGGCTAAGTGATGTTAAGGTCTAAATGGCTAGTGACGTTGTGTGCTGATTGTGAATTTGACAGGTGCTGTGCTCTTGCGAGCAAAAACCGGTAAGTGACGGGTCACATAGTTGACTATGATTTGAGTAATTGTGTGTTTGTGTGTTGTGAGTGGTGCATGTCATAGTGCCTCATGCCCATATGCATAAACCCAGTGACGTTTTGGGGCCTGAGTGGCTAAGTGACGATGAGGCCTTAAGGGCTAAGCGACGTTGTGAAAAGGTACCTCATGCATATGCCCGCGAGTGGGTTGCATTTCATACTCCTGCATGACATTGTGACGACTCGTTGTGCCGAGTAACTTGATGATGTAATTGACTGTTTTACCCTTGATGATGTAATTGACTGTTTTACCCTTGATGATGTAATTGACTGTTTTACCCTTGATGATGTAATCGACTGCTTATCCTTGATGATTGACTTGATGTTCGTGATGTGGTTGATATAGTGTCTTGGCTCTAGCATAGTGCTCATCATACGCTTTATTATATTGTTAGATGAACTCACCCCTTCTGTTTGAATGTTACCCCTATGCGGTAACGTGCAGGTGATCCTTGAGTGAAGGCTTAGGTACCTTCACTAGCTGAGTCGGGTCGTCTGCTCTGATATGTAACACTAGGGAGGGGAATGAATGTTGTTTAAGTCATTTATGACTATTGTGGTTATTGGATTTTAGTATTGCAAGTCTGGCATAGTTGTAATGCCTTTTATGATTAAACTGTTGAATTTTCGATGTGAAGTTGTATTTTAACTGATAATGACGCTTTGAAGTTATTATAAGACTGTTTTTGAAAAGCGAGTTATTTGAAGTGTGACGTTTTAGCGAAGTAAGTGTGACATCCCTTGTGGTGTAAATAAATTTTGAAAACTCTGATATTTTTATTAAACAAATTACCGGGTAGAAAAGGGGTGTTACATTAGTGGTATCAGAGCAATGGTTGGTCTGTCCGGCCGAGTCGTCGAGTCGTTGTGTCAGATAGTGACCAACTGTTGTCTGTTCAGTGCTGACCGTTGTTTGTGTTGCAGGTACACCGGAAAGTTTCTATTGGTAAGTGAACTAGTGGGGGAGATTTCCCTACTAGTGCTGTGTGCCCTATTGTGTATTTAGTGTGAGAACTGTGTTTTGCTGTTGTGATCCTTGTTGTTGACCTTATTGCTGCGTGCTTCTAAATGAATTGTCATGTTGTTTAAATGTTCACATGTGTTTTAGTTGATATTGAGCTCTGTGTGTTTTACATAAAATGTCGAATTAATTGCTGTTGCTGTGGAATGTTAAGTCGCATGTACCTTCTTATGTTGATATGTCCGAACTATTTTAAGAGGTCGACGCTGAGCTTTTACAAAAAAATCCTGTGAATACGTTTAATGTTTGAAAACTGAACCCGTTGTAAAATTATTTTGTGGACTATTTCAAGTTATTGCTGCACTAATAACTGTCGTAGCGTTTTAATCATTACAAACGAAAAATATCTTCATTGAGTGCTATAATTTTGACCCCAACTCTTTTTGGAAAAGACCGCAATTTGATGTAACAATTTTAGCCGAGGACTACCGTCTCATGTGATTGCTATTTTGACTTGCCTAATTTTCCTCAAGGTGGAGTCTTGTATGCTTGAGTTTTATGACAGAATCTTTTTGGTCGTTACTTCTTGAATTGCGCTATAGAGTTTTATAATCCGAAAAATAATGGAAGTTCCGAAATTGTTTTTGAACATCCATTAAACACTTTTACGGCTGGATGCCGAGATTAGCATTGAAAATCACTTTTATAAACGATTCGGATTTTGTTTTAGCAGTTGCACTCTTGCGATATGCGTTACGTGGTTTTAAAAATCTTAAGATTTAAAAATGTGCATTTTGGACGCTTGTGCACTTGGGCCGAATTAACTAATTACTGTAAATGTTAATGTAACTATTCTTTTGGGCTGACTAGTTGCAATAAGGTTTTAAATGTTAACCGTGTTCCTGTGTACGTAGTTGGTAATGTTTCGTGGGTTATCCTGAGCTATTTGCTATTGCTGTTTGAATGATAAATGCCATGCTGTTTTAAAAAGTCGAATGCTACTGCTGTTTTGTTTAAACTGCTGTTGCTGTTTTATTTAAATAATTGTTGCTGTTTCTGAAAAATGATCATTGCTGTTTTCAGAAAATAATGTTGCTGTTTTATTCGGATAAATGTTATGGTTTTCTGCAAAATGACTATTGCTGAAAATGATTGTTGCTACCTTTTTAAAAAGTTGTTGTTGCTGCTTCCTAAGGCCGCTGTCAGTACTTTCAAGAATAACTGTTACTGTCTCTACTTTTGTACACTGCTGCTATTTTACGAGTTGTGCCTGTTTTTGGGTTGTTGACTGTCTCTATTTTTATGAGTTGCCCTATTGGTGGTTTGGAGTCTAAAGGATGAAGAGATTTTGAAAATTGCTTTTGAACGACTCATAGACAATTTTATGGTTGGATACTGATAGTAGCATTGAAAATTATTGTTGCAGTTTTTTCTGAAAAACTATTGTTACTGTTTTTGTGAGGATTATTGTTGTCACTTCCTGAAAAACTATTGTTGTCGTTGTTTTGCTTTCGTTGCTGTTTTTCTGGAAATTATTGAGGCTGTTTTCTGAAAAATATTGCTACTGTTTCTCCGAAAACTATATTGGCTGTTTTTTAGGAGAATAAATGTTACTGTTTTCTGAAAAGTACTGTTACTGTTCCTAACTGATGCGCTGCCCCTATTTTTATGAGTTGTGCCTAATTCGATTGTTAACCGTTGCCGGTGCCTTAGTGCCCGATTGTGTGACTGAGTTGCTAATATTGTTGTTGTTGGTGATGTTACTCTGTTGTTGGTTTGTAGTTGTTGACGTCGCCTGAGTGGCAATTGTAGTTGTTGATGTCGCCTGAGTGGCAATTGTAGTTGTTGATGTCGCCTGAGTGGCAATTGTAGTTGTTGATGTCGCCTGAGTGGCAGTTGTAATTGTTGATGTCGCCTGAGTGGCAGAGTTGTTTGTGGATGTTGTTGTCGTGTTACTAAAATTATGAGACTTGTTGTACGACTGTTATGCACCCTGTGAATTTCGTTGTGATGTTATGATGATTGAAGTATTTTGTTATCCTTATGGGTAGAAGAGTGGGGTAGGATGCGAGCTAGTTTATCAGAGTAGCGTAGCGGAGTAGAGAGTGAGTCTGATTATTACTGCTTGAAGTTACCTGGCTGAACAAGTAGGAGGGACGGCCGCCCAAGCACTTACCGCCGGTAATCAGAGCAATAGTAATCAGCATGAATGATAGCACTAGTTGTCTAGGTGGCCTTAGTGGAAGAGTGTTGGCGTTGACAGGTGGATTTCGAGGACGAAATTCCTTTAAGTGGGGGAGAGTTGTAACACCCCAAAAATAACAGATTAATTTATTTAATTAGTTAAAAGAAATTGAGTGGTAGAAATAATAATATAATTATTATTACTTATTAAAATGAGTATAAGGTGTTTTAAATAAAATAAGGAGCAGTATTGTAATCGGATAAGGTGTTGTAATTAAATTGGGCTTAAGCTGCGGGGAAGCCCGCAATCCAAGCCCGACAACCTAAGCGCATATAAAAGCTGAGATTTTAAGGTTTTGGTTCATTTTGAGAAAAAGAAAGGAAAAATGCGAATAGAGAGAGTGGGAAGGGAAGGAGGGCGCGGCGCCCATGAGGAGAGGAGGAGAGGTGAAGTGCGCCAATCTCAAGGAGAAAAAGGAGAAGGGTCGTGTTGCGGGTTCTTTGGAGCTTACGTATGGAGTTATCGTGTTCGTCATAATCTAAGGTAAGGGTGGGTCTCATCTTCTCTATAATTGGGAATTATGATGGGTTTTTATGTTTGGGTAAGGTTCTAAGTTAATTGTTAAATTGATTGTGTAATTAATTTCATGATTGTTGTGATAATATTTTGAATTGGGTGATTTATGGTGTCTTGGTGTCAAAAAAATTGATTATGTGACTAGGTTTGCCTCTAGAATGTTTGATATGTTGACTCAATGAGAAAGTATGTGAATTATGATGAATAATTGATGTTTGTTGATATGTGTGATTGAGACATGAATTTAATTGGTGATTGGTGACAATGATTATTCATGAATTGGTGTTGAATTGGTGATTTGAACATAAGGTGTCTATGTCTCAATGTCATAATTGTTGCGGTCATTGGCGTGGCATGACGTGGCCTTAAACCCGAATCGGGACGCCTTATATTTTGGAGTTTATGTTGGTATTCGCGTGGCATGACGTGGCCTTAAACCCGAATTGGGAGCGTGACAAGTTTCAGGGTCAAAAATTGATGTGTCGTGTTGTGTATTTTCTGAACACTGTTTCGTGTTTTCGTAAACTGGCACTGTTTGGTCGACTCAAAAAATTGGTGGCTGATTTCGTTAGAAAGTAGACTTAACGCCGGTCGTTTTGGCACTGGTTTCGTTTAAATCGGAGTTGTGTAGCTCAAGTTATAAGTCTCCAAAGTCGGGTCACAAAATTCTGTCCGAATTGGTACCTCTCTGTAGTAATTTGAAAAACTGTACCAGTTGGATACTTATTTTGAAAAATGAAAATCACAGGCTGAAACTACACTCAAAGAGCTTTCCAATGAGTGGTCTTTTGTTGAAATCCGTTATCGTTTACTATTTTAATTAATTCGCCGAAGTAGGCGCACTGCTGCAGGAAAAATCTGCACAGTTGCTGTGTGTTGCTTGCTGTGTTGCTGTTCTGCTGCAGTGTTGCTGGCAGAACAGTGACAAATGTGTTTTTCGTCAAAAACTCGATTTTCTAACCACTTTTTCCCTAGCCAAATTTTGTATTGACCGAGCAACTTTTTATTGTGAACGTTTTGGCTCGAGCGGATTTTCTGTAGCACTCACCATTTGGGAGATGTGCGCAAGTTTTGGTTTATGTGTGTGTTGCACAGTGACAGTGTTGCTGCCACTGTGCAGTGTTGCTGTCAAGACTGTTAAAAAATGGTTTTTTGTGGAAAACTCGATTTTCTGAGCACTTTTTCCCTAGCCAAATTTTGTATTGACCGAGCAACTTTTTATTGTGAACGTTTTGGCTAGAGAGATTTCATTTTATCCCGTGTCGTTTGTGAGTTGTCCCGGTGATGTCTAGGTGCGTCTAGGTGCGTCTAGGTGCGTCTAGGTGTGTCTAGGTGTGTTGCCTGGGCACAGGGCTCCGGAGCCCTGTGCAACATTTTTCCTCTGTTTAGCGTGCTGTTTTGGTCCCTATGTGCTGTTGTGGTCTAAAATGACTGTTTTGCCCCTAGTGGCCAAAGTTGATGGTAATGATGTGTAAATGACGAGGATGCCCTTGGTGGCTAGTCAAATGACTGTTTTGCCCCTAGTGGCCAAAGTTGATGGTAATGATGTGTAAATGACGATGATGCCCTTGGTGGCTATTATTATCTATTGTGACGTGTAAAAGACTGTTTTGCCCTTAGTGGCTATTAGTACTTATAAGGACGTGTAAATGACCGTTTTGCCCTTAGTGGCTATTGTTAATTTTAGTGATGTGTAAATGACTGTTTTGCCCTTAGTGGCTACTATTATTTATAGTGACGTGCAAATGACGTTTTTGCCCTCAGTGGCTATTGTTTGAGTTGATTGATATTTATGTGACGATGAAAACTCAGTGACGTTTGAGGCCCGAAGGGCTAAGTGATGTTAAGGTCTAAATGGCTAGTGACGTTGTGTGCTGATTGTGAATTTGACAGGTGCTGTGCTCTTGCGAGCAAAAACCGGTAAGTGACGGGTCACATAGTTGACTATGATTTGAGTAATTGTGTGTTTGTGTGTTGTGAGTGGTGCATGTCATAGTGTCTCATGCCCATATGCATAAACCCAGTGACGTTTTGGGGCCTGAGTGGCTAAGTGACGATGAGGCCTTAAGGGCTAAGCGACGTTGTGAAAAGGTACCTCATGCATATGCCCGCGAGTGGGTTGCATTTCATACTCCTGCATGACATTGTGACGACTCGTTGTGCCGAGTAACTTGATGATGTAATTGACTGTTTTACCCTTGATGATGTAATTGACTGTTTTACCCTTGATGATGTAATTGACTGTTTTACCCTTGATGATGTAATCGACTGCTTATCCTTGATGATTGACTTGATGTTCGTGATGTGGTTGATATAGTGTCTTGGCTCTAGCATAGTGCTCATCATACGCTTTATTATATTGTTAGATGAACTCACCCCTTCTGTTTGAATGTTACCCCTATGCGGTAACGTGCAGGTGATCCTTGAGTGAAGGCTTAGGTACCTTCACTAGCTGAGTCGGGTCGTCTGCTCTGATATGTAACACTAGGGAGGGGAATGAATGTTGTTTAAGTCATTTATGACTATTGTGGTTATTGGATTTTAGTATTGCAAGTCTGGCATAGTTGTAATGCCTTTTATGATTAAACTGTTGAATTTTCGATGTGAAGTTGTATTTTAACTGATAATGACGCTTTGAAGTTATTATAAGACTGTTTTTGAAAAGCGAGTTATTTGAAGTGTGACGTTTTAGCGAAGTAAGTGTGACATCCCTTGTGGTGTAAATAAATTTTGAAAACTCTGATATTTTTATTAAACAAATTACCGGGTAGAAAAGGGGTGTTACATTAGTGGTATCAGAGCAATGGTTGGTCTGTCCGGCCGAGTCGTCGAGTCGTTGTGTCAGATAGTGACCAACTGTTGTCTGTTCAGTGCTGACCGTTGTTTGTGTTGCAGGTACACCGGAAAGTTTCTATTGGTAAGTGAACTAGTGGGGGAGATTTCCCTACTAGTGCTGTGTGCCCTATTGTGTATTTAGTGTGAGAACTGTGTTTTGCTGTTGTGATCCTTGTTGTTGACCTTATTGCTGCGTGCTTCTAAATGAATTGTCATGTTGTTTAAATGTTCACATGTGTTTTAGTTGATATTGAGCTCTGTGTGTTTTACATAAAATGTCGAATTAATTGCTGTTGCTGTGGAATGTTAAGTCGCATGTACCTTCTTATGTTGATATGTCCGAACTATTTTAAGAGGTCGACGCTGAGCTTTTACAAAAAAATCCTGTGAATACGTTTAATGTTTGAAAACTGAACCCGTTGTAAAATTATTTTGTGGACTATTTCAAGTTATTGCTGCACTAATAACTGTCGTAGCGTTTTAATCATTACAAACGAAAAATATCTTCATTGAGTGCTATAATTTTGACCCCAACTCTTTTTGGAAAAGACCGCAATTTGATGTAACAATTTTAGCCGAGGACTACCGTCTCATGTGATTGCTATTTTGACTTGCCTAATTTTCCTCAAGGTGGAGTCTTGTATGCTTGAGTTTTATGACAGAATCTTTTTGGTCGTTACTTCTTGAATTGCGCTATAGAGTTTTATAATCCGAAAAATAATGGAAGTTCCGAAATTGTTTTTGAACATCCATTAAACACTTTTACGGCTGGATGCCGAGATTAGCATTGAAAATCACTTTTATAAACGATTCGGATTTTGTTTTAGCAGTTGCACTCTTGCGATATGCGTTACGTGGTTTTAAAAATCTTAAGATTTAAAAATGTGCATTTTGGACGCTTGTGCACTTGGGCCGAATTAACTAATTACTGTAAATGTTAATGTAACTATTCTTTTGGGCTGACTAGTTGCAATAAGGTTTTAAATGTTAACCGTGTTCCTGTGTACGTAGTTGGTAATGTTTCGTGGGTTATCCTGAGCTATTTGCTATTGCTGTTTGAATGATAAATGCCATGCTGTTTTAAAAAGTCGAATGCTACTGCTGTTTTGTTTAAACTGCTGTTGCTGTTTTATTTAAATAATTGTTGCTGTTTCTGAAAAATGATCATTGCTGTTTTCAGAAAATAATGTTGCTGTTTTATTCGGATAAATGTTATGGTTTTCTGCAAAATGACTATTGCTGAAAATGATTGTTGCTACCTTTTTAAAAAGTTGTTGTTGCTGCTTCCTAAGGCCGCTGTCAGTACTTTCAAGAATAACTGTTACTGTCTCTACTTTTGTACACTGCTGCTATTTTACGAGTTGTGCCTGTTTTTGGGTTGTTGACTGTCTCTATTTTTATGAGTTGCCCTATTGGTGGTTTGGAGTCTAAAGGATGAAGAGATTTTGAAAATTGCTTTTGAACGACTCATAGACAATTTTATGGTTGGATACTGATAGTAGCATTGAAAATTATTGTTGCAGTTTTTTCTGAAAAACTATTGTTACTGTTTTTGTGAGGATTATTGTTGTCACTTCCTGAAAAACTATTGTTGTCGTTGTTTTGCTTTCGTTGCTGTTTTTCTGGAAATTATTGAGGCTGTTTTCTGAAAAATATTGCTACTGTTTCTCCGAAAACTATATTGGCTGTTTTTTAGGAGAATAAATGTTACTGTTTTCTGAAAAGTACTGTTACTGTTCCTAACTGATGCGCTGCCCCTATTTTTATGAGTTGTGCCTAATTCGATTGTTAACCGTTGCCGGTGCCTTAGTGCCCGATTGTGTGACTGAGTTGCTAATATTGTTGTTGTTGGTGATGTTACTCTGTTGTTGGTTTGTAGTTGTTGACGTCGCCTGAGTGGCAATTGTAGTTGTTGATGTCGCCTGAGTGGCAATTGTAGTTGTTGATGTCGCCTGAGTGGCAATTGTAGTTGTTGATGTCGCCTGAGTGGCAGTTGTAATTGTTGATGTCGCCTGAGTGGCAGAGTTGTTTGTGGATGTTGTTGTCGTGTTACTAAAATTATGAGACTTGTTGTACGACTGTTATGCACCCTGTGAATTTCGTTGTGATGTTATGATGATTGAAGTATTTTGTTATCCTTATGGGTAGAAGAGTGGGGTAGGATGCGAGCTAGTTTATCAGAGTAGCGTAGCGGAGTAGAGAGTGAGTCTGATTATTACTGCTTGAAGTTACCTGGCTGAACAAGTAGGAGGGACGGCCGCCCAAGCACTTACCGCCGGTAATCAGAGCAATAGTAATCAGCATGAATGATAGCACTAGTTGTCTAGGTGGCCTTAGTGGAAGAGTGTTGGCGTTGACAGGTGGATTTCGAGGACGAAATTCCTTTAAGTGGGGGAGAGTTGTAACACCCCAAAAATAACAGATTAATTTATTTAATTAGTTAAAAGAAATTGAGTGGTAGAAATAATAATATAATTATTATTACTTATTAAAATGAGTATAAGGTGTTTTAAATAAAATAAGGAGCAGTATTGTAATCGGATAAGGTGTTGTAATTAAATTGGGCTTAAGCTGCGGGGAAGCCCGCAATCCAAGCCCGACAACCTAAGCGCATATAAAAGCTGAGATTTTAAGGTTTTGGTTCATTTTGAGAAAAAGAAAGGAAAAATGCGAATAGAGAGAGTGGGAAGGGAAGGAGGGCGCGGCGCCCATGAGGAGAGGAGGAGAGGTGAAGTGCGCCAATCTCAAGGAGAAAAAGGAGAAGGGTCGTGTTGCGGGTTCTTTGGAGCTTACGTATGGAGTTATCGTGTTCGTCATAATCTAAGGTAAGGGTGGGTCTCATCTTCTCTATAATTGGGAATTATGATGGGTTTTTATGTTTGGGTAAGGTTCTAAGTTAATTGTTAAATTGATTGTGTAATTAATTTCATGATTGTTGTGATAATATTTTGAATTGGGTGATTTATGGTGTCTTGGTGTCAAAAAAATTGATTATGTGACTAGGTTTGCCTCTAGAATGTTTGATATGTTGACTCAATGAGAAAGTATGTGAATTATGATGAATAATTGATGTTTGTTGATATGTGTGATTGAGACATGAATTTAATTGGTGATTGGTGACAATGATTATTCATGAATTGGTGTTGAATTGGTGATTTGAACATAAGGTGTCTATGTCTCAATGTCATAATTGTTGCGGTCATTGGCGTGGCATGACGTGGCCTTAAACCCGAATCGGGACGCCTTATATTTTGGAGTTTATGTTGGTATTCGCGTGGCATGACGTGGCCTTAAACCCGAATTGGGAGCGTGACAAGTTTCAGGGTCAAAAATTGATGTGTCGTGTTGTGTATTTTCTGAACACTGTTTCGTGTTTTCGTAAACTGGCACTGTTTGGTCGACTCAAAAAATTGGTGGCTGATTTCGTTAGAAAGTAGACTTAACGCCGGTCGTTTTGGCACTGGTTTCGTTTAAATCGGAGTTGTGTAGCTCAAGTTATAAGTCTCCAAAGTCGGGTCACAAAATTCTGTCCGAATTGGTACCTCTCTGTAGTAATTTGAAAAACTGTACCAGTTGGATACTTATTTTGAAAAATGAAAATCACAGGCTGAAACTACACTCAAAGAGCTTTCCAATGAGTGGTCTTTTGTTGAAATCCGTTATCGTTTACTATTTTAATTAATTCGCCGAAGTAGGCGCACTGCTGCAGGAAAAATCTGCACAGTTGCTGTGTGTTGCTTGCTGTGTTGCTGTTCTGCTGCAGTGTTGCTGGCAGAACAGTGACAAATGTGTTTTTCGTCAAAAACTCGATTTTCTAACCACTTTTTCCCTAGCCAAATTTTGTATTGACCGAGCAACTTTTTATTGTGAACGTTTTGGCTCGAGCGGATTTTCTGTAGCACTCACCATTTGGGAGATGTGCGCAAGTTTTGGTTTATGTGTGTGTTGCACAGTGACAGTGTTGCTGCCACTGTGCAGTGTTGCTGTCAAGACTGTTAAAAAATGGTTTTTTGTGGAAAACTCGATTTTCTGAGCACTTTTTCCCTAGCCAAATTTTGTATTGACCGAGCAACTTTTTATTGTGAACGTTTTGGCTAGAGAGATTTCATTTTATCCCGTGTCGTTTGTGAGTTGTCCCGGTGATGTCTAGGTGCGTCTAGGTGCGTCTAGGTGCGTCTAGGTGTGTCTAGGTGTGTTGCCTGGGCACAGGGCTCCGGAGCCCTGTGCAACATTTTTCCTCTGTTTAGCGTGCTGTTTTGGTCCCTATGTGCTGTTGTGGTCTAAAATGACTGTTTTGCCCCTAGTGGCCAAAGTTGATGGTAATGATGTGTAAATGACGAGGATGCCCTTGGTGGCTAGTCAAATGACTGTTTTGCCCCTAGTGGCCAAAGTTGATGGTAATGATGTGTAAATGACGATGATGCCCTTGGTGGCTATTATTATCTATTGTGACGTGTAAAAGACTGTTTTGCCCTTAGTGGCTATTAGTACTTATAAGGACGTGTAAATGACCGTTTTGCCCTTAGTGGCTATTGTTAATTTTAGTGATGTGTAAATGACTGTTTTGCCCTTAGTGGCTACTATTATTTATAGTGACGTGCAAATGACGTTTTTGCCCTCAGTGGCTATTGTTTGAGTTGATTGATATTTATGTGACGATGAAAACTCAGTGACGTTTGAGGCCCGAAGGGCTAAGTGATGTTAAGGTCTAAATGGCTAGTGACGTTGTGTGCTGATTGTGAATTTGACAGGTGCTGTGCTCTTGCGAGCAAAAACCGGTAAGTGACGGGTCACATAGTTGACTATGATTTGAGTAATTGTGTGTTTGTGTGTTGTGAGTGGTGCATGTCATAGTGTCTCATGCCCATATGCATAAACCCAGTGACGTTTTGGGGCCTGAGTGGCTAAGTGACGATGAGGCCTTAAGGGCTAAGCGACGTTGTGAAAAGGTACCTCATGCATATGCCCGCGAGTGGGTTGCATTTCATACTCCTGCATGACATTGTGACGACTCGTTGTGCCGAGTAACTTGATGATGTAATTGACTGTTTTACCCTTGATGATGTAATTGACTGTTTTACCCTTGATGATGTAATTGACTGTTTTACCCTTGATGATGTAATCGACTGCTTATCCTTGATGATTGACTTGATGTTCGTGATGTGGTTGATATAGTGTCTTGGCTCTAGCATAGTGCTCATCATACGCTTTATTATATTGTTAGATGAACTCACCCCTTCTGTTTGAATGTTACCCCTATGCGGTAACGTGCAGGTGATCCTTGAGTGAAGGCTTAGGTACCTTCACTAGCTGAGTCGGGTCGTCTGCTCTGATATGTAACACTAGGGAGGGGAATGAATGTTGTTTAAGTCATTTATGACTATTGTGGTTATTGGATTTTAGTATTGCAAGTCTGGCATAGTTGTAATGCCTTTTATGATTAAACTGTTGAATTTTCGATGTGAAGTTGTATTTTAACTGATAATGACGCTTTGAAGTTATTATAAGACTGTTTTTGAAAAGCGAGTTATTTGAAGTGTGACGTTTTAGCGAAGTAAGTGTGACATCCCTTGTGGTGTAAATAAATTTTGAAAACTCTGATATTTTTATTAAACAAATTACCGGGTAGAAAAGGGGTGTTACACTATACGACGCAAAGGATGATATCCTGAAGAATTATTTGGCTAAGGTAAGGGATCTGCTCAAGCAATTCGACCGAGCAGAAGTTAAGCACGTCCCCAGGACCGGGAACGTCCGGGCTGATATCCTATCAAAGCTAGCTAGTACAAAGGCTCCTGGGAATCACAGAAGTCTAATTCAGGAAACATTAACGCGGCCGAGCGTGTCTACTAAGCCCGCCCAACCATTAGCCATTCTAACGGTCGACTTGGATAAAGACTGGATCACTCCGATCCTACAATATATTCTTAATGGGGTAGAACCTTGCGACCAGAAGGCAGCAAAACTCCTGAGGTTACGAGCGACCAAGTACTCAGTGATTGAAGGAAGACTGTATAGAAGGGGCTTTTCATCCCCATTGCTGAGATGCCTTACGTCGGTCGAAGCCGACCATGTACTTAGAGACATACATGAAGGAGACTGTGGTAGCCACCAAGGTGGTCGGTCAATTGCTAAGAAGGCGCTCAGGGCCGGATACTATTGGCCGACCATGGATGAGGACGCTAAGTTACTTGTTCAGAAGTGCAAGAAATGCCAGATCCACGCCGATGTACATATAGCGCCCTCATCAGAACTACACAGCTTAACCCCACCATGGTCGTTCGCTTGGTGGGGCATGGACCTGCTCGGTCCTTTTCCACCTGCACCAGGTCAGCTGAAATTCCTGATCGTCGCGATCGACTACTTCACCAAGTGGATAGAAGCAGAGCCACTTGCCACCATTACCTCAGCGAAGGTATCCAAGTTTTTTGGTCGAAATGTGCTCGCCCGCTTTGGGGTGCCCCAACAACTGGTGACCGACAATGGAACTCAGTTCGCTGACAGAAAATTTAGAGAAATGCTGGCCGGCCTTGGCGTGAAACAGCGTTTCACCTCAGTCGAGCACCCTCAAACCAATGGCCAGGCAGAAGCGGCCAACAGGGTAGTACTACGCGGGCTGAAAAGAAGGTTAGATGAAGCCAAAGGCAATTGGGCAGAAGAGCTACAGTCGGTCCTTTGGGCCTATAGAACGACCCCCCACTCATCGACCGGGGAGTCACCATTTAGACTGGTCTATGGTACTGACGCTGTCATCCCGATTGAGATGGGAGAGCTAAGTTGGAGGACGACCAACCCACCAACCCCGGCCGCAAATGAGCAAGCAACAAGGGAAGAGCTCGACCTGATTGAAGAGCTACGAAACAAGGCGTCACTTAGAGAGCAGCTCATTAAGCAGAAGGTCGCTGCCAGGTACAACGCTCGCGTCCAGAAGAGGGAATTCTCCATTGGGCAGCTAGTCCTCAGGAGGGCCGACGTAGGGAATAAGAACGCCCGCCAGGGAAAACTCGCCCCCAATTGGGAAGGACCATACCGTGTCATCAGCAAGACTGGAAAGGGAGCGTACGAGCTGGAAACCATGGAAGGGGCGACCATCCCCAGAACATGGAACGCTGACAAATTGAGAAGATATTATGTCTAAGTTGTAAACAATTATTGATCAATAAAGAATAGGCGGTCGCTCTTTTTCCCCAAAGGGGTTTTTTACCGAGGACTGACCTTAAAATTTGACTTGTGTAATTTATTTTCATGCAAATTGAATGCACGGTCGCTCACCATGCGAGTAGCAGTCGAGCGACCAAAAGAGCGCCATCGAATGGCCCAAGCGAGAGCCGCCGAGCGGCCTAAAAGAGTGCCATCGAATGACCCAAGCGAGAGCCGCCGAGCGACCTAAAAAGAGTGCCATCGAATGGCCCAAACGATAGCCGCCGAGCGGCCTGAAAAGAGTGCCATCGAATGGCCCAAACGATAGCCGCCGAGCGGCCTGAAAAAGTGTTACCGAATAAAAAAGCGATTAAACAGGTCATGTTCATGATAAAAAGAATCAAGTCGAATTACAAAAGCGATTAAACAGGTCATGTTCATGATAAAATTGTCATTGATTACGATTCAAACACCGCTCGCAGGCGGGCCAAGATTACAATTCAGAAGAAAGTCACAAGTTAAGAGTCGCCGGGGGCTTGGTAGATAATTGCCTCTTCTTGAAGGACCTTCCCTTTCGACATCTTCTTGGGGCGGACGATCTGCTGATCGATCGCGCGATGGCTGCTTTGCACAATCTCACGATCGACATAAAGATCAGGGTAGAGGATCTTGATCTGGCCGACCGCATTTTCGAACTGACCCTCCGCAGCTCCCTTCGCCTTGTCAAGAACGTCCTTGTAGCGACCTCTAAAATTGTTCTTTTCCGCCTCCACTGCCTCCAGCTCAGTTTTCAGCCCAGCGACCTGACTCGACAGCTCTTTATTCTTGGAAGAGAGGCGTTCGACCTCTTTCTCAGCTGTTTCCTTGTCAGCGACCGCCTTGTCCAGAGAAGACTCGACCAGTGTTTGAGCAGAGACAGCAGCCACAAGCTGGCGTTCCGCTTCGACAAGCTTCCTCTCATTGTCAGCGGCCGCTTCGATTCTCGGTTCGAGCTCCTTCATTTTCTTGAGCAGGTCGTCTCGCTCGCCCCTCATTTCTGCGAGCAATGACAAGGCAGAACTCAATTTAAAGTTTTTATCGACTAGGTCGTCTTCAAGCAATGAATATCTATGGGCAAGGCGCCTACCTTCCAGGCGATCTGATTCTTCATCTTGGTATTTCTTGAACAGAATACCAGCGGCCTTCATTGCCTCGGCCATCACCTCGAAAGGTTCCTCCTTGAAACGAGCGCAGTCTTCATCACCCAACCCAAGCAGGTCGATGTTGGGCGAACGGATGTGCCCGTGGCTTTTTCCACTCTTATGCTTCTTCTTCTCGCCCCCATCGTCGACCGACCTGTTCCTCTTGGATTTTCCTTGATTTTTGGGTGGGCTGCTCAGATCAATGGCTGGTGCTGGTGTGCCCGCCCGAGGAGCCTGACGATCAGGCTGAGATCCGGTCACAGCAGTTTGAGGCGTACCCCCAGATTGAGCCGCAGGTATGACGCGGACGGGTGAAGTATCGCCTTCCTCGGCCGCCCATTGCTCCAACAGGTCAAAGTCATTCATGTTGGCCATCTTAACTGCAAAGGCAAAAGCAGATGGTTAGAAACAGTTAACAAAACAAAGTGACAGAAAATAAGATGCGTGAGCGACCACCGACCAAGAGCGGCCTTGACATTTTTCTTGGAACGAGCATCCACAACGTTTTTAACCTTGATGCGACCCTCAGGGACTAGGGACGCAATCCTTCTCAATCTATGTATCGTTCCCCTGTCCAGGTCGTGAAGATCAGCGTCCTTGAAAGCGTACTGGCCCGGCTTTTTGGAGAAGTGGTTAAAACTCCACACCGTAGGAAACAGGGGGGTTCCTTCTTGATCATTGGACATTTGGGCGATACCCCTATGGGCCTCGGCCGACTCAGGAACAACCCAAAAGAAATCCCTTTTCCACCCGGTCGTCAACGACTCCAAATAGGGTTTGAAGAAGTTGTATGTTGACCGGTTTTTGAATGAGACCGCTTCCTTGCGGGCGCCCTTGGAGCCATTTTCATAAACATAGCTCATCTCAAACAAATTGAAGAACAGTCGTATGGATACCGGTCGTCTCAGAACAACAAGGACATCTTCATATGCCTGCAGGAACGCCCAAGCGTTCGGGTTCAGCTGAGAAGGGACGACCTGAAGATACCGTAGAACCTGGCGTTGGAACCTGGTGAATGGTGGAATTATACCCATATGTTCGAAAACGATGCGGTACATTGTGAATTTTAACACATCAGTCCAGGCCGCAATATCCTCCCCCTTGGCCATACCTTCTACCCTCCAACCTTCATTTAGCTCGGTCGCAAGAAACTCCAGGTCTTGGCTCCCCCGTTGAATCTTGCTGCGCTGACCTCTCAGGATGAGAGAAACCCAAGACATATCCTTTGCAGCAGCAACCTCGGGATCTTCTCCATGGTCGCCCTGTTGATCTCTTTCGGCCGCCTCGGTTACGTCGGTCGCAGCGTGGTCAACACCATCCTCACAGGCAACCCGTGCGTTGCTCTCTGCAGTGTCAGCAACCACAACCTCGGTGTACGGCACCCTACTTCTGTCCGGCCGAGTCCCGGATTTGCTAGATGAAGTCGAATTTTGGGTCGAAAACCCAGAGGAAGAAGATTCGTCACTAGAAGAAGACGACCGGGCTTGCGCAGGACTCTCCTCCACTGGTCTGGTCATGTTGTGCGCAAGAGAAATGGCCGGGATTCCAAATATACGACGGGTTTGCTTAGTCCGCGCCAGAATGAACCTGTGGAGGGGTAGAACAGTCAGGGTCTTGCTCGCGCGTGGGAAGGGGCGACGTGGTCGTCCCCAGACCTGACATCCCTCCATCAGGTGGAACATAAAAACTCAAATAAGTAAGAGCGGTCGCAGTTACCTGAAATTAGAGTAAGATGATTACGAGCGAGCTTTAGCGAGAACGAGCGAGCTTCGACGGTAGCGAGCGAGCTTTGGCAGAAGCGAGCGAGCTTTGGCAGAAGCGAGCGATCAGCGAGAGCAGAGGAGATCGAAGAAATGTGTAAATGGAAATCCCCTCGAACCCTATATATAATGGGCTAACCATCACCATGGGCCGGAAGCGAAGAGGCGCCACTCTTCATGTGCCATCATTACTTAAACTCCTCGAGTCTCTAAACGTCACCTCATTAAAGTAACTGTCGCCTCAGTATTCGTGATGATTGATTGTCAGGCGTCACTGATAACTCATATTTATATGAGTTAGTTATACTTATTCAAAGTTAAATCATGCAAGTTCTCTGGCAATAGTAGGTTGTTTCTAGTAAAGTTTCTGTTAGTTTATTGCTTTTAGTTAGAAAGGGGCTAAATTACAAATTCTAGGCATTTTGGTGCCAATTGGCGCCTTTGTGAGCGTTTTGATGCTTCTTGTGTTTGTGCAGTAATCCAAACGTGGCAACGTCTATCATCACGTCTGAAGAAGGGCAGCAGAGCAAGAAAATAATATCTCATTTTGGCGCGCATGTAGTGATGGTCAAAGATCTGGAAATGAAGAAGATCTTCTCTCTCCTCAGCGCTGACACGGCTGACGCACTGTAGCAGTGCGGTGTCACTTCAGGGCAGAGTCAACTCGCAAGCAAACTTGGAAGGTGGGGAATGACATCAGCAAGCATGTGACCCTCTTTTAACCATGGTTATTCTCTCTCTACAAAAAGGCAAGGGTGCACCATGCGGAATACACACGACTCCATTCATCATCCACCTTCCTCCATTTTTCAGAGATAGTTTTTCTAAAAGAAGTTCTGGACACAGACTTCTTCATTTTAAAATTTTCTCAAGGCCCCAAGTTCCATCTTCATTCGCAACCATTACTGTTAGGCTCAGATGTTGTAACGTCTTTACAGCGTGCATGAAGGAAGGCCACCTAGGCGTATCTTTTGCGTTTAGTCTCCTTATCTCTATGTACGGTATTTGGATTTTAACTCCTCTTATTTCTGTAAGGATGCTCATCATGAGCTAAACATTGGTAGTTGGGTTGTTGTTTTGCATGTAATGAACCTCTAGTTTAATGTTATGAAGTATTGATGATTATGCGTTTTAAATCTTTGCATGTTAATATTTCCAAACTTGTTTTGAACTGATCACTTAAAATAAGTAGATTCATAGGTACAGACATGGTCTATGAAAAGAACTCAAAGATTTATGGGAATGAAAAGGTGCACTAAAGACATTTAGGCATTTTTATCTAAGTCTAGACATAGAATGGATAATAGTTCATAGGACATTGCTGTGGGAACTTAAAATACAGGAGTAGGCCTACTTAGAACCTAGACATAGGAATTCTAGTACTTGAAGCTCTGACGTTTTGTGACTGAAAAGCACAGCTCTTTTGCAACAGCGTTCAAACGTTATAACGTCTATACAACATAGCATTTGTGCGTAATAACGTGTAAACGTTATAACGTCTGACTAGAGGAGATTTACTTGCATGCAGCAATCCAACTCATACTATTCCATATTCACAACCACTTCTTGTTCACATGCTTTATTTATGTTATTAGTCTTGATACCAACTTTTAGTGCCGATTTGTTACTTGTTTCACTTATGTTTTAAAGACTTGAATTCTGAAAGTTAATCAATCCTCGTGGGAACGATGTCTTACTTTTATCCACTTTATTACTTGTACGACGTGTATACTTGCACTGATATTGCGATTATAACACACACGAGCGCAAACAAGTTTTTGGCGCCGTTGCCGGGGATTGTATTTAACTTTTATTGTTCAACAAGAATTAAAACACTAGGTGAAAAAAAAAAAAAAATTCTGCTGTGTTGTTTGTTGTTTTTGTGAGTGAACAGGTAAACGTTACAGCGTATGCTTAGTTCCAGTTCAAGCTCTAGTTCAACAGAACCAGGGAGTGGATTTGAACCTGAATTCTATCCAGAACCTGAAAGAACCTTCAGGCGACTAAGGAGACAACAAAGGTTAAGAAGGCAGCAACAACAACAGCAATTTCAGCCACCAATCATGTCGGAACATGGTACTGGTGGTAGAAGCTCTAGAGGTGGACGCACTCCAAGAGGAGGAAGGCACTCTGATGCTGGAGGACGTGGTCGTGGACCACAAACTCATACAGAAACCTATGTTGATGATGAACACTGGCAGAGACAGCAACTCATCAATGCAGGGCCACAAGACATGGTCAATGACAGAGACAGGCCTATGCGTGATTATGCCGTACTCAATCCTGCCCATTTACAAACAGGCATCGCAAGACCACCTATTCATACTGGTCACTTTGAATTCAAGCCAATGATGTTCCAAATGCTGCAGACTGCAGGGCAATTTGGGGGTTTTCCTCAAGAAGATCCTTATGCACATCTAAGGCAATTTTTGGATGTATGTAGCAACTTTGTCATCCCAGGAGTCTCAGAAGATGCCTTCCGACTGAAGCTATTTCCATATTCTCTTAAGGATAAGGCCAAGAATTGGTTGAACTCCTTAGAGCCAAATTCAATTCACACTTGGGATGAGCTAGCTGAGAAATTTCTTGGAAAATACTTCCCTCCCAACAAAAATGCCAAGTTAAGAAATGACATCACTTCCTTCAAACAAAGGGAAGGGGAATCATTGTTTGAGGCTTGGGAAAGATGGAAGGAATTACTAAGAATGTGCCCACACCATGGCATTCCTGTAGTTATTCAAATGGAGACTTTTTATAATGGACTAGATCAACCTACCAGGCTTATACTTGATGCTTCATCAGGCGGTGTCATATTAAACATGTCTTTCTCTGAGGCATGCAGACTTATTGAAGACATAGCCACTCACAATGCCCATTGGCCTTCTGATAGATTCACTCCCGGAAAGAAGGCTGGTGTCCATGAGATAAGTGAAGTAACTGCCCTTTCTGCTCAGGTTGCTTCTCTGACCAACATGATTAAAAACTTGAGTACCCCAAACGTGGCAACGTCTGAAACACAGACTGCTGCAGCTATTGAACCAACACCATCTGGGGGAGTAGTGTGTGTATATTGTGAAGGAGGGCATGTCTACGAAGAGTGTCCCCATAACCCTCAGTCTGTAAACTTTGTATCACATAACAAAGGTAACAGTCCCTTCTCCAACTTTTACAATTCAAATTGGAGAAATCACCCAAATTTTAGTTGGAAGAACAACAATTCTTTGAATGCTAGCGATGCTGCTCCTGCAATACCCCCAGGATTTCCCCCTCAACAACAAAAGCAGTATACGCAGAATAACAACAACAGCAATTTGGAAGCCTTGATGAAAACTTTCATAAGTGATTGTAGGGCGACCTTACAGACCCATGAGTCTTCAATCAAAACTTTGGAGAACCAAATTGGACAGATAGCCTCAGCTCTTACTCAAAGACAGAATGGATCTCTTCCATCCACAACTGAAACACCATCTTCATCAAAGTCAAATGGTAAAGATGTGGTGAATGCACAGGTAAATGCTATCTCATTAAGAAGTGGCACTGAGTATCTAGAACCATCTATGCCTAAGGAATCTGAGGTGCCAGACAAGGAAAAAGGGAAAAACGAAGGTGGAGAAAAAGAGAAGAATATTCCAGATATTGTGATGTCTAAGCCAGACGTTACAACGTCTAGCTCTGAACCAGGAATCAAGACTGTTCCTAAGCTTGTACCTGAATATCCTCCTCCACCCTACCCTCAAAGACTAAAGAAAGCTCATGAAGACAAGCAATTCAGCAAGTTCATGGAGATGCTAAAATAGCTACACATAAACCTTCCCTTGGTTGAAGCTCTACAGCAGATGCCAAACTATGCCAAGTTCCTAAAGGATATCATCACCAAACGAAGAAGGCTAGGGGAGTTTGAAACTATTGCTTTAACTGAAGAATGTAGCTTAATCATGCAGAATAAACTCCCTAGAAAACTGAAAGATCCTGGCAGTTTTACTATACCATGCTCCATTGGAGATTTTTACCTTGGCAAAGCCTTATGCGACTTGGGGGCAAGTATTAACTTGATGCCCAAGTCCATTTATGAAAAACTTGGTATAGGAACTGCCAGACCTACTTCTTTAAGTCTTACATTAGCTGACAAAAGTAGAGTTTATCCTGAAGGCATATTAGAAGATGTTTTGATTAAAGTTGACAAATTTGTTTTTCCAGTGGACTTTGTTATTTTAGATTTTGATGCAGATAAGGAAGTTCCTATCATCTTGGGGCGACCATTTCTAGCCACTGGAAGGACACTCATTGATGTGCAGAAAGGAGAATTAATCATGAGGGTCAATGACCAAGAAGTCAAGTTCAACGTCCTCAACGCACTCAAGTATCCAGAACCTAACACAGAGGAATGTTCTTTTGTGGTTGCCCTTGACCATGTGGTTCAAAAGCAATTCAATAAAGATAATGACCACTTGGAGAAGATTCTGGGAAATGATGAGATTCAAGAGTTGTTATCAGAAGAAGCTGATCCGTTAAACGTTACAACGTCAACCACAGACGTTGTCACGTCTGACTCCCCTATACCCAGGGTGTGGACAAAGAAGTATGAATCTTTGGGGCAAGAAGACTCCAATCTCAAGAAGATAGTACCATCCATTGAAGAACCACCCACTCTGGAATTGAAGGTGTTGCCCGATCACCTGAAGTATGCCTTTTAGGGGAAAATGATTCTTTACCTGTGATCATTTCTTCTAATCTCTCACAAGAGCAGGAAAGTGATCTCATTAGCACCTTGAAAAGGCACAAGAAAGCCATTGGTTGGCAAATGGCAGATATCAAGGGTATCAGTCCCATAATCTGTATGCACAGAATTGTCTTAGAAGAGAATGCAAAGAACAGCATTGAAGGACAAAGGCGATTGAACCCGATAATGAAAGAGGTGGTCAAGAAGGAAATCATCAAATGGTTAGACGCAGGAATCATTTATCCAATTAGTGATAGCTCATGGGTGAGCCCAGTTCAATGTGTACCAAAGAAGGGTGGAGTTACTGTGGTGACCAATGACAAAAATGAGTTGATTCCAACAAGAACAGTGACTGGATGGAGGATATGTATGGACTACAGGAAGCTGAACAAAGCAACCAAGAAGGACCATTGTCCTCTGCCATTTATTGACCAGATGTTGGATAGACTTGCAGGCAAAGAATTTTATTGTTTCCTTGATGGTTACTCAGGATATAACCAGATAGCTATTGTGCTTGAGGACCAAGAGAAGACCACATTCACTTGTCCTTATGGTACCTTTGCCTTCAGAAGGATGCCATTCGGGTTGTGTAATGCACCTGCAACATTCCAGAGGTGTATGATGGCTTTATTCTCAGATTTTATTGAAAAATCCATGGAAGTTTTCATGGATGACTTTTCAGTCTATGGAGACTCATACAAGGCATGCTTGGATAACTTAGAAGGAGTCTTAATAAGGTGTGAAGAAACCAACTTAGTACTCAACTGGGAGAAATGCCACTTTATGGTTCAAGAGGGAATTGTTTTAGGGCACAAGATTTCAAAGAAAGGGTTGGAGGTTGATAAAGCAAAAATTGATGTTATTGACAAATTACCTCCACCTACCACTGTCAAAGGTATTAGAAGTTTCTTAGGGCATGCTGGTTTTTACAGAAGGTTTATCAAGGATTTTTCAAAAATTTCCAAACCTTTGTGTCTGCTGCTGCAACGTGATAACGTCTTCAACTTTGATGAGCATTGTCATGAAGCCTTCCAGAAATTGAAGACTGCCCTTGTAACAGCTCCTGTGATAGTCACTCCTGACTGGTCCAAACCATTTGAATTAATGTGTGATGCAAGTGACTACGCTGTGGGGGCTGTATTGGGTCAAAGGTATGGCAAAATTTTTCACTCTATCTATTATGCTAGTAAAACCTTAGATGATGCCCAGTTAAATTATACTGTAACTGAGAAAGAGTTACTGGCTGTTGTATTTGCTTTTGACAAATTTCGATCATACTTGGTGGGTGCAAAAGTTATTGTTTTTACTGATCACTCAGCCATCAAGTATTTGATTTCAAAAAAAGATGCAAAGCCACGACTCATTAGATGGGTTCTCCTCCTCCAAGAATTTGACTTGGAAATTCATGATAAAAAGGGGGTGGAGAACCAAGTTGCTGGTCATCTTTCTAGGCTTGAGAATGTTGATGCAGGTACAGGTGCAGAAGAGATAAAAGAAAATTTCCCTGATGAAAAACTGCTGACAGTAGCCACAGTAGCTGAAGACGTTACTACGTCTATGACAATTTCTTCAAACGTTATAACGTCTGCTGCTACTGCTCCCTGGTATGCTGATATAGTTAACTTCCTAGTCAGCAAGATTGTGCCTGTGGATTTCAACCATCAGCAAAGAAAAAAATTCTTCCACACCGTGAAGCACTATTTTTGGGATGAACCCTATCTGTATAAGATGTGTCAAGATCAGTTGCTTAGGAGATGCCTTGCTGAAGAGGAACAACTCCATGTATTACAACAATGTCATGCATCACCTTATGGAGGACATTTTGGAGGAACCAGAACTGCAGCAAAGGTGTTACAGTCAGGATACTATTGGCCAACACTCTTCAAAGATGCTCATGAATTAGTGAAAAGCTGTGATAAATGCCAAAGAACTGGAAACATCTCCAACAAGCAAGAAATGCCATTGACAAATATCCTTGAAGTGGAACTGTTTGATGTCTGGGGAATGGACTTCATGGGGCCATTTCCTATGTCTCATGGAAATTTATACATTTTGGTAGCTGTGGATTATGTGTCAAAATGGGTGGAAGCCATTGCATTGCCCAATAATGAGGCCAAATCAGTCAGCAAATTCCTTAAGCAAAACATCTTCACAAGATTTGGTACTCCAAGAGCTATAATCAGTGATGAAGGCTCTCACTTCTGTAACAAGCTGATTGAGAACCTATTGGCTAAGTACGGAGTGAAGCACAAGATTGCTACAGCTTATCACCCACAGACAAGTGGTCAAGCCACTAGTGCAAAATCAGGAAAAGAATTAGACATTTAAAGTCAGGCGCTC
Organism: Astragalus membranaceus; assembly: GCA_039519185.1. NCBI lineage: Eukaryota > Viridiplantae > Streptophyta > Magnoliopsida > Fabales > Fabaceae > Astragalus > Astragalus membranaceus. Next base: position 26,023,472 of record CM076853.1, read on the forward strand.
AGATGCCTGACTTTATATGTTGACGCGGTGGCAAACTTGTAATTAAGAGGCAAAATTCGCGAGTTTTAAAGTCAAGCGAATACACGCCTGACTTCTAAAGTGAAAAAATTGGAAAAAAATTAGACTTTTAAAGTCATGCGCTCAGATGCCTGACTTTATATGTTGACGCGGTGGCAAACTTGTAATTAAGAGGTAAAATTTTAAAGTCAGGCGAATACACGCCTGACTTCTAAAGTACTAAAATATAAAAAAAAATTCACATTCGTTCGCCTCACTCTCAAAATCAGAACACCCCTCTCCTCTCCATTCTCACTCTCACGCGAACGAACCCTAAATGCAAAAAGGAAATCAAAACTCTTCTCTCTAATCCTTCTTCTTCTCTCTATCGGACCGATCCCTTGAAATGGCAGATGCAAATGGGAAAGTAAACGAACATCTGAAAGACAGACAGAGCGACGAAGCGAGAGAGATCAGGAGAAGAGAGAAAAGCAATCGTCACAGAGTCACTACGACAATGTTTTCCGACCCTCCTCCGCGTGCGATGCGCTGTGTCGTGATATGCTCTGCAACCATACCCTTCGCTGTTAACGTTTCCTACTTCGTGATGGTGACTGCCTCTTTCTTTGCGAGTTTCGAACTTGCCTCCTCTCCGCGAACAGAAGAAAGCAGTGAATACAAGTGGTGAGAAATCAATTTCTCTCATTATTTATGTGTAGGTCAAATTGCTAATTTGAATTTCTCCTAAATTTTAAATTTTTCAAACGTCAAACCCTAATTTCAAGTTTCCTATTTAAGAACTAACAAGGTCTATGTTTGATTTATGTTATTCTTTGTTGTTGGTGTCGAGTATGGATGAAGTGGGTTCAGGAAAAATGAGTTACTGTTATCTTCTTTCTAAAGTTTTGTTTAAAATATGATTAGGAAATTAGGGGGTGGGGGTTTCTTTCTAGATTTTGATTCTGGGTGTTTCATAATTTATAGATTCTGTTTCTTTCATAGGGACTGGTTCTAGGGTCATCTGATTCGATAATGCCATTGTTGTTGGCTTCTCCACCACTCTAGCAAGGTGAGACAAAACAAGTTTTTTGTGTTTCTGTGCTTATTTGCTCTCTTTTACTTAATTTATGTCTACTTCTTTACTTAATTCATGTCTACTCCTAGAGCTAATGAAGATGATTGACTACCAGTGCCTGCAGATGAAGGGAAACCTAAAGCTGTAGCCTTTGATGAAATTCATAAGGCTCTTGAAGAGACGAAAAGAGGAATCACAATTGTGACGGTTCAGACTTGGATTGATTAATTTTTCTGATTTTGCTTCATTGGTAATCCATTTCCTCGAGATATATTATACATAAAAATATATTCTATTAGGATCTGTTTTATTAACCAACATGATTATCATTAGCTTTGTTAGCTTCAATGATCAATTGCAGAGAATTTCACACAATTTTGAAAAGTCCTCTTATCAATACAACTATAAATCTATTGCTTTTAGTTTAATTGCTGTGTGGTGTCTGCTAGGTACTCGTTTGGTGTCATTTAATTGCTGTCCTTGATTGGTGTAGTTTGGTGTCATTTTACAGGATATGATTCGAAATGTGTTGGACAAAAAAGAAACACAAGTCAGAGAAGTTATGACACCTCTTGTTGATGTTTAGGGTTTAATTTTTCAGGGTGAGCTACTAGATACTACTCCAGTTCAAGAGTTGGCTCACATGCCTGTGTGTTTTGTGCCAGGTACTTTCTTTCTACTTTTTTATGATTCTATGACTAGTTTTATAGGGTCATGCCCCCTCCTTGTCCCTACTACCACTACTAGGATCAGTTTCTTGTGAGAGGGAGGAGGGTCGTCTGGGACTTTGTAGGAACAGAATGCTTTCTTGCTTCCTTGATATCTTCTTTCTTCCTTTCTCACTCCTTCATTTCCATTTTACACTGTTCTTAAAGCTGGATGAAAAAATATTGAATCAATTTGCTCATGAATTGAGTTCTGTGACAAGAGACATCATTGAACTTTCTGATGAAAGCGAAGTTGTTGACAGCAACAGCATCGATTCCTGCAGAACTACTGCTAGCTTAACAGATGAATCCAACTGTAAATTGTTGAAATCAGCTCAAAGGCATCTTGGGGAAAGAGTTAAATGCTTTGTTTTCATCCAAATGTTCCATCATTACATCTCAAATGTTTGGAGATTTTCCAATTGATCAAAATCCCGAGGAGATAGGATCATTCTCAGATAACTACTCAGGAGTAGAAGACCTCACAAGTTGTTTAGGTGCTTATCATTTTACAACATTGAATCTATATAATTTTGACTGATCATTTAATTTGTTCTAGGAATAGCTAAAGTTCACATAGAAATGTGATACATGTATGAAATTTCGTGCTACTTTTTTTAACCAGATGTCTTCTAATAAATGTTTGGGGAAACTTGCAAATGTTCTGATTATATGTTATTGGATGGTTTTAATTTGATCAGAAAAACTACTTGGATGTATATCGCTTTGAATCTTGGGGTGGAGTAGTAATTCCAGCATATACTATTGGTCAACAGGTTTGCCTTTAATTATCACATCAGATTATATGCAATATCCTTTTATATAATTTATTATTGTGTTGAATTTTTTCTTCATATTATAGAGTTATTGTCATGCCCGTCACAAGCTGTTCACTGTTGTAGATGTCAGATTCCTCTAGGAATTCGATACGAAACAAATCTCAGTAATCAGTATCTTTAGTTTTAAAAAATTATCATACCGATATTCTTGTGTAATCAGTATCTTTAATTTAGTTTGGCTATTAACTTTGAGTTTTTGAGTACTGTAGTGTCCCAACCTTTCGGAGGTTGGAAGTATGTCTTTAATTTCCTGCTTATTTTTGCAGGTGTTGAGGTTTCAACAGAAGATATCAAACATGCCGTTAATGAAATTTTTGAGGAGAACATGGCTTCAATTCTGGAACTACGCTATCGAACAAATGGTAGTTGTTGAATTTTCCCTTCTAATGGATAAAATAGTTATGATTCCCCCTTGTACATTGAACTACTGATCTGTTCAGACTAATAATCTTTGATATCTTAATTTTCATCTTGCTAGTGGGTGAGTTACTTGGGCATGTGCGGAAGAGGCTCCCCTGGTCTTGTTGATACTGATTAGTTGTTTTCCTTTTTTCACGTTGCAGCAAATGGCTGATGCAAAATTGTATGAGCTACTTGGTGATAGAACAGCAGCCGATGATGAAAAGCCTTCTAAAATAAAGAAGGAGAAACTTGCTAAAGTAAAGGTAAGTTTGTTTGCATTTACTTTCTCTCTCTCTCTCTCTTTGCCATTTTTTTTATCACTATGGGTTGCTAGTTACTTGTAATTCCTCTGCTTACCTTTAGGATAAGGCAACACCTGTTGCTACTCCTGAAAAGGCACCTGAAGAAGATCTTAATCCATATTTGATATTCCCCAATCCAGAGGAAAATTTGAAGGTATTTATTTTCCTTATTTTAAGTTAATTACATGCTCATTCCATTTTTGTCATGTTGAGTTTCATGTTGATTTCAGGTGCATACTGAAGTTCCTTTCAGCGATAATACTATTCTTAGATGTTGCAATTCAAAGGGGCTTCTTGACAAACACTTGAAAGAAACAGGTGGGAAAGTTAGGACCCGTTTTCCACCTGAACCAATGGATATTTGCATATCGGTCATGCCAAGGTATGCAGCAAGTATCACATAAATGCTTGTTATCAGTTCAGTTTAGTACCATGCATAACTGAAACTAACTGACTATAACTGACTATTTGCATATCGGTCATGCCATGGCTTCAATATATATCACAAAAATCTGCTGATATCATCTTAAGGAAGCTCCTAAAGTCAGCATACATGGCTTCAGTATATGAAAATTTAAAGTATGAACAGTTTAATTTGTGTTCCTATATGTGTCTTTTGTTACAAATTAAGGAACTTGAAGAGCTTGAGGCTCTTCTAGCTAATTTTGGAGTCTCACAGGTCTTCGATTATTTTTGGAAGGTAGAAAAAGAGACCACCTGGGAATTGATTTGTAAATAACCGTTTACAGATCTAAATGTTGTTTGAATTATCTTGAGTTCGGTGTTGTCTGAGATGCCCTTTGATTTTTTAAGCTTTGTTTTTTAATTTTGTTGCCCTAATCATTTAGCTATTTCTTGGTTACTTTTCCGTAGAACTGTCCAGATTACATAATTTTTTGAAATTGTTGACTAATGTCTGTGTGTGTTGATTGCACGAAATATCATCGATTATTTCAAGTAATTTACCATTAGCCATGCCTTATGTGTTTTTTGAAAACCCTTTGTTTTTATCCTTCAACGCCCTTTTAATTAGTACTTACCTGTATTAGCCATTTTAGGTTGTGCTGAATGCAATGTTTTATGTTTTCGTCTTTCTAATATTCATATCCATTATGAGGTCCCTTTAAATTGGTATTATTTGGCTCAAAATCACAATCTGATGTTTTGTTTCGGATGCTTTTTTGTAATTATAAATTATGGTTTTGAATGAACTGGCTTGGTTTTTATCTATTGTATTATTGTAATTATAATTATTACTTTACAGGTTGAACCTGGTCACACTATTCTTGTACATGCAGCAGCTGGTGGAGTTGGATCCCTATTGTGTCAGTGGGCAAATGCTGTTGGAGAACAGGATTATGCCTGATGGTGTGAATGCAAAGGTAAACTGAGTTTGGATATGCATAATTGAAACTGAGTTAGGGCAAGTATGGAATCATATGCATTGAAACAAAACTATTGTTTTCCTATATACAATACTATTGTTTTCTCTGTTTTTTTTTTGCTGTATACATTACACACACTGATACGCGGTTTTAAACCAATTTCATCAATCACGTGTATCCAACTGTTTTTAAAGTTCCAATCTTGTCTCTTTTCGTTTCCCTCTTGGATACATATATGCCTGCAAATCAACTTCATTAGCCCAAAAGTTAATTTCATTTACACATTACACTTTGTCATTCTTCAAATGCAATTATTTTTCTTGAAAAACTTGTCCATTCATTTATATATCTAATTAATATTTGTATCAGATATGGGAATCATGATATCACCCTTTAAGGGAATTGTTCAAGATTTCAAAGGAAGAGTTGAATGCTATAAACAAGATTGGGTCTGTGCAATATGTTCTTGTGTTGGGTAATTCATTATTCTTTATACATACTTTATACTTACTAGGACTAGGACTAATGTTGTGTCTTTATGAGCAATATCAACTCATTCATACTTCTTTGAATAACTAATGGCAGCATATTGACTCAAGCAGATTGTATCCTTTGTTTTCGTGCCTTTCTTTAATCGTTCTTGTTTTTCTTCACATGTCAATGTCTTCTTTGAAATAATATAATCTAATTCTTTAACTCCAGCATAGCAGCTAGTGTTGATTGGAATGAAGTGCGTGAGTACTAGTTTTTTTTTTTCTGATTTATTGATTTTTTTGGTTGATGTTTGTGTATGATGAATTCATGGGATTCGGATTTCCCCTACAGTCAGCTCATTTTTTTGTTCAATGTTTCCTAGTTGATTCGATTTGTCCTATCTCAATCTCAATTCTCTTGTGCTTGATGATAATTTGACCAGATTTCTTGGGGGAAAGAGGCACTCCTCATTGGAGGGAAAACAGACCCTGGAAATGACAAAATTTCTGGTTCAGCTCTATCCTTCGCACATGTAATAGCTTTATCCTGATTCATGATGTAGAGTTGTTCCAATTATCTCTTTTCCTTTTGTAGTATGGGCATTTGATACAGAGACAAAGTGCTGGTGGTCACTCATGGAAGCAAAGGGAGACAGAGTTGTTCTAATTCATCATCCACTGGATTGGCCTCTCACCTTAGAAATGAATCTTCCCAACGTTTCATTGACTCCATTGCTCGACAAAGTCTAGCATCCGCAATTGAACATGGTTCTGAGCGGAAAATTTGGAGGGACAATTAGCAGCTGCATTAGCAAGCAGAGAAGCTGCTGAGCAAGATATGGAGAAAAAATTGACTGATACACTAAAGGAAATTGAATTACTGAGAGAAGCTTGCCGGTGCAGAGGGTATATATGGTATTACATTTGATGTATAAGTACTTGCATGCCTGCAAAATTCTATTGTTGTTGACTTAGTAATCTTTTTAGTAGGAATTGCACTCAAGTATTGCTTTTGTATGTTATTCTCACATTATTTTGGTTTAATGAATTTAATGCATTTAGCTTTTGTACTTTTAATTATTCTGTTATTATATATATTATCACTATTATATATATTACCATGGATTAGATGTTGATGGGGATCCCATGGAAATCTGGATAAAACCAGGGTGTATATGAGATTAATCTATTGTGCTTCAAATATTCTCCTAATAATATTATCAAGAGAACATAATTCGTATAACCAGGGTGTATATGAGATTAAACCAAAAATTTGAAGAAAAAAAAACTTTTAGAGTCAGGCGCAATAATGCTTGACTTTAAAACTACTTACGAAGTCAGGCAACAATAAATGCTTGACTTTAAATCATACTTACGAAGTCAGGTAACAATAAATGCTTGACTTTAAATCATACTTACGAAGTCAGACAAGAATAAATGCTTGACTTTAAATCATACTTACGAAGTCAGGCAATAATAAATGCTTGACTTTAAAACAGACTTACGAAGTCAGGCAAGAATAAATGCTTGACTTTAAATCATACTTACGAAGTCAGGCAACAATAAATGCTTGACTTTAAATCATACTTACGAAGTCAGGCAAGAATAAATGCTTGACTTTAAATCATACTTACGAAGTCAGGCAATAATAAATGTTTGACTTTAAAACAGACTTACGAAGTCAGGCAAAATAAATGCTTGACTTTAAAACTGACTTACGAAGTCAGGCGAAATAAATGCTTGACTTTAAATCAGACTTACGAAGTCAGGCTATCGCTTGACTTTAAAACTCCTGACATACAAAGTCGACTTAATAAAAGTCAAGCGGACGCCTGACTTTAAATCCCCTTTTCGCCTGACTTTAAATCCCTTTTTTGCACTAGTGAGCAGAAATTTCCAACAGAGAAATTAAAAGAATACTTGAGAAGATGGTTGGTCCAAACAGGAGGGATTGGTCCCTGCACCTTGATGATGCATTGTGGGCGTACAGGACAGCATTTAAGACACCACTGGGCATGTCAGCATACAAGTTAGTCTTCGGAAAAGCTTGTCACCTGCCCGTTGAACTCCAACACAAAGCTCACTGGGCACTGAAGCAACTGAACTTAGATCATTCAAAGGCTGGAGAAGCAAGGCTCCTTCAACTAAATGAGCTAGATGAATTCAGGCACACTGCCTATGAGAATTCAAAAATGTATAAGGAGAAAACCAAGAAGTGGCACGATCAGAAAATTCAAAGAAGGGAGCTAGTAGAAGGACAATCAGTTTTGTTGTTTAATTCAAGGTTAAAGTTGTTCCCTGGGAAGTTAAAATCAAGATGGTCAGGACCTTTCAAGCTAGTAAAAGTCTACCCTCATGGTGCTGTGGACCTGTTTGATGAGAAAACTAATTCCATTTTCAAAGTCAATGGCCAAAGAGTGAAGCATTACCATGGAGAACATGTGGTTAGGGACAAGACCACAGTGGCTCTCAACAACCCCTGAATTCAAAAAAAAAAGGGGATAGTCTGGCTGAAGACTCTTAAAGCAAGCGCTCTTGGGAGGCAACCCAATGGTTTTAACTAACCAGCAATTTTGTGTCTTTAAATTTTTTGTTTTGTGCAGGACGGGGAGCTGAAGTAGTATAAACGTTATAACGTCTCTGCGTGTCTAGGATGTTGTCACGTTCGCTGCCTGGGTAAAGTTTTAAATGAAAAAAAAAATAGAAAAGAAAATGAGTCAAGCAGTTTTCAAACGAAACAATTTTTAATAAAAATGATTTCTTGAGACGTGACTGCCAAAGTGACCATGACGTCACTTCCAACGGTTACCCCTTTTTCCCAAACCCACGCCACCACCTATTTCTCAACTTCCCATAAAACCTCCCCAATGAACACACACCAGTTACAATCATCAAAACCACATTCATACACTTTCAGAAACCGCAATCTTATCCCTTCTCCCAAATCCCAAATATCAAATCTCAAATCCCCCACTCTCCAGAAAACTCATTCAATCACCATGACAAAAACCAAGCAAGCTGCAGTAAAATCATCTGGTAAAGGAAAGAATGTCAACCCAAGTTCTTCCTCAGTTCCAATTCCAGAAATCCCCATTTCTTCAAAGAAGAAAGACTTGCTGCCAGAAAGGGGATTCAGCTTGGAAAACCCAAATCCTGACTTTATCGCAACAGTGGCAGCATTGGGATGGCAGAAATTTGTAGTTCACAGAAAGGAATACATTGCAACTCTGGTGCATGACTTTTATAAAGGAATCGTTGAAAGAACCGATGGAGAACTTTCAAGCACATCCATCGTTCGAGGTGAAGAAGTCAAATTTGGTGTAAGAGTCATAAATGACTACTTTGGGCTAGGTTACTATGGCAAGGCAGTTGAGGTGAAGCAAAAGACTTACGGAGTGGCAGAGATGACTGAAATCAAAGAAAGGATATGTGTTGAAGGAGCTGTTTGGGAGCGAAGAGGCGACCATGGGAATGAATTCAAAATTTTGAAGAGATACCTTTGTGATGAGGCCAGTGCTTGGTTTCATTTCATTAGGCATTGCTTGATACCCACTTCTCACACTCTCTGGGTTGATAAAGAGAGGCTGATTGCTATTGATGCCATTATGTCAAGAGATAAGATTGAGGTGGGTAAGCTCATCAACAGGGAGATAAACAAATGGCAGAACAGGAAGGATGGATACCTATACTTCCCTTGTTTAATCACTGATCTCTGCATGGAAGCTGGAGTGGAGATTGAAGCATCTGAGCTAAGAGAGGAACCTCAAGGGGCATTCTCTACAAAGTTCAAAGCTAGGCAGAGAGCTGCAGATGCTACCACGTCAGTTGATGCACAGACGTTACAACGTCTGGTGGACCAGCAAAACAGCCTAGCCAAGTTTGTCAAGGAGCAATTTGAGTGGCAAAAGAAGGTAAATGTTCAGACAACAAAAGGCAAGATGGTGATTGAAGAGCCAGTACTTCCAGATTGGATGCAAGAGGAAGATGAAGACAACATACTCCTATCAACAATGAACCTCAGGAAAGTGAAGAAGGAAAAAGTCAAGAAAACAAGAAAACCAGCCACAAAAAGAAAGAGCCCAGCAAAGAAAGAGCAGAAGAAGGTAAGTAGTGAGGAAGAAGAGCTTAAATCAGCTGATATGGATAGCATCAGTGAGAGTGATGCAGAGGAATCAAAGAAGGTGAGTAGGGAAATCCTAAGTGATGATGAGGAAGAAACACATTCAGAAGAGAAAGGAAGTTCCAGTGATAAGACTGATATTGAGGCTGACTCTCCACCAACCCAAACACTCAAAGAACCAGCCCAACCCACACCTCCATCACCAAAAGACAAACAACCCCAACCCTCGGCTAAAGAACAACCCACCCATGACCAAAACATCCCCAAAACACCACAATCTGAACCTCAAGATCAACCCATTTCAAAACCAACCCCCACTCAACCTGAACCAACTAAAGAGCCATCACAACCATCCATTCCAGAAGTAACCAGTGCAGACGTGACTACGTCTGAACCATCTGCTGTTGAAACCAACCCAGACCCACAACTCATCCCCCCACCCAAAAGGCAAAGATTCAAGACTGTACCCACCCAGAGTCCATTTGGGAAGAAGAAAAGGCGTGAAGTAGCCGCTGCAAGTGAAAAAGCAAGACATGATGAAGAAGAAGAACAACTAGTTGATGCTCCTGCAACCAAAAGGCAAAAGTTGCAGGTAAAAAAGAAATCTGAAGTTGCTAAAGACAAGCCAGCAACAGCCACCAGTGCAGCATTTGTCGCTGCTAGTGGTTCAGAGAATGCTCCTGCTGTTGTTGCTGAAGAAAAAGCTGCAGACGTTACAACGTCTCATGAGCCAGAGGTTGAAAAAGCCCAGGGGGAACCCAAAGAGCAGCAACAGATTCATCCTGCAGAGCTGGAAAAGCAGAAAGCATGGGAGGAAGCAAAGAAAAGAGTTGCTGAGAGCAGTGTAAAGAAGCCCCAAGAAACTGAAGCCTCAGTTGATGCTGGTGATGGTGAAGGAGAAAAGAAGAAGAAGGAAAAGAAAAAGAAGACTGTGCAAGCAAGCATCCCAGCCAGACAAAGTGGAAGGCTCAGGTCTGGTGCTCTGAACAAGTAAGTTAGCCCTCTTTTTAGCAGTAGAATAGTTATAGTTTGCAATTTCAGTACAAATAAATAGCTGTCCAGACGTTACAACGTCTGGAGAGTTAGTAGTCAGTAGTTGTTTTGTTTCTGTTTTGTGTGAATGTTCCTCTCTCATTTTTCAAAATTCAGTGAGCAGTGGGGACACTGCTCATCTTTTTGTTTGGGGGGGAGGATCATTTTTATGTTTCGTGTATGCTTGAAAGCAAATGCAAAATCAGTTTACTTCCCTACGCGAGTAATCATCAAAAAAATGTTTCTCTTTGGGCTAAATCTAAGAATGACTTGGTGTGAATGTGTGTGAGTAGCTGATGCATGCTTAAATGAATAGAATTGATTACTGCTTCCACACAAACTCTGTTTTGAGGAAAACCTAGTTAGCTAAGGACTAATTGATGCAAAGCTAGTGCTGGTTGACTATGGTGATGGTAGAACTTGATTAAAAACTCAGAGTAGCAGTAGAAGCTAAGTTTGGGGGTATATCAGGTTGTACTAAGGCTGGGTGCAAAGACTGTAGGATGATTAGTGCTTGTGTAGTGTGAGTGCAACGTTGTAACGTCTACCCGTAACGTTATAACGTATGCCGTGTGTGTTTGTGTGTTGTGTTCTGTGTTATCAAACGTTGTAGCGTCTCTCCTATAAACGTTATAACGTCTACTCCAAAAAGACCAAAAAGTGTGTGTTGTTTCAAATAAGTGGAAAAATCCACATGTCCTCTGTGTTTGCTGCAATTTCCCGAAACAAATACTGGGTACCCCAAATATCTCAATCCAAAATTGTCAAATCCAAAGGATCAAAAAGGAGAAAATCACAAAAACTCCAAACCAAAAGTGAAGTGAATCAAATGAAAGTTGCTCAGTAATGAGGGGTTGCAGTCCTCTGTGTGTTTTACGTTGTAAAAGTAGTTTGCACTAATCTAGTCCTAGCACCCAAATTAAGACCCTTTGTCGTGCTTAAAATAACCCTCATGTCTTATGTGAAAATGTTAGCCTACTCCTTGTTTTGAAAGATGTTATACTCTCACCATATGGAAACCACTCTTTCATAGGCTAGGGTAGCTTCTGAACCTAGCTAGGAAAAGAATTGATACAAAGATCACACACTCACTTTGGGCAGTAATGAATCTAGAATGTAATTGTGCATTGGTGCGTGAGTGTGTAGTGTAAGTCTGAAGAAATTAGCCCCTTGAAGAAAATTTTTGAATAGATGAGCAGGGTGTAAACTGTTGGTGTATTTAATTTCTTGCATCTTTTCATATGTTGTATTTCAATTGCTTGAGGACAAGCAATGGTTTAAGTTTGGGGGTGTGATAACTCATATTTATATGAGTTAGTTATACTTATTCAAAGTTAAATCATGCAAGTTCTCTGGCAATAGTAGGTTGTTTCTAGTAAAGTTTCTGTTAGTTTATTGCTTTTAGTTAGAAAGGGGCTAAATTACAAATTCTAGGCATTTTGGTGCCAATTGACGCCTTTGTGAGCGTTTTGATGCTTCTTGTGTTTGTGCAGTAATCCAAACGTGGCAACGTCTATCATCACGTCTGAAGAAGGGCAGCAGAGCAAGAAAATAATATCTCATTTTGGCGCGCATGTAGTGATGGTCAAAGATCTGGAAATGAAGAAGATCTTCTCTCTCCTCAGCGCTGACACGGCTGACGCACTGTAGCAGTGCGGTGTCACTTCAGGGCAGAGTCAACTCGCAAGCAAACTTGGAAGGTGGGGAATGACATCAGCAAGCATGTGACCCTCTTTTAACCATGGCTATTCTCTCTCTACAAAAAGGCAAGGGTGCACCATGCGGAATACACACGACTCCATTCATCATCCACCTTCCTCCATTTTTCAGAGATAGTTTTTCTAAAAGAAGTTCTGGACACAGACTTCTTCATTTTAAAATTTTCTCAAGGCCCCAAGTTCCATCTTCATTCGCAACCATTACTGTTAGGCTCAGACGTTGTAACGTCTTTACAGCGTGCATGAAGGAAGGCCACCTAGGCGTATCTTTTGCGTTTAGTCTCCTTTTCTCTATGTACGGTATTTGGATTTTAACTCCTCTTATTTCTGTAAGGATGCTCATCATGAGCTAAACATTGGTAGTTGGGTTGTTGTTTTGCATGTAATGAACCTCTAGTTTAATGTTATGAAGTATTGATGATTATGCGTTTTAAATCTTTGCATGTTAATATTTCCAAACTTGTTTTGAACTGATCACTTAAAATAAGTAGATTCATAGGTACAGACATGGTCTATGAAAAGAACTCAAAGATTTATGTGAATGAAAAGGTGCACTAAAGACATTTAGGCATTTTTATCTAAGTCTAGACATAGAATGGATAATAGTTCATAGGACATTGCTGTGGGAACTTAAAATACAGGAGTAGGCCTACTTAGAACCTAGACATAGGAATTCTAGTACTTGAAGCTCTGACGTTTTGTGACTGAAAAGCACAGCTCTTTCGCAACAGCGTTCAAACGTTATAACGTCTATACAACATAGCATTTGTGCGTAATAACGTGTAAACGTTATAACGTCTGACTAGAGGAGATTTACTTGCATGCAGCAATCCAACTCATACTATTCCATATTCACAACCACTTCTTGTTCACATGCTTTATTTATGTTATTAGTCTTGATACCAACTTTTAGTGCCGATTTGTTACTTGTTTCACTTATGTTTTAAAGACTTGAATTCTGAAAGTTAATCAATCCTCGTGGGAACGATCTCTTACTTTTATCCACTTTATTACTTGTACGACGTGTATACTTGCACTGATATTGCGATTATAACACACACGAGCGCAAACAGTCACCCCCGAGACGGCACCTGGTCCCGTGTGACCAGGCCGCGTGGCAGCGACCACGCAATCAAATAATCCGCGATCGACCAGGTTACGTTCGACCACGCTGGGGGGCAAGGAATCAAGCCTTAGCCCGCCCCCAGGCGACCCAGGCTTGGGGGGCAACTGTTCTGGAGTGGGCTCGAAGCCCAATTTTGATCAGTAGGCCCAGCGCGGCCCATCATCTGCCTTGCTCCGCAAGATGCGGCTGATCCCGTAAAATCCGCAACGGCTAGAACGCCAGCCTTATATATACCACACCAGCATGTGGCTTCAGGTATGTTTTACTCACCTTGTGACCCTGCCCGTTGAAGCACCTCTGACTTGAGCGTTGGAGTGCCTTTGCAGGTACCACCCGCGTGCGGCTTACCACTCGGTCCTTCATCCCAGCGACCGAGCAGAATCATCAGCAACAACCCATCGTATTGATCAGGTACGATCAATATGTATAACAACAACCTTAATATATATATATATATATATATATATATATATATATATATATATATATATATATATATCAACCAAAACATTAATCATCAATAGTAAGGATGAATGTATGAAGTGCAACATGCATGTGGTACCATCATCGTCAATAATTTTGCCAATTGGGCACATCGTCAATATTTGAGCCTTATCATCGTCAATAGCTCGAGGCCGAAGCCTTACATCGTCGATATATGCATATGTAATGCATGTGACTCATGAACAACCAGCAGATCATAATCATCACAACAACAACATCGTCCATATCATCATCATTAATTGGCCATTAGACCCATCGTCATTAATAACATCATTATCATTTGGTCATTAGACCCATCGTCATTAACATCAACATGGCAACACAAGGTTGGCTTCCAGAAACTATCAGAAAAATAATCAGTTTTCACCTTAAAGTAGAATATACATATAGAGGATTGAATAAGCTTCGCAACGCACTTTGAAGCACTTAAAACGGACACCCGAGTAAAAAGATATGTCAAAAACAAAATAGGAACAAAACTGAGACACATGCTGAAAATGGCGCCCAGGCATTGGGCGCCTAGCAGGGAATAGCGGCAAACAAAACTGGCGCTGGCCAGCAACACTGGCACCCAGGCGCCCCCCTGCGCCAACATCCTGGCGCAACACAAAAACTGGCGCAGCAACACAAACTGGCGCCCTGAAGCAACCTGCGCCACTCTGGGCGCAACACAGACAGCAACACAGACAGCAAAAACTGGCGCAGAGGCAACCTGTGCCACATCTGGGCGCAACACAGACTGCAAAAACAAGCGCAGAGGCAACCTGCGCCACATCTGGGCGCAACACAGACAGCAACACAAATAGCAAAAACTGGCGCAGAGGCAACCTGCGCCACATCTGGGCGCAACACAGACAGCAACACAGACAGCAAAAACTGGCGCAGAGGCAACCTGCGCCACATCTGGGCGCAACACAGACAGCAACACAGACAGCAAAAACTGGCGCCAGGAGGCAACATTGGCGCCAGCACTTAGACAGGAACAGCAACACAAAAACTGGCGCAGGCAGCAACATTGGCGCCAGCACTTAGACAGGGACAGCAACACAACAACACAAAATGGCGCCCTTGGCGCCTAGGCTCCTCCTAAATCCAATTTTTCTAGATTTTCACGTGTTCAACCATCAACAATAATTACAAACACCACATATTCATCCTAACATCGTCAAATACACAATTTATCAAGCACCTAACGTGCTCTCCAATCACCTTATACAACTAACAAGTCAAATACCTTTCAACAAGCACCTAGCATGCATCAAATCATCATCAATACATTCTTACATAACAAACAACATCAATTCACTCGAAAATCACAACCAAGAGTGACATAGATCCTAACCCCGCATACATCCCATTATAAACCCTATTATAAAGCAAGACCCACCCTTACCTTATATTAGGCGAGCACCACTTCCCTTGAGAAAGTCACCTACAGAACCTCAGCAACAAAGGCGCCTCTTCTCTTCTCCTTGATTCGCGAACTCTCCTCCTCTCCTCTTCTCCCTTGTGCGCGCCGTACCCTTCCCTCTTCTCCTCCCTCTATTTGCCGCCCCTCCTTCTCTCTTTCTCTCCTCCTCGCAATTTCTTTCTTTTTCCTCTCCTATGCGAAATGCCTTCACCTCACTAACACTCCCTCATGCGCCTACATCTTGGGCTTGGATCGCGGGCTTCCTCCAACTTAAGCCCGGTCACTAGCACCACCCCCCCTGATTTAATAAAATACAATTTTATTTTTTCTAATATTTTTCCACAACCTAATTCCCAATAATTAGTTAAATAAATAGCCAATTATTTTTGGGGCGTTACACCCTACATGGAGAGTTGTAGGCTTTGAGGCCAGCAAATGTTGTCTATAACACGGCAATCATAAATGTGGTTATTGGAACTGCAATAAGTCATGTGGAGGGCTGTGAATGATGTAGATAGGATTCGTCCCTCCTACATAACAGGAGTTATGTCTTGGGCCTATCGATAGAGTGAGAATGTGGAAATTCATGGCCATGCTTAAATGGACCAAATATGATATTGGGTCTATTGGTAATTACGTGTCTACTCTGGGATCGATTAATAAATAATTGGACTTTGAAAGTATGACACAATGTGACTTATGTTCAATTAGAAATTTGGACGAAGGGACAATTAGTGCACAGTCTATAGTAGTCGCGGTAAGGTTAAAGTCGTATCACCGATTTTCTCATTAGTTGGGTAACAATGATGCATTGCTAGATGCCGCTCATTGTTTATAATATTTAATATTAGTTTTATAATTATTTTTATATTAATATCTTACATTATTGCCAATTAAGTGGGAGCATATAGGGTCACCCGATAGAACGGTTAAATTGAAAAACCATTATTTAATTAAATAAGAATTTAGTTAAATAACAAATGAACGTGGCTCGCAATGTACAAGCCCACTAGAGACACATAAGATAGGGCTTGTACAATACAAGGCCCACTAGGTCAACAAAGTGGATGAGAGAACACATAAAAATGTTGATGTGTGAAAACTTAACCTAATTAGCTCCATATAAATATATACTTGCGGTCACAATTTTCACAATAGGTACATTGATGAACGCCGCAACGTCGTTTCCCCAGTTCTACAAGGGTATTCCTCTCCGTTTTCATTCCTCCCATTCTTCCTCTCGCTCTCTCCCTCCCCCTCTCTCTATTATTGTCTTTTGGAAAGAGTTGTAAGGAGGGTCTTTCACTATCTATATATCGATCATATAAGGTATGTTCACCCATAAACAACTACAATATTGAATTGATTATGTTGATATGCATAGGATAGTTATATCAGTTGCTACTTTGTTCTGCTTATCCCAGTTCTATAATCGTGGATAATCCTCGGTCATTCATCATATTCAATTCTTTATTCCATCAATTTTTTGTTGACTACTTTTATCCTTTTTAATTTTTGGTGTTTTTTCAATGCAAGATCCCCAAGGGAGGCAACAAAACGTAATTGATCGGATGGAAATCATTGATTTTGTCCTATGTTTCTACGCTGTCTCAAACATAGATCTCCAACGACTGTGATTTACTTGATTAAAACAGTCTCAATTGTTAAAAAGGTAATAATCTTGAAATTGCTTTTATATTCTCCATCATATTTCCTACAATAATCTTGAAATTGATTTCCTTGATACATACAGACATACATATTCTTCTTCATATTTCCTACAATTGATTATGAATTAACTGCTTTTATTTCGATAAATAATATGTTTTTTTCAATTTAATTTGTAGGTTTTATAATTTTACAAATACAAAATATTTTTTGTTCATTAAGATATAGCCTAGAACAGGTATAGTATACGATGTAATTCTAAAGAAAAGAGGAAGAAATCAACAATATTTTCCTAAAACATAGATCTTTCTCGTCTCCATTAACATTGAACATTGAATATTTAATAAATGGTCCATAAATTTTAACTTCACCCATCAATTTCCCAATGTTTGTGGGCCGACTAGAGAGATTAATTTTTTAAGGACTAAATTGAGGATTTTACTCATTTATCTTTTAAGGATCATATTGTAAACTATACTCTTTCTTTTGAAGAACTATTACCACAAACTAGATTGGTTTTTGGAAAATTTCTACCTGATCTTTTATGGTTAGTTATTACTTCTGCTTTAAAGAAGGTACAATTTTGTGTAAGATCTATCCAAAATAAAATTGTTTATCAAATTTTGGGGACTGATAATTCTGATTCACATATAAATATTGTGAACTTGAAAGTAAAAGAAGGTCACATAATATCCTCAGTTGCATTACCATCTTAGGAAGATGAGGTGTCAGTACGTTATTATTATTAGGTGAGGCCTAGGTTGCCTTTGGAAAAATATGGGTAATTTACTCAAATTCTATTATTATGATACCGTATTATAGTAGCTTACTCAAATTCTTGTTTGTGAACAGCATTTGGTTCATGGCAAGCTGTGGAGCTAATAAAAATTGAGTCAGGAAAAACGACATTGCATTTCATTGATAAACAACAAATGCAAGGTTACTTCTCTGATCTTTGGATAAGATCAAGAAAAGCTACTTTATCAGATTGCTCTAGCTTTTTACGACCTAGGGTTGACATTTGTGTCCAATCATCATCATTTCAATACAATGATAATATATTAAACTCTATCTCTTATACTTCATTTTTTTGTAATTTGTTTGTGTTGCTTGATGCAAAAATAAACTTTGTGCAAAGAAAACCTCATAAATCTCACTGGACATGTTAATATGGAGATTAAAGCAGTTAGTTAGATCAAATCTCCATTCTTCAAAAGCTTAAAGCAGTTGCTTGATGGAATTTATCTCAAGATTGCACCACAATTCCACAAACTAGAAAATTTCTATCTGATCTTTCATGGTTAGTTGTTACATTTGCTTTAAAGAAGATTCCATTCTGTATAAAATCGGTGCATAATAATAAATGTTATCAACTTGAAAGTAAAAAATGGTGAAATAATATCCTTTGTTGCTCAAATTAAAGTATCTTCTCAAACCAACAGAACTCACCCTGATGTTGATGATGATCATGACCATGAAAATGCACAATCACATGAAGATGAGGTGTCATCAACAAATGAAGAAGTGGCTTTGGGTTTAAGACGTTCAAAACGTAGGAACATACAACCTAAACTTTACGTAGGTTGTCTTGTTTAAAAGTTAGAGGTTGGTTATGTTAGAACTTATCCATACAAGAGAGCTCCCAGAGACAAAAATAGTGATGATGATGAGTCATTACCAAAATACCCTTCTAGAGAGGATGTTTTTAACAGTGGTCAAAAGGTTAATAAGGTCAATTCTTGCAAGGTAGGTAGGAAGAAAAAATCCAAAGGGGAGTGTCAGTAGCATCAGCCTTCAGCCCAGCAAGTCTACTTGCCCAGCAAGTCTACATGCCCAGTAAGTCTCCACACCTAACCATTCACCTAGAAAAGCAAAGTAAAATTCACAAACAAGGGAGGATTTTCGAAGCCTAGTTGTTTCTCAGATTTAAAATTCCACCGAAAAGAAAATAAGAGTGATTTATCAGATTGCCTCGTAAAATTACCTCCATTTTCATCTTCCCTAAACCAACAACAAACAAATACAATACCCATATATACAAACAGATACAATAGCCCCTATTTAAACAAAATAAATAATTTTCAGAAAATAAAGAAAACTATTGTTTTCCAATAAAATGGAAAAATAAGCATTTTTTTAATTAATATAACTTTTGCACAACTAATTAGAAGGTAACCTTTCTTAGGAAAAATGCCGTGGGGTGCTAACACCTTCCCGACGCATATCCGACTCCTAAACTCGAATCTGGTCTCAAGGACCCTTATCCAAACCCAAGGGATTTACTAATCTTTTCCCATATAATTAAACGTTGGTGGCAGCTTCATTCCAAAATTTCGAAAAATTCTTTCCCGAATTTTTTGGTCGCTACAAAGACTAATGGTGCTACTACTACAACTGCTGACGTGTTTCAAAGCCATTCCCGAATATTTGCCAAAGGAAGAAGTGTGGGAGGCCACAGAGAAGAGATTCCTCAATTGGTGGCAGGAGCTTGAGGCTCGAGATGCCCGTGTATCTCCAAAACATTCTTCACTTGGTATCTGACAGCTCCCCTTATTTTATTAAGAGTGGTATTTTTTATAAGCCATATATAATGGCATACAATTTTGAGAGTGGTGAATCAACAATCACCACAAAAAAAGAGACTAATAGTGGCGCTTGTTTCGCGGCGGGTACATCCAACCGCCGTCGCTTAACAACATCTGCGGCGGTTCACTATAACCGCCCTAAACCAACAACACCGGCGGCGGTTCAAAGTCCTCTCGCGGCGGTTCTATTTCTTCAGAAAAATCAAGCGCGAATATGTTTCGTTTCCCAGCGATTCTCAAACACACTCCACTCCACTAACACTAATCAAACCCTAACCCTTTCATCTCTGAGGCGAAATTGTTAGGAATCCATTCATCTGAGGCTTCAAGAACAGAAACCCTTTACGATTGAGGTACAACTCATTTCATCTTGTTTCATCTTGCGCTGATTGTTGTAAGAAATCGTTGTTGCTCCTTTCATCTTGCGCTGATTGAGGTAAGAAATCGTTGCTGCTCCTTTCATCTTGCGCTGATTCATCTTGTTACGTTCATCTTGTTTCAGGTACAAACAGAAACCCTTTCATCTCTTCCTCGTTGTCCGTTCTCTTGCTTCAGGTACGAACCCTTTCTAGTTTGTCTTCGTTTCTTCCTCTTTGTAACTTAATGATTTGTTTTCCCTTTTGGTTTGATGTATTGGAATGAAAATGTTTGGGGCCATCTGCTGTTGTTTTCCCTTAATTAAAATGACTTGTCTTCGTTTCCCTTTTGAAACAATTTTGGTTTGATTGAGTTGGAATGAAAATGTGTTGTTTGGTTGTGATTATTGTTTTGAGATATATGAGTTTTGTGTCTGATTTTGTTGTTAAAATTGGTTAATTTTGTGGGGATCTCACGATGGGTGATGATTTTGTAATTTTCCATTGTTTGCTGTGATCATGATAAGCTCCAGGGACATTTTGTATTGTTTCTTTCACTTTATTGTTCAAAGAAATTGTGGTGTAGATTTTTGAATAGGCGAATTTGTTGTTGAAGTGATTAGTATAGCTTTCTGGGTTATGAGGTCAAGATATTGGTGGATATTCATTTTGGGTATGTGGATGCAAGTGTTGGCTAGTGGTAGTGGTGCTAAATGGAAAATTGGTTCAATGGTTAAAACTTAGGAGTATAAGGTGGAGATGACAGTTGGTGGTGAGGTTTATGGGATGAATTGCTTCTTTTTCTTAATCAAGGAAGGAGTGTAGGACAATGTTCTGAGTCTATTTCAAACTTTAATAGTTAATACTAATGTTCTGTTGGTATTACTAATAGTCTAATGTTTGAGCCATCTTGAGGTTTAATCTCATTGATAGAGAAAAGATTGGCTGTCATTTTTTTATTTGTTAAGTGTCTTACCTCCATGTAGGTGATAACCATGTTATCTATCAGATAATAACTTTACTTTGAGTGCCTTACTATGAAGTGTCTTACCTCCATGTAGGTGATAACCGTATGTTTCAGCAATACTAGCAACCACATATATTTCATGATTATTGAGTAGTTGACTATTTCTGGAATTTGCTTGTATAAAATCCTTTCTGGAATTTGAGTTGTTGTTTGTTTCTTGATTCTTGGAATTTGGCTCTGAAATTTGACAGTAAAGCATAGTGCCTCAAAAAATAGGAAATCGTAGGATTGGGATGGGGTTTCAAAGAGGAATCTTTTTAAATTGGAATTTGATATTAAGATGATTCAGTGGATGCTACTTTGTGTTAGCTCTGTTAATAATTAGGTGACTGTGAATCACATCCCTGAAGTTTCAAGTTGCACAGTTTGTATGGCTAATAGTTAGCAAACTTGCATTCAATTTATCTTGTTTATTGAATGCTGATTCGTTTTTCCAGGGCATTGATATTGTATATAAATCTGCATGAATTTTCTTGGTTAGTTTTCAAATAAATCTAATCATAATTAAATTCTTAATCACTTTAACAATCAATACTTGTCACCAAAATAAGACTTGAGATAGCCGTTATGAAATTTAGTCGAGGAATAACCTTGGTGAAGCCTCATAGTAACATATTTGTTGCCTTATTTGATTCAGATTTTATCTAAAGCCTTTAATTTGATTCAGATTTTATATCTCACAATATCAATTATATCTCACAATATTTGTTGCATATATTCACTGAGCAAGTTTACTAATAGCTTTTCTTTGAGAGTGAAATACTATTAGAGTTGAAAATGGGTTTTGAGATTGGATTTTTTTTCATGAGCTTAATTGATTGGAATTCCTCAGAAATGGTTTGAAACTCTTTCTAACTTAGGTTCTATTAGGCATCAGCTTAATTGATTGGAATTCCTTCATCTCGCTACACGGTTGCTGGCTTTTGTGGGGTGAACTCCTGAACAAGGTAACTCAATTTTTGGCTTCCTGATGTTTATCATGCTTCGTGCATATTTATCTTTAATGTTTTTGTGCATTTCTGATTGCAAGTAGGTAAATTGATGTAGCTGTTATTACTTTACTCTTGACTAATTTTAAGATTTTCTTGGACCCCAACAAGCACTAGAATTATCATAGCTGAACATATAATTGCATACAGTATTTTATGGTCCATCTTTAAGGAAGAATTCTCTAATTCTTGGAAGGGAGAGACTAGAGACTCTCGAATATCTCTAAAATTGGTGCGTTCTTGTCATTTCTGTCAGTTTGTAACAGATTCCTATTGTAACTCAGATTCTGTCCATCTTTAAGGAAGAATTCTCGGCCATTTATAAATATATTGAACCAGTTTCTATCAACTATACAAATCAGACTACTAAACAAGAACCCTGCCCACTTTTTTATCACTGAGATTTAACCATTTAGCCTTTCAAGCAAGCATATCACACACAATCCTTGTCAATTAATTTGATCTACACAAAATGGGTTCATAAAGAAAACCAAACAGCAGTACAAATCCTTAACAGCATCCTGTTGTAGGACCTCCAGGGATGATCATGGGATAGCTAGTTGATCAAGCAGCGTTATATTCTACCCAGCAGCCTCGACCTCCCATGGCGTTCATGCCATGGCCACAAGCACAACCCCAGCAACAACAGCCACCACAACACCAACAAACAGACTCTTGATGAATTTGGCCAATTCAATTAGATTGGAAAATAGAGTGCATATTTTGATTATAAAATTAACCCAGTGCCTTTCAGCCACTACAACACCAACAAACAGACTCTTGATGAATTTTATGTTCTTTTTTAGATTGTTTTTCTTAGAATCAGCAATTAATTTTATAAGTATGTTGATTGCCCTTTGATTGATTCTAGTATTGATTTGCTTCCTATTTTAACTTTTGGGTTTAGGGTTGGAAACAGAAAGAAGTACAATCGCTAAGTTCTTGATTCGATTTACATTACTGTCTGTTGCTTCAGGTACAGTTCTCTTCCTCCTCTTCGTATCATTCTAGACTTGTTTTATATTGAGATGACACACATGTTGTTATATGTTGTTCCTCAGTTTGATTTTAGGATTGTAATATATACGTTCTTGATGGGTTACATTGTATGTATGACTAATTAGGATAAGTTTATTTGAAGGTGTTGGTAGAAAGATAAAAAGAAAGAAATTGTAATTTTGTGAATCAAAACCCTAACCCACTTTTATGTGTGAACTGATTTATTCTGCCGTTCCTTTAATGATTCTGATGTTTTAGCAATGGATAAGTCCTGGATTACAAAGCCGCGGAACACAGATGAGTATGTGAAAGGGGTAAAGGAATTCATTAATTTTGCCTTTAAACATGGTGCGGTAAATGGGAAAATATTATGTCCTTGTCAAGAATGTGGCTTCAAAAAAAGGAGGACTTGGGATATGGTATATGACCACTTAAGATGTACACCGTTTCCAATAGGATATACCTGTTGGTCCAACAGGCAATTCTTGAGTCTTCTTCTGTGCATGAAGCCTTTATTCAAGTTTTTGGGAAAGAACATCCTGGGCATGTTCGAGGCATGGGACTCGGCGTAACACCAACTCAGATCTTTGGAAACAATTCTCATTCTACAACAGGATCATATTCATCGGATGCTAATGAAAAGATGTCAAAGATGCAAAATGAAATTGATGCTTTAAAACACAAGTTGCTGAAGTTGATAGTCTAAAGGCTCAAGCTGCTGAAGTTGATGCTCTAAAGGAACAAGTTGTTGAATTACCTCTATTGAAGGAACAACTTGCTTATGTTATGCAACTTCTTAAGCAAAATCAGGTGATCACCGTATTGAAATTCATATTGTTATGCAACTTGCTAATGTTATTGCTTTTGATGAAAAAATTGTTGATATTTTTGCATAGGGAATTCACTGAATTGTTTAAACTAAATCTGGGTGTTGACATAGCTGTTGTAATTGCTGGCATTTTTTTTCTTCTCAGTCTATAACTTTGATATCATTGAATGATGCCAGTAGTTTGAGTTTAATGATGCACAGAGTCATCTATATTTGTAGCAAATTAGGCTATATATGTCTCTTGAAGCTGAAATTCAAATTTTTGAAGTGAAATTTCTTTTGCTTGAAAGGTGAAAGTGATCTAATGTGCATATTTGTCTGGTCCAATTGTCAGCTTGGGTGAACTCAGATTCACTTCATATCATTGCTAGGCTAATTGGAATTGATTTATTTGTTTTATATTCTGCTTTTTTGTCTTCAAATAATTCTGAAGGTACTTGTGTTTATATTAGAGTTTGTTTTGTTTATCTTCTTGGAAATTCTGCACCTTGTGTTAGACATATAAACTGATATTCTATAGGAGTAGTAGGCTGGAGAAGAAAAAACTGTAGTTGCAATTACTGGGAACAGCACCATAGGGTCTGTCATGTAAGGCTCACTATATAATCTGGCTAGCCTTGGAACTGATTTTTCTGGCAGCCACGTGGCAGTGTGATGGCTTATTCAACCAGAAACCAGAAACTATGACAAATAAGGGTTCTAATAGCTTATTCAACCAAGAAAATTACCAAATAAGGGTTCTAATAGCTTATTCAACCAGAAACCAGAAACTATGACAAACGAGAAATATGCAACTAGGAGAAGCTATCACAAACTCTACCATATTTTATTCACCAAATCTTCATACAGTTTCCTTACTTGCATTATACTGTCAAACTACAATGACTGTACTCAAGAGAAAACTTGCAATGGGTGCAGATAGCAAGAAATGGTGGTGAAGCTATTAGTTTTATTATTTATTGATGAATGTCATTTTATTATTTATAATTATGTGGTTTCCTTTGCAATTCTGTGGTTTCCTTATCATGGAGAAGTCACAATGGTACTCCTACTGATGTTTGTCACTGGGCTTCTCCTAGTTGCATATTTCTGGTTTCCTAGTCACAATGGTACTCCTAGTAGGGGTGGACAAAAGATCTAACATAGTGTGGCTTGGATTTCTGCTAATTTTATTTATGACTATTATTTTTTCAGCCGGATAATTTGGAAACACATGGTTTGAGACGCTCTTCTGAATCAAGAAACATAGGACAACATGAAGCAGCACCATCACGGAGGATATCTAGATAAATGATTTTATTTTATTGTTATGAACAACACAAACATGATGCTCATTGGTTGTATTTTGACTTTATCAACTAAGTTGGTTGTATTTTGACTTCATTAACTAAGTTGGTTGTATTTTGACTTCATTAACTAGTTCTAGTTTGATGTTATGAACTTAGTTTGATTTATAAACTTTAGAACTTTTGTATGTGTTTTTAGCATAAATTTAGTTTCTTTTAATATTTGTATTACAAAATAATTAATAAGTACATTTATAAAATTCGTAAAAGAAAGATAGATATACTGAAACACAAAAATCCTTATATTTTCCAAAAAAAAAAGGATCTATTGGCGGCGGTTCCAAACCGCCTCCATATATAAATAAAAATTTAATTTTAATTTAGTTGACGGCGGTTCCAAACCGCCTCCATATTTAAATGAAATTTAAATTTAATTTATTTGCGGCGGTTCCAAACCGCCGCTAACTATAACGCAAAAAATCAGTTGGCACATTGGCGGCAGTTTCCAACCGCCGCTACCTCCGCGGCGGTTTGTGTGACGGTTGCTGGAACCGCCGCCAAAAACCCCTCCCGACGCTGAAAACCACGGCGCCTCTGGAACCGCCGTCAGCCTTCCTTAACGGCGGTTTGAACCGCCGCCGCTCTCCTTTTTAACCGCCGCCGTTGATAGTTTTTTGTGTAGTGAATGCTTAAGCTCCGAAAATATGCAAGAAAATCGAGCTTTTAGGTTGACACGGGTATTTTTGAATGTGGAGATGTGAGAAACTTGGACCATTCTATTTGTTTGGTAAGGCACATGAAGCTTTAATTTACCATATGGGTTTTGGTAGACAAGAAATCAAACTTGTGGAGAAGGGTTTTGAAAATAAGGGTGAAAGGGTTAAAGCAGAAACACCCCAAAATTCAAGGGTTTACTATTATTTTCCTAGAGAAGACAGGCCCACAACATTGAAAGCTAACTAGAACTTCCTCTAGTTACAAATTTATATTACGAAATCACATGTACAACTTTTATTTTTGCTAATTTAATTTTTTATTAGACCCTTGTTTCTTATCTGGTATTAATTCATAATGGATCAAGCATTCTTCAAATTATGGTTTTTTTTTTTGATGGATTGAACTTGTATTGTGTTCCTATGAAATTGATTAATATTTTGGTTTAAAAAAAGAAATAATTTCTCATGTATATATATATATATATATATATATATATATATATATATATATAAATAAATATGTTCATCATGTAGTTAAATTTTGTTTTGATAAAAACATTAGCGGTAATAAAAAAGTGCGCCATTAGTTAAATCACTTTTTTAGTTTTCCAATGTGTGCTTTTATCCAAATAGAAATAGTTTTCCATACGAAACGAAAAGTTTGGCTCAATTATAATGATTCAGGTGGTTGGATGTATTGTTATTAATTAAAAAATATATTTATATGTGAATTTCTTACATTTTGTACTTGTTGAAAATAAAATAGAATCATGTATATAATGATAGAATATCATGTAATTAAGGGGTAGGATATCTGTTAGCCTGCATTTTCAACAGGCTCAATTAAATGCAGTTAACGAGTTTTGACTTGCTAATTTCAAGAGGAAGGGTGTTGATTTCGATAGTGAGAAGTTTTCCCAAGAAGGTTCGACGCAGTGCTTAACTTAGTGGAAATTGAAGAATTGAAGCCAATGGTTCGACGAGAAGAAAGTTAGTGATAGATCAGAAGTCAAGTGCTCGTTGTTGAATTACCATTGCAGTTATTTTTGTCGAAGACATGGCAGTTACCATTGTAGTTATTGTGGTCGAAGACATATGGTAGTTATCATTTTGGCAAAATTATAGTTTTGGTCCCCGTATTTTCAAAAATTCAGACATTTGGTCCCCCTATTTTAAAACTCAGACATTTGGTCCCCCTATTTTAAAAAATCAAAGACATTTAGTCCCAAGAGGAATTTTCAGTTTTTTATGGTTAATAATCAAAGACATTTGGTCCCTCAATTTTAAAAAATCAAAAACATTTGGTCCCCCAATTTTAAAAAATCAAAGACATTTGGTCCCTCTTTGGACTAAATGTATTTGATTTTTTAAAATTAGGGGACCAAATGTCTGAGTTTTAAAATAGGGGGACCAAATGTCTGAATTTTTGAAAATAGGGGGACCAAAACTATAATTTAGCCTATCATTTTTTAAATTCTATGTACAGTTAGTTAGTTATTGTGTTTCCCTCCTTGTATAAATAGTAGTTTTTCATAGGAAAAACGAGTCACAAACTCACATACAGAATTCTGAAATTCAAACTTCCAACATCACAGAGAAAAAGAGTCAGAGAACAATGTATGAACTTGTGCACCATTCTCTTTACAATTAATGCAATTCCACTTTTACTTTTTTAAGTTTTCTGCATTTTATTTGTTTTCTTTTCGACTTCTATTCAGAATCCTCTCTCCCTTCTGGAGATAACTGTTCACTCATCGTCACATGTATATTGTTGTTCAGTTTATAGCCAAAATGTCTGTTATTTGAGTTTAATTCAGTCAATTGTCAAGGGAATTAGCATAGATTTAGACTTATGTAGTAGGTTTGAATTGTAACCAATTGCAATGGAAGACCTTCAATGTGATGTGGCGTCAACTAGCGAACCAGACACTTTCCTAGTGACGCAACGGAGAAAAGAAGGAAGGAAAGGAATCTGCCAGTCTTCGCGACGCGACGAAGAAAGGTCGCGTCGCGACCAAGCAAAAAAGCAGGCCATCGCGTCGCGAAGCCCACGGGTCGCGTCGCGACCAGGAACCGAAAGTTTGCAGATTTATGCGAATTTTGCAGTTTGGAACGGTACTTCGTCTTGGGAGCGAACCGAGGGTTTGGAGCAGCAGCTGGGGGCGAATTTGGGGACTTCTCATCACTTGGGAACAAGGGTTTAAAGGTTCTAATGTCTTCCTTCATGTTTATCTTCTTCTTTATCTTAGTTTCTACTCTTAGGATGATGTGTAACTAAACTTCTTAGATTAGGGAGAGATGAATCTCCCCAAAGCTGTTATATGAATACTTTGCTATAATCAATTTCAGTTTTTATCCAATTTATCATTAGCATATGCCTCTATGCTTAATGCTTTACAATTACATATGATAGTTGTACCGATTTAGGGTTTATGATCACCATAGGGATATGGGTTTGTATGCTTGATTTGGGGTTTTAGGTCACAATCTTGATGATCATAGGAATAT
This sequence comes from Astragalus membranaceus, assembly GCA_039519185.1. Lineage (NCBI taxonomy): Eukaryota > Viridiplantae > Streptophyta > Magnoliopsida > Fabales > Fabaceae > Astragalus > Astragalus membranaceus. Next base: position 26,051,526 of record CM076853.1, read on the forward strand.
GGAATTGGGATTGTGAATTCCTTAGTTCTAGGGTCTAATGCTTTGTCTATTGTTGAATCACTTAAGGAATTAGGGTTTCACAATTAGAGAAAAGGGGTTTTGAGGCAAGGGATTGTCCTTAATCTAAATTAGTGAATGGAATCTGGTAAATTGGATAATTGCTTGAAATTGGTTGAAGGTTCGTGTGATAGCATAGGGGAGAGGATTCAATCCTTAATCATTTTTCTTTGCATAAATTACAAATGCTTTATTTCACGGTTACTATAATTTCAACTCTATTTCAATTGCCTACGTCTTAGAATTGACAACTTGCCTATTGATAATAACACGCAATCCCTGTGGATACGATTTGGTTCTTACCGTTTTTTACTATTACTTGCAACGTTTCGGTACACTTGCCGAAATTCTAACAAGTTTTTGGCGCCGTTGCCGGGGATTGTTGATTTCATTATTAACAAAGCAAAGGAGTTAATTCTTAGTTGTTTTCTTTATTAGCTATTTTATTTTGTTTTGTTTTGTTTTCTTTATTTAGTTACTTAGTTATTATGTTGGACTTGTTGACGGTTTGTTTAGTGTTTCAGAGAGTTGTTTATGCGGGGGCAAAATTCGCAAGAATTGTTGTTTGACCCCGAGATTGAAAAAAATAGAAAAGGCAAACCGGAAGAAAGCTAAACTAGCAAGGCAACAAGCCCAAGGAGGGTCACAGGTACACTCAGCTGCAACCTCTATTCCGGAAGTAATGACTGAAAATCCACCTGCAAGACGCACTCTCAGTGACTTCGGGAGGAGAAATCAGGCCGCTCGGGCTTACACCTTTCAACCAGTGGGGGATGATACCTTTGAGATCAAGTCATCTATCCTCACTGCCTTGAAATCAGAGTAGTTTTCAGGGTCAGATGCAGAAGACCCCAACCAACACTTATCCCAGTTCCATGAGATTTGTGGAACCACATATCCTGAGGGGGTTGATGAAAGCTCCAAGAAATTGCGCCTATTTCAATTTACCCTAACGGGCAGAGCAAAGGATTGGTTAAATACCCTCCCAGGAACTATCAACACTTGGAGCGACCTTGAAAACAAATTCTTAGAAAGGTTCTTTCCAATCTCCAAGTTTATCAAAAAGAGAGCAGAAATCTCCAACTTGGCACAAGGGGATTCAGAGTCCCTATATGATTCTTGGGAAAGATTTAAGCTATTATTGAAAAGATGTCCAGGGGCATGGTATTGATGACTTTCCGCAGTTGCAAACCTTCTGTCATGGATTGCGACCTCAAACCAGGATGATGTTAGATGCCTCAGCAGGAGGATCTTTAGGTACTAAAACTTGGGAGGAAGCAAAACAGTTGGTGGAGGATATGGCTTCAAATGAATACAGAATGCAGAATGACCGTGGATCTATAGCTAAAAAGGGTATATTGGAGTTGGACTCTAATAGTGAGGTGTTGGCTCAACAAAAGCTAATGTCTCTCCAAATTGAATCTCTCACCAAACAAGTAGCTGTTGCTTTGGAAGTGAGATCTCAAACTCCAACAACTGCTCAAGTAATGCAAGTTCATGACCCGGGAACTCATTTGGAAAATGCTCTGGCCCAATGTACTCAAATGAATCAGACCACTTTCCACTCTCAAGAGCAAGCGATGAAAATTATGGAGCAAAACCATGAAACTTCTATGAAGAAATTGGAGGCTCAAATTAAAGAGTTGTCTAAAAAGCTTGCAGCAACATCTAACAGTGGCTCTCATGCTAGTACTAGTGGCAACTTCAAGTATGAAAGTTGTAATGCTATTTCATTGAGAAGTGGTAGAGAGTTGAAACCCAGGTCTGGAGAGGAGAGAAGTGAAACTGAGGTGTTGAGGGAGGAGTCGAAAAAGAAAAATCATGGAGTCGAAAATGAGTTGAGTAAAAAAGGTGAGAGAGTTGTGAAGTCTAACCAAAAAGAAAATTTGTTCAATGAAAAATTGCAGGTAGACGACAAGCCTAAGGGAATTCCTTTATACATGAAGTTGTCATACCCTCAGTTGAGCAAGAAGAATCAGAAGGATGAGCAGTTCTCAAAGTTCATGAATATTTTCAAACGCCTTCAAATCAACAAACCATTTGCAGAAGCTCTTGGGAAGATGCCCGTCTATGCCAAGTTCATGAAGCAGTTGTTGACAAAGAAAAGGAAGTTCAAGGGAAATGAAACAGTGGCCTTAGCAGAAGAATGTAGTGCCATTATTCAAAACAAGCTTCCTCCTAAGTTGAAAGATCCCGGGAGCTTCACCATACCTTGCGCAATTGGTGATGTAACCATAGGCAAGGCTCTTTGTGATTTGGGAGCAAGCATTAATCTGATGCCCTTGGCTATGTGGAAAAAACTTGGCGGAGGTGAGGTGAAACCAACTAACATGACTTTGCAACTTGCTGATAGGTCTATAAGGTATCCTTATGGGGTTGTAGAAGATGTCTTGGAAAAGGTTGACAAATTCCTCTTCCCAGTGGATTTTGTGATTCTACAACTTGATGGTGACACCTATGTCAAAAGTGCCATAAAAGGAGACAATGACATCCCGTTTATTTTGGGAAGACCCTTCATTGCTACTAGTAGAGCTGTGATTGATGTGGCAGAGGGAACTTTGACATTGAGGGTCCAAGATGAAGCTGTGATTATTAATGTGCATAAGTCCATAGACCCGAAGTAGGAAAAAGAAGAGTGCTACCGCATTGAGGCGTCTAATCCCATGGCTGAAAACAGAATTCGCCTCCACTCACCCCTTGAGAATTCACTTGTTGTATGGGAAGATCTTAAAGAAGTTGTGGGTATGTCCTTGGATCCTTTGTTACACTCCCCTCATGCATCATTTAGCGAGAGGAACTGCAAGCTTAAAGGAAGGTGTACCCAAGGAGTATTTAAGGAGGCACCGGAGAAGCTGAGATCTCCACCTGAGCCAAATTGATACATCCCCTCAATGTCAAGCTTAGGACGATAAACAAGCGCTTCATGGGAGGCAACCCATGGTAGAGGTAGTTGTTTTTGAATTTTGGTTGTACTATGCTGTTATGACTTTTACATTGATTATGATGCACCACAACTTTGAACTCATTCTCTGATGGTGGTTGTTTAGCTCTAACATGTTTTGCAGCTACCATGTGATTACCTTCAAATCAGATTTTATCATCAGGTAGTGTCAGTGGTTAAGACAAAGGTTGAGGAAGATCTAGATCATCTGTTGGCATGCTTTCGAGAGTTCCATCTCTTACAATCCCAGCCATGAGGTTTTTGCCCAAACACATGTATCATTGATTGTGTGTATATTCCTTGCTTGCATTATTCTGCAGAACTCGAACTTGTGCTTAACTATCTTGCATGTGACTTACATACTGTAACATCCCTAATTTTTAAAGACTCGTACTATGATGCCAAAGACCGAGTAATTATTTGTGGGAATAATTGGTCGTGTCTCGGGGATTAATAGTCGAGAAAAAGTCCAAAAAAATCCTACTCTACATTTAATTGTGGCTTAGTCATGATTTAAATGAACAATTAGAGCGCAAGGGTAAAATGGTCATTTCAATAAATAACATCGGATCAATCTAGTAAGTGGTCAGTGTTGTATTTGTTGGTCGACCCAAGTAATTTAACTAATCAAATTGTTAATGATAGGAAAAGTTGCATGATTGATTGGGATTAAGTTTGAAGAAGAATTTAAAAGAGAATTAGAATAAGGGCACTTTGGTAATTGCACCCTCATTAAACTTTCCCCTCAGCTGGTCAAAGCCTCCACCACTTCTGTTTCCTCTCATTTCTGATCAGTTTCAGAAGTTTTAAAAAAAAAAAGAAAGAGAAAGGAAAGAAGGGAGGAGAGAGGGGAGAGTGAAGGGAGAAGAAGGAGATCACCACCACACCCCAATGCATGCAAGTATTCTTCCTTCCACTTCATTCCATTTTTCTTCCTCTACACAACCATGCTAAATTCTGAACCAACATCTCCCTCCAACTCTATCCTCCATTGATGAAGCTTCAAGCTTAAATGAAGAAGATGCAAGTTCAACAAAATTCTGGGTAAAACCCGTTTTACCTACCTTCGTTGTTTTCATCGTATCTCACTGTACCCTACTCCGATGATCGTGATTCTTGTCCCTCTGGAAACTAGACACAAAGATCTTCATTTTGTGCACAAGAACCGTATGATTTCATGGAGAAATGAAGGATATATCATGTCCCCAAGATACGGTTTCAGAATCAAACACTGTCCTGGACCAGTCACCTTGTCTTGGTGATATCTCCCAAACCACTGGATGCATGCGTGTGAATCCTTGACCATCTGAAAGTAGACGAAATTACCTTCACAATGAGCACCGGTTTGGATAGTTTTGGTCACGGATTGACCAAGTTATGCCTGTTGTAAAACTGAATCATGTTGCTGGAAAACAGAAAGAAGAAGCTGGAAATGTGATTCGTCGGATTTGGGATTCGAGTTGTCAAGTCGCGCGAGACGTCAATTCGATCCACCGGAGATGAGGACAGTAGCAAGAGGAGTGTTGGATGTTGAGTTCAGTTACGGAGGCACTCAGAGCGTGTACGTGACTACGAGGATTGTTCGAGTGGTTACGGTCCGGTCGTCCGTGCTCCGGCGTGATTTCTCGCGAGATCGTCAATCAGGTGAGTTCTACTCACGGATAGGGATATTTTTCGTGTCTTGAAAATATATCGGTTTGAGTCATAAGGCATTAATCAGTTTTCGAAAAATTTTGGAACCGAAAACCATTTTTGAGCAATATCGCGTTTTTTTTCGGTTTTTATTGAATTGTTGAACAATTTACGAAATTTTGATTTAAACGCTTTCACTGGAATATGGTCTGGAGTGTGGTTTATTAAATCTGTTTTTAGGTTGGATTACGATCGGAATTCGATTTGGGCGAGAAACGGAAAAGCGGAATGAGAATCGGATTGGAAAATAGAGAAACAGAAAAGACCGCACGGGTCGTGCGCCCCTGGGCACGGACCATGCGTCTGCTTCGTAATTGACTGAATGAAGGAATAAAGCATCACGCACGGATCGTGCGCCCCTGGGCACGGATCGTGCGTGAGCTTCTGGTTGGCAGTATAAAATTTGGTGCATCACGCACGGGTCGTGCGCCCCTGGGCACGGACCGTGCGTGAGCTACTGTTACCGGACTCCGATTTCTCATTTCGTCGCTCCTTTCGATCCCGAATCACTTCTAATCTTCTTCCTAACAAATTTTAAGGATATTGCCTTACTGAAAACCTTATTTTGAACTTGTTCAACTCATGGTTTTGAAAAAGAGCTTTGAAAGCCTATTTGATTGAAAAACCGAAACCCTAGTATACGTGTGGGTACACCGACTGATGGATTGACTAAATATATATAACTATATATGTCTTTATGTATGATTATAACGTCGGATGTCTAACTATTGAATTCATCTAAACGGGTTATAGATCGATATGGATATTGTTTATCCAATTATTATGTGATTCATCCTTTGGTGATCGAAAAGATATAAATTATCTAATGAGCTTATGTGATTGATCCTTTGGTGATCGAAAAGATATAAATTATCTAATGAGCTTATGTGACTGATCCTTTGGTGATCAAAATGAAAAAGAAGATATAAATTATCTAACTCTCGAGAATTTGATGCGTATTGACATATGTATCGCGTTGGGTGACGACCCGACAAGTAGCATACTAGGAAGGGAAGTCATGAGCCCTCACCCTAGGCGCTGTATACGTCTTGGCGTGGTCAATTCGTGGGTTACCGGGATTAGCAAGCGTTGTGCAGCCAGTTTGTGCTAAGATTATACACATGGTTCCTGGGATTAGCAATCGTTGTGCAGCCGGATAATGTTAAGTTCAATTCACAAATTGCCGGGATTAGCAATTGTTGTGCAGTCGGCATTTCGATTAATAAATAAGACATTGTTAAGATTATACACATGGTTCCCGGGATTAGCAATCGTTGTGCAGCCGGATCATGTTAAGTTCAATTCACGAATTGTCGCAATTAGCAATTGTTGTGCAGTCGGCATTTCGATTAATAAATAAGACATTGTTAAGTCATACACATGGTTCCCGGGATTAGCAATCGTTGTGCAGCCGGATCATGTTGAGTTCAATTCACGATTTGCCAGGATTAGCAATTGTTGTGCAGTCGGCATTTCGATTAATGAATAAGACATTGTTATGTCAGCTTTTGTTGTAACGGTTTAATAAATTGAACCGAGTGTTAGTGAGGGGGGCAAGGTAGGACTCACTGAGATAATGTTATCTCACCCAATCCATATATGTTGTTTTTACAGAGAACAAGTTATAAGGACAGAAGGCGGCACAGTTAGTCGTCAGGCTCTAGGAGAAGTTGGAGATGTAATCTTCCATCTATGTTTTGGATTCTTCTGATGTAGTCTCTGTATTCGGTCTTATGACTCAAACTTGTATCATGTTATATTTTTGTAGTTTCCGCTGTTTCTTGTAAAGATGTATATCTGAACAAGAATTTTTATACTCTGATTTATACCAAATTGTATATTTAGGTATTTCTTTGTTAAAGAAATACCGGGGTGTTACATTTGGTATCAGAGCGGTTCGGCCTAGTCGGACGTAGTGACCTTCGGGTCGAGAACATAGGATCGAGTCAACTAGGGACTTAGACAATTATATGTCAGACCTTTTTAGTATATTATGTGACATATTGAGTCAGGATCCACTCAATGTTTCATGTAAAGTACTGAAAATTATGACAGATAGTTGCCTCAGCCTCGAAAATGTCCGAAACCCTACACCATAGGATTCTCAGCCTTCTCGTTTCATCAGAACGTGCAGCGGCAGCAGAGGGCTACATATTACATTTGGAAACAAGGATGGGCATCCGCGATGGTTCGAGGAAACTGTGGGCGGCTGTTCAGTAAATAAATCGGATGCGGCTAGTGAGTCGCGGCATGAAACGTCTTAGATCTTATCGAGAAGTACAAATCAAGCGAAGCCATTGTGCGGCAGTAATGTCAGTGTACTGAAATCTGTCAGATTAGTTAACACCCAAAACCCTGACCTTTATTTAGTCAGCGTATCAGTTTTCGAGATATCGTTTTCATCATAAATCTTACCTTCTGGTGTTAGTCAATCCCAGTTAGGGCAGCAGTCAAGGAAAATCCTTACCGGTTAATTTTAGGCATAGATTCTGATTCTTCTTCTTCCGAGTCACAATATGACAGATGATAAAGCTAACTGAGTAAAGATACTCCGTTGCCAGTATTGACTAGCAGAGTCATAATGTGCCGATCAGGTTAAGTCCCGATCAGGAATTGTGAATCGAATCCTTCAAAGCAAGTTAGTATGTGAAATCGGTAGAAGTGACCTTATTTCAATCTGCTACTGGAAGCATTCCGATCACGGTCTGTGAGAAATTCTCGTTAGTCTTCCGACTCATTTGTTCGTAACTTCTACTCCGGAACTCCGATTTTTATGTTCCAAGAGGCGTTGGATAGCTAACGGAAATATCTACGCCGATGAATGGGTTGTGAACCGTATATTCAATTGTATTTTGAAGTGTAACTCTGTTTTAAATCTGAACCGTGAACTCTAAGCATTTGTGGAATGTGGACCTCCCTGTTGTACGGGAAATTGGTAAAAGGATCTCCAATCAGTCAGTTTAGACTCCTAGAACCCGTTCTGAAGCTATATTGATTAATGTAATGTAATAATTATGTCTGGATAGTCGCGGAAGTTTGGAGAGAAGCTGGGCCAAGGAAAACTCTAAATGATAAATTCAACGAATCAATACGAAGACACTTATGGTGTGCTCGTGTGATTCCCGAAATAACTTTTGTTTTCAAAAATTCCCTGGTGCCACCGCAATTTCAATTTCGTGACTAATCCGAGAATAATTGCCACATTGAACATAATCGAGAAACCAAGGATTACATAGGATGGCACTAAATCGTAACTTCTAAAGAAAACCTTATGTCATTCTAGTAAGACTCCTAATATCGAAATTCGCGTCTCATTAGGATCTGAGTGATCAAGATCTATGAAAGATAGGTATCGAAATGCAAAGCGTAGTTAATCTAGAAAGACAACTGTGGTGGGATAAGTCGTTGACTTAGATAATCCTGAAAGAACCATATCCTGCATAAGGGCGTCGAACTGTAGGTTTGAGTCCTGACGACAGAGTCATAACGGTCGAAAGACGCACCCTTATCATTATTTTGGGTTAGTTAAAACCTCGGTTGTACCGGTGACTACCTGAGATGCTAGAAATGTTTCTAAGATAACCGAAGACGTGGGTTACTCAAACGTTTTCTCGGAAGTAATGGAAGGCTAGGTAACACGGGAATATAATTGCTAGTTGGAGAGGTGTCAAGCCATGTTAGGGCAATCATCTTTCGGCAGTTCTAGTGCTCAAGCTTCCGCTACTGTAGTGAAACTCCAATCGTTAATCTTGAATTCGTTAAGATCAACAGTAAGTTGTTGTGACTTTGATCCATCAGATGGGTCAAGGCTAGTTCTCCATTCTATTAACCTATTGTTAGACGTCAATGAAGTGTGTATGTGCTGAATTCAGAGTGGTCTAATTTAGTCCAGCACACGAGACGGCTTCTAAGGAATTCGATGAGTTGAATACGCATAGTGCATCTTTCTTTTACCCAACACACCAGTATGATGGAAGAATGTCTGAGGATGAACCGTAGGTCGGTCTGAGACTAAATGAATGGACAGTGAATGTATGACACATGAGTCCTTGGTACTGCATCCTATAACCATTGTGTAGTCTCTTGAGACAATTGAGTCGTGTCTATTTTTGTCACGAAATACAAGCCTTTGCTTTCACCTCGAAGTTTTATCTTGGACTGATTCGAGAAAGGAATCGAGGGGAAATGAATTGAATCAACTAGAATAGCGGCTTGGGAAAATTTTAAAACAAACACCCGCTTTCCCTTTCGGCTCAATGTCCTTCCCGATCCCTTCCTCGAACGAACCCAATTGTTTTGTCTTAACGGAGTCGAATTCAAGCACGATAATAGAAGTTTGTGAGATCTTGATCGCACAAATGGCTGGTTCCAACAAAGTAACACTTCTACTCTCACTTTCAAACTCGTAACATTTAAATATCAGAGAACGAGATTCCGCTTTGTTGGAGCGCCGTGCATTGAGTAAGGTCATATATAAGTTGGGGTGAATTAACTTTTGGGATAGTCGTATTTTCAAACTATCGTCATTAGAAACCCCGTTGAAAAGAATTTTCATTCAAATGGAACTATTGTACTTTCAAGTTTTGGAACCGATTTAATGAAAGAATATTTTGCTATTATTTTAGAGTTTTTCCTGGATTCGGTTGCAAGGAAAATCGTTTCTAGATTACTTGGACTGAAAGTCAACCTGTTTTATAAAATAACGCTGTTTGCTTCAGTCGAGATTTTTAGTAAAATGAATCAAGCGCTTATGTGAGCGTAACTCGGGAAGAGAAGAAAACTTTTCTTCTGGATACCGTATGGTTTGATTCCAAAGACATTCTCTTAAAGTCATCGTTTCGTTCCAGTTCAAGCTACGGCTAGGCCGAAACCTTCCGAGTTCCTGACTTCGATAGTGCAGGATGTGTGGATACCATAACTATGAGTTTGTGTCCTCAATAGATTGTAGGTATTCCATTGTCCATAACAATTAGTGTCAACTTTCAAGAGGTCGGAATAGTTAATTTCAGAAGAAAGTATGTATCTTCATGATGTCTTTCACGTGTCTCAGTTGAGAAAATGTATTCCCAATCCACTTCAGCCGTTGAGCATTAAAACGATCGATCTTCGACCGGATTTATCATTCCAACCTTATCCTAGTCATATCCTAGGGCGTGGCGTGAAGACATTGAGGTCAAGGACTATTCCGATTGTCAAGGTAGTCTGAGAATGCTTCTCATCCGAAGAGGCTACTCGGGAAAAGAGAAGAGGACATGATGACCCGATATCAACATCTTTTTCCTAAAGGTTCGTCATGTCAATTTTGAGGACAAAATTTTTAAAAGTTGGGGTGATTGTAACATCCCTAATTTTTAAAGACTCGTACTATGATGCCTAAGACCGAGTAATTATTTGTGGGAATTATTGGTCGTGTCTCGGGGATTAATAGTCGAGGAAAAGTCAAAAGAAATCCTACTCCACATTTAATTGTGGCTTAGTCATGATTTAAATGAACAATTAGAGCGCAAGGGTAAAATGGTCATTTCACTAAATAACACGGATCAATCTAGTAAGTGGTCAATGTTGTATTTGTTGGTCGATGTTAACAATTTGGCAAGTGTACCAAATTCGTTGCAAGTAATAATTTAAACGGTAAGTACCGGTCGTATCCACAGGGATTGCGTTTTATTATCAATTAGGCAAGTTTATTAATTCTTAGCGGTAGAAACGGAAAGATAATATTTTTGGGATTTTGTAAATTAAATGCAAGATAGTGATTGAAAATAAAGCAAGATACAAGCGATTAAGGATTGATTCATCTTCCCTACGCTATCCTATGACCTTCAGCTTGTTGAACTACCAGATTCAGTTCACTATGATAGGTTAAGAGCAATTCCTTGCTTCAGAACCACTTCTACCTAATTGAGTTACCCTAATTCCTTAGGTGAATCATGCCAATCGGTAAAGCAATAAACTCAAGAAATAAAGAATTCATGCATCCAACCCCATATTCCTATGGTGATCACAAGTACATGATCTAATACCCCATATCCAGCATGCAACCCATATTCCTATGCAGTCACATAACCTAGATCATTATAATTATCATATGTAACTATAAAGCATTAAACTCAGAGGCATAGACTTATGATAATTCAAACTACTAATTGTATTAACCATAACAAAGCATTCATAGGATAGTTTTGGGAAGAGTCATCTCTTCCTAATCAAAAGAAACTAAGTAGACAACATCATAAGAGTAGAAATCAAGAGTAGGAGAAGATTACACAAGTAAGGATCCATTAGAACCTTCAAACCCTTGTTCCCAAGGTGAAGGAAGGCCTCCAAATTCGCCCCCAGCTGCTGCTCCAAACCCTAGCACTGCTCTCCAGACGAAGTCCCTGAACAATTCGCTGAAAACTGATATTTAACCTAACTTTCTGAAGTCCATCGCGACACGGCCCGTAGCCATCGCGACGTGATATTGCACAGAATCAACAATCCTCCTGTTTTATGCTTCCTTCGCGACGCGAACCCTCCTGGTCGCGACGCGAAATTGCTCAGAAACTCAAATCTTCCCAATTGTGCTGCATCTCCGGGCAAGTGTCTGGTTCGCCGAATGATAACACACAAATTGGAGGTCTTCAAGTACAATTTAGCTCCAAAAGTGAAGGAATTGCTTACAACAGGACTTCCTACTACAATTATCTAAAACTAAACTAAATCCCCGGATAATGACTGTGATACAATGAAAAACCTGCACAATTGGTCCTAAAAATGCCTAACTTACATCATATGATTGAGAGTCAACACAACCCCAAACTTAAACTTTTGCTTGTCCTCAAGCAAACAATCAATTCAGACTGTGGCTGATTTTCTATTCAGCTGTTACATGTAATACATCAACCTTAAACATATCAGCACATCAACTATCATCATCAACCTAATACAGTGGCAGGACAACTGAATTGGAAATACCGAATCATAAGCAGGCAGCATTCTCAAGTTTCTCTATTGCACACATCTCACCAGTGTTTCACTCTTGAGGTGTTTCGGGTATTCACTCAATTCACAGTACCTGCATCATCGTTTCATAGGCTTGACAGAGTTCTATATCCGTCTATACAAATGACTTGCATACACACATTTTCAGGACTTTAAGGGTTATAGCGGGGCTTTAGGTAAGGGTGGTCAATTTGGAATAAGTAGGTTGCACTTGGAGTTAGGCCTACCTCTCACTCAGGCAATTTCGCACAATTCACTTACTCACCCATTTTCCCCAAAGCATTCAACAAACAAGAGAAGGACTTTTTTTTTTCTTTATTTTCTTTTCTTTGTTTCTTTTCTCTTGTATACCACCCCAAACTTAGAATGTTGCTATTCCACGAGCAACCCCAAACTTAGAATTTTTCCCACTTTCACAGCTTTTGTTACCTAACTCCAAGTTAAGAATTAACTAGGCTATGATTTTCAGAAAAAGCAGCATACAGATTTTTAATAATAGGCTCAGAGGGGTTAGTAGAGGATAAACATCAGTTAGGTGCGGTTTGAAAGGCTCAGGGGTGCCAAAAGAAATGCCTCAGTGTGTATGAAAATCAAATGCAAAAACAATTAAGCACAATGTCAAGTTCTGCAGACTAATGCAGGCAAGGAATACACACAATATATATAAGAACGTGTTTAGGCTCAAACCTTACAGTTGGGATCGTAGAGATAGAACTTGAGAGATGCTGCTCACAGATGATAAAGAACTTCCGCAACGTTTGTCATGACCCCTGCTATTACTTGATGATAAAACTTGACGTGCGAGTGTCAAAAGGAAAAATGCAAACATGCGACCCCAAATGCCACACATCATCACCATTGAAGCTGCTTTAACAAAACAAAAAAAAACAAAAATATAGGGCAGTGGTGCCTCAATATCAAAGAGTAAGTTATACTAATAGGTACAGACCAAAGTGCGAAATAGAGTCAAAATAGGGAAAAATACAACCAAAAGTGCAAAATTAAATGTCTGAATAAAACAAGAAAATGATAAATGAGCCTCCTGCTCAAGGAAATGAAAAGTGGCGCTCACCAGTGGGTTGCCTCCCACCAAGCGCTTCTTTAACGTCACTAGCTTGACGTTTGTCATCCCACTATTATGGTGGCTGATATGACACAAAGAAAACATCATCCTTCTTCTTTCGCTTCTGGGGCAGGAACATCATGAATTTGAAACATAGTTGTAGATGCTTCCATACCCTTTTAAGGTGAAGGGTGATGAATAAGGCATAGAAGGAGTCTAAGTATATGTCAATCTCCTCACTTCTATCCTTCTTGCTACTTGGAAGAATAATAGGAACCATGATTTGTTGGGTTTTTTCTTGTTGGGTTTTCACCCCTTCCCCACATTGGGAGCTTTGATCTTCCCTCCAAACTAGATGCTCCTCCATTTCAATCTTTTCTTCTTCCTCATCTTCCTTATCCTCCCCAGATTCTTCTTTTGTTGGGGCTTGTTCTTCTTGTTCCTCATTGGTAGTGCATAACCATGGGTAATTTTCTGATATAGTTACCCACTCATCCTCACAGTTGCACTCCACAAGATACTCCCCACAAGAATCGCAAAAGGTGCGTGTCACACATTTTCCATTCAAGTGGGGTTCTTCACAAAAATTACCGCTAAGTAAGGGTGGCGTGGACTCTATGTGCTGAGGTTGGTCAATTTGCGGCTCATGTGGCTTCCCCATGTTTATCATTTCTTGTTCTTGGGGCTGGAAGAGAATCTTGGACATATGCATAAACTCGGACAAAGCATCTTCCAACCGAGAAGCTTGCTTTTTAGGCTGGAAGATAGTTTCAGTCATTTGCCTAAACTGGGCCAAAGCATCTTCCAACCGAGAAGTGGATTCCATGATTTTTTTTTCCGGGACAAACAGCAATTCTTTCGAACTTTGTCCCTGCTACACAGTTCACTGAAACACTTCAACAAACCGTTAACAAGTTCAACACACTAACTAAGTATCCAAATAAATAAAACAAAAAATAAATACTAAAATAAAATAAAACAAAATAAAACAACTAAGAATTTACTCAATTGCCTTATTGACAACAAAATCAACAATCCCCGGCAACGGCGCCAAAAACTTGTTAACAATTTGGCAAGTGTACCAAATTCGTTGCAAGTAATAATTTAAACGGTAAGTACCGGTCGTATCCACAGGGATTGCGTTTTATTATCAATTAGGCAAGTTTATTAATTCTTAGCGGTAGAAACGGAAAGATAATATTTTTGGGATTTTGTAAATTAAATGCAAGATAGTGTTTGAAAATAAAGCAAGATACAAGCGATTAAGGATTGATTCATCTTCCCTACGCTATCCTATGACCTTCAGCTAATTACAGATTAGTTGTTGAACTACCAGATTCAGTTCACTATGATAGGTTAAGAGCAATTCCTTGCTTCAGAACCACTTTTACCTAATTGAGTTACCCTAATTCCTTAGGTGAATCATGCCAATCGGTAAAGCAATAAACTCAAGAAATAAATAATTCATGCATCCAACCCCATATTCCTATGGTGATCACAAGTACATGATCTAATACCCCATATCCAGCATGCAACCCATATTCCTATGCAGTCACATAACCTAGATCATTATAATTATCATATGTAACTATAAAGCATTAAACTCAGAGGCATAGACTTATGATAATTCAAACTACTAATTGTATTAACCATAACAAAGCATTCATAGGATAGTTTTGGGAAGAGTCATCTCTTCCTAATCAAAAGAAACTAAGTAGACAACATCATAAGAGTAGAAATCAAGAGTAGGAGAAGATTACACAAGTAAGGATCCATTAGAACCTTCAAACCCTTGTTCCCAAGGTGAAGGAAGGCCTCCAAATTCGCCCCCAGCTGCTGCTCCAAACCCTAGCACTGCTCTCCAGACGAAGTCCCTGAACAATTCGCTGAAAACTGATATTTAACCTAACTTTCTGAAGTCCATCGCGACGCGGCCCGTAGCCATCGCGACGTGATATTGCACAGAATCAACAATCCTCCTGTTTTATGCTTCCTTCGCGACGCGAACCCTCCTGGTCGCGACGCGAAATTGCTCAGAAACTCAAATCTTCCCAATTGTGCTGCATCTCCGGGCAAGTGTCTGGTTCGCCGAATGATAACACACAAATTGGAGGTCTTCAAGTACAATTTAGCTCCAAAAGTGAAGGAATTGCTTACAACAGGACTTCCTACTACAATTATCTAAAACTAAACTAAATCCCCAGATAATGACTGTGATTCAATGAAAAACCTGCACAATTGGTCCTAAAAATGCCTAACTTACATCATATGATTGAGAGTCAACAGTCGACCCAAGTAATTTAACTAATCAAATTGTTAATGATAGGAAAAGTTGCATGATTGATTGGGATTAAGTTTGAAGAAGAATTTAAAAGAGAATTAGAATAAGGGCACTTTGGTAATTGCACCCTCATTAAACTTTTCCCTCAGCTGGTCAAAGCCTCCACCACTTTTGTTTCCTCTCATTTCTGATCAGTTTCAGAAGTTTTAAAAAAAAAAGAAAGAGAAAGGAGAGAAGGGAGGAGAGAGGGGAGAGTGAAGGGAGAAGAAGGAGATCACCACCACGCCCCAATGCATGCAAGTATTCTTCCTTCCACTTCATTCCATTTTTCTTCCTCTACACAACCATGCTAAATTCTGAACCAACATCTCCCTCCAACTCTATCCTCCATTGATGAAGCTTCAAGCTTAAATGAAGAAGATGCAAGTTCAACAAAATTCTGGGTAAAACCCGTTTTACCTACATTTATTGTTTTCATCGTATCTCACTGTACCCTACTCCGATGATCGTGATTCTTGTCCCTCTGGAAACTAGACACAAAGATCTTCATTTTGGGCACAAGAACCGTATGATTTCATGGAGAAATGAAGGAGATATCATGTCCCCAAGATACGGTTTCTGAATCAAACACTATCCTGGACCAGTCACCTTGTCTTGGTGATATCTCCCAAACCACTGGATTCATGCGTGTGAATCCTTGACCATCTGAAAGTTGACGAAATTATCTTCACAATGAGCACCGGTTTGGATAGTTTTGGTCACGGATTGACCAAGTTATGCCTGTTGCAAAACTGAATCATGTTGCTGGAAAACAGAAAGAAGAAGCTGGAAATGTGATTCGTCGGATCTGGGATTCGAGTTGTCAAGTCGCGCGAGACGTCAATTCGATCCACCGGAGATGAGGACAGTAGCAAGAGGAGTGTTGGCTGTTGAGTTCAGTTACGGAGGCACTCAGAGCGTGTACGTGACTACGAGGATTGTTCGAGTGGTTACGGTCCGGTCGTCCGTGCTCCGGCGTGATTTCTCGCGAGATCGTCAATCGGGTGAGTTCTGCTCACGGATAGGGATATTTTTCGTGTCTTGAAAATATATCGGTTTGAGTCATAAGGCATTTATCAGTTTTCGAAAGATTTTGGAACCGAAAACCGTTTTTGAGCAATATCGCGTTTTTTTTCGGTTTTTATTGAATTGTTGAACAATTTACGAAATTGTGATTTAAACGCTTTCACTGGAATATGGTCTGGAGTGTGGTTTATTAAATCTGTTTTTAGGTTGGATTACGATCGGAATTCGATTTGGGCGAGAAACGGAAAAGCGGAATGAGAATCGGATTGGAAAATAGAGAAACAGAACAGACCGCACGAGATCGTGTGCCCCTGGGCACGGACCGTGCGTCTGCTTCGTAATTGACTGAATGAAGGAATAAAGCATCACGCACGGATCGTGCGCCCCTGGGCACGGATCGTGCGTGAGCTTCTGGTTGGCAGTATAAAATTTGGTGCATCACGCACGGGTCGTGCGCCCCTGGGCACGGACCGTCCGTGAGCTGCTGTTACCGGACTCCGATTTCTCATTTCGTCGCTCCTTTCGATCCCGAATCACTTCTAATCTTCTTCCCAACCAATTTTAAGGATATTGCCTTACTGAAAACCTTATTTTGAAATTGTTCAACTCATGGTTTCGAAAAAGAGGTTTGAAAGCCTATTTGATTGAAAAACCGAAACCCTAGTATACGTGTGGGTACACCGACTGATGGATTGACTAAATATATATATAACTATATATGTCTTTATGTATGATTATAACGCCGGATGTCTAACTATTGAATTCATCTAAACGGGTTATAGATCGATATGGATATTGTTTATCCAATTATTATGAGATTGATCCTTTGGTGATCGAAAAGATATAAATTATCTAATGAGCTTATGTCATTGATCCTTTGGTGATCGAAAAGATATAAATTATCTAATGAGCTTATGTGACTGATCCTTTGGTGATCAAAATGAAAAAGAAGATATAAATTATCTAACTCTCGAGAATTTGATGCGTATTGTCATATGTATCGCATTGGGTGACGATCCGACAAGTAGCATACTAGGAAGGGAAGTCATGAGCCCTCACCCTAGGCCCTGTATACGTCTTGGCGTGGTCATTTCATGGGTTACCGGGATTAGCAAGCGTTGTGCAGCCGGTTTGTGCTAAGATTATACACATGGTTCCCGGGATTAGCAATCGTTGTGCAGCCGGATCATGTTAAGTTCAATTCACGAATTGTCGGGATTAGCAATTGTTGTGCTGTCGGCATTTCGATTAATAAATAAGACATTGTTAAGATTATACACATGGTTCCCGTGATTAGCAATAGTTGTGCATCCGAATCATGTTACGTTCAATTCACGAATTGCCGGGATTAGCAATTGTTGTGCAGTCGGCATTTCGATTAATAAATAAGACATTGTTAAGTCATACACATGGTTCCCGGGATTAGCAATCGTTGTGCATCCGGATCATGTTGAGTTCAATTCACGATTTGCCAGGATTAGCAATTGTTGTGCAGTCGGCATTTCGATTAATGAATAAGACATTGTTATGTCAGCTTTTGTTGTAACGGTTTAATAAATTGAACCGAGTGTTAGTGAGGGGGGCACGGTAGGACTCACTGAGATAATGTTATCTCACCCAATCCATATATGTTGTTTTTACAGAGAACAGGTTATAAGGACAGCAGGCGGCACAGTTAGTCGTCAGGCTCGAGGAGAAGTTGGAGATGTAATCTTCCATCTATGTTTTGGACTCTTCTGATGTAGTCTCTGTATTCGGTCTTATGACTCGAACTTGTATCATGTTATATTTTTGTAGTTTCCGTTGTTTCTTGTAAAGATGTATATCTGAACAAGAATTTTTATACTCTGATTTATACCAAATTGTATATTTAGGTATTTCTTTGTTAAAGAAATACCGGGGTGTTACATTTGGTATCAGAGCGGTTCGGCCTTGTCGGACGTAGTGACCTTCGGGTTGAGAACATAGGATCGAGTCAGCTAGGGACTTAGACAATTATATGTCAGACCTTTTTAGTATATTATGTGACATATTGAGTCAGGATCCACTCAATGTTTCATGTAAAGTTCTGAAAATTATGACAGATAGTTGCCTTAGCCCCGAAAATGTCCGAAACCCTACACCATAGGATTCTCAGCCTTCTCGTTTCATCAGAACGTGCAGCGGCAGCAGAGGGCTACATATTACATTTGGAAACAAGGATGGGCATCCGCGATGGTTCGAGGAAACTGTGGGCGGCTGTTCAGTAAATAAATCGGATGCGGCTAGTGAGTCGCGGCATGAAACGTCTTAGATCTTATCGAGAAGTACAAATCAAGCGAAGCCATTGTGCGGCAGTAATGTCAGTGTACTAAAATCTGTCAGATTAGTTAACACCCAAAACCCTGACCTTTATTTAGTCAGCGTATCAGTTTTCGAGATTTCGTTTTCATCATAAATCTTACCTTCTGGTGTCAGTCAATCCCAGTTAGGGCAGCAGTCAAGGAAAATCCTTACCGATTAATTTTAAGCATAGATTATGATTCTTCTTCTTCCGAGTCACAATGTGACAGATGACAAAGCTAACTGAGTAAAACGGTCGAAAGACGCACCCTTATCATTATTTTGGGTTAGTTAAAACCTCGGTTGTACCGGTGACTACCTGAGATGCTAGAAATGTTTCTAAGATAACCGAAGACGTGGGTTACTCAAACGTTTGCTCGGAAGTAATGGAAGGCTAGGTAACACGTGAATATAATTTCAAGTTGGAGAGGTGTCAAGCCATGTTAGGGCAATAATCTTTCGGCAGTTCTAGTGCTCAAGCTTCCGCTACTGTAGTGAAACTCCAATCGTTAATCTTGAATTCGTTAAGATCAACAGTAAGTTGTTGTGACTTTGATCCATCAGATGGGTCAAGGCTAGTTCTCCATTCTATTAACCTATTGTTAGACGTCAATGAAGTGTGTATGTGCTGAATTCAGAGTGGTCTAATTTAGTCCAGCACACGAGACGGCTTCTAAGGAATTCGATGAGTTGAATACGCATAGTGCATCTTTCTTTTACCCAACACACCAGTATGATGGAAGAATGTCTGAGGATGAACCGTAGGTCGGTCTGAGACTAAATGATTGGACAGTGAATGTATGACACATGAGTCCTTGATAGTGCATCCTATAACCATTGTGTAGTCTCTTGAGACAATTGAGTCGTGTCTATTTTTGTCACGAAATACAAGCCTTTGCTTTCACCTCGAAGTTTTATCTTGGACTGATTCGAGAAAGGAATCGAGGGGAAATGAATTGAATCGAATAGAATCGCGGCTTGGGAAAATTTTAAGACAAACACCCGCTTTCCCTTTCGGCTCAATGTCCTTCCCGATCCCTTCCTCGAACGAACCCAATTGTTTTGTCTTAACGGAGTCGAACTCAAGCACGATAATAGAAGTTTGTGAGATCTTGATCGCACAAATGGCTGGTTCCAACAAAGTAACACTTCTACTCTCACTTTCAAACTCGTAACTTTTAAATATCAGAGAACGAGATTCCGCTTTGTTGGAGCGTCGTGCATTGAGTAAGGTCATATATAAGTTGGGGTGAATTAACTTTTGGGATAGTCGTATTTTCAAACTATCGTCATTAGAAACCCCATTGAAAAGAATTTTCATTCAAATGGAACTATTGTACTTTCAAGTTTTGGAACCGATTTAATGAAAGAATATTTTGCTATTATTTTAGAGTTTTTCCTGGATTCGGTTGCAAGGAAAATCGTTTCTAGATTACTTGGACTGAAAGTCAACCTGTTTTATAAAATAACGCTGTTTGCTTCAGTCGAGATTTTTAGTAAAATGAATCAAGCGCTTATGTGAGCGTAACTCGGGAAGAGAAGAAAACTTTTCTTCTGGATACCGTATGGTTTGATTCCAAAGACATTCTCTTAAAGTCATCATTTCATTCCAATTCAAGCTACGGCTAGGCCGAAACCTTCCGAGTTCCTGACTTCGATAGTGCAGGATGTGTGGATACCATAACTATGAGTTTGTGTCCTCAATAGATTGTAGGTATTCCATTGTCCATAACAATTAGTGTCAGCTTTCAAGAGGTCGGAATAGTTAATTTCTGAAGAAAGTCTGTATCTTCATGATGTCTTTCACGTGTCTCAGTTGAGAAAATGTATTCCCAATCCACTTCAACCGTTGAGCATTAAATCGATCGATCTTCGACCGGATTTATCATTCCAACCTTATCCTAGTCATATCCTAGGGCGTGGCGTGAAGACATTGAGGTCAAGGACTATTCCGATTGTGTAGTGGGAGGTGTGTTTAACTTGCACTTATGCCTCAGGTGGGAGGTGTGTTTAACTTGCACTTATGCCTCAGGTGCAAGGTTCGATTCCCACGGAAGGCAAAAATTCTACAAGGGGGGTAGAGAAGACCGTGATGTAATAGTGCTGGGGTGGCCAATGCGTTGGACCTGGGCTGTTACAAAACACAAATAATAGTTACCGAATGTTAGCAACACAAATGGGAAGAATTGTTGATTTCTTTGGCACTCCACCAGTGCATAACCAGCAAATTCCTCAAATTCAGAATGTTAGGCCTGTTGAAATCCCCCTAGAAAGGCCCAACAATGTAGTTCCCATCAATCAAGGGCAACAACTTGTTGTCGAAGAGCCTGTTTCTGATGTTGTGTTAGTCAATAGGAACCAAAATGCTGATGAAGTGGTTAGGCAAATCCAACAAAATAATTTTGGAATCCAAAACAATTTGGCTAATCTTGTCGAAAATATTCTAGCCCAAAATGGTCTTAATTTAGGCCTACATAGGCCTAATTTTGTGTCACCTTTGTCAGATTATATATTGCAAACAGAATTGCCCAGGGGATGGAAAATCCCTAAGTTCACAAAATTCGCTGGGTAAACTAGCGAATCTACTGTCGAACACGTTGGCCGTTATTTAACTGAGGCTGGTGACATAGCACACAATGAGAATTTAAGAATGAAATACTTTCCAAATTCTCTAACTAAAAATGCTTTTACTTGGTTCACCACTTTACCTCCACATTCCATTTTTAATTGGAATCAGTTAGAAAATGTTTTCCATGAGCAATTCCATATGGGTCAATGCAAGATTTGTCTTAAGGAATTGGCCAGCGTTCGACGTAAAGTGGTGGAGTCTATTGATGAGTATCTCAATAGATTTAGACTTCTCAAGGCAAGGTGCTTTACTGAAGTGCATGAACACGAGTTAGTCGAAATGGCTGCTGTTGGCCTAGACTATTCTGTAAGAAAGAAATTAGATACTCTGCACTTACGAGATATGGCACAGTTGGCTGATAGAGTCGAAATGGTCACTGAAGACCAATATACTGAGAAAAGAAAGTTGCTTACCCAAAAGCAGAAGAGGAATTAATTGATTTCCTTAATCGTTGCAAGATAAGCAACACGGAAGTGATGCTATGTCCAAGATGCAGTTCTGTCTTTGACAAAGAGGCTGCAAAGAGCCTTGAAGGTTATCGACCTCAATTGAAGCGAAAAGAAAAATGGGTCGACAAAAGGCCAAAGTTCAGTTTCAACAAAAGAGTGATACCATACAAATTTACTTCGACAAAGCATACTCAGAAAGAGCAACTTAAGACTTATGTTCCATCAATAAAGTCTCCTGTAGAGAAATGGGTGTACTCCGGTGGAAAGAATACTGGATACTTACCCGTGAATTCTGGTGGGAAAAGTTTTAGGTATCAACCAAAACAACCAACACCCACAAAAATGGTCAAGGGCAGCACCAGTACTACTGGCCAAAACAAGGCACTTGAATCTAACAAGTACGCCTATAACAACAATTACAAGAGGAAGAATCCCATGACTAGAACTCAATGGCGCAGACACCAACGCCAAAAGAAAGCTATTGGTGCAGGACAAGTAGAGAGTTCTGACAAAAAACAAGGTAAGCAAGTGGCTGTCGAAGTGGCTAGAAAGCCAGCTACTGAGAGGATATTTCCTCCACTCTCAGCAATGAAAGAAGGCTTTGACTTAGACGAAGAAATAGAGTCTGATTTTGCTGATTCTGGGTCGGACTTTGATGTCCTATGCAATCTGGTCTCAATTCTACCAATTGAGTATGACGTAGTTTTCGAAGTGAATGATGTCGAGGAAGATTTCGACGAAGAGACTACTTATAAACCAATTTGTTACTATGTGCTGAAGAATGGTTGTGTCGAAGAACAACATACTGTATTTGAGAAACCAGATTGTGGAATGATGAACCATCTCAAACCTTTGTTCATTCAAGCTAAGGTGAACAACATAGGTGTCAACAAGAATTTGGTCGATGGTGGTGCTGCTGTAAACTTGATGCCACAACATTTGTTGAGGAAAATTGGTAAATGTGATACGGATTTGAGTCCTCACAACGTGGTACTCACAAATTATGAAGGCAAAACTGGCCACTCACTTGGGGCCATTGAAGTCGAGTTAGCTGTGGGTAGCATCAAAAGACCAACGTTGTTTCTTGTAGTTCCTTCTAAAGCTAACTATAACTTGTTGCTAGGAAGAGAGTTGATATATGGCGTGGGGAAATACCATCAACTGTTCACCAAAGGCTCATTATTTGGAGAGAAGATGGTTTGGTCGAAAACATTGAAGGTGATCAGAGTTACTTCAAAGCGAAGGTAAATACTATCACTAAGAAAACTTTCGACAAACAATTGGCGAACATTGTGCCATGTTCTTCTTATGATCTTGGTTATGTACACCAAGATAATATGTTTTCCTCAGTTACTCTTCACCCAAACTATGGATTCATTTGGGAGAGGAGATTATGGATAAGGATAATCACCCAAGAGGCTTTTGCAAGCCTACTGGGTGGGATGGATCATAAATAGTTTATTTATGTCTAAGCCCAATGCATGGGATAGAATTATGGCCTATGTGACCGAAAACAAAGAAAAAGTGGCTTTGGAAGCCGAGTTATGTCAACAAATGGTTGCTGAAGCCAGTGACAGTAATACTAAGGAAAATTTGGTCGAAGACCAAAGGCTTGATTGTGTATATGATGATGAGCCTTTAGGTTTTGAAAAGGACCCAATGGGTTCGACCAAGAAAATACAAGCACGAGATCCCTTAGAAGAAATTGACTTGGGAGATGGCCCTGTAAAAAGGCCAACATATATTAGGGCAAAGATTGATAAGGCTTTCAGGGTGCAAACTGTCGAACTTTTGAAGGAATTCAAAGACTGTTTCGCTTGGGACTACAATGAGATGCCAGGTTTGAGTCGAGAAGTAGTGGAATTGAAGCTGCCTATACGACCAGAGAAGAAGCCAGTGAAGCAGACATCAAGAAGATTTGCACCACAAATCCTATCGAAGATCAAAGCAGAAGTCGAAAGACTACTCAAGAGCAAGTTCATCAGAACTTCTAGGTATGTAGATTGGTTAGCAAATATAGTTCCTGTTATTAAGAAAAATGGAACTCTTAGAGTTTGCATAGATTTCAGGGATTTAAATAATGCTACACCCAAAGATCAATATCCTATGCCTGTGGTAGAAATGCTTGTTGATTCAGCAGCAGGCTTTGAATATTTAAGTACGCTTGATGGTTATTCTGGTTATAACCAAATTTTTATTGCTAAAGAAGATGTATCAAAAACAGCATTTCGATGTCCAGGGGCATTAGGTGTTTATGAATGGGTGGTGATGCCTTTTGGCTTAAAAAATGCTGGTGCTAAATACCAAAGAGCTATGAATTCTATGTTTCATGATTTTATAGAAAATTTTATGCAAGTGTACATAGATGACATAGTTGTTAAGTCTTCATCAGAAAGTGGTCATTTAGACCATCTTCGACAATCATTTGAAAGAATGAGAAAATATGGATTGAAAATGAATCCACTTAAATGTGCCTTCTGTGTACGTGCAGGTGACTTTTTAGGATTTGTTGTGCAGAAAAAAGGCATTGAAATAAATCAAAACAAGACAAAGGCAATTTTAGAGACGAAAGCTCCTTCGACAAAGAAAGAATTGCAGTCGTTACTAGGAAAAATCAATTTCCTTAGAAGGTTCATTTCAAACCTAAGTGGCAAGACACAGGTTTTTTCGCCATTACTTCGACTAAAGAAAGACGATGTGTTCAGGTGGGATCCAGAACACCAAAAAGCTTTCGACGAGATCAAGGGCTATTTGATGAAGCCTCCTATTTTGTTACCTCCTATTAGAAATAAAGTAAAGAAATTGTATGTAGCAGCATCAGAATTGTCAATAGGTAGCATGTTAGCACAAGAGGATGAAAATGGTGTCGAAAGAGCCATTTATTACCTCAGTAGAGTTTTAAATGATGCTGAAACTAGGTATCATCCAATAGAAAAGTTGTGCCTATGCTTGTATTTTTCTTGTACAAAATTAAAGCAATATATAAAGCCTGTTGATGTGTATGTTTACTCGCATTTTGATATTATTAAACATATGCTGTCGAAACCAATATTACATAGTAGAATTGGTAAATGGGCTTTAGCGCTTTCTGAGTATTCACTAACTTATCAGCCTTTAAAAGCTATTAAAGGCCAAATTGTGGCTGATTTTATCGTCGATCACTCATTGTCGAGGTCCCAATAAATTTAGTGGATATTCAGCCTTGGAAGTTATACTTCAACGGTTCTAGCAATAGAAATGGTTCTGGATTTGGAATTCTCATTGTTTCGCCAACAAAAATACCAACGAAGTATAAGTATAAGATCGAAGGTTTTTGCACCAATAATGAGGCTGAATATGAAGCCTTGATAGCAGGACTTGAGATTTTACTCGACTAGGGGGCAAAACATGTCGAAATTAAGGGCGATTCTGAATTAGTTGTGAAGCAGTTAACTAAAGAATATAAATACATTAACGAAAATCTAATAGTGTATTTTGTTGCTGCCAATGCTTTGTTAAAACGTTTTAACAGTGTTAACATAAAGAATGTGCCTAGAATTGACAATCAAGAGGCAAATGATTTGGCACAGATTGCTTCAGGCTATAGAGTCTCGAAAGAAAAATTAGAAGAACTAATAAAAATAAAAGAGTGACTAATTTCGACAGATTATCCTTTAAATGAATTGTCAACGCCAAAACTTGGGGGGCAGAGGAAGTATTATCACCTCCAATTACTGCAAATGAAAATTGTCATGAAAATTTTCAGGATTTTGAAGTTTTTGCCATTGACAATATGTTGAATGATGATTGGCGAAAGCAAATTGTCGAATACTTGGAAAATCCAACAGGAATAACTAATAGGAAAACCAAGTATAGAGTCTTAAGTTATGTGATTATTGGAAATAAATTGTTCAAAAAGAATCCTGATGGAGTTTTGCTTAAATGTCTTAGTGAAAGTGAGGCATATTTGGCAATATCCAATACTCATAGTGGAGCCTGTGGATCTCCTTAAGCAGGTCATAAAATGAAATGGCTCTTGTTTCGACAAGGTGTGTACTGGCCAACTATGTTGAAAGACCGCATAGAATTTGCTAAAGGTTGCCAAGAACGTCAAAAGCATGCATGGGTGCAACATGTACCTGCAAGTGAGTTACATTCGATAGTAAAACCTTGGCAGTTTTGAGGTTGGGCCTTAGATTTAATTGGCGAGATTAAGCCAACTTCATTGAAGGGCCAACGTTACATATTAGTTGGGATATATTATTTTACTAAGTGGGTAGAAGCTATTCCCTTGCCTAGTGTTAATCAAGAGGCAGTGATTAATTTCATTCAAAACCATATTTTGTGTAGGTTTGGGATTCCAGAAACCATTACGACAGACCAAGGTTCAGTGTTTATTGGTCAAAAAATGGTAGAATTTACCTCTGAGAATGGTTTCAAATTATTAAGTTCGGCGCCATAAAGTAACTTTACTGGAATTGTCTTTTCAATTCCGAAAACTAATGGTAGTGACGTCATAAGATTCAACATAAAGCTGTTGATTGTAATTTCAAAAACGTCATTTTCTGCCTTCATTTAAAACTCAGTCGAAAAACACATTTTTGGGGGGCAATTTGTTAGCCTGCATTTTCGACAGGCTCAATTAAATGTAGTTAACGAGGTTTGACTTCCTAATTTCAAGAGGAAAGGTGTTGATTTCGATAGTGAGAAGTTTTCCCAAGAAGGTTCGACGCAGTGCTTAACTTAGTGGAAATTGAAGAATTGAAGCCAATGGTTCGACGAGAAGAAAGTTAGTGATAGATCAGAAGTCAAGTGCTCGTTGTTGAATTACCATTGTAGTTATTTTTGTCGAAGACATGGCAGTTACCATTGCAGTTATTGTGGTCGAAGACATATGGTAGTTATCATTTTTTAAATTCTATGTACAGTTAGTTAGTTATTGTGTTTCCCTCCTTGTATAAATAGTAGTTTTTCATAGGAAAAACGAGTCACAAACTCACATACAGAATTCTGAAATTCAAACTTCCAACATCACAGAGAAAAAGAGTCAGAGAACAATGTATGAACTTGTGCACCATTCTCTTTACAATTAATGCAATTCCACTTTTACTTTCTTAAGTTTTCTGCATTTTATTTGTTTTCTTTTCGATTTCTATTCAGAATCATCTCTCCCTTCTGGAGATAACTGTTCACTCATCGTCACATGTATATTGTTGTTCAGTTTATAGCCAAAATGTCTGTTATTTGAGTTTAATTCAGTCAATTGTCAAGGGAATTAGCATAGATTTAGACTTATGTAGTAGGTTTGAATTGTAACCAATTGCAATGGAAGACCTTCAATTTGATGTGGCGTCAACTAGCGAACCAGACACTTGCCTAGTGACGCAACGGAGAAAAGAAGGAAGGAAAGGAACCAGACCTCTTTGGCCCGTCACCCATACTCGATATTATTTATATACCATTATCTAAACTCATATCTGATGAGCTATACTTTTTATTAACTTTATCCCTACTCATATCTGATGAGCGTGGAATAATACTTTTAACCGCTTAGTTAAGGTTAACACTCGGTAAAACTACTCAGTTAAATAACGATGAGTACACAAGGATATCAATCATTCAATCATGGAAATTTCAGCATGTATACATACACTTCGGAGAATTCATTAACCAAACAGACGTTAACAAAAAATTACAAATGAGCACTCCTTAGAAAGCTTTGGATGTATAGTTTTTGACCATGTCTTTATATTTTCAAAACAATGAGCCAATTAGTACAGTTTTTAGAAAAAACCGAATGGTTTCCAGACTAGACAGTTTCTATCCTTCAACTTCTAATCACTTTCAAGTAACCTAAACTTGACCAAATGGTACGAAACTTGAGCCTAAACAGAAGTAAATTGAGTCTAGTTTCTAACGGGACAAGAATCGTTCAAAACGGAGCTCAATTGAGAGTATAAAACCCAAAACACTGGACCTATACCCAGTTTAACTTCAGAAATTTGACCTAACTTGAGATACTCATAACTCGAGTTACACAACTCCAAATTTAACCAAACCAGTGCCAAAATGACCAGAATTAAGTCTAGTTTCTAAAAACTTAATTGCTCCTATGTCTAGAATGCCTACACAATGACTTTGCTAACAATAATTGCTCCAAATTGTACCAAATTTTATACCAACAAACACAACATCAACACAAACAGAATTTCAACCAAACCAGCAACATAAACAAAAATCCTAAGTGAGTAGAACTCACCTCTTGCGATGAAAATCGCACACAATAAAAACAACGAAGTAGTCTAGGCTCAATCACACTGAAACTTGCCATAAGCTACTCAAACTCAGAACCAGCCCCTATGTCCTCTCCCAAACAGCCTCTATCTCAAAATGTACCTCCTTTAACTTGCTCAACAACACTCCACTGAAATGAAATGCTTCAAACCACTCCTAGAGCTCTATTGGAACCATATGCAAGCTAGGAAACCCATTTTCTTCTCACTTGGAACTTGAGGTGCGAAAATGGTGAATAGAAGAGGAGGGTAATGTAGGTGTTGAAATTGGTATCACATTGAAGAGGAGAAGGTAAGGATCACAATGGTGTAAATATATTGGACATGCATCCAGGAATGGAGTTTGGCTCTCCTCTTTTCCTCTCCCTCACCCTCGTAAACTCTCTCTTCTCTCAAGCTCTCAATTTCTGGTTTTTTAAAAGAAAACTAAAAGTGTGTGTTGTGTTTGGCATGTGTGTGAGTGTTAGTGTGAGTGACTCATCTGGGGGTTTAGTAAAAGCCATAGGAAAGACCATTTTGCCCTTACTACTAATTCCCCACTTAAACTCCACTTAATCCATTCCTACTCACCCAATTATCCCACAACTTTCCTAACTATTATATTTTAGCAAACAAGCCCACAATAAATCATTTAATCAATGACAACGTATCTCATAATAATTAAAATATACTAAACTACTCAATTTAACTTATTAATTTAATTATGACCTCATGCTAATTTCTATTAAGGAATTTAGCCAAATTGAGGATGTTACAAGTAGTACTTCGACTTGAAGTCACTATGATCCCTACATGGAGAGTTGTAGGCTTAGAGGCCATCAAATGTTGTCTATAACACGGCAATCATAAAGGTGGTTAATGGAACTGCAATAAGTCATGTGGAGGGGTGTGAGTGATGTAGATAGGATTCGTCCCTCCTACATAACAGGAGTTATGTCTTGGGCCTATCGATGGAGTGAGAATGTGGAAATTCATGGCCATGCTGAAATGGACCAAATGTGATATTGGGTCTATTGGTAATTACGCGTATACTCTGGGATCAATTAATAAATAATTGGACTTTGAAAGTATGACACAATGTGACTTGTGTTCAATTAGAAATTTGGACGAAGGGACAATTAGTGCACAGTCTATAGTAGTCGCGGTAAGGTTAAAGTTGTATCACCGATTTTTTCAGTAATTGGGTAACAATGATGCATTGCTAGATGCCGCTCATTGTTTATAATATTTAATATTAGTTTTATAATTATTTTTATATTAATATTTTACATCATTGCCAATTAAGTAGGAGCATATAGGGTCACACGATAGAACGGTTAAATTGGAAAACCATTATTTAAATAAATAAGAATTTAGTTAAATAACAAATGAACGTGGCTTGCAATGTACAAGCCCACTAGAGACACATAAGATAGGGCTTGTATTGTACAAGGCCCACTAGGTCAACAGAGTGGATGAGAGAACACATATAAAAATGTTGATGTGTGTAAACTTAACCTAGTTAGCTCCATATAAATATATACTTGCGGTCATAATTTTCAGAATACGTACATAGACCAGCGCCGCAACACCGTTTCCCCAATTCTACAAGGGTATTCCTCTCCATCTTCATTCCTCCCATAATTCCTCTCGCTCTCTCCCTCTCCTTCCCCCTCTCTCTATTATTGTCTTTTGGAAAGAGTTGCAAGGAGGGTCTTTCACTATCTATATATCGATCATATAAGGTATGTTCACCCATAAACAACTACACTATTGAATTGATTGTGTTGAAATGTATAGGATAGTTATATCAGTTGCTACTTTGTTCTGCTTATCCCATTTCTATAATCCTGGATAATCCTCGGTCATTCATCATGTTCAATTCTTTATTCCATCTATTTTTTGTTGACTACTTTTATCCTTTTTAATTTTTTGGTGTTTTTTCAATGCAAGATCCCCAAGGGAGGCAACAAAACGTAATTGATCGGATGGAAATCATAGATTTTGTCCTATGTTTCTACGCTGTCTCAAACATAGATCTCCAACGACTGTGATTTACTTGATTAAAACAATCTCAATTGTTAAAAAGGTAATAATCTTGAAATTGCTTTTATATTCTCCATCATATTTCCTACAATAATCTTGAAATTGATTTCCTTGATACATACAGACATACATATTCTTCTTCATCTTTCCTACAATAACTGATTATGAATTAACTGCTTTTGTTTCGATAAATATTATGTTTTTTTCATTTTAATTTGTAGGTTTTATAATTTTACAAATACAAAATATTTTTTGTTCATTACGATATAGCCTAGAACAGGTATAGTATACGATGTAGTTCTAAAAAAAAAGAGGAAGAAATCAACAATATTTTCCTAAAACATAGATCTTTCTCATCTCCATTAACATTGAACATTGAATATTTAATAAATGGTCCATAAATTTTAACTTCACCCATCATTTTAGTCCTTAAGCTTTGTCACATGTGGATTAAATTGATGGAGAAAGATAACCTATAGAAACTACTTATTAAGTTCCCAATGTTTGTGGGCTGACTATAGAGATTAATTTTTTAGGGACTAAATTGAAGATTTACTCATTTATCTTTTAAGGATCATATTGTAAACTATACTCTTTCTTTTGAAGAACTATTACCACAAACTAGATTGGTTTTTGAAAAATTTCTACCTGATCTTTTATGGTCAGTTATTACTTCTGCTTTAAAGAAGGTACAATTTTGTGTAAGATCTATCCAAAATAAATTTGTTTATCAAATTTTGGGGACTGATAATTCTGACTCACATATAAATATTGTGAACTTGAAAGTAAAAGAAGGTCACATAATATCCTCTGTTGCTCATATTAAAGTATTTCAAACTCAAACCAACAGAACTCACCATGATGGGCATTACCATCTTAGGAAGATGAGGTGTCAGTACGTTATTATTATTAGGTGAGGCCTAGGTTGCCTTTGGAAAAATATGGGTAATTTACTCAAATTCTATTATTATGATACCATAATATAGTAGCTTACTCAAATTCTTGTTTGTGAATAGCATTTGGTTCATGGCAAGCTGTGGAGCTAATAAAAATTGAGTCAGGAAAAACGACCTTGCATTTTATTGATAAACAACAAATGCAAGGTTACTTCTCAGATCTTTGGATAAGATCAAGAAAAGCTACTTTATCAGATTGCTCTAGCTTTTTACGACCTAGGGTTGACATTTGTGTCCAATCATCATCATTTCAATACAATGATAATATATTAAACTCTATCTCTTATACTTCATTTTTTTGTAATTTGTATGTATTGCTTGATGCAAAAATAAACTTTGTGCAAAGAAAACCTCATAAATCTCACTGGACATGTTAATATGGAGATTAAAGCAGTTAGTTAGATCAAATCTCCATTCTTCAAAAGCTTGAACATAGTAGCTGTGATGATAAGCCTCATCGATGGAATTTATCTCAAGATTGCACCACAATTCCACAAACTAGATTAATTTTTTGAAAATTTCTATCTGATCTTTCATGGTTAGTTGTTACACACTAGTGAAAAAACAAGAAAAGAATGGGTATATTTAACTCGGATGCCAAAATATCCGACTTAAAATACGGACGCGGTGGCAATTTTGTAATAAACTTGAGAAAAAATTTCAAGCGCTCAACTTCGAAGTCGGATGAAAAATAACATCCGTCTTTAAATGGGTAATTATTATTTTTGATTAATTTTTTTTTCTCCTCTTCGCGAACCATATTCACCTCATCGTCTTCGTTCAATCTCATTCTCATCGTCGTCTCCAATCTCACTCTCATCGTCGTCTCCGATCTCACTCTCATCTTCTCGGTTCTTGCTCTCATCATCACGATCTATTCTTCTCACCTGACATGGAAATCGTTTCTCACCTCAAAATGGAACTTGCATAAACGTTCGATTTTTGTTTCGGTTTCACCCTAATCGAACCCTAATATCTTCTCACAGCTCTCAAATCTGAAATTCTCTGCGATTTTGGTTTTCATAACACGAATTACGGCATTTTCTCAGCGCATATTCGAGAAATCCCTAATCGCTAATGTCTAATTCTCTGTGATTTTCTCAGGTTCACTCGTTCTCACAGTTTCTCTTGCCCTCTCTTCCTTCGTTCTCCATCTCTGGTTTTGGCTCGCTCTCCTTCTCTCTCTTCTCTGCCATGGCTTCCTCTACTCATTGTTAAGGTGAACCCTAATTTATCTTTCATAGTTTTGCTTTATTTTTCGTTTTATTTTTGTGCAAAAGCTTATGAAATTCTCAAATGTTACAGATCTTGAAGCTTCATAGTTTGAATGTCATTTTCTTCTTCAATTTCAGATTCGGAAGTTGATTTGAAGGTCCAGATCGAGAGGTTAGATATATTTGTCTTTGTTCTGATTTGGCTTATAGTTTGAAATTGATAGCTTCGTCTTCTTCGTGTCTTCAATTTCTGGTTGAAAGGAATAAAATCTTGAAAATCAGATTTGGAAACTGATTTTGTCTTCAATTTCATTTTGGTCCATATGTTGCTCTATCAGTTGGAGTTGCAAAGTTCTTAAAACTGTAATCAGGGTTCTATGAAACAAGCATTTTATAAAAGTCCTAGTTTATAAAAGTCCTATGAAACAAGCATTTTATACTTGCTGCCAACTGCCACTGATGGTTGGTGATGCAGAATCAGAAGTATGCTTCAATTGATGGTGGAACTAGTTGACATAAACTTGTGAAATAGCATCCAAGTCACATGTACTGTCAAAGAAGTAGTGTTATCATTGATCTTTGTGAATGTTTTGAACAGGGGTTACTGGTGCTGGAGCAGGATTAATCTCAAAGCATAGAAAAAGTCTTGGTCTTGCTAATGTTTCTGCTAACTATGCTGCTAATTTTGCTATTGTTGCTGGCTGCTATTGCGGTAACTTTTAGATTTTGTTTTCATAAGAGCCTTTGTTGTTTTAGCTTTGGAAAATTGTTGTCCTAATTGAATTTGATCATGCTGTTTGCGTATAATTAATTCTTTGTTTTTTTTTTTTGAATCCTGTAATTGTAGTGATTTGATACTGTTTTGTTTTATGTTGATTTGGAATCTTGGATTGGTTTTAGTTGACATTATTATGTTATGATTTAGGAGAGAAAAACACATTTCATTGTAGAGAACTGTCATTACCTATGCAATGGGTTTACCAACCCTTCAATTCATGAAGGTAGTTTATAGCCTGGTCATTCATAACACATTGCCATGCTTTTATTTCAAATTTTCATTTTCCATTTTCAATTAGATACACATACTAGGTCACACATATTTGAACTTCCCCTGAGTTAAGTTTGTTTGAGTAACTCCTCTATTAGTAAGTGCCTCCTCTCAAGAAGTGCAAGATGTTTTGTTTGAGTAACTCTATTAGTAAGGGCCTCCTCTCAAAAAGTGAAAGATGTTACGTTGTCCTCTAGGGTGCTTCTTATATTTTCAAAGCACCCTTGCCATAAATTTTCCCATATAACTATGTTCTTGATTAGTTGCTCAGGTTTTTGATGAATATTGGAACGTGGAGAATATCATGTTAGTTTCTTAATCGGATGCGTTCAAGTGTGAGAGTTTTTATTTAATGCAATCTCCAGCGGGTTTTCTTTTAATTCTTTAATCTGCAGAAGATGTTCATAATCATTATTTTATTTGATAACCAAAAGATTATTTACTTGCTGTATAATCATATAAATTCTTCGTTGCAGCTGACTAGCATTTATGGTATTCACAGGATTCTTGACATCAAGTACATTTGAATAGATTTGAAATATACAACAAAGCTTTCACTTGTTAAATATGGCTGTTTATGTCATGTTGGTTTAAAACCTGTCTCTGTATGGTGTGATTTGTTATTTCTTATATTGAGCTGCATGTTGTGTGCAGGTTATGGCAACAATTTGTGAGGATCTGCCACCAGACAGCGTTGTGCTAATATATCTCTCAGCCTCAGGTTTACATTTGCTCTAATTTTTCAAGTTGATATCATCAATCTTCAAAATCATAGACACTAAGGTGCTTACCAAAGTGCCCGCACAACCTCTATCAATTTGTTAGAAATTCTAACCCTTCATAACATGACCATTTTCCCACTAATCTTCATAATGTATAAGAGGGTGAATAAGAGGAGAATAGAGTATATAGTTATGGAAATTCTGTCTTTATTCTTCCACCTTTTAATTCTGTGTAAATTTCTTTTCTTTGAATGAAGTAGATATTGATTATATTGTCTAAATATTTATTTGAATGATGTTATTTTATAGGTGAGCCTGCTTACTGATAATTGTATAGGAAGGATGAACCAAAAAAAAAACATTACTTTTAAAGTCGGATATTCCTCTTTACGGCTTTATACCCGACTTAAAAATAAGCTTTTAAAGTCGGATATTAATATCAATCCGACTTTAAATTTGTTCTAGAGAGGCCAAAAATAGAATATAATCAAACATTTAAAGTCGGATGTATGAGTTTATCCGACATAAAAACCGGATTTTAAAGTCGGATGCCCACTCGACTTTAAAATTTCAAACTTACTAAGTCGACGTGGTTAAAGTTGGATTAGGATCCGACTTTAAAAGCCCAAAATATCCGACTTTAAAACCCTTTTTTCCACTAGTGACATTTACTTTAAATAAGATTCCATTCTGTATAAAATCGGTGCATAATAATAAATGTTATCAACTTGAAAGTAAAAAATGGTGAAATAATATCCTTTGTTGCTCAAATTAAAGTATCTTCTCAAACCAACAGAACTCACCCTGATGTTGATGATGATCATGACCATGAAAATGCACAATCACATGAAGATGAGGTGTCATCAACAAATGAAGAAGTGGCTTTGGGTTTAAGACGTTCAAAACGTAGGAACATACAACCTAAACTTTACATAGGTTGTCTTGTTTAAAAGTTAGAGGTTGGTTATGTTAGAACTTATCCATACAAGAGAGCTCCCAGAGACAAAAATAGTGATGATGATGAGTCATTACCAGAATACCCTTCTAGAGAGGATGTTTTTAACAGTGGTCAAAAGGTTAATAAGGTCAATTCTTGCAAGGTAGGTAGGAAGAAAAAATCCAAAAAGGGGAGTGTCAGTAGCATCAGCCTTCAGCCCAGCAAGTCTACATGCCCAGCAAGTCTCCACACCTAACCATTCACCTATAAAAGCAAAGTAAAATTCACAAACAAGGGAGGATTTTCAAAGCCTAGTTGTTTCTCAGATTTAAAATTCCACCGAAAAGAAAATAAGAGTGATTTATCAGATTGCCTCGTAAAATTACCTCCATTTTCATCTTCCCTAAACCAACAACAAACAAATACAATACCCATAGATACAAACAGATACAATAGCCCCTATATAAACAAAATAAATAATTTTCAGAAAATAAAGAAAACTATTGTTTTCCAATAAAATGGAAAAATAAGCATTTTTTTAAATTAATATAACTTTTGCACAACTAATTAGAAGGTAACATTCCTTAGGAAAAATGCCGTGGGGTGCTAACACCTTCCCGACGCATATCCGACTCCTAAACTCGAATCTGATCTCAAGGACCCTTATCCAAACCCAAGGGATTTACTAATTAATGTTTTCCCATATAATTAAACGTTGGTGGCAGCTTCATTCCAAAATTTCGAAAAATTCTTTCCCGAATTTTTTGGTCGCTACAAAGACTAATGGTGCTACTACTACAACTGCTGACGTGTTTCAAAGCAATTCCCGAATATTTGCCAAAGGAAGAAGTGTGGGAGGCCACAAAGAAGAGATTCCTCAATTGGTGGCAGGAGCTTGAGGCTCGAGATGCCCGTGTATCTCCAAAACATTCTTCACTTGGTATCTGACAGCTCTCCTTATTTTATTAAGAGTGGTATTTTTTATAAGCCATATATAATGGCATACAATTTTGAGAGTGGTGAATCAACAATGCTTAAGCTCCAAAAATATGCAAGAAAATCGAGCTTTTAGGTTGACATGGGTATTTTCGAATGTGGAAATGTGAGAAACTTGGACCATTCTATTTGTTTGGTAAGGC
This sequence comes from Astragalus membranaceus, assembly GCA_039519185.1. Classification (NCBI taxonomy): domain Eukaryota; kingdom Viridiplantae; phylum Streptophyta; class Magnoliopsida; order Fabales; family Fabaceae; genus Astragalus; species Astragalus membranaceus. The sequence goes on from CM076853.1 coordinate 26,087,322, forward strand.
ACATGAAGCTTTAATTTACCATATGGGTTTTGGTAGACAAGAAATCAAACTTGTGGAGAAGGGTTTTGAAAATAAGGGTGAAAGGGTTAAAGCAGAAACACCCCAAAATTCAAGGGTTTACTATTATTTTCCTAGAGAAAGTTACAAATTTATATTACGAAATCACATGTACAACTTTTATTTTTGCTAATTTAATTTTTTATTAGACCCTTGTTTCTTATCTTGTATTAATTCATAATGGATCAAGCATTCTTCAAATTATGGTTTTTTTTGATGGATTGAACTTGTATTGTGTTCCTATGAAATTGAATAATATTTTGGTTTAATAAAAGAAATAATTGCTCATATATATATATATATATATATATATATATATATATATATATATATATATATATATATATATATATATATATGTTCATCATGTAGTTAAATTTTGTTTTGATAAAAACATTAGCGGTAATAAAAAAGTGCGCCATTAGTTAAATCACTTTTTTAGTTTTCCAATGTGTGCTTTAATCCAAATATAAATAATTTTCCATACGAAACGAAAAGTTTGGCTCAATCATAATGATTCAGGTGGTTGGATGTATTGTTATTAAAAAAATATATTTATATGTGAATTTCTTACATTTTGTACTTGTTGAAAATAAAATAGAATCATGTATATAATGATAGAATATCATGTAATTAAGGGGTAGGATTGTTAGGCTGCATTTGCGACAGGCTCAATTAAATGCAGTTAACGAGTTTTGACTTGCTAATTTCAAGAGGAAGGGTGTTGATTTCGATAGTGAGAAGTTTTCCCAAGAAGGTTCGACGCAGTGCTTAACTTAGTGAAAATTGAAGAATTGAAGTCAATGGTTCGACGAGAAGAAACTTAGTGATAGATCAGAAGTCAAGTGCTCGTTGTTGAATTACCATTGCAGTTATTTTGGTCGAAGACATGGCAGTTACCATTGCAGTTATTGTGGTCGAAGACATGGTAGTTATCATTTTTTAAATTCTATGTACAGTTAGTTAGTTATTCTGTTTCCCTCCTTGTATAAATAGTAGTTTTTCATAGGAAAAACGGGTCACAAACTCACATACAGAATTCTGAAACTCAAACTTCCAACATCACAGAGGAAACGAGTCAGAGAACAATGTATGAACTTGTGCACCATTTTTTTTACAATTAATGCAATTCCATTTTTACTTTCTTAAGTTTTCTGCATTTTATTTGTTTTCTTTTCGACTTCTAATCAGAATCCTCCCTCCCTTCTGGAGATAACTTCGACGGTTATCTTCATATTTTCAAATTTAAACTGCAAGAACACTCACAATTTCTGGAAAAACTTTAACACAAATGTTCTAAAATTTTCTAGTTGATCCTGCAAGCAACATTAATTTGTAACTAGCGGTGTTTACCAAAAAACACGGTAAACAATATCCTGTTATTATTTCAGTCATTATTTGTATTTATTTCTTTGAGACTATATAAAATTGACTCTGTTGTGTAGTTCAGACACACGGTATTCAACATATGTCCCTATGTTTTCTCTCTTAACATGGTATCAGTGCTGTTTCTCAATTGGTACCTAACCTCTCTAAATTATCTAGTTTACAATGTCAGTCATGTCAACTAGGTAAACACACTCGTAGTCAGTTTCCAAATCAAGTTAATAAACGAGTTCCACCCCCACCCCTTTGCTTTAGTTCACGATGATGTTTTGGGTCCTTCTCGCTCTCCTTCTACTTTAGGGTGCAAATATTTTGTTGCTTTTATTGATGATTTTTCCCATTGTACCTAGTTGTTTTTTTTATGAAAAATAGGTCTGAGTTATTCTCTATTTTTGAACAATTTTATCAAGAGATCAAACTCAATTTGGTGTTTCCATTTGGTCTTTGCGTAGTGGTAATGCCCGTGAATATTTTTCACACCATTTTTAGAAATTTATGGCATCTAATAGCATTATTCACCTAACTTCTTGTGCTCATAAACCTCGACAAAATGGGGTCACCGAACGCAAGAATCAACACCTTATTGAAACCGCTCAGACCCTTCTTCTTCAAAGTAATGTCTTGTCTCGATTTTGGAGGGATGTTGTTCTATTTGCATATTATCTAATAAATCACAGATCCTCTTATGTCTTTGATGGTAAAATACCTCATTCAGTCCGTTTTCCTAATACTCCTTTACACTTACTTCAGCCATATGTAGGCGTTGAAATTGGTATCAAATTGAAGAGGAGAAGGTAAGGATCACAATGGTGTAAAAATATTGGACATGCATCCAGGAAAGGAGTTTGGCTCTCCTCTTTTCCTCTCCCTCACCCTCGTGAACTCTCTCTTCTCTCAAGCTCTCAATTTCCGGTTTTTTTAAAAATCTGTTTGGCATGAGTGTTAGTGTGAGTGACTCAGCTGGGTGTTTAGTAAAAGCCATAGGAAAGACTGTTTTGCCCTTATTACTAATTCCCCACTTTAACTCCACTTAATCCATTCCTAATCACCCAATTATCCCACAACTCTCCTAACTATTATATTTTAGCAAACAAGCACACAATAAATCATTTAATCAATGACAAGATATGTCATAATAATTAAAATATACTAAACTACTCAATTTAGCTTATTAATTTAATTATGACCTCTTGCTAATTTCAAATAAGGAAATTAGCCAAATTGGGGATGTTACAAGTAGTACTTCGACTTGAAGTCACTATGATCCCAACATGGAGAGTTGTAGGCTTTGAGGCCATCAAATATTGTCTATAACACGGCAATCATAAAGGTGGTTATTGGAACTGCAATAAGTCATGTGGAGGGGTGTGACTGATGTAGATAGGATTCGTCCCTCCTACATAACAGAAGTTATGCCTTGGGCCTATCGATAGAGTGAGAATGTGGAAATTCATGGCCATGCTGAAATGGATCAAATGTGATATTGGGTCTATTGGTAATTACGCGTCTACTCTGGGATCGATTAATAAATAATTGGACTTTGAAAGTATTACACATTGTGACTTGTGTTCAATTAGAAATTTGTACGAATGGACAATTAGTGTACAGTCTATAGTAGTCGCGGTAAGGTTAAAGTCGTATCACCGATTTTCTCATTAATTGGGTAACAATGATACATTGCTAGATGCCGCTCATTGTTTATAATTTTTAATATTAGTTTTATAATTATTTTTATATTAATATCTTACATCATTGCCAATTAATTGGGAGCATATAGGGTCACACGATAGAACGGTTAAATTGGAAAATCATTATTTAATTAAATAAGAATTTAAGTAAATAACAAATGAACGTGGCTTGCAATGTACAAGCCCACTAGAGACACATAAGATAGGGCTTGTACAATACAAGGCCCACTAGGTCAACAAAGTGGATGAGAGAACACATATAAAAATGTTGATGTGTGAAAACTTAACCTAGTTAGATCCATATATATATATACTTGCGGTCACAATTTTCAGAATAGGTACATTGACGAGCGCCGCAACGGCGTTTCCCCAATTTTACAAGGGTATTCCTCTCCATCTTCATTCCTCCCATTCTTCCTCTCGCTCTCTCTCTCCCTCCCCCTCTCTCTATTATTGTCTTTTGGAAAGAGTTGTAAGGAGGGTCTTTCACTATCTATATATCGATCATATAAGGTATGTTCACCCATAAACAACTACAATATTGAATTGATAATGTTGATATGCATAGGATAGTTATATCAGTTGCTACTTTGTTCTGCTTATCCCATTTCTATAATCGTGGATAATCCTCGGTCATTCATCATGTTCAATTCTTTATTCCATCTATTTTTTGTTGACTACTTTTGTCCTTTTTAATTTTTGGGCTTTTTTCAATGCAAGATCCCTAAGGGAGGTAACAAAACGTAATTGATCGGATGGAAATCATTGATTTTGTCCTATGTTTCTACGCTGTCTCAAACATAGATCTCCAACGACTGTGATTTCCTTGATTAAAACAGTCTCAATTGTTAAGAAGGTAATAATCTTGAAATTGCTTTTATATTCTCCATCATATTTCCTACAATAATCTTGAAATTGATATCCTTGATACGTACAGACATACATATTCTTCTTCATATTTCCTACAATAACTGATTATGAATTAACTGCTTTTATTTCGATAAAAAATATGTTTTTTTTCAATTTAATTTGTAGGTTTTCTAATTTTACAAATACAAAATATTTTTTGTTCATTATAATATAGCCTAGAACAGGTATAGTATACGACGTAATTCTAAAAAAAAGTAAGAAATTAACAATATTTTCCTAAAACGTAGATCTTTCTCGTCTCCATTAACATTGAACATTGAATATTTAATAAATGGTCCATAAATTTTAACTTCACCCATCAATTTAATTAGTCCTTAAGCTTTGTCACATGTGGATTAAATTGATGGGCTGACTAGAGAGATTAATTTTTTAGGGACTAAATTGAGGATATTTACTCATTTATCTTTTAAGGATCATATTGTAAACTATACACTTTCTTTTGAAGAACTATTACCACAAACTAGATTGGTTTTTGGAAAATTTCTACCTGATCTTTTATGGTTGGTTATTACTTCTGCTTTAAAGATGGTACAACTTTGTGTAAGATCTATCCAAAATAAATTTGTTTATCAAATTTTGGGGACCGATAACTCTGATTCACATATAAATAATGTGAACTTGAAAGTAAATGAAGGTCACATAATATCCTCTGTAGCTCAGATTAAAGTATCTCAAACTCAAACCAACAGAACTCACCGTGATGGGCATTACCATCTTAGGAAGATGAGGTGTCAGTACGTTGTTATTATTATTAGGTGAGGCCTAGGCTGCCTTGGAAAAATATGGGTAATTTACTCAAATTCTATTATTATGATACCATATTATAGTAGCTTACTCAAACTCTTGTTTGTGAACAGCATTTGGTTCATGGCAAGCTGTGGAGCTAATAAAAATTGAGTCAGGAAAAACGACCTGGCATTTCATTGATTAACAACAAATGCAAGGTTACTTCTCAGATCTTTGGATAAGATCAAGAAAAGCTACTTTATCATATTGCTCTAGCTTTTTACGACCAAGGGTTGACATTTGTGTCCAATCATCATCATTTCAATACAATGATAATATATTAAACTCTATTTCTTATACTTCATTTTTTGGTAATTTGTATGTGTTGCTTGATGCAAAAATAAACTTTGTGCAAAGAAAACCTCATAAATCTCACTGCACATGTTAATCTGGAGATTAAAGCAGTTAGTTAGATCAAATCTCCATTCTTCAAAAGCTTGAACATAGTAGCTGTGATGATAAGCCTCATCGATGGAATTTATCTCAAGATTGCACCACAATTCCACAAACTAGATTAATTTTTGGAAAATTTCTATCTGATCTTTCATGGTTAGTTGTTACATTTGCTTTAAAGAAGATTCCATTCTGTATAAAATCGGTGCATATATAATAGTAAATGTTATCAACTTGAAAGTAAAAAATGGTGAAATAATATCCTTTGTTGCTCAAATTAAAGTATCTTCTCAAACCAACAGAACTCACCCTGATGTTGATGATGATCATGACCATGAAAATGCACAATCACATGAAGATGAGGTGTCATCAACAAATGAAGAAGTGGCTTTCGGTTTAAGACGTTTGAAACGTAGGAACTATTGGATTTAATTTCAAAAATCTAATATTGTTTACCTAACAGCAATATTAGTTACATTAGCTGTTATTACAAGTTGTAATTAGTTAAGTTGTTACTACCTATCTAACAACTATAACTAACTTTAGAAGTTTGTTAAAACTAATAACAAACTTCATTTACATTGTATATATAGCTATGATAGCAGAAAGGGACTGAGAGAGAAGAGGAAAGAACGAAGGATCAGAAGCAGGAAGAAACAAGAAACAGTTTCTTGGGTTTCTGAAGAGAAACCCTAAAACAAGCCTTTTATACACCGGGTCAAACACAACCCGCGTGTTGCTACAGTCTTCGGGTTCTGGGTGCCGCATGGATCAAGCCTGATCCTGCAGCAAATCAATACAAAACAAGTTTGGGCCTGCACAAAAGAAAGTGTTGTTTGCACTCCCTGTGTGTCATTAAACAGCCTGCAAGCAAAATCAATATCAATAGGTCAAATTACAACATGGTATCATAGAGCAAGACGATCTAGGGACATTTAATAAAATCAAATCCAGTGCTTAATCTTCTTTCATTATCTTTACAAGTTTTCTATTGCCTACACAGTAAGTGACTGTGTAGGTGTGTTATTTTGACAGTTTTAAGTGTTTTGAAACAGGTGATAGAAAGTGTTAATCAAGGTTTCAAACCAGCATGTCAAGTGCAAGTCTGTCCACCCAGATTCCCAAGCTAAATGGAAAAAACTGGGATAAATGGTATTTGCAAATGGAAGCCATCTTTGGATTCCCTGATGTTCTAGATATTGTTCAAGAAGGGGTTCCTGAGCTACCTGAGGAACCAACTCCTGCACAAACAACTGAACACAAGGAGAATACAAAAAAGGAATGGAAAGCCCTCTATCTCATACACCGGGGGTGTGATGAGAGCAACTTTGACAGAATTAAAGGCATTAAAGTCTCTAAAACTGTCTGGGATTTCCTTGACAAATATTACAATGGGGCTGCCCCAGTCAAGGAAGAAAAAGTGCAGTCCTTAAGAAAGCAGTATGAGAACCTGAACATGCAAAAAAATGAAAGCATCACTGACTTGTTTGGAAAACTAAAGAAGATAACAAATGCAATGAGTCTCAATGGAGAAACTCTATCTGAATTAACTGTTTGTAAAAAGGTTCTTAGATCTCTAACAAGGAAGTTTGGCTTTATTGTAAACAGTATAGAAGACACTATCAAGCCAGCAGATCTGAAGATTGAAGACCTTCAGTGCATGCTTGAAGCAAAAGAAATCAAGCTGAATCTTTTGATGGGTGAAACTGAGGAAGACCAAGCCTTGTTTGCAGGCAAAGGCAAGGGCAAGAAAGGCAACACCTATTGCATGTTGTTTACTCAGATATATGTGGTCCTTTTGATTTTTTATCTCTTAGTAACAATAAATATTTTCTGACCTTTGTAGATGAGTATTCTAGAAGACTGTGGGTGTATCTAATCAAAACAAAAGGAGAGACCCTGTTGATATTCAAGCAGTTCCTAGAAATGTCAGAAAGGCAAAGTGGCAGAAAATTGAAGATCCTAAGGACAGATGGTGGTGGTGAGTATACTTCAAAGGAGTTTGAAGAATACTGCACCAACAAAGGAATTGTTCATGAAGTTACCTCTCCATACACTCCCCAACACAATGGAGTGGCTGAAAGGAGAAACAGAAGTCTACTTGACATGGCTAGATCCATGGTCAAGCACAAAGGATTACCAAAGAGTTTTTGGGGTGAAGCAGTCAACACTGCTGCTTACATCCTAAACAGATGCCCTACTAAAACGATAGAAGGGAAAGTTCCAGAGGAAGTATGGATGGGTGACAAGCCAAGTGTGGCACACCTAAGGATTTTTGGTTCTCTATGTTATGGTCATGTCCTAGACCAAAAGAGAAAGAAATTGGAAGATAAGAGCAAACCTCTTATCCTAATTGGGTACCATCCTACAGGGCCCTACAGGTTGTGTAACTCTATAAACAACAAAGTAGAGATCTCTAGAGATGTCGCTGTGTTAGAAAATGAGCAATGAGATTGGAGGACTGCTGAACAACCTAATTCAGGTCAGTTTTTTGAGCAAGAAGGCACAAATTCTACACCTGAAGTACTCCATCAGAATGATGAAGACAATTCTGACTTTGAAGATATGCCTGATATGCATACTCCAGATCTACCTCCTCAAAATGAGGAGCCTGAAACTCCAAGTCCAAAACCTGTGCAACCAGAATTGGCAAGAGGGCAGAGGTTGAGACAACCACCTAGAAGGTTGGCAGATTTTGAACTTATGACTGACAGTGAAGTAAGTGAAGAGGGAAACCTCATTCACTATGCCATGCTAGCTGATGTAGAACCTATAGACCACTATGAGGCTCTAAAACAAGAAAAATGGAGATTGGAAATGGTTGAAGAGCTGAACTCTTTTGAGAAGAATGGTACTTGGTCTCTAACTCAGCTACCTAAGGGAAAGAAAGCTATCAGTGTGAAGTGGATCTTCAAACTAAAGTTGGATCCTAAGGGTGAAATTGTAAAATACAAAGCTAGGTTTGTGGCTAAAGGGTTTCAACAGAAAGAAGACAATGACTACACTGAAGTGTTTTCCCCAGTTGGAAGGCACGAAACTATAAGGTTGGTGACTGCCCTAGCTTGCAACAAAGGGTGGGAACTTTACCACATGGATGTTAAATCAGCCTTTCTGAATGGGCCACTTGAAGAAACTGTGTTCATCAAGCAGCCACCTGGTTTTGAAGTTAAAGGCAAGGAGGATATGGTATTCCAACTACACAAGGCTCTTTATGGGTTGAAACAGGCTCCAAGGGCCTGGAACAAGAGGATAGACCTGTTCTTTACTGAAAATGGTTTCACCAAATGTTCAAATGAGTATGGGGTCTATGTGAAGGGAAACTTACAGAATTATCTCCTATTGGTATGCTTGTATGTAGATGATCTACTTGTCATAGGGAACTGTGCTAAGGAGATTGATTGCTTCAAAACCTCTATGAAACAGGAGTTTGAAATGACAGACCTAGGTAAGTTGACCTACTTCCTAGGGCTGGAATTTCTAAGAGTACTTGAGGGTATTATTTTACATCAACTTAAATATGCTAAAGAGATTTTGGCAAGGTTTGAACTGGCAGAATGCAACTCTGCCAGCAATCCAGCAGAGGGTGTATTGGGAAGAAAGGAAGTTGAAATGGGTTGTAAAGTGGATGCTACTTACTACAGGAAAATGATTGGCTCTTTAAGATATCTGTGTCACAGCAAACCAGATATCTTATTTGCTACAGGTATGGTAAGTAGGTTCATGAATGAACCTAGGCAAATGCACTTAAATGCTACAAAAAGAATATTGAGGTACATCAAAGGTACACTCAATTATGGTGTTTCTTTCCTAAGAAATGTGATGATAACAAACTAAGCCTAGTGGGATTCTCTGACTCTGACTGGTGTGGAGACCATGTGGACAAAAGAAGCACCTCTGGGTACCTCTTTAAGTTTCAGGGAGCTTCCATATCTTGGAGCTCCAAGAAACAGAATATTGTGGCTCTATCCTCCTGTGAGGCAGAGTATGTTGCTGGGTGTGCTGCTGCAACTCAAGCAGCATGGCTGGAAGAATTGATAAAGGAGCTACAGGTTGACCTAAGTCAACCCCCTACATTGATGATAGACAACAAGTCAGCACTTAGTCTAGGAAGGAATCCTGGTTCACATGGCAGAACCAAACATATTCAAGCAAGGTTTCACTACCTAAGGGAGAAAGTAACTAATGGAAGGCTACAAGTTGAGTATTGTTCTACAAAGGAGCAGCTAGCTGACCTATTTACAAAAGCTCTCAAAGGAGAAACTTTTGTGAAACTTAGAAGAGAGATCGGACTGGTTACTTTCTAACTAAGAAAGCAACCTTAAAGCTACTCTTGGGGGCTTGTCTCAAGTATTTTTTTCAAAAGACTATTCCCGGGGTCTGTCCTGATGATTTCCTATCTCTATCTAAGTTTCCATTTCAGTTTTAGGGTTCCTAAGTATAGATTTTTAAAATTAAGGGAAGGTATTGGATTTAATTTCAAAAATCTAATACTGTTTACCTAACAGTTATACTAGTTACATTAGCTGTTATTACAAGTTGTAATTAGTTAAAATGTTACTACCTATCTAACAACTATAACTAACTTTAGAAGTTTGTTAAAACTAATAACAAACTTCATTTACATTGTATATATAGCTATGATAGCAGAATGTAAATATTAAGAGATTTCATTAATAAAATTTTTAGTCTTTTACAGTTTTTATACCCTAAGTCTTCTCTGCTCTTCTTTTCTTCTGCGTAAGCTTTCTTAAGGATTCTGGTTCTGAGATTCCAAGTGAGACAGCCCCATCAACAAGTGGTTGAAGGCAAAACCTCATTAGGGAAAGAGAACCAAAACAGCAAGTAAGAAACCATTGTTCAGTGACTGAATAAACACAGATACAAAGAAAACTCAGAGAGTAAGAAAGGGTTTTTACCTATTTTTCTCAAGGGAGAAACAATCTGGAATCTGCGTGTGTTCTTCAAGGCGAGAAGAACCATCTCCACCAAACTCAGTTCATGCAAACAGCATCAAACAGGTGTTAAAGGGTTTCTGTGCGAAACAGAAACTACAAACAACAATCAAAGGTAAAGATCAAGCGTGATTTTATCTGTTGAAGCTTCTCAGAAGTAGATCTCTCAAGATCTGTACCTGTACATTGCAAGCACAGTGTTAGGGTTTTGTCGAAGCAAAACCTTACAAGAAACAGTCAAGAAAGAAGATAAAAGTTCAGAAATTTTACCTTCTGAAACTGCTAAAGGAAGCCTGTCATCAAGCTTCAAGCACCAGTAACAGAGGCTTCATCATCGAAGCATCACAACCTCAGTTCTCAGGTGACTCAGTGTTCAAACCGAAGGGTTCTTCGCATCATCGTCAACAAGGATCATCAACGGTGGAGAGTGACAAGCGTTTCACCGCATCATTACTGCTAGAGCAGCAAGTACAGTAAAACCCTAGAAAGGGTCTGACAGAGAAGAGGAAAGAACGAAGGATCAGAACCAGCAAGAAGCAAGAAACAGTTTCTTGGGTTTCTGAAGAGAAACCCTAAAACAAGTCTTTTATACACCGGGTCAAACACAACCCGCGTATTGCTACAGTCTTCGGGTTCTGGGTGCCGCATGGATCAAGCCTGATCCAGCAGCAAATCAATACAAAGCAAGTTTGGGCCTGAACAAAAGAAAGTGTTGTTTGCACCCCTTGTGTGTCATTATACAGCCTACAAGCAAAATCAATATCAATAGGTCAAATTACAACAGGAACATACAACCTAAACTTTACGTAGGTTGTTTTGTTTAAAAGTTAGAGGTTGGGTATGTTAGAACTTATCCATACAAGAGAGCTCCCAGAGACAAAAATAGTGATGATGATGAGTCATTACCGGAATACCCTTCTAAAGAGGATGTTTTTAACAGTGTCAAAAGGTTAAAAAGGTTAATTCTTGCAAGGTAGGTAGGAAGAAAAAATCCAAAAAGGGGAGTGTCAGTAGCATCAGCCTTCAGCCCAGCAAGTCTACATGCCCAACAAGTCTCCACACCTAACCATTCACCTATTAAAGCAAAGTAAAATTCACAAACAAGGGAGGATTTTCGAAGCCTACTTGTTTCTCTGATTTAAAATTCCACAGAAAAGAAAATAAGAGTGGTTTATCAGATTGCCTCGTAAAATTACCTCCATTTTCATCTTCCCTAAACCAACAACAAACAAATACAATACCCATAGATACAAACAGATATGATAGCCCCTATAAAAACAAAATAAATAATTTTCAGAAAATAAAGAAAACTATTGTTTTCCAATAAACAGTTTTTCAAAAATATAAATAGGGGATTAAGTCACTTGTACGACTGGGTTAGTCAATGTTTAATGACGAATGATCGGTCTAGCTCTGAAGTCCCGGAACCTCTATTAAACAAAATGAATATTTTTATTTCAAAAACAAAAATACACAAACTATTATTCTTTTCAATAAAAACCTAATTTCCAAAATAGGGGATTAAGCCGATTGTACGATTAGGTTAGTCAGTGTTTTATAACGAATGAGCTCAAAAGTCGAAAAGCCCCTACAAAAATATTAAAAAACACCAACACACAAACGTTTTCTATCCGAGAACTATGTATAGGCGTTGATTCTCTATCTGGAGATACGTAGGAGCGGAGGGTGGGCCCACCTCTGTCAAGTAGGAAAAAAAACTTTTTTAGTCTTTTCCTAAATAATTGCTTTCTCAATTCACAAAAAATAACTATTTTTATTAAGTATTTTTTTTAATTCACAATAACATGGTAAAATAAGCATTTTTTAAATTAACTTAACTTTTGCACAACTAATTAGAAGGTAAGTTTCCTTAGGAAAAATGTCGTGGGTGCTAACACCTTCCCGACGCATATCCGACTCCTAAACTCGAATCTGGTCTCAAGGACCCTTATCCAAACCCAAGGGATTTACTAATATTTTCCCTTATAATTAAACGTTGGTGGCAGCTTATTCCAAAATTTCGAAATATTCTTTCCCGGATTTTTTGGTCGCTACAAAGACTAATGGTGCTACTACTACAATAGCTGCTGACGTGTTTCAAAGCAATTCCCGAGTATTTGCCAAAGGAAGAAGTGTGGGAGGCCACAGAGAAGAGATTCCTCAATTGGTGGCAGGAGCTTGAGGCTTGAGATGCCCGTGTATCTCCAAAACATTCTTCACTTGGTATCTGACAACTCGATCTCCTTATTTTATTAAGAGTGGTATTTTTTATAAGCCATATATAATGGCATACAATTTTGAGAGTGGTGAATCAACAATGCTTAAGCTCCGAAAATATGCAAGAAAATCGAGCTTTTAGGTTGACATGGGTATTTTTGAATGTGGAAATGTGAGAAACTTGGACCATTCTATTTGTTTGGTAAGGCACATAAAGATTTAATTTACCATATGTGTTTTGGTAGACGAGAAATCAAACTTGTGGATAAGGGTTTTGAAAATAAGGGTGAAAACAGAAACACCCAAAAATTTATGGTTATGATTTAAATGGTGAAAATAAGGGCTAAAGGGTTAAAGCAGAAACACCCCAAAATTCAAGGGTTTACTATTATAAATATGTTAGCATCAATAGGGAAGAAAAGTTTGTTTCACTTCTTACTCCAATCAATACTCTTGGACCATATGGAAGTGGTTCTACATATTTTCCAAGAGAAAACAGGCCCACAACATCGAGAGCTAACTAGAACTTCCTCTAGTTACAAATTTATATTACGAAATCACATGGACAACTTTTATTTTTGCTAATTTAATTTTTTATTAGACCCTTATTTCTTATCTTGCATGTATTAATTCATAATGGATCAAGCATTCTTCAAATTATGGTTTCTTGATGGATTGAACTTGTATTGTGTTCCTATGAAATTGATTAATATTTTGGTTTAAAAAAAGAAATAATTTCTCATATATATATATATATATATATATATATATATATATATATATATATATATATATATATATATATGTTCATCAATTAGTTAAGTTTTGTTATGATAAAAACATTAGCGGTAATAAAAAAGCACGCAATTAGTTAAATCACTTTTTTAGTTTTCCTATGTGTGCTTTTATCCAAATAGAAATAATTTTCCATACGAAACAAAAAGTATGGCTCAATTATAATGATTCAGGTGGTTGGATGTATTGTTATTAAAAAATATATTTATATTGAATTTCTTACATTTTGTACTTGTTGAAAATAAAATAGAATCACGTATATAATGATAAAATATCATGTAATTAAGGGGGTATGATATCCTGTTATTATTTCAGTCATTATTTGTATTTATTTCTTTGAGACTATATAAAATTGACTCTGCTGTGTAGTTCAGACACGCGGTATTCAGCATATGTCTCTATATTTTCTCTCTTAACATGCATGGTATCAATGTTGTTTCTCAATTGGTACCTAATCTCTCTAAATTATCTAGTTTACAATGTCAGTCATGTCAACTAGGTAAACACACTCGTTGTCAGTTCCCAAATCAAGTTAATAAACGAGTTCCACCCCCACCCCTTTGCTTTAGTTCACTATGATGTTTGGGATCCTTCTCACTCTCCTTCTACTTTAGGGTGAAAATATTTTGTTGTTTTTATTGATGATTTTTCCCATTGTACCTAGTTATTTTTTTATGAAAAATAGGTCTGAGTTATTCTCTATTTTTGAACAATTTTATCAAGAGATCAAAACTCAATTTGGTGTTTCCATTTGGTCTTTGCGTAGTGATAATGCCCGTGAATATTTTTCACACCATTTTTAGAAATTTATGGAATCTAATGGCATTCTTCACCTAACTTCTTGGGCTCATAAACCTCGACAAAATGGGGTCACCGAACGCAAGAATCAACACCTTATTGAAACCGCTCAGACCATTCTTCTTCACAATAATGTCTCGTCTCGGTTTTTGAGGGATGTTGTTTTATTGGCATGTTATCTAATAAATCACAGATCCTCTTATGTCTTTGATGGAAAAATACCTCATTCAGTCCTTTTTCCTAATACTCCTTTACACTCACTTCAGCCATATGTAGGTGTTGAAATTGGTAACAAATTGAAGATGAGAAGGTAAGGATCACAATGGTGTAAAAATATTGGACATGCATCCAGGAATGGAGTTTAGCTCTCCTCTTTTCCTCTCCCTCACCCTCGTGAACTCTCTCTTCGCTCAAGCTCTCAATTTCTGGTTTTTTAAAAAAAAAACTGAAAGTGTGTGTTGTGTTTGGCATGTGAGTGAGTGTTAGTGTGAGTGACTCAGCTGGGTGTTTAGTAAAAGCCATAGAAAAGACTGTTTTGCCCTTACTACTAATTCCCCACTTAAACTCCACTTAATCCATTCCTAATCACCCAATTATCCCACAACTCTCCTAACTATTATATTTTAGCAAACAAGCACACAATAAATCATTTAATCAATGACAAGATATCTCATAATAATTAAAATATACTAAACTACGCAATTTAGCTTATTAATTTAATTATGACCTCATGCTAATTTCTAATAAGGAAATTAGCCAAATTGGGGATTTTACAAGTAGTACTTCGACTTGAAGTCACTATGACCCCTACATGGAGAGTTGTAGGCTTTGAGGCCAGCAAATGTTGTCTATAACACGACAATCATAAAGGTGGTTATTGGAACTGCAATAAGTCATGTGGAGGGGTGTGATTGATGTAGATAGGATTCGTCCCTCCTACATAACAGGAGTTATGTCTTGGGCCTATCGATAGAGTGAGAATGTGGAAATTCATGGCCATGCTGAAATGGACCAAATGTGATATTGGGTCTATTGGTAATTACGCGTCTACTCTGGGATCGATTAATAAATAATTAGACTTTGAAAGTATGACACAATGTGACTTGTGTTCAATGAGAAATTTGGACGAAGGGACAATTAGTGCACAGTCTATAGTAGTCGCGGTAAGGTTAAAGTCGTATCACCGATTTTCTCATTAATTGGGTAACAATGATGCATTGCTAGATGCCGCTCATTGTTTATAATATTTAAAATTAGTTTTATAATTATTTTTATATTAATATCTTACATTATTGCCAATTAAGTGGGAGCATATAGGGTCACACGATAGAACGGTTAAATTGGAAAACCATTATTTAATTAAATAAGAATCTAGTTAAATAACAAATGAACTTGGCTTGCAATGTACAAGCCCAGTAGAGACACAGAAGATAGGGCTTGTACAATACAAGGCCCACTAGGTCAACAAAGTGGATGAGAGAACACATATAAAAATGTTGATGTGTGAAAACTTAACCTAGTTAGCTCGATATAAATATATACTTGCGGTCACAATTTTCAGAATAGGTACAACGACGAGCGCCGCAACGCCGTTTCCCCAATTCTACAAGGGTATTCCTCTCCATCTTCATTCCTCCCATTCTTCCTCTCGCTCTCTCTCTCCCTCCCCCTCTCTCTATTAGTCTTTTGGAAAGAGTTGTAAGGAGGGTCTTTCACTATCTATATATCGATCATATAAGGTATGTTCACCCATAATCAACTACAATATTGAATTGATTATGTTGATATGCAAAGGATAGTTATATATCAGCTGCTACTTTGTTCTGCTTATCCCATTTCTATAATCGTGGATAATCCTCGGCCATTCATCATGTTCAATTCTTTATTCCATCTATTTTTTGTTGACTACTTTTATCCTTTTTAATTTTTGGTGTTTTTTCAATGCAAGATCCCTAAGGGAGGCAACAAAACGTAATTGATCGGATGGAAATCATTGATTTTGTCCTATGTTTCTACGCTGTCTCAATCATAGATCTCCAACGACTGCGATTTCTTTGATTAAAGCAGTCTCAATTGTTAAGAAGGTAATAATCTTGAAATTGCTTTTATATTCTCCATCATATTTCCTACAATAATCTTGAAATTGATTTCCTAGATACGTACAGACATACATATTCTTCTTCATATTTCCTACAATAACTGATTATGAATTAACTACTTTTATTTCGATAAATAATATGTTTTTTTTCATTTTAATTTGTAGGTTTTCTAATTTTACAAATACAAAATATTTTTTGTTCATTATGATATAGCCTAGAACAGGTATAGTATACGACGTAATTCTAAAAAAAATAAAGAAATCAACAATATTTTCCAAAAACGTAGATCTTTCTCGTCTCCATTAACATTGAACATTGAATATTTAACAAAAGGTCCCTAAATTTTAACTTCACCCATCAATTTAGTCCTTAAGCTTTGTCACATGTGGATTAAATTGATGGAGATAGATAACCTATAGAAACTACTTATTAAGTTCCCAATGTTTCTGGGCTCACTAGAGAGATTAATTTTTTAGGGACTAAATTGAGGATTTACTCATTTATCTTTTAAGGATCATATTGTGAACTATACACTTTCTTTTGAAGAACTATTACCACAAACTAGATTGGTTTTTGGAAAATTTCTACCTGATCTTTTATGGTTAGTTATTACTTCTGCTTTAAAGAATGTACAATTTTGTGTAAGATCTATCCAAAATAAAATTGTCTATCAAATTTTGGGGACTGATAACTCTGATTCACATATAAATATTGTGAACTTGAAAGTAAAAGAAGGTCACATAATATCCTCTGTTGCTCAGATTAAAGTATTTCAAACTCAAACCAACAGAACTCACCATGATGGGCATTACCATCTTAGGAAGATAGGTGTCAGTACGTTATTATTATTAGGTGAGGCCTAGGTTTCCTTTGGAAAAATATGGGTAATTTACTCAAATTCTATTATTATGATACCATATTATAGTAGCTTACTCAAATTCTTGTTTGTGAACAGCATTTGGTTCATGGCAAGCTGTGGACCTAATAAAAATTGAGTCACGAAAAACGACTTTGCATTTCATTGATAAACAACAAATGCGAGGTTACTTCTCAGATCTTTGGATAAGATCAAGAAAAGCTACTTTATCAGATTGCTCTAGCTTTTTACGACCTAGGGTTGACATTTGTGTCCAATCATCATGATTTCAATTCAATGTGTTGATGGACGACTTTTCTGTCTTTGGTAACTCTTTTGATAATTGCTTACATAATTTGTCTCTTGTGTTAGAAAGGTGTAAGAAATCCAACTTGGTTCTAAATTGGGAAAAATGCCATTTTATGGTAAGAGAGGGAATTGTTTTGGGTTACCGCATCTCCCACAAGGGGATTGAGGTTGACCGTGCTAAAGTAGAATTTATTGAAAAACTTTCCCCTCCCACCAATGAAAAAGGCATTAAGAGCTTTTAAGGCCATGCTAGATTTTATAGGAGGTTCATAAAAGATTTTATCAAAATTTGCAAAATCGCTTACTAATTTACTTGTGAAGGACATCCCCTTTGTGTTCAATGAGGAATGTCTAAATGCCTTTAACACTCTGAAAGATAAGTTGGTAACTTCCCCTATTGTCACTACCCCTGATTGGTCTTTACGTTTTGAAATTATGTGTGATGCAAGTGACTAGGGATGGCAAAACGGTCCGGCCCGGCCCGGCCCAGCCCGTTTTGCCTTCGGCCCGCTAAAAACGGGGCGGGGCGAGTCGGCCCGCCAAAAATGGCGAGTTCAAAAGACTGGCCCGGCCCGCTAAGTGATGGGCTGGCGGGTTGGCGGTCCGGCCCGTCTGAATTTTTTTTTTCAATATTTTTGAACAAAAAACTTACATGTTTTTAACATTTCAATTTCAATAAGATTTTTCACCTGCTTTTTAAAATAGATTTTTCATAAAGCATTTTTAACAAATTTTTACTTTAAAAACTCTTGACATATTCAAAATAAAAGTATAAAACAATAATAGCATTGGAATTACTAGGATTAACTATATAGCAGCTAAAAGTATAAAACAAAAATAACATTGGAATTACTAGGATTAACCATTAAGAAATGTCACCTAAAAGGCTAGAACCATCAACCAAAAGGTCCAAATCCATAATTCGATCTTAAAAACCAAAATAAGTATTTTGATTGCTTGATAATGATAACTAGGGATTAACCATCAACTTCAAGCAACCAAAATAAATATTTTCAGGAACCAAAAAACCATAATAAGTACAATATATGGCACAGATCAAAAGATTGAATACACAAACAATTATCAAAATTGTATTTATTGTTTTGTGGACCAATTTGACAAAAACAGGCACCAATTTCCAGCGAACGAAGACAGCCCATGCATCGATTTTTTTTTGTTCAAGAAATCTTGGAACAAAACTTGTATTATGGAGGATACGGAGCAAACTGTGATTCAGAAATGCGAACCAGGGAAACGTGAATCAGAACAAAACAGTCCAGAGAACAAAAAAATGATCCAGAGAACAAACCGTGATTCAGGAGATAATTCAGCAGAAAAACGTGATGCTGCACAAGACGCTCTAGAGATAAATCGCGTTGGATGATTCAGCAATCCAGAAAGCAAAAACGCGATTCAGATGTTCGATCTTGCAGAGAAGAAGAGTTCAGGAACACCGTTGAAAGGAGATGAGACGCCGTTGAAGGGAGAAGAGCGTGTTTGGTTATTGTTTGTACAGTGAGAAGTGAAAGAAGGGGAAAGTTGAAAACATAAAGTGATTCTGTTTAAATTTTTTTTTTTTTTAAAAAAACGGGCCGGCGGGCTGACCCGCCCCGTTTTTGCTTTAGCCCGCGGTTTTTTTTTTTTGGCGGGGCGGGTTCGGCGGGTCAGCGGTCCCAATACCCCAGCCCAACCCACCTTTTTTTGGCGGGTCAGCGGGCCGGCCCGGCGGGCCAAACCCGTTTTGCCATCCCTACAAGTGACACTGCTCTAGGGGTAGTCTTAGGCCAAAGAAAAGATAAGTTGTTGCATGTGATTTATTATGCTAGTCATGTTTTAAACCCTGCTCAACTTAATTAGGCTACCACTGAAAAAGAGCTTTTAGCTGTGGTTTATGCTTTTGATAAATTTCGTTCATATTTATTGGGTTCGAAAGTCATTGCTTACACTGACCATGCTGCACTAAGGTATTTGTTTGCTAAGCAGGAATCAAAGCCAAGGCTACTAAGATGGATCCTATTGCTTCAAGAGTTTGATCTCGAAATCCGAGATAAGAAGGGTTCAGGGGCCTATTCATGACACTTTTGTTGATGAACACATCTTCTCTATTGTTAGCATACCTTGGTTTGCGTACTTTGCAAATTACAAGGTGGGCAATGCAATTCCAGCTGATTTAAACTCCTAACAAAAAAAGAGGTTTCTTCATGAAGCTAAATTCTATGTTTGGGACGAGCCATACTTGTACAAAAGAGGAGTTGATGGTCTGTTGCGTAGATCTGTTCCAGAAGAAGAGCAAGAAAAAAATTCTTTGGCACTGTCATGATTCGGACTATGGAGGACACTTTAGTGGAGACCGTACAGCAGCAAAAGTCCTCCAGTCCGGATTGTATTGGCCTTCATTGTTCAAAGATTCATTTACCTAAGCGAATATGTGTGACCGATGTCAAAGAACGGGAAACAATTCAAAAAGAAACGAGATGCCTCAAAATCCCGTTCTTGAAGTTGAAGTTTTTGATGTGTGGGGGATTGACTTCATGGGACCATTCTCATCCTCATACTCAAAGTTGTATATCTTGGTTGCAGTCAATTATGTGTCAAAGTGGGTGGAAGCAATAGCCACTCAAACACAAATGGTGCACAAGTGGTAATGGGTTTCTTGAAGAAAAATATTTTCTCACGCTTTGGAGTGCCTAGAGCTTTAATTAGCGATGAAGGGACTCACTTTTGCAACAAGAAGATGGAGACCCTTTTGAAGAAGAATAATGTGCATCACCGGATAGCTACCCCCTATCACCCACAAACTAGTGGGCAAGTGGAAGTGTCTAACCGGCAAATCAAGCAAATCCTTGAGAAGATGGTAAGTGCGTCAAGAAAAGATTGGTCAATAAAACTTGATGACGCACTATGGGCATACCGGACTGCTTTTAAGACTCCAATAGGTATGTCCCCTTACCAAATTGTTTATGGCAAAGCTTGTCATTTACCACTTGAATTGGAGCACAGAGCACTATGGGCCACAAAGTATTTGAATTTTGATTTGGCCAAAGCTGGTGAGTCTAGAATTCTTCAACTCCATGAGTTAGAAGAATTTAGGATTTTTGCCTATGAAAATGCCAAAATCTACAAAGAAAAAACTAAAAAGTGGCATGATCAGAAAATCCAAAAGAAAGAATTCCGGGAAGGACAACTTGCTCTTCTATTCAACTCAAGGTTGAAATTGTTTCCCAAAAAGTTGAAGTCTCGGTGGTCAGGTCCGTTTGAAATCATAAAGGTATTCCCCTATGGTGCAATTGAACTGAAGGACCCAGGTTCGGATAGGAGTTTCAAGGTGAATGGACAACACCTCAAGCACTGCTTTGGTGGTACACTTGATCACTCAAAAGAGTCCATCAACTTGATCACCATCTAAAGGACCACTCCAGCGTCAAGATAGTGACGTTAAAGAAGCGCTTCATGGGAGGCAACCCATGCGAGGGAGTGGTCTATCTCTTCTCTTTTGCATTTATTATTATTATTATTATTATTATTATTATTATTATTATTATTATTATTATTATTATTATTTTATTTTGTACTCTTCTTTCTATTTAATTTTTGTATTGTGCATTATTGAACTGTTGTTAGACTTGTGTGTGGTGTGTGAGCAATAACACCTCATAACTCTAGTTAACATGGCTGATTAATGACTTTGAGGGTTGTTGGGTGATTGAGTTTGAACACTTGTTTGCATTTGAATTCCTTACATATCACCATTTAATAAGTTAAGTTAGCATGTGCATGATGAACACTCAGTTGTCCCAAAAAAAACTGATTCCTAGCAAACTGAGCATGGTATAACAAGAAAACATTGGGCATTCATTTCATTGCTTTGACTCTCTCACAGCCTGTGAGCTTTTGAGCCTAAACACTCAATTCCTTGATTTGTGAGTGTCCGTGCATGTGTATTTCTTTAGAACTTGAACTTAGTTCTTGATTGCTTTTGCATCGCATATACACACACATACATGATTGAGGACTTCTGTTTTCTTGGTAGCTAGAGCCTTAAAATGCCTACCCTTAAATCTTTACCTTTGAGCAGCCCATTTGAGCCTTAAATCATTTTTTCTGGTTACAAACCTCATTACAAGCCATTAACTGAAAAACCAAGTGTCCCACTTGTTCGGAATTGAGGAATGTGTTGTCATTATGGATCCTTAGATATGAGTTAAGTTTGGGGTTGCTTGAGGACAAGCAATTGTTCTAAGTTTGGGGTGGGTATACCAAAATAGGTTGTAAAAACAAAAGAAGAAGAAAAGACAAGTACCAAAAATGTCAAGAAAAAAGAAAAAGAAAAAAAACAAATGAAAAAGAGAAAAAGAAGAAAAAGAACACAACAAATATTTAGAAAAGATGACAAGAACAATTTTTCCTTGTGGGCAATTGATAACAAGGACAATTTTTCCTTGTGGAGAATTATTTTGAAGAAGTTTGGAGAGTAAGGATAGGATCTAGAGTGAAGAATGCATTTCTCAATTCAAATCAAGAAAACCTAGATTCTAAAAGTTATCCACCCTGACTCAAGCCCCATTACAACCTTAATAAAGTCCTCATGATATGTGTGGTATTTATGTGTGATTGTTTTTATTAGAACTTTGTTCAAGCCTATGGTAGGATATACATGTATTGTGATTTGAGCGCATTACCCAATATACACTTAAGAGTGAATTGGTGAGAGTGTGAGGAGAGGGTTGATGTTAATGAATGGCTGCCCATGTTATTTTTGGTTGCTTTAACTTGGTTTGCTTGCTAGCAAGAGTTTTGGGCAGTTTGGTGTCATGAATGCGTAGTGTTATGGAATGCTTGAATGTTGGTGATTTGTGGAAATTCATTTGTTGAACTTGTGTTTTGATTCTAACCCAGTGCCCGATGTGAATTATTGCTTGAGGACAAGCAAAGATTTAAGTTTGGGGTGGTGATAATTCTCTAAATTATCTATTTTCATTATTCTTTATGAAGGGAAAATTGCCATATACTCTAGACTTATTCTTTGCTTTTGTGTTAATTTGATGTTAATTGGGCATGATTAATCTCTTAAAATATTTTGATGATTATAACTCAATTGGAATGCAAATTTGTGCCTAATGATTATAAATCTAGTGGAATGTTTATTTGTAGGTGTTGGAGCAAAAATAAATAAATAAAGCACTAATGCTTTGTGGTGTTACACATAAGTTATAAATAGGCCCATTATAAAAATCCATTTATGGGCCCAAAGGAAATAATCCACTTGGAGAAGAAAAGAAGGCCTAATCCACGATTAAGAAAGGAAGGGGGGCGGCTGGGAATAAAAAGGAATGAAAGGAGGAGAACTGGAGCACCCACAAAGAAAAAAAGAAACAGTACGTTCGGCATCGAGCTTTTGACGGCTGGAAGTGGTCTTTTGGAGGAGGGAAATTGGGAACCTAGCAATCACCGTGAGCGAGATAGCGGAGGAGCCGACGGAACTCGGATCATCTTCATCTTTTCATGGAGTTATTTTTATTCCCCTTTTCACTTTTAATTGTTATCTCTATTTCTATGTCTAGCTAAATTTCCTGTTGTTGGGGATGAGTAACAATTTATGAATCTCTTATATTGCTGAATCAAACCTCTATTATTTGAATTAACGTTATGATTTATGTTTTAAATATCTGTCCTTAATGCTTTTTAGGATTTGATCACTCTTAGGATGATTTATGATATGTGATTGTGAATGGAAATTTGAATTACATATGCTTGAGAATTGAAATTTGTTTATCTCTAGTCTAGGAATAGTCATTGGTATTCACAATCATAGGATAATTGTTGTTATTACTGCTTATTTCTTTTTAAGGTCACCGAAGGAATTAAGAGTTTTTTATTAGAAATAAAGTTTTTTTACCTAAGGAATTAGGATTAGAATAATTATAGCAATTTGATCATAGTTCATAAAATAAGTTCAATAACATGTTTGATTCGTTAGATACAAGAGTGAAGTAAATTGAAGCTCGTCCCCAATGCTCTTTAATTAATACAAATTCAACTTGTGTTCTTGTTATCCTTAAATTAAAATCACAAAAAATATATTTATTTTTTTTCACTTTAATTTCTTGTCAAACAAATCCAAATTAGTCCCTTTTCATATTAGAAGTTAAATTGTTAAACTTGCAACGATCCAAATTCGATACTCGGTCTTTCCATACTATTACTTGCAACGATCCGGTACACTTGCCGTGATCCCATCAAAAATCAACAAAATCATCCTAGAAGGGTGACGCAAAAGAGTGGCGGGGGGAAAAGAAACTAAATTTTGGCACGAAAGATGGATGGGATCAACCCCCCTAAGGAATGTATTCCCTAAACTCTTCTCTATCTCCCAGCAAAAGAATGAAACCATTGCAAATATGGGATTCTGGGATGGGCTCCAATGGCAATGGAACCTTGTCTGGAAAAGAGCCCTTTCCAATGGGAGGTGGAGCAGTTTGATGCCCTAATGGCTAGTCTTCAAGAAGTGCACCTATCCAAAGCGCCTAATGACAAAACCTGATGGCACTTTAACACCAAGGGAGAATTCTCAATTAAGTCTTTTGTAAAGGCTTGGTGGAATAAGAGTGTCGAAGGCACCAAGGAAAAGATCATCTGGAAAGGCCTTGCTCCACCTAGAGCAGAATTACTAGTGTGGTTTGTTTTAAAAGGAAAGGTGAACACAAAAGATAGGCTCTGAAAACTTAACCTGATAAATGCAAATGAAGCCATTTGCACCTTCTATAATTCAGAGGAAGAATCAATTCAACACCTCTTCCTTCACTGCCATTTCTCCTGGAATATTTGGACAGGATTGTTGAGGTGAAAATCTTCAAATCCCCATCACAGATTCATGTGAAAGATGGATGGAAATCTGGTTCGGGATGATTGAAGGCTCCTTCCGTAGGAAGCTATGGATCTCATTACATTACGTAGTCCTATGGTCGATCTGGAATATCAGGAACAAAATTGTGTTTGACAAGCTAAAGATAGATTGGAACCGAGAACTTTATCAGATAAAACTAAGATTGGGGTTCTGGATGAAAGGCTGGGAAATAGAGTGCCCTTAAAACCCGGGTGAGCTGGTGTTTAATCTAGAGGGTGTGTCATCATGGAAAAAAATGCCCAAGCCCCGGCCAAAATCAATTTGGGATCCACCGCCATCAAAAACATGGAAATGGAATGTAGATGGGTCGGCAAAAGGAAAGTCAGGTCTGGGGGGCAATGGCGGGGTTTTGCGAGATGAGAAAGGCATTATCCTAGCAAAGTTTGCTGCCTTCGTGGGAGTCAGAGATTCTAATGAAGCGGAGTTCCTGGCCATTGTCAATGCCCTTGAAATTTCCTTGGAGAAAGAATGGTTGAAACAAGGGAGACTTATTGTGGAATCAGACTCGAAAGTGGCGCTATCATGGGTAAAAACTGCTTGCCCTTGGAAGTTACGGTTCTACGGGAATAAACTACGAAACCTTCTCTCGGTCTTAAAAAATGTGTCCCTGACTCATAGGCACAGAGAATCAAATGAAATTGCAGACACCCTTGCCAAGGAAGGCTCCTCTCTAGGTGGCTCTTCAGCTCTTGGGTAAAGTGGGTAGATCACAACTAAGAGTCGATGCGGTTTGGTATCTATCATGGCTTGCCCGATTACATTGCGGCTGTTTTTGGCTCGTCGGTTATTGATAATCCTTGGTTTGAATATGTCCGCCCATTCGCTGTTTCCAACTCGTGGACGTCGTAGTATCCTTCTTTCTACCATATTTCTCTAGCCTTTCTTGATCTTGTCTCTTGGTTGTTTGTTTGTTGGTTTCCTTGTTATTCTTTGCAGGTTCTCGCTCCTCATCGTGTGCCGTGTACCCCCTCGGGTGTTTGATCCATAGAGATATCTCAGCCTGCCCCATAGGTGCTGCGGCATTGTCTCTTGCTTAATGGAGCATGCCTGCTTTGAGACCGGTTTGGAGATCATCTTACTGTCTGCTAGCCTCTTAGGTCACCTTTGAAGCATGAGAGAATTATCGCTGGTGACTGCCTTCGTGATCCTCTTCAATGGGTAGATTGTTGTGTGCAGCGGGGTTCTGAAATCATGGTATCCTTTGCAACTGTGAGTGTGTGTTGTAGTTGTGTTTGTCATAATGGAGTCCTAGGTGTTGATGCAAACACAGAGCACCAACTAGAAAATAAATAAAAGAGTTATTCACTCTCCAACACATTCAACAAACTCATCAGTTCAGGTAGTTTTTTTTTCCATTTCTTCCTTCCTTTCTTCTCCTTAGTCATTATTGTAGTAGTTCTTCTTTAATTCTTAGCTTCTTTTGTTGATGGTGTAATTTGCCCTCTCAAAATTACAATGGGGCCATCCAATTGGATTGGTGTAATTTGCTTTAGTTACCTTTAGCATATGATTGGATGCCCTCTCAAACCCGTCATAGAAGGTTGGGGGAGTGTGTGTCAATGATACTAGGCTATCCGGCCATTAATACAATTTTTAATTATTGAAAAAAAAATTAAGACTCGAATAAAATAAAAAGAGAGTTTTCGAAATTCAGGTTCAAAAGACACATTGCAAAAAACCAAATTAAAATCATGTATAATATAACGATTAGTCCACTGATTTTGAGATTTCAATCGGACCTACCACAAGTTTACAAGGGTTTAATTTCTATTCAAATTACCATTCATGTCTGATCATAGAATTGACCAAACTAGCATCCATCAATAATCCTATATCACTGAATTCAGTTAACTACGGTCAATGAACAAGTGTCACTAAACTATAATTAACTTCAAATCTGAATTCAATAAAACAGTCGTATCAATCCCTATTCGTAGCCACTCAAATCAAGCGTTCAAATTGCTCTGAATAATCTCTATCAGATTTACAGAATTGATCATAAAGCAAAATCGAAATTGGGGGATTAAGCAAAACACAAATTCAAAACTGCAATAGTGATCAAAAGATGAAGGATTGACAAGAAAATGAATAACATTACAAAAACGAAAATATCATTAAAATCAAACCTCAAGATCCTTGTTGAAATCTTAAACCAGTGGATTAACCATAGAGATTAGCCTTCCATGAGCATAGATAGAGACAACTAAGGTTCTGTTTCTTTCTCAAAAGAGGTGACCGATCCTATTCTCTAAGGAATAAATATCATGTTCGTCCCGGTAAATAAGTGATTTTTGGTTTTAGTTCCTATGAAATTATTTTTGTTTTAGTCTCTACAAATTATAAAATCATCACTTTTAGTTTCCAAAGTGTTTTTTGTGTTTAAAAAAAACTAATGTAGCTTCTTTTTGAGTCCCTGCGAATATATGTAACTTTTTATTTTAGTCCCTAGCCATGTAATAGAAAAAGCCGCATCAGCATTTTGAGCACAAAAACACTTGAGGGATTAAAAGTGATGATTTTGGATATTGAAGGGAAAAAAACGAAAATATTATAGGTACTAAAACCAAATGTTGTTATAATGCAGGGACGAAAATGATATTTAAAAGGAATATAAGGTTCTGTTCAGCTTCAAATGGTCCTAAAAAGGGTATAAAAGCCCAATGCCACAAAAGAGTTACTTGGCCCAATACTAAACAATTACAAAAAGAAAATTCGCAGTCCACTAAATCAGGTTTTTGGCTGAGAAGATTTCTGAATTGGGCTTTAGTGTAAATATAAGAATTGTAGGTCTTCCTCTTAGCTTTTAAAGCCACGGATTACTAGAATCACATGACTACTACCCAAGACCAAAAATATTGTAGTATACATGTGCTTAATCAAAAGAAATCACATTCATTAGGGACTTAGGTTCTGGTCGGAACTAGGATTTACGCTTTGTTAAAATAGGGCTTCAAGTTGCATCATTAGATTTTACTATAAAAGCTAAATTTATAGGTCTAGGGTTGTAGCCTTTGATCCAAAACTCTTCCACAGTAAGAAAAACAAACATTTCTAGTGGTTAACAGCGCTTGTAAATGTCAAAACCCCATCGGAAATGCTTACCAGCGACCACATGGTCCTCGAATATTGTCGCGTTGAAAATGATTTACGGCGTCCCATTTTGAAAAGTCCTTGGTAATTTTCGAGAGCCTGTGGCCACTGAAAACTCATGGTTGGTTCCAATGGGATCATGATTGTTGGAAAACTTCACGTGAATCTCTAATGAGATTTCCGGCACTATACTCCCTCCGTCTCAATTTAATTGTCGTTTAAGGTTATGCGCGAGTTTTAAGAAAATAATTAGATAGGGTAAAATATGTTTTTAGTCCCTACAAAATCGGCTCCTTCTAAGTTTAGTCCCTACATTAACGAAATAGGCGTTTTGGTCCTCATCTTATTTTTCCGTTTTCAATTTTAGTCCCTCATGACTTTTAATAGCGCTTCAAAACTTTTAATAGCACTTATAAAATGTCAAAAAAGCGCTATTAAAAGTTTTGAAGCGCTATTAAAAGTCATGAGGGACTAAAATTGAAAACGGCAAAATAAGATGAGGACCAAAACGCCTATTTCGTTAATGTAAGGACTCAACTTAGAAGGAGTCGATTTTGTAGGGACTAAAAACATATTTAACCCTAATTAGATATGCTACTTTTTATGCTCAAAAAGTATGATAAGACTAAAATATCCCTATATTATTATGGAGAGAGAGAGAGGAATGGAAACCTTGGAAATACAAATAAAAGTTAGGGTTGGAAAAAAATAATAAATATTGCATTGGGATTCTAAAGTGACAAATAATTTTAGACAAAAAAAAATAAAGAGGACAATTAAATTGAGAGGAATGGAGTATCGGCTAAGGAAAAAGTCATAGCAGCCACATGTAAAGTAGGCCTGGACAACAATAGCGAACCCGCCCAATCCGATGGATAACCGAGAAAAGAAAAAAAAGGCCGGTCGGTTTATGGCCATTATCGGGTATTTGGAGGCCCAAAATGGTTAAGGGTGGATTCATTTGGTCGGTGGCGGTGGGCTCAAGGGGATCCGGCCCAAACCGAACCCGACCGACCCAGAATGTGACAGTCACACTCACACACACGCATATCACAAACAGAAACACGCCTCAACTCACAAATTCATTTTCACTCTGAACCAAAATGAAACCCTAGCTGCGAAATCTCCATGCCGCAACTCAACGTCTCCCTCTCCCACGAAACCCTAGCAGTGAAGCTCCCCTCTCCCACGAAACCATCACCGTAACTACAACGAAGCCATCACTGCAACTCACTCACAGTGTACAGGAGGTTCTCAATCTCTATTTTCGTCGTCTTCATTTGGTTCTCTTGCAAGTGGTAAGCTTTCTTTCTCCGATTTTATTCTTCTCATCATCTCGTAGTTATTTTGAAGTTGATTATTATGTTTTCTTTGTTCCTTTTTTGTGATTCAGATTTCAAACCTAGGGTTTCATTTATTTTCATTTCTAGTGTAGATCAACTATTTTGAAACTCAGATTATGTTCGTTTCTCTTGTTTCTGTAGCAGCAAAGGAGCTTCGTTCTCTTATTTCTGTAGATCCATCATTTCGTTCGTTTTCCAAGTGGTAAGCTTTCATTCTCAGATTTTCTTCTTTCCATTATCTGTTTGTTCTTTCCATTCTCTTGTTTGAGTTTCAAATGGATTCACTCTATTTTCGTTTTTGTGGTGTTTAAAAATTTTTAGGGTTTCAAAATTGTTGGCTTAAAAATGGTTTCTAAGTTCCTTTATCTTCTCTGTTTTAGGGTTTCGAAAATTTTAGGGATATTTTGTTTCAAATGGGTGTTTATATCCTGTTTATATTAGTCATACATGTCATATATGCTATTTATATGTGATGTTTGTTAGTAGTTTCTTGCTGGTTTAATTGCTAAATCTGTTTGTAAGTAATGTGTTTAACAATTTTTCTATTGTATGATCTGAGTTTCAGGAATGGAAGCTCAAAACCTCCTTCAAGCTGCCACTGGCCAAGTTACCACTGGGCAACCAGCAGCTGCTGCAGCTGTAGCTGCTGCGAAACCACCGCTTGGAAAGAAGAGGAAGCCAAATGCAAACAAAAAGAGGGAAAGGTCTATAGCGTGGGATCATTTCGTTAGATTGCCGGACGGGGAAGAACCTATAGCAGCTTGCAAACACTGCCACATAAAGTTCCGATGCGACTCCCATATTCACGGTACGTCTAACATGAAAGCACACATCACACGTTGTCCTGATTATCCGTATTGTCTTATTAATTACCCCAATCAAACTACTCTTAACTTTAAATCTGGGGAAAAGTCTAGTTTAGTCAGCACTAGCACTAGATTTGATGATGATAACTGTAAAAAGGCGGTTGCTATTTTTGTAATAGTTGATGAGCAACCATTCAAGGTGGTAGAGGGTGATGGGTTTAGGTACATGATGAGTCAAATACAACCCCAATTTACTGTCCCATCTAGGAGAACTATTGCTAGGCACTGCTATCAACTCTATCTTGAAGAGAAACAAAAACTGAAAAACCTTTTTAAATCTGATTGCTCAAGGGTAGCACTTACCACCGATTGTTGGACCTCAATTCAGAATCTAAATTATTTAACCCTCACTGCACACTTCATAGACAACAAATGGAGATACCAAAAGAGAATTATAAGCTTTTGTGTTGTTCCTAACCATAAGGGAGAGACAGTTGGTAGGAAAGTTGAGGAGGTTCTTAGAGAATAGGGTATTAGGAATGTGTCCACAATTACTGTGGATAATGCAAGCTCAAATGATGTTGCTGTCGCCTATTTGAAGAAAAATTGAACAATATGAATGGGTTGGTTGGGGATGGGCAGTTTTTTCATATAAGATGTTGTGCTCATATTCTTAACTTAGTGGTGAGTGACGGATTGAAGGACATGAGTGACTCTATTTCTAGCATTAGACATGCTGTTAGGTTTGTTAGGTCTTCACCTCAACGGTCTGCCAAGTTCAATGAGTGCAAGGAACTGTCTAACATAGTTTGTAAGAAAATGTTGTGTCTAGATGTTCCCACTAGGTGGAACTCTACGTACATGATGTTAAATGCAGCTGAAAAGTATCAGTCAGCCTTTGATAAGCTAGACTATGAAGATTCTAGTTATGCCGAGTTCTTTGGGACTGCTGGAATTCCTACTACATCTGATTGGGACAATGTTCGGGTGTTTGAGAAGTTTTTGAAGTTGTTTTATGATGCAACTAAACAATTCTCAGCCTCACAGTGTGTTACTCTGCATGCTGCGTTTTGTCAACTTGCTTCCATCCACATCGAACTTAATAATTCTTCCTTGAACCTAAACTCAATTCTCGCTAACATGGGTATGGAAATGAGGAAAAAATATGAGAAGTATTGGGGGAAAATTGAAAATATTAACCAGCTTCTCTATTTTGGAGTTATTTTTGATCCTAGGTATAAGTTGAGGTATGTTGAATGGTCATTTCAGTCAATGTATGTTTCAAATCCCACCTTTGCTACTAAACTTTTCAATTCAGTGAAGGTAAATCTTTTTAAGATGTACAATTGGTATAAAGATGCATATGAATTGAAAAATAGTGTTGGGCAGCAACCTGTTCGTCCTTCAGTTGGTGGGGAAATACCTATTGTTTCTGAAATTCTCTCAACTCAAGCAAGGGAAAGTGCTTTTAAGCAACATTTGAGAGAAAGGGATTATATTGATAAGCAAAATGAAATGGAGAGGTTTTTGGGTGAACCTAATATAGATGCAACAGCCACTTTTGAGATTTTAGGTTGGTGGAAACAAAATTCAGACCGGTACCCTGTGTTATCTACCTTGGTTAGAGATCTTTTTGCTACACCGGTTTCAACTGTGGCATCTGAGAGTGCATTTAGCACTGGAGGGAGGGTTTTAGATACATATAGAAGCTCCTTAAGCCCAGAAATGGCAGAAGCTCTTATATGTACTCAAAACTGGTTGAAGCCTTCTTTCTTCCAGTTTAAACACATCAACCTAGATGAAGAGTTTGAAGATTTTGATAACATTGTGGCAGGTATAAATTAAATGATTCTGGTCTTTTGATAATGTTAGATTTCTAATTCTATATAAGCTAATATGTTTTTTTATGTTCTACAAAATTTCAAGGAGGGGTATTTGTGGGTGACGGAGCTGCTGGAGTAAGCTCATCATCTCAGTCACAGCCAATTAATATTGGCAGTGGCTGATAAGAAATTCTGGTATTTTGAAATTTTTTGAAATTTTGGGGTCACATGCTCACATGTCAACTAAATGGCAACACCTTTTGGTCTTTTGGAGTCTTTAATGACTCACTACGGTGTCCAATGATCCATCTTCATGCAAGGGAACTTTTGTGTTGGGTATGGATGAAGGTAATGGTTTCCTAAATACTCTCTAATATTGTTTTGCATTCTGTTTTATATATTAATTACTGTCTGTGGCTGTTTCTGTTTCAGAAATGAAGTTCAGTTGAAGTCGGTCCATCGCTGGAACTTAAGACCGGAACTTAAGACCTTGGTGAAGTTAAAAAAGAGGGCTCCATTCAAGTATATTGAATCTGCTGCTGGTAATATATTAAAACTGATATTAAAACTGATAAGTATATTGAATCTGCTGCTTCTAGGTATATGTTAAAAAAACTGCTGGTAGAAATTTGAATTTCTTGTTGTAAATGTTAAAAAAACAGATTTATGATTATTCTTTCCTTTTATAATTGGAATTTGGAAGTTAGTTTCTTAATCCCGTATGATGTTGTGATATTTGCATGCAATTTAATGAAGCCTTTCTTTACTTCATTTCCAAATTTAGGGATCTTTCCTCAATGTATACTAGTACAAATCTTTGCTGGTAGTAGTAATCTATACACTTTTTTTGAATTAGTCATACTGAATTTAGTGGAATCCGTTGTTTATGTACAGTGTGAATGACTGCTAGTCCAACTGATGCATATGGAGGGTATGAGATACTATTTCAACACACATTTGGGGTAATTGAAATTTCAAGTGTGAACAAAGTTGCTACTTTCAACACACATTTGAATGAGTTCTTCATAACATGCATACATACTAGTTGGAAATCTGCTATCTGAAATTGTATCTTATTTTATTTTGCAGGTTCAAATGGATGCCACTCTTGAGCTTCTTTGCTTCTTGAAGAAGCTTGAAATTCCCCTTGCATGGGTGTAAATTGTAAATTAGACTAATTTACTAGTTGGAAGTTGGAACACTTCTAGACTTATTAACTGTTGGTTGCTTTAATTAGGTGTCTGTGAAATTGATTGATGTTGAGCCTGTGATGTAAAATTAGTTACTGCTTGTTTGTTTAAACTTAAATGAGCAGCAGCAGTAAACTTTAAATGTTTTAGTTTCAATTGGGTTTGTGTTGTATGGCCTATGAGTCTAATGTGATATTGTGTTAACTGTGTGCTTTGACAGCAGCATTAACTTAAATGTATGATTTGAACTGATAATCAGTCTATTTGAACAGGAAAAAAGTGTTATAGTGTCTTTTATCTGGGAAAGAACAGGGAAATAATTACCTATAATGCTTTAAAATCTGTTGTTGATTGAGTTTTAAATCTGTTTTAGTATGATAGTGTGTTAAATGTATGCTTTTTACTCTGTTATTCTGTTAGAACAGGAAAAGAATGCTTTCAAAAATGGTTTTCTGTTAAAAAAATATCAGGTTTAACATGTTTAAAAAAAATTAAAAAAAGTTTTTTATCTTAAAATCTACCACAAAAAGTACTGGGCCGCAGAAGGCCCAAAATGTAAACATTTTTAAAAAAAAATTGTTTTTTTTTCTTCTGAAATTAGACAAAAAACGAATTGGGCCAACGAAGGCCCAAACCGTTCTTATCCATCATCTACCCGCACAAAACCGCCCAACCCGATTATTTAATTGGTTACATTTGGGCCTCCATATTGCATCCGCGGTTTGGGCCGGATTGGTGTCAATGGGCCCGTACCCGACCGGAGCCGACCGCTGTCCACCCCTAATATTGTAAAGTCATCCAAGACCAAGGTTCTTTTATAGCCGCCTCTAGGTTCTTCTAACTTCCGTATTCCCTTTGTCTTTTTCCAAATTCAAAACCCTATTTTCTTCAACGTTTTTCAGGGGAAACGGTTTACCTTTCAAAATAGTTATTCGGCTGAGCCTAATAAAATAATAATCTCCAAGAAGAATAGTACATATCTACCCATAAAATATTATCACGCATTAGATTTTAAAATTTAGGTGTTAAAATAAAATAATGATGAACATGATGAGAATATTTTTTTTGAAGAAGAACATACGTCATAACTCAAAGTGACTAGAATGTAAACTCTAGTCACTTTTTAAGAAGAGATAACAGTTTGGTTTACTTAATTGAAATTATAAATAAACACCGTACATTACCATCGTTCACACTTAGATTTGAATTTGAGAGCCGATGTCCTCATATCGCTGAAAATTGTCAAGGCAACTAACAGTGGCGGACATCTTCCGGTTTGAATTGCAACTTTATAGCACTTCAACTTAAAAAAATAGATATGGATGAGATTAGTCGAAAAGTAGTTGCGATAGTCACATATATTTAGTTGCTTTGATCACCCAAAAATTAGTCGCATATATGACACCACAATTTCATAATACAATAATATAAATCTAAATATAAATATAAATGGCGGCTATGCTTCACGGAAGCAAACAAAAATATTTCAAAAAAAAATCTAAATATAAATATTTATTTTATAAACTAGGTATCATCTACGCGTAACTGCAGAAACTAATTCCTCGAATCGAGTAGAGACTAATCCCTCAAACCGATTAGGATCATAATGGGTGGCAAAGCTCTCCCTAGAGAGATTTAACACTGTTACATGCCAAATGCTAGATTTAAACCCAAGACGTTGGTTAAGTTGGAAGAGACTCCTAATATCTCTTCGAAGTGCCCTTGAATAAAAATCTAAATATAATAAAGAAGATTAATTGGGAATGTACTGCAGAGCAGTTTTAAAAACCGGCTCGGCACGGCCGGTCGGACCGGTCGAACCGGGAACCGGGGGGGTAACCGAGTCGGTCAACTATATGGATCGGATATGTAGCAAACCGGTGAAACCTGGTGTGACTCGGCCGGGTTTTGCAAAAACCGGTGAACCGGTTTTACCCGGACCGGGTTGTGAATTTTAAAAAAAAAATTTATCAAAACGACGTCGTTTAATCTGTTTCTTTTGCTCTTTTTCATTTTTTTCTTTTCCATTATTGCATTATTAGCAAAAATAAGCACCATATTTGTTGAGTACATATTAATTTGTGTGATCTAAAATAAATTAATATTATGTACGAATAAATTTAAAAATATTAATAAACTAAGATATTAATTTTTATATTTTAGTAAATATAAAATAAACATAGTTATTAATTTTACAGGTACAAAATTTATATTATATAGGCTAAATAGCACTTTTGGTCCTTTATGTTTGCTCCAGATTTCACTTTGGTCATTTATCTTTTTTGTGGTCCGTTTTGGTCCCTCATGTTTCATTTTGGTCCCTGACGTTAGTTTTGACTAACGGACGCCACGCTGGCAGTTAACTGCTGACATGGCGTCCCTCCATTCATTTCCACATCAAGCAATTCGTTTTTCAATTTAAATCAAACCCCATTTATTTAATTTCAATTAAAACATTAAAACAATTAAAACAATTAATTGTTTTCCTCTCTCACTCTCCCTCTCCCAGAAACATAACCCCCCTCTCCCACATCACCACCGTAACCCGTCGCATCTCTCTCGCTCTCCCCCTCCCATTTTTCCCCTCTTTTCCTCTCTTTCTCTCTCGTTTTGCTGGGTTTCCTTCGGTTTCTTCTGGGAAAGGAGGAGGAGATGAAGAGAAGAAGCAGATCTGTGGTGGATCTGTGGTTTCCTTCGGTTCCTTCGGTTTCTTCTCGTTTTCTCTCTTCTCACTCTTCGCTGCCTTTCTTTCTCTCTTCAGATCTGGAAAGACGATGAACGAAACTCATCTGGGTTCAAGGAGCTTTGTTCGCGTTCCATCTGGGTTCGATTAGGATTCTGGGTTTCTTCGTTGCTCTTCTTCGATTTGCTCTTCTTTGCTGGGTTCGATTTGGTCTTCTTTGTTGGGTTCGTTTTCCTTCGTGTTCCTTCGTTGTCTGGGTTCGATTTGCTCTTCTTCGTTTTCCATTGAAATTATTGCGCAGAGAGAAAGAGAGGAAAAGAATGAACTAATGGGAGAGGGAGAGTGAGAGTGAGGAAAAATGTGGCGATGGTGGCGACGGTGGTGGGAGGGTGGCGATGGTAGTGGTAGGGTGGGATTTTCTGAAGAAAAAAAATAGAAAAAGGAATTAATTATTTTAATGTTTTAATTGGAATTAAATAAATTAATTGTTTTAATTGTTTTAATGTTTTAATTGAACTAAATAATATTAATTTTTGCCACGTCATTAATGAATAACGGACGCCACGTCAGCAGTTAACTGCCAGTGTGGCGTCCGTTAGTCAAAACTAACGTCAGAGACCAAAATGAAATAAAAATGAAACATGAGGGACCAAAACGGACAAAAAAAAGATAAAGGACCAAAGTGAAATCTGAAGCAAACATAAAAGACCAAAAGTGCTATTTAGCCTATTATATACTATATAGGTCTTGAAAATTCACGAAATAGAGACCGAGTCCGAGTCAAGTGATCTCGGTTTTGGTCATGCGGTTCAACTGTCGATCCCTCGGTCTGACTATTGACCCAGTGACCCAATACATTCACCGAATCGGTCACCGATTCGAGTTTTAAAACACTCCCGCAGAGTATAAGTATTTTACAATGCCAATTTGTTAAAAATTGATATATCAAAAAAGTATTTGACTTTTGTTTCATTTATTTTGAAAGTCACGCCTATCATGATTGTAATGGTCGACTATTGTACATCCAATAACGTAATTATTTTATTGTCAAAAACTCTAATTATTTTATTATCAAAAACAAAACCTAGTTATTTTACTATATATGTCATCCATTTTATAACAACTTTTTCAATTTAACCGCCATATAATGAATTCTTATTAGAAGTTTTAATAAAACTTTACATTGACATCGCGTTGCCATTAAACTTATATTAAAAAACCTCAATTAAATAATTTCCATACGATGACAAAGCAAGTGGAACAAAAACCAAACCTCTCCTATAACCGAAAAACACACTCTTTATCATTCAAACCAACTACCAACTAATCCAAACAATAAAAAACAGAACCACGGACAAATTAAAGAAACATCAAAGAAAGAAAACTCAAGAACAAGATGAGTTAGAACAGGATTATAAAATCATAAAATTAAAAAATAAATAAGAAGAAAAGAAAAGAAAAAAATTCATATTCATCATGTATATATCATACCCATGTATTGGGTATCTTTTTTTGTTTGAAACCATCTACTGGTATAACTATGTATAGTATATACATAGTATAATACACAAGAAAGAAAGAAAGAAAAAACTTTACTAAGAACTAAAGAACTAGTTCTTCAATAACTTTCTAGTATTGGTATAAGTGGTGATTTTGATGACAAGGCCAGGGAAAACATCATCTGGGTCATGAATATGAGGGTTACTTTCAACAATAAAAGGGTCACCACACTTTTCACTAATAGTATGAAGAGTTTCTCCTTCTCCCACCACGTATATTTCATCGCACGGCCGCCGATTGAAAAGGTTGCTCCGCCGCCCATTCACGGTGGCATCATCTTCATGATAAGAACTCTCCCTTATGGACCCAACTAATATTAGAGATAATAGTATTAGGCCACAATACCAAGAGGCTGATTCTGCCATGAAGAACACCTATAGGATGTTGTTGTTGTTGTATATGAGAAAGAAGAGTGATGGAATATATTGGGATTGGAAGAAATAAAGGGGTGTTATATAGGGTGATTCTTATGTGGGGAATTCTCTTTTATATAAAGTATGGTGTGTATTTGTTATGTGGGGCATTAAATAATGGAGAAAGAAAGGGTAAGGGGGCTTTGTATTTGGCGTATATATCTTTGGGTTCAACGACTTGGTGACAGTGAGATAGCTAGAGAGAGAAGGAGTGGGGTAACATAAGATAACTTTTTTTATACATGTGATCCTGGATTTATTATAACATGAGTAATATTTATGATACTTACTTTCTTCGGTAATTTTTTTTTGACATGTTTTGGTAAAAAAATTTAAGATATGTACCAAATTTTTTTTTAAGATAAACACTCCATTATTATGAGAAATGAAAAAATTTAATTATAACGGTAAAATTGAAATCAATGGTTCAGATTATGTTATTAATTACAATATTTCTTGTAATTATTAATTTATAATGAAACAATTATACGAAATTTTGTAATTAGTCATGTAATATAAACCATTTAATTTTAATCTAATGATATAATTAAATGTTTTTCTTTTTTACCAATAATTAATTAAATATTCTCATTTCTCATAATCAACAAGTATTCTCACTGAGTTGTCCCATATTTAAAGATATTATATATTAGTAATTCAATTATTGAATTTATTATTTCAATTTATTGTTATTCTAAGTTTTAGTTATATTGAATTTTTATTGAT
The DNA here is from genome assembly GCA_039519185.1 of Astragalus membranaceus. Taxonomy (NCBI): domain Eukaryota; kingdom Viridiplantae; phylum Streptophyta; class Magnoliopsida; order Fabales; family Fabaceae; genus Astragalus; species Astragalus membranaceus. The sequence goes on from CM076853.1 coordinate 26,125,126, forward strand.
AATTAGCTATATTGGATATTGCTGGAATGTATATTCTAATTACAAGACTGTACTATATTTTAAAAAGTATATTATACATTGTGAAAGGGTCAAATATGTTTTTAGTCCTTAAAAGTGTGGGGTTTTATTTTTAGTTCTCAATTGTGCCTTACTTGATTTGGAAATTGTTCATAATACTAGACAAAAGTGAGGGCAAAGGACCGCACAAAAACTTAAATTCATATCCTCACAAAACCACAGTACAACTTGCTGTTTCACACTACAACTTTCTGATCATCCGAAAAATACAAAGTATTATTTTTATTTCCTACTCAATATTCTCTCTCTCTCTCTCCTCCATATTCTTTATCTCTCTCCTATCTCATTCCTCTCTCTCCTTTCTCATTCTTCTCCCTCCTTTCTCTCTCCCTCTCTCTACCTCTCTCCTCTCACCTCTCTTGTATCTTCTTATCTCATGACCTCTCTCCATCATCTCTCTCTTTCTCTCTCCCTCTCTCTACCTCTCTACTCCCATCTCTCTTATATCTTCTCATCTCATGACATATCCCTCTCATCTCTCTCTTCTATATTTTCCATTGGACATTTTGCTTTATAATTTTTTAATTATATTACAATATATGTTATATAAAATCGTTATAAATATCAGGAAAGAAATTATAGTAAATTTTACATTTTTTTGCTTGTGATGTCTATTGTTTACCAAACAGTGTATGAGACAAAAAATTGTTCAGTACTGTCTTATCCATTACTGTACTGTCTAATCTAGTACCACTAGTGCAGAAAATGGATTTAAAGTCAGACAAATTGGCCTTTTAAAGTCAAGCACCGGCTTGACTTCTATTAAGGCGACTTCGTATGTCAGGAGGTTTTAAGTCAGGCGGCGGCTTGACTTCATATGTTTGTTTTTAAGTCAGGCTTTTAACCGTCTGACTTTAATTACGAATGTTCGGTCCAGACAATAACTTTTAAAGTCGGGCGCTAGTCTAACTTTAAAGAAGCTTTTAAGTCGAACTTTTAGTCGCCTAACTTTGAAGGTCTTTATTTTTTTAATTTTTTATTTAGCTTTTAGGTGACTCACCCTGCATATATTAATTCGACTCCACTAGTGGCATCAAATTCATTAAACCTAACAACACTCATTCTATATAAAAGTACTAAATTTTGCTTCAAAAGTAATTAACTTAGTAGTTCAACATTCAATTGGCTAATATCAAACAAATGTATATGATACGATACACAGGCAAAATTACAAATATCAAAGATAGTAACAACTAAATCCTAAGCTTTAACAATTAACAAGATTAACTAATGTTTACAAAAGAATAAATGAAAAATAAAAATAAAAAAAACTACTGGAAAAATATACATCAAGCAAGGGCAACACTGAGGTGGGGCTGGTATCGCTTGAACCCTGAAAATATAAGGGTATGGTCATCTCATTGCATAATTACATAAATAACTGCCAATTGTTTAGAAAGAAATAAAGAGAACTAATAAGGGGGGAGCTTGTTAGTAATCTTATCAACTTCATCAATGTAAACTGTGCCTTGCTGTGCAGCTGCCACATTATAATCTGCAGCCTGAAATGAATTTATGTTTCAAAATCGGAGACACGATATTGATCACGCAGTTCGACCAAACTTTGCCTACGTCTGCGACTACAAAGTAGCTGTAGTTCCACTTTATTGATTGTGTGTCTTGATCCTTTGAGTACAAACACTAATGAGTTTAAATTGGCTATTCTATGAAAACCTAACGGGCCTGGGCCGAATACATATGTAAATAAATCTACAAATCTACTATTTACAACCTTCCTTATTTCCTTATTCACATCCCCCCTCAAATTGATGCGGATCATCAAGGAACATCAATTTGCTAACGAGAAACTGATGGCATGGACAAGGAACAGCTTTGGTCAAAATATCTGCAACTTGAAATTGAGTATTGATATGAGGGATGGATATAACATGATTATCATAGGCTTCACGAATAGCATGACAATCAACTTCAATATGCTTAGTACGCTCATAAAAAACCGGATTTGCAACAATCTGAATGACACTTGTATTGTCAGCATAGAGAGATGTCGGTTCGGTTTGAGGAAATCCAAATTCACCCAAAAGACCACGAAGCCAAAGGATTTCGGAGCATGCCGTAGACATAGCACGATACTCCGATTCAGTTGAGGACTTAGAGACTCTTGCTTGCTTCTTACTTTTCCATGAGATCAACGAAGAACCAAGAAACATGCACCAACCAGTGATAGAGCAACGAGTGTCAGGACACCCAGCCCAATCAGCATCACTGTAGGCAATCAACTTAAGAGGGGTCCCACTAGGAAAGAACAAACCCCGTTGAGAGGTACCTTTCAAGTAGCGAATTATACTACGAACCGCTGCCAAGTGAAGATGATGAGGAGAATGCATGAACTGAGTTACTTGCTGAACAGCAAATGAAATGTCGGGTCGTGTAATGGTCAAGTAGTTAAGACTACCTACAAGCTGTCGATACAATAAAGGGTCGGTCAAAAGTTCACCCTCGTCACGGTGGTATTTAACATTAACCTCAAGAGGAGTATCCACAGGATTAGCGGATCGGAGGCCAGCCATAGCAATAAGGTCGGTGGCATACTTATGTTGATGGAGAAATATACCCTTAGAGGTAGAACGAACCTCGAGTCCAAGAAAATAATGTAAAAGACCAAGATCTTTCATTTGAAATGAGGCGTGAAGCTTTTGTTTAACTTCCTGTATGGATGCTGCATCAGAACCCGTAATGATCATATCATCAACATAAATAAGGAGCAGAACAATGCCCGTAGATGTGCGGTGAATGACTAAAGACGAATCATACTGACTTTCAGTAAAAGAGAACCCAAGTAGAGTGGAACGGAATTTCGCATACCATGCTCTAGGCGCCTGTTTCAAACCATATAGAGAGCATTTGAGCTTGCACACCCCGTTAGATGAAGAGAAAGGCCCTGAGGGGAAGTCATTTAAATATCTTCAGTGAGGTCGCCATGAAGAAATGCATTCTTCACATCCATTTGGTGGAGAGACCACCCATTAGAAGCAGCTATAGAGAGAGCACCATTCTAACTGTAGTCATTTTAGCAACTGTTTGCGCGTGTGTTTTCTATTCGCAATATCAGTGCAAGTATACACGTCGTACAAGTAATAAAGTGGATAAAAGTGAGAGATCGTTCCCACGAGGATTGGTTTTTCTTTCAAAGTTCAAGTCTTTAAAACACAAGTGAAACAAGTAATAAATCGGCACTAAAAGTTGGTGTTAAGACTAAGAAAGTAGATAAAACAAGTAAACAAGAAGTGGTTGTGGATATGGAAGAGTATGAGTTGGATTGCTGCATGAAAGTAAATCTCCTCTAGTCAGACGTTATAACGTTTACACGTTAACACGTACAAATGCTATGCTGTATAGACGTTATAACTTTTGAACGCTGTTGCAAAAGAGCTGTGCTTTTCAGTCACAAAACGTCAGAGCTTCAAGTACTAGAATTCCTATGTCTAGGTTCTAAGTAGGCCTACTCCTGTATTTTAAGTACCCACAGCAATGTACTATGAACTATTACCCATTCTATGTCTAGACTTAGATAAAAATGCCTAAATGTCTTTAGTGCACCTTTTCATTCACATAAATCTTTGAGTTCTTTTCATAGACCATTTCTGTACCTATGAATCTACTTATTTTAAGTGGCCAATTTCAAAATAAGTTTGGAAATATTAACATGCAAAGATCTAAAACGCATAAACATCAATACTTCATAACATTAAACTAGAGGTTCATTACATGCAAAACAACAACCCAACTACAAATGTTTAGCTCATGCGGAGCATCTTTACAGAAAGAAGAGGAGTTGAAATCCAAATACCGTACATAGAGAAAAGGAGACTAAACGCAAAAGATACGCCTAAGTAACCTTCCTTCATGCACGCTGTAGAGACGTTGCAACGTCTGAGCTTCACAGTAGTGGTTGCGAATGGAAATAGCAAAATGGAGCTTGAGAAGAGTTCAGATGAAGAAGTCTGTGTCCAGAACTTCTTTTAGAAAACTCTCTTTTAAAAATGGAGGAAGGTGGATGATGAATGGATTCATGTCCTTTTTGGATCCGTCCCTGCCTTTCCTTTTGTAGAGAGAGAATAGCCAAGGAACAAGGGGTCACATGCTTGCAGATGTCATTGCCCACTTTCCCAGCTTGCTTGTAAATTAACTCTGTTCTGAGATGACACTGCACTGCTACAGTGCGTCAGCCGCGTCAGCCGCGAGGAGAGAGAAGATCTTCTGCACTTCTAGATCTTTGACTTTCATTTCTTGCGCGCCAAAAATGAGATACTTCTATCTTGCTCTGCTGCTCTTCTTCAGACGTGATGAGGGACGTTGCCACGCTCAGTTTACTGCATGAAAACAAGAAGCATCAAAACGCTCACAAATGCGCCAATTGGTGCCAAAATGCATAGGAATTGTAATTTAGCCCCTTTCTAACTAAAAAGCGATAAACTAACAGAAACTTAATAGAAACAACCTACTATTTCCAGAGAACTTGCATGATTTAACTTTGAATAAGTATAAATAACTCATATAAATATGAGTTATCACACCCCCAAACTTAAACCATTGCTTGTCCTCAAGAAATCAAAACACAACATATGAAAAGATGTATGAAATTAAATACGCCAGCAGTTTACACCCTGCTCACCCATTTGATCAAAAATCATCCTCAAGGGGCTAATTTCTTTAGACTTACACTACACACTCACGCACCAATGCACAATTACATTCTAGATTCATTACTGCCCAAAGTGAGTGTGTGATCTCTGTATCAATTCCATCCCTAGCTAGGTTCAGAAGCTACCCTAGCCTATGAAAGAGTGGTTTCCATTATGGTGAGAGTATAACATCTTTCAGCACAGAGAGTAGGCTAACATTTCCACATAAGACATGAGGGTTATTTTAAGCACGACAAAGGGTCTTAATTGGGTGCTAGGACTAGATTAGAGCAAACTACTTTTCTGACTCACACAACGCAAAACACACAGAGGACTGCAACCCCCTCATTACTGAGCAACTTTCATTTGATTTACTACACTTCTCTCTTTTTTTTTCTTTTTTTTTTTGATCCTTTGGATTTGACAATTTTGGATTGAGACATTTGGAGTGCCCAGTATTTGTTTCGGGAAATTGCAGCAAACATAGAGAACATGTGGACTTTTCCACTTATTTGAAACACACACACTTTTTGGTCTTTTTGGAGTACACGTTATAACGTTTGTAGATGAGACGTTACAACGCTTGATAACACAGGACACAACACGAAAACACACACGGCATACGTTATAACGTTACGGGTAGACGTTACAACGTTGCACTCACACTACACATGCACTAATCATCCTACAGTCTTTGCACCCAGCCTTAGCACAACCTGATATACCCCCAAACTTAGTCTCTACTACTACTATAAGTTTTTAATCAAGTTTTACAATCACCATAGTCAACCAAAACTAGCTTTAGCATCACATAGTCCCTAGCTAACTAGGTTTTCCTCAAAACAGAGTTTGTGTGGAAGCAGTAATCAATTCTATTCATCTAAGCATGCATCAGCTACTCACACAAATTCACACACAGTCATTCCTAGATTTAGCCCAAAGAGAAACATTTTTGATGATTAATAGAGTGGGAAAGTAAACTGATTTCGCACTTAATTTTATGCCTACACAAAACATAAAAATGATCCCCCCCCCCCCACACAGAAAGATGAGCAGTGTCCTCACTGCTTACTGATTTTTAAAAATGGGAGAGGAACACTCAAACATAACATAAGCAAACAAACTACTGACTACTAACTATCCAGACGTTGTCACGTTTGGACAGCTATTTATTCGTACTGACATTAAAAACTATAACGATACTACTGCTAAAAAGAGGGCTAAATTACTTGTTCAGAACACCAGACCTGAGCCTTCCACTCTGTCTGGCTGGGATGCCTGCTTGAGCAGTCTTCTTTTTCTTTTCCTTCTTCTTCATCTTTCCTCCTGCCTCTGTAGCGGTTGTGGTTTCATCAGAGCCTATCACTCCTGAACTATCACCAGCAGCAACTGGAACTTCAGTTTCTTGGGACATCTTTGCACTGCTCTCAGCAATTCTTTTCTTTGCTTCATCCCATGCTTTATGTTTTGCCAGCTCTGCAGGATTAACTTGTTGTTGTTCTTTGGGGTCCACCTGGGCTTGTTCACCCTCTGGCTCTTGAGACGTTGTAACGTCTGCGGCTTTTTCTTCAGCAACAACAGCAGGAGCATTCTCTGAACCACTAGCAGCAACAAATGCTGCACTGGTAGCGGTGGCTGGCTTGTCTTTAGCAGCTTCAGATTTCTTCCTTACCTGCAACTTTTGCCTTTTGGTTGCAGCAGCATCAGCCAGTTGTTCTTCTTCTTCACCAGGTCTGGTTTCTTCACTTGCAGCAGCTAATTCATGCCTTTTCTTCTTCCCAAATGGATTCTGGGTGGGTACAGTCTTGACTCTTTGCTTTTTGGGTGGGGAGATGAGTTGTGGGTCTGGGTTACTTCCAACATCAGTTGGTTGAGACGTTGCCACGTCTCCACCGGTTACTTCTTGAATGGATGGTTGTGATGGCTCTTTAATTGGTTCAGGTTGAGTGGGGGTTGGTTGTAAAATGGGTTGATCTTGAGGTTTAGATTGTGGTGGTTTGGGGATGTTTTGGTCATAGGTGGATTGTTCTTTAGCTGAGGGTTGGGGTTGTTTGGCTTTTGATGATGGAGGTGTTGGCTTGGCTGGTTTGGATTGTTTCTTGGCTGGTTCTTTGACTGTCTGGGTTGGTGGAGAGTCAGCCTCAATATCCGTCTTATCACTGGAGCTTCCTTTCTTTTCAGAATGTGTTTCTTCCTCTTCATCACTTAGGATTTCCATGCTCACCTTCTTTGATTCCTCTGCATCACTCTCACTGATGCTATCCAGATCAGCTGATTTGAGCTCTTCTTCCTCACTACTCACCTTCTTCTGTTTTTTCTTTGCTGGGCTCTTTCTTTTTGTGGCTGGGTTTCTTGTTTTCTTAACTCTTTCCTTCTTCACTGCCCTGGGGTGCATTGTTGATAAGGGTATATTGTCTTCATCTTCCCCTTGCATCCAATCTGGAAGTACTGGTTCTTCAATCACCATCTTACCTTTTGTGATATGCGCATTCACCTTCTTTTGCCATTCAAACTGTTCCTTGACAAACGTGGCTAGGCTGTTTTGCTAGTCCACCAGACGTTGTAACGTCTGTGCATCAACTGACGTGGTAGCGCCTGCAGCTCTCTGCCTAGCTTTGAACTTTGTAGAGAATGCCCCTTGGGGTTCCTCTCTTAGCTCAGTGGCTTCAATCTCCACTCCTGCCTCCATGCAAAGATCGGTGATTAAGCAGGTGCTACCAGCGCATTACGAAAATTAGAATTTATGCCACCAACGTTAGTTATAGGAAGGGTACTGCCATTAACAATTTTAATTTTCTGATTACCAATATAAGAACGTAAATTGTGCAGGAGTTCAGAGGAACCCGTCATGTGATTCGATGCACCAGAGTCAAGTAACCAAGATATGAAAGAAGACATACCAGTAATGCCCAAGGCAGAAAGAGCAGATAGTACCATTTGTTGAATTAATTCAGGCTGTAGAGCACCACCATCAGATGCACCAGTGGTGGAAGGACCAGCGGTAGAGCTAGTAGTGGCATGGAATGCCTGCACCAGACGCTTAGTTGGTCGTGGAGGACGCGTAGGACATCCAGAGATGATATGACCCTGCTGCTTGCAATAATTGCAAAATTTCTTAGGACAACTACGAGCAACATGTCCAAATTGTTTACAAGAGAAGCATTGAGTTTGTCGCATATCACAGCCCACGCATCTATTTTGCGCAGCATATGCAACTGTCACGGGTTTAGAATGGACGGGATCATTAAGCATGGTTCCTTGAGTATTAAGACGCTGTTCTTCCCGGAGCAGTTCACCAACACAGATATTCAAGGATTGAACAGGGATCCTATTCACCAAAGCACCTCGAACGGCCTCAAATTCCGAATGTAGTTTCATGAGAAACTGATCCCGTTGACTAGTATCATAAACATCACGCACGGCCGACAATGACGGCTTGGGAACAGCAGCATAGATAATAGCAGAGTGTTCTGTCCATAAATTCAGAAAGCCAGAATAATAATCTTGAATTGACAAATTACCTTGTTTGTAATTGGCGATCTCCAACTCTAACTGGAAACGCTTAGCCGTATTGTCCTAATTGTAAATACGCTTCAAGTAATCCCACATTTCTTGAGCGGTTGAAAAAGATCTCAAATTATTGATCATCTGAGGATCAATTGTACTGAGGATCCACAAAATAATTTGAGCATCTTTGACTTCCCACGCATCTAAGGCAGTGTTATCAGTCGGCGCCTTAGAAATCCCATCAGGGTGATTCCATAGTCATTTCCCTTTGACATACATCTTGAATTGAAATTCCCAAGCAGCATAATTTTTTCCGGTGAATCGAACACAAAAATTATCTCGTTCCTTGTGAGAAGCCATTAAAAAAATGATGTCGTGAACAAATTAGAATTTGCATAAAAAATATACTAGACCAAATAATCTCCCTGCCAACAGAAAGATGCCAACCAAAAAAGGAAACAAATATTGCCAACCAAAAAAGGAAACAGAATCGTGAAACAAGAAATCCTCACAACGCAAACGGAAACGAAAGCCAAGAAATCCCCAAACGAAACCGAGCTAGATTTGCGAACAGGATTCCGCAAATATCACAACGTAAACGGAAGCCAAGAATCCCACGACTAAGATCTCGCAAAGCAACCGAGATAGATACCAAGCAGAGTCACGAAGCTGGAGCGTAACAACCAACAGGGCTTGCGCTAGCAGGACGACGAACCCAGGTGAGCGATTCGCAATATGGATCGAAAAATCGGAACGCCAATTACGAAACGCCAATTACGAAAGCAGGAACGCCAATTACGAAAGTAGGAGAGTGACGAAACGCCCACACAAAAATTGTGACGCCCAAATATTTAATTAAATTATTTAATTAAATATTTAGGTATCCGTTTATTTATTTATTTATTTCAGTTGGTGTAATTATATTAGCATTTGATTAAGAGGTGTATAATTGGATATTAGGAGATGGTGTTAGTGATCGGGCTTAAGCTGGAGGAAAGCCCGTGATCCAAGAGCCCACTAGCTAGGCGCATAGGTGAAGCGGCTAGGCTAGGGTTTTGGCTCATTTGCGATTTTGCTTGAGAAAAGAGAGAGAGGAGTCGCGAAATAGAGGAGAGAAGAGGAGAAGAGGATTTGGCGCACATCCAAGAGAGAAGGAGAGGAGGATTTCGCAAGTTCTAAGGAGAAGAGAGAAGCTGTGTTGCTGAGGTTATTGTTGGTGACTTGATCAAGGGATTAGTGTTCTCCTACTATAAGGTAAGGGTGGGGTTCTTCCTTATAATAGGGTTTTATGATGGGCTTATGTGGGAATAGGTCCTATGATACCTCTTGCTTGATTTTGATGTTTGGTTTGATGATAGTTGAATCATGACTAGGTCGAATTGAAATATTGGTTTGTTGGTGATTGTTGTAACTCTAAAAATTGGCGTTCATTGTTGTTATCACGAATTGCATGCTAAGTGTTTGAATAAATGTTGTTTGGTGTTGTGATTGACAATTCATGATAATTGACACTGGGGTTTAAGAATTGGTGAGCTAAATTGGTGGCTAAATCGAATTGGTGATTTAACATGGTGAAATTCTGAAATTTTGGGTCCCTAGGGCGCCATGGGGGCCAAATGTTGTTGTTGTTCCTATTGCAGAAAACGGCGCCCTGTGCCTGGGCGCCATGTTTGGTCGTGTTGCGTTCGGTGCCTGTGCTGCAGGAAACGGCGCCCTGTGCCTGGGCGCCACATCCTGTGTGTTGCGTTTTTCCTGCTGTGTTGCTGTTTTTGGCGCCCTGTGCCTGGGCGCCGTGTCTGGTGCGTGTCCTCTTTGTGTTGCGTTTTGTGTTGCTGCTCTCTGGGCGCCAAGGGCGCCAATTCCTGTACCTTGTTGCGTTTCTGTTGTGTTCCCTGCTGTCTGGGCGCCATCTCCTGCAGTGTTTCCTGCTGGGCGCCTGCCTGGGCGCCAAGGGAGCCAGTTTCTGTTGTTGGCCATTTCCTGCGTGTTGCCTGCTAGGTGCCCTGCTCCTGGGCGCCGTTTTCAGGATGTCTCTCAGTTTTTCCCCTGTTTTGTTTTCGACATATCTTTTGACTCGGGAGTCCGATTGAGACGTTTCAAAATGTTTTGGAAAGCTTATTCAGAGGCCTAGCCGAATATTCTAATTTGAGGCAAAGTGGTCTACTTTTCTGGAAATTGTTAGTCGTTGGCTTAGCCGTTAAATGTTGCTGTTTTGAAAAGAGAAAAATTGTCGTATCTCAAATATTTTGGAAAATTGTCGTCGTCCCAAATATTTTGGAAAATTGTCGTTGTCTTTGGTGTTGAGAAAAATCATCGCGTCTCAAATGTTTTGGAAAATTGTTGTCATCTCGGTGTCTTGGTGCTGTCTGAGCTAGGTGTGAAGGCTCAAGTCGGTGTTGTTAGAGCTAGGTGTGAAGGCTCCAAATCTTGGTGTTTCCGTTGTTTCGGGTAGTTTGGTGTCTCGGTGTCGTTGGGCTAGGTGTGAAAACCTAATTTTGGTGATATTCGGTGATTGATTTTGGTGTGTCACATTGTGACTAATTTTTGGTGATTGTCTGTGTGCATTCATGGTGTCGCATACAGCATACGCATTTATTTTGGTGAAGGCCTTTGGTCTTGGAGCTGGGTGTGAAAGCTCAATTTTTCTAAATTGGTGAGCCGGGTGTGAAAGCTCTCAATCTTGGTGACGCCTCTATTTACAGGCAACAATTTTGGTGATTTGGTACCACATGCATATGCCCGTTGGTGTGGGTTGCATTCATGCATTATCATAACATTTGGTGACTGATTGTGGTGTTTACAATTTGACGTGTGTTTATAATTTGATGTGTGTAGTGGAGTGGTAGATATAGTTGTCATATTCTAGCATATTTCCTATCATTTACGCTATTATATTGAAGATATCTCACCCCTTCTGTTTGAATGTTACCCCTATGCGGTAACGTGCAGGTGATTGCGAGTGAAGGCTTAGCTACCTTCGCTAGTCTGAGTCGGTGTCCTTTGCTTTGATATGTAACACTCAGGGGGGGAAACGAACCTAGACTTTGGCTGTTGCATTTTATTTATTTGGAGTCCATTCAGGACGTTATGATTTTATGTTTTGGAACTTATTTCTATTCCGCTGCGTGGTGATGTATTTTTGGCGATGTGGTTAACTAAACTGGTGTTATGGGCTTCGTCCCTTTTTGACCAAGTGTTATATATCGTATGTGACGTTTTGAATTATCGATGAATGTGTGACATCTCTTTTCGAAGTATGGAATAATGAAATTTTTTTTTAAACTCTGATTTTATTAAATAATTACCGGGTAGAAAATGGGTGTTACAAAAATCACGAGTGATGGAACGCCAATTACGAAAGCAAGAGACGGATACCAAGATCAAACCTAGACTGATACCATGTCAAAATCGGAGACACGATATTGATCACGCAGTTCGGCCAAACTTTGCCTACGTCTGCGACTACAGAGTAGCTGTAGTTCCGTTTTATTGATTGTGTGTCTTGATCATTTGAGTACAAACACCAATGAGTTTAAATAGGCTATTCTATGAAAACTTAATGGGCTTGGGCCGAATACGTATGTAAATAAATCTACAAATCTACTATTTACAACCTTCCTTATTTCCTTATTCACACTATGTTGTTCCCAAGGTCGAATCACACATTGAACCCTTCAAATCCAGTTTGTGTTCCACGTATAAGTGGATCTGAAAGCCACTTGTCATGGATAAGCCTTAAAAACAATAAGAGCAAGGAAATGCTATTCTGATTTTCTATAGAAATTTACAATTTTCATCAAATAGTAAAGAATAAACCCTTAAAGATTGGATTGGATTGGATACAGTATCACTGATCTTGTTTGGGCTTTCTAAAGAATCCCCAAATTTCTATAGAAGTTGAATTATAACCAAAGCTCGGCACAAATTTTAATATACTAGTGCAACTAAATGAAGTCCATTAGAAAAATAAAGAATGGAAGTTTGATACATTAACATCCTATAACATTGAAAAATGAAACTACTACACAAGTACACAACCATAAGTACATACAGATAGACTTGAGAGTTTTGAAGGTAAACTAAAAACTAAAAACTGGTTTACCTGATCCCGTTGGCCCCATTAGAAGGATATTGCTCTTCTCAAGCTCAACTCTATCATCATCATCATCAACAACCTCGGCTTTACCATCATTACTTGACTCTCATGCAGGCCTAACATTCCAAATAGTAAGAAGGTGGAAAAGCAGCATCTAAACACACTTACAGAGTTAACAGAAATAAAGCCCATTCCTTTACACCAGCAACAAAAAATAACTAATAAAAAAAGTGGGCAAAGAAAATAAAAGAAAGGATAACAAGCTGAAGTAATATACCAACCACTTGGACTTGGATGAAGATTCATGAAATATTCTCTGATAGTGATTATAAATTGCCACAGAAAGAACCTGCAAATACAATTAAGGTAACATGCATCATCAACCTCTCTAACACAAATAGTTCACTACAAATCGCAAAATCATTAAAAAAAAGTCACACACACATACCTTCTTAACCCTCTCTTATCCAATTACGAATTTTCAAACAGTTTGCATACAAAGATAAAATATCATACATCTAACATGACTCAATGCTTCGACCAATCCAGTTCCATTAAGAAGACAATACCCAATTAATTTTGTTACTTAATTGTACCAATTCGCATCTCCAAGGAAAGCGGAAGATGGTGTCATAAACTCTCTCTCGTTCTTTTTCATTGCCGAGAGTAGTTGTGCTCAGTAAAGAAGTTCCATTGTACATTTCCTCCAAGAAGTATGCGACAGGAGACTTGTCTACTGAAAAAACATCCGACACCCAAACAGCCACAAGGTTAATTGATGGATACATGGAATTAGAAGAATAAACATAACACCAATAACTAACATAAGAAAGACAAGAAAAAAATTGCTTTGCATAAAAGTAATCACAGAGACCATTTGAATAGGTTTAATTCATGAATAAGCTGCTGAAGCATAATCATAACTACTCTAGCTGGAAAATGAAACTTGTGTGTAGGGACTACAAGGAATGAAACCAACATGGACCATTAATGTCACAACATTATGGTTAAGATTATTGACTATTCCAAATTAGTCCTAGAAAAAGGAAGAATAAATGCAGTGGATGCAGATATCAAATGTGAAATCTCAGTGATGTTTTGAACACACTATCAGTCTTAATGCAAATATGGAAAGAGGTTTAATGATACACATACAAACATACATACAATCTAGAGATATGCAGCATCAATAGCGGAGAAACAGAACACACCGAAGGAACCGTTGCTGAGAATAGGAGCAGGAAACCCAAACCTAATCGCGAGATAACGGAGAAGAAAAGAAACCCTTCACTCAATCGCGTCAGCCATCTTCGGGAATAAAGAAAACAGAGAAGGAAGCGAAACCTAGAAAGGCGCACAGAGAGAACTAAAGCGAGAGCAGCAGTAGATAACTGATTCCCCTTATCATCGTTCTCGTCTCCTTCGCTCTTCAGTTACAGATGCCAAAATACGCAGAGTTTCCTACTTGGCTAACTCTCTATGTTGAATTTTCTGAGAGAACGGTTTCGAGAGAAGAAATTGAAAACGGATTTGGTAGCACAGAAACCCAAGCAGCGAATCGAATTGGGGGATTGGAAACCCACTCTCGTCTTCCTCGTTCTTTGATACTGAACGATGGGGAAAGTGCGAACTGAGGTGGAGAGAGAAGAGGCTCTCGAGAGAGAGGGTCGCTGAACCCTCGATACAGTTACAGCACGCCGCGCGAGAGTGATCTTGCCTCCTTCGTCTCCATTGTTTTCTTCTTTTTCTCTGCGATGTGTGTTTGTTTTCAGGCAAAGGTGAACCTTAGAGAACAGAGAGTCAGAAAGAGAAAGAATTGATGGTAGCGTGAACTCATGCGTTTTGCGAATAGAAACGTGAATAAAGAGGGAACTGAATAGTTAGGATATTTTAGTACTTTTGAAGTCAGACTAAATACCAGATTGTCTTAAAATATTAAAACTTTTCACTTTTGAGGTCAGGCGTGTTTACGCTTGACTTAAAAACATGTGCGCCAGATAAATTTTTTCCTCTTAATTACAAGTTTTGCCACCGCATCTACTTATCTTGTCAGGTGTCTGAGCGCCTGACTTTAAATGTCTAATTCTTTTCCTAATTTTGCACTAGTGTACTTACATGTTTGCAAATCGAACAGACCCCTAATTTTAGATCCTCTAACTTTACTAAAAATTTTAAAATTTTTGATAAGAAATAAAAGTAAGAAAGAGAGGAAAATACGATGAGATCAAATGTAATCGAAGAGAGGGGGAAAAGAATTCCTCCAGTGACATTATAGTTCTCTTTTGAACCTTCCATTGAAAATTTGAGAGTGTGTGTTTAACTTTAAAAATAGGGGAGAGAGAGAGAGTACTTAAATGTAATGTTTTAAAAACCGAACCAATCGAACGGTTTAACTAGTTAAACCATAAACCGACATCGTCTACAACTTGGTAATTTGATCATTCGACCGCAGTTTCATCTCGATACAAACGGTTTCAAACGACTAAACTATAATCCGTAGGTTTCACTACTTCGATGTCAGTTCGATTTTAAAAAGATTACTTATAAAAAGTTAGGATTTGACCACCAAAAGAATTGAAAAATTTTCAAACGAAGAGAATCAATATACATTATGAGCTACATAGAAAGTCATAGGCATACCAAGTCATCCAAGACCCAAATTTCGTTTATAGCCGCCTTTAGGTGGTTCTTCTATAGTTCTATCTTCTATATTCCCTTTGTCTTTTTCCAAATTCAAAATCCTATTTTCTTCAACGTTTTTCAGGTGAAACAGTTTACCTATCAAAATAGTTATTCGGTTGAGCTTAATAAATAATAATCTTCTAGAGGAAAAAGTACATTTCTCATCTTCCGATAGAAAATATTATCACGGATTAGATTTTTAAATTTAGGGGTTATAACAATGATGAATATAATGAGAATATATTCTTTTAGGGAAGAGCATACGTCATAATAGTTTCAGTTTTTTTCCCAACAAAAATTGGTTCGAACCTCATTCCAAAGTTTTTCCATCGCTCCGTTGTTATTCTCCAATTTGAATTGCAACTTTATAGCACTTCCACTTAAAAAATATATAAATGATCAATCGAAAAGTAGTTTCAATAGTTGCATATATTTGCTTTGATCACCACAAAAAATAGTTGCTTTGATCACCCCATTTCATAATACAATAATATAATGGTTGCTATGATTCACGGAAGCAAACAAAAATATTTCAAAAAAAAATCTAAATATATCAAAGAAAATTAATTGGGAATGTACCGCTGTATAATAAGATGGTTTATGTTTACCAAAATTTGGAAAATCACACTTTCTATGCGATGAGAGAGCGAGAGCGAGAAAGGGGGAGAGAGAGAGAGAGGAGGCGACGGAGGTGAGCGCGGTGGAGGGCATGTTGCAAGAGGACGATGGGCTAGTGGAGATCATCGTGTGGGGTGGCAGTGTAGCAGATACGGGGATGGAGATAACTGAAGGGGCCTCCAGAGTAATGCTAGACATGTGGGGAGATTTGAGGATAGGGTTTTCCGAGGGAGGATCCAGGAGGTTGGCAAGTTGTCCGGAGAAGAAGGGAGTGGGTTGGCTTCTTGAAGACTGACATTGCTTCTAGACCTAATAGGGAGGGGATCACGTTCAGGGAGAGCCAACGAAACAAATGTGGGTACCAAAGAATGTATCTAATCATTATCAAGGCGAGGTTCATAAGGTGGGGATAAGGTGGATACTCGTTGTGATCTTTCGGTTGAGATGACGTCGGAGTACAGTCTTGATCTTTCCAAAGCCATGGTGGGTGAAGTGATTCATCCGGGTAAATCGTATTTTATCCACGACGAATTTGTAAGACAAGGGGTGTTCTCAATCAAGGCAACACCAATGGGGGCTAATTTGGTGCTTCTTGAAGGTAGTAAGGATGAACAGGATTTTAAGGGGTTCCTAGAAGAAGCAAGGGAGTGGTTGTATCAGTGGTTCAAATGGATACGACCGTGGAAGGCATCAGATGTGGACTATGAACGCGTTGTATGGATTAGATGTTTTGGAATACCTATGCATGCGTGGAATGCTGAATTCTTTACTAAACTTACTTCGTCGGTGGGTTCTTATCTTTTTGCGAATGATGACACTGAGAAAAGGAGGAAGATGAATGTTGCTCGAGTTATGGTTCGAACTCAGTCCTTTCAAAATATCAATCATGTGTTACAAGTCTCCATAAACAAAGTTATGTTTACGATTAGATTGGTTGAGGATTGGAGCGGCCCACTTAGATGGAGCGATGGTGGTTCGAAACCTATGGCTGATAATGTAACTTCTGAGAGTGAATCCCAGGATTCTGACGAGGAATGGCAGGATAATTTTGGGTTCGTCGGAGAATAGGCTGCCGTCGGTGATGTGGCCGGAGATTTGGCAGTTAATGATGCATTAACGACTATTAATTTTTCTCATGATTCTAGGAGAGAAGTGAGGGATGTTGTTGGGGAGAGAATCAAATCCGTTACTAACGTAAATTTGAATAGGAAGGAGAATATTCTTTGTCATGCTGGAACAGCCTCTCCTGCAGTTTCAAATGTGGGCCCAGTCATTAATTCATCTTTTAATGATGGTCCAGTACCCGATTCTTTACTGGCTGCTGATGGGTTGGGTCGTGATTCTTCATTGGGCCTATCTCATCAATCTAATTCAGACTCTCTTGCGGTAACTGGTGGAGCAAGTTCTCCAATTGCCATTCTCTCAAGGCCTGTGCCGTTTCTGCTTGGCCCAGTTCGGTGTAAGAAACAACGCAAGCTTCGCAAGGTGGGTGCTAGGAGACCTCCTCGCTTTGGTAAGTTGTGTCGTGTTGTTCCTGAGCTGAAAGAATATTCCGATAAAGAAGGCACATGGGGTATGGTTGGTGGAGTTGACGGCGAGTCAGATAACCATATGAATAGTTCTTCTCTTCTATCCACGGGGGCAGTCCTGTGTGATGATTCCATAACAAGGTGGTGTGGCTAGGAGGGTTTGGGAGGACGCAAAGAAGTTGAGGGTGGAGGGTACTCATGCTGACAAGCATTATATTGATTTGATTGAATCCGGTGAATTACGTGATCAAGAAGTTAGGAATAAGGGGGTGGCTAAAAATGGCGTCTCATGAATATTCTTTCTTTAAATTTAAGAGGGTGGGGCGACAGAAAGAAACGTCGTCATTTGACTTCCTTGATCCGTTCGGGTAAGTTTGATTTTATTTGCTTACAAGAAACTAAGAGGGAGTTTTTAGATAATAATCAAATCGGACAATTATGGGGTAATTATCAGTTTGATTGGTCGTTTATGCCATCTCGGGGACTTTCGGGAGGAATTTTGTCATCTTGGTTGGTTGATTCTTGGTCAGTTAATTTCTCTTTCAAGGGTGTTGGTTTTGTTGGTGTGTGCGATGTGTCTCATGATATTCTAATTTATGTGGTGAACGTGTATGCTCCTTGCTCTTTGATTGAAAAAGAAAGGGTTGGGAGGAGTTGAAGAGGTTGAAATCGAGTTTTGCTAGGGGTGAGTGGTGTGTGGTTGGGGATTTTAATTCTGCGACTAGTGTTGAAGAAAGAAGAGGTAGCAGTGGGAATGGGAGCAACTTTCAAGATATTTGTTGAATTTAATAATTTTATGGACGACATGGATCTTATTGATGTATCTGTTTCGGGGAAAAAGTTCTCCTGGTTTTGCTCTGATGGTATTTCTATGAGTCGATTGGATCGTTTTCTTATAACGGATGGTCTTGTATCCATATGAAATGTTTCAGGATAGTGGATTGGTGATAGAGACATATCGGATCATTGCCCAATATGAATTATCTGTTCTCTAAAGGATTGGGGTCCCAAGCCGTTTCGAATCATCAATGAGTGGTTAGAGCATGGTGATTTCCGCCCTTTTGTGAGCTCCTGCTGGGCTGGTTGTGGCATTCGTGGTAATAAAGCCTTCGTTTTGAAGGAAAATTTAAAATTACTCAAAGCTAAATTGAGGGATTGGAATAAGGAGGTGTATGGTGTTACTGATTTGAACATTGGAAAGGAGGTCCAGGACATTAATATTTTAGATGTTATGTTGATTGATTCTTTTGATACCGATATGCTCTTGTGGATGAAAGAAGTCACTGCTAAGTTTTGGAAAGATATTAGAATGAAGGAAAGCTTATTATATCAAGAGTCTAGGTCTCGATGGATTAGGGAGGGCGATGCCAATTCAAAGTACTTTCATTCTCTTAAGAAGACACGAAGGAGGAGAAGTAAATTTCTTCTTATGGATGCGAATGGTGTTTTAATTGATGATGTGGAGGAGGTCAAAGAGGTGGTTAGAAGGCACTTTGAGAAGTGCTTTGAGGAGGATCAACAGGTTCGGCCCAATCTTGATGGGGTCGATTTTAAACATATTTCTAGTGGAGACAATGACCTTTTGGTGAAGCCTTTCTCGGAGGAGGAGATTAAGGAGGAGGTTTGGAATTGTGATGGTGATAAGAGTCCGGGACCGAATGGGTTTAACTTGAAGTTTATTAAGGAGTGTTGGGATTTGGTCCGGGAGGATATAGTAGCTTTTTCCATGAATTTCATACGAAGGCGTCTTTTCCAAAAGCTATCACGGCTTCCTTTATTGCTCTCATTCCCAAAAATGACCACCCTCAAAGTTTGGGGGAATATATTCCTATTTGTTTGATTGGTTGCATTTATAAAATCCTTGTCAAGGTGCTAACTAGTAGGTTGAAGAGAGTTCTTCCAAAGGTCATTTCCAATTGTCAATCGGCGTTTTTGGGCGGTCGCCACATCCTAGATGGTGTTTTGGTGGTGAATGAGATTGTTGATCTAGCGAAGAGAAGGAAGGAAGATTGTTTGCTATTTAAAGTTGACTTTGAGAAGGCCTATGACTCTATTTCTTGAAACTTCCTAATTTACATGTTGGACAGATTGGGTTTTGGTTCGGTGTGGATTAGGTGGGTGAAGGCATGTGTGTCCTCTAGTTCCAAGTCTGTGTTGGTCAATGGCAGCCCAACTAACGCTTTTCATGTTGGTAGAGGCCTTCGTCAATGTGAACCTCTTTCTCCTTTTCTCTTTTTGATTGTAGCAGAGGGTTTGTCAGCTATGATGTCAAAGGCGGTGGAGGTGGGGTTGTTTGTTGAATATAAGGCTAATGATAATCTTCGCTTTTCTATGCTTCAATTTGTCGAAGACACAATTATGTTGGGGAAAGCAACGAGGGGGAATTTGTGGTGCATAAAATCTATGCTTAGAAGCTTTGAAATGGTGTCGGGGTTGAAGGTTAACTTCCATAAAAGTAAACTTATTGGTATCAATGTGCTGGAGGATTTCTTAGAATCGGCTTCAACTTTTTTAATTGTCGAACAGACCCTATTCCTTTCAAATTGCTGGGTATACCCGTGGGCGCAAACCCAAGATAGAGTTCAATTTGGAAGCCGGTTATTGATAAAATTCGGAGTAGATTGGCTTTGTGGCAAGGGCGTTCCTTATCTATTGGAGGTCGGGTAACTCTTATTAACTCTGTTTTAAATAGCATACCTCACTATTATTTGTCTTTTTATAAAGCGCCGAAGATGGTGATTAAGACTCTTATTAAGCTTCAAAGAGATTTCTTGTGGGGGATCAATTGGAGGATTTGAGGGGTATGTATTGGGTGGCTTGGGAGAAGATTTGAAGATCTAAGGAGGAGGGAGGGTTGGGTGTGAAGGATATTGAAATGTTTAATATTGC
Source organism: Astragalus membranaceus (assembly GCA_039519185.1). Lineage (NCBI taxonomy): Eukaryota > Viridiplantae > Streptophyta > Magnoliopsida > Fabales > Fabaceae > Astragalus > Astragalus membranaceus. The sequence goes on from CM076853.1 coordinate 26,145,171, forward strand.
TCTCTTGGCCAAATGGAAGTGGAGGATGTTGTCGGATGAAGGGGCGCCTTGGAGGGGTATTCTTACTTATAGATATGGTGATTTGGGGTCTATTTTTTTCATTGGATCAACATCGGTGATTAGAAGGGAAGATTCTTTGTGGTGGCACGATCTTAGGCGTGTGGGGGAGGATAGGTTCTCGGTGGGTTGGTTCGAATCAAAGGAGGTTGGGAGACGGTAGCGCAGTGGACTTTTGGCATCATCATTGGCTTGGGCAACGTCTGTTGAAGATTGATTTTGTCAACATTTTCAACAATTGCACTAATAAATATGTGAGGCTGGCGGACTTAGGAGTTTGGTGCGATGATCATTGGCAATGGAATTCTTCTTTTTTTTGCAGGTGTTGGATCCGCGTTCGGTGTTGAAGTTAATGAGATGTTGATGATTTTGCGTGATGTTCATCTGGCTAGTGGAGTTGCTGACCGATGGTGTTGGTATATTGATCCGTTAAAATCCTTCTCAGTTCGGTCTTGTTACCATTTTCTTTTGCAAGCCGATCAACCTTCATCTGTGGACAGCGGCAGGACAGTTTCGGATCTGCAGAAATCTGACACGAAGGCGCTTTGGAGGACTTATATTCCAGCGAAGATTTTGTTGTTTGGTTGGGGAATATTCAACAATTATTTACCTGTTTGATCCTTGTTACTCAGTCGACATGTTATTCATTTGGAGGAGGATGCGGTTTGCGCCTTGTGTGGGTCTCACATAGAGAATTCTCATCATTTGTTTTTGGCTTGCGAATTTTCTTTGTTGGTGTGGGGCGAGATTGGTGGCTGGCTGAATGTTCAGGTGTCTTGTTCATCTAATTTAGTTGACCGTTTTCTAAGCTATGGCGAGCTCTATATTGGTAAGAAAGCTAAGAGGATCAAACATCTTATATTTGGTTGATAACTTGTTGGTGTCTTTGGCTATCTCGCTACGGCGTTTGTTTTAGGGGGGTAGAGCCAAAGGAAGATTCGATAGTGGCCCAAGTGAAGTTCTTCATTACGGGGTGGGAAGGAATTCATGTTGTATTCCATCACTATGGTGAAATAATGCCACACCCATGATTAGAGGGAACTCACCGTCAGCCAACCACTCCTCGCCGGTATGAAACAACTCCAAACCACACAAATTCCAAAACTTCTTAAAGAAAGCCGGATTTAGTCCATCCGGTCCCGGGGCTTTGTCTGAATGCATCTGAAAGAGGGATTGCTTGAACTCTTCAATCTCAAGAGGGCGTAAAAGTTGATGATTATCTTCATTAGTCACACAACGTTGAACATGAGAAACCACAGCCTCGTAATCTCCATTGCTTCTAAGAAAGAGATTATTGAAATACTCCCCTGCCACCTCACACAAGTCACGTTGGTCCATGACCTCCATTCCATCCTCTCTAATTAATTTTGGTATGTAATTCCTTCTCCTTCTCGCACTTGCCATGAAAGAAACGAAAATTTGTGTCTCCATTCCTCAACCAATAAACCTTCGCCCTTTGCTTCCAAAACGCTTCCTCTTGCGCTAACAAAGTACTTAGACGAATATTAGCTTCAGCCAATAAAGGTGCCTTGCTACCCCCCGACATTAAACGGAGTTCATCAATAGTCCTTCTACGTACAATTATCAATCTCATCACAATATCTGGACCTAAGATTTCTTCCCCACGCGTCCACTGCACTTGTACACAGCTTAACGTTCGTAAGGAAATCCAACCCATCACTGTGGTTCCAGCTATCCTCCACAATCAACGAAAGCTCAGGTTCTTTGTTAGGCAGCTAGAAGGCTACCCTAACAAAACTAGGGAAAACTACTAAAGGAAGAAGACAAAAAAGAAATAAACTACTAAAATAAAATAACTTTTGATTTGATTGATTGCTTGGTTGATTGATTCGTTAAAATGTCTCCAAGAGACTACATATATAGTGACTACTAATGGGCTCATAAAGTAAAAGGCCTAAGGGCTAAAAGCCCAACTAAAATAACATTATATAAAAGTCCTACTAACTAAAATACTACCACTAAAATATTCTAATTAAACCCAACTAAATAACTAAATAATTCTAATTAAGCTCCCTATCATTGCCGACGGGTTCACTTGAACCTTGTCCTCAAGGTTCTAAAAATTTCTAACCAGAACCCAAATTTGATTCTCTTTTCCCGGGGTCCCATTGCTTAAATGATAACCACTTGAGAGTCTTCAATTTTTTTTGGAGAGAACCAATAAGTCACAAAATTATTCTGACTCAATATCTTGCAAAAGGATAGCCCAATTTGAGTGAATGGTGAAAAACAGGTGGCACCCACTTGTTTGCTAGTACACTGTGCAATTAGTGTAGGCACACTAATTGCGAATGCGCTCCTGCAAAAGTCGTGGAGGACAAAACCTGGTGTGTTAGTTGTGCCATGGGTTTTTCAAATTGATGAGCCGTGTAAAAAGGAAGGACTGATAATATGGAGTGGAGCAGCATCCAATCTTTCAAATGCTTGCATAAAAGTGGAGTACGGATATGAGAGAGTAGAGGACAGCTGGCGCGGAGTGTGTGGCTTTGTGGAGGATGGTACAGTGAGGTGGGGTACGTGGGAGGGTGTGAGAGGAACAAATGATGAATTTGGACAGTGGAAACGTTGCTGCATTTGGTGGAGGATTGTGACACGTGGCACACTGTCGTTGGTTGGGGGAGTTTCACTCAGATTGTGCTTTTTTGGCAACGGCTGGGATTCATTTCTCCAAGTCAAATGCAGATCTGAGGGTGCTGGCACCGCAGTGTAGCAGCATTCAGCAGAGAAGGAGAAGCAACAATGGGAATCCTCAGAAAAATTCAAATCCGGCGCTGTGTGTGTGTTCGTCCCATGACTCTTCACTTCCTATTTTGGGGGCAGTAACGATGGGGAAGGTATCAGTGGTGGTGGAAGCACTGTTGAATCAACCCTTAAAAAACTGGATCTGGTGGTTCTGACGGTAGCGCTGGTGGTGGGATTGAAAATCTTTTCGGTGGTTTCGGCGGTGGAAACAGAGGAGGAGAGGAGCTTGCGGGTGGTTGCGAAGCATCACAAGGAGATGGCGGAGAACGTGGCAGTGAGGGAATGGTAGATACATCCCGCATCGGTGGCTTCGACGGCGACAGAAGCAGTGAGAGTGAGACTCCATTTGCGGATTTCGACGGCAATGGCGGTGGTGGGCGTGAGGCTTGATCTGGTGGTTTCGGTGGTGGGAACGGGGATCGTGGAACCGAGTTGTCCACTTTCCCTATGGCAGCGACCGTTGTGTAGAGGCTCTGATCCGATGGTGTGAACAGGGTTGGCGGTGGTGAAGGTTCTGGCTGCGGCTTCGGTGGTGGAAACAGAGGAGGATAGGAGACCACGTCAGGGGATTTTGGTGGTTCGATTTTTGGAGAGAAGGTCACAGAAGGGGTATTTTTCATGGAAAGGGAAAACAAATCTGGATCCTCTTGTTTCTGTTTATCTTCTTCTTCTTCTCTTTGTTCCTCTATTTTTTCTTCAACCAACTCCTCTTGTAGATGCTTATTTGCTTCACGAATTACTTGAAACAAATGTGCAAGTGATTTCCTCAGCTCTTGAAGAGGTGTTTGGAGCTTCGCATCTTGAGCTCTAAAATCCTCTTGATATTCTTTTGATGAGAAGGTTGGTGGAACAGAGGAAGGAGAAATTTCAGCAGGGGGCTTGGTATAAGCCATGGGAGGTGCAGGCAGTGGTTGTTGTTGATAAGGAAAAGAAGGAAGACAAGTTGAAGAGGTGTATGAATCCGGTTCTAGAACATGATGGTAATAAGGGTGGTGTTGTTGCTGATAAACATCTGAGGTAGCATAAACACCAAGAGATGGGTATGGGATAGGTTGAGGAGGTGTGTAGCCATGAGTGAAGCACAAAGTTGGTGATGGAGATGGAATGGTTGAGTAGAATAGAGGAATATTGTAGGAGGGATAATCTGGAAATGAGGGTGTATGAGTGGTGTTGGGGGAGTGAAATGATGCAGTAGGCGAGGAATAAAGTGGACCATTGAAGTTTTGATATGCGATGGGGGGATTGAGTGCAAGAATGAAAGCACCAATTGTTAGGCAGCTAGAAGGCTACCCTAACAAAACTAGGGAAAACTACTAAAGGAAGAAGACAATAAAGAAATAAACTACTAAAATAAAATAACTTTTGATTTGATTGATTGATTGATTCGTTAAAATGTGTAACACCCCGATAATTTCTAACTTGTAGAAATTACCGAAATGCACTACTGGCATATATCAGAGTAACTTCCTTTTTAAATATTGAACACAATCTAAAACTCGATGCTAAAACCCATCAAGTGCGCTTACATAACTGAACATGAGAATACATAATATCGTTCCTTACATGCTCAACTAGTGTTCAATACTCAAAACAGAAAGTCTGCGGAAGCGATTTACAACTTATAATACAAGTCGTACCATCGTACATCTAAGATACTGGATGAAAATACAGAGATACATAACATAACAAAATAAACAGCGTCAGCAACTCCTCAAGCGTCTCCATAGTCATGCCTCATCGTCTTCAACTTAACCTGCGACTCTGAAAAACAACAACATGGATTGGGTGAGACAACTTGTCTCAGTGAGTTCTATCGAGGCCCCTTACTGACTCTCTCGGTTCAATTATGCTTGATTCATTATTCTTGATTCACAACTCATAGTCTTAATATTTGACTATGTGGCTAACATAAACGTTGTCCTCATAACCCTCATAAGCAGTTACAAGAAGCAACACATGAACAATGAACAACGATTTTTAGCATGTCACCAGTCACTTGGCAAAATAAGCTCTCGGTGAACCCAATCCACTAATCCGTACATCAGTGGGCAAACCTCATGGGGCCTAGGTTCATAGGGCTCATGACTTCCACTCCCCTAGCACACTAAACTAAAATAGGGTCGTCACCCTAACGTAATGTATATATTTTAATATACCTTGAACGATGAACAGTGAACAATGATCTGTGAACATAACAATGAGCTTATACTTAACTTAATTTAAATCTTAACATAATCTTATACTTAGCATAATCTTGTTATTATGTGATCTCACACGGAATTACTAACGTCGTTAACTTATATTATAAGCATCCATCATTCAATCCAAATCATAATGTATCACCCACACTCAACATTATGATAACATAACTTAATCATAATCACTCATAACCAAACACAATACATCAATGATACTCCACTTAACATAGCATGAACACTCAACATTATATCATGAACTTAACCTTCATAACAGGGAAATTCAGAATCTAATTCACATATCTGAATAGGTCTTTTAATTATCTTTCCAACGCACTTGAGAACACTTAAATCAGACCACCGGATCAAAAGTTATTGCGAAAACAAAATCGGTGTGTTTTGCTGAAAAACTGCAAAGCGTCGCGACGCGAACTGGTTCCGTCGCGACGCGAAAAGTGACAAAAAGTTTTGCGTTGCAAAAATAAGAGAGGTCGCGACGCGATGGCCATGGGCCGCGACGCGATGGGAGGCAGGAATGGCTGAAAACAGCATTTCGAACACCCGTTTTGTACCGTTTCGCTTTCTATTCGACCCCGAGACTTTCTATGACCTCCGAGACTTAAAAAAACCGTTACAATAACCAGTAATTCCAGTCCAACACAATCAATCAAACATCAATCAAATAACACATAATCACTCAACACAATCAATCAAACAATCACATGATTACACAATTCGAAATACGATTTTCGTGAAAACGGTTTTCGGCAATGAGTTTCATAAAAAGGAAGACCAATCCATAACACATAACCATGAACTTGAAAACAATTCCCTAGTGAGTATAGAACTCACCGTTGGCGATGAAAATCGCACGCGACAACGCCGACTCTTCTTAGACCGAAAAACCGTAACCCACGAACTATCCTCGAAATTGCTCCGAAACTGACCCACTCGTACTCAGCTTCCACCACTTCGATTCTAGCTACCAAAACAGAAAGATGGCTTCCCCCAAGGCTCTATTCTGGACCTATGGCAACATGCAAGCTATAGAAGACTTCCCATCTCCATTTTTTGCTCTATTTGAGCTTGTGGGTCAAACATGGCAAAAGATGATGGAGGGAGATGTTGGTGATGATCTATAGCTCAGTTTGAAGAGGAGAATGGGCTGAATATAATGATGGTCTCAGATGCTACCTGCATGAAGTTTCCATGGAAATCTATCCCCTCCAAGCTCTCTCTTCCTCACACCTCCCTCTCCTCCTTTCTCTCTATCTTCAGCTTTGGTTTCTCACTTCTTTCTCTCTGAATTTCTGAACTTGTGAAGTGAGAGGGAATGGGGATGACTTGGGGTCAGCTGGGGGTTAAGTGGGTTGGGAAAAGACTCAATTACCCTTCAGTTGTCACTTAACATGTACAAGGACTAAAATGTCCTCCCTCACTAATGCTCATATAAGCTAGGCTAAATAGCACTTTTGGTCCTTTATCTTTGCTCCAGATTTCACTTTGGTCCTTTATCTTTTTTTTGGTCCGTTTTGGTCCTTTATCTTTCATTTTCGTTTCACTCTGGTCCTTTATATTTTTTTTGTTATCTTTTTTTTGGTCCGTTTTGGTCCTTTATCTTTCATTTTCGTTTCATTTTGGTCCCTCGCGTTAGTTTTAGCTAAAATTAATATTATTTAATTCAATTAAAACATTAAAACAATTAAAAAAATACAGTTTTTAAAAACACAAATTAAAAACACAAATACCTTCACTCTCTCCACCGTCACTCTCTCCTCTCCTCTCCTCTCCTCTCCTCTCCCTTTCTCCATCACCACCGTCACTCTCTCATCCCCCTCGCCGTCGCATCTTTCTTTCGTTTGCTCTCCAACAAAAATTGCTTCGTTTTCGCTGCCTTTGCTTCGTTTTCGTTTTTGATCTCCAACAAAAATTGGTCCCAGATTTCCCCCCTCTCTCTCCAAATCGAACAAATCCCCAAATCGAGCATATCTTCTTCTCACTGTGTTCGCTGGACCTGTGTTCCTCACCATCACCGTCGCATCCTTCTTCTTCATTGTTGTTGTTCGCTGGATCTGTTGGATCTGTGTTCTTCCAGATTCATTGAAGGGGTGGGAGAGGGAGAGAGATGCGAAGGGGTGGGAGAGGGAGAGACATGTGAAGGGGTGGGAGAGGGAGAGTGATGGTGCGAAGGGGTGGGTTTCTGCGCAGAGAGAAAGAGAGGAAAAGAAGGAAAAATGGGACGGTGGCGACGGTGGTGGGACGGTGGCGGCGGTGGTGGGACGGTGGCAACGGTGGTGGGACAGTGGGAGAGGGAGGTTGAATGTTCATCAGATCTGGGAAACATATTAATTGTTTTAATTGAATTTTTTTAATTGTTTTAATGTTTTAATTGAATTAAATAATATTAATTTTAGTTAAAACTAACGTGAGGGACCAAAATGAAACGAAAATGAAAGATAAAGGACCAAAACGGACCAAAAAAAAGATAAAGGACCAAAGTGAAACGAAAATGAAATATAAAGGACCAAAACGGACCAAAAAAAAGATAAAGTACCAAAGTGAAATCTGGAGCAAAGATAAAGGACCAAAAGTGCTATTTAGCCTATAAGCTATCTCTAATTTAACAATTAGACTTGATCCCCATACTTAGAATAATTTATCAATCAAGCACGACCAATAAGATTATTTATTTCAAACATCACATAATTAAATAATTTATTTTCAAATCATTTTATTTTCAATAAACTCGATAAATCACTCAATATAATTTCATGGCAATATATATATATATATATATATATATATATATATAATAGTAAAAATAGGGGGGATGTTACAAAATATCTCCTAGAGACTACATATATAGTGACTACTAATGGGCTCATAAAGTAAAAGGCCTAAGGGCTAAAAGCCCAACTAAAATAACATTATATAAAAGTCTTACTAACTAAAGTACTACCACTAAAATATTTTAATTAAACCCAACTAAATAACTAAATAATTCTAATTAAGCCCAACCGTTCTCAAATTTGAACTCACGGTTCCACCTCCTCCGTTCCCAACTATTCAGTCTCAACTATTGAGTTTATATAACATCTTTAATAAATCATTGCTCAATAGTGTTATCAAACTCCTTTTTAATCTAACTATTATAATTAAATGTTCTCATTTTTCATAATAAGCAAGTGTTATCAAACTCGTTTTATTTTACCCTTTGGCTTTTGATAATAAATTACTAATTAATTAACTTCAATTGACTGGTGTAATTTTATATTTATTGGTTTTTTACTTTTTTACAACCCTTTTATATTTCATGTTGTATGTTATATAATTACTTGTTTATTTGCTCACGCATGCAAATACATATGTTGATTTTATATCATAGTAATCAAACTTTAACCTAAAAAACTTATGTCAAAAAGTAATAAAAAATACCTCGACGTCAAAATACTACCATCTGTCGTTTTGCGATGGTGATGTCTGTTTTTTTATAAAGAAAAATAATGATATTAAAAGCTAAATAGCACAGGATCATTATTTGCCTTCATTGAAATCAAATTAGTGTATGATGATCGAATTCTGTTATTACTCTAATGGTCATGATCGATCTTTTCTTAGTCATCAAATTAGTGATTAGAATAAATTGTAGAATATTTCTCCTAAATTGTATTCATATTTGAAAACAATTGAAGTTAAACTAAATGGGGTCGAACGATTGAGAAATAGATTTTTATTTTAATGGAAGTTTATTTAAAAAATATTATTCATGAAGCATAATAAACGAGATGGTGTAATTATAGGTTAGTTGAGTTTTTGGTCGTATCTATAAATAATGTAGGAAAGATGTTGAATTGTCATCTAATACTAGAAAGTGGGTGTTTGACCCGCAAGACATCTCTTTCTGTTTCCTCCATACATTTTAAGTTTATCCAACTCCTTTGATAATTTGGTAGGTGGGTGCGTGGCTATGTGTGCAAAAGTGGTTCAACTTGAACATGTAATCAAAATATTATATTTAGGAATTACTCAAAAGAAAACAATCTATTTTTTTATAGGCAACGTTAATTGTTAATTATTAGTTGAATGACATGTTAGTTTTCAGGGTTTAAGTTTTGGACCTCCTTCTTACTCTAACGATATCCCTTACCTCACCAACCGAAACAATCCATTTAATCTTACTAGTTATCCATGCATATTTTGTGTTTCATGCCTTTAACATTTTATATAACAATAAAATTTAGATAAAGAGAGGTACAACTCATGAGAAGGGAAAACAATAAAAGCAGTCAATGTTTTTTTTTCAAATTGTACGTAGCGATAGTTTACGATGAAATTTACACAATTTTTTTTATAGAGACTAGTAGTACCACCTATAAACTCTCACATAAACAAAGTGGAGATCCCAAGTTTGAACTCAAATAACCATTATATTCAATAAACAATTATTTATGCTAGACCTTACATATATCTACGCCCGCCACAATTGGTTGTTAGGCCTTTATTTGAGGTATCTTAGCTATTTCTCTACCAAGTTTGGCTACAGAAATGTAACCATCGACCTGTTGTCAAAATTTGGATTAGCCAAGGATCAGTTAAGCTTTTGAACTTGGTGATTCATTTCTTTAAGCAATTACAATGAGGAAGTAAGTGTGTTCCTTAAGCTATGGGCTCCGTAACTACTCTAAAGAGCGTTAGGATTAGGTGTGGGAGAAAGATAAACCAGTCTAACATTATTCTAAGGCATTGCATAAACTAAAAATGAAGTGAAATGCTTGAAAACATATGTACTTGATTGATTGTCGTGTGTTCACAATATTTACAAAGCTAGCTATATATATATATATAAACAAAGGTCTTTGTCGGCCAAAATCACTAGCTAGCCTACAGCTGACCGTCGTTGGATCGGCTAACATCAACCTACAATAAATCCTGCGTGCCCTAAAACCTAGGAAAATCGCTCCATAACACTCACTAGCACGAAAAGTGGGTATAACCTTCGCTTCTTATCTTTTATGCGCGTTTACCTGTTCTTCTCAATCGCTCTACGTCTCAATCATCAATGTATTTCTCACGTGTTTTGCTCAGTTTCTCCCAAAGCGACTTCTTTGCATCTGCAATGGTATCATCAACTACAAAACCCTCAACAACTAAGTCCCCAGCTACTAACATCTCAGCTGAGCTACTCCTCGGCCGATCTACTCAGCTTCAGCAAGCAAAGCCATCATCTTAGCAACTTTGAGCCTGAGCATCACATTCAGGTTCTTCAATGGATTCTTATTAAGAGTGTAGCTCTCTTGACCTCCCTCGGAAAGGATTCTTTCTTTAATTCTTCAGTTGGCCTTACAACATTCTGAACCTCACTATAGACAATGACCCTCGGCAAACAAGAGCTCATCATCTTGGCTTTAGATAAAACGTACATTTTCTTCTTCTCAGGTAGCTTACTCTATTAACACAACTTGCTGAGGCTATCAAAATTTCCTTTGTGGTTTGCCTCTTTAGAAATATTGTAGAATATAGAATGAGTAGAAGAAATATAGGTTGTTTCTTAGCCCTTTGGCTTTTGTTTTCCTAGGAATTTGGACAACTTAGCTCATGTAGACTCGGCTGAGTGTTTGCCCCGGCTGAGGCCTCCCTCGGCTAGGGGCTCAACAATTTTAGGTGTTAACACCATTTTTGTTTCTTGAGTAATTTTTTTAATTCCCTATTTGTGTGATGAATATTTTCAAGGAAGTTGTATGTAGTGGGTAGCATAAACATTGATCAAAGGACCAAGCTAAATATAGAGATTTTATTTTAATTTATAGGAGTCATTTATCATCTTTTGTTACCAATTCTTTAGTAAAGTTTGATCGGAGGGAAGTCCCTATAGTTGTTCAAAGTTCAAATTTTATATCTTCAAAATTTTGATGAAGTTATCAGTTGTATTATGTTCCCTTTTTTAATTGAGTTGAATTATATTCTTTTTTATAGGAAAATGTTAGTGGTTAGTACTTGAGGTAGATCTTCATTCAAAAACACTAGAGAAGGGTAAGCAAGAGTCGCCTACGATTGATGCAGGAGACGTCTATGAAATCCATTCAGAAGTTGGCTAATGTTTCTACGTCTAGCACACAGGCAGTAGCTAAAAACAACATTGTTTAGATTTCTCATACCTTTAATACTGTTGGTGGTTGTAACATTGAAATTTCTGTTGTTCACTCTAACGCTAACGTAGTCAGATATATGACTTTTGCTAATCGTTGTTGGGGGATTTTGACTCAGACTCCCACTACCAGGTTAGATCTATTCACTAACTTTCTCGGAGACTAATGCTACTTTTAACCTAGTTGTAACATCTAACACGAGAATATTAGGAAGGGTTTGAGGGGTGATATGATGATGATGATGATGATGATGATGATGATGATGATTCTACGACTACTGATACTCAATGAATAGTTGCGCAGCATGATAATTTCGAACTGGTTGTGTCTAAGACCTAAAAGAAGAAATTTTGGCAACAAAAGAAATTGGTTGAGAAAATTGTTGGCTATAATACTCGTTCTAGGGCAAATTTAGTCTCTATATCTTTTTGATCTGGATAATGTAAAATAGTACTTTAGCTTGTCTTTTAATTTGTCTCCCGGATGGATAGTTTTAGGGGTCTTTCGCCTTAACAGTTAGGAGCTCCCTAGTATTGCTTTGTTTTTACTTTCTTTGTTTTTGTTGAGGGTATTGGTCCAGTCCCCCCTTGAGCTCTCTTCGGTACTCTTTCTTTTCTATCTTTTTTAATAAAATCAGGGGGAAGATCTGGTTTTCCTTCTTAATGTTTTTCATCAAAAAAATTTAACGAGACTTCCTTCATTCTATTTGTCAAAAGAAAAGTAATTAGTTAGGGGGGACGCAAAAATATTAGTTTCCAGAATTTGAATGTCTGATCTCTTTCTTCAAACTCCTTCAAATCCCTAAGTCCGGCAACTAAACTAGTTTAACTTTATTTTCGTGAAGAAAAAAACTACTGAGAAGGTAATTTATATTGATATTGACTTCATGTTGATTATTAATTATTAATGTGAAAGCTCAAAACAATTGATATAATATTTTTGTCAAAAAAAAACAATTGATATAATATAAGAAAGACACGTGTATGTATTTTGGTATATTACAAAGACACGTGTATGTATTAGAAGAGAATATGACATAATTTCATGATATTTAAAAATAATATTTCAAATCTAATATTTGTTGTTGGAGTTTAAAAGTGGCTAATATAAATATATATTAGTGCAATCATTCATGAGGTTAATTAGAGCACATTCATGTGGGTCTATTTGGTTTGTTTATATGGGTGGCACTTGCCACTTCCACTAAAACACAAACGTTTTTTTAAATATATTTAAAGGGATTAATTAATTAATATATGATAATACTTCAAATTTCATATTTGCGTACAAAATATTTGATTTTTTTGGCCATGAAAATAAAATAACTGATGGGTTATTTATTTTCTGAAATCAGTCATGAGGTAAATTAATGGTCAAGAAAAAGACTTTGATGTTTTGAAACAATTGATTTCTCAACCTAACAAGTGATTATTAAGTCCTTTTATAACCGTTGATTCTAGTTAAGTTCTTTTATAAGCCCCTTTGAACTGGTCATTTATTGAATATAAAGTAATAATATATACCATAGCCATCCTACTAAACATATAGAAGATTCTTTATCCAAACAGAGGGAAGTGTTCACTATAATCCATGACACAATAAGTGGGAATTGGAAGCAGAATATGTTTCAAACTTTCAATCTATTGCAAGAAATATGGCCACTGTGGCATCGACATAAGTGGGGTCGAAAAAAAAGCTATCTTATCCAACTCAATTATAAATAAAATTATTAAATTTTATATTGATGTTATATGTTTTTGGACAATTGCCGACTACAGAGATTTTCACACTCTCTTTTAACAAAAACTAATATTTATTTATATTAAGAGGAAAATTTTGCACAATGCAACACCAAAAACTTGTATATTGACTTTATATTGATTGAGGAAGTTAGTTAAATTAAACTATTTTTTTAATAAAAAACAAGTGTATTTTCCTGAAACTACTCTTTTAATTCATTTTATTTTCCATGGAACCTATATCATGATAATATTTACTGATTAGTTAAAATTTATTTATATTTTAGATCACCAAACATGATTATTTTTTGTTTATAATTGAATCGAGAAGAAGTAAAAGAGATGATGTGGAGATGTTCAGTTTGGAGTAGTATTGTAAAACCAAACACGATATATATTGAATCAGTAAGATACATTCGTTATTCAATGAACCTAAAACTAGTAAACCCAAACATTGGTGGAGGGAACGGTGAATCCGTTGAGAAGTCCATTTGACTGAAATGGGTATGAGAGAAAACATGGATTGAATTGAATTGGGTTTGGTGGCTGAAATGGGTGGTGATGTGGGGCAAGTTTGACAAAGTCATATGAAAGGAGTTAGGAGGATAAAATAGGGCTGGGGCAAAAAAGGGAGTGTCATTTTCTTTCACACTATTTGGAGCCTCTTTTTTGAGTATTCATTGGATCAAGATTTTAGGTGGCTGAAAATTGGGTAGAAAGAAATTAAGGGTCTAGTCGTCTAGGTTGGGTTCATAGGAAGGTGATAGCCACTCACCCAACTTTTGGAGAGAGTTGTTTAGGAAAAATACACGGTAAAAGGGAAATGGAAAGGATATGTCGAATATATTTAATTTGTTTTGATTTTTTATTGGTAATTACAGTGGCAATTTTTATTATTGTTAAATATGGTTTTAGAATGAAAAAATTTAAATGGCTTCAAAAAAAAACTTTACACTTCTCACGTACGTAATCTTTAGAATAATTAATACTCCCTCCGTCTTAAAATATAAGACCCATTTTTTATTTTTACTTGTCTTAAAATATAAGACCATTTACAACTTTCTAGATACATTTATTATTCTTTTTCCAAATATATCTTTATTAATAGTACTAAATTGTGTTGGTATATGAAAAGTTAGCATTGAATGTTTAGGGTAATTTAGTAATAGTCATACTAAACATATTAATTACACAACCAACTTTTCTTAATAACAGTGAAAAGTGTAATGATGCTTTATATTATGGGACAGAGGGAGTAGTTCTATCGACATTTTTAATGTTATGTCTAGTTGCAGTCTGTCGATAATAACACACAGTTTTCCGTAGATATCGATTGGCAAAAGCCGTCGAAAATCAAAAGATCGCAATTTTCTATAAATACTGGCGGATTTACCTGTCGATAAACCAAAGATTCCCTCGGTAAAGGAAGTGATTTTCGTGTCATTACCAACAGTAGGGGTAGGGCCTACCGGTACCAAGTTCTTTACCTTCGATACTGGGGCCCGTTGGTAATTAGCAGGGTCGTCCCAAACAATTTAGAGGCCCTGTTCAAATCGTAAAATTTGAGCTTCTAAGTGGGCACCTACTTTCGTCAAGTTGGGCTTCACAGATTACTTTATTTCTTAAAAAAATAAGTAGAATTTTTAGCTTTTTCATTGTTGATTCTTTCTGCTGCTCATCGGTTTCCTTCATCTTCCTCGCTTCTGCTTGATGTTATAGAAGCGTTTTCCTGTTAGATCAGTCTACCTCTTCCACCTATCTGCCAGTTTCTGCTCAAAGGCGCTTAGATCGTAAGGTGATTCACAGGCCTATCTTCCCTTCAGTTGGTTATCTGTAGCCCCAGCACTTTGATCTTAGAGATCCATTGGTGATGGGAGCTGACTTGAATTTGGTCCCTGTGCTCAACATCGAATCTTCAGCTCTCAGTCTCTGTGCTCTCACTACAAGAAAATCGACGATTTCCGACGGCAAAATCCGTCGGAAACGCACTGATTTTCGTCGCAAATTAACGTTTCCGACGAACTTTCCGACGGACAAATTTTCGTCGCAAAATCGCTCGTCGGAAATCGTTTCCGACGAAATTTTTCGTCGCAAATGTCTCCGTCGCAAAGTCGTCGGAAATCCGTCGCAAATATCCGTGGCAAAGTCGTCGCAAACTCTAACGCATTTTCGTCGCAAATCCGTCGGAAATTTTAAAAAAAAAATAAAAAAAAATTAAATTATACATCCAAGTGAACTTAAAAAAATTAAATTACCATTATCATAATAATAACAACCTCTACCGTCTCCACAACACATATCATAATAAATCAAAATATCTTCCTTTTCATAACAACTTTTACATATGCAAGTGAACTTAGAAATGGAAAGTTTAAGAACTGATGAGCTTAGAAATAATGAATGTTTACATAAATTGTATCAGATATGAACTGGATCTTCTGCAAGCTCAGATATGAGTGGCTCAACACCCCCTCTTCATCAATACCAGGTCCAACAACTTCTGCTAAAGCCCCCAGAGCATGTGCCTGAAAGTCAATATAGGATCATTAATCAATAATTCTGATTCCATGACAGTTACAATAAACTTCGGTTTCACTGTCTTAGTAAGTTGGAATAATAGGAGTTAATTGCAATTTGCAACATAGAAACACATAAAAAATTAAACAACACAGGACAAATGAATTAAAATTAAGGACAAAGATAAAGAAAAAGGATATGTTCTATCAACTGTTAAAGCTTTATCATATTCATAATGTTCCTTTTCCTAGGTTTCTTCTACTTGTGTATGATCATCAAAATGACTTTCATTCTCCATAATTGAAGGCAGTGAGTAGTTAGAGCATTTAGAACTAAGATCCCCTAGAGATGGAGATGGTTCTTGCTGTGCGTATGTATAGAAGAAGGCCCAAAAAACCCATTTTTACCATGAAGAATCAATACCCAACATCAGAATCAAGGAAGATCAGAATCAATACCCATCAGAATCAAGAATGAAAATAATTGTTAATTACGATCAAATGAAACAAAAAAAGATTTGATTTCCTCAGGGTTTGTTAGTTGTAGAAATTACCTTGATATGAAGAGATTGTCAGCAGTTTCTCTTTGGCTACCTCTGGTGACGAAACTATCGCTTGCCAGGCCAACTCTGTGAACTCTTGAATCCGAGTGCTCCCCTTAACAGATGGGAGATGGGCACACTTATTTGCCTCTTTGTAAGTGTGCATAACTTGAATCTGCCACCCATTGTGCAGCATAGTCCAACACCTATTTTCTGTGACAACCTATCAGCAAAAGTGCAAGTACTTTCAAACAAGAACAAAAAAAATTACTGAACAAAAAAGAAAGTAACTTAATTCTGTCCTTCATCAGGCGCAGTAGGAACTTTTTATAAGAATCCTCTTTAACAACCAACAAATAGAACCTAAGAATCCTTATAAATCTATAATGCATTTTGAATTCTAAAACAAGTACACAACATCTTGAACAATATCTACATTGCAAGCAATAACACAACTCAAACAAATAAAGATTGATCTATGAACTAGAAACAAACAGATATATCAACAAAAAAAACAATTACCTGTTTCCCTTAATCTTGAACCATGCCTCAGCACAATGACTGTGAGCAATGCCTAGCTCATCTTTACCCTTTCCATTTATGGTTCCACCACCATTAACTAACAGTTTCTGAACATGGTCAAATATCAGCCAGTGTCTTTGATCTTCACTGTAATCTGATGGGTCATCAGATGCTTCAAGAGTTCCAGATATCTGACAAATTTTTATACATCAAATAGTTTCTTTTTAGTATAGTTATAACTTGCTTAAAAGATGGGAAACTAAATAATAACCAGCTTTTGATCAGTGTAGAATAACTGACCTGGACTAACAGCAATGTTAGATTTGCAAGGACCGGAGAATCTGATTGGTTTGAGTAGATAACTATCTTGAGGCACCACAAAAACTGCTTCTCCAGAAGAACATACTGCTTTCCATGCCTTCTTGAATGCCTGAAAATACCCCACATGGCAAATAATTTCATCTTTCCAATCATGTTAAAACCAAGGTTTTAAAGAAGATCTGTATATGCAATCTAGGTTATGACATCTTTCCACATAAAGATTCTATTATACACCTTAACGTGAAAGCAAACCAAAGAACAAATACATGCTGTGACCTCCAAAACATACATTTAAGAAGGAGTCAAAGTAGTGCACTAACACTTTTCACTTAACACTTCACAGGAAACAATAGTACATCAATTAGCAAATTTCAAGGAGATTATGATGACATTAATAGAAAATAATATAATAGAGAATAGTGAATACATTACAAGACACTACCTTATACTATTATACAATGATCAATAAAGCCACTTAACAATATGATGGAGCATTAGTAATTATTATTAATGGATCAAGTAAGAGGCACAACACAACTGAAACAAGAATTGTGCATAATGCTGTACTATTATTATACAGTGATCCATACCTGTAGAAAACAATAATTTAGAAAAAGCCCCTAAAAACTAACAGCTCTTGTCATATCATGTGGCTGTTAAGAGGATATAAGGCCCTTTTCCCCTCAACGCAGAGTTTGATTTTTGAATTATCTGCTGAGACCCATTGATGTTACTTTCAGGCCAATTTCCTTTGCATGGTATGAAATGAATTTTCTGTTGCTAGAGGAGAGGACCTGCTTTATGAGCACCATGGCCTACTTGGCAAGTTCGTATATTTGGGCTTCATTCATCTTTTCTTCTGAACCCAAACCTGGGAATTGTCCAATATCATGGCCTTCCAGTGGTTGAAACTCATGATTTAAGCCAACAGCAAACTCTGCAGGGTCAGTTCCTGGTCTTTGGAAATAGTCTGCAATCTGTGTCCAAACCCAAATTTGAACAACATAAAATATTGTCACCAGCTTATTTTGATTATAGCATACAAATAACCTTGTAATATCAAATAACTGCTTTACTATGCATACAAATAACTGCTTTACTATGCTAGCTAGCTGAATTTGTAACTAACAGATATACAACTGGAATGCAGGTATGAGCTCCACTACCAGATGATTACATTTGGAAAGGTATGCATGATTTGTTTCTACATTTTATTTCATTTAGTATTTAGGAAAGGGTATAACACATTTTTGGAACTAGCTATGTTTCATGGTCTGGAGATAGGAGGTTAAAAGTAATTCATGCTCCAAATATGTAGGTTTTCTGTACAAAGAAACAACCAAATTGCAATGCATGCCCAATGCGAGCAGAGTGCAAACATTTTGCAAGTGCTTTTGCAAGGTTAGCTACTCAGTATGTCAATTGCATTATATACTTCATCAACTCGGTGCAATGTTTTATATTCTCTAAGAAGATGGCAACATCATAGCGGCAGCTAAAATTAAAGTTTGATGGTGGCAAGCATTAATGAGTTATGCAGAACTGCAGAAATTTATATGACAGAAATGCTAAGATAAATTGTGCAGAAATTGAAGATAAGGGAGAAAGGAAAACAAACACAATATTGATCACGGAGTTCGGTCCAATGATGACCTACGTCTCTCTCCGGGAGAGAACATCCTCTCCTCTTCACTATAAATCTAAGAATCTGGATCAAGTTTACAATAGAGAACCCTTGGTTCTTGCAAATGTTCATCAAGTAAAATCATCTCAATTTGTTAACAAACAAAACAAAGAAAGATTAAAGAGGAGAAACAGAAGAAACAAATATTTATTGTTGGAAGAATTTTTGTTAGAACAGAATAGATTGATGAACATGAATCAGAATTGACTTCAAAGGATAAACTGTATGAACCAGAATTTTCTTACATAGATGAATGATTGTAGTTGCATAGTTTGAAAACAATTTAGTCATCATACATCATTGCTAAAGTTGAATAAATGAAAGTGGACTTCAAAGGATAAACTGTAAAGTATATTGAGAAATATCTATATAGCTCTTTAGCACCAACTTAGCCTAAATTGCAGAAAAGTATATTGCCTCTCCAACTATGACTCTTGCCCCTTGTTTGAAGCACCAGGAAAAAGTGATTTCCGAGCAACAACAACTCCTACTACAATAGCTTGCCACGTATAGCTGATCCAATAACCACTATACACCATTCAAAAGTAAGCAAATATTTTACCATACAATTATGAGCAATATATCAATTGATATTATTACTAATTAAGTTGACATAAAAATGAGTAAACAATGGAAGAGTATAATAAGTTGTAGCAGCTTATATGTTCTACCAAAATTTGAAATAAAACATAGCTCACTTCCTAACGATTCCAAAAACCAAACCAAGGTAATTTACAGAAAAACGCAAAAGTATGACAGATATCAAGACATTAGTATAGCATGTTTATTTATTATTGTCTGGTTGTGGATTAAATGAGAATTTTTGAAATTCAAAGTATAAAGACATTGGACCAAAAAAAAAAGTATCAAGACATTGTATTCAAGGTGGTTCATTAGTTGGTTCAAATGAGTGATCAAACTCATAGTAAAATAGGCAATATGAAGACATTGTATAACAGAAAATAATCATTGACAGATCAAACTTAAATATTCAAGGTGATTTTCAAGTAATGTTGGGGGTTAAATATTAGTGATCTTCAAGTATTTATAATGGTTTGATAAAATATTTTCAGTACTATGTCATGCCAAATCATGTCATGCATTGAGAATCTGGTTCAAGGAACCTCTTCCCAAGGAATGTTTGTGGTATTCAAAATGGCAAGATGAATGACTTATGCAGAGTTTGAAAATTGAAAACATCTAAAAAAAGGAACCACAACTTCTCATTTAGCCATCTTCACTGTATTCAAAATCGATCTCTAAATCAGATTTTTTCATCAAAGGCAAGTTGGTTACCTTGGTGTGTTGACATGAGAAGAAGTTTTAATACCATGGAATGAACCACCAAGCAGGGTTGTCTTTTCTAGAATAACAACTTTGGTATCTCCCAAAAATCTGCAGAAAATGAAAAAGGAAATCAAACACACAGAGTAAAATATGAAATCAAATTAAAACTTCTTCCCAACCCCTGAAACCAACAAATACAAATTAAACTAGACCCTAGAAACCAAATACATGCAAATCAACAGAAGTGTCATGGATATGAAAAAGACAAAAAAACTTTCTAAGGGATTAAGAAGAGGAAGAGATCGAAACCAAATTACCTGATTATTCATTCCGAAATCGTGTTTTCAGTGACCCAGCGATTTTGGGCTCTGGTTTTTTAGTGGCCCAGCGATTTTGGGGTTTAGGGTTTGGTGAGTGGAGAAGAAGAGAGATTATGGAGAAGGAAGATGATGAGAAAGAAGATGGTTTTGATGGTTTGAGAGATGAGAGAAAGAACGAAGGATGGTTTTTGAAAGAAAAAGAAAAAGAAAGGTTTCAAAGTGAGAGAAGAGTGAACTTTCAGATTTGATGTAGAAGGAGGAGGATGAGATGCAGAGGTCTACGAAGGAAGGGGGAGGGCGACTGAGAGAGGGAGGTATACGAGGGAAGAGGGAGGTCTACGAGGGAGAGGGAGCGCGACTGAGAGAGATGAGATGGTGGAGGCGTGAAATGAGATGGATGGAGGGAAGAGTTCCCTTTAATTTGGGATCTGTTAGTTTGCGACGACATTTTAGCGTTTTCCGACGGACATTGCCGTCGCAAATTTGCGACGAAACACGTTTTCGTCGGAAACGTAAGCGGGAAATTAAGCGCCTTTTTTCCCTCAACATTTGCGACGACTTTTTCGTCGGAAATCCGTCGGAAATTGCGACGAATAAGAGTTCGTCGGAAAAAATGGCAGGAAAAAGCAGTTATTCTTGTAGTGTCTTTTCGTTTGGCTACCATCTCTCAAGGTCTTGGTCCCTTCTGTCCGTTAGGCCTTCATTTACGGGGAAAGCTCGGGACTTTCCGTTCCCCCTGGCTTTCTTTGTGGATCCTTTTTCTTGGCGGTGGTGTTTGGCGTCGTTGTCTAGAGGTGGAGTTTGCCGTTGGTCGTGTGCTGGGAGAGATCTCGGTGGGTGGAGAAGACATGGAGTGGCACTTTGGTATTTTTGGCTGCTTGCTTTAAAAAACCTAATTGGCTGGTCTGTGATGTTTGTGCTGCTGTTATGGCCCACTGGGTCTTTTTGTTTTTATTTTTCAAATCTCAGGTAGTATTGGGCTTTAGCTAAGGGCATATTGACTTGTAAGTCCCTTGATGTGCTAAGCCTTTGGGCTTAAATGTTTGAATCGTGTTGGGTCGTTGTGTTGTAAGTCTCTTGGATCGCTCAAGTTATTGTTTTGGGCTTATGCTGACAATTTCGACCAAAAAAAGTTTTTTTAAAAAAAAATTGTACTCCCTCCGTTCTTAATCTTTTGTACTTTTGGCTTGTTACACACAAATTAATGTACAATTAGTTTGTGTTAGGTTGGTATTAAAACGTCCTTTTTGTAGTTATCTTAGAATAATTGAAATCAAAATAAAATAGTTTTTTTTACAAATAAATGAAAAAAAAGAGTTAAAATTTCTCTGGATTCTCTAAAACACTCAATAAATATAAATTATATATTGGAAAAAGTTTGGTAAATTGTACATTGGTTTTTTTAAAAAAATTATTATTTTGGGATAAAAATAAAAGGCCAAAAAAACCAAAGATTAAATACAGAGAAAGAATATTTTTTTTTGGACCCTAACAAATACATTGGCTAGGGCCCTATGCGGTAGCACAGCCCAAACAGCCCAATGGCCGGCTTTGGTAATTAGTTTGTTTCTTGTAGTGAATGGTACTCACAAATATTTTTGTAGGGCGGGATGGGGTCATAGACAACCCAATCACGCCCTTCAAATCCCAAAGTACTCCTTTCCCATATGAATCAACCACCTTCTTCTTACCTCAATAAATAAAAATTGTAGTATCAATGAGACCGGAAGAAATTTGGGTACATCAATAAATTTGGTACTGAACGAGGACACACAAAATTTACGGGTCACGCAAAAAGTGGAAAGTGATTGTGAAAAGTATAAAATTTGTTTCAAATAATTTTTTAGAAAACGTCAAAGCTTAAACGAAATAAAAATGGAGCAAGAAGGACTAGAAAATGTCTTATGAAGGAATAAAAATGGTATTTACACAATAAGAGGGAAATCAAAGGGAGAATGTGCTTGAATATGGAAGTGTGGCGCTATGGCTGTTCTGTTGCACGTAAGAGGAGATGAATAGTACGATTTTATTAAATAGTAAGACAGGGGTGCGGGAGAGAAAAATAGGGGGGTGTATGAATTTCACTAAAAAACAAAACTACGGACTGAAACATTAAAAAAAAATGGGCTGTAGTACTTACAAGCCCAACTCATTTTTTGTGGTTTTAAATCCTAAAAACCATTTCTACACTTATAAAAAAATATATAATTATTTATTAAAAATAATAATAATAATAATAATAATAATAATAAATCATAGCAAACATTTAGCAATAATTAAATACCATTAAAAAATGATAATTACTTAAATAAGCACACACAAAGATATCACAAAATTACAATATATGCACACATAAGAAAATGGGATGTTGCAATACTCTGTTACAGCAATCCGAGACTCCATCTGGGAGAAGCCTTTCTTTAAGTGACATATAAATTAATACATTTCATCTCAAGCGACAGACTCTACTAGTGCCTGAATTCGATCCTTGGCGATAGTATAAATTGAGGTCAAAAATTACTTACCTCTCAACCAAATCCCAAATTAGTCAAAGTCATTTTCCACTGAACAGTAGAGCAAGCCCAAAAAAATATGGCAATTTCAATTAGATGGGATGTCAGATTCCGAGTGTGACAATTGATAAATTTGTGTGGTGTTTATTTGTAATTTTGTTTAAGTTGAGCAAAAAAAGTGAATTAATATTTTCAGCTAGAATAGTAAAATATATTATTTTAAAATTATTTTAATATATTTAAAATAAATATAACATGATAGATAAATATGTGACATAAAACATTATTTTATTTAATATAACATGATAGATAATTGATAATAGATTGGTGGTTTCATTTCACAACGGGCATGAGTTAAATGACACATATATCACAATATCCTGAATAAACTCAACATGTGTCTAAAAGCCCATTATGGATTATTAGAAACAGCCGAAAGTGATGTAGAAGATATGCACAAATTCATGGATTACAAATCTACTAAAAGAGAATAGATAGATTATGGATGAGAACAACCCAATATATTCCACACAAAAACACCACCATCCACTTATTGATAAAAAATCATATTATATTATATATATTATATTATATTATTACACAAATTTAAACAAATCATAATTGGGCACATAAAATAACCTAATTTTCTCTAGTAACTTCAAAAATTCAAGATAGAAAAGAAAAGAGTTGCAGTGAGTGAGTGAGTGATTAAGGAAATGGGTAAAGGGGGAATGTCAATTGATGATCATGGAATTGATGAACAACAGAATATGGCTGCATGGCTTGTTGGTATCAACACTCTCAAGATTCAACCTTTCATCCTTCCTACTCTTGGTACTAATTTTTCCCTCTATTCATTCAATTTTGTATATTAATTTTACCGATATTGGTTTTTTTTTCATGTTTTTCTGTTTACTCTGCATGCCCACTAAGTTCATTGTTAAATCATTGATATGTTTTATTCTGTATTTTTGAAGGACCCCATGATGTTAGAATTAGAATGAAAGCTGTTGGAATCTGCGGGAGTGATGTTCATTACCTTAAGGTAGATACTATTAATACTGTTACATTTGATTTCATTATTAATTAAATAATTATTAAATATCTGGATAAAAATCATACCCTTTTATTGGATGAGTTTGATTATCTATTTTTGCTAGAGATTAGCTCCAAACTTGGGTGCAAGTATTAATGCACTCCATCTAAAGGGGTGGACTCGGCTAGTACCCGGGTTCGATCCCCGGCGATGGAACAAATTGGAGCTAGACTTTACTTACCTCCTAGCCCGAACTTCGGATTATTCAGGCCTCTTTTCCCCTGAATACCGGAGCGGGGTCAAAGACTTTTTGACAAAAAAAAAATCATGAGAAAGTTTCAATTTTGATTGATGGGGTTATGTCCTGCATTTATGTTTATTCTCTACTGTAAAAAGGTTTCAATTTTTATTTGATTTTTTTACTTTCAGACACTGAGATGTGCAGATTTTATAGTTAATTTGCTAAACAAGCTGATGAGTTTTCTTTCATTTTATGGTAAATTATGGGAAAGTTTCAATTTTGATTGAAGGGGTTATGTCTCCTGCCTTTATGTTTGTTCTATATTGTAAAGAGTTTCAATTTTTATTTGATTTTTTTTTAATTTCAGACACTGAGATGTGCAGATTTTATAGTTAAAGAACCAATGGTAATTGGTCATGAGTGTGCCGGGATCATAGAAGAAGTTGGTTGTGAGGTGAAGAATTTGGTGTCTGGTGACCGTGTGGCGATAGAGCCCGGGATTAGTTGTTGGCGTTGTGATCATTGCAAATTCGGTAGATATAATCTATGCCCTGAGATGAAGTTTTTTGCTACTCCACCTGTTCATGGTTCCCTTGCTCATCAGGTTTGAAAATTGAAAGAGTTCACAGATTCTCAATGTCTGGCTTTTTGCAGTTATGTAAAATTGAAAGTTTAATACTTGCTAACTGACTGATATTCTCAAATGTTAACTCATTACTTTAACTTTGTATATAGTACTTCTATGGGAAAATATCTGTACGAAACCATCAGTGTTTCATAGAAGCATTTCATTTTAAAAGTGCTTCGAGTAAAACTAATTAGATTCATACATATTGGATGATTATATGCATACTTGGGTAAGTAGTACCTTGTGTCTATTAGATTGTGCTTTATATGCCTCATTTGGAGAGATATGGTCGATCTAGAACCCGATGTTAATTCTCTCTTCTGCTTTTGATTGTATCAAAAGAAAATGATAGTATAGAATTCCATATTTGTGATGGCTAGCTAGCCTTGGTGCTGTTGCAATGTTGTCAAATAGCAGCTATCGTGGTGCTATAGCGCTATAGCATGGCGGAATTTGAACAAATTGCTATTTTCCACAATCTGCGATTGACATCACTGGGGTGTTGCCTTGTGACTTGGAGGTCACGGGTTTAAATCCTGGAAATGGTCTCTCTACTTTTGTGGGTTAGGCTGCGTATATCTACTCTCCCCCATACCCACTTGGTGGAGCCTTGTGCAGTGGGTGCCCTTTTTTCATATTTACTTTCACATTAACTAAATGGTAACAGTGTGCACTTCAGCATTTGATTCTACATGCTATATGAGCACAAAGTGGGTTGGAGGGTATGTTTTTGAAATCAAGATATGACCAATAAACACCAATGGAGATTTTTCTATGTAGACCAAGACCAACATATCTTATTTCTTCCTCAGATGATTCTACATGCTATATGAGCACAAAGTGGGTTGGAGGGTATGTTTTTGAAATCAAGATATGACCAATAAACACCAATGGAGATTTTTCTATGTAGACCAAGACCAACATATCTTATTTCTTCCTCAGATGAATTTACTTTCTACCCGAAAATCTCAAATGACAAAGACTTCAAAAAGTTATGATTACCAAATAGAGTCATATATCAATCCAAAGTAAAAACAGTACATACTAATCATCTGATTAGCAAAAACAAGTATAATTTACTCAATTTTCGGCATCTCTTGAACCATTACAGATTGCTTTAAAGGTATATGAATAAAATCTGCGCCGATATACTCAGATTACAAGGATGATATGCTGGCAAGTTTAAACACTCAAGTTTGGCATTTCATGTTAAATATGTTTCGCTTTGTTGTACTTTTTTTATTGAAATGTGATCTATCTAGTACTGTAATTGCTCTGATTTCTGGTAATGTAGTGAATACATTTGATCTATAGATTGCAATTGAGCTGTTACTTATTTCATGGTATATAATCTTGACTATAAAATGCAATAACAATCATGGTTTCAAATATGATTATCCATGTTCATATAAAACCATGCTTTAAACTTCATACTAATATATACTCATATCAGCCATATTTTTATATTGTTAAATACATCTTCTCAGTTGAAAAACCATGTTTGAGTAGCACTTTTCTGTTTTCAGATAGTGCATCCAGCAGACCTATGCTTTAAACTACCAGACAATGTGAGTTTGGAGGAAGGGGCGATGTGTGAACCCTTAAGTGTCGGTGTTCATGCTTGTAGACGAGCTAATATTGGACCGGAAACAAATGTGTTGATTATGGGAGCTGGACCTATAGGACTTGTTACAATGCTTTCTGCTCGTGCTTTCGGCGCACCTAGGATAGTCATTACTGATGTAGATGACCATCGTTTATCCGTTGCGAAATCTCTTGGTGCAGATGACATTGTTAAAGTTTCAACAAACATTCAGGTAAACTGAATCTGTAGTTTCTCAAAGCATGTCATATTTTCTTCTTTAGTATTTAGTATATCAGACAATCCATTTCTGCATATTGGTATCTTTTATCAGAGTAATTTTTTTTAGATAAATAATTTGGTATTAAAAGGGGGCACAAGGGGTACACCAACCCTTACAACCAGGGGGCCTCGTTAAAACCTCTAAGGGCCAAAACCCCATGGGAAAATGACCCAAGGAGGAAAAAGAGTACCCCCGAAAGAACGAACAAGGCAAATGTCATTAAAGTGTTACAATGAGATAAAACAGCCCAGCGGGCAATGTAACCAATCCGACCAAGTAACTCCACAGTTTCGGCTCTTCCTAGCCATGAACCAACTCCAAGCGCTGAACTTCACGTTTTAAAGAATAGATGGAATCGCAGCCACCTCCCTTCTAAACATAATATTGTTCCTGGTTCTCCAAATGTTCCACGTTACCGCCATCCAAATCAAGTGTCTGACTCTTTTCGTCTTCTTTCCCTTCACTAGTTTCCCAAATTCCATAAAGTTCTCCACCACATCCATGGTCTCAGCCCTGGGGACCCCCATCCATTGACTCACAAGTCTCCACACTTCTTTAGTAACATCACACTCCAAAAATACATGAGCTGCTGATTCATCTTCCTTGAAACATAGTACACAACACCGATCATGGGCCGACGTCAGGATACCCTTTCTTGTTAAAGCATCCCGAGTGGCCAGCCTGTTTAGCAATAATCTCCATGAAAAAATTAGAATCTTTGATGGAGCGTCATTTTTCCACAATCTTGTGCATGCCTTCATCTTACGGTCCTCCAACAGTTCTCGGGTACCTGCAAAAGAAGAAACCAGCCAGTCATAGCAGCTTTTCACCGAAAAACCAGCAGCTGCGTCACGCAGACATATCCATCTATCGCCGTTGTTTCTTTTCGGTTGCACCCCCTGCAGAATGGTTGCGAGTTCCTCAACCTGTTGCATTTCCTCTGTCAGCAATGTTTCCTCCGGTAGCGCCCTCCACACCCACCCTGACGATCTCCATTCCCTCATGTCAGCAACCTTCGCATTTATGTTACCAGCTCGATGTAAGAGTGCAGGGAAGAGTTTAGCGAAAGAGTCCCTACCCAGCCACACATTCGTCCAAAAACACATCGTTGTTCCTCCTCCTAACTTCTTCCTACTCAACTCCATAAACCAGTCCCCACCAATGCCGTTACCGTTGCCCATTATTTTCAAGTCCCGCCACCATAATGAAGTACGCCTCCACCTATTCATGTTTCCCACTCCACCGTTCCAACCACTTATAGTACCATACCTGTGCACCAGAATTTTCTTCCACAAAGAGCCCTCTTCATCTACTAGATATCTCCACCTCCACTTTGCTAGAAGGGCCAAATTGAAGGCCTCTAGATTTTTAATACCAAGCCCTCCCCGCTCCTTGGGCAGACAAATCAATTCCCAACTAGCCCAAACAACCTTCTTGTGATCTTCATCGCCTCCCCATAAGAACCTTCTTTGGAGCCTTACAATTTCGTCAATTACCTTTTTTGGTGCCTTATAGAATGAGAAGAGATATAATGGCAGCGATGATAGGACCGAGTTAATAAGTGTAACTCTACCACCAATAGATAGTTGCCGGTTTTTCCAACTAGTCAGTCTAGCCTTGATAGCTTCTGATCGTACCTGATCAATACGATGGGTTGTTGTTGGTAACGTTGATCGGTCGCTGTGAGGAGGGACCGAGTTGTAAGCCGCACGCGGGTGGTACCTGCAAAGGCACTCCAACGCTCAAGTCAGAGGTGCTTCAACGGGCAGGGTCACAAGGTGAGTAAAAACATACCTGAAGCCACATGCTGGTGTGGTATATATAAGACTGGCGTTCTAGCCGTTGCGCAATTTACGGGATCGGCCGCATCTTGCGGAGCAAGGTAGATGATGGGCCGCGTTGGGCCGGCCTTGGTCGAGTGGGCCGCTGGCCCAGGTTGCACCTGGCTGCTGCGCGCAGCACCCCCTTGCTGTAGGTTGCGCTAGACTGTCTCGTTGGGCCTATTGGGCCACTCCAGAACAGTTGCCCCCCAAGCCTAGGTCGCTTGAGAGCGGGCTGAGGCTTGAATCGTTGCCCCCCTGCATTCGAGTTGTGGAAGGGAACTGACGGTCGCTGCCGCCTATTGATCGTTGAGTTTGGAGTCAGTCGCTTCTGACCTCCGTTTGAGATGTGACGTTTGGCCGATGGGAAGGCGGTCGCTGCCACCCGTGTGGTCGCACGCAACCTGGTCGATCGCTGATAATTTGATTGCGTGGTCGCTGCCACGCGGCCTGGCCATACGGGCCAGGTGCCGTCTCGGGGGTGATGCCTGACAATAAATCGTCATGAGTGCTGAGGCGACAGCTGCTTTAATGAGGTGACGTTTAGAGATTCGAGGAGTTTAAGTTATGATGGTACATGAAGAGTCGCGCCTCTTCACTTCCGGCCCATGATGACGGTTGGCCCATTATATAAGGGACTCATAGGGCACATCATTTGCACTTTTCTCCGAATTCTCCGCTGCTCTCGCTGATCGCTCGCTTCAAGCTCGCTCGCTTCTGCAAAAGCTCGCTCGCTGCCGTCGAAGCTCGCTCGAAATCCTCCTGCTCTAATTCCAGGTAATTGCGACCGCTCTTACTTTATTTGAGTTTTAATGTCCCATCTGATGGAGGGGGTGTCAGGTCTGGGGACGACCACGTCGCCCCTTCCCACGCGCGAGCAAGACCCTGACTGTTATTCCCCTCCACAGGTTCATTCTGGCGCGGACTAAACAAACCCGCCGCATTTTTGGAGTCCCGGCCGTTTCTCTTGCGCAAAATATGACACGACCAGTGGAACAGAGTTCTGCGCCTGACCGGTCACCTTCTTCTAGCGACGAATCTTCCTCTGGGTCTTCGTCCCAGAACTCAACAGCATCAAGCAGATCCGGAACGCGGCCGGACAGAAGTGGGGCCCCGTACTCCGAGGGGGTAGTTGCTGATATTGCAGAGAGCAACGCACGGGTTGCCTCTGAGGATGGCGCTGACCGTACTGCGACCGACGTGACCGAGACGGCCGACAGAGATCAGCAGGGCAACCAAGGAGAAGATCCTGAGGTCGCCGCTACACAGGAGATGTCTTGGGTTTCTCTCAACCTGAGGGGTCAGCGCAGCAAGATTCAACGGGGAAGCCAAGACCTGGAGTTTCTTGCGACCGAGCTGAATGAAGGTTGGACGGTAGAAGGTATGGCGAAGGGGGAACACATTGCGGCCTGGACTGATATGTTAAAATTTACAATGTACCGCATCGTTTTCGAACGCATGGGTATAATTCCACCATTCACCAGGTTCCAACGCCAGGCTCTACGGTATCTTCAGGCCGCCCCTTCTCAGCTGAACCCGAACGCTTGGGCGTTCCTGCAGGCGTACGAAGATGTCCTTGTGGTTTTAAAACGACCGGTCTCCATACGACTGTTCTTCCATTTGTTTGAGATGAGCTATATTTATGAAAAAGGCTCCAAGGGTGCCCGCAAGGAAGCGGTCTCATTCAAGAACCGGTCGACATGCAATTTGTTCAAGCCATATCTGGAATCATTGACGACCGGGTGGAAAAAAGAATACTTTTGGGTCGTTCCTGAATCGGCCGAGGCCCAAAATGCGATCGCCCAAATGACCAACGATCAAGAAGGAACCCCCCTGTTTCCTACAGTGTGGAGTTTCAACCACTTCTCCAAAAAACCGGGCCAATATGCTTTTAAGGACGCTGATTTGGACGACCTGGACAGGGAAACGATCCATAGACTGAGAAGGATTGCGTCCCTAGTCCCTGAGGGTCGCATCAAAGTTAAAAGCATTGTTGATGCTCGTACCAAGAAGAATGTCAAGGCCGCTCTTGGTCGGTGGTCGCTCACACCTTTTATTTTCTGTCACTTTATTTTGTTAAATGTTTCTAACCATCTGCTTTTGCCTTTGCAGTTAAGATGGCCAACATGGGTGACTTCGACCTGCTGGAGCAATGGGCGGCCGAGGATGGCGATACTTCGCCCGTCCGCGTCATACCGGCGGCTCAATCTGGGGGTACACCTCAAACTGCTGCGACCGGATCTCAGCCTGATCGTCAGGCTCCTCGGGCGGGCACACCAGCCCAAGCAATCGACCTGAGCAGCCCACCCAAACATCAAGGAAAATCCAAAAGACCCAGGTCGGTCGATGATGGGGGCGAGAAGAAGAAGCACAAGAGTGGAAAAAGCCACGGGCCCAACATCGACCTGCTTGGGTTGGGTGATGAAGATTGTGCCCGCTTCAAGGAGGAACCCTTCGAGGTGATGGCCGAGGCGATGAAGGCCGCTGGTGTTCTGTTCAAGAAATACCAAGATGAAGAATCAGGTCGCCTGGAAGGTAGGCGCCTTGCCCATAGATATTCATTGCTTGAAGACGACCTAGTCGATAAAAACTTTAAATTGAATTCTGCCTTGTCATTGCTCGCAGAAATGAGGGGCGAGCGCGACGACCTGCTCAAGAAAATGAAGGAGCTCGAACCAAGAGTCGAAGCGGCCGCTGACAATGAGAGGAAGCTTATCGAAGCAGAACGCCAGCTTGTGGATGCTGTCTCTGCTCAAACACTGGCCGAGTCTTCTCTAGACAAGGCGGTCGCTGACAAGGAAACAGCTGAGAAAGAGGTCGAACGCCTCTCTTCCAAGAATAAAGAGCTGTCGAGCCAGGTCGCTGGTCTGAAAACTGAGTTGGAAGCAGTGGAGGCGGAAAAGAACAGTTTAAGAGGTCGCTACAAGGACGTTCTTGACAAGGCGAAGGGAGCTGCGGAGGGTCAGTTTGAAAATGCGGTCAGCCAGATCAAGATCCTCTACCCTGCCCTGGGGGTCGACCGTGAGATTGTGCAAAGTGGCCATCGCGCGGTCGATCAGAAGATAGTCCGCCCCAAGAAGGTGTCCAAAGGGAAAGTTCTTCAAGAGGAGGTGGTCATCTACCAAGCCCCCAGCGATTCTTAGCTTGTAATTTTCTTAAACTGTAATCTTTGCCCGCCTGCGAGCGGTGTTTGAATGGGGCGCCCTGGCTTCGACCAAGGCGTCTTTGATTGTAATCAATGACAATTTCATCATGAATATCACTTGTTTAATTGCTTTTGTAAGTCGATTTGATTCTCTTTACTACGGTCGGTCGCGACCTTGAATTTCTTATGAGTCACTATTTGGTAACACTTTTCCAGGCATTCTTTTTAGGCCGCTCGGCGGCTATTGATTGGGCCATTCGATGGCACTCTTTTTAGGCCGCTCGGCGGATACTGATTGGGCCATTCGATGGCACTCTTTTTAGGCCGCTCGGCGGCTATTGATTGGGCCATTCGATGGCACTCTTTTTAGGCCGCTCGGCGGCTCTCGTTTGGGCCATTCGATGGCACTCTTTTTAGGCCGCTCGGCGGCTCTCGTTTGGGCCATTCGATGGCACTCTTTTTAGGCCGCTCGGCGGCTTTCATTTGGGCCATTCGATGACACTCTTCTGGTCGCTCGACTGCTACTCGCATGGTGAGCGACCGTGCATTCAATTTGCATGAAAATAAAACACAAGTGAAATTTTAAGGTCGGTCCTCAGTAAAAAACCCCAGTGGGGAAAAAGAGCGACCGCCTGTTCTTTATTGATCAAATGATGTTTACAACTTAGACATAATATTTTCTCAATTTGTCAGCGTTCCATGTTCTGGGGATGGTCGCCCCTTCCATGGTTTCCAGCTCGTATGCTCCCTTTCCAGTTTTGCTGATGACACGGTATGGTCCTTCCCAATTGGCGGCGAGCTTTCCCTGGCGAGCGTTCTTATTCCCTACGTCGGCCCTCCTGAGGACTAGCTGCCCAATGGAGAATTCCCTCTTCTGGACGCGGGCGTTGTATCTTGCAGCGACCTTCTGTTTGATGAGTTGCTCCCTAAGTGACGCCTTAGTTCGCAGCTCATCAACCAGGTCGAGCTCTTCTCTTGTTGCTTGCTCATTTGCGGCCGGGGTTGGTGGGTTGGTCGTCCTCCAACTTAGCTCTCCCATCTCAATCGGGATGACCGCATCAGTACCATAGACCAGTCTAAATGGTGACTCCCCGGTCGATGAGTGGGGGGTCGTTCTGTAGGCCCAAAGGACCGACTGTAGCTCTTCTGCCCAATTGCCTTTGGCTTCATCTAATCTTCTTTTCAGCCCGCGTAGTACTACCCTGTTGGCCGCTTCTGCCTGGCCATTGGTTTGCGGGTGCTCGACCGAGGTGAAACGCTGTTTTACACCTAGGCCGGCCAGCATTTCTCTGAACTTTCTATCTGCAAACTGAGTTCCATTGTCCGTCACCAGTTGCTGAGGCACTCCGAAGCGGGCGAGCACATTTTTCCCAAAGAACTTAGATACCTTCGCTGAGGTAATGGTGGCAAGTGGCTCTGCTTCTATCCACTTGGTGAAGTAGTCGACCGCAACGATCAGGAATTTCAGCTGACCTGGTGCAGGTGGAAAGGGGCCGAGCAAGTCCATGCCCCACCAAGCGAACGGCCAAGGTGGGGTTAGGCTGTGCAGTTCTGTTGAGGGCGCTATATGCACGTCTGCGTGGATCTGGCATTTCTTGCACTTCTGCACAAGTAACTTGGCATCCTCTTCCATGGTCGGCCAATAGTATCCGGCCCTGAGTGCCTTCTTAGCAACCGACCGACCACCTTGATGGCTACCACAATCGCCTTCATGGATATCCCTGAGTACATGGTCGGCTTCGACCGACGTAAGACATCTCAGCAATGGGGATGAAAAGCCCCTTCTGTACAGTCTTCCTTTAATCACTGAATATTTGGTCGCCCGCAACCTCAGGAGCTTTGCTGCCTTCGGGTCGCAAGGTTCTACCCCATTAAGAATATACTGCAAGATGGGAGTAATCCAGTCTCTGTCTAGGTCGACCGCTAGAATGGCTAATGGTTGAGCGGGCTTAGTAGACACGCTCGGTCGAGTTAATGTCTCCTGAATTAGACTTCTGTGATTCCCAGGAGCCTTTGTACTGGCTAACTTTGATAGGATGTCAGCCCTCACGTTCTCTGTCCTGGGGACGTGCTTAACTTCTGCTCGGTCGAATTGCCTGAGCAGGTCCCTTACCTTGGCCAAATAATTCTTCAGGACGTCGTCCTTTGCGTCGTATAAGTCCTGAATTTGGGATACTACCAGTAGAGAGTCGGAGTGAAGTTCGACACGGTCGACATTGAACTCTTTGGCTAGCTGCAGCCCGGCAATGCACGCTTCATACTCGGCCTGATTGTTTGAAGTGTGGAATGCAAAAGTTAAAGACACTTCAACAGTAAGTCCTTCTGAGTTCTCAAGTATCAAGCCGGCCCCACTTCCTTTGCTGTTGGAGGATCCGTCTACGTGCAAAGTCCAGGTAGTGGCGGCCTGATCGTCTAGTATTGGGGTCATCTCAGCGATGAAGTCGGCCAACACTTGTGCCTTAGCGGCCGATCTGGCCTCAAACTTGATTCCAAACTCACTGAGTTCCACAGCCCACTTGATCATACGCCCTGCAAGGTCAGGTCGGTGAAGGATTTGCCTAATAGGCTGGTCGGTCCTTACCACGACCTGATGAGCGACGAAGTAAGGACGTAATCTACGAGCGGCCACAAGTAATGCCAAGGCTAGTTTCTCAATCTTCTGGTACCTGATTTCTGGGCCTTGAAATACCTTGCTGATGAAATAGACCGGGTTTTGCTTTAGGTCGCATTCCCTGACCAGAACGGCGCTCATGGCTTCGTCCGTTATGGCCAAGTACAAGTAAAGTGTCTCCCCCGGTTGCGGCTTGGTCATGATGGGCGGGTTGGTCAGTGCCGCCTTCAGCTCGTCCAATGCTCGCTGGCATTGATCGGTCCATTCAAATTCGACTTCCTTCTTCAAAAGCTTGAACAGTGGAAGAGATTTGCACGCTGATTTAGGTATGAATCGCGATAGGGCAGCGACCATACCATTCAATTGCTGGATCTCTTTCTTCGTAGTGGGTGGCCTCATGTCGGCGACCGCCCTACACTTATCAGGGTTCGCTTCAATCCCTCGCTCTGTTAAGTGGAAGCCCATGAACTTGCCCGCCCTTACTCCGAAGGTGCACTTCTCTGGATTCAGCCTTAAAGAATTCTTCCTTGCTTCCTCAAAGATTTCCCTTAGGTCGTTGATATGGTCCTGGTCGGTCTTGCTCTTAATTATCATGTCATCCAAGTAGACCTCTGATATGCGACCGATCTGACGCCTAAAAACCTTGCTCATCATTCTCTGATAGGTCGCTCCGGCGTTCTTGAGACCAAAAGGCATTACCTTGTACTGGAAGTTTCCCTGATCGGTCATGAACGCGGTCTTATGACGATCGGGTGGGTACATGGTGATCTGATTGTATCCTGAATAGGCGTCTAGAAAAGACAGAAGTTTATAGCCCGCTGCCCCGTCGACCAATTTGTCAATGCTTGGCAGTGGAAAGGCGTCCTTCGGGCATGCCTTGTTCAGGTCGGTATAATCGACGCACATGCGCCACTTACCATTTTTCTTCTTTACCAACACGACGTTGGAGAGCCATGTTGTATACTTGATCTCCTCAATGAAATTGGCCTTGATGAGGTCGTCAACTGCCTGGGCGGCCGCCAGTGCTTTCTCTTCACTCTGAGTTCGCCTCCTTTGTGCGACCGGCCTTGCTGTCTCATCAACGGACAGTTGGTGGCAGGCAATTTCAATTGGGATACCGGGCATGTCTGATGCCTGCCATGCAAAAAGGTCCGCGTAATCCCTGAGACAGGTGATGAGCTCTTGCTTGTCTTCTTCAGGTAGGTCGCTCCCCAACTTAACTGTTTTAGTTGGGTCGTCCATTAACTGAATATCGATCAATTCTCCGTGGGGCTCAGGCCTCTTGAGTCTATTCTTTAGCTCGCGGGCTAAATCATCGTCGTCGTCCTCAGGGTCGCTATCAGGGTCGTATCGAGCATCCAGGTCGGCCACATTGACCTGATGCCCCTTTCCAAGATTCTGAGGTTTAGCATTCGTCACCTCCATGTCACAAATTTCTTGATAGAGGAAATGGCTCCTCATAGCCGCCTCCATGTCGGCCATCACTGTCACCACTTGGTCGTTTTTACTGTAAAACTTCATCTTCAGATGTACAGTTGAGGCTACGGCCTCCAATTTCCCCAGCGTTGGGCGGCCAATGATGCAGTGGTAACACGATCTGATTGGCAGAACTAAGAACGTCGTTCTGACCGTCCTGTACGACGTGCTGCCGCTCGTGTCATCTCCAAAAGTGACGAGTAATTCTATCGTCCCCAATGGGTAGGTGGTCGCCCCATTGAACCCGGTCAGTGGAGTGGGTACTGCTTGGGGAATAATCTCGCTCCTATCCACATTCAACTTGTCAATCAATTCTTCGAACATGATGTCGGCCGAGCTCCCCTGGTCGACCAGTATTCTTCTGACCTCAGTGTTGGCCATTACGGCCGATACTACCAAGGGTACATAATTATTAACTTTTCCATCAAGCAAGTCTTCGTCCCCAAAGGAAATGGGCGGCCTATCCGAGGCCGGCCGTGGGGTTGAAGTTGAACCGACCATCATGAGTTCGTTCCACTTCCTCTTCATCGCCTTGTTGGACTCTCTGATGTCCAACGGATTACCTCCATGGATGACCATGGCTACGTTGCGGCCCTTCGACTGTCTGGGGTCGCGTTCTTCCTCTGAACTGTTACGTGCTTGCTCGATCGTTGAGTTAACGATCGCCTTACCTTTGTCATTGGCGGGTTGGCCAACGGCTCTTTGATCAGGGCGATCGTTACCATCATCTTTGACATACTGCCTCAACTTGCCCTTCTGTATGAGGTCTTCTATGTCATCTTTTAGGGCCATGCAGTCATTGGTGTCATGCCCCTTGCTCTTGTGATATCTGCAGTATTTCTTTGTAGGCCGACCTCCTTTCTTCAATACTAAAGGATCAGGTCGCCTCACACCAGTGAATTCATTGTTCTGGCACTCCGTAAAGATCTGCGCGATCGGGGTGTTTAATTTTGTACGCTGCTCGTACCTCTTGGGCCGGTATTCGGGCTTACTGTCGCGGTCTTGCCCCTTGACCGACCTGCCAGCTTCTTCCTTGGGACGCGCGCGGGCGCCCTTGTCGGCCGCTAATTGCTCCTCATAGCCCATATGGTCGTTGGCCCTTCTGAGGAACAGGCCGAGGTCGTAGTAGCGGTTCAGAGAAAACTCTTCAGCGAATCTGTGGTTCTTTCTTATACCACGCTTGAGGTACTTCAGCTTGTCCGTATCTGACAGGTTGCGGACTGTATCGGCCTCTGTCATGAACCGGTCGATAAACTCCCTCAATGATTCATTTTCTCCTTGGACGACCGAATCCAAGTGCTCTTCGTAACGATATTGACAACGGTTGGCTGTGTAATTGGCCAAGAACATTGCCACAAGACCTTCCCAAGAAGCGACTGAGTTGGGACGCAGAGATTCCCACCATTCTAGCGCCCGACCTTCGAGCGACTGAGGGAAGAGTCTGCACTTCATCGTTCGTCCCAGCTCCCTGTAGCTACAGTAGTTGTTGAAGTACATCAGATGTTTGTCTGGATCCCCGCGACCGTTGAACTTGTTCAGGTTTGGGGGCTTCCTCAGGTCCCTTGGGATGCGATAGCGCCTAATCTCGCTGGTGAAAGGCCCCTGTCCGGTCGGGATGGGATTCTGCCCGTAAGGCTGCATGGCGGCATAAGCTTGGTCGACGGGCAAACCGTAAAGGCCGACCGGTTGACCAAGGAGTCTATCAGCAATTGGAGGGCGTCCATGGTATTGTGGAGCACGTGGCGACGACCGTCTTCTAGGCCGCTCTGAATTGTTCCTTCTCGGTCGGCTGATGGCATGGGAGACATCTCTAATCTCCCCGTTGCTGTAGTTGTCGAACTCCTCATACGAGTCCCACGACCTGCTTCTTGATCGGCGGGATCCTGAGGACTCGTTGGACGAGTATCTTGTTGGCGACCCTTCTGACTCTGGTCGGTAGCTTGAGTCAGCGTAGTCGTAATCTTCTTCGGGGGAGCGATGATGGCGACTTCTTCGACGAGGAGGCGACCTGTGAACGATCGCCCTTCTTGGAGGATTGCGTCGGGATACGCCACGACGAGGAGGAGCTTCTCTTCGTGGTGGTGAACGATGGGGCCGGGATGGTTGGCCTCGGTGACCGCTGTCCGCTCGCGGGCGGATTGAGATCGAACCTCTCTCATAACGTTCGATCAGTTCGTCTCGGTCAGCGATCACTTGATTCTTTTGCTCCAGAATTTGTATGAGCGCTTGGGTTACGTGCTCTGGCAACGCTTCTGGAATTCCTGCTTCGGCCAGCTCGGCCGGTAGCTGCGGGGCTGGTTGGGTAACTGGCCCGCGACCGCCCTGTACCGAGGGTTCTTGGCGAGGCTCATCTTGTGATTCATGAACGGTCACAGGCACGCCATCTGGGGTCCGTTGAGGTCGGTTCTGCCCAGAGGTATTGAGCCTGGAAGAAGTGCGTTTCTGGCGTGGCGGCATGATTTGTTGTGGAATAGCGCTCGGGCCTCCCACTGTGGTCGCCAATTGATCGTACCTGATCAATACGATGGGTTGTTGTTGGTAACGTTGATCGGTCGCTGTGAGGAGGGACCGAGTTGTAAGCCGCACGCGGGTGGTACCTGCAAAGGCACTCCAACGCTCAAGTCAGAGGTGCTTCAACGGGCAGGGTCACAAGGTGAGTAAAAACATACCTGAAGCCACATGCTGGTGTGGTATATATAAGACTGGCGTTCTAGCCGTTGCGCAATTTACGGGATCGGCCGCATCTTGCGGAGCAAGGTAGATGATGGGCCGCGTTGGGCCGGCCTTGGTCGAGTGGGCCGCTGGCCCAGGTTGCACCTGGCTGCTGCGCGCAGCACCCCCTTGCTGTAGGTTGCGCTAGACTGTCTCGTTGGGCCTATTGGGCCACTCCAGAACAGCTTCGATTATAGGTTGCCATGTGGCCACCCTTCTCGGGTTAGCGCCAACCGGTACACCCAAAAATTTGAAAGGAACTGATCCCACCTTTCTTGCAAGAAAATGTGAGATGCCATCTAACACTCTTCTTTCAATGTTGATGCCAATGACATTACTCTTTGCAAAATTTACTTTCAGGCCCGAAACCAACTCAAAGCTTCTCAATATTGATTTGATGCTCCAAATACTCTTGTCTTTTCCATCACAAAAAAAGATTGTGTCATCCGCAAACTGTAATAATGAAACCGAGAGTTGTTCACTTACCTGGAAACCTTTTAGGCAATTAGATTCTTCACCCTTGCGAACTAAACCCGCCAAACCTTCCGCCGCCACAAGAAACAAAAAAGGGGATAAAGGGTCACCTTGCTTTAAACCTTTTTGGGCCACAAACTCTCCCGATGGACTACCATTCACCAAGACCGCAATAGAGTTAGACGAGATACATACCTTCATCCATCTCCTCCACCTCTCATTGAACCCCAGTCTCCCCAGCATATAATCAAGATACGTCCAATTAACAGAATCGTATGCCTTCGCGAAATCAGCCTTCAACACCAATCCCTCTTTATTCCGTTTTGCCATATCAAGGATTTCGTTCACCACTACCACACCGTCCAAGATGTTGCGTCCCGCTAAGAAGGCATTCTGGCAATCCGAAATCACAGTCTTCATAACTTTTTCATCCTTCCCGCCAACACCTTTGCCAAAATCTTGTACAAGCTACCAATAAGTGCTATGGGCCTATACTCCGTCAGCCCTTGAGGGTTTTTAACTTTCGGAATAAGTGTCAAAAATGAAGCACTTATTGCTTTTGGTAGTTTCGCCTTCCTCTAGAACTCATCAATAAACTTCATAACCTCCGGATTCACAATTTCCCAGCAACTCTTGAAGAAATTGAGATTGAAACCATCCGGCCCCGGGCATTTGTTGTCGTCGCATTCCCACACAATCTCTTTGACTTCATCGATGGTTATAGGTGCTGTGAGAAAATCATTATCCTCCCTTGTTATTTGTTTAAAAGAGATACCATCCAGTTTCGGCCTTGCAAATGATTCTTCTTTGTAGCTCTTCTCAAAATGTTCCTTTACCGCTAGCTTTATACCATCCACATCGTCCACCAATTCCTCATTCACCTTCAATTTCAGGATTTGTGTTCTTTGCCGGTTCCCCCTTACACAAGAATGGAAGAATCTACTGTTAGCGTCCCCCTCAGCCAACCACCTTACCCTTGACTTTTGGGCCAAAAGGCTTTCCTTGGCATGGAGTTCATTCCAGAATTGGGTACTAAGAGCTTTCCTTTGTGTTTCATTAGAGAGCCCACCCCGAGTAGCCGCTTCTTCCAATTCGTTCAGATCTTGCACAATCTTCTCAATCTGTAACTCTTTGATACCGAATACCTCACGATTCCATCCTCTCAATTTATCTCTCAACCATTTGAGTTTTTCTTTAACAACATAGTCGCCTCTCCCCCTCACTACACATGAGTCCTAGACCTCCTTCACAAACTGCACGAAATCTGCATGCTCCATCCAACAGTTATTGAATTTAAAAGGCTTCGGTCCCCAGTTCGATGAAGAGCTCAACAGCCATATCGGGCAATGGTCATAGATGTCTTGAGCTCCAACTCACTGCGCAGAAATGTTCCATCTTGCCACCAATCCACCAGACACCAATATTCTGTCAATACGGCTAGCTCTCCCATTTGAGCCAAAACAAGTAAATTTCTTGCCAAGGGCTGGCACGTCAATCAAACCCATATCCTCCATGAAAGCCGAAAATTCCCTCATCTCTGTAGCGCTAAAACTGGCTGAGCCCCCAGATCTTTCCTCTTGTGACATAATTGCATTAAAATCTCCTGCTATACACCAATCACCCACAACAAATTCCCCTTGCAACTTCCTTAAGCTATCCCATAAGCGCCGTTTTCCTACCATATTGCATTCTGAATACACATTCACTAAGTAACATATTCTGCCCTCTGACAGTGCTCCCACCCCCACAAAGTGCTCTCCGGTGAAAGAAAACTGTACATCCATACATCCTTCCTTCCATACACATAGAAGTCCCCCTGATTGTCCATTAGCGTCCTTACTAACCCATTCAAAGTTAGGATTGGGCCAAATGCTTCCTATCATTCTTCTTGTTAAGTTGCTGCAGTTTGTCTCTTGGAGCATCCAACAGTCAAAATCACCTACAGTAATAAGTTTCTTAAGGTGTCGTCGTTTGGCAGCACCTCCCCACCCTCGCATGTTTATGTCCATAAAATCATTGAGAAGAATTGTTTTTCCCCTTCTTTGATATCGCACCCTGGTCACGATGCTCCAAAGCCAATATCTTGTTTCTATATTCATTGTCTAAAGCCCCACCTGTTACCCCTAAAGCCTCTTTTGCGATGCACCATATCTTCGACGCCAACTGAATCTCATATTCGCCCAAATTCCTTTCGTTCCCATTTCGGATTTCCGTGTCCCCTATTGACCTTGTTCCAATCGAAGCCTCCGCCAAGCCCTCATTCGTAGAGAATGAGAGGTGGGCCCCAGGGATGTTGCGCACTACACCCCCGGCGTTTTCAGAGGAAAATGACTTCGATAGGCTAAAAGACGGGATCAACTTTCTACCATTTTCTTTAACAATCCCAATTGTGACACCCATCCCACCACCATCTTGTTTGCTCTTCTTCCCTTCTTTTTTGTTTTTCCCCCTCTTCCTACTATTTCCCTTGATTGCTTTTGTGTTTCCGGTATCCTGACATTCCAAAGACCATTTTTCTTTATTAACTACACTAGGCCCACACTCCAATGGGCATGATGTAGTTTCAATTAAGATTCCCCCATTCTTCGGTCCCCGTTCATCCAACCATTCCTCCACTACCTCACAACTTTTCCCGTCTACCTCTGGTACCCCCATATCTTCAAAACCCATCAGCACTGATTTTTGATTGATCCCATAAGACATACCTCCCCCATGCGCCGGTCCACTGATTGAGCCTTCATCATGCCTATTATTTTCCATGTTTTATCAGAGTAATTTGCATGTCACTAATGATGTTGAGCAATCCACAAACAATGACTTTAAAAAAAATGAGGGAAACGTGTATTACAACTTACCGTACAAATAGTTTTAATAGATATATATTGCTTTCTTCATTCTTTATTTCCGGTTTACTCAGAGCTTGGTTCAAATCCCCACTAATCCCACTGGGGTGAGGTAAATGTAATTCCCTCGTAAGTGCTCAAAGAGCTCGAAGATTTTCCATGCCTTGGACTAGGGTGTCATCCCCTCACCCTAAAATTTCTGTAACCAAAAAGACCTGTTTGGCTCAAATTATTTTCAATGCACAATTGATAATCATGAAAATCAAGGCATCAAAACCACAGATACTAAAAGCTCGTCATGTGTAGATTTTGCTCAACACGTATTTTCACTGGGATTTTGGATCCCCAAAATCCAAAACAAACATATTCAAGTAGTGTATTGTTTCATTAAAACATACTACCTCTGATCCACTTTATAAGAAACGGTGCAGTTTTTGGTTCATTGAACAACTGACGTATTTGGTATGTCAGTTATTCAATAAACCAAAAACTTCACGGTCTCTTATAAAGTGGAGGTAGTATTTTCTTTCCTTGTAGTCAAGTTTTTGTCCCTGGTTTCTGTATTAAGTTTATGGAAAAATGCCATTCAAATATGTGTTTTTGGGACAGATTTAAATATTTACTTAGCATTTACAGGAATTTGTTTCTATAAAGCCAATTACATAAAATGATGAATACACACTGTTTTGTTTTGCAGGATGTAGCTGAAGAGGTTAAGCAGATACATAATGTTATGGGAGGTGGTGTAGATGTTACCTTTGATTGTGCTGGTTTTAACAAAACAATGTCTACAGCACTAACTGCTACTCAACCTGGTGGCAAAGTTTGCCTTGTGGGAATGGGTCATTCTGAAATGACTGTCCCACTCACCCCAGCTGCTGCAAGGTATGAAACTTTTGTGTAAGTGTGTATCAAATTCTTAATAGGTTAACAGTACCCTTGGTAGGAAATTCATAAAATGAACTAGTGTTATTAAACTCAGATTGGACCGGATGATCTTGCCGCTTTGGATGAGTAATTGGACCAGCTATGCATGTGACCTGGTATGACCCAGCTGGTCGGACCGAGGGTTGGACCAGTGACTTGATGGGTTCAAGCAAATTTTTAGTTTTCTATCATGCTGTTCAACTAGTGACTCACCAGTCCGACCAGTGACCCACGGACCTAGTGTCTTGACCAATGATCAGTCTGGATTTAATAACACTCAAATGAACTCCAAAAGGACCCACAAATTTAATTAAAAACATTAAGAAAGAGAAACGTAATAATCAAACATACTTAGCAGGAAACACCAGTGACACCTGATTAACGTAGTTCAAAATCGTTATTAATGAGTTATCAAGATACAAATTGTATCCATTGATCACATCCAAAACATTATAAATGTGATCAATAGTATGCAAGTTCATGGTTAATTCAGTTCAATTGATAGTTAATGAGTTATGTTATATACTCATTAACCGTACATTGTACTTCATTAATCACGATTTTGAACTGCATTGAATCAGTATTGCAGGTGTTGGAAACTTCAAATATACAAATATCACAATTGATTAGGAGAAGCATATAAGAATGCATGTCATGAGTTGTGTTATTTTTCTTCACATACTTAGCAGGGAACACCAGTGACACCTGATTAACGTAGTTCAAAATCGTTATTAATGAGTTATCAAGATACAAATTGTATCCATTGATCACATCCAAAACATTATAAATGTGATCAATAGTATGCAAGTTCATGGTTAATTCAGTTCAATTGATAGTTAATGAGTTATGTTATATACTCATTAACCGTACATTGTACTTCATTAATCACGATTTTGAACTGCATTGAATCAGTATTGCAGGTGTTGGAAACTTCAAATATACAAATATCACAATTGATTAGGAGAAGAAGCGTATAAGAATGCATGTCATGAGTTGTGTTATTTTTCTTCTTTCATATGCATTGTTTTAGTAATCATGGATTGTGACACAAAATACAGGGAAGTTGATGTGATTGGCATTTTTCGCTATAAGAACACATGGCCTCTTTGTCTTGAGTTTATAAGGAGTGGCAAAATCGATGTAAAACCTCTCATAACTCATAGGTTTGGATTCTCACAAAAGGAAATTGAAGAAGCCTTTGAAACAAGTGCTCGTGGTGGTAATGCTATTAAGGTCATGTTCAATCTCTAGTTACTAAGATGAGACTTTTACAAATTTATATAAACTGTCTTGTTTTGAACAAAGTATATGTATACTTGCATTCTCATGCGCTTGTTAAATACCTAACTATTTGTTATTCTGGTTGTGAATGAAATGGCTTCAATAAGAACTAGTAAAAAAATGAGTTGTTAATAGAAATTGAAGCATTATGGATCCATTGCTCATTTATTGAAACCTTTTGTTTGAGTTACAAATGATTAAATGCTGTTAAGCATCACTTACAGCTTCCAACAAACTTTACCTGTTTATTAGCAGTTACTAACAACATTCAGCTAACTAACTATTTCTCATTCTACAAGTGCTAATACTTGAATTATACTTACAACACTCTTCCTTAATAGGTATCTAATTGGTACTACACCAATCAGCATCAGAATATCTTCATCGCCTTCTTTGGAAACAGAATGCCTTAATCTATTGTTCCTTGCAGATACCTCAACATCCTTTTACCAGCTATTAGATGAGACATTTTGGGTGCCTCCATAAGCATATTGATTATTCCAACACCATAGCTAATGTTCGGTCTGTTGTGAGTCTTGTGACATAGATACCTCAAACAACCCACAATTTGCTTGAACATGGTTGCATCAACTAGTCTCTCATCAGCACACTTTTCTAACTTCACATTAGCATCTACTTGAGTAGTGGATTGATTGCAGCCTGCCATCTTAAATCACTTTACCATTCCTTAACATACTTTCTTTGATGCATCAATAAGCTCTTCTCTGTTTCCATGAATTCCTTATCTAGGAATTATGTTAGCTTTCCAAAATCTGTCATTTCAAACTTAGTTTTCATAACTAATTTGAACTCTTCAATCTCCTTTGGATTACCTCTAGTAATTAATACATCATCCACATAGAGGCACAATAAACACCCTGCTCAACATAGCACTTGTGAAACCCAACTTGAACCAAGAAAGCATTGATTCTCTTATTCCAATCTCTTGGAGTTTGCTCGAAGCCATAAAGTGCTTTCTATAATATGAACACCATTCCTTCCTTTCCCTTTTCCTTGAATCCTAGTGGTTGGACTACACAAACCTCTTCCTCAAATGGACAATTCAAAAATACTGATTTGACATTCAATTGATACAATATACAACCTCTTGAAGCAATGACAAAAGCCAAGAAAGCAAGCCATAAGAAGCATGATCGAAACAACAATAAAGAATACCATCTTAAGTGTCAAAAAAGGTAAAGTAAAGAAGGGTCGGTATTAAGAAGAGTCAACTTCAGAAGACTCAAGTTAAGAAGAGTCAACTTCAGAAA
This sequence comes from Astragalus membranaceus, assembly GCA_039519185.1. Lineage (NCBI taxonomy): Eukaryota > Viridiplantae > Streptophyta > Magnoliopsida > Fabales > Fabaceae > Astragalus > Astragalus membranaceus. The sequence goes on from CM076853.1 coordinate 26,190,106, forward strand.
ACTGATGTTTAGAAGAGTCAACTTCAGTCTTTGCGTAGTGATAATCCCCGTGAGTATTTGTCCCACCAATTTCAGAAAGTTATGGCGTCTAATAATGGCATTCTTCACCAAACTTCCTGTGCTCACACACCTCAACAAAATGGGGTCGCCGAACTCAAGAATCGACACCTTATTGAAACCACTCGGACACAATAAAGTCTCGTCTCGGTTTTGGAGGGATGTTGTTTTATCGTCATGTTATCTGATAATTCGCATGTCCTCTTTTGTCCTTGATGAAGAAATACCTCATTCAGTCCTTTTTCCTAATACTCCTTTACACCCACTTAAGTCACGTGTCTTCAGGTCCACCTGTTTTATCCACAACCTATCCCCGAGTCTTCACAAACTTTCAGCTCATTCCCTCAAGTGTGTCTTTCTTGGTTATCATTTGTCCAAAAAAAGGCTATCGTTGTTATTCTCCTACTCTTCAATGTTACCTTATTTTGGCTGATTTCACCTTTTTCGAGTCTTTCTCATACTTTCAGTCCAACCACTTGCCCGTTGAGCATCTTTATAAAGTCATCCCTCTACCTCCTGTGATTGGTCCTCTTGAGACACACTTGAGACCCCTCTGGTCCCCCCGCTGCACGACAACTACAAACATGTCATCGTCGCCAGCAACCCTCTATGGTACATGTCCCTGTCTCTGTTTCTCCTCCTGAGGCCATGCCAGACTCTCCACTAATGCCATCTCCTTTACCGACTCTGGCCCTGCCACCTGAACATGACCTCCTCATTGCTCTTCGTAAAGGTATACGGTCTACTAGAAACTGATCCCCTCATTATGTTACTTTGAGTTATCATTGTCTCTCTCCATTACATTACATTTGTCTTTCTTCTTTGTCTTCCGTATCTATTCCAAAATCTACATGTGAAGCTTTATCCCGCCCAGAATGAAGGCAAGCACCGGTTGACGAGATGTGTGCTCTTCAGCGTAGTGGTACTTGGGAATTGGTTCCTCTAACATTTTGTGTTGCAAGATAAAATATCTGCTTGCATTACCCCAATTGTGTCAAACACTGTAGAATTTATTGTCGGCCTTTGTATATTCCCGGCCTAATTCATGATTGAAATGTTTTGGATTCCAATTTATCTGACGCCAGAATAGAATACCCAATTGTCCCTTATATACATTAAACTAAGACAACTTATTCCAACACAAATTAAATGAAACTCACAACTTTTGAACCATACATAACTAGAAGAAGAAAAAAAAACAAATGAGAATATCAAAGTTTATGCATTTACATAAGCCAAAGACATGCAAATCCAATTTATTTGAGTTACAAAATGTTGGAAGAAGGCAACATACGAATCCAACTTTTTTTTTTCTGTTAAAAAAGAAAATAAATTCAAACATACAATGAGCACAACATTGTAGTTAAATTGTTTTAAGATGCAATGATCAATTTCCTTCTTCATGTGTCCGCTTTTGGGAAAGAAAAAGTGTTAGTGTTGTTGGCATATTGCTACCCAAATATCCTTGGCCGGTGTGTGTATGGAGAGACATTGTTTGGGAGAGGTCAGCTCCTTAAATAGAAGTCCAGTACCTCGAATGATTAGTCTCCCCAATCGCCGGAGAGGATACCTTGGGAAACCAAAAATATTGCTACCCAAATTAATGCCTTCAAATCAAGTATTAAAAATGATAAAATTGATCATAGGCATAAACTGTTCTACAATGCAAATGATAGGATAAGAGCAAGTGAAAGAGTACCAATCAAGTACAACCCATGAGGCTTTACACTCTTTGGCTTTTGTGGCTATTGAATCCATCGACACATAGAATAACTTACACTTTGTAGTGCACCATGGATGACACAATAGTTACAAACTAAACCAACCCAATTTTAAGCTAAGTGGTAGAGAATTAGAAGTTAAGGGTTACATACCTGCATCAGATTATTAGCTATGGATAACCGTTGCATCTTATGGACTTATGCACAATTAGTTTGGCAGGAGCTATTCTTCATTGTGCCTCTTAGCCTGAAAGTCATTCTAATGCAAATGGATGTGAGAAAGATCTCACACGTTCAAAATACTCAAAAAGAATAAGACAAATCCGCTGAACAAAAAAGGAAAATACACCTCTAAAAAGCAACTTGCACATCTCTCTTCCTTGGGTATGTTTGGGAAGGGAGTTTTGGGAGGGGAAGTGAGGGGAGGGCTTGAAAAAGATTTGTCTATATTTTAATATATATTTGAGATTTAAAAAAAATAAAAGAATCACTTGATAGATAACAATATAACAATTTTAATAACACTTCATTTATATTTGAAGCCATTTTATAGTCTTCTCAATTTAGAATTGAAACATATGCACTCCCCTCCCAAAACCCCCTCCCAAACATACCATATGACTATTATAACTGAGATTACTTTAAACTATTAGCATTAAATAAATTACTATGTAGTGTAGTACTACTATAGCAATATGTTGGGAGTTGAGTAATCTCGGTTTTCGCGGTACAATATGAAGTGGTAGTAACTCGTTTACAGTGAACTATTAAAACTTGCAATGGAAATTGTATTGGTTCGTTCTACAATTAAAGCGTGCATTAGTAATAGTAGAAGGTAGTTGTGTAATAACGGCAAGTTTGACAAACTATTATTATGAACAAAATTAAAATGACCAAACTACCCTCTGTTTTGGCAGATTTTTTTCCCACCTAAATGACTATTTTGTGACGGACTCCATATTCTATTTTTATATATAAAAGATTATTGTAGATATTGTTTATTGATTCTCTTAAAGTCTATATATAATAGAAACCCCGTAGTGTAATTCAATCACTCGATATTCCACGTCTCTTTCTCTTTTTACTCTTAACATTTATCATGGTGGAAAAAAGACAATAATAGAAACTACACAAGGCACATCCTGGTTACTTGCAAATGACAAGTGACTAATTAAAATTTATTTATTATTAGTGTATATATATATATATATATATATATATATAGATGCATTAGTGGGAGTTGTAATGAATGCTAAACAATGTTGCGATTTGGAAAATGTTACAAATCTTAATCATAATTAGTACAGCTTTGTGCAAAGGATACCACTTTCACTTAACAACAAAACCACAGCTCAAATTCTAAAAAGACTATTTCCGCAAAATATAAATTACACACGAGTTTCAATCCTCACAAGTACTTGTGGGACAAGTTATGAGAGAGTGACACAAACAAAAAGATAATAACATTTATTGCATTTATTATTATATTGTATGTCACTCACTCGTAACTTGTCCCACAAGTACTTGTGAGGATCCAAACTCATTACACACACTCCCTTTGGCTCATTTTTTTCCACTTGCTAATTCCAACCTCACCCTAAATTTCCTTCTTGTAGATAAAAATTACAAAAAGGAAGATCACAAAAAACTACTAAAACAAATTTAATGGAATAATACATTATAAGTGTCACTTTATTGGATGTTATTAGCTGCTGCTGCCTCAGTTATCCAATTCCACACTCTAACTTGACCAGTTCCATCACCAGTGAAGAATATGCCACTGGGACCTATCTGAATAGCTCTTACCTCTTGTTTTGTGAAAATCTTTCCTCTCTCTGCAAATCTGAACAAAAAATTAACATAAAAAGTTAAGAATGAGTTCCCAACTGTTGAGTAACAGAGATATAAAAAACAATGTCAACTGATATTAAAGTGAGAAATTAGAAACTGTCAGAGTCTGGGATTAATGTGAATTTTCATAATAAGAATTTTTTTACAACTTCTTTCTTAATGCAGAGTGGAACTCTCTTCATCTCATGTTCACTTTTCAAAGGGCCAAAAGTGACTTTTATTTCCCAACCAATATGCTACAAGTGGGCCGTTACCATTTTGCACAATAAACCAAGCTTATATTGCACTCCCTCTGATCCTACTTTTTTAGGTTCATCAAGTAACTGATGTATCTGATCTATAATACAGACAGATATATTATTTATTCAATGAACCTAAAACTGCAAATTTTTCTTATAAATAGGACCAGCGGGAGTATATTGTATTGTATAACATACAAATGAACCACAAATCAGACTTTCTGGCATAAAGTTAAAGCTCTCATGGGTAAAATAAATAATGACATAAGACAAGAGCATAAATACAAGTCAACTACTTACGATGGCAGATCATAGAGGCGAACGGTGTTATCATTGCAAGAGCACAGCAATATAGGCTTGCCTTGTGAATCATGCATCCCACAGAGGGTTAGTATACCCTACAGGTTGATCGTAACATCATCAGAAACACAATTAAAGATACCTCGCATTATAACAAATCCCTAGCCACATTTCATGTACAACAAACTACTGTTATGTATGATTGAGCAAAAAAAATTACTGTTAAGTATATCTAAATAATATAAAACAATGCAAACATTTTGATGATATAAGCCATTCTGATCAGAAACTAGATGAAGAATGTTTATATAATTTTTAAAACATGTACAGGTGGTGATATAAGTTTATCTCAAAAGGATAGGTGCTGGATCATTTTGATGGAAGAGGTAAATTCGCTACAATTATGAAATTATGAAATGTAAACATTTCAAATGGAGCAAGCAACACCATAACAGAAGATAACAGAAGACCAACTATGCACGGGAAAAAAATTCAGACGTACATGTTCTTCATTGTGGGTATATGTCACTTCCAAGTTTCCACTTTCAGTAGCAAACCACACCTGCAAAAATCAAAACAATCAAGCCAACAAAAGCAAATAATTGCAAAAACATTCTTATCAGGAAATTCATGAGAAACTAACCTTCACGGTTTTGTCCAAAGAACAAGATAAAAGGAACTGATCCCAGCAAAGAACAGACATCACAACAGATGTGTGTTCTGTTAGTGTCTGTAAACACTGCAAGGTTTCAAGGTTCCAGACCTGAAAAAGAGACAACCAGTTGGAAGAAATGAATCAGATCAACAAACAAACCAAAGCCTACTACAACATTGCGTAGAAAGAACCTAAAGGGAAATTTTATTGCGGAGAGTTGAAGTAAACTTACTTTGATTGTATTATCCATTGAACCAGAATAAAGTCTATTAGCTCCAATAACTAATGAAACAACACCACGAGAATGACCTTTAAGTGCTGCAGCTGGCTCAAAACAGTTGGCAACTACATTAAACCTCCATACCAATATAGATCCATCCTGCAAAAGAAGTATTTCACTTGAGATTTAAAAATTAACATGGTATTCCAATTTCATATAGATGGTTGTTTTTTATCTTATTTTTTCATGTTTGAAACTTAAAATTAAAATAGGCTCGCAAACATGTTTGGTTGAGTTTTAAAAAGAAATCGTAAGTACCTAGGAGCATAAATTTACAAGACTATGGGGGTTGGAAGGTTTAACTTGGTTGCCCTAGTAGTTAGTTCTTACTTCTTAGTACTTATATAAAGTGTTAGGCCTACTATTAATGTTAGGCCCATTATTAATGTGAGGGCAGAATGTTTAACATAAGGTTCTCGATCCACTAATATTAGCCATTCAGCAATGGTGACAACTTTAAAAAGTGCAGAACAGCAAGATTACAGAACCAAACACCCAATAATACAATCAGCAGAAGCGCAATAAGGAACCCAGAACAGTAATCAACCAGAACACAACCAGAAATTCAGAGTTATGATGGGACAAGCAACCACGAAGGACAAGAAAAGCATCATCATTTTGTGGAAACCGCAAATCAAATACAGAACACAGCTTCAATAGATTAGCCTTTGGGCAAAAAGACAGGTAACAAAACCACCAAGGCAGTAACAGAACATCACACTGAACTCCAATCAACTTACAGATAAAAACAATAAGGACAAGGATGAAAGCAAGAGACGTGCAACAGAAGAAAAAACAAAGGTTACAGCATTGGAACGTTGCAGAAAATGAACAAGGATGATATGTCACTTTGTTTTTGCATTTTAGTACTGAGCCTTGCCTTGTGTTTCATGCAATAACCACCGCATTTGTAGCAGGAATTACAATTCCATGCAAACACATTAAATTGCTCGCAAATCACAAACTCAAGCAAATTTGACCCCTCTAACCACATCTAGCCAAGTAGAAACGAGTTTTAAAGCGAGTCAACTCAATTTCTATATGGGGAACTGCAAGCTCAAAGATTCTACAGGTTTACGCAAGAGGTTGACAACAATGAATGTGAGACTTAAGGAATCAGTCTACCTGTGATCAAGGAGAAAGAAGAGATTACCTGTGTACCAGCAAAGAGCATATCACTATTCACAACAAGTGCATAAACTTGACCAACAGGACCATCTAGACTTAGTTCCATCGAATTTTGTGTGTTCCAGGCCTGAAACACCAGTGTCGTCAACGAAACAAGTTATCAGTCATGATACTACGAGTGGCAGAATTAACATATCTTAGTAAAACCATCCACTAAATTAGAGTTGATGTACTTGAAGTAATAATAATTAACACAGTACAGATGAGACAAAACAAAACAAATGGCTATTTGTGCTCTTTCTTACCTTAACAAAATTGGGTATGCCAACAAAAACCCAAGGACCTTCATTGATCATACAACCTACTTCACCGCCAAGAGTGATCACAGCCATACACTGCATAGAATCATACACAAAAAAACAATCAATTTGACTTTCTGTAGTTCTTTTGCATGAGCTCAAAAGGAATCAATGCAAAGTTTTTTAAAAAAACGAAATTGTTCACTGCTGACTCTGAAATTGAAAACACATAGAAATTGGTATAAATTAAAATCATATTACAAATATATTCATGTTACACTAAGAATTTCCTTGTTTCATTGAAATTTAAAATAGAGAAAAGTGTCTGATGCCGATCACCAGGTATAAAATATGCCAGGAAGTTTACTACAAACATTAACATAAGCACAAGATCATGAGCAACAAGAATTGGAATTGGAATTGGAAAGGGAATCGGTAAAGTTATGGTCAAACATCCAGAGCTTCTATTTCACCAGAGACTTTACTTTATTTTTGGAGAGCCATATACATTTGCTTATATAATTTTAAAATTCAAGTATTATAATGATTTGATCAGGAACCACAATAACTAAGTGGCAAATACAAGTTATACAACTATATCATTCAACCAAGCTTCAAACAGCAGTTTGGTGACATTGGAGGAAGACATGATTCACCTAGTCCAAACAAAGAAATCCCAAATTTGAAGGTAAAAGAAACTCACTCCTTTTCCAATTTCGACCTATAAAAATCATCAAGCTTAACATTCCGAAACAAATTGTCCGTATACTTAATATTGAAAAAAAACTGCTACTGAGAAACAAAAGAAACCAAAAATAAATAGTAACAACCTTTCCAGACTGGCAGTCCCAAACTCTTACGGTCTCATCAGTACTTCCAGTATAAAGCTTATCCGAACCAGAGGGCATAGCAATCCCACTCACAACCTGTTCATTCAACAAAACCACAACTCATCCCATCAACTCCTATTTTCCAAAAATGCAATCATAAACATAATTACGGGTCTTGCTAACGAGCATCCTAAAAACACAGGTTAACAAATCAAGAACTACATAATATTTAATGAAAAGGCACAGCATTCTCTACACAAATAACTTGAATGAAACAATACTTTTCATTAAAAAAGTTCGCTTCTATTCTTTAACCAATGCCAACACTAGTTAGCATTTTCCCTTCATAAAAATTTTACAATGAATCCTATACATAGCAACATATTTACCATTCAAAACATAATCAAAAATTACAAATACACCCACACACAAATATGGATGTGACTGTGTATCATAAAATTCAATATAAACATGCTGCAACTTGCAATAAATAAGCTTCACTATTATCAAGTAGAATCTAGAATACAACAACATAATAATTCTATATACCAAAGCCTTTTCATTTACCTTCGTATGCCCTTCAAGCTGTGTCAACAAAGTAAAGCCATCACCTAAACTCCAAGAATGAAGAAACTTACACCTTTCTCCATAACCACAATTCCCTTGAACCCAATAATTACAAACTCTATCAGCCTTCACAACCACTCCCCTACCACCACCACCAACTCCCCCACCTCTACCGCCACGACCACCACCACGCCCTGGTCCCCACGTATTAAAACTAGGGCCTCGTCTCCCAGAACCCGAGAAACTTGAATTATCAACAGACCCATGAGGTCTCTTTGATGAGGTGCCATTAGAAGAAGGTACCTCACTATGTAGAAACGCACAAGGATGACGATTGCACTTTCCAGCTTGCCAATGAAAACACACTTTTTGATTCTTCGAATCGCCAGTGGGCCCACCGAGACGGTTATACACGCGCTTGTTGCCCCCGTCTAAGTCCATAGATATAGTTCGTTGAAAATTGCGATCTTATCTTTTAAATTGGATTGGGAATTGTAAATTGGAGCAAGCAAGAATCTATCTTTGGCTTCGATTTGATGAATCTATCTTTGATTACTGAAAGGAAGGGTTCGAGAAATTGAATTGGAATACCGAATCGACCATACGCGAGGGATCGAGATCGTGCTGGGAGGAATAGGAGGAAGAAGATAGTGTAGTGAGATCATTAAGTGGAGAGCGAAATTGAACTTGTTGGGAAAACCCTAATTGTTGAAATTAGGGTTCGAAGTAAGGAAAAAGAACCCTAATTTTTCTTTTGAACGTTTCAGTTCTTCTGGGAGTGAGCGATGGTGGAGGTGTGTGGTGTGATTTGCAGTAGAAATTAGAGAGCTTCTAAGGGAAAATACGAAACTACCCTGAATAAAAGCGTAAAGTTAACGACACTAGGAAAGGTTTACCAAAAAAAAAACGACACTAGGAAATTACAAAGCAGTCCTGAGCTGTATAGTGTATTAGTGTTACCCTCTCACACGTTTTTTATTTTGGCAAAGAAACATTTATGATCACAACTTTTTCATTACTCAATTTTTTGGGGGAGTTATGATCATAAATTTAACACTTCACTTTTAAATACAGTTAATTAAAAGTTATTGTAATTGTAAAAAATAAAATAAAAATTATAATATATTAAATATTGATGGTGCATAAAAAGTTGGGTTAAATATATTTTAAGTCCCTATAAAATTTGGATTTTTTGTTGTTACTCCCTGAAAAAAAAATTCATCAACTTTTGGTCTCAATAAAATTTGGGTTTTTTACTTTTAGTCCCCAATGACTTGTAATAACACTTCATGATTTTTTAATAGTACTCTTTTAACCTTTTATAAGTGCTATTAGAAGTCATGAGTGACTAAAAGCAAAAAAGCCCAAATTTTATAGGAACCAAAAACATATTAACTCTAAAAAGTTTTACATAGACTACACCCATATTTGAATATGAAGTAACTTTATTATATTTCTCTCTAGTCCTAAGTTACTATAAATGACTTTTCTACGTTGTTAGGGATAGCTATTAAATCCAATAAAAATTAAGTTTTTTAAAATAAAGAAAATGAAGTCTCGTTAAAACATTTTTATGCATAATTCGAATAAAAACATCAAGAAAGAAAAGAAAAATAATACTCCCCCAAATTTTTATTGATAAAAAAACAAAATAGACACAAAACATAGAGGACTTAGTCAATACCCACGAAAAACAATAACATAACCAAAAGTAAATAAAAGCAATCCTATTAAAAGAAAATGAGTTGAAAGAATTAATGTTTATAATGACATGCAAAAACGTCACTATAATGACTCCCGTGTAAATTAGGTTGGCACCAAAGTCATTAACAATCATTTGCAGCACATCAAAAGCAAAAAAACGAGTGTTCATTGACAAGCTTCTTTTTGATATTATAATCCAAATGGTTGGTTGTCATCTTACCAATTTTTGCCTCTAGAATTGGTGTGAAGCAACAGCTCTTCATTTGCATAAATCTTGTGAGATAGTCATCGATGGACTCTCCAGGATTTACGTAACATTAAACAAGTATGTCAATCCACGCCCAAGTTTCCTTTAAAGAATTGATCATGGAAACGAGCTTCCTAATTGAGCCCAATTATGAACTAAATTTGGCCTCAATGTCGAAGAATAAGAAAACACATTTTTAATCAAAGAGCTTGGGAAGAAATGCATTTTTCAGTCACTCGTCAGCTTCTAACTCTCTCATTTTAATGGTATATCTTGTGATATGTTCCACAATTGACTCTCCACTATCTTCATAAATTTTAGATAACTTAGAAATTTTAATCCCCCTTAGCAATTCTGCAAATTACCCCCAATCTGGAAACGCGAAAGCAAAATATGGTTTGTTGAATTGACGTATATCAATCTGAGTCAGTTAAGCATCTATTCGGTAGTTTGAGTTAACTTTATTTTCTGTCTGATTGCCTAAAATCTGCTATCAAAGTAATCCTGCTCTAACATTTTGCACTAGGTTGGCTTTCTTTTGCAAGACGTTCACTTAACCGTATTGAAGAGGCTGGTCAAAATTCTCCTCAACTTCCTGTCGTCCCATATGATCAGGCAGACTTGTGTCCAATTATCTGGTCAATATTCGACGCTTGGACCGTTGGCGCATCATTTTGAATTAGCGCCTAGTTATTAACAACAGACATCGCACTCAACGCTTGGTTTAACCTCTTCAATTGAGTCGTCAACTTTGTGCAAGTTTGATTGATGATTTCCATTAATAGTGTTATCGATCATTGCCCTCATTTGTAGGGAAAGACATTCACCATTTCATGGTTGTTGTCGTTGAATTGTTGCCTTATCGACACCATGGTAAACGTCGTTAAGCCTTTGTTATCGAGAGGCATGGCACTACCCATGCTTAGTGAAAGAAAAGCACTAAATAAACATGGGAATTATAAGTATTTCACCCAAAGTGGGCTACGTCTACTCCTCACGCACAATAATAAGTATTTTCACTATTTACCCACCAAATAGTTACCCAACTTTTCAGACCACACTTTGGTCAAAAATTCTTGGTAGTTTTCTTCCTAACTCTACTTACTGAAATTGTAGTTTTTATTGCATAAAACAATAAACTATTACTCTTTAGAAACTCCGGCAAAGTTTAAATAGCAACCACTTAGAGGCTTCTCACCAACACTTAAGCTCCTTATAGTTTGGCTGAAGATATTATGGGTTCTAAATATAAGAATAGATTGTTTGGAAATTGTGAGACTCAGTTATAATAAAAGGCTTCACACTAAATTTAAATAAGCAAGTTAGAGCATACTCAAAATAAATCCCAAAGGATGGTGCACATGTTTTTGAGTATGAATCAAAGGATGCAGGGCTAAATGATAATATTTCTCAGCCACAGGGAGCACTCCCACACTTGGTCCTTTAGTGCCTTGGAGTAGTTATACAAGCTTTCCTTCCAATATGATTGTTGGAAATTGCTGTTAGTAGGTATTAGAGAAATAATTTGCTAGTAGTAGTAAGTGTCCTATAGATGACCATTTTACTTTTAACATTTCTCGTTTGTATCACTTTTTACTTTCATCAATATAAGAGTCATTTGAAGCTTTTTCTCTCTTATTTTTCATGCATGCCATGTTCTTCAATATGTACCATTGTTGCAGAACAAGTTTTCCTTCCGGTACGACAAGTTTTGTACTATTCTGCAACTATTGTCGTGACTTGTACTTCACAATAGAGTTAACTTCTCACGATTTGTCGATGAAACTTCTCTTGATTATGATGTCTTGGGATTCAAATGACAGAATATTCATTAATTCATGTTGTTTTTGGCTTTGCATTTATTTTCCTTAATAAATCTACTAGTTATAGGAGGGTGGCATGAGTCGCTTTACTTTCCTGGGTCTTCTCATATTGAGAAGCTGCATTCTCATCCTGAGAAGATTTACCATGCAGAATTGCTTTGGAACTTGTTATCTTCTCATTTTATATTTTGTATTCTCTTGTCTTAACCCTTTTTCAATTATATATGTGAGGCAACTTGATACATGTTCTCATTGTCATAAGGTGTCTTTTGTCTTTTCATGTATTGTAGGGAATGAAACCTTCTCTTTTAAATAAACTCCAGTAGAGAAGTTCAATCAATAAGATTGTCTAACTTAAATCCTATAGTGAAGTTTGTTTACATCATAACATTATATTTTTAGGGAATTAATTGCCTCAACAATATATTCCATTGATAATTTGTTATAATGTATTCTTACATATTTCGTTGTTTCCAATTTCTTTTTTTATTAATGAATTTTAGGGGGAGTACCTTTTTTTTTTTTACCTTTTTGATGTTTTTCTCTAAGAAGGATTTTGCATCAGAAGATTTTAGCGTGACTTGTTTCCTTGTTTTGCCAAAAAATACGTATTCTTACATGTGATACTTTTGGAGTTTCAAGAGTAATAGTTTTAATTTTTTCACAATCAATAACGCATTTTCATTGACCAAATAGACTTCATTTCTCCATGTAAAATTGAAAATCGACCCCAAAAAATATGCCACATGAAAAAAACTGCTAAAACTCAATCTCCTGATAAAAATATTGACTACTTGATACAAATATTTAAGGGTGTCGATTTTGGCAAGCTTCCATTGAACTAGTAATTAACATTTCTTCTATAATAGGATGGACCGGAATAAAATTTTCATTCTATTGTTGGAAAAGTGGACAAAACGTAATGAGTTATAATTTTTTATTGGCTTAAATATGTTTTTCGTCCCTGCAAATATAGTTGTTTTTCAAATAAGTCTCTGTAAATTAACTTTTTTTAAATAAGTCCCTGCAAATATCAATATTTTCTTTTTTAGTCCTTCTGTTAACTTTGCTGTTACAAAAGGCTGGTCTGTCCAAAATAATCCTACTTGGCCTTGCCACCTAATTTTTATCTTTGTTATTTATTTTAATGTTGCTTATATGGACTGGTTCTTCACCTTCATCATGAAAAATTCACAAGTCTAGAAAACCCTAAAAACCCAAATTCAGAACAGTCACAAATCCAACCAGCTTAAAAGAGAAGGGTTCCGTTCAGAGAGAACAATTGAAGGCATACCCATTGCTGGCTTAATACAATCCAAGTTTCTCAACTGACTCTGAAAAATTGAAGGCAATGAAACCCTGCTGAATGTTGGGCTTGCTCAAATCGTGGCTAATTTCTAAGACAGTGCAACAATCCTCTATGCCAATGGAAGTCGGAAACACTACACTCTCTGGCCTCTTTTATAAGCAAAAAACAAGCAACATTTTTTTGTCTTAAATATAAGCAACTTTTACTATTTATTTACTGCTCTTCCCATAATACCCTCATTAAATTATAATTTTTTTTGATAAGCAAGGTTAGTGGGGGGTGAGGGAAATGTTAGTTTCCGGGATTTGAGCTTGAGATCTCCTTCTTACACTCATTCGGTATCTCTTAACTTAAATTACAATTTGATTTTCCAAGAGCACTTATTTCTCTACACTTTCCCATATACATGCTGCTGAAAAGTGGCCGTTTTTTTAGAAGCTGCTGGAAACTGGAGTAACTTGGAGTTATTGTTTTTTTTTTTAGATAAGCAAATGATTCATTGAAAAAACAGAGCACAAAGCGTGCCCAACCATTACAATGAAAAGGGGAGGGCCTCCTCAAAACCTCCTTTGCCAAAACCCTTTAGGGAAAAAGACTCAGGTAGGAAAAAGAGTACCTCGCACCTAATGTACAACAACGGGACTAAGAAGTCCTAACCCATTGCTTCTCCCCCGACTAAGGTTACAAAGGAACGAAAAATTATGATGAGAGTTCTTACAACATTGCCAAACAGCCCATTGGGCACCGATACCAGTCCGACCAAGTCACCCTGCAGTTCCTTCCCCTCCTTGCCTTGAACCAGGTCCACGCCGAGTCCTTAGATCCCGATATAATACCAGGTACGGAAGCCACCTCCCCTTTGAAAATTACTTTGTTCCTTGCTATCCAAATGTTCCAAATAACCGCCATCCATATAAGATGCGAGACCCCTCTCCGGTTTTTGCCTTTTACTATCTTTCCAAACTCCGTAAATTGAGTAACAATATTCTCCAGATCTCCCATCGGAACCCCCAGCCATGCATAGACGCTCTCCCAAATGGGTTTGACCTTCCAGCATGACAAGAATAAATGTTCCGTTGTTTCTACCTCCCGAAAACATAAGACACACCTTAAATCATTTTGAGATTGAATTATACCTCTCCTATGTAGCTCCACCCGTGTGGCGACTCGACGCAAAATCACCCTCCACGCAAAGATTTGAATTTTGGATGGGACGTCGTTTTTCCAAACCTTTTTGCATGCCAAGGCTGTCTCAGGCAGCAGCTGAACCGATTCTCCTGTAGAGAAGTGTAACAGCATTTCATAGCATTTCTTAACCTTGAATCCCGCCAGCGAGTCCGGGACCCACAGCCAGCTGTCCGTGCACTGCAGTGACAGCTGCACCGGCCGCAGCAGCTGCTTCAAATAATCGGCCGAAGCTCTCAGCTGAGTGTGTTCCAGCAGCAATGTATCGGCCCAGTCCCATTTCCAACACCAGCCCGCGTTCGTCCATTGACCATACTCCTCTACCGTCGCTTCCTTGGACCTGCAGCGGTCAAAAATATCCGGAAATAAATCAGCCAATTTGTCTCTTCCATTCCAAACATCTCTCCAAAACCTTACCTTGTTCCCCTTGCCCAATTTAACTTTCACCAATTCATTAAACCAATCTTCTGGTAAATTAATGTCCTCTCCAAGGAGACATAAGTCCCTCCACCACAGCGATTTTTTCTCCCACCCTCTTCTACTCTCCGCCATATCTGGCCATCTTCCTTTTAAGCCGTATCTCTCCACCAGAACCTCCTTCCAGATGGGGTTACCTTCTTCAACCAATACTCTCCATCTCCATTTAGTCAATAGTGCTACATTGAATACTTCTAAGTTTTTAATTCCCAAACCCCCTTTATCTTTTGGCAAACAAATTGTTTCCCACTTCACCCATGCCAACTTCCTATTATCTTCGTCACCACCCCATAAGAATCTTCTTTGAATCTTAGTTATTTCCGAAATTACCTTCTTTGGTGCTTTGTAGAATGAAAATAAATACAGAGGAAGTGAAGCAAGCACCGAGTTTATAAGCGTAACGCGGCCTCCAATAGATAACTGATTGCTCTTCCAACTGTTCAATCTCGCCTTTATCGAGTCTAGAATTGGTTGCCAAGTGCTCACCCGCCTTGGATTCGCGCCGACCGGAATCCCTAAGAATTTAAAAGGAACGGAACCCACCTTGCAAGCTTAAGAAATGTGATATGCTTTCCAAAGCCCTCCTCTCAGTATTCAAGCCAAATATGCTACTTTTTGCAAAATTTACTCTTAAACCCGAAGCCAGCTCAAAACTTCTCAGTATTGCTTTCCAGCACCAGATGCTCTTATCTCCACCATCACAAAAGAGGATTGTGTCGTCAGCAAATTGCAGGATCTCAATCGATAAAGTACTATTTATACGAAAACCGTTGAGATTGCTCGATTCCACTCCTTTTCTTACCAACCCTGCCAATCTCTCAGCCGCTATCAAAAACAAGAATGGTGCAAGCGGATCCCCTTGTTTCAATCCCTTCTGTGCCGTGAACTCTTCCGTTGGACTCCCATTAACCAAGACTGACATGGAGTTAGATGAGATACACGCGCGCATCCATTTCCTCCACGTTCCCCCAAACCCCAATCTTTCCAACATATAATCCAAATATGCCCAACTTACAGAATCATACGCCTTTTCAAAATCCGCTTTTATCACTACGCACTTCTGCTTCTTTCTCTTAGCCAAATCCATAAGCTCGTTAACTACTACCACTCCATCCAGGATATTTCTTCCGGCGAGGAAGGCGCTTTGACCTTCCGAGATAATCCCTTGCAAGGCCTTTTCAACCTTCCCGCTAACACCTTAGCGAGCATTTTATACAAACAACCAATAAGAGAGATAGGCCTGTACTCCCCAAGACCTTGAGGATTGTTTGTCTTGGGGATAAGTGCAATAAAGGATGCACTTACCGCCTTAGGGAATGTTCCGCACCTGTGGAATTCTTCAAAAAACTTCACGATGTCCGCCCCAATTATATCCCAGCATTCCTTAATGAACTTAAAATTATACCCATCCGGCCCCGGGCTCTTGTTGCCATCACATCCCCATACCACTTCCTTTATTTCTTCCAAAGAGAACGGTTCAATTAACGACTCATTATCCACACCAGAGATTTGTTTAAAGTGTACTCCATCAAGTGTTGGCCTATTAAAATCTTCCTCCTTAAATTTCTCCTCGAAATGGTTTTTCACCGCCCTTTTTACCCCCTCCACCTCTTCTACCCACACCCCATCCACCAATACCTTCAATAGTTGAGTTCTCCTCCGATTCCCTTTTATACATGCATGAAAAAACCGGCTATTAGAATCACCTTCCACTAACCACTTAACTCTCGCTTTCTGAGCAAGCAAGCTTTCTTTGGCATAAAGTTCCTTCCAAAACTTCTCATTTAGTTTGTTTCTTTGTTCGTCGTCAACTCCACCCCCTTCCGATGCGATTCGTTCTACCTCATTCAAGTCCCGAACTATATTGTCTATCTGATAGTCTTTAAACCCAAACACCTCGCGATTCCAGACCTTTAGGTTTTCTTTCAATAATTTCAACTTTTCTTTTAGTACAAACGAGGCATTCCCTTTTAGCTGAAAGGAGTTCCAACAATCTTTGATGAACTGCATAAGATTCTCATGTTCAAGCCAGCAGTTGTTGAACCTAAAGGGCTTGGGTCCCCAATTCAGATCCGATTTAACCAACCAGACAGGGCAGTGGTCTGAGATATCTCTGTCACCTACCCACTGAGCCCTGACATTCAACTTTGTGATCAACCCCTCTGACAACAAGAATCTGTCCAATCTACTAGCCTTTCCATCAGTGGAACAAAAGAGACTCTTTTACTATGCAGTTTTACTTCACTCTCTCTTTCCCTCGCAACTGTAGATCACTTCCACCATTTACACACAAAATATGGATGGACAACAAGAGTCGTTCAATGGTCCCTCATTTGATCTTGGCATTGATGTATCACAAGAGTCCTTCAATGGCCCTTCAATGACCCACCAAGTTCAGCAGTTTGACCTGAACAAAAACCCCCCAATGAAGCTGTGTGCACTAAAGTTGAAGACGCCATGCATGAGTTCTAGTGGAGTGAAGAACTTCGGCATGAAAGTTGTTCAACCATATGAGAGTTACTTTGCTTATGAAGGTGCCCATTTTGCTTCCACTTCAATTTATAGAAAATATCTAACAGGGGAATGAAGTTCTAAATGAAATTTTGGCAAATTTAAATTTTTAGCCAAGCAAAACATGGGGGAGTGAGTTCAACTTTTATTGACAAATGAGAACCCGGCCGTCCCAAAATATTTGGAGGGTTTTTTTTTGTACCCACATCACATAACAATCTACCTCCATCGACCCTGCGAAAAGACGCAATTGCTGTTCACAAAATTTAAAAAACACGAACGTATCCTGATTTCAATTTTTTTGGAAATCGGATTTATGTATCTGTGAGGTAAATCCGATTTCCAAATCGGACTTATGTATCTGAAGTAAATCCGATTTCCACTGAAAATTTTAAAAATTTAAAAGCGGATTTATTTAAGATGGGGTAAATCCGCTTTTAAAAATAACAAAGCGGATTTACCTTAAGTGGGGGTAAATCCGATTTTGTTATTTTTAAAAGCGGATTTACCTTATATGGGGGTATATCCGCTTTTAAATAACAAAACCGGATTTACCTTAATTAATTAATAAATAAATCAGTTAAAAAATTAGATACGAATTTCGACCGTCTTTTGGTTCTATTTAGTGTTTAGTTCGTTAACACGTGACGATGTTGTACGTCGAGCGAATAATTTAGGCTAAAAAATCGGTTCTCGGGCAATCTGCTCAAATTGTAATGAAACCACGGCCATTAAATCCGAAAAAAATCAACGATCAAGACACCTGAAAAAGAGACTTCTTTCAGAATAGGAGACCTCAGAATCCCAAATTCCATCGTTTACTATTTTTTATTAATTTTTTTAATTTTTCATAATTTTCAAAAAATCTAAAAAAATTTGCATAAACTTATTTTGGTTTTAATAGATTTTTAGTGGTGTTTTGATAATTTTTGGATTAGTTTTGACTCTTTAACGGATTTTTAGTAGCATTTTTATAGCCTTTTTTAAAAATTTAAATAAAAAACAATTATTTTTAATAACAAAATCGGATTTACCTTAGGTGGGGTAAATCCGAATTCCTTTTTTTAGGGAAATCGAATTTATCTACCCACTAGGTAAATCCGATTTGAAAAATAACAAAGCGAATGTATCCCCATCTGAGGTAAATCCGCTTTGTTAATTTTTAAGTCGGATTTACCTATTAGGTACCCCCGTTTGAAGTAAATCCGCTTTGTTATTTGAGCAGGGGTATTTTCGGGTATATGGGATGTGATGGGGGTATATGGGATGTGATGGGGGTACAAAAAAAAACCCTATTTGGAGGCCTTGTTCAAATATTAAAAAATGGGCCTTGTTTGAGATTGAGTTAACTCTTCAAGTTTTTTTTCTTAACTTCTCATGTTCAGATTCATACTTTCCAGTCTTAGGAGGTATAGTAGAAAGAAAAAAAATCCAGTAATTTCATTTTCTGGTAGTGATAGGAACGAGGATGAGCAAGAAAATTTTACAACCGTCAGTCGATCAGTTACATTAGTCAAATAGACATACAAATTCTCCCTCTTCCTCTGTAGTACCAAAAGAGAAACCGTTTCAATTTAAAAGGGAAAAAATTAACGAAGTAACGTATGGGGAACAATAGCAAATAGCAAGAAGAATTAAAATGCAAATTGAAACTTGAAAGCCGTAAATAATAGGTTAGAATATATTGACAAATAGATTTAAATCATAGTTATTATTACTACAAGCAATTATTATTATTATTATTATTATTATTATTATTATTATTATTGTTATTATGTTCGAATCTTGTGGCCAGCCAGGTTCCCCGACATAGATTAGTCACCGGCAAAGCCGGTGGAAACTATGCACCAATGACATGGTAATCAAAAAAATTATTATTGTTATTATATCTACAACAATTGAATGAGACAAAAAAAATGGAGGCAAGCCAAATAAAAAGAAACTAGTCTTAACACCCGTGCGATGCACGAGAATCCTTAATTTTGATGTGCTAAATGGATACTACTCTAGACCTATTTTGTTGCCACTCAAAAGCACTAATAAACAGAGATAACATGTAGCAGTTTCCAAAAGATTTGGTAACTAAATCTCATTGGTTACATATTTTGTTAGGAATTATTATTTTTGGTCACCAAACCAATTATTTAGGAACGAATTGTCTGTATTGGACATCTATAATTTTTATGGACTCTATAGTACCTCAAAATACACTGTTTAGCATCTCAATTTACGTGCTGTGTCACGAAATTATTTTTCTTTTCACCAAACAGGTTTTTGAGGGAACGAAATTTGCGTATGTTAATAGTTAAAGTTTTTTTTGGACTCTAAAGTCCCCCAAAGCACTGCTTAGCGTCCCACTTTATGTATTCAAAAACGAACTCCACCTATTCGAACATTTAAATTATTTAATTTTTCAACAAACTCGTTATTGAGGAAAGAACTTAGCGTATTTAAGCATTTAATTTTTTTCCTGGACTATAAACTACCCCAAAACACAATACTTAGCATCGAGCTTTACGTATTTAGTGACTAACTTATTTTTTCTTTTCATCAAACTGATTATTGAGGAACGTACTTCACGTATTTGAACAACTAAATTTTTTATGGACTCTAAAGTACCCTGAAACATACTGCTTAGCATCACATTTCACATATATCATTTAAAAAGTTAGTTTTTTTGTTAATTTTTTATGGCATATAAAGCACCTCAAAACACAATATCGAGCATCACACTTCATGTCTTTCGTCACATATTTTTTTTATTTTTCATTGAAAAAATAAGCAAAGGTCAAATCACATAAAATAGGAAACAATTATTTTGGTGCTATCCGCATATCTAACAATTTTTATGGACTCTAAAGTACGCCAAAATACACTGCTTAGCGTCGAGTTTTACGTGTCGTGTCAGTAAATTATTTTTACTTTTCACCAAATGGACTTTTGAGGGAACGAATTTTGCGTATGTTAACAGTTATTTTTTTCCTAGACTTTAAAGTACCCCAAAACACACTACTTAGTGTCCCACTTTATGTATTCAGAAACGAACTCCACCTATTCGAACATTTAAATTAATGTTTTCACCAAACTGGTTATTGAGGAACAAACTTAGCGTATATAAACATTTAATTTTTTTTCGGACTCTAAAGTACCATAAAATACACTACTTAGCATCATAGTTTAGGTATTTAGCGATGAAATTATTTTTTCTTTTTACCAAACTGGCCATTGAAGAACTTCACGTATTAGAACATTTGAATATTTTCCTAGACTCTAAAGTATTCTGAAACACACTCCTTAGTATTGCACTTTACATATTTTGTTACAAAATTATTAATTTTTTCACCAAACCAGTTATTGAGCAACAACCTTCACATATTTGAACAACTAAATTTTTTTCTAAACTCTAAAGTACCTAAAATACCACTGCTTATCGTCGCACTATACACATGTTGGCACAAAATTATATTTTGTCTTCACCAAACTTGTTTTTGAGGAACCAACTTCGTGTATTTTAACAGTTTTTTGAGACTCTAAAGTACTCCAAAACACACTGCTTAACATTACACTTCATATATTTTGTCACAAAGTTATTATTTTTTTTCACGAAAACAATCTTTGGGAAACGAACTTCGTCTATTTAAACATTTAAAATTTTTGTGAAACTCTAAAATAATAAAAGAGAGAAGAAAAAAATCACCAAACCGTTATTGAGGAATGAACTGCGTGTATTTGAATAGTTTAGTTTTTCTTCTAAACCCTAAAGTATACAAAAACACAGCAATTAGCATCTCACTTTACGTATTATTTAGTCATGAAATTAATTTTTTTTCACCTAACTCGTTATTCTGGAACGAACTTCCCATATTTAAACATCTAAAATTTTATCCAGACTTTAAAGTACCCCAAAATAGACTCCTTAACATCGCACTTTACGCATTTTCTCACGAAATTATTTTTTTCTCCACCAAACTGATTATTGAAGAATGAACTACGCGTATTTGAACAGGTAGATTTTTTTCTGAATCCTAAAATACTTCAAAACACACTTCAAATATGAAAAAGAGAAAAAAATGGTGAAGTTCACACACTTCAAATATTGAAAAGAGAAAGAAAAAGGGTTGCTAAAGGGCAAATATAAAAAAGCAAAAAAAAGCTGGTTGAAGTTTTGACAAAAATATTTGTTTGGTGAAGTTTTGGCGCCTTATTGCCAACTCGCATATAAGATACAGAGAGGGAAGTGCAGAACTATGGTAATGCTATCTAATCCAATAATCAAAGCATCACCATAGTAGAAAACAAAAAATAAAAAAGGAGCGAAATATCAAAAAGCTGGAGAAGCTAAGATGTGATCTTGGGACGTGTGGGTAGAGCTGTCAATTTGGCCCATATGGGCCAGCCCAGCCCCAGCCCCACGTGGCCCTAGGGTCAAAAGGCCCATGGCCAAAAAGCCCACATTTCATAAGCCCACATGGCCCCAAGCCCCAGTGGGCCTGGGCCAGCCCCAAGGCCCTTAATTTTTTGTTTAATTTTGTGGATGGTTGTGATCCATCCAATATATTTTTTAAATCCATTGGATAATTATAAAAATACTTTTTAACAAAAAAAATAAATTTCAGTTTTTCAGTTTTTTTCAAATTCAGAAACTAAATAATATATATATATATATATATATATATGTGTGTGTGTGTGTGTGTGTGTGTGTAAAGAGCCCTCTATAAAGAGCAACAATATATATGCATATTAATACCAAAAACATGTAATAAACTTGCTTGACTTTTATCAACGTAATGGTATTCACATTTGATTGCTAAAATAGAAATACCATTCATATCAGGTCTATTATTTCCCATTCATATCCCTTTGAATCCTCTTCTTTTTTAGAAGGAATTGATGCATACCTTCAAACGGCAGCAATTACAACGTGCGTCCTGTCAATCTTAATCTTTAATAACATACAAAAAATTATCCTCAATATATACTGAATCATTAAAAAAATACTAAAATATATACTGAATCATTATAGAGGGCTCTCCCGCCGCCGTGTGGGTTGCCGGAGCGCCGCCATGAGGTCGCGGAGCGCCGTCGTCCGCCGCTGTGGGCGTTGCCGGAGCGCCGCCTCCGGCCGCCGCGAGGTCGCCGAAGCGCCACCGTGGGGTAGCGGGAACGCTGTCGTGGGGCTGCCGGAGAGCCGCCCGGCATCACCTCCATATTTAAATATAAATATATATTTATATATATATATATTATAACTGTTATATTATATATAACTATATATATATATATATATTATATTTATACATTTACAGATATTACAAATATAAATAAAAAAAATCTGAAGTATAAAAATATATTAAAATGATGTTTAGATGTATTTTTTTACTAATAAAAATATTTTTTTAGTAAAAGATTTTTTATGTTTTAAAAATATAAAGGAGGTGGTGGTGGTGGTGAGTGGGAGATGGTGATGGTGGTGATGGTTGTGGTGAGAGAGAGAATGAGGTGGTGGTGAGAGTGATGGAGAAGAGGAATGGGGTAAAAGAATGAAAGAGAGGTGTAAGTAGTAGGAAAAGAATGATCAAAAAATATTGGGGGCCAACCCACAAAGCCCTGGCCCCAACCCACTAAAAAATTTAAAATGTGGGTTGGGGCTAAAAAAAGCCCTATTAATAAGGGGCTGAAATATTTGGGACTAAATTAGGGGGCCAATGGGGCTGGGCTTAGGGCTTGGGGCCAAATTGACACCTCTACGTGTGGGGCACGAAAACAGATGACGAACCATTTTAACCATCGCGCCACTTAAAGAGTTTAGTCAATTAATTGCACATAAGTGATATATAACGTATTTATACTTTTTTGAGCCCTAAAAAATTTGGATTTGGCTGAGGCCCTATGCGGTAGCACAGCCTGCACAGCCCAATGGCCAGCCCTGATGAAAACGTATTGCAATGGAAGGAGATGAAGAGTTCATCCAATACGGGGGGCAGTAGGTGGGTTTTGCATGGAATGGCTAGACTTTGGAGACAAGAGGTGCATGAAAGAAAGAGAGGAGGAGGTATATAATGAGGTTGGTTGCATGGAATGGCTAGACTTTGGAGACAAGAGGTGGCAAAAAAACGGTATTGGGCCAAAAAAAAAAATTTATTTACCAAAATAACCTAACTTTTAGATTAAATACCAAAGTACCCCACTTTTTAAAACTAGGCCAGAAGTCGCCCCCCACAGAGAAGACTTCTGAACATGAAATTTTAATTTTTTTTCATTTTCAGTTCAGAAGTCGCCCCCCACCAGGGTGACTTCTGAACTGCGTTTTTTAATTTTTTTTAATTATTTGTTTTTAATTTGATAAAAATATAAAAAAATATAATTAAAATACAAAAATTAAATAAAATATTATAAATAATTTAGATAATTGCTATTGTGAAACCAAAATTACTAATTAAATTGAAGGGTCGCAAAGAGATATTACAAGACATTAATTGATTTAAAAGACTAAAACGAAAAAATACAATAGTAGTAAATGCGACTAGTTTACATTGCGGTTAGGGTAGTTGTTTCTGTTGTGACCCTCGTTTCTACAAATTCCGCATCTTTTGGTGCGGGTACCCCTTTCTCTTTGATCCATCTCAGTACGAATACGGGTAGACTGTGGACGGCCCTTTTTATCTCTCTGTTTAGTTGGATCATGTTGTAGTTCTAGAGTATTGAAATCAGGCCACGAGGTCTCAGTTGGCAAGGGTGGGAACTCCACAATGTAAGTATTGAAAACATTACGCATTGTGTAAGGTTCATCCACGAATTGCAAGTGGTCGAAACTGCATTTTGCGCATGCTGCGATGGCATGTGAACAGGGGTAGTGAAGTGCCTGGAATTCGCCACACTCACATGTTCTAGCTCTAATGTCGACCACAAATGTGGCCGCAGGTCTACCAGTTTGTGGTCGTTCAAGTTCTTGAACTCGGAACAATTGCCTTGCACGATCGTGAATTGCGACGTTATGCGTTTTTGAGACTTTAATGTTGCTGGCAATTTTTTCCATCAATTTTTCAGAGTACAGAGTGCCAGATGTTAACATCGCCTGTGCCTGCGTTCCCCTTTTGACAAATAACTCGTTCATTCTGAAATATGTTGCATCTATCAATGAACGGATAGGGAGATTCCGCACCCCCTTAAGGACGTTGTTGATGCACTCGGCAAGGTTTGTTGTCATGTGTCCCCAACGTGAACCTATATCGCACCACTGCAACAATAGTTCCGGGTTTATGTCTTCAACCCAAGCCACCCCCTCAGTACCTACTTCGTCAGCAATTTTTGCTTTGTAGTGATTGGCAGATCTTTCAGTCATTGAGTATGCTGAAGCAACAAAAGTAATATGTTGGTCATTATGGAATGGAAATTAGAAATGGAGTAAAGAAAAAAGTTTTAAAAATACTAACCCATATTGATGACATGTTTCCTGGCAGGAGTGTTTTTGAAGTGTCTCATGAAGTTTTGTGCTATGTGGCGAATACAGAAGACATGTTTCCAATTGCTGTTTAGACGCCGAACAGCACTTTTGATAGACTCGTGTCTATCTGATATCAAACAAAGACCCTCCTGTGGTGTCACAAACTGTTTTAAACGAGATAGGAAGAAAAACCAAGCCTCCGCTGTCTCACCCTCAACAACTGCATATGCAATTGGGAAGGTGTTGTTTCTTCCGTCTTGGGCGATTGCCAAAAGAAGAACCCCTTTGTACCTACCATACAACCATGTTCCATCAACAGAGACTACTGGTTTGCAAAATTTAAAGCCTTTTATGCAAGGGCCAAAACTCCAAAAGATGCGGTGGAATACACCTTTGTTGTCAACTTGTTGTCCATTCTCAAAGAATGGTTTGGCCTGGTAGTCGTAAACTGTGTCTGGAATATAGTAAAAGAAAGCATGTAGCCATCTGGTTACTTCATTGTAAGATAGTTCCCAGTTACCGTAGATGTGTTCGATTGCTTTTTGTTTAGCAATCCAAGCCATGTGTGCAGCGTGCATTGTTCAGAGTCCATTGGGCAGAGTGCGTTGTTTAGTCTTTAAGAGGTCGTACAGTCAATTAGGTCGACTACATTGAAGTTGATAATTTTTTAAAAAAAAAAATTTAATTAGCCAAAAAATTTAAGGTTAGGTGAAAAAATGATTTTTACTACACTTTGTATAGACTTTCTACTAATTTAGGATAAAAAAATTATTTTGACTAAACTTTCTACTAATTGAATTTCCTTAAATAAACATTGTTAATTTTTTTTTACTACACTTTCTACTAATTAAACATTGTTAAATTTTTTTTACTACACTTTCTAATGATTTTCCCTACACTTTCTAATAAATAATTTCCTTACTTAAACATTTTTAATTTTTTTTTCATGACCAAAGTTTAGTAATATACTTTGTCTACAAGGTGTAATGTTTAAAAGAATTAAAAAAAAAAGTTGTTAGACATAAAAATTAAACTAAAGTTAGCTAAAAAATCATTTTCCACACTTAGTAAAAAAATTGTTCCAACCTAAATTTTTTTCCTTCTACAACTCAAACTTAACTCAATTACTCCTACATGAAACTTGTATAATTTAATTCAGAACCTCTACAATAATGTCATTGAATTTTTTCATTTTTTAAAATTTGTTAACATAGTCAAAAATTAATTGAAACTAGACAACAATATGACACATCTAAAAACAAACAAAGGCATGTGAATAAATGTCATAAACCATAATCTAGCCATGTGAAGAACATAGACACAAGGATCTTGACAAATTCATGTGAATAAATGTCATAATTCATTTTTAGGTTTATGTGAATGATTTTGAATGAAGAATATGGACAAAGGCATGTGAAGTATTGTAATGAGGGATGAAAACAAAAATCAAAATTATCATTTCCCCTCCATTATGGCCCTAGGTCGACTTCATCAAGTGTGCTTTTTTAAACATGGGGAAAAAATTAAATTAGTGGAAAAAAGGAAAAAAAGTTGGGTGAAAAAGCAAATTAGGGTTATATAGGTTAAAAAATGATTTTCACTACACTTTCTAATAAATAATTTCCTTACTTAAACATTTTTAATTTTTTTTTCATGACCAAAGTTTAGTAATATACTTTGTCTACAAGGTTTAATGTTTAAAAGAATTAAAAAAAAAGTTGTTCGACATAAAAATTAAACTAAAGTTAGCTAAAAAATCATTTTCCACACTTAGTAAAAAATTGTTCCAACCTAAATTTTTTTCCTTCTACAACTCAAACTTAACTCAATTACTCCTACATGAAACTTGTATAATTTAATTCAGAACCTCTACAATAATGTCATTGAATTTTTTCATTTTTTAAAATTTGTTAACATAGTCAAAAATTAATTGAAACTAGACAACAATATGACACATCTAAAAACAAACAAAGGCATGTGAATAAATGTCATAAACCATAATCTAGCCATGTGAAGAACATAGACACAAGGATCTTGACAAATTCATGTGAATAAATGTCATAATTCATTTTTAGGTTTATGTGAATGATTTTGAATGAAGAATATGGACAAAGGCATGTGAAGTATTGTAATGAGGGATGAAAACAAAAATCAAGGCCATACCTTTCAGTCGAGCAACAGCTAAGGGATCCACGTGCTGGTGTACATGTTGGTCATGTCAATGAAGAAGATGAAGAACAGGTGCCACCTCCCCCAACAACTCAAACCGAACGTCGAGAACGTAACCGTAATCGTCATCGACGTGGGACACAAACTCAAGCTACTCCCCAAACCTTTACTCAGACAGACGATTATGTCCCTCACCGCCACTCTATCTCCCACCCACCATCATTTCAGGACTACCAACCATACAACCAGTCATTACAATATACACCGTTTCAACATACCAATCGGCACTCTACGGCTAATACGAACGATGATTTCTTCAATAATCTCTTTGGTGTCTACCCCGGTACGCCGGAATCTATGATTTTAGCTCGTTCCCTTCAAGAGCGGGCCGGCGGTGCAAGTTCATCATCAGTTCCCGCATTATTTCCAGTTCAACCTGCACCTCCACCTGCCTCGACTGAGGAAGACCAAGAACAACCACAACCTCGTCAACGTCCACAGCGTCATCCCCGTCCACGACAGTGTGGAACTGGGTCTCATCTTCTTCGTTAAATTTTAATTCCATGTATTATTAGTTTGATTTTAAGCTTTTAATTTTAATTACAACTTAATTTTAATCTAACATGTTCATGGGTTTTTATTCGCTTTAAATCACTATCAATAGCTATATATAAATATATAACTGAATAATTGAGTTTAAAAGGAATTGTAACGATTATATGAATTCTTCTTCAATTAATTTAACATAATGTAAAAACTTTAAAACAATGATATAAATGCTTAATTAAAATTGTAACTGACTGTTTCAGGCAAAAAAAACGGTCTTAGACCAAAAAAAAAATCCAAAAAAACCCACTTTCTAATTATT
Organism: Astragalus membranaceus; assembly: GCA_039519185.1. Taxonomy (NCBI): domain Eukaryota; kingdom Viridiplantae; phylum Streptophyta; class Magnoliopsida; order Fabales; family Fabaceae; genus Astragalus; species Astragalus membranaceus. The sequence continues at coordinate 26,217,770 of CM076853.1, forward strand.
CTACTTATTTAAATTAATTATTGTAATTAAATTTAATTAATTCATATTTTTATCAATTTAAATATAACAAATTGATTTGTGCAGAGTGTACATTGTGCAGAGTGTGCATTGTGCAGAGTGTGCATTGTGTTGCATTGTGCAGAGTGTGCATAGTGCTGAGGTCTTATTTTATTGAACGGCCTAGATTTTGCCGACATTATTTAACGGCCTAGATTTTGCCGACATTATTAAACGGCCAAGATTTTGCCGACACAATTTAACGCCCTAGATTTTGCCGACACTAAACCCTACAATCAACGGTTATGATCATCCTAAATCAACGGCTCGCACACGATCACCTCTATTATAAATACATTGTCAAATTACAATAACATTCACACCAACAGTTTACCCTCAACCTACCCTTGGCTTCTGAGTCATCTTCTCTTCTCTGCTTCTGCCCAAAAACCATCGCCCCACCCGCTAAAATGGAATGGCAGTTGTGCCAAACCCAGTACTCAAACGACAAATTCCTAACCGCCCTTCATCACAGTGGAATTGTCACCACCGACGAACATGGTGTTGTCTTTCGTTGTCCTAACCATGTCTTCTGCAGAATGAATAAGGACATCACCTTCGCCCAACTGAAGGAGAAGGCTGAGAGGAAGATTCGTCCAGAGGGAGCGTGGCGTAAAGACGTTGAGCGTATACGTTACCGAAAGTACGAACATGGAGAAGACGGGACTGGCTATTTTTCAGTTATGGAGATCCGCAGCGACGACGACGTCCACACAATGATGGAATATCATGCTACACTTCCCATGGGGCGACAAATCTTAGAGCTGTACGTGGACACAAGACGCACTCCAGAAGAAATCATTCATCTTCTTCAACAAAGACCACCCGCACCACAAGAACCCATACCGGAAAGAGTCATTACGCACACCTGTAAAGTTGACTATCAAGGCACTTACCAGTCCAGGGAACAACATGGTGTGGTGATTAATGGTAGTAAAACTAAACATTTCAGGCTTAAGAACAACATCACCTTCGCCGAATTGAAAGAAAAATTAACGGAAAATTTTCACGTAGATGGTGTCGAGCAAGAAATCACTAGTATCGTTTCAAACTCCCCCTACATCTTTAGCGGCCCACGTAATCGTATTCGGATGTGCCCCGTGCCTATCAAGAAAGACAAAGATGTTCGTGAAATGTTTGAGAAACATGAGAGCTTCCAAGGTTTGATTGAACCTTATCTAGAATTGTCCGTCAAAACACAAGAGTCTGCCGAATCCATCGTCCGTAGAGTTATCCCTCCAGTCATCCGATGGCCACTACCTGAGAATGTATGGTGGAAGTAGAAGTAGTTTAAATCATGTTTGCCTCTTCTTGTTTTATGTTTTCCTGTCGTTTCGTTTTAAATTTCCTATCCTTGTATTTTTGCAATTTGTGTTTTTCATTTCTGTTCTTATCCAATATTAAATTCTGTTCCACTTTTTAATATCTTCATTTTTTACCGTGATTATTACCGTACTTACTTTATAAATAATTTTACTAATTATTCTAATTATTTCAATTAATTATTCTAATTAAATTAAATTAATTTACATTTAAAAACAAATAATTAAAAAAAATTAAAAAACGCAGTTCAGAAGTCACCCTGGTGGGGGGCGACTTCTGAACTGAAAATGAAAAAAAAATTAAAATTTCATGTTCAGAAGTCTTCTCTGTGGGGGGCGACTTCTGGCCTAGTTTTAAAAAGTGGGGTACTTTGGTATTTAATCTAAAAATTAGGTTATTTTGGTAAATAAATTTTTTTTTTGGCCCAATACAGTTTTTTAGCCACAAGAGGTGCATGAAAGAAAGAGAGGAGGAGGAGGTATATATAATGATGACAGATGCAAGAAAAGCAGCGCATGTGATGTGTATTTTTTCATTAAAATAAGGATAATTTTGTAAATGTCTAATAAATTAGTTGAGTTTAACTGTTTTTCTTAATATATGTGAAGTTTGTTAAAATTGCTTATATAAGTGACCGGACGGAGTATTATGTAGAATTCAAACATCTTATAGTTATTAAAATGATTAAAATTCTGTAACTTATATTCACCCTTTTCTACTTCTTTCCTTGGGATTATTTTTTGTTATGGTCTAGAACTTGCACCGCCGAGCTTAGCCCTGGCTTCCCCTCGGAACTCTTTGATAAAGGCCAAATCGACCACTTACACAGGGGTATTGGGTTCGAGCTCTTTTGGACAGATCGGCTTACGGAGAATCATGAAATACACTGCGACAAATTAAGTATTGGAATCAGTTTCTCAGTGCTACCCCGAGTAGACGTTCCTTCAAACCGAGCTCTTATTCTAAGGTTGAGGTCGCAAAATAGCTTGTTAAACACTTTCTTCAATTTTCTCAACACCTAGTACTCATCAAAACAACTATGTCTTAACACACTATACTCATAACTATATCATAGCTAAAAATATTTTACTAAAATTCTACTTAAATTGTGGGTTTCAAAATGCAAGGAAATATTTGTTTTTAAAGAAAACCCCTTTTGATAAACATACTTTCCATTCTAAAATTTTAGGTGTATTGAGAATATATAATAAACTAGAGTTAAACATATTTTCTGAACCAATCTCTAATTAGTATATATATATATATATATATATATATATATATATATATATATAAAAAGACATTTACATTTTAGCTAAAAAATGAAATCCTAGATATTTAATCTAATACATCAACTAATTCTTCAAGTTTTTTGGATAGGCATTCTATCTCATTTTTTTAAAAAAATAATGTCATAATTAAGTAGTCTGCCTAAACTATATTCTAACATAGAAGTAAGGATATAATAAAATAAAATACCCTAAATCTAGAAGGCTGCCTACGTAAAAAAAAGTTTTGTTTAAGAGTTTGATTTCTATTTTTTTTTCTCGGTGAATGTGGTTTTCTTTTTGAAAAAATTTAAATAGAGAGAGAGAAAGAAATAATAATCTAAGAGCAAAATCTCAATATCAGTTAGTGTAGAAAATATGAGAGGAAGTGAAATTAAAATATTTGAAAATTGTTTAGATTAATCCCCAAAAGTGTCAAATGTGGGTTTCTTGTAAGGAAGAAAAAAATATAATAAAGAAAGACAATAGATTAAAAGTAAAAGCAAGGAAAGAGACAGGTTGGAACCTGATAAAAGCTTTTCAAACGTGTCTGAGTTAAACTAAAATGGAGTGTAGGGGGCGTTTGTTTCCCGGTTAGAAATTACACTCCAAGGAATCCCATGACTTGGAATGTGAGTACAAGTTTAGGAATCCTATTCTTGGAAACAATTTATAAAATTGTTTGGTTCGTACCATAGATTCCTGGGAATCAACATTGTAATTATCAAAATACCCCTCTGTCTATATGCAAAGTAAGGAAAAAAGCAAAAGAAGGAAGGTAACGAGTCAGTTTCATTAAAAAGGGAAAAGGCGGGTAACAGTGGTTTTTTAGCGGGTGTTTTTTAGGTAGTGGGTGAGTGGGATAAGTGGGGTTAGTTGTAACATCCCCAATTTTAGCTAAGTTAGCTAATAGAAGTTAGCAAGAGGTTATGTTTGATTAATTAGCTAATGAAGCAATTTAGCTTAATTAATTGATGATGAGGCGATTGTCATGGATTGGATTGATGGATTATATGTTTAGTATAGCTAAATAATATTAATTGTTTGAGTTATGAATCAATATAATTAAATGATTTGATTGGGTAATTATTGGTTAATTAAATTAAGATAGTGTGTTAAGTAAGTGAGTTATAGGTTGATGGTTGAAGTATAGGTAACTTAAGTGGATATTAGTAAAGAAGGGGCAATTTGGTCATTCTCCCACAAACAGAACTCATTTTTTGAAATTAGAAAAAGAAAGAGAGGGGGCGAAGGGGAGAGGAAGGAGGGGTGAAGAGAAGCCACCCATTTCTCAATGCTTGTTTGATATTTTAACACCATTAGAACCAGCTCATTCCCCTCTTCCCATTGATATAAATTTCTGAACCTAAACCTTCCTCCTTCACCATTCCCCATTTTCGGATTTGATGTTCCAAGTGACCAAAAATGGAGTTGTGAGAGAGATGAAGCCTTGCATGTCTTGTCTTTGTGGAGCTTGAGCTAGATTAACGAGGTAAGGGTGAAAGGGGAGCTGTAGAGACTTGGGGTTGAAGTTGGAAGCTGAGATGGACATTGTGGGAGCAATTTTCGTAGCCAAGAAAGATGCTAGGAGCAAGTTGGTGTTGTTGGAAATGTTCTGCAGAAAACCCGTTTTGGCACCATTCAGTGTACAGACCTCCTATTAAGCTCATTTTTATTTCTTTGGAAACTAGACAGAAAATGCTTCGATTTAGACCCAAGAATCGTCAGATTTCATTAGGTATGGAGGGAGATATCATGTCCCCAAGTTCCATTTCTAAATCTGCCACAGTTTTGACCCAGTTCCATTGTATTAGTTATAACTCTCTGTATACGGGTTGCATGCGTTTGAAACCTAGACCCTCAGAAACTAGATAAAATTCCCTTCACGATAGCCGCTCGTTTCGCTAAGTTTGGTGGAGAATTGACTGAGTTATGTCCGTTGCAAAATGTCACATGGTTGCTGGAAACAGCAGGAGCATTTCGGGTAGCTGAGTTCAAAGTTGAAAAGCGGTTCGAAGTAGTTCGGGTTGATTCGAGATGCATTCAGGGATGCTTCAATAACTGGTCAAGTTTGAGGATTCACCCGGGATCAATTTCGTGTGGGTTGGAGCGGATTCGGAGAGTTCGTGTGTTACGGTTCGTTCGTGTTCACGGAGTTCCGGTGTTGTGTGCGATTTTCATCGCCTTGGAGGATGGGCCAAAACCTTGTTTGCTTAAGTCCTAATGATAACAATTTTATGTTCCATGTTGAAGTTAATGTTATGTCCTTGTTGATGGTTTATGTGACGCCCCAATGCGGGTACATTGTTTTGTTGACGGTTGATAACTCTAATTTATATAGAGTTATTTATACTTCTAAACGTAACAAATTGCTTGAAACCCAAGTACAAAGTGTGTTAAATATAGTGGTATTAGTAAAATAACAACATTCTAGGAATTATGTGATGAATAAAGCATTTTTGTATATATATATTGGTATGTTTGATGTGTTTGTTCAGTTTTCCTACAGATGATGCTTCTGCACCACGATGCTTCTGCACTTAGTGCTTCTGCACCATCCTGCGCTGAAGATTTATAACCCCACAATGGAAGCACCTCAATTCATACCTCTGCTCCAAAACTTCTATGACATCATGCTTTGTCACAATTCACATGGAGCACATGCCCACATGCATAAGGAGGCGCCCACCATAAACATCATCATGAAAGGCTACTCACCTAAAGACATATGGCCTTACACAATTGGACCTCTCCTTATGGAAATGTGCTGAACTCAATCTCCACATCTAAAGATCAGAAAAGCAACCATGGTTAAGCCTCCTTAGGTTAACTTGGTTTCCAAGAAAACCCTCAAGAAAAGGAAATCTCCAAGGCTATAAAAAGGGCTCCCACTTCTCACTTGAAGAGCATCGCATATCTCACTTGATAATATGTAGATCATACACTTTACTTATATTTTAGTAGTTTCATTTCTTATAGTTTTTATAGTAGAAAGTTGGCAAGAAGGTGAGGAAGGAATCGACAACTTCTTCCTTCACTTCTTCATCAACTTAGTTAGGTGCAACTGCACCAGGAAGTCAGTGCTTCTGCACTGCAGGGCAATTTTATGCAAGAGTGCTTCAATCAGTGTAATCTCTACCTTGTTGATATCTCTTGTATTTTCATCTATATTAATATGTTTCATTTCATCCATCTTTGCCTTGCAATGCATATTATGAGCTAAACCTTTTTGGTTGAGATGTTCTAACTTTATAATAAACTTTTGAGTAAGTTATTGTGCTTTTTAGTGTTGCATGCATTTTGGGTTTTGTGTTATACTACATCCATCTTATTTTAAGGTTAATCACTTAGAATAAGTAGAGTTATATTCACAGACATGGTTTATAATTAGAAATCAAGACTAATAAGGGCGAGTGTTCTAATGAAGGCTTTGTTAACTTGTGTAATAAAGAAAACTTTATTAAAACCATGTTAAGTCCTAGACATAGGATGTAACATCCCCAATTTCACTAATTTAAATAATTAATTTAAATAATTTAAATTAGCAAGAGGTCAAGATGATTAATTAGCTTAGTTGATTAAGTGAGTTATGTTATGCTTGGGTGCTAAATTATATTAGTACTTGAATTGTCGATTAAATGGTGAGCTAATTGGGATTTTAAGAGAGAATACTATGATAGGGGTATTTTCGTCTTTTCCACACATTAATGAGTTTCGGCTAAACCATCCTCCACCGAACATAACTATATGCAATATGTGATTATTGTATAAGTATTGTTTGATTAAAATTGACTTAAGAAGAAATTAAGAAAAGTTTAAGGAGGTTTAAGTCAAAATTAGACATAAGGGCAACATAGTAATTTCACTCATTAAATAGTCTTCAGCTGACCCAAACACCACACCTCCATCATTTTTCCATAAACTCAGCAAAGATAGAAGGAGAGGGAGAGGGTGAAGCCATGAGAGAGAGAGAGAGAGAGAGAGAGAGAGAGAGAGAGAGAGCTTGGAGAGGGTGAAATCATCAAACCTTCATGCATGTGCAATATTTTTATATCAATCTCTTCCATTTTTCTTCCTCTTCAATTTGATACCAAAAACACCATCATCACCCTTCTGAATTCCATTCTACCATTTCTGAAACTTCAAGGCCCAAGGTGAGAAAAATGGAGTCTTAGGAGAGTAGTGAGTTGTAGCGCTTACAAGTTGAGTCTAGAGCAATGTTAAAGTGTTAGGACAACAACATTATGGATTGAAGCACATTTGAGGAGTTGCTGAAGCTGAAATTCGAAGTTGGGATTGAAGAGGCAACAAGTTCACCTTGAAGAATCAAATCCTGCTGGAAACCCGTTGGAACCCTCTTCGGTATTTAAATAATATCTCTCTGTACAAAACTCGGATGAACGTGATTCTTGATGATTCAGAAACTAGACACGAAATGCTTCGAATTAGGCACAAGAATGGACCGATTTCATTGAGTATGGTGGAAGAAAAATGAATTACAAGTTTCGGTTTTGGATTAGAGACAGTTTTGACCCAGTCCACTTGTTTCTATTACAACTCCCTGAAGAATTGTCGAATCGGTTTGAAGTCTGTACCATATGAAACTAGACAAAATTGTCTACACAATGGGCACTGGTTTGAGGGGTTTTAGTTAAGAATTGACCTAGATACATTGGTTGCGAATCTGCTCACTGATGCTAGAAGACAGATGTGGAACTGGAAATGTTGGTTCGTTAAATTTCGGTTCGAATCGCCAAAGTTCGAGAGACGCCAATTCCGTAGACAAGGAGGAAGTTCAGTAGCTAGGATTTGTGTTTGGTTGCTGTTCCGAAGTTCATTTTCGAGTATCGGACGAGTTCGGTGCGAGTACGTGAATTACGGGGATCGTTCGAGAGGTTACGGTTCGGTCGTTTCGTGTGAGGACATGATTTCTCGCGAGGTCGTCAAATCAGTGAGTTCTATACTCGCTTAGGGATGTTTTGATATTGAGTCGTTAAATTTCTGAAACGAAATCTTTAAAATTCGCTTTGTGAAAATTAGCGACGAAACCGTTTTTATCGAAAAACCGTTAATTGTAAATTGTGCGAATTGATGAAATTGTTGATGTGATGATCTGAATTGATTGATTGTTTATCGCTTTCGCTGGTCTGGAATAATATTCTTTATGTTAGGACATTGACCGGAACGAAATTGGAATCGAAACGGATTTGGAACAATGACACAAAACTGGAAATTTGGCCACTGAAAGGAACGCACGGATTGTGCCTCACAAGGGCACGGGTCCTGCGCTTGGTTCGGTGCCAGCTTAAAATGAACTTTTGACACAGCACGGATCGTGCGCCTAGGGTGCACGGATCGTGCGCCCTGTAACATTTTCAAACTGAGTTTTTATTGATACGCACGGGTCGTGCGCCTCTGGAGCACGGACCGTGCGGATCCTTCTGTTACCCTAATTCAAAATCCTTTTTAATCCGTTCCAAACGATTCTGATTCCTTTCCGATTGATTCCCCAATGTTTCCCAAGAATGGAAACACACTTATGTCATGAAATGAAAGAAATTTGAGGTAAATCTCACAAGTTATAAATGTTAAGGAAAATCGTACATTAGTAAGACGCGAGTGTACACACGTTAATTCATACAAGTCAAGATAAGAAATGTTTAATTCAAAGACAAGATACCTTCCCTTGAGGAAGGGTAGACGGTACATGAATGAATTTTAGACGGCCCAATGCGGGTACATGTATATATATATATATATATATATATATATATATATATATATATATATATATATATATATAAAATATATAATTGAGGTCAAGGGTGACGACCCTTAGAGGATTAGCATACTAGGGGAGGGGAAGTCATGAACCCCAAAACCTAGACTCGAGAGGTTTCTGTAACAGCCTAGGTCCAACGCATTGGCCACCCCAGCACTATTACATCACGGTCTTCTCTACCCCCCTTGTAGAATTTTTGCCTTCCGTGGGAATCGAACCTTGCACCTGAGGCATAAGTGCAAGTTAAACACACCTCCCAGTAAAAGAAATGTAATGCTTAGTCGCTTATCAGGGCTACAAATTACAAGAGGTAAAATATGATATGCTTCATGCGTCGCTTAGAAGGGCCATGAGCATAAAAGTTAAAGAAAATAATTAATGTAATGAGTAGTTGCTTAGTAGGGCTACACGTTACAAGATATACTTCATGCGTCGCTTAGGAGGGCCATGAGTATGAAAAAAAGGAAATAATAAACCGCTAGAGTTAGTAAGGGGTCTCGATAGGACTCACTGAGATAATGTTTATCTCACCCTTTAATTATTGTGGTTTTTACAGAGAAACAGGGGAAAGCAAAGGCGAAGAAGCACGGTTAGCCGGTGCGACTCTTGGAGTCATTGAAGTTTGAGTTTCATGTTTAGACCTTTGTCCCATTTGCCGTTTCTATGTTATCGATTGTATAACTATCATTGTATCAGTTGTAAATCATTTCCGCTACTTTATGTTTTGAGTATTGAACACCAGGATTGTATAAGTCTTAAGTTGTGAAACTTAAGCATTTTCAGGAAGTTAATGAGGTTCATAAAACCGTATGATATGTATTATCGAAATTTTTAGTTTGTGTTCAATATTCATTAACAGGAAGTTACTCTGATGTATGCCATCTAGTACATTTCGGTAAGTCTACATGTTAGAATTTATCGGGGTGTTACATAGGATAACATAGTCCTTAAGGTGAAACAGTGGGTACTTCAAACGCAGGAGTGAACTTATTTAGCAAGCCCGGACATGGGAAGCTTGTAACGAAACTCTGAAGAAAGTAGCTGAAAAGCACACACTCATGCAACTGCACTTGGTGCTTCTGCATCATTAAAAGCATAGAAACTCTCAAAAGAACATTATTTAGTGAAAACATCTCTACCATCTTTCTCAACTGATTTCCTTCGTATTCTTTTACATATTTGCATTCTATTTAACTTAAAAACCCCAAAATTTGTGAGTAGAATAGTAGTACTAATTTATATGCTTTCTAAACATACATAAAGTTAATCCAATCCCTGTGGGATCGACCTTTTTTATCATTGTATTACTTGTTTGTGACTGTGTATACTTGCACATCTTTTCACACATCAAGTTTTTGGCGCCGTTGCCGGGGATTGCCATTAATTTTTATTGTTTAGATTTATAAATTAGTGTTTTATTACTCTGGTAGTTATTTTCTGTGCAGAAACATGTGCAGATGCACTAGCTTATGCCCAGAGACAAGCCACCAGAATTTGAATTCGATCCAAAGATTGAAGGAAGGTTCAGGAGTTTGCTAAGACTTCAAAAGCAAAGAAAGCAAGACTGCAGAAACATGTCTCATCACAGTGAAGGACAGAGCTCAAGATCAGCCTCAGTTGGAGGAGGACCTGGTTCACAGCATGATACTGAAGAAGGCCACAGAAATCAATTCATCAACATGGGCCCAATAGGTATGATTAATGATAGAAATAGACCCATGAGGGATTATGCTATGTTTAATCATCAAAATATGAAAACAAGTATAGCAAGACCTCATATTGATGCTGTGCATTTTGAAGTTAAACCTATGATGTTCCAAATGCTACAAACAATTGGTCAATTTGGTGGATCTCTCCATGAGGATCCCCATGAGCATTTAAAACAATTTTTAGAAGTATGTAGTAACTTTATTCTTCCTGGTGTTAGTGAAGATGCATTTAGACTTAAGCTGTTTCCCTACTCTTTAAAAGATAAGGATAAATCATGGTTAAATTCAATGGAGCCTAATTCTATCCATTCATGGAATGAAATAGCTGAAAAGTTCTTAGCAAAATATTTTCCACCCATAAAAAATGCCAGGATGAGAAATGATATTACATCTTTTAGACAAAAAGAATTTGAATCATTGTTTGAAGCATGGGAAAGATGGAAAGAACTTTTAAGAAAATGTCCACATCATGGTCTGCCTATCATTATTCAATTGGAAACTTTTTATAATGGTTTAGAACCCCAAACCGGAACAATGCTTGATGCATCATCTGGGGGTGTGTTATTAAACTTGTCTTATAATGAAGCATGTGAATTAATTCATAGAATTGCAACCAATAGTTCTAGTTGGCCTACTGAGAGGGTAAGTGCCCAAAAGAAACCAGTAGGGGTACATGAAATCAGTGATATATCAGCCCTATCTGTTCAGTTAGCCTCTCTGACAAACTTGTTCAAAAACTTCACTTCAACCAGTGCATCTGCACCTAGTGCAGCTGCACCAACTGAAAACACTGCAGCAGCCATAGAACAAACCCCCCAGGAGACACAAGTTGCATGTGTGTATTGTGGAGGAGGCCATTTGTATGAAGAATGTCCCAGCAACCCTGTCTCTGTCAATTTTGTAGGATATAATAGGAATAACAACCCTTACTCTAACACCTATAACCCTGGCTGGAAGAACCACCCAAATTTCAGATGGAACAATACTGGTGCATCAGCACCTAGTGCTTCTGCACCAGCCACACCACCAGAATTCCATTCTCAGAACAACCAAAGACAACTACCACCTGCCACTGATAACTCCTTAGAAGCCTTGCTCAAATCTTTCATTAGTGAAACCAGAACAGCTAGGCAAGCACAAGATGCATCTATAAAAAATTTAGAGAATCAGGTGAGACAGTTAGCAACAGCTCTGTATCAAAGACCAACAGGTACATTACCATCAAATACAGAAGCTACCACATCCCACAGGCCAGGAAAGGAGCAGGTGAAGGCCATTGCTCTAAGAAGTGGAAAAGATCTTTCAGATCCAGGTGAGAATCAAGGTGAAGGTAAGGGAGAAAAAAATAAAAATGAAAAAAATACTCAAGATGCAGAAGCACCAGATGCATCTGTATCTCATGAAGTTCCAACTCCAAGGTTAGTTCTCGAATACCCTCCTCCTCCTTATCCTCAAAGATTAAAAAAAGCACATGAGGAGAAGCAATTCAGTAAGTTTCTTGAAATTCTAAAACAGATACACATCAATGTTCCCTTAGTTGAAGCACTTCATCAAATGCCTAATTATGCTAAATTTATGAAGGATGTGCTTTCAAAAAGAAGAAGATTAGGGGATTTTGAAACAGTTGCTATGTCTAAGGAATGCAGTCTAATTTTACAAAGCAAAATTCCAAGAAAACTAAAGGATCCTGGTAGCTCTACAGTCCCATTCTCAATAGGAAAATCTTATACAGGTCGTGCATTATGTGATTTAGGTGCAAGTATCAACTTAATGCCTAAATCCATATTTACACAACTGGGGATTGGAAATGCTAGGCCTACCACAGTAACACTTCAACTTGCTGATAGATCAATAGCTTATCCAGAGGGAATCATTGAAGATATTCTGGTTAAAGTTAACAAATTTGTATTTCCTGCAGATTTTGTTATTCTTGATTTTGATGCAGATAAAGAAGTCCCAGTTATTCTTGGGAGACCATTCTTAGCAACTGGGAAAGCACTAATTGATGTGCAAAAAGGAGAACTAACATGAGAGTAAATGATCAAGAGGTGAAATTCAATGTGATGAATGCTCTGAAGTATCCTACTGAGGAGAGTGAAGAATGTTCAACAATCACTACTCTTGACCATTTGGTGGAGAAGCAATTCCAGAAGCAGTATGATTATCTCACTAGTGCACTAGCACCAGATGCTTCTGCACCACCTGAAGAAGAAATCTTGGAAAAAGACATTTTTTCAAGAAAAGCACTAACACAAAAGGTATGGTCTAGAACTTTTGAATCTCTTAATTTAGAAGACCCTAACCTTAAAAAGAATTTACCCTCAACTGAATAACCTCCTAAGTTAGAATTGAAAGAACTGCCCAAACATTTGAAGTATGCTTTCTTAGGGGAAGATGATGCACTTCCAGTGATCATTGCCTCTGACTTAACAATAGAGCAGGAGCATGATCTCATTTGTACCTTAAGAAAGCATACAAAAGCTATAGGCTGACAAATGGCAGACATAAAAGGAATTAGCCCTTCTATATGCATGCATAGGATAAATTTAGAAGATAATTCTAAAAATTATATAGAAGGGAAAAGAAGGCTAAATCCTATAATGAAAGAGGTTGTAAAGAAGGAAATCATTAAGTGGCTAGATGCTGGAATCATATACCCCATATCTGATAGTGCATGAATAAGCCCTATACAATGTGTTCCAAAGAAAGGGGGTATGACAGTAATAGCCAATGAAAGAAATGAATTGATACCAACAAGAACTGTTACAGGTTGGAGGATTTGGATGGATTAAAGAAAACTCAATAAAGCCACAAAGAAAAATCACTTCCCTTTACCCTTCATTGACCAAATGTTAGATAGGTTAGCAGGTAAGAAATTTTATTGTTTCTTAGATGGTTATTCAGGGTACAATCAAATTGCAATAGAACCTGAAGACCAACAAAAAACTACCTTTACATGCCCCTATGGAACATTTGCATTTAGAAGAATGCCTTTTGGACTCTGCAATGCACCTGCAACATTCCAAAGGTGCGTGATGTCCATCTTTTCTGACTACATTGAGCAATCAATGGAAGTATTCATGGATGATTTCTCAGTCTTTGGAAACACATTTCAAACATGTTTATCAAATTTAGAGAAAATTCTCCAAAGATGTGAGGAAACAAACTTAGTGCTTAATTGGGAGAAATGTCATTTCATGGTACAAGAAGGCGTTGTGTTAGGTCATAAAGTATCAAAGAAAGGTCTGGAAGTAGATCAAGCCAAGATTGAGGTCATTGAAAAACTGCCACCTCCAACAACTGTCAAAGGAATCAGAAGCTTCTTAGGCCATGCAGGCTTCTATAGAAGATTTATCAAAGATTTTCCAAGGACATCCAAGCCATTATGCACACTCTTTCAAATTGATGAACCTTTTAACTTTGATGAGCCTTGTATGGAAGCATTCCAAAAACTCAAAAAAGCATTGGTAACCGCACCAGTGATTGTTACACCAGATTGGAGCAGGCCCTTTGAATTAATGTGTGATGCTAGTGACTTTGCTGTAGGATCTGTCTTAGGGAAAAGGTACGACAAAATTTTTCATTCTATTTATTATGCTAGCAAGACATTAATTGCAGCACAAATGAATTATACTGTAACAGAAAAAGAATTGTTAGCAGTGGTTTTTGCATTTGATAAATTTAGATCTTACTTGGTTGGCACCAAAATTATTGTGTATACTGATCATGCTGCCATCAAGTACTTGATATCCAAGAAAGATGCAAAACCAAGGTTAATAAGATGGATTCTCCTCCTACAAGAATTTGATCTTGAAATCAGAGACAAAAAAGGGGTGGAGAATCAGGTTGCTGACCATTTATCTAGACTTGAAGGTGAAAGAACAGGTACACAAAAGGGAGAGATCAAGGAAAGTTTTCCAGATGAAAAACTATTAGCAATAACTGTGACACTATCCAGTGCTTCTGCACTTGGTGCAGAAGCACCTAGTGCAGCTGCACCTTGGTTTGCTGACATTGTTAACTTTCTTGTGAGCAAGGTGGTGCCAGTGGATATGACTTACCAACAAAGAAGGAGATTCTTTCACATAATCAAAGACTATCACTGGGATGAACCATTTCTCTACAAAATGTGTCCGGATCAATTAATGAGGAAATGCATCCCCCAAGAAGAACAGCAAGCAGTGCTTCTGCACTGCCATGCTGCACCATATGGAGGTCACTTTGGATGCAACAGAACAGCAGCTAAGGTACTACAGCCTGGTTATTATTAGCCAACTTTATTTAAAGATGCATATTCAATGGTCAAAACTTGTGACAAATGTCAAAGAGCAGGTAATATTTCTGAAAAACATGAAATGCCTAGAACCAATATATTAGAAATTGAACTTTTTGATGTATGGGGCATGGATTTCATGGGTCCATTTCCACCTTCTTTTGGAAAACAATACATATTAGTAGCTGTTGATTATGTGTCCAAATGGGTAGAGGCAGTAGCATTGCCTAATAATGATGCCAAATCTGTTAGCAAATTCCTTTTGAAAAATATTTTTACAAGGTTTGGCACCCCAAGGGCAATCATCAATGATGAAGGATCACATTTTTGCAATAAACTCATTGAAAATCTTCTTGCAAAATATGGGATTAAACATAAAATTGCTACAGCCTACCACCCACAAACAAGTGGACAAGTTGAGCTATCAAATAGGGAAATTAAAAGAATGCTTGAAAAAAATGGTTGGACCATCAAGAAAAGATTGGTCTTTACATTTAGATGAGGCATTATGGGCATACAGAACAGCATTTAAAACACCATTAGGTATGTCCCCCTATAGATTAGTCTATGGCAAAGCATGCCATCTGCCTGTTGAGTTGAAAAACAAATCTTATTGGGCTATGAAAAAGCTAAATTATGATCTCAACAAAGCAGGAGCACAAAGGTTTTTAGAGTTGAATGAATTAGATGAATTTAGGCAGTTCTCTTATGAGAATGTAGAATTTTACAAAACAAAAACCAAGGCTTGGCATGACAAAAAAATCCAAAGAAGAAAGCTTAGAGAAGGAGGAATGGTCTTTCTATACAATTCTAGGTTGAAGTTATTTCCTGGAAAACTGAGATCAAGATGGTCAGGGCCATTCAAGCTAATCAAAATTTACCCCCATGGTGCAGTTAATTTATATGATGCAGCCACAAACACCTCTTTCAAGGTAAATGGGCAGAGAGTCAAAATGTACTATGGTGAACATGTGGTGAGAGATAAACTCACCACCCATTTTCAAAATCTCTAAGAAAAAGAGATAGTCAGGCTGAAAGACTCTTAAAACAAGAGCTTATGGGAGGCAACCCATGTTATTAAATATTTAGTTATGCAATTTTTGTTCAATTTGATGTTTTTCAAGTGTTTTGTAGGAACACAGGTTTTTAGTGCTTCTGCACTTAGGTGCATCTGCACCTAACAGTTCCTTAGTGCTACTGCACCAGAAATTTAAAAAAATATACTTGGGTGGAAATTTTTCAAAAAGTGCCAGCACAACAAATTTGCAGTTGTGATTTGTGGCCTAGACTTCGTGTTGTGTCACCTAGCACCCCACGTGTCATCATGCATGCAGTTACACAAACACACCCCTAACGGCTACTAACCCTCATTAAACTCACGCAACCTCCCCAAAGTGACCGTTTCCCTTTAACAGTAATCACTCTACCACTCACAGAAATCACAATTCACGAAATCCCTTTCTCTGTCAAAAATATCTCCAAATTCTGAGAATTCCAAGTTCCATCTTCTTACGAAAATTCCAAAGTTCCTTGCCAACAATCAACAATGGTTCGCCTCGCCAATAATCAACAATGGTTCGCAAACAAAGCGCAAACAAAACCTCAGGCAAGAGCAGAGCTAGCACAGTCACCTCATCACAACAAAGCCTAAAGAAGCAATCCAGTGCTACTGGACCTGCTTCAAGTATTGTGGATCCTAAATTTGCACATTTCTGGGAAAGAAAATTCCTCCCTGAACGAGGCTACATTCTGATGAAGGCTCACCCTAATTTCATGGCAACAGTCTCAAATCTCAACTGGGATCTGTTCATACAACACAGGTCCTTCTTTATGGAACAAGTGGTCAGAGAGTTCTACTCTGGGATTCAAGGCAACAAACAAGGTAACATGCATGATCATTCTGTAATAAGAGGTAGAAAGGTTTATTTTAGTGCTGATAGAATCAATACTCACTATAACTTAGTCTATTCTGGGTCTGATTTCAAAGAAAAAGTAGAAAACTATGGAAAGAAAGAGATGGAAAGAATCAAGTCTAGGATTGCTGTGAAAAACTCCAAATGGGATAAGATTTCCAACACTGAACTCAAACTAAAAAATAGATATTTAGTCCCTGAGTTAGGCAATTGGTATTTGTTTATTGATTGTTCCATTTTCCCTACATCCCACACATACACACTGTCCAAAGATAGGTTGATCCTATTGGATGCGATCTTAGCAAATAAAAATGTGGATGTGGGGAAGATTATCAATAAACAAATTCTAGATTGTGCAGCAAGGAAGGAAGGATTTCTATTTTTTCCATGCTTGATCACTGAGCTGTATGAAGCAAGGGGTAGATATCAGTCCTGAAGAGCACAAGCAGAGAAAATATCCTCCAGACCCACTATCTGCTGAGATGAAAGAAAGAACAAAAATTAAAACTGAAGAAAAACACCCTGGTGCAGGAGCACTTAGTGCAGAAGCACCAGGGTTTGGAAATTTCAGCAAGAACAACATGAGTGGCTACAACTCAGATTGATGGAGATATCTCAGGTACCAACTCAAATAGAAACTCCAGTGTTTCCTACATGGGTCTTTCAGAGAAAGAGGAAAAAGAGAAAGAGAGAGAAGAAGAAAAGGAAGAAGAAAAGGAGGAAGAGAAGGAAGAGAGTGAAGAGGAAAATAAGAAGAAAAAGATCATGAAAAGAAAGAGGGAGACACAAAGGAAGCAGAAATGGAAGAAGAAGAGAATTGAGGAAGAAGAGGAAGAGCTGCTAAGTGAAGGGGTAGTTGAGACTGATGAGGATGAGACACTAACAAGAATGGTGAAGGAAATGGAGAGAAAAGAAGATGAGGAGGATGAGGATACCACTGAGAGTGAAGACAAGAGTGGAGAAGAAGAGGACCAGAATATGAGCATGGAGGAATTAGTGAGGAAGAAGTATGAAGACAGAACCCAAATAGAACCACTCCTCACCCAAGTTACTCCACCAACCCACCCCCAGCCAGAAAAATCAACATCACCATCCACAGGAAAAACACCTACCCCACCAAACTCCCAATCACCATCACCTATTCCCCAGTCATCATCACCACCACCCCTCCACCAAGAAAGCCAACCTGAACAAGAAACAACTACACAAACCTCTAACATTATTTTTCAGAAACAATCTTTGCAGGTTATTGAGGAAGATCCTATTGAAGAAGAAGGAAAAACCAGCTCTGAAGAAGAAAATTCCAACCCAGATACACTAGCAACAGATGCAACTGCACCTAGTGCATATGCATCTCTAGGTGTTCCAGTTGTGACAGTCATACCCAAGAACAAAGAAGATACTGTCAAACTGGTGCTGGAAGAGCTGGCACAGAAGAAAAGAGAAGAGTTGGGCAACACCCAGAAATTCATCAAGAAAGCTGTTGAAACCAGTGTGAAGGAAAGTCAAGGACTGGAAAGTGCATAACACAGCAAGGCACAAGGAGAAGAAGCTGAAAAGGAGGACCCACAAAAGGAGAAAGACCAACCAAAAGAAGATGAGGCTACATTTGAGCAACCACCAGAACAGCAAACAGAAGACACAACTACTGCTGAACAAATCAGTGCAGAAGCACCTGGTACATCTGCACCTACAAAACCAGCAATAGAGGAGGTTGGTGCAGCTGCACCTAGTGCAGAAGCACCAAAGGTTGAAGAGGCAAAGAAGAAGAAACAAAAAGTCAAACACATGCCCAGCAGAACCAGCTCCAGAATAAAAAATGGTGCCAAGAAAGAGTAAACTCTTTCATGTTGTTATTTTATAAGTACTTTTATGTTCTATGGTTATCCCACATGTATTAACCCCCCTCCCCATTTTGGAACAAAAATTACTTTTTCTAACTCAACTTAGAGCAGTGGGGACACTGCTCAACTTTAAGTTGGGGGGGGGGGGGGGGAGAAAAACACTTTTAATTACTATATGCATGTGCTGATATATATGCATTTTGTTGTTTACCATATATGCATAATATAGTATAGTTAAATTTCAAATTTTGTGATGCAATCAACACAATTTCTTTGGAAATTTTCAGAAAATTGTTTTACAAAAACATCAGTTACACAAACTTTTGTTGAGGTGCATCAAATGGTTTCTAAAATTCAAAAATAAGATTTGAGAATTTTTGAAGCATGATCAGCTTGAAATCTTTTTACAAAACTTAGCTAAATGCATTCTTTGAACTAAGTTTTAATGATGAAAGAAAGAAAAAAAAGAAAGCCTTGTTTTCCTCAAAATGACCAATTTTTATTATTACCTTGACACATCAAAACTGAGTTTTGAAAAGAACCTTGCTATATGAAAAACTATCGTTCAGTCCTCTATATGTGTATGCTACTGTAATGTGAAAAATAATTATTTGATGAGCTGAATAATTTTTGATGAGCTGAATATTTATTGATGAGCTGAAATATTTATTGGTGATGGTTAATGTGGTATAGTATTTGTACGTGTTTTGTTGTGGTTATGTTACGAGGTAGCTGTGATGCTACAACACGAGATAGTTGTTAATGTGGTATAGTATTTGTTACGTGCTTTGTTGTGGTTATGTGACGAAGTAGATGTGATGCTACAACACGTGGTATTTTTATGAAATGATTTATAACGGGATATGGTGATATAGTATTTATTAATTGAATGCTTTGAGTTGGTGTAATTGGTGCATGAGTCATGAGTCGCATTGTCATATGCATTCTTACGAGGTAGCTGTGATGCTACAACACGAGGTTTATTACGAGTTGCGCCCGTCGTGGCCTTTACGAGATCGGTACCGCATGCATATGCCCGGAGGGGTTGCATTTCATACATTCCTTCATGGTCCATGTGTACATAACTATTGTGGTTGGCGTTTTATGTCTGATAGAGATATGAATCTTGTGCTGTTGTGTGATAAGGTATATACGTGTTTGCCGTGTTGTGCCTGCTGCTTATGTACTGCTGTCATGTGCTTATTATTTCTGTTAAACTCACCCCTTCTGCTTGGAATGTTGCTCTTGTGTGGCAACGCTGCAGGTGATCGTTAGCACTCATGGAGGATTGCTAGGTGTAGTCTCCTTCTCGTTGGGTCTGTGTCAGCTCTGATGCGTAGCACCGGGGAGGGGTTTTAGGGGTCGTTTATGTTTTCTTATGTTGTTTACTGCTGGAGACTGATGTCTTAATTATTCATGGGGATGTTTGCACGAGTTTGAGATTCCGCTGTTTAATGTTATTCTGAGATTAAGTGTTTTTGAGGATTTTAAATCATTTGTTATTTGTTTTTTTTTGTGAGAAAAATGTAGCGCCTTTCTGAGGTGACTCTGATATTTGTTCATTTAATTATAAATTAGAAAGGGGGTGTTACACAAAACTTCTATGACATCATGTTTTGTCACAATTCACATGGAGCACATGCCCACATGCATAAGGAGGCTCCCACCATAAACATCATCATGAAAGGCTACTCACCTAAAGACATATGGCCTTACACAATTGGACCTCTCCTTATGGAAATGTGCTGAACTCAATCTCTACATCTAAAGAACAGAAAAGCAACCATGGTTAAGCCTCCTTAGGTTAACTTGGTTTTCAAGCAAACCCTCAAGCAAAGGAAATCTCCAAGGCTATAAAAAGGGCTCCCACTTCTCACTTGAAGAGCATCGCATATCTCACTTGATAATATGTAGATCATACAATTTACTTATATTTTAGTAGTTTCATTTCTTATAGTTTTTATAGTAGAAAGTTGGCAAGAATGTGAGGAAGGAATCGACAACTTCTTCCTTCACTTCTTCATCAACTTAGTTAGGTGCAACTGCACCAGGAAGTCAGTGCTTCTGCACTGCAGGGCAATTTTATGCAAGAGTGCTTCAATCAGTGTAATCTCTACCTTATTGATATCTCTTGTATTTTCATCTATATTAATATGTTTCATTTCATCCATCTTTGCCTTGCAATGCATATTATGAGCTAAACCTTTTTGGTTGAGATGTTCTAACTTTATAATGAACTTTTGAGTAAGTTATTGTGCTTTTTAGTGTTGCAAGCATTTTGCGTCTTGTGTTATACTACATCCATCTTATTTTAAGGTTGATCACTTAGAATAAGTAGAGTTATATTCACAGACATGGTTTATAATTAGAAATCAAGACTAATAAGGGTGAGTGTTTTAATGAAGGCTTTGTTAACTTGTGTAATAAAGAAAACTTTATTAAAACCATGTTAAGTCCTAGACATAGGATAACATAGTCCTTAGGGTGAAACAGTGGGTACTTCAAAGGCAGGAGTGGACTTATTTAGCAAGCCCAGACATGGGAAGCTTGTAACGAAACTCTGAAGAAAGTAGTTGAAAAGCACACACTCATGCAACTGCACTCAATGCAACCGCACCTTGGTGCTTCTGCACCTTTGGTGCTTCTGCACCTTGGTGCTTCTGCATCATTAAAAGCATAGAAACTCTCAAAAGAACATAATTTAGTGAAAACATCTCTACCATCTTTCTCAACTGATTTCCTTCGTATTCTTTTACATATTTGCATTCTATTTTTACTTAACTTAAAAACCCCAAAATTTGTGAGTAGAATAGTAGTACTAATTTATATGCTTTCTAAACATACATAAAGTTAATCCAATCCCTGTGGGTTCGACCTTTCTTATCATTGTATTACTTGTTTGTGACTGTGTATACTTGCACATCTTTTCACACACCAACGGCCCAATGCGGGTAGACGGCCCAATGCAGGTATATTGTTTATGTGACGGCCCAATGCGGGTACATTGTTTGTTGATGGCCCAATGCGGGTAGACGACCCAATGCGGGTAAACGACCCAATGCGGGTATATTGTTTATGTGACGGCCCAATGCGGGTACCTTGTTTGTTGACGGCCCAATGCGGGTAGACGGCCCAATGCGGGTATATTGTTTATGTGACGGCCCAATGTGGGTAGTGTTGATTGTGTTTGAGATACATGAATGTAGGTGGTTTAACTGTAGATGTCTATAAGTCAGGATAACAAGCTTAGTAGTCACGAGTGAGATCACTAAGGTTATAATGGTAATAATAATAATGTTATGTTATGTTCATGTTGTAACACCTCTTTTCTACCTGGTAATTATTTAATAAAATCAGAGTTTTCAAAATTTTATTCATACTTCGAAAAGAGATGCCACACAAAAATCCACACAAAATCATGCATCGATATAAAATAGTTCTCATCGTCGATAATAATGCGATACATAGCACATCACAACTGGGGTGAGCTCAGAACGCTCAATTCAGCCAACATAATAAAAACTCAGCAACTACGCAGCGGAAAGTCATAAAGCAGCAACTACAGCAATCAAATAATTATAAAAGCTAAGGTTCATTCCCTCCCCAGTGAGTGCTACGTATCAGAGCAGACGACCAGACTCAGCTAGCAAAGGTACCTAAGCCTTCACTCGAGATCACATGCACGTTACCGCATAGGGGTAACATTCAAACAGAAGGGGTGAGTGTAACACCCTTTTTCTACCCGGTAATTATTTAATAAAATCAGAGTTACAAAAATTTTTCATACTTCGAAAAGAGATGTCACACATTCATCGTTAAATAAAACGTTTGATACGGTATAAATGATTTAGTCAACAACACATCACCACGCAGCGGAATAGAAATAAGTCTTCAAATCATAAAAACACAACGTCCTGAATGGACTCCAAATAACAAAATATAACAATCCAAAGTTTAGCGTTTATCCCCCCCTTGAGTGTTACACATCAAAGCAAGGACACCGACGACACCAACTCAGAATAGCGAAGGTACCTAAGCCTTCACTCGCAATCACCTGCACGTTACCGCATAGGGGTAACATTCAAACAGAAGGGGTGAGATATCTCCAATATAATAGCATAAAATGATAGGAAATATGCTAGAATACGTCAACTATGTCTACCACCTCACTACGCACACCAAATCGTAAACACACATCAATTATAATTATACATCAATTATAAACACCACAATCAGTCACCAAATGTCATGACGATGCATGAATGCAACCCACACCAACGGGCATATGCATGTGGTACCAAAATCACCAAAAGTCTTGCCCGTAAATAGGGGCGTCACCAAAATTGAGAGCTTTCACACCAGGCTCACCAATTCACCAAAAATCGAGCTTTCACACCAGGCTCGCCAGTTTTCATAAAAATTTGAGCTTTCACACCTAGCTCCAAGACCAAAGGCCTTCACCAAAATAATGCATATGCTGTATGCGACACCATGAATGCACACAGACAATCACCAAATTAGTCACAATGTGACACACCAACAACAATCACCAAATGTCACCACAGTTGGGCTTTCACACCTAGCCACAACGACACCTAAAACACCAACCACCTGACACAACGAAACAACAAGACTTGGAACCTTCACACCTAGTTCCAACAACACCAAGGTTTGAGCCTTCACACCTAGCATCAAACCGCACCAAGGCACCTAGAGGACAACAATTTCCCAAAACAACACCAAGACACCAAGGAGACAACAATTTTCCAAAACAGCACCAATACACCAAGATGACAACAATTTTCTAAAACATTTGAGACACGAGGGTTTTTCACAACACCGGAGACAAACGACAATTTTTCAAAGTATTTGAGACATGACAACTTTCTTTTTAAAACATCACCATTTAACGACTACACCAACGGTTAACAACTTTTCCAGAAAAATGGACTAATTTGCCTCAAATTAGAATATTCAGCTAGGCCTCTGAATAAGCTTTCCAAATCATTTTGAAACGTCTAAATCGGACTTCCGAGTCAAAAGATATGTCAAAAACAAAACCGGGAAAAAATTGAGAAAAACATCCTGAAAATGGCGCCCAGGCACTGGGCACCTAAGACAACAACAGCAACATCAGGCCTGGCGCCCAGCAACATGGCACCTCGACAGCTTCTGTCTCAGCACTTCGACAGCTTCTGTCTCAGCACTTCGACAGCTTCTGTCTCAGCAACTTCGACAGCTTCTGTCTCAGCATTTCGACAGCTTCTGTCTCAGCACTTCGACAGCTTCTGTCTCAGTGACAACAGACTTGGCAGGAACAACACTGGCACACGGACACACCCACCAGACACGGCGCCCATGCACAGGGCGCCAAAAATAGCAGCATGACACCAAAACGCAACATTGGCACACGGCGCCCAGCAGCAGGGCGCCAAAATCAGCAACATGACCGAACACAACATGACTCAAACACGACGCCCATGCACTGGGCGCCAAAAACAGCAACACCCAAACTCACCAAAACACCACATATGCAAATCATATCACCAATTTAGCTCATCAACTTTTAATCACCAATGCCAATCACCATTATTTGAGAATCACAACATCAAACGAACATTTTATCGAACACCTAGCATGCTATTAGTTATAACAACAACTAATCACCAATTTTAGGATCACAACAATCACCAACGAGCAAGTAGTTTCAATCAACCTATATACAATTCGACTAACACCAAAATACACATCAAAATCAAGCCCTAGGCATCATAGGATCTATCCCCACATAAACCCCATCATAAAATCCCATTATAAGGAAGAACCCCACCCTTACCTTATAGTAGGAGAGCACCAATTCTCTTGATCAAGTCACCAACAGAACCTCAGCAACACAGCTCCTCTCTGCTCCCTTGGACTATGCAAACTCCTCTTCTTCTCCTCCCTTAGGATTCGCGCCGTACCCTTCTCTCTTCTCCTCTCTCTATTTCGCAACTCTCCTTTCTTTCTTTCTCAACAATTTTCAAAATGACACCTAACCCTAGCCTAGGCGCTTCTCCTATGCGCCTAGCTAGTGGGCTTGGATCACGGGCTTTCCTCCAGCTTAAGCCCGATCACTAACGCCATCACCTAAAATCCAATTACACACCTCTCAATCCATCGTTAATATAATTACACCAACTAAAATAAATAAAATAAATAATTGAATACTTAAATATTTAATTAAATAATTTAATTAGATATTTGGGCGTTACAACTCTCCCCCACTTAGAATGTTTTCGTCCTCGAAAACTCACCTGAATCAAACAGCTCTGGATAGGACTCCCGCATCTTACTCTCCAACTCCCAAGTCATGCTTTCACCAGCAGCTCCTAACCAGACCACCTTCACCAATGCAATTTCTTTGCCTCTTAACACCTTCACCTCATGATCTTCAATCTGCACAGGCATAGTCTCCACCGTGAGATTATCCCGCACCTCCACGTCATCCATGTGGATCACATGAGACGGATCCGAAATGTACTTCCGAAGTTGTGACACGTGAAACACGTCGTGCAAATTCGAAAGATTTGGCGGTAAAGCCACTCTATACGCCACATTCCCAACTCTTCGGAAATCTGATAAGGACCAATGAATCGAGGAGTGAGCTTCTTCGACTTCAAAGCACGGCCAACACCGGTTACTGGAGTGACTCTTAAAAATATATGCTCACCCTCCTGAAACTCTAAATCTTTTCTCCTCTTGTCGTGATAACTCTTCTGACGACTCTGCGAAGCCTTCATCTTCTCACGGATCAACTTTATCTTCTCGATTGTCTCTCGAACAATCTCTGGTCCAAGCACCACACTCTCTCCAGATTCATACCAACACAACGGAGTTCTACACTTCCGACCATACAATGCTTCAAAAGGTGCCATCCCCATATTAGAATGGTAACTATTGTTATACGTGAACTCAATCAACGAAAGGTAGGAATCCCATGAACCTCCTTGCTTCAAAACACAAGCCCTCAACAAATCTTCTAATGACTGAATCGTCCTCTCTGACTGACCATCTGTTTGAGGATGATATGCCGAACTCAACCTCAACTTAGACCCCAACTTCTCTTGCAAACTCTTCCAAAAATCTGAAGTGAACCTTGGATCTCTATCCGAAACAATACTCTTAGGAACCCCATGAAACTTCACAATTTCCCGGATATAAATCTCTGCCAACTTCGACACCGAATACGTGATGCTAATAGGAAAAAAATGAGACGATTTTGTCAACCTGTCAACAATCACCCAAATTGCATCATACCCTTTCGCAGTATTAGGCAATCCCGTCACAAAATCCATCGAAATGCTATCCCATTTCCACTCCGGAATTTCTAACGGTTGCATCAGTCCAGCAGGCTTCTGATGCTCCACCTTTGACTTCTGGCAAGTCAAACAGGCATACACAAATTGCGCTACATCTCGCTTCATACCAGGCCACCAAAACAACTTCTTCAGATCTTGATACATCTTCGTAGCTCCCGGATGAATACTCAACTTCGACACCGGATACGTGATGCTAATAGGAACAAAATGAGACGATTTTGTCAACCTGTCAACAATTACCCAAATCGCATCATACCCTTTCGCAGTATTAGGCAATCCCGTCACAAAATCCATCGAAATGCTATCCCATTTCCACTCTGGAATTTCTAACGGTTGCATCAGTCCAGCAGGCCTCTGATGCTCCACCTTTGACTTCTGGCA
This sequence comes from Astragalus membranaceus, assembly GCA_039519185.1. Lineage (NCBI taxonomy): Eukaryota > Viridiplantae > Streptophyta > Magnoliopsida > Fabales > Fabaceae > Astragalus > Astragalus membranaceus. Next base: position 26,243,681 of record CM076853.1, read on the forward strand.
AGTCAAACAGGCATACACAAATTGCGCTACATCTCGCTTCATACCAGGCCACCAAAACAACTTCTTCAGATCTTGATACATCTTCGTAGCTCCCGGATGAATACTCAACTTACTTCGATGACCCTCTTCTAAAATTGCTCTCTTCAGCTCTGCGCCTTCAGGAATACAAATCCTATTACGAAATCTCAAAACACCATGCGCATCCAACTTAAAATCACTACCCTCAGGCTGATCATCCCCGACCATCAAATCCACCAACTTGATATCCAACTTCTGGGCTTCTCTGATTTTATCAAGGAACTCATTATTAATCTTCAACATACCCAACTTAACACTCTGAGGCGACACTTCACAAACCAAACTCAAATCCCTGAATTCTTCGATCAACTCTAACTCCTTAGCCATCATTGCCGACATATGCAAGGACTTTCGACTTAGAGCATCAGCCACGACATTAGCTTTGCCCGGATGATAGTTCAAACCGAAATCATAGTCTTTCAACAATTCCAACCACCTTCGCTGCCTCATATTCAGCTCCTTCTGGTCAAACAAATACTTCAAACTTTTATGATCACTGAACACCTCAAATCTGGAACCATACAGATAGTGCCTCCAAATCTTCAACACAAAGACCACTGCAGCCAATTCCAAATCATGCGTTGGATAATTTTTCTCATGAATCCTTAACTGCCTCGACGCATAAGCAATCACCTTCCCATTTTGCATAAGCACGCCACCTAGACCCATCTTCGAAGCATCACAATACACTACGAACGGCTCTCCCGGATTTGGCAACGTCAGGACAGGAGACGTTGTCAACGGTTAACAACTTTTCCAGAAAAATGGACTACTTTGCCTCAAATTAGAATTTTCAGCTAGGCCTCTGAATAAGCTTTCCAAAACATTTTGAAACGTCTAAATCGGACTTCCGAGTCAAAAGATATGTCAAAAACAAAACCGGGAAAAGGTTGAGGAACATCCTGAAAATGGCGCCCAGACACTGGGCACCTAAGACAACAACAGCAACATCAGGCCTGGCGCCCAGCAACAGGGCGCCTCGACAGCTTCTGTCTCAGCACTTCGACAGCTTCTGTCTTAGTGACAACATACTTGGCAGGAACAACACTGGCACACAGACACACCCACCAGACACGGCGCCCATGCACAGGGCCCCAAAAACTGCAACACACACAGGGAACACAACAACAGCAACTCTGGCGCCCATGGCGCCCAGGACTCAGAACACAGCAGCAACAACATCCTGGCAACATGGACAAGCACGGCGCCCAGGCACAGGGCGCCATTTCCTGCAACACCAACACCCAACGTAACACATCCAAGGATGGCGCCCAGGCACAGGGCGCCATTTTCTGCAACAGGGACAGCAACAACACTTGGCGCCCATGGCGCCCTAGGGACCCAAAATTTCAGCAACACAACAAATTCACCAAATAACACATATGCAATTCATACTACCGTAATCAATTTAATTCATCAATCAACAACCAATTCAAACAAATCAAGCAAGATCATGGCAATATAGGTCTAAGCCCCCACCCTAATACCCATCATACCCACCATTATAGTGAAAGAGAGGTCTCACCCTTACCTTAACTATTTGGATTAGAAGACCCTGGAGAGAAAGTCACCAACAGAACACAGCAACACAGCTTCTCTTCTCCTTCCTTGGATTCGCAAATTCCTCTTCCCCCTCCTCTCCCTTAAGCGCTGAAACCCTTTCTCCCTTTCCTCTCTCTATTTCGCAAGTCTTTCTTTATTTTCCTCTCAAAATGCGAAATGCCTCCAACCTCACTAACCCTCACTACAACGCCTAGGCCTTGGATATGGATCACGGGCTTTCCTCCAACTTAAGCTCGATCACTAGCACCACCTCCTGAATCCAATTATACGCCTCTTAGTCAAAGCTAATATATTTACACTATTAAAATAAATAAAATAAATAATTGAATACTTAAATATTTAATTAAATAATTTAATTAAATATTTGGGCGTTACAACTCTCCCCCACTTAGAATGTTTTCGACCTCGAAAACTCACCTGAATCAAACAGCTCTGGATAGGACTCCCGCATCTTACTCTCCAACTCCCAAGTCATGCTCTCACCGGCAGCTCCTAGCCAGACCACCTTCACCAATGCAATTTCCTTGCCTCCTAACACCTTCACTTCATGGTCTTCAATCCGCACAGGCATAGTCTCCACCGTGAGATTATCCCGTACCTCCACGTCATCCATGTGGATCACATGAGACGGATCCGAAACATACTTCCGAAGTTGCGACACATGAAACACGTCGTGCAAATTCGAAAGATTTGGCGGTAAAGCCACTCTATACGCCACATTCCCAGCTCTCCCGGAAATCTGATAAGGACCAATGAATCGAGGAGTGAGCTTCTTCGACTTCAAAGCACGGCCAACACCGGTCACTGGAGTGACCCTCAAAAATACATGCTCACCCTCCTGAAACTCTAAATCTTTTCTCCTCTTGTCGTGATAACTTTTCTGACGACTCTGCGAAGTCTTCATCTTCTCACGGATCAACTTTATCTTCTCGGTTGTCTCCCGAACAATTTCTGGTCCAACCACTACACTCTCTCCAGACTCATACCAACACAACGGGGTTCTACACTTCCGACCAAACAATGCCTCAAAAGGTGCCATTCCGATACTAGAATGGTAACTATTGTTGTACGTGAACTCAATCAGCGAAAGGTAGGAATCCCACGAACCTCCTTGTTCCAAAACACAAGCCCTCAACAGATCTTCTAATGACTGAATTGTCCTCTCTGATTGACCATCTGTCTGAGGATGATACGCCGAACTCAACCTCAGCTTAGACCCCAACTTTTCTTGTAAACTCTTCCAGAAATCTGAAGTGAACCTCGGATATCTATCCGAAACAATACTCTTGGGAACTCCATAAAGCTTCACAATCTCTTTGACATAAACTTCTGCTAACCTCGACACCGGATAAGTGGTATTAATAGGAACAAAGTGAGTAGACTTCGTTAACCTATCAACGATCACCCAAATAGCATCGTGACCTCTAACTGTATTTGGCAATCCAGTCACAAAATCCATCGAAATGCTATCCCACTTCCACTCTGGAATTTCCAACGGTTGCATCAATCCAGCAGGCTTCTGATGTTCCACCTTCGACTTCTGACAAGTCAAACAGGCATACACAAATTGTGCTACATCCCTCGTCATACCATGCCACCAAAACATCTTCTTCAGGTCTTGATACATCTTTGTCGCTCCAGGATGAATACTCAACTTACTTCGGTGACCCTCTTCCAAAATTGTTTTCCCCATTTCTACATCATCCGGAATGCAGATCCTACCACGGAACCTCAACACACCTTGGGAATCCAACTTGAAATCTTCATTCTCAGATTGGCCAATCCCATTCATTAAATCCACCAACTTAACATCTGATTTCTGAGCCTCTCTGATGCTGCCCAGAAAATCATTATCGATCCTTAACATTCCCAGCTTGACACTATGATGTGTCGTCCTACAAACCAGACTTAGATCTTTGAATTCCTCAATCAACTCTAACTCTTTGACCATCATCGCCGACATATGCAAAGACTTCCGGTTCAAAGCATCAGCCACGACATTAGCTTTACCCGGATGATAGTTCAAACCGAAATCATAGTCCTTCAACAATTCCAACCACCTTCGCTGCCTCATATTCAACTCCTTCTGGTCAAACAGATATTTCAAACTCTTATGATCACTGAACACCTCAAATCTGGAACCATACAGATAGTGCCTCCAAACCTTCAACACAAAAACCACTGCAGCCAACTCCAAATCATGCGTTGGATAATTCTTCTCATGAATCCTTAATTGCCTCGACGCATAAGCAATCACCTTCCCATCTTGCATAAGCACGCCACCTAGACCCATCTTCGAAGCATCACAATACACCACGAACGGTTCTTCCGGTTTTGGCAACGTCAAAACAGGAGACATCGTCAACCTCTTCTTCAACTCAAGGAAACTTTCCTCACAACGAGCATCCCACACAAAAGCCTTACCCTTACAAGTCAACTGTGTCAACGGAAGGGCCAACTTAGGAAAACCTTCGATGAACCTTCTGTAATAACCAGCCAACCCTAAGAAGCTTCTAATCTCCGTAACCGACTTCAGACTCTCCCACTGCATCACAGCATCAACCTTAGAAGGATCCACAGCAATACCACTACCAGAAATGATGTGACCCAGAAAACTCACTTCTGACAACCAGAATTCACACTTAGACAACTTGGCATACAACCTCTTCTCTTTCAGGACCTCCAATACTAATCTCAAATGCTCTGCATGCTCTTCCTCCGACTTCGAATAAATCAAGATGTCGTCAATGAACACAGCCACGAACCGATCCAAGTAAGTATGGAATATACGATTCATGTACTCCATAAATACACCCGGCGCGTTAGTGACACCGAACGGCATCACCGAATACTCATAATGCCCATACCTCGTCCTGAAAGCAGTCTTCTGAACATCTTCATCCTTCACCTTGATCTGATGATAACCTGATCTCAAATCAATCTTGCTAAACACTCGAGCACCCACTAACTGATCCATCAAATCGTCTATCCTCGGCAGTGGATACTTGTTCTTAATGGTCACCTTATTCAGCTGCCTATAATCAACACACAACCTCATGCTCCCATCCTTCTTCTTCACTAACAACACAGGAGCTCCCCACGGCGATACACTCAGCCTAACAAACTTCTTCTCAAGCAGATCTTCAAGTTGCTTCTTCAACTCAGACAATTCTGACGCCGACATCCTGTACGGTGCCATAGACACAGGCCTCGTACCAGGTACAAGATCAATAGAAAACTCCACTTCCCTCTCAGAGGGAACACTAGGGATCTCATCAGGAAAAACATCTGGAAATTCCCGCACCACCTGCAACTCTTCAATGACAGCCCGACTCTCAGCAGACAACGATGCCATCAACGAAAATAGCTGAACTCCTTCCTTCATCAACTTCTTCAACTGACTAGCGGATAACAAAACAGAATCTTCCTCTCCGAAACTAACCGATCTGCTACGACAGTTGATATGGACATGGTTATGCTCTAACCAGTCCATGCCCAAGATTACGTCCTATCCTCTCAACGGCAAGCAAACAAAATCCACGACAAAGTCCCTGCCGAAGATCGACAAGGGACACAGAGAACACACCAAAGAAGTGGTCACCGACCCCTTAGCAGGAGTGTCGACAACCATATCCCCACGCATAGCAGATAAAACAAGGCCTATTCTTTTACAACAATCAGCAGCAATTGCAGCATCGATCCTCCCAGCCTTTTCAACTCACTTGCTACAAAACAAACAACAGTTAGATTTAATTGACAACACACCATTGTCAATTGACACTACGACTGGACAACTTGGCCGGACAGACCGAACTTTTGCTTTGATACCGCTAATGTAACACCCCTTTTCTACCCGGTAATTATTTAATAAAATCAGAGTTTTCAAAATTTTATTCATACTTCGAAAAGAGATGCCACACATAAATCCACACAAAATCATGCATCGATATAAAATAGTTCTCATCGTCGATAATAATGCGATACATAGCACATCACAACTGGGGTGAGCTCAAAACGCTCAATTCAGCCAACATAATAAAAACTCAGCAACTACGCAGCGGAAAGTCATAAAGCAGCAACTACAACAATCAAATAATTATAAAAGCTAAGGTTCATTCCCTCCCCACTGAGTGATACGTATCAGAGCAGACGACCAGACTCAGCTAGCAAAGGTACCTAAGCCTTCACTCGAGATCACCTGCACGTTACCGCATAGGGGTAACATTCAAACAGGAGGGGTGAGTTCATCTAACAATATAATAGTGCATATGATAAGTATTATGCTCGGACTACAACGCTATAAAAAACCACATCGCAACATCAAAACAGTCATCACTGCAAGTCATCACAATGTCATGAAACATGTATGAAATGCAACCCATCACAACGGGCGTATGCATGTGGTACCTGTCATCATCGTCACTAAATAGCCTTTATGGAATCATCGTGACTTGTTTATGCACATGAGATGTATGAGACACCATGACATGCACCAGAGACAGTCCCATACAAGCACAGTCAACTTAACGACCCATCACTTACCAATTTGCCAATGAAAGGCACATCACCTGTCAAGTTATCGTCACACACACATTTGCCACTAACATTCATCGTCATTAACATCATCATCACTAATAGCCGTTATGGCGTCATCGTCACTGATAAAACCGCAACTTATATTCATCATCAATACCATCGTCAATCAAAATAATAGCCACTAGGGCATTTTCGTCAAAAACATCAACTCATCATTATTGACACCGGGACACTAATATTACCGATTACACCAAAAGGTTTTGCTCCAGCTCACGACACCAAAAAGGACACCAAAAAGGGTTTTAGACACCGAAATAATTTTACAACGCCAACAACAACGACCACCGGGGACAGCCACTTGAGGCGCCCAGAAACCATCATAAAAGTAATAATTTTTACCTTAAAATAGAATATACCAGTAGGAAACTGAATAAGCTTCACAACGCACTTTGAAACACTTAAAACGGACACCCGAGTCAAAAGATATGTCAAAAACAAAACCGGAAAAATTTGAGGAACATCCTGAAAATGGCGCCCAGGCACTGGGCGCCTAAGACAACAACAGCAACATCAGGCCTGCCGCCCAGCAACAGGGCGCCTCGACAGCTTCTGTCTCAGCACTTCGACAGCTTCTGTCTCAGCAACTTCGACAGCTTCTGTCTCAGCACTTCGACAGCTTCTGTCTCAGCACTTCGACAGCTTCTGTCTTAGTGACAACAGACTTGGCAGGAACAACACTGGCACACAGACACACCCACCAGACACGGCACCCATGCACAGGGCGCCAAAAACTGCAACACACACAGGGAACACAACAACAGCAACTCTGGCGCCCATGGCGCCCAGGACTCAGAACACAGCAGCAACAACATCCTGGCAACATGGACAAGCACGGCGCCCAGGCACAGGGCGCCATTTCCTGCAACACCAACACCAAACACAACACATCCAAGGATGGCGCCCAAGCACAGGGCGCCATTTTCTGCAACAGGGACAGCAACAACACTTGGCGCCCATGGTGCCCTAGGGACCCAAAATTTCAGCAACACAACAAATTCACCAAATAACACATATGCAATTCATACCACCGTAATCAATTTAATTCATCAATCAACAACCAATTCAAACAAATCAAGCAAGATCATGGCAATATAGGTCTAAGCCCCCACCCTAATACCCATCATACCCACCATTATAGTGAAAGAGAGGTCTCACCCTTACCTTAACTATTTGGATTAGAAGACCCTGGAGAGAAAGTCACCAACAGAACACAGCAACACAACTTCTCTTCTCCTTCCTTGGATTCGCAAATTCCTCTTCCCCCTCCTCTCCCTTGAGCGCCGAAACCCTTTCTCCCTTTCCTCTCTCTATTTCGCAAGTCTTTCTTTCTTTTCCTCTCAAAATGCGAAATGCCTCCAACCCTCACTAACCCTCACTACAACGCCTAGGCCTTGGATATGGATCACGAGCTTTCCTCCAACTTAAGCCCAATCACTAGCACCACCTCCTGAATCCAATTATATGCCTCTTAGTCAAAGCTAATATATTTACACTATTAAAATAAATAAAATAAATAATTGAATACCTAAATATTTAATTAAATAATTTAATTAAATATTTGGGTGTTACACATGTTATTGATTGTTGATGGCCCAATGCGGGTAGACGGCCCAATGCGGGTGGAGATTAGCGTACTAGTGGGAGGGGAAGTCATGAGCCCCAAAACCTAGGCCCCGTCATCGTTTGTCCCTGATAGAGAATGGTCAGGGAATGGGTTTGCCAGTAGCTTTCAAATAAAGTTGCCGGTGATGTGCTAAGAATCATTGTTATGTGTGTTTCTCGTATGTCGCTTAGGAGGGCTACGAGTTACACGTTCAGATTTTCACGTAGTCAACTTTAGGGACTACGGCTTTATGAATTAAGCATAATGAACCGAGAGAGTTAGTAAGGGGTCTCGATAGAACTCACTGAGATATGTTATCTCACCCTTTATGATTTGTGGTTTTTCAGAGAAGCAGGAAAGATTAAAGGTAATGAAGTAAGGTTGTGGAGCTACTTGGAGGAGGCGCTGGTATTTTATTTCTGTCATGTCTTGTATTTTTCTTCATTCTTATCATAGCATGTTCGATTGTACGACTTATGCTTGTAAAAGTTGTAAATCGCTTCCGCATACTTTCTATTTTGGTACTGAACACTAGTTATGAGTGGTGTAAGGAACGCATTATGTATTTTATGTTGAGTTATGCAAGTGCACTTGATGGTTTTTAGCATCGAGGTTTTAGTTCGTGTTCAGTATTTGAAACAGGAAATACTCTGATGTATGCCAAGTGGTGCATTTCGATGTTTCTACAAGTTAGTAAATATCGGGGTGTTACATTAGTAACGTAATTTTGTGCAAAAAATTGAAACTCCCCATCTTGGAATGAAACATTACCACTACTTTTGGATGGCATCAGATTCCTGTAGAAGTTGGAAGCAACTTTCCGGACCAAGCAACATTTCTTGGAATGTATTTTTCTTTTGTCAAAACAAACTGTTGCGCCCGAAAAAGTCCCTGAGGGAATCTTTCTTCGTTTACAACTTTTTGAAAATGAAGTCGCCACCAATATTTTTTATCAGGAAAATATTGAAGAAAAAACCTTTTGAAAAGCGGATGGCCTTTTGGAAAACCGGAAAATTTGGGTTCGGGGGTCGGTTAGGCATGGGGAAGGTTTTAGCACCCTACGCCTCCTTTCTACCGAAAGGGAACCCTTAATTAAATGTGTGGTTTTAAGTGCGGATTTGGAAAATACTTAAATTTGCCCTTTTTTCCGAAACTTGTTTTAAGGAAAGAAAAAAAAAATGTTTTTAGTTTATTGTGCTTGACGGAGGATATCCGCTCCTACGTATCTCCCGGTGCGATGGAGAATTCAAAGCTACGTAGTTCTGGTGTTTTTTTAAAAAAGGTTTTGTTTTTTGATTCGAGTGTTCGTGATGACCAAACAACAGCGGTTTAGAGTGGTCACACTACTAACTCTTTTGAAAATGAAATCATCATTAACAACCAAACGGCAACGGCGCGAGTGATCATTAACGATAATCGGTTTTGCTTTTGATTCGAGTGTTCGCGACGACCAAACAACAACGGTTTAGAGTGGCCGCGCTACTAACTCTTTTGAAAATGAAATTATCATTAACAACCAAACGGCAACGGCGCGAGTGATCATTAATGATAATCGGTTTTTATTTTAGATGATCAAAAAGGGGCTTTCGCAATCGAATTAATTTTGGTTTGTGAGGCATTTATCCATCATTGGGAAAAAAAGGGTTTGTGAAAAAAAAGAAAATAAGTTCGCTTAGAGAAAAGAACCGAAATTTAAAAAGAGAAACAGGAGGTGAAATAGTAAAATGGGGGGTGCAAGTGGTAGGAGGGTTGTATTATCAAAAATGGGGTGTCAACAGCGAGGAGGGTTGCATTTTTAAAAGAGGGGGTGCAGAAATCAGGAAATTGTTCCAATGGGCTGTGTAAATGCTGGGCTCTTTCAAAGGGGTTAAGTTATCAAAATTAGGGGTGTGGGAAAAAGGAAGGCCCAGTTCGCATGGGAAGGCCCAGTTAGCGAAACTGGGCTTAAGTGACAAAAGGGCCTTATGCTTGAGCCTGGGGTGCAAATAGCAGTTTACTTGTTTTAAAAAAAGTTTTATTTACCACTCCTTTTTTACTAAGGAAAAGTTTTTTTCTGTTTTTTTTTAGATTCTTTTGTTATTATTTTTGGTTGAGATAATTTTTGGTTAAAAATAAATAAATAAATAAATAAATAAATAAAAGAATAAAACATAAAAATCAGTTTGTCTTAACTACTCTTTTTTAATAATTACTAGGAAATGTTTTTTTGAGTTTTTCCGAAAAAATGATTTTTGTGAAGTGTTTTTTGTTGGTATTTGGTATAAAAGAGATCTATTAATTATTTAAAGAAACATTTTACCTTAAATCCTTTTTTGATATTAGAAGAAAAATTGCTACATTCCTTATTGCTATTATTTTGGTGACAATTATTGTTGTTGATAAAAAAAGACATTGCTACATTTCCAACAAGAATCGATGCATTCAAGAAGGAAGCATAATGAAAATTTAAATGGGTGATTATAATAAAATGACAAATATGATACTATATTAGTAACATTTTAATTCCTACTGTCACCATAGGCTTTTAACATAGAAAGTAAAGATAAAAAAAATATATCAAATGCATATGGAAGAAGATGCATCATATGAGCAATAACAACATAGTACTTGTTTTGACAAAATATATATGAACTATCTAAAACATGAGTAGTCTAAACGGTAAGCTTTTGGACCATATCAAATAAAAATAAATATTTGCAGAGAACTAGGGATGAGATAAAAATGAAATTATTACCAAATGTTCTTGGACAATGAAACTCCTTCACAGATCTCTCAAGAATAGATCTCACCAACAGTAACAACAACGAAAATAAACTCTATGAAAATTTTAGAAGAATATATAAGAAAAAACTTAAAGTCGCTCTCTCTCACTCTTGGATCTCCTTCGAGCTTTCGACCCTTCACACTCTCCTCTCTCAAAAATCCTCCTCCTTCCCTCAAAACCGTAACCCCTATTTATACTAAAACTTGATCTTGTAGTTGTGTGCTTTGTTTTTCGGTTTTTTCCACCAAGCCTTGTGTATAGATCCGTTTGCGTGCTATCCTTGAGAAAAACCAAATGGAAAACACGTTTCCTTGGATGAATCCGTGAGCTTTGGAGGGACCAACGGCCTCTTGTGTGGTGATGCCCAAAGATGGCGATTTCGTGAGAGAGGAGAGAAAGGGGGGGCACCAAAAATGGTGATTTCGTAAGTGGTGGTGAAAGGAAGCATGAAAGGAAGAGAAAGGAGGGTGGACGGCTAAGGAAGAGAGGTGGAGGTGATGTTTGCTTTTTTTTTTCTTTTCTTTGATGGAGTGTGGGAGTGTATGGGAGAGAGAGAAAGAGAATTGAGTGTGTGAAAATATGAGAGTGAGTATGATAGGAGAGTGTGAGGGATGCGTGAGGGAGAGGAGAGAGAGGGTTAAGTGCCGAATTTTTAGGGTTTGGAAGGGGAAGTGTGTGAGAGAGAGTGAGTTGAGTGATGTGTGAGGGAGAGAGAGAGAGTTGGGTCGTAGGGTGGAGGGAGCCGTTGGGGGGAGAGAGGAATGTGGGGAAGTGGGAAGTGTGGGGAAGTGGGAAGTGTGGGGAAGTGGGCTTGTGAGTTCCAAGGAGGGAATAAAGGAAAAGGTGGCCGAATTTTAGGGAGGAGAGAGGGGATGAATGTGGATGATTTTTGGGTTAAGGGGGAGAGTGAATGTGGACATTTTTTAGGGTAAAGGGGGGTGGGGTCGAATTAGGGTTAGGAGAGGAGGGAAATTAGGGTTTTGGTGAGTTGGGTTATGGGTTGGATATGGGTTAGGGTTAAGATATGGGTTAGGCGAATTGGGTTAAGGTTTGGTGGAGGAGTGGGCTTTAGATGGCCCAATCCCAATTGCACCTCTATATTTTGTTACAGACCCCCCCATTTCCTCTTTTGCTTATTTTGTTTTGATACTTCTAATTATTATTATTTTTTCAAAAATTAAAACTTGTAGCAAACTAAAATAAAATAAAACATGGCATGAAAATAAAATAATTATTTTTATTAAAAATAAGTAAAATTTCTTATTTTTGGATAGGACAAAATTAGGGTATTACACAAACACATGAATCTTTCTTTCCCAACCTAGATTCGTTGGAACCATCTTTGTAACTCCCAAACAAACGCCCCCATAGTACTTTTAACCAGTTTCCCAGTCACCTCTCACGTACGCATTCCGATAAGAATGCCACTGTTTATTTCTTGCTCAACGTACTCTCTTTTATCTCTATATCCATCTATTTATTTATTTATTTACTTATTTGTTTTGTTATTCTAGTAACAATAAAAGACATATCTTCATTAAAAAAAATTCTGCAGATACCATTTCGATCTTTATATTTTATAGAACTCAACTATCTAAATTTCCAATTTTTCAGATAAAGTTTGAATTTTTAATGCAGTACAAATTTGCACTAACAGATACTTTTTAGCTGTAATTTGATAGAGTTTTAAGCTCAAATTTTTATGACAACCTACTATAATATTTCTCGTTCGTTCTACAAAATTATTTTTCTTAAAAACACTTTCTAGATACTAAACTAATTATTATATCACATAAGGTAAATACACAGTCATAATACTTGCAAATAAAGTTTAAAATTCATGATGTTACATTGACTCCCAGTGACCTTAAACGGGGTGGCTTCAAAAGAGAGACCATGATTCTCTCTTTTAATGGCTTCTAAAGGGGATGTACTGACTCTATAATTTTATTATCTATTGTTTTCCATTTTTTCTTGATCCTAGTGTTAACATCCAAATAAATTTCTTTAATAAAGTGATTATTTAATTGTTCTTCTAAACAATAATTTTCAAACCATGTAAAAAAATAAATATTTACCCTAACTTTTCTAAGATAATCATAAAACTCTTGTAAGTATTCACCAATTTGTTTTTTAGTAAAAGTACTAAAATACCAAGTCCTGTTGCTGGGCGCCAAGTCTAGTTCTGTTGCCTTGGTGTTAGGCACCCTGCTGCTGGGCGCCAATTCTGTTGTTGCCTCTGTTGTCCTAGGCGCCCTGTTGCTGGGCGCCATGTCTGTTTGAGCTGCTGTTCCACTAGGCGCCTTGCTGCTGGGCGACAGATCCTGCTGTTGCTGTAAAAGTGGTGTTGCTGTCACAGTGACCAAATGTTGCTGTTTTCCAGAAATTGATGTTGCTGTCACAGTGACCAAATGTTGCTGTTTTTCTAGAAACGATGTTGTTGTCACTGTAAAATAAATGTGCTGTTGCTGTAAAAATGGTGTTGCTGTCACTGTAAAATAAAGGTACTGTTGCTGTAAAAATGGTGTTGCTGTCACTGTAAAATAAACGTGCTGTTTGTTGTAAATCTATTGGTGTTTTGGTGTCGGTGATTGTTGGTGTTATTGGTGATGATGTAACAGGTGATGTGCCTATTTCATGGGCTAAGGTGATGGGTCTATGACCACTTGGTGATATTGGTGATGTTGTGTTAATTAAATGTCGATTGTTGTTGATTGTCTCTAGTGCATTGTTCATGGTGTCGCATATATTGCATATGCATTATTTTGGTGATGATGGCTTCGGCCTTGGAGCTATAGGTGATGATGGTGATGCTCATACAGGTGATGATGCCCTTATTGGCTACTTTATTGGTGATGATTGGTATCACATGCATATACCCGTTGGTGTGGGTTGCATCTCATATACTTACTCATGATGTTGGTGATACTCCTTGGTGATTTGTAATTTAATGTTGTTGTGAAGCGGTTGACATAGTTGTCGTAACTCTAGCATATTGCCTATCATATATGCTATTATAATGTTAGATATCTCACCCCTTCTGTTTGAATGTTGCCCCTATGTTGGTAACGTGCAAGTGATTGCGAGTGAAGGCAGGTCTACCTTCGCTAGTTGAGTCGGTGTCGTCGCTCTGATACGTAGCACTCGGGGGATGAACGCTAGTTTTATTAGATATCTTTAATATTTAATTTTTGGAGTTTTATGTGATGTTATAACTATTCGATTGAACCTTGATTTTTATTCCGCTGCTTGGTAATGTTATGATGTGCTATGGATCGCACTATTTTAATGGTGAAACTTTATTATTGGTGTGTGATGTTTAACGGTGTAAATGTGGCATCCCTAGTGGGTGTATTGAAACACGCTTTTTTTGAAAACTCTGATTTTTGCCAAAAAATTTCCGGGTAGAAAAGGGGTGTTACAAGGGACGAGTCAACACTCTGGATGCTCAGACCATCACACCTAATGACAATTTACTGAGGGGTATGGGATATCTTTTCAATAACTCCGTAAGTATATTATATGATTCGGGTGCTGTCATACCCCAATTTTGTCCGGCTTAGGTCCAAACCCTAACTTTCCACACAAAAAAATACATAATAAATTATACATTGCATTTTGGGTCCTAGAAACCATTCCAAAGTTTTTGAAATCATTTCTAGGGTTAGAATGCACTTTTTGGGAAATTAGGGTTTTTAGGGTCAAAAAGGGGATTTTGGTCTTTTCTCACAAAAGGGTCTATAAAAATAATTTTTGCATCATGCATCAAAATTAGGGTTTTTGCAAATATGTTATGCATGCATGGCAAGCTTTGGAAAATATTTTATGCATGCATGGCAAAAACCTAAAAACAATTTTGTGGAAGGCAAGAATCAATTTCTATTATATACCAAAGGCCAAGAATCGATTTATAGTATATTCTAAAGGCCATGAAATCGATTTTCAAGCAATCCTAAAGGCCAAGAATCGATTTCTCAATCATATGTTTAAAGCTTGAAATCGATTTCTACATATACTCAAAGCAAAGCTAAAATCGATTTCCTTCTTTTTACATAGGCCTTGAAATCGATTGTCAAGCCATCCCATAGGCCATGAATCGATTCCTAATTGTTTTAACTAAGTGAAGAATCGATTTTCACCTATGATAGATGTCCTGAAAATCGATTCCTACTTGTTTTCAAAGAGCAAAGAATCGATTCCCATGTTTTCCAAAGAGTAAAGAATCGATTCCTCACTATTTCAACTATCCAAAGAATCGACTCTTGAGGCTTCTAAAATGATAATAATCGATTCATCTACATTTTAACTACAATCAACAATCGATTCTTTCATTTCATTAAAATGTTTTTTCAGATCTACGCTTTCCTAAAGCCTATAAATAGGCAGCCTCAAGTCACTCTTCGACACACATTTTTTTTTCACGAGATCAGAGAAGACAATTTTCGCAAATCTCACTTCCAGAAACCCATTTTTTTGTGAAATCCCTCTTGAGAAAAAAAACTCTTCTACGCTTTATTTTTGCTCTATTCGTTCCGCTGGTCCGTCTGATCTGATCTTCTGCAAGAGTTAGTTGGGGTTGCGTTCTTCAAAGTTGTAATACCCGCCTTCGTTAGAGGTATTTCGGTCTTTACATTTGTTAATATTTAATTATTGTGATCCGTGCCAAAATTGCCCCCTCTTTGGGAAATCGTTGCTCATATGTTCCTTAGTTTAATTAAAATCATTCTATGTCTATGATCAATTGCTTGCTTGTTTTTTATGCATTTTAAATGCCTCAATTCAATATGCCGTTCCATCCATGTGTATGACCACCTAATGAAGACGTAAGTCTACATGCCTGTTGTAGCATAGAGTCATTAGGGTAAATACACCCCTTCCTACACACACACACTTGCTTTGAGAACTTTACATTGCATCCCTGATAAGTGAGTCTTTGGATCATGTTGGCATGTTTAGTCTTGATTAATGTTCAACATACGCATGATTTCGTGATTATTGAACGTGCTTGAACTTTTGTAATCAATCCTTGATAGTGCCTTCACCCTTTTTCCAAAAATCTTTCAAACCTTTTTCCAATTAACGCGAGTTATTAGTGACTATCACTCAAAGCCTCGGCTTGTTTGATTGTCACGAATGTCGTCAAGGGTTATTAGTAATGATCACTCAAAGCTTTTGCTTGTTTGATCGGTATGAAAGCTCTCCCCCTTTCAAACTCTATCAAAAACATTTTCATTAGAACTACGTCGCTTTGATTCCCATTTGGGATACGTAGGAGCGAGTCTCGTTCTCGTCAAGCGCAACAAATAAAAATCCTTTTCGCAACCATAAACAAATCATTTTCATAAAACAAACAAAAAGAATCATTTTCAAACCCATTGTTGCTAGTAGCTCATCAGAGCCTTTGTTCATTTAGCTATTAGTGGCAATGTCCTTTTCTCATAAGAATAATAAACGATGATCCATCATAACCTTTGTTAGTTTGATCATCGTGCAAATCAATCTCTTTCGAAAATCACTTTCAAAAAAGATAATAAAAACAAGTTGTTATCAATAGTCCATCAGAACCTTTGTTCGTTTGACTAGCGGTACAACTCTCTTTTTTGAGTATTTAGTAGTGATTCATCATAGCCTCTGCTAGTTTAATCATTTGCTAATGCTCGTCCTATTTCAAAAACTCACTAAAAAAAGATAAAAAAACAAAAACTTTTCAAAGAGAACCAAGAACTACGTAGCTTTGAATTCTCCATCGCACCGGGAGATACGTAGGAGCGGGCCATGTCCCGTCAAGCACTTTTTCTAAAAAAACCCTTTTTTTCCCCTTTTTCACCAAAAATAAAATTTTCATTAAGTTTTTCCCATTCATCTCCAAACAAGAAATAAATAGGCAAATCTAGGTATTTTTCAAATCAAACGTTAAAACCACACATTTAAATTAGAGGTTCCCTTTCGGTAGAAAGGATGTGCGCGGTGCTAACACCTTCCTCGCACGTAATCGACCCCCGAACCTATATCTCTAGTTTTCAAAAGACCATCTGTCTTGTCCAAAAGACCATTTTTCAATGTTTTGGTCTTAAAATTAAAATATTGATGGCGGCTCCAAAATTTTTCCACGTTGTACATTGAGAAACCCAAACTGGGATTTTTCGGGGTGCAACAGCTGGCGACTCTGCTGGGGACACTTTTTAAAAGACGAGGGTCAAGCCTAACTAATTAAAATGTGTGGTTTAATGTATTGTTGATTTGATTAAAACCTTGTTCGCCTTTCTTTCTTATCATTGATTGTAGGCGTATGCATTTGTCTTCTTCTATGTTGTTCCCTGTCTCATCCTTTATTCCATTTCTTTTATCGTTTATGCCCATGAATTCTTACAATCCCCATGATCCCCTCTTCTTGGCTCCTCTTCCTAGATAAGCAATATCCTTGTTTATAGATATTCCAGGTGTGAAACCCTAGGGTAGATAACTTGTTATTGTTTGCTTTTATCTGGACTGCTCTGGTTTTCATTTCAGGTGGGGGTAGTGCTAGGGAAAATGCCCTTCACACACACTACACTTATACCCTGTGACTATGTGTTTTGAGTGGGACCATAACCCAGGTCTGCAAAAACTTAGGAGAGTGGATTCGAGTAGTGAGAGCCCATCAGGACCTTTGTCCGTTTGGCTACTTGCGAAAGTTTCAACCAGAGTTGTGCTCTTTCATGATGCCTCACATCTAGCAGTTTGCTGCATTTGTGGGGAGTTTTGTGAAAGGGACTGTAGCTCTGGTGGCCTTGTGAGGGAGTGAATAGAGCTACATGGGAGGATTACCCTTTAAATTGCCCTAGATCATAGGTCTCACCTCTTTTTAGGCCACAAGAGCTTTTCCAAATTGTGTGTTGCATTATTACATTTAGTTTAATTCTTTTCCGTCGACGATTTTTGAAAAAAAAAACAACAAAATCAAAAAATATGTTTTTCCTTCTCTTTCATAAATACCTATATGAGGTGGCATATAGGGTATACTGCCCTAAATTTTCAAAACTCCCACTTGTAAATATCTGTCTTTATAACAAGCATCCTCATCATCCGCACTGTGCATCATAAACATCATGCATTACATAAAGCAAAATTCTGAAAAAAATTCATACAGCATTCCTCATGCATCTAATCTGTTTGCCGGTAATCGTGGAGTAATTTGGAATCTTGTCGTAGGCGTGAAAAACAACATGGGATCAAGAAGCGAGGGTATGCTAAATTCGAGATTTCCAGTAATAAAGAAAGCAGATGTGGCCAGTTTGATAGAGTGCGCCTCTCTAATGGGACTGGATGAGTGTGGGTTATTTGAAAAGACTTATGGGAATATTCTTCGGTTGCTGCAGTTGGATCTTCAAGAAAATGTTGTGAAAGCCCTCAGTCAGTTCTATGATCCGGATATCCGCTGTTTCATCTTCAAGGATTTCCAACTCTCACCAACTTTAGAAGAGTATGAGCAAATTTTAGGTTTCTTTAAGTCAGAAGCGACGCCTTATCAGTGCCAGGGGCATCAATATTCAGATCAGAGGCTCTCTTTGCTACTGCAAGTTGGAGTGGGGGAGTTAAAGCTTCGAAAAGAGAAAAAGAACCGTATAATGGGGTTTCCACTGAGTTATTTCGAAGACCTAATGAAGTCCCATGCTCAAGCCAACAGATGGGGTCCCTTTAAGCAGTTGCTGGCACTAACCATCTTTGGGATTGTCCTCTTCCCACAAGTTGAAAGGTTCATTGATGAGGTTGCCATTGGGGTGTTCTTAGCCTTCATAAGCAAGGATAATCCAATCAACCCAGTACCAGCCGTACTCGCAGACACTTACTACTCCTTTACGCATCATCGAGTGTTGGGGAAAAAGAAGATTGCCTGCTCCCTTCATGTACTATATGCTTGGCTCCTTAACCACGTCATCACTCACAAGAATCCAGCTACAGATCTGTTGGCTTATGCCTTGAATTGTGAGGTAGAGGTCAAAAGTGCTCAGGAGTGGGTGCATACCTTTGGGAGTCTTAATGCCCTCAAGGTCCGCTGGTACACTCCTTCATGTTGGAAGAACAGACCCTCTGTTGCGTTTCAGTGTGGAGACTTTCAGAACGTGCCCCTAATGGGTACTCAAGGCTGCATCAACTATAATCCTTCCTTGATTATCCGACAGCTTGGGTACCCCATGAGGAATATGCCTACCGAAGACATGTTGGCTCCTATATTCCTTGACAAAGAAGATCCGAAGAACAAGGGTTTTCTTCGGAAAATCTCAAAGGCATGGGAAACCGTGGTCCGTAAAGATAGGGTTGAGCTCATGAAAAAGGTTGGCGATGTCACTTTTTACCAGTGGTTGCATGAAAGAATTCAAAGTGCCCGTCCATCTTCCCAAGAGGCACTGCCAGTCGAGAAAGAGATGCCCGAGCCACGCCTTCCTACCCCTGAGGAGTTGAATGAGGTTAAATCTGCCTTAGCAAAAGCGGATGAAGAGAAAAAGGCATTGCAAGCAGAGTTGGAGAAAATAACCCTACAAAAGGAGAAGTTAGAGGAAGAGAGCAAGATCAAGGTGATAGCTGTTGAAGATGGTGTCAAGTGATTCAAAGCGGAAAAGGAGAGTAAACTAGAAGCTCAGAAATACCTAAAGGGAGCTAGGGATGAACTCCAAAGGTACAAACAGAAAACAAGAAAGGCCCTTGAAGAAGCCAAAGAATGGAAGATTGTGGCGACTGAGCCCAGACAAGAACCTCAGTTGGTGGTGGAGTTGAAAAGGCAGCTGAAGACTCTTGAACAAGAAAGAAATTCCGTTGGGAATGTTCTCAGAGAATATCAAGAAATGTTGAGATATGAGAAAGAAAGATCTGATGAGCTGACAAGGAATCTCCGATACCTAGGGGAGTCTTATAGGCAAGTGCAAGCGGAGAGCAAGTATTGGGAGCAGCGCTTCCTAGCACTGATTGGCAAGATAGAAGAGCAAGAGATCGTTAGAGAGCTAAAAGATGAGATCCGACTTTGGAGGGGCAAATTTTCGAAGTTGGCATGGCTAGCTAATCAAGCTGTAAGGGATGTCCCCAGAAGGCTAAGGAGGGCTGAAGCTGAGATGCTTCCCTTCAATACCCCAGTCCATGTGTATGAGTTTGTGAATTTCTATAAGGCCCTGACTGAGGAGCTCATGGAAAAGGCTGAAGAAGCCGCTGCTGCAAGCAAAGAAAGAGAAAAGAAAAAGAAGTTGAAGACCATATGCTACTAGATTTCAGTGCATTGTAATTTTCCTTTTAGAATGTTCTCTAGGAAGTTATAATTTTTCTTTAGAATGTTGTAATTTTCTAAGAGCATTGTATTTTTCTTTGAGAGATATTGTATTGCACTCTTAGTAGTATTGTACTCTTTTTCTTTCTTATGATTGGCTTAAAGCTTGAAGGAAGTATGCCCTATCGCTTGTTGATCCCAATGTTCGTCACGCTTTCGATATTTGCTTATGACAAGAGCGAGTTACCTCACGATTCCTGGCGCTAAACACAAAAATAACATAAGGCCATGCATTGCATTCATTTACACATTCATACTTGTACTTATAAAAATGTTCTACCAACAGAAACGAAAGGCAAGCTGGTTCGCCAACACCGATATTCCACCCGTCTACAAGCAAGATTAATGGCTAGCAATCAACATCTCGAGAATGAGGACCCCCTGGGTCAAGATGAGTCGGTTGTGGAGATTCTTAACCCTGAGCAGCTGGCTCAGGAGAATCAAGCTTTGAAGACTAAAGTTGAGGCTATGGAAGCACAGATGGTCGAAGTAATGAGTATGCTACAGAATCTGAGGGGTGGAGCCACTGTTGGGGCCGCCGCTGTTGTAAATCCCGAAGGGGTTGTTACCTTCGTTTCTCCTCCGGTGTCCGCTGAAGTTACAACTACTCACACTTCTTATGGACAGGGGATCAGTCACTTTGCCCATCCTCCCGGGCGAGCGGACAGAGTCATCTGAATGCACCGATATATCCTTGGGGGATGCCAATGGGTTATATGCCGTCTGTTACTGAGGTTATTCCTATGGGGTCGAGTCAACCTGTCACGACTATGCCTAGTGGAGCTGCTATGGGACCACAAATTCATACTCCTAGTCCTGGTATTGTGCTGCCAAGAAGTTCACCTAGTCCTACTCTGGGAGTTGCCGTGAACCCTCAGAGCGCTGTCCATCATATGGGAAACCCTGCTCAGTATGGGGGTTATTATCACAGTCTGGGGAACTACCCACAAGGTCATTTGTTTGAGAACACTCAGCATGGGGATCGGTATCACTTGCTTGAAGAGCGTTTAAGAGCTGTGGAAGGATCGGGAACTGGAGCCAGGGATGCCCGAGATTTGTGCCTTGTCCCAGATGTTGTCATTCCTCCTAAATTCAAAGCACCTGACTTTGATAAATATCGCGGCACCGGGTGTCCATCTAGCCATTTGACGATGTATGTTAGAAAAATGGCCCGCTTATGCTCATGATGACAAGATGCTCATTCACTATTTCCAAAACAGTCTGACTGGGGCATCGTTAGATTGGTAT
This sequence comes from Astragalus membranaceus, assembly GCA_039519185.1. Lineage (NCBI taxonomy): Eukaryota > Viridiplantae > Streptophyta > Magnoliopsida > Fabales > Fabaceae > Astragalus > Astragalus membranaceus. The sequence goes on from CM076853.1 coordinate 26,264,828, forward strand.
ATGCAGCTGCAATCCTCCGAAGTTCACAGTTGGAAGGATCTCTCTAAAGCATTTCTGAAACAATACCAGTATAACATGGACCTTGCTCCAGACCGGTCTCAATTGCAGCACATGAGTAAAGAAGATAGAGAATCATTCAAAGAATATGCTCAAAAATGGAGGAGCATAGCTGCTCAAGTGAAGCCGCCATTGACTGAAAAAGAGATGGTGTACATGTTTATGGAGACCCTTCCAGGGCTGTATTATGATAGGTTGGTGGGGAGTGTTTCGTCCAATTTCTCAGATATGGTTGTCATTGGAGAACGATTGGAACACGGATTGCGTAGTGGTAAGATTGCTGGAGGTTTTGGCAATTCTAGTGGACAAAAGAAACCCTTTTCCAATTTCCCCAAGAAGAAAGAAGGGGAAACCAATGTTATTACCGCAGGGGGAGGCCCATCTTTCAGCTCTCCACAACAGGCGGCGCCATTATCTTTCAACTCTCCGCAGCAAACTAATTCAGGCTATAGAGCCCAGAACTATCAAGAGAAGAGGCGTGCTAAGTTTGATCCGATTCCAATGACCTATACTGAATTGTTCAATCATCTTGTCTCAAAGAAATTGGTCAACACTCGCCCCATGAAGCCTATGCAACCTCCCTTTCCTAGGGGATACAATGCTGATGCTACCTGTAGCTTTCATAGTGGAGGGGTCGGTCACACGGTGGAAGACTGCAAGGCTTTCAAATATGTAGTCCAGGATTTGATTGACGCCAACTGGATCTCTTTCAAGCCGAACAGTCCGAGCACAACTACGAACCCCTTACCGGGACATGGAACACCATCCACTAATGCAGTAGAGGATTCTGCGGGACAGACAATGATAAAAGATGTTAAGTGTATCCAGACTCCTCTGGAAAATATACATGCTGAGCTGTGCCGTTGTGGTGTTATCGAGAAGGGCTGTGTGTGCGCTGATCCTTTATGTGTAGGTGCTTGTGAAGTTTTCAAGTCAGTTCTGCAAGACTTGATAGATCGTTATGTGGTTCAAGTGGGAGTAGTTGAAAAGGAAGAAAGTGTGCTGATGTTGCAGTTCCATGATGGTAAAGAGGCTAGGAAGCCAATTGAGATATTGTACGATCCAAAACCAGCCCAAGTCAAGCCTCAGCCAGTGGTTATTGGGATTCCCGCTCCATTCCCATATGAGAAGGACAGTGCAGTGCCATGGATATATAGCACCCAACCTCCAGTAGAGAGTTCTCCAAACACTTCTGTTGTTACCAATATAACTGGGGCAAGTGGAATGACAAGGAGTGGCTGTATGTATACCCCCAATTTCGTTCAGGGTGAATCATCCAAAGAAGCTGAAGATAGGGCTCGCAAGGGGAAGGATAAAGAAGTGGAGAATGCTCAGAAAAAGAAAGTGGCAGAACAAGAAACTGATGAGTTCCTAAAGATTGTAAGACAAAGTGATTATAAGGTGGTTGACCAGATGAATCAGACCCCAGCAAAGATCTCAATGCTGTCATTGTTGCTAAGTTCAGAAGCACATCGAGTGGCCCTAATGAAAGTACTGAATGGGGCTCATGTTGCTCAGAATATTTCCGTGGGCCAATTTGATGAAATAGTTGGGAATGTTGTGGCTGCGAATCATGTGACTTTTGCTGATGACGAGCTTCCCCCAGAAGGAAGGAAACACAACCAAGCCCTACACATCTCTGTTAAATGTGGGGATTTCGTGCTAGCTCGTGTTCTGATCGACAATGGTTCTTCTCTAAATGTGATGCCAAAATCCACTGTAAACAAGTTGGATGTGGATTGTTCTTTCATGAAGCCTAGCTCGACATTGGTGAGGGCGTTTGATGGATCGAGGAAAGAGGTAATTGGGGAAATGGAGTTCCCTATTCAGATAGGTCCTGAGACATTCTGTGTTAACTTTCAAATCATGGACATCTCCTCGTCCTACAGCTGTCTGCTTGGAAGGCCATGGATTCATATGGCGGGAGCCATCCCCTCCTCTCTACATCAGAGAGTCAAGTTTGTGGTCGATGATAAAATTGTGGTAGTGTTCGGAGAGGAGGAAATGTTAGTCAACAAGCCTTCCCCCTTCCGTTATGTGGAAGCAGTCGAAGAATCCCTGGAGACTTCCTTCCAGTCTCTCGAAATTGCCAATGCTGTGTTTGGGGGAAGTAAGTTACCGTCGCCTGTGGTAAAGTTGTCAAAAGATGAAGAGATGGTTGCAAGGATCATGATGGATCAAGGATACCAGCTGGGGCGTGGTTTGGGAAAAACGGGACAAGGAATTCTTGCTCCTGTACAACTGAAAGGAAACAAAGATCGTTACGGGTTGGGATACCACCCAAGCGAGGTTGAAAGGAGGAAGTTGGCTGAAGAGAGAAGAGGTGAATGGTTGGCCAAGTTGAGAGGCCAGGATCCATGGTCAAAGAGGATCCCCATCGGTGACATCAGTCGAAGCTTCAAGAGTGCAGGGTTGCTAGATCCAGACCAGATCACTGCTATTGAAAATGGTTCAGAGGATGAAGAAGGCGGTACCAGTCTAGTCCGTCGTTGCCTTGCCGGAGAGAAACTCAAGAATTGGGAAGCTGTAGACTTGCCCATCACTTTTAGTTCAAAGTAATGATTGTAATGCATTCCTTTGGCTCTGCCCAAGGCCTCAGGATAGTTGTTAGGGCTTGCATGTTTTTATTTTCAATGACCCCATCATCAATAAAAACGCTTGTCTTGAATTCCATCAATAAAGTCTCTTTTTCTTCATTTATCTTTTCTTTCTTTTCGCTTTATTTTGTTTGTTTCGCTTTTCATTCTACTTTCTGCTTCTACGAATGCAGATCAAAAGTAATTGTCTCTGAAAATAACAGTGCTAATGATTCCTATTATGACTTTGATCATCCAATCAACCAAACTGAAGGGGGTGTTGAGGAAAACTGGGAAACTCCTCCGGAATTGACGAGACTAATAGAGCAGGAAGAAAAGATCATTCAGCCTCATGGAGAGTCGATTGAGATAATCAACTTGGGTACAGAAGAGGATAAAAGGGAGGTTAAGGTCGGTACTGCAATGGAAGAAAGTGAACGCAAAAGGCTAATCCAGCTCTTGCGTGATTACGCTGATGTCTTTGCATGGTCGTACAAGGATATGCCAGGGTTAGATACTGATATTGTTGAACACAGGTTGCCCGTGAAGCCAGAGTGTCCACCGGTCAAGCAGAAATTGAGAAGAATGAAACCTGAGATGTCATTGAAGATCAGGGATGAGGTAAAAAAGCAGTTTGATGCGGGGTTTCTAGCAGTGGCCAAGTATCCACAATGGGTAGCAAATATCGTCCTTGTTCCGAAAAAGGATGGCAAGGTCAGGATGTGTGTCGATTACAGGGATCTGAACAGAGCTAGCCCCAAAGACGACTTCCCTCTGCCTCATATTGATGTTCTGGTAGACAGTACAGCCCAACATTCTTTATTTTCCTTTATGGATGGGTATTCAGGGTACAATCAGATAAAAATGGCTCCAGAAGATATGGAGAAAACCACCTTCATAACTCTCTGGGGAATATTCTGCTACAAAGTGATGCCTTTTGGACTCAAGAATGCCGGTGCGACTTATCAGAGAGCAATGGTGACATTATTCCACGACATGATGCACAAAGAAATTGAGGTGTATGTAGATGATATGATTGCAAAATCCAAGACTGATGAGGGGCACATTGTTAATCTGCGAAAACTCTTCGAACGTCTACGGAAGTTCAAGCTCAGGTTAAACCCAGCAAAATGCACTTTCGGTGTGAGATCTGGAAAGTTACTGGGATTTATCGTCAGTCAGAAAGGGATAGAGGTCGATCCAGATAAAGTCAAGGCAATCCTTGAAATGCCAGCACCAAAGACTGAAAAAGAGGTCCGTGGTTTCCTTGGGAGACTGAACCACATCTCAAGGTTCATATCCCAATTGACCGCCACTTGCAAGCCTCTCTTTAAGCTGTTGTGCAAGAACCAAAGATTAGAGTGGAATGATGACTGCCAAAAAGCTTTTGAAAGAATTAAGGATTACCTTCAAAACCCACCAATTCTGATGCCGCCAGTGTCCGAAAGACCGCTTATCCTGTATCTAACCGTGTTGGACAATTCGATGGGGTGTGTGCTGGGGCAGCATGATGAATCAGGAAAGAAAGAGCATGCCATATACTACTTGAGTAAAGAATTCACTGACTGTGAAACGAGATATTCAATGCTAGAAAAGACTTGTTGTGCCTTAGCATGGGCTGCTCATCGTCTAAGGCAGTACATGCTGAGTCATACAACCTGGTTGGTATCTAAAATGAATCCAATCAAGTATATTTTTGAAAAGCCAGCACTCACAGGACGGATCGCTCGTTGGCAGATGTTATTGTCAGAGTACGATATCCTGCATGTCACGCAGAAAGCGGTCAAGGGCAGTGCACTCGCCGAGTACTTAGCATGTCATCCAATTCAAGACTACCAATCGATGCAGTATGATTTTCCCGATGAAGACATCATGGCACTGTTTGAGGAAGGAAAGTCTCAAGAAGAGGAGAGGTGGAGGATGATATTCGATGGCGCATCCAATGTGTGGGGGCACGGAGCTGGGGCTGTGCTAATCTCCCCAGATAACCGTTTCGTTCCGGTCACTCCCAGATTGAGCTTTTATGTCACTAACAACATCGCAGAATATGAAGCGTGCATCTTGGGGATTCAGGCAGCCCTTGAATGGAAGGTTAAAAGACTCGATGTGTATGGTGATTCGGCTTTGGTTATTCATCAGGTGAGAGGTGATTGGGAGACCAGAGATCCTAAATTGATCCCTTATTGTAATTATGTCCAGGAATTGACGGAGTCTTTCGACGAAATTACTTTCCAGCATATCCCTCGAGGTGAAAATCAGTTGGCCGATGCTTTGGCAACTCTGTCGTCAATGTTCAACATCAATTGCGACAAAAATCTAACTCGTATCAGAATCCAACATCGGGGTCTCCCTGCACATCATTACTGCACTGCAATTGAGGAAGAGCCTGATAGCAAGCCATGGTATTATGATATCAAGCAGTACGTCATTAATAGAGAATACCCCCCCGGGGCATCAGAGAATGACAAAAGAACGCTTAGAAGATTGTCGAGGAGTTTCTTTTTGAATGGCGAAGTTCTCTACAAGAGAAATTATGATATGGTCCTCCTGAGGTGTGTGACAGAGGAAGAGGCAGCAAAAATTATGAAAGAGGTCCATGAAGGGTCGTTCGGGGTTCATTCCAGTGGGCACACCATGGCAAGAAAAATCTTGAGAGCCGGCTATTACTGGTTGCAGATGGAAGGTGACTGCTACAGCTTCGTCCGAAAGTGCCACAAGTGCCAAATCTACGCTGATCACATTCATGTGCCACCTGCCTCTCTAAATGTCATGACTGCATCTTGGCCGTTCTCAATGTGGGGCATGGACGTCATTGGCCCCATAGAGCCTAAAGCATCAAATGGACATCGTTTCATCCTGGTTGCAATCGATTATTTCACTAAGTGGGTCGAAGCTGCTTCCTACTCCAGTGTAACCAGTTCAGTGGTCGCCAAGTTTGTGAAGAAAGACTTGATTTGCCGTTATGGTCTTCCTAACAAGATCATCACTGATAACGGCAGCAACCTGAACAGCAAAATGATGAAAGACCTCTGCACAGAGTTCAAAATCCAGCATCATAATTCTTCCCCCTATCGGCCCAAGATGAATGGGGCAGTCGAAGCGGCTAACAAGAACATCAAGAAGATAGTGCAGAAGATGGTGGTCACGTACAAAGATTGGCACGAGATGCTTCCTTTCGCTCTACACGGCTATCGTACTTCAGTGCGTACATCGACCGGGGCAACCCCCTTCTCTCTGGTATACGGGTCAGAGGCAGTCCTCCCTATCGAGGTCGAAATACCCTCCCTGCGGGTACTAATGGAAACTAAGCTGGAAGAAGCAGAGTGGGTACAAGCTCGCCTAGATCAGCTAAATCTCATTGAGGAGAAGAGAATCACAGCCTTGTGTCAGGGGCAGCTATACCAGCAAAGGATGAAAACCGCTTTCGACAAGAAAGTTCGCCCCCGAGGATTCAATGAGGGAGACCTAGTGCTCAAGAAGATCCTGCCTATTCAAAGTGATCCCCGTGGAAAATGGACTCCCACCTATGAGGGCCCGTACATAGTCAAGAAAGCCTTCTCCGGAGGAGCGCTGATACTCACGAACATGGACGGAGAAGATTTGAGGAACCCCGTCAATTCCGATCAAGTGAAGAAGTATTATGCCTGAAAGAAATAGAAGAAAAAGAGAAAGACAAGCCCAGTAAGAATTAGCTCGCTAGGTTGAAAACCCGCAAAGGGCGGCCTAGGCAAAATCAGAGCGACCCGGTGGATTGAAAACCCAAAAAGGGCGATCCAGGCAAAAATTAGGGTCGGAAAGCTTGGGCATGAAAAGTAAAGAAAGGCATACAACTCCCCTGAAGACTTGGATGAAGAGGTGATCAAGGTCAAGGACATAAATGTTTAGCACTGTTCCACAGAGACGGACAGTCAGAAATTAGCTTCTCTCTTTTTCGTGTCTTATTGTAGTTTAAACTTTCAAATGTATTGAACAGTTGGCGTAACTTCTTGTACGACCGATTTCTACATCAATAAAGTTCAATCTTTCTCACGTCTGTTTGTTTTTCTATTTCCCTGCTTTTTCTGCTCAAATGAACGTTTTATGATGATGGTAACACTGACCTGTAGAACATGTGCATAAATCATAGAGCATCACAGTCATTGCGAAATTTTTAAAAGTTACGGGAAGGAAGCAACTTCTCAGGGCAAATTAAGCTTACAAGGAAATAATTGCACTCATAGGCCATTTCAGATGGCAGATTATAAGACAATCGGCACTGGGCTAATACACCACCACAATTCCAATCGGTCCCTCAGTCTTGTCGCGGGTTGGTCGAACTAGCAAAAGGAATAAGCCAAAAGAGCAAAAGAGCAAAAGAAAAACAAACGATCAGAAAAAAGAAAGCTGATCAAAGAATGAAAAAGCAAAAGGAAAAACAAGCAGTCAGAAAAAAGAAAGCTGACCAAAGAAAATCAAAGAGATAGCATTTCACCACATTCATCATCACACCAAAATCATAGCATTGCATGCACATGCATAACATGCCCTTGCATAACATGCACTCATACTCCATGCACCATTCCTTGCATCAACTGACGTATGCAGGTACATCAATTCACTGCGGCAACATTTAACATTTCAATCAATCAACCAACAGGATTCGTGAATCCCTTCAGGACCCAAGTGTCCCCTCAAAAGCAGACTTCACCTCGTATTCGAGCTGCGGGTAAGTCCTTCAGACCCCGGGTGGTCCTTCAGACTAGTTGTGTCAGCCTAAGACACAATGGACGTCCTTCATGGTCAACATATCAGTTCCGAATCTGATCTTGACCCATCATGGCCGCTCGGAAAAGGCCCCCCTAGCAGACCATTTTACTAGTACCGTTGCTAGTTTGCGCTCCATCAGACCCATTGGTCCATCAGGCTTAGGCATGCCCTTCAGACCTCGTCGATCCTTCAGTTTAACTCCAATCAATGCGCCAAGCATCGACTGCGAATTAGACCTTCAGAGCCTTAGTGCTCCTTCAGACCCTGAGTGGTCCTTCAGAGCCTTAGTGCTCCTTCAGACCCTAAGTGGTCCTTCAGAGCCTTAGTGCTCCTTCAGACCCTGAGTGGTCCTTCAGAGCCTTAGTGCTCCTTCAGACCCTGAGTGGTCCTTCAGAGCCTTAGTGCTCCTTCAGATCCCGAGTGGTCCGTCATTTTCTCTCTCGGTTAATGCGCCAAGTGTTAACCGTTCCCCGTTTGTTCTCAAGCCCATCTATTCAAAAAAATATATATATAGAAAAAGACAAAGGAAAATTCGGGTTTCCCCAAGTGGACAAAATCGGTATAATTTCTGAATTCTTTATCTTCATTTTGCCTTGGAATATGTTTCGGCCAATTCATACTCCTCGTTAAAATTCAGATAAAGAGGGGCAGCTGTCATACCCCAATTTTGTCCGGCTTAGGTCCAAACCCTAACTTTCCACACAAAAAAATACATAATAAATTATACATTGCATTTTGGGTCCTAGAAACCATTCCAAAGTTTTTGAAATCATTTCTAGGGTTAGAATGCACTTTTTGGGAAATTAGGGTTTTTAGGGTCAAAAAGGGGATTTTGGTCTTTTCTCACAAAAGGGTCTATAAAAATAATTTTTGCATCATGCATCAAAATTAGGGTTTTTGAAAATATGTTATGCATGCATGGCAAGCTTTGGAAAATATTTTATGCATGCATGGCAAAAACCTAAAAACAATTTTGTGGAAGGCAAGAATCAATTTCTATTATATACCAAAGGCCAAGAATCGATTTATAGTATATTCTAAAGGCCATGAAATCGATTTTCAAGCAATCCTAAAGGCCAAGAATCGATTTCTCAATCATATGTTTAAAGCTTGAAATCGATTTCTACATATACTCAAAGCAAAGCTAAAATCGATTTCCTTCTTTTTACATAGGCCTTGAAATCGATTGTCAAGCCATCCCATAGGCCATGAATCGATTCCTAATTGTTTTAACTAAGTGAAGAATCGATTTTCACCTATGATAGATGTCCTGAAAATCGATTCCTACTTGTTTTCAAAGAGCAAAGAATCGATTCCCATGTTTTCCAAAGAGTAAAGAATCGATTCCTCACTATTTCAACTATCCAAAGAATCGACTCTTGAGGCTTCTAAAATGATAATAATCGATTCATCTACATTTTAACTACAATCAACAATCGATTCTTTCATTTCATTAAAATGTTTTTTCAGATCTACGCTTTCCTAAAGCCTATAAATAGGCAGCCTCAAGTCACTCTTCGACACACATTTTTTTTTCACGAGATCAGAGAAGACAATTTTCGCAAATCTCACTTCCAGAAACCCATTTTTTTGCGAAATCCCTCTTGAGAAAAAAAACTCTTCTACGCTTTATTTTTTGCTCTATTCGTTCCGCTGGTCCGTCTGAGCTGATCTTCTGCAAGAGTTAGTTGGGGTTGCGTTCTTCAAAGTTGTAATACCTGCCTTCATTAGAGGTATTTCGGTCTTTACATTTGTTAATATTTAATTATTGTGATCCGTTCCAAAATTGCCCCCTCTTTGGGAAATCGTTGCTCATATGTTCCTTAGTTTAATTAAAATCATTCTATGTCTATGATCAATTGCTTGCTTGTTTTTTATGCATTTTAAATGCCTCAATTCAATATGCCGTTCCATCCATGTGTATGACCACCTAATGAAGACGTAAGTCTACATGCCTGTTGTAGCATAGAGTCATTAGGGTAAATACACCCCTTCCTACACACACACACACACACTTGCTTTGAGAACTTTACATTGCATCCCTGATAAGTGAGTCTTTGGATCATGTTGGCATGTTTAGTCTTGATTAATGTTCAACATACGCATGATTTCGTGATTATTGAACGTGCTTGAACTTTTGTAATCAATCCTTGATAGTGCCTTCACCCTTTTTCCAAAAATCTTTCAAACCTTTTTCCAATTAACGCGAGTTATTAGTGACTATCACTCAAAGCCTCGGCTTGTTTGATTGTCACGAATGTCGTCAAGGGTTATTAGTAATGATCACTCAAAGCTTTTGCTTGTTTGATCGGTATGAAAGCTCTCCCCCTTTCAAACTCTATCAAAAACATTTTCATTAGAACTACGTCGCTTTGATTCCCATTTGGGATACGTAGGAGCGAGTCTCGTTCTCGTCAAGCGCAACAAATAAAAATCCTTTTCGCAACCATAAACAAATCATTTTCATAAAACAAACAAAAAGAATCATTTTCAAACCCATTGTTGCTAGTAGCTCATCAGAGCCTTTGTTCATTTAGCTATTAGTGGCAATGTCCTTTTCTCATAAGAATAATAAACGATGATCCATCATAACCTTTGTTAGTTTGATCATCGTGCAAATCAATCTCTTTCGAAAATCACTTTCAAAAAAGATAATAAAAACAAGTTGTTATCAATAGTCCATCAGAACCTTTGTTCGTTTGACTAGCGGTACAACTCTCTTTTTTGAGTATTTAGTAGTGATTCATCATAGCCTCTGCTAGTTTAATCATTTGCTAATGCTCGTCCTATTTCAAAAACTCACTAAAAAAAGATAAAAAAACAAAAACTTTTCAAAGAGAACCAAGAACTACGTAGCTTTGAATTCTCCATCGCACCGGGAGATACGTAGGAGCGGGCCATGTCCCGTCAAGCACTTTTTCTAAAAAAACCCTTTTTTCCCCTTTTTCACCAAAAATAAAATTTTCATTAAGTTTTTCCCATTCATCTCCAAACAAGAAATAAATAGGCAAATCTAGGTATTTTTCAAATCAAACGTTAAAACCACACATTTAAATTAGAGGTTCCCTTTCGGTAGAAAGGATGTGCGCGGTGCTAACACCTTCCTCGCACGTAATCGACCCCCGAACCTATATCTCTAGTTTTCAAAAGACCATCCGCCTTGTCCAAAAGACCCTTTTTCAATGTTTTGGTCTTAAAATTAAAATATTGATGGCGGCTCCAAATTTTCCACGTTGTACATTGAGAAACCCAAACTAGGATTTTTCGGGGTGCAACAGGTGCAACCCATTATTTTATAGCTCAATCATGTGTGGATCAGTTGGGACTAGCGTTATCTCTGCTATCCGAGCCAATAACTATCTTAACCGCTGCTAAGGATCGTGTTCAGACCCAATCATTGTGTCAAAATTGTCTACTTGTCATAGGAGACAGAAATTTTGTAGTAGAATTTATTTGTTTGCCTATGAGAAGTATGGACATCATTCTGGGTATGAATTGGATGACTGCAAATCATGTTACAATCGACTGTGTCAATCGAACGATTAGTTTCGCCTCAGAATCTGTTGAATTGAATAAGACAAATTCTAAAGCAGTTATCTATTTCACCTCAGCAAGCCAGTCATTACTCCAAGATGCGGAAGCTTATGTTATTATGTTATCTGCATCCACTGAAACTGGTTTAGACTTGTCATCTGTTCAAGTTGTGAATAAATTTCTGGATGTTTTTTCGGATGAAGTTTCTTCTGTACCTCCAGATCGAGAGGTAGAGTTTTCTATAGAATTGGTTCTTGGCACAGGGTCAATATCTATTGCTCCCTATCGAATGTCTCCTTTAGAATTAAAGGAATTGAAATCCCAACTCGAAGAGTTGATATCAAAGACGTTCATTCGACCGAGTGCTTCTCCATGGGGTGCTCCGGTGTTGTTAGTCAAAAAGAAAGATGGTAGCATGAGATTGTGCATTGATTATCGACAACTCAACAAAGTGACGATCAAGAATAAATATCCCTTTCCAAGGATAGATGATTTGCTTGATCAACTTCGAGGTGCTGTGGTGTTTTCTAAAATTGATCTAATTAAGGTCGGGGTATCATCAAATAAAAGTTAGAGCCTTAGATATTCCGAAGACAGCTTTCCGTACTAGGTACGGACATTACGAGTTCGTAGTGATGCCCTTTGGTTTGACTAATGCTCCAGCGGTATTCATGGATTACATGAACCGAGTCTTCCACACGTACCTGGGAAGACATTTCTATGGATTTTGTCATGGCATTGCCAAGGTCCCAAGCCGGTAACGACTCCATTTGAGTAGTTGTGGATCGGTTAACTAAATCGGCTCATTTTATTCCTGTTCGTTCGACCAGTAAAGTATCCAAGTTAGCTGAGGAATATCTGAAGAATATAGTAAGGTTGCATGGGGTTCCTAATAGTATTGTGTCGGATCGAGATCCAAAGTTCACTTCTCGATTTTGGAAAGCTTTGAATGAAGCCTTGGGGACTAAGGTATTTGTTAGTACCGCTTATCACCCGCAGATGGATGGTCAGACAGAGAGAACTATCCAAACTTAAGAAGATATGCTTCGGGCTTCTGTGCTCGATAACGGAAGAAAATGGGAGGACCATCTTCCATTAGTGGAGTTCTCCTACAACAACAGTTATCATTCCAGTATCAGAATGGCCCCATTTGAAGCTTTGTATGGAAGGAAATGTAGAACTCCGTTATGTTGGTGGGACGTCGGCGAGAACCGATTGTTAAGACCGGAATTGGTTCATGAAACAACTGAAAAGATACGGCAAATCAGAGAAAGAATGAAAGCTGCCCAGAGTAGGCAAAAGAGCTATGCTGATAAAAGACGAAGGCCGTTAGAGTTTGAGCCTGGTGATCATGTATTTCTAAGATTGTCACCAACGATTGGTACAGGTAGGGCATTGCGGGCGAAGAAGCTGAGTCCTCGATATATTGGACTCTTCCAAATTATCGAGCGAGTTGGGCCAGTAGCATACCGTATTGCTTTGCCTCCACCATTGTCCAATCTTCATGATGTATTCCATGTATCTCAATTGCGGAAGTACATTCCCGATCCAGGTCAGCCGTTGAATTTTGAGGCGATTGACCTTCGACCGGACTTGTCTTTCCAACCTCATCCTAGTTACATCATGGAACGTGGCGAGAAAGCGCTTCGGACGAAAACAATTCCCATTGTCAAAGTGGTTTGTGATGGTTTTTCCACCGAGGAAGCTACTTGGGAATTGGACGACGATATGCGAACTCGATATCTGTATTTATTCTCGTAAGGTATGTTTTGTTCAATTTTGAGGACAAAATTCTTTCAAGTTAGGGTGTAATGTAACATCCCCAAAATAATTAACCAAATTATTCGGATGTTACCCCCAATTGAATTATTTTAGTACTTGATTGGTAAATTTATTAAGTGCTAAAATTAATTGTCGGTTATCATAGGATCGTTAACCGGATAATAAGGGATTAAGGGCAATATGGTCTTTGATCATATTACCACTTAAATATATATATATATATATATATATATATATATATATATATATATATATATATATATATATACACATGAAAGAAAAGAAAGAAAGGAATCGAAGAGGAGAAGAAACGGAGGAGAGAAAAGGAGAAAAGAAGAGAAAAGAAGGAAAGGAAGAAATAAGAAGAAAAAGGGAAGAAGAAGAAGAAGATCACCACCCATCACCCCTAAGTTTCATCATCATCATCATCCTTGCTTCTCCTTCCATCCCTCCAAGCTAGGTGAGTTATAGTTTCCATTTTTCATCCCCCTTTGACTTTCGAATTTGAAGTGTTAGGGTGAGGTGATTTCGAATTTGAGTTGATTTTGATGGTTTAGGTGTGATTAGAAGCGAACCTAAGGCCGACTGAACGCGGATTGAAGCTCGATTCGGAGTTGAAAGCGAATTGGTGATTCTAGGGTTCGTTTGGGGGTTTTTGAGGAGTTTGAGATTTCGGTTCAACCGTTGTTCTCGCGTCAAAGGTGAGTTTTACTCACGCTCAGGTTTTTGATGATACGTTTAATGCGTTGAATTTGAGTTTTGAAAACCGTTATTTTGAAACTTTACGTATTTTGACTTAAACGATAACTTTTGAGGTTTATGTTTTGATTGATGATTTGATGATGATCATTGGTGTATGAATATGTTTTTGGACTATTTTTATGTTGAGACTGGACTGGAACAGGTATCGGAATTGATCGGAACGACGAAAAACGCGAAAACGGGATAAAATCCAAGTGCTGTTAGAGATGCACGACCCGTGCGTCCAAGCGCGCAGTGCAAATTTCCTCATGCGCCCCAAGCGCACGGTCCGTGCGCCCAAGCGCACGACCCGTGCGCAGTGTTCTGTCAAAATTTTACAAACTTGCCCGAAACGATCCCGTTCGATTCCAATCCTCTTCTAATCCTTTCCTAACCCTTGTCCAATGATAATAGGCTTATAATGCCATGATTTTGAGTATGTTTTCAAAGGTTTTTAATAATGGTTTGCAAAGTTATGTTTAATTCGAAAAACCGTAAAAATAGTATATGGGAGCGAACACGTGATACGCTTGTTATGTGGAACTAAATGTTCTGGTGATAGTTATGATATATAAATTATAGGCTTAAATATCATTTACCCCCTGCAAATATCACGTTTATCCATTTACCCCCTCCAAAAAAAAACTTTTAAAACAAACCCTGCAAAATGTAATTGTATCCAGTTACCCCTTGTTGTTAGTTTTGGCTAACAGCGTTAATATTTGTAGGGGGTAACTAGAAACACTTAATAGTTGCAGGGGGTAACTACCCCCCACTTAATATTTGCAGGGAGGTAACTAGAAACACTTAATATTTGCAGGGGGTTAACTAGATCCCAAATGTCAGCCAAGTCAGCCTAGACTTAACGTTGTTAGCCAAAACTAACAGTAGGGAGGTAACTAGATACAATTACATTTTACAGGGTTTGTTTTAAAAGTTTTATTTTGCAGGGGGTAAATGGATACACATGATATTTGCAGGGGGTAAATGATGTTTAAGCCTAAATTATATCGGGTTTAGTTGACGGCTCAATGCGGGTGGATATATATATATATATATATATATATATATATATATATATATATATATATATATATATATATATATATATATATATTATCGAGTGTGGGTGACGACCCACGAGGTTAACATACTAGGCGGGGAAGTCATGATCCTTAAACCTAGGCCCGTATGCCATTAGGGAAAGTACTATTGGTAAAGGGGTTCACCAGGGATATAGCAGAGTTGCAGTCTGTGTTATGTTAAAAGTTTGTTGTACGATTCACCGGGGATATAGCAGAGTTGCAGTCGGTGTCGTACTGAGTCATAACACGTTCACCGGGGATATAGCAAAGTTGCAGTCGGTGTCGTGTTAAGTAAAATAGGATTCTGAATTGAACCGAGAGTGTAGATGGGGGTCTCGGTAGAACTCACTGAGATTGTATCTAATTGTTTATATGTTGTTGTTTTACAGAGAAACAGGGAAAGAGGAGATCAAAGAGGCATGATTAGGTTTATGCTCGGGGAGTTGCCGAAGACTTAGCTTTTATGATTAAGCTTATGTTTCCCTTGTTGTCTTGTATCACGACATTATGACTTTAACTGTTGTAAAAGTTATGTACTTATTTCCGCACTTTCTTGTATGATATTGAACACTAAATGTAGCTGATGTTGATGGTCAGGGAACCGTTGTGGTTTTAACTATGTTTAAAACTGTTTTGGTATAATTCAGCGAAAAATTTATAGTGGGGTTCAATATCTAAACAAGAAATTATATCTCTGATGTGTTACAGTTTGTACACTTAGGTATTCCTACTTGTTAGAAATACCGGGGTGTTACATATTTAATCCTAACTTATGTAATGGCTTAACAACAACTTGAATTAATCCCAAATGAATATAATGAAAACCTTGTCTAACATGATCATCATTCATTTCTTCATTTAATAAGTTAATGGTTTCAGGATGTTGTACAATAGATCTAGATGATTCTATTGTATGGCTTATCTCATGTGTTCTAAACCTATCAAAAGTACTAGTTTTATAAATCTCTTTTAATTTTATATCCGGTATCTTCCAGCTTTGTAATTAATTATTTTCTATTTATGCTATTTCTAGTTCTTTATTTTGATAATTGTCTTGGTCATTTCTAGCTTCTAATTCTGCAAAGGATAATGAAGAGTGTAACATCCCCAAAATAATTAGTAGGAATTATTTGGGTGATAACCCAATTGAATTATTTTAGTACTTGACTGGTAAATTTATTGAGTGCTAAAATTAATTATTGATCGTCATCGGATCGTTAACCGGATAATGCGAACCAAGGAAGTTTTGGAATCGAAATAGGAGATTTCGATCGATATGGTAATTTGACCGCGTTACAACTTATATAATAAATAAATATATATATATATGCATACGCGCGTGTGTGTGAGTGAAGAGAGAAAGAATTAATAAAAGAAAGAAAAGAAGAAAGAAGAAGGGAGAAACAGAGAGGAGAAGAGAAAAAGAAAAGAAGAGAGAAAGAAAGGGGGAGGAAGAAGAAGAGGAAAAAGGGGGTGCTTCCGCTCAACAAAACGACTTCCTTCCAACACGAAAAATGCTCAGCATTACTTCCTCTTCAATTTGGTACCAAGATCTTCATCATCAACTCACTCTCTCTCACTTTACCATTTTCGAATTTGAGAGGAAAAAATTGAGGTTTTGATGGTTGAAGCTCAAGGATAGCTTGGGATGGTGGTTGGCGCGAACCCAAGGATGATGGATCGTTGATTGGAAGCGAGTTGGGTGATTTGGGGATTGAAAATCAAATTGGGGTTTTTGGTGAATAGTGTCATGGAGGTTAGAGGAGGAAGATGATGAATAGTATCCGTGGAGAATTTCGGGGAAATCGGTATTTCGGTCAAAAAGAGGTTTCGCGATCGAGTGGAAAGCTTTGAAAGCGGATTTGGCGTCGTCGGAACGGAGAGTTTAAGCGGGGAGCGTTCGTGTGGCTACTCGGTGATTTCGGCTCGATCGTGGTTCACGCTTCAAGGGTGAGTTCTCCTCACGTTTAGGATTTTACGTTTCGAATTAATTGATAAACTGTTTTATCGCTTTCGCTGGACTGGAATATTGCTTGATATTGTCTGATTCGGGTTAGGAATCGATCGGAGCGAGTCTCGGGTTGCGTCTTGTTAAAAATGGAATTTTCGGTGATTTGATTCGAAAGATTTCGACTTAAAAACCGTTATTTGAAAATATGTCGCGTTTTGATAAATTTCGACTTGATTATGATTTTGATTGATTTGCTTGATTGTGTGATATTGGTTGAATCTGTTTTTCTGTTTGTTAGGACTGTTTTCAATCGGAATGAGAATCGGAATTAAGCGGAATCGCGGTTTTCGCGCGAAACCGCCAAAATCCGCCCTTGACAGACCCCCCTGCTGTCTGTTCGCGCGCCACTTGCGCGCCACGCGCCACTCGCGCGCCATTTGGCAGAACCTGCTGTCAGTTCGCGCGCCACTTGCGCGCCACGCGCCACTCGCGCGCCATTTGGCAGATTTCAGCAACCAAACACTGTTTTTCGTTTCGCGATAACTTTTGATCTGGGAACCCGATTGAGGTGTTCTAAGATGCGTTGGAAAGCTTATTCAGAGGCCTAACTGAATATTCTATTTTTAAGGCAAAATGAACTGTTTTTGATATTGAAAATTATGTTGAAAAGTGTCGAGTTAGTATGCGAGAGCGAATGCGGACTTAATGTTTTTTTTTATCGAAAAGAAAGCGGACTATGAGTCCTATGTGATATTGTATAAATGACGCGGGATGATTGTTAAATCATCTAAACCGGTCTATGGTACGTTCTATTTATTGAACTATGTAATTGACGCGGGATGTTTATTAAGTATTCATCTAAACCGGTCTATGATTCTTGATATATATATATTATATCTAGTCGAGGTGACGACCTCTATGAAATAGCATACTAGGTGAGGGAAGTCATGAGCCCTTGACCTAGGCCCCTATGTTGTTACTTTTGCCTTTAGACATTGTACACCTATTGGCTATGCGGGGTTCACCTAAGCTTGCGGTAGTTGGTGACGTGCTAAATACTAAAAAGATTATGTTTGTAATTCACATTGAATTACCAGTTTATGTTTGTAATTCATTAATCGAATTACCAGTGATTATTTGCAATTCAAGAACAGAATTGCCAGTTAAATGTTTTAAAAAGAAACCGAGAGTGTGGTTAGGGGTCTCGGTGGAACTCACTGAGACAAGTTGTCTCACCCAATCAATGTTCTTGTTTTACAGAGGAACAGGGAAAGAGGAAATCCAAGAAGCACGAGTAGGTTGTACTCGGATGGATGCTGAAGACTTAGTTTTATGTTTAAGTTTATTTCCCTTTGTTGTCTTTGTACTACGATACCCTGACTTGGTATTATGTATTTTTCTTCCGCTATCTTGTATGATACTGAATGATGTAGTTGCTGAATATTTTGGTCTGAGACCATCTTATAGTCTTATCTGTATCAAGACTGTTTTGTTATTATTCAGTTGAACTACGTTGCAATATTCAGTATTTAGGCAGGAATTGTGTATCTCTGATGTGTTACTAATGTGCACTCGGGCATTTTTAGTCGATAAAAATATCGGGGTGTTACAAAGAGGAGGATACTATCATCTTATCTTTCTTTCTGGATCCTAGCTCACTTAAGGTTCTGAGAAATTGGACCATATTTTCTAACTAATTAAATCTATTTTTCTTTGAATCTTTATCTTCTCTCGGGACCACAGGACTCAAGGGTTCTGGGAACACCACTAACCTCTCCTGGGTTTTTAAAGGCTTACCAACAGAATGTATCACAACTGACCAACGCTAGAAGAAAAGTTATTAAAAATATAGATTTAATTGATAGAAAATAATAATTCAATTAATCAGAGACCTCTTACAAGGCTCTGATACCATACTAGACTGGTAGCGGATAGCTCCCAAGAATAAACCAAATTTAAACATATTATATAATGCAAAATGAGAAAATAATGGTAAATCATCCAAAAACCAATCTAATTCAGAAGTTTATAAAGACATAACTTGAAATACTAATTGAAAATAAGATAATGAAAATAAATAAGTTGGGAAACTCATGATTTTATTGATAGAAACTTAACAAAACTTACAGAAATTCTTAACCAGAGGCTTTCTTAACTTCATAGAACTTTTTAGTCTGAATGTTTTCGATGCCTCTACCTAAAGAGATACGCTCCTTTTTATAGATGAAGGATAGGGGTCTAATTACAATAATGTCCTAAAACTGGTATTCTAATTACAATAATACCCTTATAAAAAACAAACAACTTTTACAATTTTGTCAAAAGCTGTAATAATGATTCTTGCTTTGTCAAAAGTAATAATAATGATGTCTGAAGAGATGATGCCTTGTCTCGTCATCATTATTGATACCATTAATACCATAACAATCATCTTCATTTACTGCAGTAAAACTCTGAGATGATCCGACTGAATCTTCATCATTATTGATATCAGATTTAGAAATTGCAGCTTGTAATTTCTTTAGGAATTCCTTTTTATTAGATGATGAAGATAATTCTGCTATGAATTTTGATTTTTCTGCTAAAAATTCGCTTTCTTTAATACCTTCTTTTGGCTTAGCAAGAAACTTCGGGTTCTTTCTAAACAATTCTTGTAACGTTGATTCTTTAATTAATTCAGGATTAAATTTATTCCACCATTTAATCTTGATAACTCTAACGATCCAATTAGTATCACTATCTGGAACTGCTAATTCTTTTTTATAAGTCTAGGAAGTAATCCATGAAATTCCAAAACTAGCATGGAAGGCAAGCAGTTTTGTATGATCCTGAAAATTGGTCTCCTTATAGAACTCCTGAAAAGCTTTTTCAGCAAATTCAGGATAGATGCTGGTTTCTGGTCCCCATTCATTGAACAATTTAATAAACCATAAAGGGAACTGTAATGAGATGTCCTTTTTGAACCAAATGAACCAAGAATGATCATATGGTTCATGATATAATAGATATTATTCCATGCGTCCATGTAGTCATAATAGGAATATTGCTGGGAAGAAAATCTTCGAGAGAGACTTCTTAATGCTGAGGGGTGATTTTTCCAATCAGATGGAGACATCACCTTTAATATTTTGAATTTTGAAAATATAATCTTAGTTTTATTTGTTTTATCATAAGTATGAGTTACTTCGAAGGAATCAGTGTCCACCAGAATAAACTCATAAAATAATCTGGTTTTTTCTGGAGTGGATGGAAGGTAATGGAATCCTAGGGGAAGATAATTAGAAACTGATTGAAATTTAAGGTATTAAAGAATGCGAAATTTTAGCAGAAAAATCAAAATTCTTAGTAGAATTATCTTCATTATCTAATAAAAAGGAATTTCGTAAAGAAATTACAAGCTGCAATTTCTGAATCTGATATCAATAATGATGAAGATTCGGTCGGATCATCTCAGAGTTTTACTGCAGTAAATGAAGATGACTGTTAAGGTATTAGTGGTGTTCCATAATTATGACAAGCTAAATTTTTGAAGGACAAGACTATATATATATATATATATATATATATATATATATATATATATATATATATATATATATATATATATATATATATATATATATATATAGTGATGGCTTTGAGCATGGGGTGGGAGAGGCGACCGCCCAGGACCCTATTTTTTTTAGGGGCACCAAATTTTGGATTCATAGTAAGATATAGATAGATATCAAGATAGAAAAAGTTATAAATTTAAAAGTTGATATCAGTTTTCTAATAAAAGTTATGGAAGTTTTAACACATTAATCAAAATCAAGCTATATTGTATTTGTTTTTTTAAGAAATTTTGATTGTTTACTCATGCATATAGGACTTAAAAATAAAATTAATTTTTCTCATGCATATAGGACTTAAAAATAAAATTAATTTTTCATCTTAATGTTGAATTAGTGAAACAAGGGTTCCTAAATTACGTAAAATTTACTATGTCACAAGATAGATTAAATAATTTCGTTTTGGTTTCTATCAAAAAATGTTTTTAAGTAACATTGGTTATAAATAATTTTTTAACAGTTTCATAACAAAAAATCTAAAGATATTATATTTAAGGTTATAAATGCACCATATTTTTGGCTTGTGTTAACTTATTTTATTAGATTTGTCATTAATTTTATTTTTTTGATATTAATAAGGGCTAAAAGCCCAAGAAAGGTCGCTAGCCACAAAAAGACTTACATTGGCCGGTAGAACCTCATATAAACACAAAATATTGATTTCAAGCAATTTGATATCGCATATCGTTATATCTTTGTGTGTATTAACCAAGAGATTTACTCTATAAAATAAAAAATAACATGAAACCAACGAACTATATATGTGTCACTAAAAAATCAAATTATTTTTTAATATAAAAAATGATAATTTGAACTTAAAAGTTGAAAATGATAATTTTAATTTACAATTTTTTTATTTGACGAGAGACGCATGTTAAATTGTGCTTTGAATCAACGACGTCTCTTATCTGTGTACCACTAAAATTGATCGTAAAATATAGTATAAAATGTTATGAGTTGTTAAGATTAAATAAACTACTATTAAATCTCAACTATCGATCAAATTTTACACAATATCCTACGGTCAATTTTAATAGTTCAGCGGTAAATGACTTAATTGTTTCTCACCCTAGAAGCCATCATAATAAAAATTAATTTAAAAAACAAAACAAAAAAGAGATTAAAATTTAAATTTAAATATTTTCTCTTTGACTATAAAATTTAAATATATTCTAGAAAAGGGAGAATCTGTGATAGCAATGAATGCGGAAGAAGTAGAATGATTAAACTAAATTAGAAGGCGGTGTTGGAATCCGAGGAGAAGGAAGTTCTCCTTCAATTTCAAAAGCGCAACAACAAAACAACAAACAACAACGAATTCAGTGTTGTTATTCCTATTGTTGGTGCTCTTCTTCGTTGTACGCTTTCTCTCTCTTCTCTCTAGAGTTCAACCACTGTTCCAACGGGCTCCTTTCTCTTTCTCTCTCTTCTTTTTACCTAAAAACTCAACCTTTTAGAATCTCTGACGTTTTTCCTTTCCAACCGGTAAGTGTTTGGATCTGGGTTTTTCTAATTTTTGCTGTTTTTGCTTGTTCTCGTTGTTTCTTAGCTCTTTTTCGCTTCTGGGTCTTGCTGCGTTTGACTTTTTAGAGTTCATTAATAAATAGTTAATAGGGTTGGTTTGATTCATGTTGGAATAGCAAAAAAATAGATTTTTTTTTGTTGGGTTTTGGTTTGGCTTCTAGGTCTTGCTGGGTTTGACTTTTTAGAGTTCATTAATGAATAATTGATGGGTTAGTCTGATTCATGTTGGAAAAGCAAAAAAAAGAGATTTTTTTTTTGTGTGGGGTTTTTGTTTGGGTTTCTGGTTTGAATTTACTGGAAGATGCTGTTTCTAATTCATTTGGTGAAACTTGAAGTTTGGGAAAGCTTGAATTTTCAAATTATTGTCGTTTTTGTGATTAGGGTTATTTGCTATTATTAACATGTTTAGTTGGCATTACTTTTTTGGTTTGGTGAAGTTGATGGTGTGAGTCTCATTGTCACTTTTTGCAGATCAGGTAATTTGGAAAAAAGGAGATAGGTGACTGATTCAGATTCAACCTTGTTATACTTGTTCAAACATTTTGACTTTTAGATAAGAGGGTTGAAATTTGTGTGTTGTTTTTGTCAAAGAGGCCTCCGCTCGTGTTTTCTCCTTAACAAGGAGTTTCAACAATTCAATTAAGTGTTTTTCTAGGGTTTGTAAATTGAACTGTTACTGGAGAATTGGTATGGCTGTTGCCAAGAGCAACAGCTGCACTGAACCTAGTACTTCATACAATTGTTACAAAGTAGCAGGTTTGACTGAAACCATATTAGACACAAATGATACCTCGAATTTGAAAGATCGATACGATCTCGGGGAGCAATTAGGTTGGGGACAATTCGGTGTAATTAGAGAATGTTCTGATAAGTTAACAGGAGAGGTTTTGGCCTGCAAATCAATAGCGAAAGATAGGTTGGTTACTTTAGATGATCTGAGGAGTGTGAAACTTGAAATTGAGATCATGACTAGGCTATCTGGGCATCCAAATGTTGTAGATCTTAAGGCGGTTTATGAAGAGGAAGATTTCGTTCATTTGGTGATGGAGCTTTGTGCTGGGGGAGAGCTTTTTCATCGGTTAGAGAAGCATGGACGGTTTTCTGAATCCGAAGCCAGGGTTCTTTTTAGGCACCTAATGCAGGTTGTTTTGTATTGTCATGAAAATGGAGTTGTTCATAGAGATTTGAAGCCTGAGAACATTCTCTTAGCAACACGCGCTTCGTCGTCTCCAATTAAATTGGCAGATTTTGGACTTGCAACCTACATTAAGCCTGGTATTGATTTCTTTGCTTTATTTACATGTTGCGGATTATTAATTTCTCTGTAATTACGTATAAAGCACCGACATAGACACAGACACAGACGACACTGACACCGACACGAAAACACCGATAACAATTTGAGAAAACATAAGTGATTGAATGTAACTACATGTGTCTGGTGGATACCAGACATGTCTTCAATCAGAAGTGTCAGTGCTACATAGATAATTACTTTTGCTACTATGAATATGTATGGTGTTTTTGTTCAATTATCGCGCTTTGTTTAAGCAGGACAAAGTTTGCACGGGTTAGTTGGGAGTCCATTCTACATAGCTCCTGAGGTACTGGCTGGTGCGTATAACCAGGCAGCTGATGTATGGAGTGCAGGAGTTATTCTTTACATTCTGTTGAGTGGGATGCCTCCATTTTGGGGAAAGACTAAATCGCGGATATTTGAAGCTGTTAAGGCAGCTGACCTGAGATTCCCATCAGAACCTTGGGATCACGTTTCCAAATCTGCTAAAGATTTGATCAGTAGAATGCTGTGTACAGAAGCTTCTCGAAGGCTAACTGCGCAAGAAGTTTTGAGTAAGTTTACTACTTTCTGTTTCTTTCCCCCTTCCCCTTGCTAATGTCTTTCTTTTATGAAGCTATTATACTTAGAGTCTAACTGAAGAAAGAAACTGAAAAACCCTAAAATTCTCTTTTTTGCCGCTGTTACTGTAATAGTGAAACAGAAATAGCGTTGCTGTTTGCTCCAATTCCACTACCCTATAGTGCTATAGCCTATATTTGACGACGCGACGCGACGCTGATGTTAACTACTGATATTGCCAAAACAGTCCTTATAAGGAATCTTCACCCCTTGAAAATATCAAAAGTATATATTTTCTAATCTTCATCTGAAATTTCTCTTTCTAGATCATTGCTGGATGGAAAGCAATCAAACGATTGCCGAACAACTAAGTGAACATAAAATCAGAAGTTGTGAAGAATGGGATGTTGGTGGCAGCTCATTCTCTCCCTCTTTTATGTCCAGGAATCAGGACATCAGCTTTGGAAACGGAACGCCTACATGTGATGCTCAATCGCCTACTTTCACATGCAGATCATCGTTCTCTTCTTTGCGGGTGGAACCAGTGACTCCTTTAGTTTCTGCCGGGTTTTCGTTTCAGAGCGCAGGCGATTCAACTGAATTGGAATTTTCTACACCTGTTGCTTCCATGCTTAGCTTTTCATTTCTCAGCCCTAGTCCTGTTGTTGAGCAGAAGAATTGTAAATTAGAATGCTCAGCTAACATGTCAGATGGAAATGCAATTGCTGGAGGTATGTTCATAATTTTCCATTTTAACTGTCTTTACCAATGTTTTAAAACTCGAACTCGGTTAGAGTATTAAGTCAATTGGTCATTGGTCAAACTATTGAGTCACAAGTTAATCCGGTATATTCAAAATTTCATAACCTGTAAATTCCATACCTAAAAAGTTCCAATATAGCATACTTTATTGATATTTTCAAATAAAGTTTGATTTTATGATTCTATTCTATTCTATTCTAAATAGAACATTTAAAACATTTAGCTATTTTAAGAGAAAAAGTAATTCCTTAGCAATAATATTAGTAGTCGTTCACAATTTTTTATCTATTTTGCATATCTAATATATCAAATCATTTACGGTTGTCTTATAAAGATGATCCAAACTTGCAAAAAAAAAAAGATGACTTGAACTTGAACCAGTCCAGACACCGATATTATATTGAATCAGCCTAGTGAAACAATGCATTATTGATCTCTATAGTACCGACACTTTAGCTTTAGGTTGAAGATGTTTCCGGTGTCATACACTGACGCTGACACTTCAATTACTTTCATTTTTCAAATTAAAACCAGTGTCTACGTGTCAGTGTCGTGTTCGGTGTCCTTGTCAGAGTTTGTGCTTCATAGGTATCGATCCTTTTAGTGATTTGGACCAGTTTCTATTTTTTTTCTGTCTGGTCTGAACCCCTATTTACATCTATGGTCTATAGTTTTTTCTTAGCTCCTTGGTCTGAATTTTATTTATAATTCATGGCAGAAGCAAACTTAGGAGAATTACTTCTACAACAAGATTCTCCACATGATGTTAAAGAAATGGAACAGAAGCCAGTAGAGACTAAAAGGGCAAGTGGACATAGAGCATTAGGAATGCATAGTAAGAGAAACAGAACAATTGGACTTGGTGAATGTGTGCAACTTGATTTTGTGGTTACTGAATCAGTAATTCGTTGGTCATCATGCACTCAACTCAATACATCTTTGAGATCTTCTCTTGTCTGCTAAGTGGATAGAGTTGAAAACAACTTGTTCACTCATTAATCAAATGGCTTTTCTCTTGTTTGAAAATTTTGTCTCCCTAACTCTTTTGTATATGTAACTTGATTTTTGATTTGCATTGTTGTTACACTATATATCTTCTGTTTGGTGCATGGTTTTTGTTTTTACTAGATTTTGTGGCAGTTTAATGGTGTGCTTGTTTGAGAAATTGTATTGTGTTTGGGAATGGATTTCCTCCCGTGACTTTATAGTGCAGTGAAATCTCAGTCATCCATTGAATAAGACAAAAAGTGAAGCGAGGGTTGAATGGTGGAGATTTATCAGTTGACGGTGTATAGTGAAAAATCCGCTGGAGAAAATCTCTTCCCGTGTTGATCAGGAGCTGGATTTGGGATGTGTTTGGAATAAGTACTTGTTACATGTTAATGAGCTATTTTTAGATAATTGCAAAAATAGCTTAAAGATAAGGTGTGTTTGTAAAGTGTGTAACATGAATGTATTGTTAAGTGTTTATTTGGGGGGACCACTCTTAGTAGAATTAAATGTTTTCATGAAGCATCTAGGAAGCTATTAATGATGGCTGTAATTAATTGGCAGTGACAACTCACATAACATTGATTAATCATCGCACGTTGGAATATGCTGGTTGTGGAGAGTAGGTGGGTTTGTCATCATATGCTAGGCCAAAAGTCAATGTCAATGTTATCAAGTGGAAAGTGGAGAGTAGCTCATTACTCTTATAATGTCGTTTTGGGTCATTTTAAAAAAATTAGTTAATTTTGTATGGAAAGAGATATTGTGAGTTAGTTTACTAAATTAATTTTTATTAAAAACATTAAGAAGATAAATTAATAGTTATGAAAGAGATATTAAATAATGAAGGGTATGGTAGGAAAGAAATATTAATGTTTTATTGGTATTCTAAAAAGTGGTGTATTATGGGACAAGTTATTTTGGCTAAAAAGTCATATAATATGAGACCGATGGAGTAACATGTTACAAAAACCCTTAACTTGTGTAAGATTGTAGGTGTTCGAAAAATCCTTAGTAAGAATTTAACACAATTAATTTTAAATTTCATACCCAAATTACTCATGGTGTTAAGGGCATGTGTGGTAGGAGACAGAATATGATAAGTCTATTATATTTATGTTAGTTTGGTGTTTGTTGAACTTGTAGGATATGATAATTTAATCTTGTGACTTATCCTATCATATCTCTAGAGTTAAAATATTATTTGTTTGAACTGCGTTAGAAACTAACATGATAGGATAATAAAATAATTTATTTATTTATCCTTCTAAAATATATTTAAGATATAAAAATCTGAAATCTATTAAAAATAAATAAAAAAATGATGTTAAATATAAAAATTAAAAATTTGATCCTTAATTTAAAAAATAATGTATTGGTAATTTTGTCTTTTTGTATAGTCTAAAATTAAAAAATCTAATGAAAATTCAAAAAAATTAAAATAAGTTATAGAAATAAATTTATTATTAAAAAGTATATTAATTTAATATTTCAGTAAATGAAATATAGTTGTCACAATGGTAGTTTTGTCATTAACATATAATACATACCATATCATTATTTATTAGCTTATCTAATAAGAGATAGACTAGATTATATTATGTACCAACTCCTATTTGTCTTGTACTCTTGAGAAACTCTTCATACAAAGGAACTCATCTTCTAAGATCAGTGGGAAACCAATTATGCAGTATTTACCTACTATTGAATTAAATGGAATTTAATTTTCTTATATTTTGGTCCAGTAAATATGAGCAGTTTATTACTTATACTTGAATCCCAATGGAGTATCCTATTCCACGAAGCAATACCACGGCACAATCATTAATAATGTGAAGCTACCCTCGTTCTAGGAGGCAAAACACCTCACAAAGGGAACATTTGCCCATAAAACACAATTATATCCCTCACATCTTTTAGGAACAAAACATAAATGCTCTGTTTGACGCGTTCAATCCGCCAGCGGATAGCGGATGAAAGTAGCGGGTGAAAAGTACGCGTGTTTTGTAATCATTAGCGTTTAGCGTTTTTCGGGTAGTGAATTAGCGTTTTTTCAGATGCAACTTCAAGTAGCGTTTTTTCAAACGCTAGCGGATAGCGGATAGCGTTTCACTTTTTTTTTTGACATTTTTAACCTTTTTATTTTTCTTAAATTATTTCTCTTTCCTCATTAACATTTTGTCATCATTAAATAATTTAATCATTAATTAAATATCATTTTATGTCATTTTACATTTATCAATTATTTTAACCGCTAATTTTACCAAACACATCATTTGCTATCAGCTAGCTCATCCGATGTCCGCTATCCGCTAGCTCATCCGCTAGCTTATCTGCTACATTTTACCAAACAGAGCCAAAATCTCTTGCAAA
Source organism: Astragalus membranaceus (assembly GCA_039519185.1). NCBI lineage: Eukaryota > Viridiplantae > Streptophyta > Magnoliopsida > Fabales > Fabaceae > Astragalus > Astragalus membranaceus. The sequence goes on from CM076853.1 coordinate 26,292,418, forward strand.
AGGAATATTTACCAACTCTAGAATCAATTATAAACATAAATATATTTACTAAACCTCCTTAATTATTATAGTCCTCTATTCATAAATCATAATATTAATGTATTAATTTAAGAATATTTTTTAAATAATAACATTATAAATATCGTAAATTTATGAGCTAGTCGATAAATTACTTCTGAAAGGAGTATATAGTTTGATAAAAATACCTCAAGTATCCACTAAACATGGTGAACTATTGACCAATCTTTTTTGTGACATGCATGCTACAGAGAGAACGGATAAGTTAAGCAACATTCCTTACCACTCTACACATTAAATAATGATGTCAAAAAATAGAAAACAAACTTTGGTGAATATGATTACACGTTTCCTATGTTCTCCAACATAATCATCAATTTAATGCTAGGAATTTGGAGCAGACGTGTGGGTGACATATTTGATTTTCAGGAAAGAAAATAATTTACAACATTAAAAAAAAGCCTCTTTATCCTATGTTATCCCTAAACCCTAAACGTAGGGGTGGAAATAGGTTGGACCGATCTGGGATTTGCAAAACTTGGACCTAGCCTGCGTTGAAAGTGTTTGGCCTAAGTCTGGTCTGTTGTAAACCAAATTTTTAGGTTTGACCTGGCCTTCATGAAAGTTCGACAAGACTTGAAAGCCTGTTTAAAAAGCTACTTCACTATTTTTTTTACAAAAGCCTACGATCTTTAATTGATGTATGCTTTTGTAAACTGGGTCGTAGGCTGTCTATCGGCCTAACCTATTCTCACCCCTACTTTAACTTCAATCAAATGAGAAATGAGAAGGGGAGTATAATGTATTGATTCATTACATCTAATACTATTTTTTGGTTAGGACCATCGCTGGCTACCCACAGAGTGTCCCAACGCTTTCAACGAAAGACTAATCCCCGCTCGTGCTTTAGGATCAAATTTCGCACTGGCCAACGCCGAGTTTGTCCACTGCGGGGAGCACCAGGTCGACCCCCGTGTCCTAGAGTAGATTAAGCCACTAGGCCAATACATCTAATACTATTTAATCCTCACGTAAAACAATACTATTTAATCCTCATCATATAAATTTTTATTACATTTAAAGCTCACAAATTCAATTAATAATTTCATGAAATTATACAGACCTATAGATCAAATAACATATTTTAGATGAAAATATCAAATTAAATAAGTAGCTAGCATAGTAATCCAATCAGGAATATTTTTTTACACTCAAAACTTATACGAACATATTTGTATCTCATTTGCATACGGTTTTGTTTTTTTTATTAGTTATTTTTTTCTCTTTTGAATTTCACACATACTAAACCTGACTTGTATTTTATACGGTATAATATACGAGTTGGGTTGTCAAAAAAATAAGCCAGACCTCAAATGAAAAAGATAAGATATTCATAGCCACAAACCAAACCACCCTCGTGTTCTTTCAGTTACTTCACAAAGAGCTTATAGTTTTGCTAATTTCAAATTTCTCATCAACAAAAACCCAATTCCAAAATTCAACTTTCAGCTGAAAAAAAAAATCATAGACACTAGATGAGTTGTAAGATAAACTTATCAAAGGCACCAATACAATGCAAATTTTACACCAAAAAAGCAAAACTTAGAAGAAGAAACTCAACCATTATCTTCTCTTCCTCTACTCCTATTGAAAAACAACAAAAAAACATTACAACATCAACGACTGAGGTTTACACTGTCAGTTTCAAGACAAAAAGTGCTTGTAAGCTTGGAATTTCAATATATCCTGATTTTGTATATGATGCTGAAGGAGGAATAGGAACTGGATCTGCTGTAAAGGCAACAAAGACTAATTTGGATGACAATGATTTTCTTGTTTCATTTGATGTTGAAAGTTTGTATATTCCATCATTAACAGGCTCTACAACTAAGTTTCTTGGTTTACCATTGCCACCTTTTTTGAGGATTGATATTGTTCCACAAGCTTTCCATGGAAGTATTAATCAAGTATCTGGCAAGGTAAGCCATACTACTTCTATTCTATTAATTGTCCTAAAAATTGTACATTTTGTTCAAGCTTTTAAAAAAAGTCTGCTACCGCAATTGTGGCCACTAAATCATAGTTTTTAATGTATCTACGAACTTAAAGCGATCGAAATTACAACCGCATCGATCGTATTTTGACCGCTTCCAGATTGCTACCAAGGTTCTCAACTCGAGAGTCTAGGTAAACTCATAGAGCCTCTGTAGACTCGACTTGTAAACTCGTTAATAAAGTCGTGTGTTTACCGATTTTTTCATAGATTCAAAGTTTACTTGAACTCATACGAACAGTGTTATTCAACCCGAACCGACCCGGTTGGACGTCGGACCGAGACTCGGTGCCATGAATGACTCAAATCGCTGATACGAGTTTCTGTGATCTAGAATAGCAAAGTCGTAAGAGTTTAAAATTTAACTCGAGAGTTTAACAATTGTGGTCACTATATCATGGTTTGTGATGTCTCACTGATAGAAGTAGCATCAACCGTATGTGACCGTAATTGTCGGCAATATTAAGGGTCGCGTTTAAAACCTTGATTTTGCGCACAATTTTTCAGTAAGCACTGATACTTATTCTAATTAGCAATAGGCATCCCTTAAGTTTAGTTCAATAACCACCCAATAGATGATATGATTACTAATGGTTTTTATTTTTGTTTTTTCTACAAGGTTGATCTCGAGTTTAAGGCCAACTTCTTATTTTCTGCGGGTAGTATCTATAAGGCTCCCCCATTGCTAGTGAAAACAGTGTTGACATCTGAAGAATCAAAAGGGACTATGAAGAGTGGAAGAGGGAATAGATTGGATGAAGAAGGAAAGTGTAGATTGGTTGGTGTGGCAACAGTTGATCCTATAAATGATTTCCTTATGAATTCTTTCCTTGGCCTTCCAACTGAATGTCTTGCTGACCTAAATGCTGTAATCTCCATTTCTTCTTCATCTTAAAGAGTTATCATCTCATTACAAAATTAGAAATAGTCCTCCATATTGCACAAATGCCTTAGTTTTTTTCCTTACAAAAAAGATATCTGGTGGGAGAGGTCAACCCCTTAAATAGTTTTCAATTCATCGAGGTATTAGTTTCTGCATTTGTGCCCAAAAGAATAAATTACATTATGAAGGGAATATGTAAAGATGATAATATTATAGTCATGAGTATATATGAAGATGGAAATTCGTAATATTGTTAAAAAAATATATTGCTTTAGATTAATTTTGTTTATTCAAAGAACTATTTCTATGCTTTTAGAGGAGAGAAGAGAAGATTTAGAACTACAGGATACAGTACTTGTCAAGATGAGTTACACAACAGATAAATTGTTTGAGCATGTTATAGGTCAATGTGTGACAAATTAGTTCATCAAACGTCATCATGATTCAAGCATATAACAACGATGATTTAGGAGCTTAGTATCAATAATCTACCTTGACTTATCAATGTTCGGGTTGGGATCTCATTTCAAATTGAGTGCTGAGGAGAATTGCAACAAATGAAGTAAGAGAAATTGTTTATGAGATCTAAGAAAATGAATTATCAAAGGAACCATCAAAATAATGATTTCAAATAAAACCCTAAAACATATAATTAAAATCTAGGTCCATAGATGACTTACTAGGGTTTTGGATAATGACATAAGATGTTAATCTTGACATACCTCAATGACATATTCACATATCAAATTTTAGATCAATGTAAAATTCTATAGATATGATTTACGTGATAGTATATTTCAATCAAACGATCAGTTTTGTAATACAAGAATGCAATACAAAGTTATTGAACGGTGTAACAGTACTTAAGTATTACATTGCTGTAATTTGATCCTTCCTCTATCTATATCATTAAATAGTAATAGATTTGGCCATTGTGAAAGCCTGTATATGTGAGAACAAGTTGTTGGTGGGAATAATGCTGCAACTAAGAAGAACAATAAAACATAGAAAATCATTAGTAAAACTAATTGTGATTGACAAGTAAAATAAATAACAAGGAGAAAGTAAATTTATCATTGCACAAGACTCCAAGGCGTGTATGACACTAAGCTTTAGGTTCGATTCGCCCCCACCAATCACTCTAGATTGGATGCAATAGGATGGTCAGCGAATCCCCTTTAGGATACAATGGAGTTCCTTGATATGGTCTGCATACCCACACCAAGCATATCGATCAATGGTAGTTTACGGAACAAAGTTTTCTCAATTACTCTCGTGCACTAGAGAAAAGAAGAAATGACTTAGACATAATTTTGGGAAAATTTTGGCACACAAATATATGAATTTCGTATTGTGTTTATCTGCCAAAAAGTGTCTATTTATAGAGAAACTCATGCCACTTGGTGAAGGGAAACAACTCATAAAAGAGTCTTTACAATTCTGAAACAAAACTATTAAATATGATTCTCGTTTAGTAAATGACACAATATAACAGTTGTCTCAATGGTTAAATGATGTGTCTGTTCACTGATGTGTTGTGAGTTCGAATGGTGAAAGTACATTATAAGAGTGATTGGAGTACTTGAAGATAGATACATCCCATGGGTTTAAAGTACTTGGACCATAAAAGTAAAGTTGGAAGGATGAGGTTCTCCTCTTAATAGACATATAGCATATATTTGCTGAGTTGCATAATTATGGGTGCATTTCGGATATAGTCTACCTATATGAGAATGAAGTGGGGCCGCTTCATAGAGTTAAGGGCTGGACTCTTAAAATTCTCATGAAAAGGATACCGGACACAAGGCCTTATTAAAAGTGTCATTTCTATAATTCTTTCAATGGTACTGAGATTTCATGCGTGAGTTATGCACACTTGTTCAAATGAGTAGTTGGTTCAAAGCTTGTCTACCAATCTATTTGGGGATTAGTGATGACTTAACTTACTAAGTGATGGTTCAAATTGCAAGATACCTTCATCTGAAAACATGAGATTTCCGGAATAATTGATTTAAAATATTTTGAAAATGGTGGGGGATTGTTGGAGAAATTTTCAAAATATAAAATTTCAATATTACAGTTTTTATGATTAAATAAATACATGTGAGTATGATTTTGTAGCATGATTTGTTTTATGGTCCAGCGGTTGGTTTGGGGGTTTTCAATGCGTGGTCAAGGGTTCGAATCTGTGGTTTGGCTGTTTTATTTTATGCCTTATTTTGTAAGGGTTAAAATAAAACGAAAGGTTGAAAAATGGTCACTCCTGCGAATCGATCCTGTGACCAAGAAGCACCTATTCATTAAACTAACCAGCGAACCATTGCGTCTATTTGTTAAGAAATTGGATATCAGCCAATCTTACCCTTTCACAAATGCTGAATCATTTTTTCTAAAAGTTGTGTTCCTTCATTAAAAGGCATGAATTTTTCTATATAAAGAGACATTCTGAACTCATTATAACACACGAATTTCAACTTCTCTCCAACACAAAATTCCATCATTTTTATTATTCTAAATCATCTCTTTGCTTCTCTGGTGCACAAGAGTGAGTACGGATACTTTATTCCGTAAGGTATTATTGAAAGATAGGCTTGGTATGTTTGTGCAAGACACGTCAAGGTTTCTAAAGTATCCTGAAGGGGATTCGCAGGTTACCCTATTGCATCCAATCGATTAGAATTGGTGGGGGTGAATCGAACCTAAAGGTTAGTGTGTTTACACACGCTTTAGAATCAAGTGCGGTCTCATCATCTTCATCATTGTTCGAGTGTTGCAGCATCTTCCCCAACATATTGTTCTCACAGTATATATATTCATTATATGCACATTGGAAATTCAATGTGAAATCTGTGTTTGATGGAAATGGTCTTGTCGGAAGAAGCAATGCCATTGAGTGATTGACCTTTAACCTAAAGAAAATATTGTACCTGATAAGTCATGCATAACATTGTCTAATAACAATTTTAATGTAACCAAAAAAAGGATTGTGAAGCTTAAAACGATAAACCATTATTTTACTGAAGGTTGTGAGATAAGAATCACTTAATTGTAAATTCATTCATCCTTGAACTATTAAAGCCCTGTTTGGTTAAGCAGCTTAATTAATCACTTATTACATAAAGACTTAACATATAAGTGCTTATGTATAAGCTGTTTCTATAATAAATGATAAAATAATGTTAAATTACTTGAACTCGTACGAGCAATTTTATTCAACCCGGACCGACCCGATCGGTCAGACTGGTCGGGCCGAGACTCGGTGCCATGACCGGCTTGAGTCACTGATACAAGTTTACGAAAAAAGGTTTACTTGTCAGTTAAATCTTTTGTGATCTAGAATGGTAAAGTCGTAAGAGTTACTGATTTTAGTCGACAGTTTAACCACTGTGGTCACTACATCACGATTTTTGATGTCTTGGTGATCAAAGTTGTAACACTCCATGTATTTCATTTTTTTTATGAAATATGGAAACGCACATAAAGCATACATCAGAGTAATATTTCTAATTAAAGACATTGAACAAACTAAAACTTTGATGAAAACTCATCCGACTATCCTTTTTAAAACCATCACAAGTCATTAAAAGCATTACATACAACTTCAACCCAAGGGCCCAAAGTCGTTTCACACCTAATTGTTCAATATCTCAAACAGAAATAAAGACAGCGATACACAACTTTAATAAAGTATAAGTTATAATATCGAAATACATAATGAAACTAGGGAGCTAAGCAACATATCCAGCGGATTTCCAAAATTCATCATCATCATCATCATCATCATCATCATCATCATCATCATCATATAGCACAGCTGCTACTCATGCTTCTTTGCTTTAGCTTTTCCCTGTTTCTTTGTAAAAATCACAAAACATAAACAGTGAGATAAAATCTCAGTGAGTCCTTTCGTGACCCCTCACAACTCGACTCACGGTGTTTTATTCATTTTTTAACTCGTAGCCCAAGTCTGGATAGCTACGTACATCATGGCATAAGCACAGCACCGGTAACCACTACTCAGTGAACCCAATCCGCTAATATCTGATTAGCGGGCAAACATGGACGGGGCCTAGGTTCTGGGATCATGACTTCCCTCCCCTAGCATGCTAACATCTCGAGGTCGTCGCCCCATATTTTCATATTTATTTTGGCTACCAAAGCCTCTAATGGACCACCAAGCCCATCAATTAACATTTTATTTATGTATTCTCTCTCGGTACAAATCATACGGTTTATAACAATAACTATAATTCAACCGTCAATCCATTTTCATCTCAATCATAATCATAAATGAAGTATAATCGTTCATACATCGTCAGGGAAGGTTAGGAAACAGATTGGAAGAGGTTTGGAATCAAAAGGAATAGTTTTGGAAAGGTTTTAAAAATGGTGGCAGAATTGCACGGGTCGTGCTCAAAAGCGCACGGGTCGTGCTTGAGAAAAATTTCAGATTTTGAGTAATAGCAGGGGACGCGCGGGTCGTGTTCAAAAGCGCCCGGGTCGTACTCCTCTGACAGCATTGAAAATTTTTCCGTTTTCGTGTAATTTCACTATTCCGTTCGATTCCGTTACTCGTTCTACTCGATTCCTAACACAAACACAGTTCATAACAATCACGATAACCACTTCAACATCCAATTTCAAATCATCAATCATCAATTCAAAGTCATAACTTCAATGTACACAATTCACAACCACAAACATAACACAAATCGAATAACGGTTTTTACTCGAAACCATTTCACGATAACGCACACCAAACCGAGACAACAACTCAACACACCAATTTCATCGAATAAAACCTAAACGGAGTAAGAACTCACCTTTACACGGTGAGAACAACAATTACAAATAGCGAAAGTGTGGATAGAACGATCCAAATGTTACCCAAACGCTTTGAAGTTCAAACCCAAAAATCCCAAATCAAAACCCTAAGTCACCAACTAGCTTCCAAACACCAAATCGAACTTCAATCCTTGCTCAGTCTATCTTGGGTTTGCTCCTAATCATCTAGGAACCTTCAAAATCATCATACAACCAAAAATCACATCTCACCTTATCCCTCTAACTCTCAAATTTCGCAAGTCTCAAGGGTAAGGAAAAGGGGGAGATGAACTTACTCTCAAATTTCGCAAGTCTCAAATTCTTCTTCTTCTTCACATCTCACCTTATCCCTCTAACTCTCAAATTTCGCAAGTCTCAAGGGTAACGAAAAAGGGGAGATGAACTTACTCTCAAATTTTGCAAGTCTCAAATTCTTCTTCTTCTTCTTCTTCTTCTTCTTCTGCTTCTTCTTCTGCTTCTTCTCCTGCTTCTGCTTCTCCTTCTGCTGCTCCTCCTGCTTCTTCTCCTGCTTCTTCTCCTGCTCCTTCTGCTGCTCCTTGATAACCCTATTTTGTATAGGTTATTTATGCTCCTAATACTTAAATTAAGCTTACTTCTCAAGTAATTCTAGTGCTTAAATATGTGAATATTTGAATATTAGGATAAATATAGGTTATAAGTCAAATTCCTAAATCTTGGGCATAATCAATGCCTTTGTGAATATGTTTGATGTTTTACTTTAGCGCTGCAGCGGTATGCTATCAAGGAAACGCTATAGCGTTATATGACGGCTGACCATTGAGATATTTGTGTGGCCACTTGAGGACATGATGAGTCACCACCCTTATCTCTTCCTCTCAACTGGATATTTTGACTTTCAAGTGGATGCTAAATTACACTTGGCGCCTCCTAAATGGAACCCATGTGATAGTTGTTGTATTCCATCATTAGCACTTTTTGTAAAGTACTTTAAAGATAATATCTAAGTCTTATGATCATCATGTAATATTATTATTCTATTAAGACTTAGTTAATAATTAGTTTAATTAAGATTGCTTCTCTAGGAGGTAACATACGTAGACAAGTAGTTGTAACAAAGAGAGAACTACACAATACATAGTAGCTACTCTCCATTGATACACAACCCTTAAGCTTTTATTTTCATAGCATAGTTTTTCTAGTCTTCATCCAAGGTTTTGCTCACGCCTCAACTTCCACTACTACAAAATGTGCTTTAAAAAGCACTAATTTGAATCGGTTATTTGGATAACCGATTCAAAATGTGGACGCGGTGGCAAAATTGCAATTAAATGGGAATGTGGCAGATTTTTTTAGACATTTTGAATCGGTTGTTTAAACAACCGATTCAAAAGGTGACAATTTAGACATTTGGAATCGGTTAACTGAATAACCGATTCTGAATAGCTACATTCAGAATCGGTTCTTTAAACAACCGATTCAGAATGTCTGTTTTGTTACCATTTTCACAATCCCCCGTGTTGTTTCAGTTTCCCTCTCACACTCCCTTTCACGATCCCCCTTGACCTAATCATCCCTCTCACACGTTCTCATCCCTTTCACGATCCCTCTCACATAGCTCACTCAGTTTGCAATCTCTCATTCTCTCACTCCATCAGCGCCTCTCGTTTCTTCTCCCCCATCCATCGCTCCATCTCTCCGTTTCTTCTTCCCCAACCACCGCGTTCGTGTCTTCTCCCCCAGCCAGAAAATCAACAAGAAGACGAAGAAGAATAGAAGAACGAGAAACACAAACACCAGCAAAGGGATTCTTCTTGGTCGAGGAGGACGACGAAGATGGTGGGGGCGGTGAGATTGGATACCAAAGAAGGCCGAGGAGGACGATGGTCGTCTCTGCTCTCTGCGTCACCTGCGTCACCGGTGAGATTCGGTTTCCCTCTCATAGATCTTGCGAAACTTTGTAACCTTCCCATAGATCTTGCGAAACTTCGGCCTGGTGCATATCACTTCCGCACCAGTAGGTGAGATTGTTTCACATCTGTGTTCTCTATCGTTCCCTCTAACCTAGCTCCGTTGCTTTTCTTTGCAGGTGAAAACCCCAAGCCATGCGTTGTTGCTAGATTTTTTGCGTTGTTGTTGCTTATCTTTCTGTAAGAGAAGAACTCGGTTCTATTTTTTCTGCAAGGATGAGTATATTTTTTGATCCACATCAGGTTAGTCTTAGGATGAGGTTTGCATTTGTTCTTAGTATATTTTTTGGATCAGCTTTGCTCACTCTATCAGCAGAATTATATCCTTACATCAGCTGTGGAAGTTGGTAGCACCCAAACATTTATTGGCAAGGTCTGCGAGCTTGCTGAGGCTAATGGATTACCATCTGAGGGATATAGATCTTCCCTCTTAGAATTTTCTACTGATGAAGTGAAAAAGTATTTGAGTGAGGTACTTGTGGTTGCTCTTCCTTTAAACATTTACATTTTGGTGCATGTCAGACCCATCAATGCTCCCTACACCTCTTTTACAAGTTTTTATTTGACCCTAGTAGTACCTCATAGGAATCATTCTCTGCTTCACTTGCTTTCCCTCTCTCATAGTCCCCTTCATTTATTAATTTAGTGGAGGTTTTCACAAATCTAAGCACAATCTCAGCCTTTCAGCGACATTTTTTTTGTTCAGTTACGTGAAATTTTGTATTAATGAGGCTTCTTGTTATCAGGTGGAGAAGTTTTTGAATTCAGTACTAGGGTCTGAATCTGGTGCTAATGCTGTCTTCACTAATGGAAGGGTAAAACCGTCTTAATACCTTGGGTTATTTCAGGATATACTCAATCTCTGTTTGTGTGTATTCAAATCTGATTAGTTATAGAATCTCTTTGTTAGACCTCCTAGGTTAACCTTTGCATTTATGTTTTATAGGTAACTTATCCTATTGTTGAAAGCACATTTTTGAGTGTTGATCTGCATCTTCTTGAATCAATAGAGCTTAAGAAGAGGATAAAGCATATTACGGAAATTATGGAAGATGTGGAATGGCGGGATGTGGACCCTGACACGCTGACAAGGTTTCTAAATATTTGTTCTTTCTGTTTTGTCCTGTGGTTATTTCTTGATGTCTTGGTACATCTACCATCTTCCTATCATAAACATTAATTTAGTTTTGCTTGGCATGAAAGGTGAACATTTTTACGCATATGTGATTTCAATTCATCTGTTATTTTCTCTATGCAAACTATCATATGACCAGGTTGGATCACAAGAAGGTATCAAGATCAGTATTCTGGGACCATGTGTTATTTTGTCTTCTGCTCAGTATACTACATAATGAGTTAGAGACACAAACATAGTGTGAATTCTAGTGTTAAGACTTAGATGGAAATGATAGTACTTTGATGGGCTTTTTGTAGCCAGTTTGTCGTCTTTGCAAATCCCCTAGTTAGATGTTATGCTTGAGTTTAAAGCTTGTCCATTCTAAGAGTTTGTTTACTTGTTTTAAAAATTCCTTATAAGAATGCTTGTGGCATTTATTATTACTTTTTTTCAGGCAATGACGGATATTGTTTGCAAAAATTAGTTATAGTTGTCCAATCTTTATCTGTTTTCAGAATATATAACTTCTTTAAAATTTCCTCTATGTAATCCTTGATAGTTTCAACTCAACCAAATGTGAGCACTTAAAGGTCAGAACAAGGAAGGAAAGACAGTTTATTGTGAGAAAACATTAAAGGTCTGTTAAACTACACAATTTTGCACTGGAGTTATTTTTTGTGCACTGGAGTTAAAGGTCTGTTATTTTCTGTGCACTGGAGTTATTTTGCACTGAAAGTAATTGTGCTATTTTAATCACATATGTAATACCCTAATTTTGTCCTATCCAAAAAAAAGAGAAATTTTATTTATTTTTAATAAAAACGATTATTTTATTTTTTTATGCCATGTTTTATTTTATTTTAGTTTGCTACAAGTTTTTAATTTTTGAAAAAAAATAATAATTAGAAGTGAAGAAATAAAAATAAGCCAAGAAGGAAGTGGGGGGGCCTATTAATAATAGGGTGCTGTCATGGAAGCCCAACCCAGCAAAAATGGCTAGCCCAAATTCGCATGACCCAACCCAACAAAAAAAAATCCACTAACCCACAACCCACAACTCATAACCCAACTCACACACTCCTCACCCCCTCCTCTCCTAACCCTAATTCGCCCCCACTCACCCAAAACCCTAAAAATCCCAACTCCCCCCTTCACCCTAAAATGTGGCCACATTCACTCTCCCCCTTAACTCAAAAAATCATCCACATACACTCCTCTTTTCCCCCCCTATTTCGACCTACCTCTCTCTCTCCCTTTCTTGGAACTTACAATTTCACTTCCCCACACTTCCCACTTCCCCATTTTTCCCTTCCCAACACACTCAACCCCTCTCTTCTCTCTCCATTCCTACGCCTCCTCTCTCTCTCCCTCAATATTCGACCCCATCTCTCTCTCTCACACATCACTTCTTTTTCTCCCACTCACACTCAACCTCTCATCCCTCTCTCTTCTCCTCACTCTTTCCCTTTCTCTTTCCTCTCTCACACCCACGGCTTCTCTCCCTCTCCTACCACTCATTTCTTTTTTTTCTCACATTCACTCATCACCTCTCCAATCCCTCTCCTACACACCCACACTCACACACTCATCTCCCTCACATGGCTCTCCTCCTCTCACGCCCCATTCCCCTTCTCACACACAAACCATCATTCCCCTTCACCAACTACCTCCAAACCTTCACCCCTCCATCATATCAAATCCTTTTCAAGTCAAAAAAAAATACTGTACAAGCATGGAGCAAGTCAGAATACAATGAAGGAAGCAAGAGCAACTTTTTGTATAAATAGGGTGAAGAAATTCGAAGAAAGGGAGTTTTTTTCGGTTTTAAGAAAAAAGTGGGAAAGATCTTCTAAAAATTAGGGTTTTCTCTTCTCTTCCTCCTTCCTAAATTATTTTTTTAGTTTAAGAGTTCACTTGTATTGAAGAAATTCGAAGAAGGAAATTTCTTCAACATTTCCGGATTTTGTTTAAGGTATTGCAATGTAATATTTTAATTGATTATTGCTTTTTTTTTAGTTGCTATAATTTTGTTGTATATATTTGTTGTTGTCTCTTTCTATTTTATTTGTTGCCTTTTTTAGTTTTGTAGTTGCTGTAATGTAATTTACATTCTATTGTTACTTTTTTTATTTTTAGTTGTTGTTTTTTATGTAGATAGTTACTGTTTTTTTTTTAAAAAAAATGTGTTCCTTTTTATGTAGGTATTAATATTTTCGGACTAAAAAAGAAAGTAAAAAAAAATGTTGTGTTTTTTTTAAAAATAAATTACTACTTTTCGGACTAAAAAGTGCTAAAAAAATATGCTGTTTTTTTTAAAAAAAATGGTTACTATTTTCGGATTTAAAATAAACCTAAAAAAAAAGTGTAAAAAAAAATGTGTTCTATTGACTTTATATAATTTTTAGCTACTGTTTATATTATATAAATACTATTTGGTTTTTTTACATATTAGGTATTTTTTTTTCGGATTTAAAATAAACCAAAAAAAAAAGTGTAAAAAAAAAATGTGTTCCTTTTTATGTAGGTACCTTTTTTTTTCTCGGACTAAAAAAGAAAGTAAAAAAAAAATGTTATGTTTTTTAAATAAATTATTCTAATTTTCGGATTAAGTAAAAGTGATAAAAAAAAAAGGGTTGTTTTTTTAATGGTTACTAATTTTCGGATTTGAAATAAACCTTAAAAAAAAAAAATATAATAACAAGTGACCATTCTTCCAAATAAATAAAAAATCAAGGTACCCTTTTTATTAAATAGTAACTAGGATAATCAAAAAACAAAAGAGTTTTTCTTCATATCATTTGTTTAGTTTAGGTTTTTTTTTAGGAAAAAAGCGCTTCAAGAATCACGTGCCCTAGAGTAGAATAAAAAAAAAACAAACCAATCAATCGTTTTTAGCGTCAAAACGCTATTTGCGCCCCCGGCATCCTTTTTTTCAAAAAAAAACGCCAAAACGCTATTTGCACCCCCGGCAACCGTTTTTTTTAGCGTCAAAACGCTATTCACACCTCCCTTTTTAATACAACTCCTTTTTTATTTGCACCCCTCTTTTATCACTTACTCCGTTTTTTTTCACAACGTGATGCTTCCGAACCGTTCTTTTTTTCTTTCTTTTGAAAAATCGAATTCGCGCAAAAAAAATAGGTTGTCTATAGCGGTCACTCTGGGCCTCGCTTGTTTGAACGCTATAAATACCTTCTTTTCCGAATAAGCCATTAATGACGACCACTCTGGATTTATCTGTTTGGTCACCGTGAACGGCCTCCCGTTTTCGCAAAGTTTTCAATAATTAAAAAAAAAAAAACACCAACACGCAAATATTTTCTACCCAAGAACTACGTAGCTTTGATTTCTCCATCGCACCCGGAGATACGTAGGAGCGGGGGCCCACTCCCGTCGAGCGCAAAAAAACTAAAATTTTTATTAAGTCTTCTTTTCCGTTTTTTTGCAAATAACAAAAAAGGGTAAATTAAAATGTTTTCTTTAAACTATTTTTTCTACACATTAAATTAAAAGGTAACCTTTTTAGGATGTTGCGGGGTGCTTGTACCTTCCCCGCACTTAATCGACCCCCGAACCCAAAAACAAAGGTTTTTTCAATGTTTTCCTAAAAATAAATATTGATGGCGGCTCCATTGTTCAAAAGCAACGAGGAATCCCTCCTCGGATTCTTCGGTCGCTACAGCTGGCGACTCCACTGGGGACATTTTTTTTAGAGGGTCAAGCCTAATTTAGTTAAATGTGTAAATTATTAATTTATTACTTTATTTACCCTTAGTCTTTATATTCGCATATTGAACCTTAGGGTAGAAGACTTTTATACTGCTATTTGTTTTCTTGCAAACCTTAGGGTAGAAGACTTTTATATCGCTATCTGTTTGCTCTTTTGCAGTTTGGGTAGTTTAGGTTGCTTATATCACACACATCACCTACACCTATTTATTCACACACTTCTGAGTGGGGCCCTATACCCGGGTCTGAAAAATAAACTTAGGACGAGCGGAGATGATTAGTGACAGTCATTCTGGATTTATCTGTCTGACTCTCATGAAAATCTCAACCAGAGTATGCTCTTTCGCGGCATCCCACACCAGGTAGCTCGCTATCGTTGTGGGTCATATCGTGAAAGGGATTTTAGCTCTGAAAACCTTTGTGAGGAAGTGAATAGAACTACCTGAGAGGTTGATCACATAAGTGACCCTAGACCGTGACCTATATGAAAGACATAACCTGTTTAGGACACAAAAGCAATTCACCTACCCGCTGCATCATCACAAAAACTTTTTTCAAAAAAAAATCAAACAATGAAAACCATTTACTCTTTTTTCCTTTACGTATATTTTATGTGACATGGTTAATGTTCCTCAATTTTTGAATCACCAAAATATGCTTTTATTAACGCATGTAACGTCTTTTTTTAATTCATCATACATCATCATTATTTCACAAAAAAATATATACAAAAAAAAATCCTCACATTGCATGCTCTTCATCTCATTTAGGTTTGCCGGGAATTGTAAGAGGTTCGAAAGTTTTGTCATAAGCAAGGCAATATGGGATCAAACTGTGAAGCAATCCAAACTCTGAACTACCCTATAGTGAAGCAGCCTAATCTGACAAGTCTAAGGGAATGTGCTGGTCGGTTGCCGCCCATCGAGCGCAGGTCTTTTGATAGAGTGTATGGGAAGATTATTATGTTACTACATTTGGACGTGCAAACAGAGGCCATTGCCGCTTTGAGCCAGTTCTACGACTCTTCATTAAGATGCTTCACCTTCAAAAATTTCCAGATGGCACCTACCCTGGAAGAATATACACAGATCTTCTGCTTTCCTCAACAAGACAAGGGACCCTACCAGTATCAGGGACAATACTACACAGATGAGAAACTCGCCTCAATGTTACAAACCAGCAAAGAGAACTTGAAGCTCCGGAAGAAAAATCGAAATGGCATTGCAGGATTCCCACAAGAGTATCTGGAAGGCCAAATGAAATTCTTCGCCGACGCTAGAAATTGGGGTCCTTTTAAGCAGGTGTTAGCTTTGACTATCTTTGGCATTGTCCTATTTCCACGCCTTGAAAGATATGTAGACACAACAGCTATTGGCGTCTTCTTATCCTTCAAGGATCCGATTCCAGCCATGCTTGCAGACACTTACTGTACTTTCACTCATTATAGTGAGCTAAGGGGAAAGAGGATATCTTGTTGCTTGCACGCCTTGTATGTTTGGCTTCTCACCCATGCTTTCGTTAACAAAGTCAGAGTAGAAGGCCCAATTGAAGACGCCAGAGGGTGTGATGTGAAGACAATGAACACTAGTGAATGGTTGCAAGTGCTGGGGGGCCTTCATGAATATAAGGTTCGTTGGCACCCATCATGGTGGAAAGATAGGCCTGAAGTGGTTTTTCAATGTGGAAGCTTCCAAAATGTCCCACTCATGGGAACAAGAGGATGCATAAATTACAACCCCTCTCTAACTCTAAGACAGCTGGGGTACCCCATGCGAAATCCGCCCACCGAAGACATGTTAATCCCTTTTTACCTCCATGAGGGAAGCCTAAAAGAGGTTGACATGCTCCGGAAGATTTCTCAAGCGTGGAACATGGTCGTCCGCAAGGGACAAGAGCTTACTAAGAAGAGCGGCGATAAGGAAACCACCTTTCGTCAATGGCTCCAAAAGAGGATCCAAGACACCCGATTGCCTTACCAAAGTGCACTACGGGTTGAGGAAGAAATACCTGAACCTACCCTTCCCACTGTCGAAGATTTAGATAAGCTTAAAATGGCATTGTCAAAGGCCGAGGAAGAAAAGAAGGGCTTACAGGCAGAGTTAGAGAAAGTGCTCCTAAAGAACCAGAAGTTGGAGGAAGAGAATGCAAGTAAGTCAGTAGCCATTGAAGACAGCCGCAAGCAGCTCAAGATCGAACAAAAGAACAAACTAGAGGCTCAAAGGTACCTAAGAGGGGCGAAAGAGGAAATAAAACGTTGCAACCTGAAAATGGACCAAGCCATCGATGATACATACAAATGGAAAAGGTTATGGGAAGAATCAATGATGGCTGAAAAGACCGCACAGAGCCTACTAATGGTATCAAAAAGAGAGTCCCGGATGATGGCAGCCGAGTTTGAAGAGCAAGTGAAAAGTATCAAGCAGGATAAAGATACCATTGAAGAGATACTCCGAGAATACCAGCAAGCCTTAAGAAGGGAGCATGAAAAATCTGATGAGCTGAACGACCATATCAGATATCAAGAGGAGGTCTACCACCAGCTGAAGACAGAAAGCATCTATTGGGAGAACCGCTTTGTGGAGTTGGTCAGCAAGATAGAAAACCATGAAGTCTTCATAGAGTTGAAGAACGAAAGCTTATACTGGAAAGACAGATTCTCAAAGCTGGCATGGCTGGCCGATCAAGCTATCGTAGGAATCCCCAAGCGTCTAAAGGAGGCTAACGCGGCAATGCACCCGTTTAACACCCCGGTCCAAGTTTCCGAATTCATGGAGTTTTGCGAGATTCTGATTGCCGAACTCCGGGAGAAGGCTGGCAGCACTACTAGTAGAAAAAGAGAGAGGAGTGGAAAAATGAAAGCCATATGTATTTGAGTGAAATTTAAAGAACATTGTACTCTCCTTTTTCGAAGTTTTATTTCCAAAATGTTGTACTTTCCTCCATCAATGAAGTTTGTTTGTCTCACATGCTGATTCCTTTATCTTGAAAATATTGTGGAACTTTGATCTATGTACTTATGACAAATCAGGATGCGCTTGCAATTCCCGACCTAAAACAATAAGACTCATGCATCACTCGCATTGTCATCCATTCATATACTCATACATATACTCATAACATGTGTCCCACCAACAGAGTAAAAGACAAGCTGGTGCGTCAACATCGCTATTGGACTCGTTCTCAGGCTAGAAACATGGAAGAAAATCAGGACAATCCGCCTCAAGATATCCCGGATCAAGGCAATCCACCTCAGAACCTAGGCAATCAAGAGCTTAGGGCAGAAATAGATGGGATGAAAGAACAGATGGTTGAAATCTTGAAGGTTCTACAAGCTTTGAAGGGCCAAGACACAAGTGAAGATGCCTCCGCTGGGAACACAGAAAATCAAGTTACCAACCCTCCTCCTCCCAATGGACTCGGAATCCCGCATACAGTGCACCATACTGGGCCTAATGGCCAAGGTTACATATGGCCTCCTTACGGACTTCCACAAGGTTACACACCTCCAACAGTCGATGCTAGTCCCTCAGGAGTCGCGGGCCAACAGCAGCTTACATCAACGGGGCACGATGGTAATCCGGGGGCACCACAAGTTCAAAACCCGACCCCCGTCGTCATACCACAAGGACTCCCACTTGGCTGCCCTCCACCGCCGATAGCTAACGCTCAAGCTCAGGGTTCCAACCTCAGGAATCCCACTCATTCGCATACCCCAAATGCGAACCCAGCCATAGTTCCGATGATGCATCCTTACTATGGTATGAGTGGGCTTCCTCACGACTACTCTATGGAGAACCCTCAAGCCCAAGGAAAGCTGCAAATGTTGGAAGAAAGGTTGAGAGCGGTTGAAGGATTCAGTATTGGTGCAAGAAATGCACAAGATTTATGTCTCGTTCCAAACGTGGTCATTCCCCCTAAGTTTAAAGTGCCAGATTTTGATAAATACAGAGGAGCAACATGTCCGGCAAGCCACCTAACTATGTATTGCAGGAAGATGGCTGCATTTGCAAATGACGATAAGCTGCTTATCCACTACTTCCAAGACAGCTTAGCTGGGGCAGCTTCAAATTGGTATATGCAGTTGACACCCACTCATATTCGGTGTTGGAAGGATCTCGCTGATGCTTTCCTTAAGCAGTATAAGTACAACACTGATATGGCTCCTGATAGGACTCAGCTACAAAACATGACTAAAAGGGATAATGAGTCCATCAAGGAATATGCTCAGCGTTGGAGAGGACTAGCAGCACAGGTAGCACCGCCTCTTTTTGAAAGGGAAATGGTATCTATGTTCATGGAAACTCTTCCTTCACCCTTCTATGAAAAACTGATCGGGAGTGTATCGTCAAGTTTCTCGGATATGGTCGTTATTGGAGAAAGGCTAGAGAACGGAATGAGGAATGGAAAAATCGCTTATACCCCCCCCGGAAACACTAACCAGAGAAAGCCCTTCTCCGGATTTCCTAAAAAGAAAGAAGGAGAAGCCAATGCCATCACAGGAACCGGAAAAACTTCCTACTCCAATCCCTCTCACACCAACCCGTTCTCAGCACAAACACTATCTACCCCACCTACCCAAAATAACCAAGGCCATAAAACACAAAACTACTCAGTCGGAAAGTTCGTCCACTTTGATCCTATCCCAATGTCATACTCCGACCTATTCCGCCACCTGCTCAGCCATAATTTAATCACCACCCGCCCAATGAGACAGATCCAACCCCCTTTTCCTAGAGGCTTCGACCCAAACACCACATGCGAATTTCATTCAGGAACGGTCGGCCATTCCATAGAAAATTGCAAAGCATTGAAGTATGTCGTCCAAGATCTAATCGCCTCGGGCTGGTTGAACTTCAAGGAAAATGGTCCTAATGTGGCTACCAACCCATTACCAGGACATGGGATGCCCTCAACTAATGCAATTGAAGATTCTGCAGAACCGTCCCTAATCAGGAGGGTAGAATGCATCCAGACACCCCTGGAAGTGATTCATGCTAATCTGTGTTCCTTTGGGATTATTGAGAGAGAATGCACTGGAAAGAATCCATGCAATGACCATCACTGCATTGGAAATTGTGAGGCGTTTAAACTAGTGCTTCAGGACCTGTTGGACCGACATGTAATACAAGTAGGCTTTCAAAAGAGGGAGGACCAGGTGTCAACTATCCTATCGAGCAATGGCCAGAACAAGGATACTCGGAAGCCGTTAGAGATCCACTATACTAAGGACTCCAAGTCGTCCCTGGGTATGCCTAAACCAATCACTATCCAAGTGCCAACTCCCTTCCCCTACAACGACACCAAAGCAGTCCCTTGGAACTACAATGCGAAAGTCCAAGTGGAAGGTCCTCAGAGCAATCCTGATGTCACAAATGTCTCGGGAAGCAGCGGAATGACTCGGAGCGGGCGCATCTATGCCCCTGAAAGACCCAGAGGAGGAGAATCAAATGAAAGAGGAAAGATCGATAAAGGCAAAGACAAAGAAGTGGAGCCATCTGACAAAAATACGGGCAAGAAGGTACTATCTGAACAAGAAGCCAATGAGTTTTTAAAGATTATGAGGCAGAGCGAGTACAAGGTAGTGGATCAGCTGAATCAGACTCCCGCTAAGATATCCCTGCTATCGCTATTACTCAATTCTGAAACCCACCGAGCAACACTAATGAAGGTGCTGAATGAAGCCCATGTCACTCCCGACATCACAGTTGGTCAGTTTGACGGGATCGTCGGAAATATCGTTGCAAACAATTACCTCACCTTCACAGATGATGAGATCCCCGTCGAGGGAAGAGGGCACAACAAGGCTTTGCATATCTCCGTGAAATGTGGAGAATACTCTCTAGCTCGAGTACTCATCGATAACGGATCGTCCCTGAATGTACTACCCAAATCAACCATGAACAAGCTAGACGTAGACTGTTCATACATGAAACCCAGTTCTACACTGGTCAGGGCATTCGATGGGTCTAAAAGAGAGGTTATCGGAGAGATGGAGTTACCTGTACAGGTAGGTCCAGAAGTCTTCATAGTGAGTTTCCAAGTGATGGACATCAATCCGTCTTACAGTTGTCTTCTGGGAAGACCATGGATCCATTCGGCAGGGGCTGTGCCCTCTTCTCTACACCAAAAGCTCAAGTTCATAGTCAACAACAAATTGGTGGTCGTTTCAGGAGAAGAAGAATTGCTAGTCAATAAGCCGTTCCCTATACGTTATGTTGAGGCTGCAGAAGAATCTTTCGAGACCGCCTTCCAAGCACTAGAAATTGCAAATGCTACCTTTGTGGGGGAAGGAACCCCGTCATTAAAACCAAAGCTGTCCAAAGCTGCATTGATGATTGCTAAAGTCATGACAAGCAAGGGTTATCAGGCAGGAAGTGGTTTAGGGAGGACTGAACAAGGGATCCTAACACCCATACAGCCGCGTGAAAACAAGGACAGATGTGGGATAGGGTACCGGCCTAGTCGTACTGACAAAGGAAGGATCGCCGCAGAAAAGAAGGAGCGGAGGTTGGCCAAGCTTGAGGGTCGGGAGCCAGATATGAAGAAGATTGTCATCTGCAACATAAAGCAAAGCTTTCAGAGCGCAGGAATGCTAGATCCTAACCAGGTTGCAGCTATTGAAGATGATTCAAGCGCTGAAAATGGCGGTATCAGTCTTGTGCGCCGTTGTCCAGCAAGCAAAGAGCTCAAGAATTGGGAGATCGTCGATTTTCCTGTAGTTTTTGGTTCAAAGTAATGTTTCTGTAATGCAATCCTATGGCTCTGCCCAAGGCCTTAGGACATTTCATTCGGGCACACATGTTTCCTTTCAATATCAATATCAATAAAATGTTATTTCAGATTCTCCAATAAATTTCAGTTCTCTTTTGCACTCGCGTTTTATTTTCTTTTGGCTCGTTTTTCATTCCATCAATTTATACTAATGCAGATTTGAAAAAAACACTGTTGAAAATAACAACGCCAATAATTCATACTGTGACTTTGAGCACCCCGTTAATCAAACTGAGGAAGATATTGAAGATAACTGGGAAACTCCTCCAGAATTAATGAGAATGATGGAACAGGAAGAAAAAATAATCGAACCCCACGAGGAATCAACCGAAACGATCAACTTGGGCACGGAAGAGGATGAAAAGGAAGTCAAGATTGGCACCACCTTAAAAGACAGTGAGCGAGAGAAATTGATTAGACTTTTGATCGACTATGTTGACATCTTTGCATGGACATACCAAGACATGCCGGGACTGGACCCCAACATAGTCGAGCATAAGTTACCAGTAAAACCTGAATGCTCGCCGATAAAGCAGAAGTTAAGAAGAATGAAACCAGAAATGTCACTAAAAATCCGAGATGAGGTCAAGAAACAGTTCGATGCAGGATTTTTGGCGGTAGCAAAGTACCCTCAATGGGTAGCCAACATTGTACCGGTCCCAAAGAAAGATGGGAAGGTTCGGATGTGCGTCGACTATCGAGATTTGAACAGAGCCAGCCCAAAAGACGACTTCCCTTTGCCTCACATTGATGTCCTGGTGGATAGCACAGCTCAGCATTCCCTTTTCTCCTTCATGGATGGGTATTCCGGATATAACCAGATTAAGATGGCCCCCGAGGATATGGAAAAAACCACCTTCATCACTCTCTGGGGAACCTTCTGTTACAAAGTAATGCCATTCGGTTTGAAGAATGCTGGGGCAACGTACCAGAGGGCGATGGTAGCATTGTTCCACGACATGATGCATAAAGAAATAGAGGTCTATGTGGATGACATGATCGCAAAATCCAAGACTGAAGAGGAACATATCGTCAATCTGCGAAAGCTATTTGAACGCCTAAGGAAGTTCAAACTCAGATTAAACCCCGCCAAATGCACTTTCGGTGTGAGATCAGGAAAGTTGTTGGGGTTCATAGTCAGTCAGAAGGGTATAGAGGTAGATCCAGACAAGGTAAAAGCAATTCTTGAAATGCCAGCGCCTAAAACCGAAAAGGAAGTTCGTGGGTTCCTAGGAAGGTTGAACTACATCTCCAGATTCATATCCCAATTGACATCGACCTGCGAGCCGATCTTCAAATTGCTGTGCAAGAACCAAGAAACGAAGTGGAACGATAAGTGCCAGGAGGCCTTTGAAAAGATTAAGAGGTACCTCCAAAATCCGCCGATTCTGATGCCACCGGTGCAGGGCAGACCCCTCATTCTATACTTAACAGTGCTAGACAACTCAATGGGTTGCGTACTGGGGCAACATGATGAGTCTGGAAGGAGAGAACATGCCATCTATTACCTCAGCAAGAAGTTCACCGAGTGCGAGACAAGATATTCATTGTTGGAAAAAACATGTTGCGCTTTGGCCTGGGCTGCACGTCGCCTGAGGCAATATATGTTGAGCCACACGACTTGGTTGGTATCTAAAATGGATCCCATCAAGTACATTTTTGAAAAACCTGCACTCACAGGAAGAATCGCCCGCTGGCAAATGCTACTATCCGAATACGACCTTTTGTACGTCACTCAGAAAGCAATCAAAGGTAGTGCCTTAGCGGAATACTTGGCGCATCAGCCCATTGAGGATTACCAATCAATGCAGTATGATTTTCCGGACGAGGATATAATGGCTTTGTTCGGAGAAGGAAAATCTCCAGACGATGAAAGGTGGAGGATGTCATTTGATGGCGCTTCTAATTTGTATGGGCACGGGATTGGAGCTGTGTTGATTTCTCCCGATAACCGCTTCATACCATTTACTGCTAGACTGAGCTTCTATTGCACCAATAACATTGCAGAATATGAAGCGTGTGTCCTAGGCATCAAAGCAGCCCTTGAATGGAAAGTCAAAAGACTCGATGTATATGGGGACTCAGCGCTAGTCATCCATCAGATAAAAGGTGACTGGGAAACCAGGGATCCCAAATTGATTCCTTATCATGATCACATCCAAAAGATGATTGAACAGTTCGAGGAGATCACCTTCCACCATCTCCCTCGCGAAGAAAACCAGTTGGCTGACGCTTTGGCGACTTTGTCATCAATGTTCAATATCAATAACAACAAAAGTCTGACATTCATCCGAATCCAGCATCGAGACCTACCGGCGCATCATTGTGTGGCAATCGAGGAAGAGCCTGATAGTAAGCCTTGGTATTACGATATCAAACACTATATCACAAATAGAGAATACCCTCCCGGTGCCACTGAGAATGATAAGAGAACACTTAGGAGGTTATCAATGGGTTTCTTCCTAAACGGGGAGGTGCTTTACAAAAGGAATCACGACATGATCCTCCTCAGATGTGTTGCAAAAGAAGAAGCAGAAAGAATTATGAAAGACGTCCATGAAGGCTCGTTCGGAACCCATTCTAGCGGGCACACCATGGCAAGAAAAATCCTAAGGGCCGGCTACTACTGGTTGTCAATGGAGACCGACTGCTTTAACTACGTGAGAAAATGCCACAAGTGTCAAATCTACGCTGATAATATCCATGTGCCGCCTGCTTCTTTGAACGTCCTGACAGCACCATGGCCATTCTCCATGTGGGGAATGGATGTCATTGGTCCCATCGAACCTAAGGCATCAAACGGGCATCGCTTCATTCTTGTCGCTATCGATTATTTCACCAAATGGGTCGAGGCCGCTTCTTATGCCAGTGTAACCAAATCGGTAGTTGTCAAGTTCATAAAAAGAGATTTGATCTGCCGATACGGTCTGCCAAATAAAATCATCACAGACAATGGGACCAATCTGAACAACAAGATGATGAAAGAATTGTGTGACGACTTCAAAATCCAACATCATAATTCCTCCCCGTACCGTCCGAAGATGAATGGGGCAGTCGAAGCTGCAAATAAGAACATAAAGAAGATCGTGCAAAAGATGGTAGTGACCTTCAAAGACTGGCATGAAATGTTACCTTTCGCTCTGCATGGATATCGGACCTCTGTTCGCACGTCAACAGGGGCAACGCCATTCTCACTAGTATACGGGATGGAAGCAGTTCTTCCCGTAGAAGTCGAAATACCCTCTCTGCGAGTGTTAATGGAAACCAAATTAGAGGAAGCAGAATGGGTTCAATCTCGATTTGATCAATTGAACCTCATAGAGGAAAAACGAGTGGAAGCTTTGTGTCACGGGCAGTTGTATCAGCAAAGAATGAAGAAAGCTTATGACAAGAAAGTTCGACCCCGGCAGTTTCAGGAGGGAGATCTAGTGCTCAAGAAAATTTTGCCTATCCAAAAGGATTCCCGTGGAAAATGGACCCCAAATTACGAAGGGCCTTATGTGGTAAAAAAAGCATTCTCTGGAGGAGCCTTAATTCTCACAAAAATGGACGGTGAAGACCTCCCACTCCCAGTGAACTCAGATGCAGTTAAGAAGTACTATGCCTAAAGAAATATATGAAAAAAAGAGAAAGATGAGCCAAGCAAAAATGAGCTCGCTAGGTTGAAAACCCGAAAGGGCGGCCTAGGCAAAAATTAGAGCGACCTGGTGGATTGAAAACTCTAAAGAGCAGTCCAGGCAAAAATTAGGGTCAATGAGTTGGACTTGGAACAAATGCAAAGGCAGTCCTCCGAAAGTTGGGTGATGGATGCTCAAGGCATGTGTATGGTGATTGGCATTGTTACCTCCAAGATACAAACAATCAAATGATTGCTTTTTCTTTTTCTTCTTTTTTTAGTTTAAACTCTCAATGTAATTTTCAGCCAGTGTGACCTTCGGCACACTCGGTTTCCATTTGAATATTAAACTCTTCTTCATTCTCTCACCTCCCTATTTACTTTGGAAAGATGTTTTATGGTAGATGATATTGATTTGCGAAACATGTGCATAATCGAAAGCATTATATCATTGCGAAATTTCTAAAAATCACAAAAAGAGATGATCTTCATAAATTTGCAAAAAGGACAAATGCATAATCACTTCAGCAAATCTTAATAACCCGCACTTTGGCACCACTGCTTGAGGCAACCCTCGTATCCCACGTCAAGAGTCATGCGAGTTTGATGATGCCAGCAAAGTCAATAAAGAGCTAAAGAGCAAAAAGAGCAAAAGAGCAAGAAAAGAAAAATGAAAAAAAAAGAGCCAAGAACAAAAGCCAAAAAAAACAAATCATTCCACATTTCATCCATCATGTCATCAATTACTTAACTACATGCACGCATGCATCATTCATTGCAAGTGTCTGTTAAGATAATTTTATTTTGTGTCGTTAGCACCAATTCTTCAGACCCCCAGCGGTCCTTCAGAGCCCAGGCGCTCCTTCAGACCAACAATGGTCCTTCAATCCAGATCGCACGTCGCGTTAATCGAGCAACCGACGGATCATCCGGCCCCAGGCCCTTCAGACTAGCTGTGTCCGCCTAAAAAACACAGTGCACGTCCTTCGTGGTTATATCAGCTCCGGACCTGATTAACCCTAATGGCCGCTCGAAAAAGGCCACCCCCAGACCGTATTACTAGTACCATAAGCTAGTTGCGCTCCTTCAGACCCATCGGTCCCTCAGGCTTAGGCATGCCCTTCAGACCCCGACGGTCCCTCAGTCGAACTCAGGTCGATGCGCCAAGCATTGATTTTGAGCTAGACCTTCAGAGCCCCAGTGCTCCTTCAGAGCCCCAGTGCTCCTTCAGATCCCTAGCGATCCCCAGAGCCCCGGTGCTCCCTATTTACTTTCAGTCTAAATAGCCCAGTTTTCATAATTTTCAAAACAAAAAAAAAACCAAAGTACCTCAGTGTGGCAAAATTAGCGTCTTTTCTATTTCATTTCTATTTTCCTCGAGAAATTCGGAATCCCTCCGATTTCCTAGCAAAATATAAATAAAGAGGGGCAGCTGTAATACCCTAATTTTGTCCTATCCAAAAAAAAGAGAAATTTTATTTATTTTTAATAAAAAAATTATTTTATTTTTTTATGCCATGTTTTATTTTATTTTAGTTTGCTACAAGTTTTTAATTTTTGAAAAAAAATAATAATTAGAAGTGAAGAAATAAAAATAAGCCAAGAAGGAAGTGGGGGGGTCTATTAATAATAAGGTGTGTCATGGAAGCCCAACCCAGCAAAATAAGTGAAGCCCAACCCAACAAAAAAAATAAAAAAAATCCACTAACCCACAACCCACAACCCATAACCCAACTCACACACTCCTCACCCCCTCCTCTCCTAACCCTAATTCGCCCCCACTCACCCAAAACCCTAAAAATCCCAACTCCCCCCTTCACCCTAAAATGTGGCCACATTCACTCTCCCCCTTAACTCAAAAAATCATCCACATACACTCCTCTTTTCCCCCCCTATTTCGACCTACCTCTCTCTCTCTCCCTTTCTTGGAACTTACAATTTCACTTCCCCACACTTCCCACTTCCCCATTTTTCCCTTCCCAACACACTCAACCCCTCTCTTCTCTCTCCATTCCTACGCCTCCTCTCTCTCTCCCTCAATATTCGACCCCATCTCTCTCTCTCACACATCACTTCTTTTTCTCCCACTCACACTCAACCTCTCATCCCTCTCTCTTCTCCTCACTCTTTCCCTTACACCCACGGCTTCTCTCCCTCTCCTACCACTCATTTTTTTTTTTTCTCTCACATTCACTCATCACCTCTCCAATCCCTCTCCTACACACCCACACTCACACACTCATCTCCCTCACATGGCTCTCCTCCTCTCACGCCCCATTCCCCTTCTCACACACAAACCATCATTCCCCTTCACCAACTACCTCCAAACCTTCACCCCTCCATCATATCAAATCCTTTTCAAGTCAAAAAAAATACTGTACAAGCATGGAGCAAGTCAGAATACAATGAAGGAAGCAAGAGCAACTTTTTGTATAAATAGGGTGAAGAAATTCGAAGAAAGGGAGTTTTTTTTCGGTTTTAAGAAAAAAGTGGGAAAGATCTTCTAAAAATTAGGGTTTTCTCTTCTCTTCCTCCTTCCTAAATTATTTTTTTAGTTTAAGAGTTCACTTGTATTGAAGAAATTCGAAGAAGGAAATTTCTTCAACATTTCCGGATCTTGTTTAAGGTATTGCAATGTAATATTTTAATTGATTATTGCCTTTTTTTTAGTTGCTATAATTTTGTTGTATATATTTGTTGTTGTCTCTTTCTATTTTATTTGTTGCTTTTTTTAGTTTTGTAGTTGCTGTAATGTAATTTACATTCTATTGTTACTTTTTTTATTTTTAGTTGTTGTTTTTTATGTAGGTAGTTACTGTTTTTTTTTTAAAAAAAATGTGTTCCTTTTTATGTAGGTATTAATATTTTCGGACTAAAAAAGAAAGTAAAAAAAAATGTTGTGTTTTTTTAAAAATAAATTACTACTTTTCGGACTAAAAAGTGCTAAAAAAATATGCTGTTTTTTTTAAAAAAAATGGTTACTATTTTCGGATTTAAAATAAACCTAAAAAAAAAAGTGTAAAAAAAAAATGTGTTCTATTGACTTTATATAATTTTTAGCTACTGTTTATATTATATAAATACTATTTGGTTTTTTTACATATTAGGTATTTTTTTTCGGATTTAAAATAAACCAAAAAAAAAGTGTAAAAAAAAAATGTGTTCCTTTTTATGTAGGTACCCTTTTTTTTTTTCGGACTAAAAAAGAAAGTAAAAAAAAATGTTATGTTTTTTAAATAAATTATTCTAATTTTCGGATTAAAAAAGGTGATAAAAAAAAAAGGGTTGTTTTTTTGAATGGTTACTAATTTTCGGATTTGGAATAAACCTTAAAAAAAAAAATATAATAACAAGTGACCATTCTTCCAAATAAATAAAAAATCAAGGTACCCTTTTTATTAAATAGTAACTAGGATAATCAAAAAACAAAAGAGTTTTTCTTCATATCATTTGTTTAGTTTAGTTTTTTTTTTAGGAAAAAAGCGCTTCAAGAATCACGTGCCCTAGAGTAGAAAAAAAAAACAAACCAATCAATCGTTTTTAGCGTCAAAACGCTATTTGCGCCCCCGGCATCCTTTTTTTTCAAAAAAAAAAAACGCCAAAACGCTATTTGCACCCCCGGCAACCGTTTTTTTAGCGTCAAAACGCTATTCATACCTCCCTTTTTAATACAACTCCTTTTTTATTTGCACCCCTCTTTTATCACTTACTCCGTTTTTTTTTTCACAACGTGATGCTTCCGAACCGTTCTTTTTTTTCTTTCTTTTGAAAAATCGAATTCGCGCAAAAAAAATAGGTTGTCTATAGCGGTCACTCTGGGCCTCGCTTGTTTGAACGCTATAAATACCTTCTTTTCCGAATAAGCCATTAATGACGACCACTCTGGATTTATCTGTTTGGTCACCGTGAACGGCCTCCCGTTTTCGCAAAGTTTTCAATAATTAAAAAAAAAAAAAACACCAACACACAAATATTTTCTACCCAAGAACTACGTAGCTTTGATTTCTCCATCGCACCCGGAGATACGTAGGAGCGGGGGCCCACTCCCGTCGAGCGCAAAAAACTAAAATTTTTATTAAGTCTTCTTTTCCGTTTTTTTGCAAATAACAAAAAGGGTAAATTAAAATGTTTTCTTTAAACTATTTTTTCTACACATTAAATTAAAAGGTAACCTTTTTAGGATGTTGCGGGGTGCTTGTACCTTCCCCGCACTTAATCGACCCCCGAACCCAAAAACAAAGGTTTTTTCAATGTTTTCCTAAAAATAAATATTGATGGCGGCTCCATTGTTCAAAAGCAACGAGGAATCCCTCCTCGAATTCTTCGGTCGCTACACTCATTGCTCGAGGGGTGATTAAGCAACAACATAATTTGGTATGCCCTCTTTGTTTTCTGCATAGTGAAACTCATAACCATCTTTTTTTTTAATGTAGAGTGACGGTGAATTATTGAATAAAGTAGCCGAGTGGATTGGAGTACTTGACGTCGCTCATGTAGACCAATTACAAAACTTCCTACAGTTTGGTAGAGCAATATCAAGAAAGAAGAAGAAGGTTAGACACTTAATATGGTTAGTAGGAACTTGGATAATTTGGGGCGCTAGAAATGAAATTTTCTTCAAAGGGGTACCAATGAAGGTAAAAACTCTTTTTAAACGTCTTATCGCTCTCTCATGGGTCTGGTTTGTTGGAAATGCAGGAAGAAAGGTTGAAATCTCATTGAAGTAAGCTGATCCCCACTATATATATATATATATATATATATATATATATATATATATATATATATATATATATGATTATATGGCAACCAATTTGTCATCACTCAAGCTATGCCACGTGTCAGTTTGTTAGTGGACAGAATCAAACGGTAGTTAAAACCGTTGGAAGACTTGTTTTGGCGCCAAACTTTTCTTTGCAACTGTTATATAGTTTTGATTCTGTTATTCAGTGTAACTAGATTGATCATTCCATTGGGATTGTGTGACGAGAGCAAACACGGGATTTGTGAGCTTAGGGAAGTGAGGGGGAATCAAATTGGGTTTCGCTTGTACCGTTTTCATCAAAGATTGAACATTGGATCAATGCAACAGGAATTAAGCGTTTACTTAATTCCCCAGACATAGATATCTCATTGATATCGAATTGGGTTATCAAATCGTGCCTCTTGCTCGCTTAATTTTGCTCAATTCGTTCCTATTGCGTTTTCCCCCAATTCTAAGTATTTTAGGATTCTTCGCGTCAAAGATTCATTTGCTGTGTGTTTGATCAAATTGGCTTATCAGTTAGGTCAATTAGATCATTGCGTTCATTCCAGTTCAGGATTCACGCAGATTCTCGTCGCTTCAACCTTAACAATATATATATATATATATATTGAAGTTAGAGATCCAAACTCTCTCTAACTGAATATTCTTTGATTCAAGAAAAAATGAAATTGAGCTACGAGGGAGAAAATCTCCCCGCAGTCAAAGTGGGGATGGGGACGGGGATCATACCCCCCGCCCCGCGGGGACTCCGCCCCGAAATATATTACATAAATATTTTTATTATAGATGTATATTATACTATAAGTATTAATTTTTTAGTCTTTTTATACGTGTTTCTAATTTAAAATATTTAATTGTTCTAACTTTTATACTTTTTAAATATTAAAATATAAAAGTAAGACTAACTTTTATATTTTTTGTATTAAAATGTTAAAGTTTTATTTTTTAGTCTTACTTTTATATATTTATTCAATTTTATTATATTTTAATTTATATTTTTTCAAACTTTTAATAAATTTTTGGATTCCCCGCGGGGACCGTGGGGATCCGTGGGGATGGGGATGGAGGTGGAAAACTCCCCAAAGCGGGGATCGGGGATGGGGACGGGGGACAACTTGGGAGGCGGGGACGGGGAGCGGGGGAGTACCCCCCGCCCCCGCCCCGCCCCATTGCCATCCCTAATGCTATAGGCCATAACCCAAGTTATGTTTGGCGTAGCATCTGCGATTCACGGGTAATTATCAATGTTAGATTTAGATGGCGAGTTGGTGATGATTATAGTATTCGAAATCGGGAGGATCCTTGGATATGTGACCCAAGTAATGCGTATGTTTCCTTTACTAAACCACCAGCCGCAACTATTTCTAATGTTTCGCATCTTGTGGACACTAGCACAAATACTTGGAATGTTGCACTTATAAATTCCATTTTTACTGTTGGAGAAGCACAAACTATATTAAATATGCCTCGCATCACTGCTCTGGACCATGATGAGATGATTTGGGACCTTAGTCGAAATGGAGCCTATTCGGTCAAATCAGCTTATTATTACGCCATGGAAAACCTTGTGGAGTCTTCCCACCTGAAAGTTGACGACGATTGGAAATCTGTTTGGTCCTTTAAAGTGCCAAATAAATTGAAAATCTTGGTTTGGCGTCTGCTTAGGGGTTGCCTTCCGGTTCGCACAAGACTGCAAAGAAAAGGTGTTCAATGTATTGATTCGTGCCCAATGTGCAGTGATTTTCCTAAGAACAAATGGCATTTTTTTTTGGTTGTAGTAAGGCACAATAGGTTTGGCAAGCGGCGTGATTATGGGATATGATTAGTGGCGAGTTTGAGGTTGCTGAAGGCGTGGTGGAGCTCATCTTCAAGCACTCTTGCAGTCGGCATTTGGGGTATTTGGCATAGGCGTAATGATGTCGTGTGGAATTTAGTTGAAAGACCGGCCAATCACGTGGTCCACGACGCTCGGTTATTGGTCTATGGCTGGAAGCAGTATCACGGCCAGCAGCACCAACAATTGCGTGCGTCAAATCAACAGGTAATCTGATGGTCGAAACCAGCGCAAGGGCGTGTAAAGTGCAATGTCGACGGTGCTTGTTTTGCGCAAGACTCACGATGTGGTATAGGCATATGTCTACGTGATCATTCTGGTGCGTTTATCTCAGCTAAGACAATTTGCCTAACTGGTTATTATCTAAGTCCTCTGGAGATTGAAGCGTTTGGCCTCTTGAAAGCTCTTCGGTTGTTACAGCAGCTAGGTATCCAACAAGTTATATAGAGGTTGATTGTAAAGATGTCGTGGATGCAGTCACTAGGTGGCTCAAATTTGCAACGGAGTTTGGAGTTCTCATTTCAAATTGTCAAATTTTATTTAATCAACTTTACAACTGTTCCATCAGTTTTATTAGGCGACAAAATAATTGTGTTGATCATAATCTTGCTAAGGCGGCTCAATCAGTGGCGGACCCAGGACCCCGGGGTCAGGGGTGTCAAATTTTTTAAGGCCGGTGTCAAATGGGTGCAAAACTTGGTCTATTAGTACAATTTCAAATTTTCAGGGGTGTCAAAATTAAAATTTCAGGAGATTTAGGCTATTTATATAGGGTATTTAGTGCAAAAAAAAAATTCCAGGGGGTTCAACTGAACCCCCTGGATATATGGCAGGCCCGCCACTGGGCTCAATCTTTTGCTAGTCACCATGTTCACGGGTTAATTCTCTATTGTATTGCAATTCTTTTAATGAATGAAATGACTTAAGTTTGTTTCCTTAAAAAAAAAATTAGAGCGACCGACGAGATTAGGTATCAAACAATTCATTTTGAGTTGGATCTAATGGAATTTTCGAGATAATTTCGCAAACTCAACTAGATTTTAAGTTTATTGTATTTTTTTTCTGGGTACAGAAGTTTATTGTATTTTAGTACCTAGTGTTGGCTGCTTTTTCAGCCCTATAATAAACCTTTTCCCATCATCTTGCTCTGTTGCTTCTAAATCCATTTTTTTATCACTTTAGTTGACTAGTTTTTTTGTTAAAAATAATAATTGATCTATCGAGTTTTTAATTTTTAATAAATAAATAGATTCGTCCTTTAAGCGAATAACCTTGTTATTTATTTTTTTTTACCATTTCTAATTATCCAAGTAGTGTCTCAATTTCAATAAAAGACTACTAATTCTCACCCATGCTTAGAAACAAATCTTATACTGGCCAACCGCGAGTTCTCATTACAGGAATTGAAATTGGGAGCATCAAGTCAAACTATGGGGCGAAAAGGTGTGATGATTAACCTTGTTGGACTTTTTTTGTATAAATCGGGTTTCCTCTGCGCGCAACTGCAGATACTAATCTCTCGAGCCGGGTAGGACCACAATGAGTGGCAAAACTCTCCCTCAAGAGATTTAACACTCCTGCATGCCCAAGTCTGAATCGAACCCCAGGACCTTGGTTAAGCTGGAAGAAACCCCTACCATCTCATCCAAGTGCTCTTGGGTAACCTTGTTGGACTTTAATCCTTTGCAATAATATACTTCATATTTGTAAAATATAAATGGTAATATCAATATTACACTATTAGTCAAAAAAAAAATCTTACACCGTTAAATAATTTTTATTCAATAATTTACTATAAAACCTACCGTTTTTATTATTAAATTATATTGGGAGAAACTCAAGTCCCACATTAACTAGAGATAAGGTCTCAAAAGAATATATAATGAAGAGACATCTCTCACCTTACAAGTCGGTTTTGTAGGGTTGAGTTAGGCTCAAACCATATTCTAAGATGGTATCAAAGCCTATCCTAGATCTGAGATATATAAGGTCTCAAAAGAGTATATAATGAAGAGACATCCCTCACCTTAAAGCCGGTTTTGTATGATTGAGTTAAGCCCAAACCTCTAAGATGGTATCAAAACCTATCCTAGATCCGAGATAAGGTCTCAAAAGAGTATATAATGAAGAGACATCTCTCACCTTACAAGCCGGTTTTATAGGGTTGAGTTAGGCCCAAACGACATTATACGAGGCATCCTTCACCTTATAAACCGATTTTGTAGGGTTGAGTTAGACCCAAATCACATTCTAAGAAATTACTAAATATTTCATCTATACATATTTAGATTAAAGTTAGAATGAATACTCAAATTGAACCCCAATAAAATCGAAAACCAATTTGGTCCCTTAAAAGTAAAAGTCTAATTTAATCCTTGAAAAATAAAAATTCGGGTCAAATTAGATAAAAAATCTCAAAATAATTATCCTAAATGGACTAATTTGACCAACATTTAAAATTGTTAAGGACTAAACCGGTAAATTTCATTTTTTAGAGACTAAATTAGTCTCCACAATTTTTGTTAAATTTAAGATTATATACTCCCTCTGGTATGGGTGTTCATAACCAATCCAATCCAATCCAATTGAAACCGCAGCAACCGAACCAAAAATCCGCCAACCAAAAATATCGAAAACCGAAAAAACCAAAAACCGAAAAAAATCGAAATTTTGGATTGGATTGGATCGGTTTTCGGTTCCCTCACATGGAACCGATACAATCCAAACCGATCCAATCTTTATATATTATATAATTTATATTATAAATGAGTTGATTATGTATTTTTCAACTTTTCTAATGATTTAATTACTTTTCTAAAACATACTTAACTATTTTGATAATGTATATTGTTTTGATGTTATGAAAATTCTTCACTTTTTTTATTTTTTAAAATTCTTTACTTTACCCAATGGTCGAATGACATGCGAGTTCAACGATTGATGGGACCGACCCATGGATGTCAGGCTTGACCGAGTGCATTGGTCCCGACCTATCGAGTTAGAGGTGGCAAAAAGGCTACCGGCCCGTGATGGCTCGGGCCTTTTTGGGCCGGGCTAACAAAATCAATTTGAAATTTGGGCTGAGACTTTATACCCCAAACCCAACCCTATGCCGACTATAGGCTTTTTGGGCTACCTCACATTTTATATAGTGCTAATTAAAAAGGATAATTTTTTTTAAAAAAAAATATAACATACTCACTGTTCAACATATGTTCAAATTGAATATTTTTAAAAAAAATTGTTTTACAGTTTTCTTCTCTTTTTCAAAAGTAAAGTACCTATATCCCACAAAACAATAGTCTTCTATTTTACGGTTTTCGTTTTTTTTCCTTTGAAAAAGAAATTAACAATACATCTCAATTGTCAAATGTCGTGTATAGCTCTCCTCGGATTGGGATAGAGCCTGTTTACTTACTGATTTTGCAAACACTTTATTGCATTCAATTCGCTCATAAATCATAATCGATAACACGAGAAAAGAAATATATTTGGTTGTCTGTTTTAATATGATTGCTTCAAAAACATGAAAAACATGGGGGGAGAGAGAGACCAATTTGGAATTTTTGAAAAATTATTTTCTGTGAAGAAATTAATTGTTCAAAAAAATATTTTTCGGCAAGAAAGGAATTTCAAATTCTTCACTTTTAGGTGGTATTTCAAATTCTCTAAATTTAGTCTTACTAAAATACCTCATAAAATCAATTCATTTTGAAAATTCTCCATATTGTTTATCCAAACATATTAATTTGTTTTGAAGCATTTGAATTACTCTTTTAAATTACATTACCCTAAAAAATTACCTCATCAAAACACACTATTCAATTTAGTGTGCATTGTCATTAGGAAAAGGTCGCAATATTCAATGGTTAGAGTCTAGGAAGGTTGGTCCACATGCTAAAGATACAACCCACATCGTAGAAGAATGTAAGTTCAAATTTCTTTGTTTATGTGAGAACTTTTTAGTTGACAGGTAATATGTAATTACTATATAAGTGCTTTTTGAGTCTGAAAGACTTCCCCATGGCTTTAGTGAACTCCAATGACTCAAGTCGCCTAAACTTTTCGGTTATAAAAACTAAAAAGAACTCAA
This sequence comes from Astragalus membranaceus, assembly GCA_039519185.1. Lineage (NCBI taxonomy): Eukaryota > Viridiplantae > Streptophyta > Magnoliopsida > Fabales > Fabaceae > Astragalus > Astragalus membranaceus. Next base: position 26,328,073 of record CM076853.1, read on the forward strand.
TGTAGAATGGTAAAATTTAAAGGATATGATTTATTAAACGAGGTAACGACTCTGCATGTTACTCTTGATGTAATTACTCTACATGATAACTCACTATAAACATTGAAGTTCATGTATCCAATCGTCAAAAGTTTTCATATTATATTAACGATTGTGCACACAATATTTTAATTAAATTATATATTTTTGATTATATAATCTTATAATTGATATTTATTTACATTTTAGAAAATTTATTATACTTTAAATTGTAGCAATATGATGAAGTATAAAAAAAATATGATGAAGAAGTATAAGATAATTAAATTACTATGAAAATTTACAGAGTTGAACTACTCGATAAGCCTTTTTAATTCAATGGTGTGAAATTCAATATTTATAATGAAATATTAAATAAAATAACAATGTCAATTAAATGTTACTCTTGACTAAGTTGGAGTGGATTTCTTGTCAAAAAAAAGTTGGAGTTTTTTTTTGATAAGCAATGTTAGTGGGGGCGGAGAAATGTTAGTTTTTGGGAGTTGAATCCAGATCTCCTTCCAACACTCATTTGATACACTTATTCGATATCATTAGCTCGCCAACTGAGCTACCTACTTAGGATAAAAAAAGTTGGAGTTGATTTCTCCCTATAATATTCTTTGCAGCACGCCTATGTCTAGAACCAAAGATTTTATCCAACGTGATCGAGATAATAGACAAAATCTTAGAAAGTTTTTTAGCACTATCATTCTGAAATCAACATTTTATGATGGGACGCAGCACGTGCATCTGAATTTTTATTTCTGTATTCCTCCCCAAGTATATATGATGCAGAGTGCATACGCACCGGTGGAAATTTGACATTAAAAAGCATCATTTAGCATCGGTTGATTGAACAACCGATGCTAAAAGTACGCGCGGTGGCAATTTTGCAATTAAATAGAAGTTTTTAGTTTTCGCGCCTACATTTAGCGTCGGTTGTTTAAACAACCGATGCTAAAAGTACTTGCGTCAGACATTTAGCATTGGTTATTTAAACAACCGATGTTAAATGTGTGTCTCAGACACATTTAGCATCGGTTGTTTAAACACCCGATGCTAAAAGTCTCCTATTTTTTTCCTGTTTTCCATCGCATACACTATTACCCTAATTCTCTTGCGTTCTCATTGTACGAATCTCACACTCTCTTACAAAATAAGGTAGGAGAAGAATCCGTCGCCGCTCTCCTCCGTTACCTTGCTCATCTCTCCGTCGCCTTGCTCATCGGTACCTTGCGATCTTCTTTTCAGATGGTAGCGAGTTTTTGGAGTGGGTGTCGTTCTTCCTGACAAAGTGAGTTTCGATGCGCTCGAACCCTAGACGCTCTCCTCCGTCGCCTTGCTCATCATCTCTCCGTCGCCTTGCTTCTCTCAACTCTCTCACTCTTGATCCTCTCCGTTACACACCAATATGTCCAGAAATCGAACAAAAACCTAAACCCTTCATTCAGAAATCGTCCAAGCCCTAAACAGAAGATGATAACGATCCGTGTCTGACAACAAAACCGCGGAGAACACCAGGTAGTTCGCTTTGCAACTCTTCCTATGATAATGCTCTTCAATATTTTTGCACTAGAAGTAATCTTCATCGGATTTTGGTTTAGTTTTGGTGTGTAACAGGTTTTGTTTTCGTTCTACACACAAGCTTTTGGTGAAATTGACCCAAACCCTAAACCCCTCTTCTTCAAAACGTGCAAACCCTAAAGAAGATATCAGAATCATCTGTTTATAGGTTAGTCTTCTTAGGGTTTCGTTTTTTATTTTCGTTTTAAATCCCTTTTAATGGCTAAATTGATAGGGAGGTTTACTCAAAGTTAACAATTATAGAAAACTAATAAGCATGGAATATAGATGTCTTATTTATTCAGCCCTTTTACAGATTGTAACTCTGGAAGATATTGTTGAGGAGATTGTAGGTGAAATCTTTGACGAAAATGACTTGAAGGTAAAACCAAGGAATACTTCCTATTCTGTTTGTTTCTTTCAATTTCATGTTTAAGTAACTAAATTATTTATAAAAAAATTATTTCCATCTATATGCTTTGTCAGCAACGGGATTGTGACAAAGACTGTTAGCATTGGCTGTTCAATCTTTGTTGTCTATCTTGCTCAGTTAATTTCGTTGTTGACAATTTTATTGTTCAGTGGCTTGGCTAGTCATGTTTTTGTAAAATGCATACTCTTTGGTCTTGGCACTCACTCCTTCAACTAAAACTCTTGCTCTGCCCCTGAATGTTTGGTCTTGGTTGAGATTACTGCAGCTTGTTACTGCAACTCTTTACTGCTATTACAGTGATTTGCATGTGGATTTTAAATTACGTGACTTACTTTACATTCTTTCTTGGGGATTTTACCAGAAGAGATTCAGAAAAAACTGGCTGTATAGTAATGCAAGAGGAGGGTGTTTTTGATGTGGATGCAAACACATCAATTGATCAGCTCTCTAGAGATTTGAAAATCAAGATCCCTGAGGTAAATTACCCACAGTCAGGTTGTGTTTTCTATTTTATAAATTTTAATTCAAGATCAAAATACATATTTGAGTATAGAGCTAAGAAATTCTATTTTATGAATACAAGGATTGTGACAGTGAGGTCACATTGGAGTTATCTATCCATAGTACTCCGAAGAGATTTAATTTGTTTCAAAATTGAAGTCCTCATAATACTCACTTTTCTTCTATTATTTGTTTCAAAATTGAAGTCCTCATAATACTCACTTTTCTTCTATTATTGTAGGGTCACCAATACGAGACAGTATCGGGCTTTTTGTGTGAAAATTTTGGTTACATCCATATGATTGGTGACTGGATCAATGTGGTTCTTGATAGGAAAAACGAAGATAGTGACGCGTCTAATACTGACCACCAGGATCAGAAAGAGACTTTCAACCTTCAGGTAATCAATTTATTTTCTGGAGTTCTTCACTTATGGCAACGACTTTGATTTTTAATTCATGTTTCTTAATACATTTGCAAGGTTGATCAAATAGAATGGAGTGCATCATTAATGTGTCTTAGCTTAATAATAGTATAACAATGCGAGGACACACTCAGCACGTGATTGATCCTTTGCTTTCAAATTTTAAAAGTCCTACTCAGCTGAGATAATTTTTTTGTTGATTCTTTGTTACTTATACTTTTCGCTATTGATATTGAATCCCAGATTGGTGCTGAAGTTCTTGGGAAAGTTGATGGAGCCTTTGATTCAGGTTTTCTAATGACTGCATCTGTGAAAGGAAGAATTTTCAGAGGAGTTTTTTTTGCAACAGTAAGCTTTTCAACTTTGCTCGCATAATGTCACATTTTTGGTACTTATTGGAATCCATCAGAGCATGGCATCAGAATTTATGTCATAGTTGGCATAGTTAGTGGTCCTCTAGTTGTTGTCCTAATGGTGCTGGTAGTCATGAGAAGGGGATGGTTAGGAGGCAAGGACCCAGTTTAGAAATGTATGGAATTTGCTACAATGCAAAATTCTTGTTCTTCATGTTGAAATGAATTTAAGATATTGAGTGAATCATTTTTGTGTATTTATTTGGGTTGATAAATGATTAATGTTTATTTGGCAGGTATTACAATCTTGATGCTTACTAGAGGCATAAAATGGAAAAGGATGAGAAAATGTATCAAGAAGGTCCAGGAAAAAGAACGAACTGCTTTCAATGATGAAGAATAGTGCAGGTATAATTTTGAACATACTTTGCTAATGGAATCTTAGGTTAATTTTCTTTTGCCAATCTTCTTAATTTTCCGACTTACAATGCACCTACTGTTTCTTAATCAGTTGTTCATTTTCACACTTTATCAACTGTTTCTGTCCAGTAGAAATATGGCAAAACAGGAAGACATGTTCCAAGCTCAAGCAGCAACAAGAGCAGCAAAAGCAAGGTACAATTGTGATGAAATTATCTTTATATTTTGAGGCTTCATCTTAGATTGTCAAGTCCTTTTCTTTCTTTCCAGTTTCTCCCAGCTACTCACTTGCATGTTAAATCAATTTAAACTATTTATGTCATTAGTTTTTAACTAGTAACTACTTTTGTGAATTTAGGCTTTGAGTGCATTTCTCATATTAACGATTCTTTGTTTCTCAATAATCAAAATAGTATTATTATTGACTTTTATATTAAAGATTCTTTGTGTTGCTAGATTCAAATGTTGAAGGAAACAACAGGATGAAACTGATACTACTGTTATTTAATTAGTATTCCTTTCGAAGGTTCAAGTGTGTTTTTCGTTATTTCCTTTCGTAGTTAGCTAGGTTGCTGGATTGTGAACAAGTTTTTTTATATTTTAACTTGTTATTTATTCAAATTTTGTAGGTTGAAGCTGAAGAAAAATCCGAAATATCAAGGCTTATTCTGTCCCTAGAAGGAGCAGGAGGAGCATCAAGTGAAATCTAGAAGGCCACTATAAAAATCAACACAACATAGAAGAAGGGGTAACAAAAGGAGTTTAAGATCTGTAGAATATGGGAAAATGAGACAGTAATTGCTTATGCTTGAACTCCAATACATTCATTTTCATTTAACTAAGACTATGTGAAATATAGGTTCTATGGCTCTTTGTTGTCATAGAAACTTTAATCACATATTTGTATATTTATGAACATCTGTTTGAATCCTCAAAATTATTTTTCATCCATTTTATATTACAAGATTGTCTCATGGAAGAATATCTCTTTTGTATTTTTATGACATCTGTTGTTAACTTCTTTGACAGATAAGCAATTTGTAGCTTTGAATTGAATTTGTACAGAAAAAGGTAAACCTTTTAGTCAACTTGTTTATCAGCAATGCAGCAACCCTTGGTTATCAGGTGCACAGAGTCAACTTGTTTGTTCAGGATGTAGAAACCTTTTAGTCTATCCAGTTGGAGCTACCTCTGTGTGTTGTGCTGTTTGCAATGCAGTCACAGTAGTACCACCTCTTGGTATCATGCAATGCAACTTTTTTCTTACTATTTCTCTACTTTTTTATATATAATTTCCGCTTTGTAGGTTACCTGAATATTCAATTTCTCTGCTTTGTAGTTAACTGAACATGAGGCAGCTAACTCACAAGCATTTATGTGTTTACAAGCACGAAAATGGCCCAGTTGGTTTGTGGAGGCTGCCATACTCTACTCATGTACATTCGCAGAGCGACAAGTGTACAATGCTTATGTTGTCACACAGTCAATCTGGCTTTAGAAGGTATTAAAATATTAATGATCTCATAAGCTTTGAAAATTTGAGTCCCTACTTTTGTGAGCTAAATCTATGTGATTTGAGTCCCTACTTTTTGAGTAAACATCAAAATCAAATATGTATTTAGACAGCAAATCAGGTGGGAATTGCAAAATGCTACTGATGTACCAGTATGGAGCAAGATCCGTGAAATGTGCAGTTTGCAATTTTGTAACCTCAGTTGGGGTCAGTATTATATCCTGTTCCTTACTATATAGACTTCCATTGACTATCTTCTTGAGTCCTAATCTTATTGTGAAGGACCCCTAAAGGGATGATGTATAAATATCAGAAGAACAAGAGAAAATTTCTAATATAAGCCTTGATTTGTTACTGATGCAGGCTTCAGCAAGCACCATTGAGCAGACATGATGCAGAATCCCAGATTAAAATTGCAATTTGAAATGGATAGATTAAAATTGCAATTTCAAATTAAGTACACATGTTATTAAGTTGATACTAATGAATGTTTAATTTGATTTTTAGAAATATTTTGTTTTAGATACACTAGTTCCAATTTGTAAATTCTGGTTGTTATGGTTGTTTTGTTTGGGCAGAAATATTTTGTTATGGTTCTATGGTTTGTGTTGCTTCTGGATAAAAATGAACAAAATAAAAAAAGAAACTAGACATTTAGCATCGGTTGTTTCAAACAAGCGATGCTAAATGTCATTTTTTTATCAAGAAAATGACATTTAGCATCGCTTGTTTGAAACAACCGATGCTAAAGGTCATTTTCAGACATCAAAAATAGTGATGAAATGGACATTTAACATCGGTTATTCAAACAACCGATGTTAAAAGTCACTTTTAGCATCGGTTATTGATGCTAAATGTCTTTTTTGCACTAGTGACGGTTACTCTTTTTCTTATCGAAGTCTTTTTCCTAATGGGTTTTGGCATCGAGACATTTTTCTGAGATCTTATAGTCATTTTTGTATGAATAACAAATTGGAGTATCCCTTATACTTTTTGTTCTCTACCTTGCTGTCGTCCATATCAAAATATAAAGGAAGATTTTATCCACTAGTTTTATGACCCGTGCTCCGCACGGGCTTGCCCTTAATATTATAACTCCGTGAATAAATCAAATGAAGAATATGTAGAGCAACCCAAATAAATCACAAACACCGAAATTTATTGTCTAAAAGAAATTAACATAGAAAGTTACAAAACATGTTAATAAAATTAGAGGATATAGAAATTTCCAGTTTGATAGAGAATCTCTCTGTGAAATTGTATTTCTTCAAAATCGGTAAATCCACGCAGCATTCCTTGGTGAGAGACAATAGAACTTTTAATATGCAAATTTCCTTGATACAAATTTCCAAATTGGTCAATTATCACAACACCGACATCATCACCATCAGGGTAGACCATTTGACAAAAATCCAAAGGTACATGCTGTATTTGAATGTTAGAATAAAATTAACAAATAATAGTGAAAAAATTGAATAAGAAATTTAAAACAAAAACGATCAACATACCAAACAAATAGTAGACATCACGCAATGTTAACCTTTTATAAATAGTAGAGACATCACACGATGTTAACCTTCTATTGCAAATGTAGCTGAAGTTCTCACGGGATAACCCATAATTAGAAAGAAAAGAAGACAACACAATTAGAAAGTGAAACATGTAGGTATCATGTAAGGTTAGAAGAAAACCATCAATAAAATAGGAGGAGTTCTACAAAGTTGAAAGAAGATGATGGTTCTATTGTAAATGTGGTTGAAGTTCCCATGGGAGTAAATGTTGCAACACGGTACTCGATTATAAAAGAAATATAAAAATATAAACCCCAATTTAAATATGCTTCTAATACCTGTTGTGCAAAATGACCAAAATAAAGAAGAAAACACAAACAGAAAACGAAACATGTGGGTATCATGTAGGGTTGGATGAAAACTACAAATAAAATAGGAACACCTATACAAAAACTGAAAGAAGGCGATGAATGTTCTATTGTAAATGTGGCTGAAGTTCCCGTAGTTTAACCCATAATTGGAAAGAAAAGAAGACAACACAAATAGAAAGTTAAACACATGTGTATCGACTCAGTGAAGATATTGAAATTACCTAGAATGTGTAAAAAAACATCAAACAAACAACAACCGTAACATTGAAGAACAAAATAAATTATCCGTTGAAGATGACATTATTTTCATCATCTTCACCGTTCGGAGCACATACTTCTGCTTATTCATCATTATCATTTGGAGTTTAAATTCATTACCAAAAGTACCCTATTGGTAAGTTTAAATTTCTTAGTATATATTGAGAATTTAAATTCATTACCTAAGTTACCCTATTTTTGTCATCTTCTTCCACGAATTACCATATTTAAAGTTTAAAATAATTACGTAAATTTCCCTATTGCCTATGCAGCTTTTGTCATCTTTACGTATTTTCATTCAAATTATACGAAGTTTAAATTCATTACATAAATTACCTCTGATGTCATTGAATTGCTTAGAAAAGTCTCTAATTGTATATGTTAAAAATTAAATATATATTTAGAACTAATTGAAGGACTTTTTTAACAAAAAAAAGTGAAGGACCTTTTTGGTATACCATATGTTAAATATTTTAGATTTTAGATATTCATACTTTGTTACAAATAGTTGAATCAACTATATTTAAATATTTAGAGCATCTTTAGTGGATTCTTTAAATGAGTGATTTAATTATAAAGGCATGCGAGTTCTTAGAGTGGGATACAACAATCCCACGTGACTCATAAGAACTCTAAGAATTTTACTCTAATGGCTTATTCTTAAAAATCCAATTTGGATCCTAGAAGTTTTTTTGGTTACATTAAAGTCTAGGTGAGTCGGGATCCCGGGGCAAACCGAGGACAGGGCAGGTCTCACAACTCTTTGAGCGCTTATAAATATACATATAAATCATCCATCAAAGAGGTCCTCAAAACAGCCGTGGGAGTTGATGCCAAATAACATCGATTATTCTAACAACCGATGTTA